>OY751448.1:4224967-5628289 GCA_963565745.1 Phengaris arion
GAAAGTGTTAAGGACAGCGGCCTCGTAAAGTGAAACTTAAGTAAATTTAAATGTGAACAATAAACAAGTGATTTAAACTGTACATAAAATCATAACAGTGAATATCGAGTGACTATATGTATAGATTTATATGGTATCAGTGTGAGAAATAGTGCAAAATGGTGTTTTATCGAGTGCGTGTTATTTCGCTCGTATATATTAAACGATGGCTAATTTTAACGTAGCTTCTTTTTTCTTAGGTAAATAAGAATAGTATATAACGTATAATGTAAAGTCTAGGTTCGTGTAACATATGGTAAATAAATTATTAAACAAATAGTGGTAAAAATGGTATAACATTTCATGTAACGGACACTTAAACTGTAAATAACCTTTTTAGGAGATAAGATATGTAATATATAAGGATTGATAAATATGGTCTGAATAATAAAGAATTTCATATAATGCGTTTTGCTTCACCTGGCTCGTGAAAAATGGGGAAAAACATGGAAAATAGTCGTATAGAGAGGCAAAAGTGAAAGGGAAAATCGGCCCGAAAGAGGCGTACGATCGGGGCTCTCTATACGGCATTGCCATGAGCCAGGTAAGCAAAGCGAAAAAGTGAAAAAATGTTCTCCTCAATACAGTGTTTTATTATCGCCCCGGCTCTGCCCAAATCGGTGTAACCTTGCTATCTTCGAGTCTAATCTGAGCCGGCGGTTGAATCCCTGTGGAATAATACAGTCCCCTACAGTAGTGCGTGGTCCTTTGGCGAGCCGAATATCAAGATCGAAGAAATATTCGAAGTCCATATCAAGTTGAAAATAACGAAGACGGCACTTAGAGAAAATTGGAACAGCTGTTTTGAACATAGAAAAATTTCCGAAGACTCAAGATTGAAATTTTTACTGAAGACTGGACTTAGAAAATTTTCGGCAGCTGTTCTGAACATAGAAAAATTTCCGAAGACTCAAGATTGAAATTTTTACTGAAGACTGGACTTAGAAAATTTTCGTCAGCTGTTCTGAACATAGAAAATTTTTTGAAGATTCAAGATAGAAAATTTTACTGAACATTGAACATAGAAAAATTTTTGGAGATTCAAGATAGAAAATTTTACTGAACATTGGACATAGAAGAAATTATCAGACTAGAACATTGGAAATTTATCAACGGGGATCAACGCCAGGGATTAGATTGGACTCAGAAGATCGGACTCGGGGATACAAGGATACACCGCTGCGAACGGAAGCAAGGATTCGCAGATTTTTACCGAAAAACCTCCCGAAGATTCTTGAATTTGGAAAATTAATTTTGAAGATTAACTTAACATTGGAAGATTAACTTAACATTTGAAGATTAACATTGGAAGATTGAACTTAACATTTGAAGATGGTTATGACTAGAAGTCAGAGTGGGGCCGAGGAGAATCAACCACGTAGATTTCCGGATCCGCCACGATCGCCGTCCGCTGCCGCTACGAGCCAGCCGCCGCCGACCGAGGAAAGAGCGGATCTGCTTCAAACTATTTTGAAACCGAGACCAGGTACCAGCAAGGCGCCTGCACCCTCGGAAGTACAAACCCTAGCCAGAAAGAAGGCTATTTCAATTAGATCGCGTCGATCGACAGCAAGTGTCGTCGCGCGTATGCATTACGAGGCGGAGGAGAAACTCGCCGCTCTTCGTAAGAAGGAACTGCAGATCGAAGCAGAACTTATAAAGAAGAAGCTCGCCGCTGACGTCGCCGCTGCAGAAGATGGTAGCAGCCCCGACGACGACGAGCCATCAGAACAAGTGGAGCAACGTGTCCGAGCCTGGCTAAGCGAACAGGGTCCCGAACCCGAAGAGGCTAGACAAGAGCCGACATTCATGGAAGAAAGAGAGACGCCGAAGCCAGAAGACATGCCACCGAAGGGAACCCAGAAGACTAGGTTCGAATGGCCGCAGCAACGCCGCCCACGCTCACCCACACCGCCCACGTCTAGGGCTAATGGGGTGGAACATCTTGCCGAAACACTGGACAAACTGCTGAACCAACGCCAGTCGCGTCACACTACGGAGTTGCCTATATTCTCGGGCGCTCCCACAGAATGGTTGCCATTCAAAGCAGCCATGGAAGACACCACTGCGTTCTACAAGCTCAAGCCGACCGAGAACTTAGCTCGTCTGAGAAGCTGCCTACGGGGAGAAGCGAGAGAAGCCGTGGCACCACTGCTGAGCGTCGCGACGCCGCCCGAACAGATTATGAAGACTTTGGAACAATGCTTCGGTCGACCCGAGGTTATGGTCGATCGCATGATGGAAGACCTGAAGAAGATACCGAGACTCGGAGGTTCGGCGGCAGAACTCAACCAATTCGCAGTGAAGATTCAGAACGTGGTAGCCATCCTGAGGAAACTGAGGCACGGGTACCTCTTTAACCCGTTACTCACGAGAGACATCCTAGAGAAGCTCAGCCCATACGAGAAGAGCAAGTGGTACGACTACGCAGAAGAGACGTCGCGCTTCAGGAACGAGCCCGATGTCGTCCTTCTCTCTGAATTCTTAATGAGAGAAGCGGACAGGGCGCTGCGCTACGGGTTCAGCACGGCACCGAAGAAGGAAACACCGCGTCCACCTCCTAACAAGAACGAAGCCCGAACAAGAAGACCAGTCTTCACGATAACAGACGAGGGCAGGGAGTCGCCGAGTCGCAGCCAGCCAAACAGAACGCGCGAAGAGTCAACGAAGTGCCCGTTATGTGCCGACCATCACGCTCTGTTCCGCTGTGCTGCTTTCAAGAAACTGAGCACGCAGAAGAGATGGGACGCAGTCAAAAAGGAAGGGCTGTGTTTCCGGTGCATACGGAGCAGGCACAGAAGATACAACTGCAGGGCGAGGCCGTGCGGCGTGAAGGGCTGCAGCTTGCCTCATCACGCGCTGCTGCACGAAGACAGGTCCGGCGGCGCCCCACAGACAGAGGACGCCGTGATTACCGCATCGGTCACTTCCGACCGCGCGGTAAAACTTAAGATGAGAAGAATTCAAGTTGTCGGTCCACGGGGCGAAGCGGATATCTTCGCGCTGTTCGACGAGGGCTCGACAGTGACACTACTCGATGAAGACGTCGCGAAGGCTATCGGCGCAGACGGCCCACCGAAGGTGCTGAGGATGCATGGGATCAATGCGAATGCTTGGCGTACGGGGTCACGACGGTACCAGATATGACGTCACTGCGAGAACCGTGGACGGATTGAACCTACTCACTCAGTCCGTCCCGGATTCACTGTTCCGACTTGCTCACCTGCGTGATCTCAAGAACGAAGAGATATGCTATGAAGACAAGAAACCCCAACTTCTCATCGGCACGGACAACTGGCAGCTCATAGTATCCAGGGAGCTGAGGATCGGCAAGAAAAACCAGCCTGCAGCCTCGAAGACGAAGCTCGGCTGGGTAATCCATGGAAGCATCCCCAGACGCCTCATAAAGCAGGAAGAACACGAGAACATCCTGCACGTGTCCACGATCGAGACCCGAGGCGAACGACTGGAGGAAATGGTGAAGAAACACTTCGAAATAGACGCGCTGGGAATAGCGTCCAAGGCTAAGCTGAGCAACGAGGAGCAGCGAGCCATCGACCTCTTTGGCAGAACGGCCAAACGAACGGAAGACGGTCGATTCGAAGTGGGACTTCTGTGGCGCACGAACGGCGTCAAGCTACCTCTTAGCTACAACAATGCCCTAAAGAGGCTCAAGAACTTAGAACACAAGCTCAAGAAGAACCCCCTAGACGAGGCGCAGTATCATGGGCAGATGAAGAACCTCACAAGCAAGGGATAGGCGGAAAAATGCGACGGGACAGAGGCCGGAAGTGACATCACATGGTACCTGCCGCACTTCCCGGTTAAAAACCCAAATATGCCGGGTAAGTTGCGACTGGTTTTCGACGCAGCGGCGAGGACAAACGGCGTGAGCCTCAACGATCACTTGTTAGAAGGGCCTGACCTTCTGACCTCACTGCCGAGGATACTGTTCCGGTTCAGAGAGGAAGCCGTCGCTGTGAAGGCTGATATAGAGGAAATGTTTCATCGCGTCAAGGTCAGAAAAGAAGACCAACCGGCCCAGCTGTTCCTGTGGAGAGAAGACGAGGTCGAGCCGCCATCCGCATACAAGATGGTAGTAATGATCTTCGGAGCATCGTGTTCACCGTTCCTGGCACACTCAGCCCGGAATCGGAACGCGGAAGAATTCGCCGAGTCGCATCCCGAAGCCCATCGAGCTATCACCGAAGCCCATTACATGGATGACTACGTAGACAGCTATCCAGACCATCAGAAGGCCATGCAGATCGTGGAACAAGTGGACCAGATACATAGAAGAGGTGGCTTCCACTTAAGAGGCTGGACGAGCAACGACCGGAGGGTGCTAGAGGGATTGCCTGAAGACCGCCTGGCCGAGGACACTACGCAGCGTGTCACCAAGGACGAGCAGAAGACCTTGGGCATGCTATGGGACTCCCGAGGCGACAAACTAAAATTTAACACGTCGCTATCCCGAGTCCACAAGGAGGTTCGCGAGCTTCAGCGCGCACCCACGAAGAGAGAGGCCCTTAGCACGGTGATAAGCATCTACGACCCGCTGGGACTGCTGAGCTGCAACACGATCACCGCCAAAGTCATCCTACAAGGCTTGTGGCGTCAGAAGCTGGATTGGGACGAGTCGTTGCCCGCTGAGTCAGCCCGGGACTTCGCCCGTTGGCTGACCGACATGGAGTACATCAGTCAGCTCGAGCTACCCCGGAGTTACAACGGGGGGAGCCCGACGAAAAGCCGGCAGCTGCACGTATTCTGCGACGCGAGTAAGGACGCATACGCCGCAGCCGTCTATTGGAGATTGGAACAAGAAAACGGGGAAGTACGAGTCGTGTTGGCCGCCGCCAAGACTAAGGTGGCGCCACTGAAGGCACAAACAATACCAAGGATGGAGCTACAGGCTGCCCTGATCGGGGCGAGGCTGGGGAACGCCGTCGCCGCAGAACACAGATGGAAAACGGACACGGTTTTCTACTGGATCGACGCACAAGTAGTTCTGTGTTGGATACGGAACGGCAGCCGCAAATACACACCGTACGTCGCACATCGGCTAGGGGAGATCGCCGAGCTGACGTCTGTCCACCAGTGGAGATGGGTGAGCACGAAGAGCAACGTCGCCGACTTAGCCACCAGAACGGGCTACATTCCGAAGGGCGACGAGGACCCTTGGTTCCAGGGGCCGGACTTCCTGCGCAGGCCTGTGATCGAGTGGCCCGCGGAGAGTCCCGCTACAAGTGAAAATCAGGAAGAATACGTCGCCTTCCACACCACGGAGGCGAGCGAGCTGAGCTGTCTACCAGATGTGACGCGCTTCTCGAACTACGAGCGCCTCATAAGGTGTACGGCGATGGTCTTGCTGTTCGTCGAGAAGTGCCGAGATCGTCGGACCCACCTCGACGTACGACACCTGGAGAGGGCCGAGAGGTTGTGGTATCAAAAATCACAACGAGACAGCTTCGCACAAGAGATCGAGAAAATGGCAAGTGGCTAGACGGTGCCTAGATGGAGCTCCTTGTACCGGCTCAACCCGGTGTACAGGGACGGGCTGCTCGTACTAGATGGAAGGATCAAAGCAGCTCAGGTGCCGGCCGAAATGAAAAACCCTATCATCCTGGATGGAAGACATCACTTCACAAGGTTACTGGTGGCAAGGGAGCACGCCAGAGCGGGACACGGGAGTCGCGAGAGAGTCGTGAACGACCTCAGGCAGAAGTTCTGGATATTGAAGCTGCGGCCGACGGTGCGTACTATCATAAACAGATGTGCGTTTTGTCGGTTGCGACGGGCGCACCCGAGAACCCCGCCAACTGGAGACCTGCCAGCCGAGCGCCTGGGGGCGTTCCAGAGACCCTTTTTATACTGTGGTCTCGACTGTTTCGGCCCGATGACGGTCACCATCGGCCGACGTCACGAGAAGAGGTGGGGAGCTCTCTTCACATGTCTGACGACGCGGGCGGTCCACCTGGAGCTGGTGGCCTCGCTGTCGACGGACTCTGCACTGATGGCTATGAGAAGAATGGCTGCGCGGCGAGGATGGCCGTCAGTCATGTATAGTGACAATGGAACTAATTTCAGAGGCGCGGACGTCGAGCTGCGGCAGGCGTACGCCGAGTGGGCGCCGGCTATGGCTCAGCTGGGCCTCACTCATCGGATGCAGTGGAAGTTTACACCGCCCGGGGTGCCGAGTCAAGGGGGCGTCTGGGAAAGGATGGTGAGGTCGGTGAAAACCGCCCTGTTAGCCACGCTGAACGAGAAGTCGCCAAAGGAAGAGGTACTCCAGACACTGATGGCCGAGGCGGAGTACTCCGTGAACGCTCGGCCGCTCGTTCACGTGTCGGTGGACCCCGACGATCCCGAGGCGATTACACCGAATCATTTCCTCTTCGGGCCGTCCACTGGATTGCCGTACGTCGGACCGTGTGTGCCGGCGGACAAAAGAACCTGGAGAGTCGCGCAAGCCCTTGCCGACGAGTTCTGGAGGCGCTGGGTGAAAGAGTACCTCCCTACGCTCACACCACGCTATGGGGCCCCGCTGAGCAGCCGAGCCCTTGAACCGGGGGACCTGGTTGTCGTGGTCGACTCGACGCTGCCGCGTAATACGTGGCCGCGGGGGGTCGTGCACCGGGTCTACCCCGGCCCGGACGGACAAGTGCGCTGTGCGGACGTGCGCACGCGCAGTGGCGTGTTCCGGAGGCCGAGATCAAAGCTGGCGGTGCTGGAGGAGGCGCCGTGGTCGCAGTCGCGACCGCTGGCGGAGCAGACGGAGCCGGGAGCGGAGCAGACGACGCCGGGGACGGCGCCGGACGCGGTACGAGCGTCGGAGCGTCCTACAGCGAGCACAGACAGCTCGCAGTCGCCGGAGCAGCCTGCGGCGGGCGCGAACGGCCCGCAGTCGCCTCCGCACCAGCCTACAGCGAGCACGGACAGCTCGCAGTCACCAGAGCAGTCCTCGGCGGGACCAGCGAGCCCGCAGTCACCTGAGGAGGCTGCGTAGATCCTGGCTACTGCGCCGGGGGGAGGATGTTAAGGACAGCGGCCTCGTAAAGTGAAACTTAAATAAATTTAAATGTGAACAATAAACAAGTGATTTAAACTGTACATAAAATCATAACAGTGAATATCGAGTGACTATATGTATAGATTTATATGGTATCAGTGTGAGAAATAGTGCAAAATGGTGTTTTATCGAGTGCGTGTTATTTCGCTCGTATATATTAAACGATGGCTAATTTTAACGTAGCTTCTTTTTTCTTAGGTAAATAAGAATAGTATATAACGTATAATGTAAAGTCTAGGTTCGTGTAACATATGGTAAATAAATTATTAAACAAATAGTGGTAAAAATGGTATAACATTTCATGTAACGGACACTTAAACTGTAAATAACCTTTTTAGGAGATAAGATATGTAATATATAAGGATTGATAAATATGGTCTGAATAATAAAGAATTTCATATAATGCGTTTTGCTTCACCTGGCTCGTGAAAAATGGGGAAAAACATGGAAAATAGTCGTATAGAGAGGCAAAAGTGAAAGGGAAAATCGGCCCGAAAGAGGCGTACGATCGGGGCTCTCTATACGGCATTGCCATGAGCCAGGTAAGCAAAGCGAAAAAGTGAAAAAATGTTCTCCTCAATACAGTGTTTTATTATCGCCCCGGCTCTGCCCAAATCGGTGTAACCTTGCTATCTTCGAGTCTAATCTGAGCCGGCGGTTGAATCCCTGTGGAATAATACAGTCCCCTACAGGAAGGGCAATGATTTTGGCAGTCTAAACGTATGTATGTTCTCTATCTAAGCTATTAAAGAGTTAATAGTTTTATATAGGTCGGGTAAACTATTAAGTAGTGCTCCTTCAAAAGGCATAGTTAGTACGTATGTTAGGTAAAACTGATAAATTTGGCCGGCGATGGCTTCGAGTGAATTGTCTATTATTTTTCTAATTAAGATACAAGTGTTATAAATGTAAATGTTGGGTACCACTGTATCTAGCAAGTTTGGTAGGTACTAGGTATACAATAATGATGCAATAATTTCTATTTTCGACAAAGATTTCAAAAGTAAAGATAGGCTATGACGTACAATGTACATTTGACATAACAAATTAATCTTCCTACGAGAAAAAGTTACGCCATCTTGGTCTTCACCATACCTCAAATGTCAGACATCTTGATTTCACCATACTTCAAATGTCAAAATCCAACTCCAAATAAGAAACTCCATTACACCATTTGTGTAATGGAGTTCAGTGCAGATTGCAGACAGTTTTTGCCTCAACATGCCTCGCCTATAATATATATATAGAAGATATTATTATCTTAAAGGACGTGTGAAAATTTATATATTATATATTATACCTCACAGTATAGTAACATTTAATGTCACATGCTGGAATCGTAAGGCTGTAAAATATCCATTTCATAATTATCTCACATTTCACCGCTCAGGGTGGCAAATAACGTGACGCGTCACCGAGCGAGAGTAGGTAAGTTTTCACTGTATTAAAATTCTTTATTATTAATCACAAATAATAATATACAATAGAATAAACATGTAATATACATCACATCCATTATATACATTTAACAATTCTATACTATAAAATATTATTACATACACACACAACACACACAGACACACCGTCTGTGTGTCTGTGTGTGTTGTGTGATAAACTAATTTTTAGTGTGTCTGTCAACACACTAAAAATTAGTTTATCACGTAGGTATTATATCTCTTTCGGAAACGTGATGCGTGCTTCGTTGGGGAGTCTCCCCCGGAACCTTCGGTAAACTACACCCGACAGCCAGAACGCCTCCCCCTCGAGGTTAGACAAAATATCGGCACTCTTACCACAAGGGAACTGAAGTTCACCTTGTGGCAAGACTGCAGACGCTCAGCCCTCAAAGTGTAGGTAGTCTTCTCACGGATGTAACTCACGACGTCCTCGACCTCCATGGACTGACTGACTACTGGGTGGTAACTAACTAGTGTAACTAGTGTGGACGGCGGTCTGCCTCTTCTTTCTAAATCTGTAATACAATACTACAGTACATAATTGAATACTATTTCAATAACTTTATTAATCAGCTATATATAACAGAGGTATATGATACAATAAGCACAAAAATATTTAAGGTGAAAAAAACACATATTTTAGCAAGGATGAAAAAAATGCCACACCCAGGTATATTATATTGGATGCAAAAAAGGTGCAAAAAATTATATATCTATACTAATATTATAAAAAGGAAACGTTTGTTTGCACTGAATAGGCTCCGAAACTACTAAACCAATTTTGATAAAAATTGGTACAGATATAGAGTAGAATACGGGGAAGGTCATAGGCTACTTTTTATCGAGGGAAAAATGTACAGTTTATGCGCACGAAGACGCGGGCAACATCGACAATATATCTAGGAAGCAAAAGGGAGCGCAAAAAGTACCTATATCTATGATGCATAATAGTCACAAAAAATGAGATTATCTCTAGGATGCAAATTTTGATTTGAATTCGCAGTAATGTTGAGAGCCGCTGTCATGCAAGACAGACACACCAAAGTCAAGGCCACGAGGCTTACGTAAGACGTTATTTATTCAGAAACGTGACCGGAGTCCGGACACTTGGATGAATATTGTGTAATACTCAAATTATTATTATTATCATACAAGTCAGATTATTAATATTCTTATATATAAAATTCTCGTGGTGGGTATGTCACAGAACTTCTCCGAAACGGCTTGACCAATTTCTATGAAATTTTGAAAAGTGTATTCCGTAGGTATGAGAGGGGGCTATAGGCTATTTCGTAAGGCCCATCCAATTTTTTATTTTATTTTATATCGTATATTATTGAAAATAAACTGTTGCATTGGGAAACCTTGAATGGAAAGTGTTGTCACACAAACAAATAAAATATTATTTAATAAAAATTGTTTATTTACATATATTTCTTCACCGATTACGTAATCTTTCAATAAGTATACCTCTGTCTGTTTGTACTCTGTAGGCACTAGGTACTCTGAATGGTACGTGATTATACGTTCGTAGCAAGTACTGGGAATAATTTCGTCAGAATATTCAGCATAACATATAACGCTACAGAAGCCAATATATATATATATATATATATATATATATATATATATATATATATATATATATATATATACAAAACGGCAATTTCATAGGTCTTTATCTATGAAATTGCCGTTTGGTATGAAAAAATTTAAACTATTTTTGTTCATGTATTTTTTATTTGTATTAATCGAAGTAATTACCCATGCAATCAATGCATCTTTGCCAACGCAGTGGCAGTTCATTGATGCCCTTCTTAAATAAATCAGCTGGACGGGAGGCAACAAATTCTTCAAAGGCATTTTGTACTGCCTCTCTTGTATTGAATTTTTTTCCCGCCAAGAAGTTATCCAAATTCTAGAAAAAGTAGTAGTCTGTAGGCGCAAGGTCTGGTGAAGGTCTGGTCAAGGGCGGATGACGGAGAGCTTCCAACCCCAGTTCTTGCAACTTGGAGAACGTCTGCTGTGCAGTATGAGGTCGCGCGTTGTCGCGGAGACAAGCGATTGACCAATGCTGGTTGGAGATGTGCCAGCTTCTCCATCATTGTGTTCAGTTCTTAACAGTACATTTCTACAGTAATGGTCACCCCGTTTGGTAAGACGCTGTGATGAATCACACCGGCGCTAGACCGCCAAACAGACATCACTTTTCTAGAGGTGAGCTTTCGTTTAGGGCAATGTTTAGGTGCTGAACCAGGATCCAACCAACTTGCTGAGCGCTTGCGATTATCAAACAGAATCCATTTTTCATCGCAGGTAACAATGCGGTTCAAAATTCCTTCGTTTGTGTGTCTGTTGAGCAGTGCAAGGCACGTCTCGACGCGTACTTCGCGCTGGCGATCATTGTGTTCGTGGGGCACCCATTTGTCAAGCTTTTTTACCTTGCCAATTTGACGAAAATAGACCAATATTGTTTCGACGCTAACGCCGAAAGCTGCTGCTAATTCAGCCGCAGATTGTGTATCATCAGCTTCCACAATCGCCTTTAATTCGTCATTGTCGACCAAAGTCTTCGGACGACCACGAGGTTCATTTTTCAGGTTTTCCGAAATTTCCAGAACGGAAGCGAGCAAACCAATAACAGGTGGTGCGTTGGTTTGTAATGCTAGCTCCGTAAACGTCGTTGATGTTGCGTGCCTCTTGTGCCGCGTTACTGCCACGACGGTAGTCATATTCCATAATTACTCGAACTTTTAACGTATCCATGATGACGAAAAAGATTGAAATGCGATGAAAATGTAACACTAATCAATAAACAAATGACTACTTTTGGAAAAAGAATTCCATGTTTTTAAAATAAAATTAATTTGAAACCAGAATTCTTAGCCAAACAAAAATTATTTTGATTTGAAATGGCCAGTACTGCAGAACGGCAATTTCATAGGTAAACACCTATTATATACACATAAAGGACTTTCCATCTCTCGAAATCTTGTCCGACTTTCCATCAAGAGCGACCAGTTTCTAACATATGTAATTATACTACTTAAAAAGTTATTATATAAAAAAAATCTATTATATTTTAAGGGAATAAAAAGATATGAATCTCCAAATATCAGAGAATTCATGTGCAAAATACGTACTTATCTGTGGTAATCGTTGTCATCATATCTGTATAGTCTATGGTTGTCATGCTGCAAATTGACAATTTTATTAAAAACTCCTAGGAGTTTTGCCGGGGAGTTCAATGGGTGACGTTGTGGGATTTTGTATTTCCTCATAAATTTTTGTTATTTCGGTTCTTAATGTGTAATATTGGTAACGTGCACAAGTGTGGGCAAGTGGTACAACTTCTAAAAACGTGCTATTTTGTGTTTCCCGCCAAAACTCCCTAGGAACTTTCAGTAAAGCGTCTACCACTTTATTGAATCGACTGACATGACTCATTGACTGTACTGACTATTTATTATTATGACTTTGACTAGACTTTTTTAGGGTTCCGTAATACTCAAGGACCCCTTATAGTTACGCTCTGTCCATCCGTCTGTCTGTCTGTCTGTCTGCCTCTAGCTTGTCCGCGCCTGTAGCTTCTGTAATTATAAATGTAAATGAATTAAATTCGGCATATTTAAAGTCTGTGTATAGATCTCGGTTTTGGCATCATAAAATAATTATAATTTTCGATCTCCTTTGTAGGCTTTAGGAAAATTATTTTGAGCAAAATCGGACAAAGTAACTTTTGAAGTAGGTAATTGAAAGAAAAATTTTTTTTTTGGATATATTTAATAATACGAAATTTCTAAGTTTATATGTATAATATTAAATAATATTTCTAAGATATATTAGTTAAATTTGTCGGTCTATATGTATACGTATTATATATATATATATATATATATATATATATATATATATATATATATATATATATATATATATATATATATATATATATATATATATATATATGTATGTATGTATATATAATTAATTTACTGGTAATTAAATTTAAGCTCAACGTATATATTATATAGCTTATATAGCTAGCTTATATAGCGGCAAAATGTATGGTTCCCACAGCATTACCTTTTGCGCGTACGATGTCGCGGGCACCATCTAGTAGCTAATAAAGGCGGTGCTTCTCTTAAGCTATCCTTTAGTTTTAGTTATACACCGTAATAATAATATAGGTTTTTCAGAAATGTTTCGTGCTTACAATCAACGTCATCTCATACTAGCGTAGCCGCTGCGACTTGCGTTTACTGTCGTTAACGACTATCGAGTTTGTTCTCTATCAGTGGTGTAGGGTACCTATAACTCCATTCCTATCGGCTTCGCTTACAACTTACCTTTTGAAGACCCTCATCCAAATCCCTAGCTAGCAAATCGCCAGCCTTCGCCACTTTTCTTTGTAACGTTTAGCAAAATCATTTACGGAAACTTTGGCAAAATGTTTTAGTATCTATGTAATGAAGTTTAGGCAGAAAAAGTAATGAAATTCGAAAAAAATGTCTAGTGTAAATGAGTAGTATGACGCTATAATGGTCATTTCATCTAATAACAGCTAATTTCAGTTGATAGAATTAATATTATTAAAATTATTTTGAGATCAGCTGGAGAGGTTAATGACCTAACAGCTGGTCAGTATCATGTAATTTTATTTTTGTTAAAAAAAAAATTGTTCTGTATATTTAGCGTGTATTACGTGTATACGTGAAGCAAAAACTTCAGTACAGTTTATGTGGGAGAAAAGTATGCAGAAAGAAAAAATACATATTATAATTCTTGAAAATAACCACAACACACACTGCCGCAGATTATTAACACATCCTACCCTGCGTTTGATAGATACAATCAAGTATACAATTTTTATACACATCGACGTTTTGCAATCTGTCACAACATTATCCCTTTTTTTTTGTTTATTAGATGTAAAAGAACCCTTATTAAGTTCTAACTATTTTTTTTTAGTTTGAACTTTATACGGGTTCTTTTTGCTCTATAATATAGTTATCCAGGGCGAATTTCGACCACAACGCAATCTCTAGATCAATTTATTTTCCTACAAATCCGTCAGTATGCGCACACCGTAAACTATCAGTTGCACTAGGAACTAAGTGTGAGTGACAGGGCGATCATTTCACAGTAATAGTGCAATTGATAGCGTGATAAGCCGACACTCAGCTCACGAGATCATCATTACATCATCAACATCACCTAGCTGAGATGAGGGTCATTTTATTTGTACCTAGTACTATTTTTATGTAGTTAGGGTACCAGTGTCGTGTGGTTCCTATAACTCACTTACCACTTCCCTTTGAAAGACCCTCATCCAAATCCCTACCTATTATACAGGCTAGGGCTTCCCTATGAAGGAGAACCAGCCTTCGCCACAGTGTTATACTCAACACAAAAGCCTATTCGCGTTAAAGAGGCGAATAATGCGTACAAAATATGTAAAAATTGACCAATGGCGCATAAGCTGTGTTCACATTAACCACGTTGGACAAACCTCAGTGGTTTTAAATGCTGTTTA
Organism: Phengaris arion; assembly: GCA_963565745.1. Taxonomy (NCBI): domain Eukaryota; kingdom Metazoa; phylum Arthropoda; class Insecta; order Lepidoptera; family Lycaenidae; genus Phengaris; species Phengaris arion. Next base: position 4,239,069 of record OY751448.1, read on the forward strand.
TATTGTAGTAAATTTGTATCTTTTTATTTTTGGTAAATAAAAGAAAAAAAACTTAAAGTAAGCCATTTTGTCACATGTACACATGATTCACTGACTTCTTAACGCAAATAGGCTAAATGTTATCTATATTAAGTAATATTATAAAGGGGAAAGATTTGTTCGTTTTTTTATTGTATGTTTGCATTATGGTCACAAATGGTCGTATGGTCACAAAACTACTTGATCGATTTTGATGAAATTTGGTACACATGTAGAGTAGACCACGACGGAGGACATCTTTTATTATTACTTTATCTTACTTAATACATTATTACTGTCCTCTACCCGTAGTGGCCTGGAAGAAATTAATAAATAATAATAAGGCCGCTATTGTTTTCTACATTGTTTAATAATATAGATTGTTGGTAAAGAACACTGGCGAATTCTGCCTGATTTTCCATCAAGAGCGGCCAAATTTTGAACATTTGTAGTTTTATAGTACTTAAAAGTTATTATATAAGAAAAATATTATATTTTTATGACTTGGGAATAAAAAGTTATGAACCTCCGAATATCAGAGAATTCATGTGCATAATACGTACTTATCTGTGATAATCGCTGTCATCATATCTGTATAGTCTATGGTTATCTTGCTGTAAATTGTCAGTTTGAGGCGTAAAAGCTCCATCTAGTGGCCCAAGACATAGATTTATTTTTATTGGAGTATAAAGTGATTTTCTTTTTGTTTATTTCAACAGTTTAGTACTATTTTTAATGAAATATAAATGGAACATAAATAAAAAATGTTACTTGGGATGTAAAATAGATTCCTCTACACTATTTATATTTATACCAAGAAAAATAATCACTATGTTTTTGGTTCCTGTTGCATATTGCGTTGACATCACAACTAATAGATGTCACTTGTCCGCAAACCACCACTAGGGCAATTTATTGAACAATAGATTATATTTAATAAATTATCTTTTATCCTCCGAGTTTGATGTATAATATTATTGCTTTGTTTTTATTCCTATATTCATAAAGTACTATTTAAAATCAATAACTTTTTGTAACCACGTATTTTAATTACCAGGCAGTAAATGTATGACGACTTGCCGGTCTCCTTTCAAATTTTTAAAAATATGTGTGTGCACAATAAAGAGTATTTCATTCGTTTTTGGCGTCAGATTTGGCGTCTTCTTCCCTTCTTAATACCTTGTTGTATTATTTAGATACGTGTTATTAGAAATTTTGGACGTATACATTCTCGTGTCCCTTTCATCACGTGATTATCATCATTGTCACTTGCCATGATGATGATAACTATAATGATATAGTATTGTGTAAATCATACTAATGTTATAAAATATGTGAAAGTTTGTGAGGATGGATGGATGGATGGTTGGATGTTTGTTGCTCTTTCATGCAAATACTACTGAACCGATTTGGATCACATTTGGTATGGTAGTAGTTTAAGCTCTGGACTATAATATAGGATACTTTTTATAACGAAAAACGTACAGTGTTCCCGTGGCATACTGCATTTACGCAGGCGGAGCCAACAATCACAATATAAATCAATTTTCCATGTCAATCCATGAAAGTCACTCGTCAAAATGAACGTGTTTTTTACGGATATTATCGCGGCTTATTCTCATTTCTGTTTCCTTAATACAGAATTAGGCAGCTGAATTTACAGAAAGGCCGTATACGACTACAGCGAAGCCAAAAGGAAGCTTAATGACTTTGGATGTCTATGTGTGTAAATGTATAGTATGTTTGTTTCGACGTAGCGCCTAAGCTACTGATCCGATTAACGAATGAGTTGTCAATAGAGTCGTAATAATAGCCCGGGTAACATACGCCAAATAAGTTGCGTAGTCGGGTTATAGGTTTATCTTTTTCATTGGGTTTAACATTTTTTTTACTCTATTTTCCATACCGCAACACACTTCGTTTGTGGCCAAACGTGCAGACACATGTCCCGCGGCTCACGAGACTAGTGACGTCATTCGGCTTAGTCTATAATAATAGTTCAATACTTAGATATAATTAAGCGTTTAGCGTTATAAAGGTTTTGCCACAAATTACTTACTACTGTGTTGTTTATAAGGTTACCTACAAGAATAGAGTTGTAATAATTTACGCGTCTGTATTCCAACTATTTTTAATTAGTACCACTTTACTAAAAATGGGTAGTAGTATGACGTCATATCTTCTAAAACGTCTCCAAGCCTGGAATATCGAAAAGAATCGAATCACAGCTCATCAGTGAGTCGGAACTGTTGCAGTGTGCTGGTTTACCAGCGAGACGGAACTGTGCTGCTATTGCACGGGCGTCTGTGATTCGGAGATGCTGCCGTGCGGGGTCAGTGCTACGCTATGACCAGGAGAGATAATATGCTCTTCTTGTTGACCGGGGCTCGACCAGGACGCGGTGAGTTGAGGCTGGTGGTCGAGGTACCCGAATAGGCTGAATACTGGCTGGCGTGGTGCGGAGGGGCGGTGAGTGGTGATTATGATGTCCGAAGGAAGCGTGTTCTGTCGAGGGTCACCAATGTGGGATATTGGAGTCACCAAAGAGGGATCTTCGACCGAACGAGGCGGTATGCTCGGTCCGGCCGGAGCCTACTGTAGTAGCTTTCAGTTGATGTGTATATAGCGCTGAACTGTGAAAACTTCGATAGCGCGATTCCGGATTCTGGCGCTAATTGGTAGTTTGGTACAAGTATTAATTTGGTAAGTATATTTTTAGAGGAAAAATATAAACCAGCCAAAATTAATTATTTTATATTCCTTGTATCCTAATATTATGTTTTTGTTTAATATTATGTAATTTTACAAATAACTGCTAGGGCAAGTTATTTTTTGTTCCACTTAACCCGGAACACTAACCACAAGTCGGATTTCCACACAATATATTAAATGTGTGAGGATGGAGAAATGTGCATTTAATGCTATTCATTCACACATAATATACATAATATAATATTATTATTATAGTTCATCTCCAGTCCAATTTAAAACCCAACAAAATGTATGGTCACCTTGGAAAAACAAATTTTCGCTTTGCATTACGATTTCGCACGATTTGATTACGAACAAGTAACTATTTGTATTTTATATTATATAATTATTATATAATAACTGCTTATGTCATAGAAGATATTATCTTTATCTATGTATTATCTATTCCGGTAAACTATTTCTATGTACTCATACATGATACTCTGCTAGTATCGTACTGATTTTAATAGTTCTGCAGGTAAAAATAATAATTATGATGTAAGTATAATATTTTTTCCATACAAACTATTTCATATCATTTCACCCCCGGTGTATCCCCCTTGGCTAAAATATCATGCTTTTTCTTTCATAAATACGAATAACGAGAGAGATAACAGGATAATTTTAACCCAGGTCTGCGCAAGTGGGCCTTAATCTTGAAAAATAGTTTATAAGTGATCCTCCATAACTATAAACTACAAATTATGAAAAAACATTCAAATGCAGCATATTATATATTACTAATTATGGTTTAGTTACATAAATCTGCAGGGAACGAAAATTAAATTTACAATTTCATTTTATTTTGTATACTTAGGTATACAAAATAAAATGAAATTGTAAATTTAATTTTTACAATTTCATTTTTTTTTGTATAATAATATTGTGCTCCTTGGAATTCCCCGACAAATGTGTATGTTTTATAACATAATTATGTATATTGATAACATTGGAGCAGGAAACGACTACATGGTTCACAGCACGTACGGGATTCCACGTGGCCTATACGGTTGTAACCCCTATGAGGTAATATAGTCTCTGCCTACCCCTATTGGCCTCACTGGTCTCTTCCTATCCCTAATGGGAGATTGGCCTAAGCATGTTTATGTGTTTGAATATAATTATTTTATCACAAATAAGTTATTCTGCTCCCAAGGATCTTCTAATTTTAATGGGAAGCAATAGATGCTGCCGATGGGGACCCACACCCGGCACGGCAACCCTGAAATTCCCTTAGCAAGACAATCAGCTCGTCGTAGTACCTAATACCTATAACTCTGTGTATCAAAAACAGTAAGTTTGGTATCATTTTGATCCGTAGGTAGGTATAATCCAAAGACTAGTAGCACACAGAATTATCTAAAAAAAAGTAACATTATTTTTTAATCGCAATAGGATCAACATCTGAACTTGATAAAATTCCTCGGCTATCACACGAAATCGTGACATAACAACCAACATATATCACGTCCTTATGTAATATGACTCAACATACATGCACAATATGTACATTGTACATATAACAACAACAAGCTGTATCATCGCAAATACGTGGAAAAATACGATTAAATCCGATATGTTTTCGCGAAATGAGCCCAGGCGTTAAAAATATTGTGTACAATATCAATAAATATTTGTAAATTAACTATTATATAAAACCTCACCGATTTCGGTAACGGTGGCCGGTTTCATTGAAACCAGGCCGCTACGCAGAAGTTATTTTATAGTGCCCATGTGTGTGCGCAGTACACAAGAGCACTCTCTCTCCCTTTACTCTGGAGACCTAGTGGGACGGATAACTGACACGACTGGCGAGAGATCAGGCGCAGGACCGACTATTTACAAGCGCAACCGACGTATGGATCAACTTTCTTGTCAGACAATCAGGTGATCAGCCTGCATTATCCTAACCAAACTTGGAAACAACATTTTTTGTTGTTCCAATCCGGGAATCGAGAACCCACGACCTCGGAGTCGAGAGCCAAGCTCTAAGCCACTGGATCACGGAGCCAGACAGAAATATATACAAAATGATTGATTATAACAGATGAAAAATCATGCAGGGCTATCCCGATCATCAAACATACGTATCAAGTATATACAGTATAGTTTCTTACACCGGTTCTTCTCGGTGGATGAACCAGTGGAAAAGATTTTGCTTTGACCTTCCATAAATATCTCTTTTGATTTACAAAAACTAAAAAATAAAAACATAGCCTTTGAATAATTTACCAGCCCTTTCTATGCCTTTCTTTACTCTACAGTGAGAGTGTTATTGACAAATCACGTGAAGTTCACGGCCATAAACGTGAGGGACAAAGTCCCTCGTGGACCAGGTCTCGTGGACTGGTGAACCCATGGATAATCTGATTAGTATTCACACCTGGAGTCCTGTTTTGGCAGTTATGATTTTCAATGTTAAGCCTTTTACCTAAACAAAATCAATAAAATCACGCGTCTGACTCGAAATTTCAATTTTAAAGTAAAGGTCCCCTTAAATAACATTGCTTAGCAGAACGATAAAGATGGTATGTGACTTAAAAACTCATTAAGAAGCGTTTGAAAATTTGGAAGTTTACATCAACAAGAGATTTTTATTTTGCTTAAATTAATTAATATTATATTTTGTTAAGAATATCAGATACTGATTAAGTGCTATATTCAGTAATATGTATGTATTGTATGTAAATGTGGGGCTCTGTGGTCTCTGCCTACCCCTATAGGGCTCGGCGGTCTCTGCCTTCCCCTAAAGGCCTCAGTGATCTCAGCTTACCCCTATTGGGCTCGGTGGTCTTGTCTACTTACCTCTATTCGGAGATTATATAATATAGAGTATGTATTTTGTAAGTAGATAAATATAAAAATATTAAGCACTATCGTAAACACTCTCAATCAGATATGATTACATATTAAATTATATAAAGTGCAACTGATGATACGACGAAATTGAAAGGCAACGTGAGCGCGTCACGTGGTGTGACGATCGTGGCGTTATGTAAGCGGGGCGTAGAGGTTAAATATGGTCCTTTATAGGTCGGTATAGTCCTATATGAGCTTTATAAGAACACGCCCAGTAACTTGTAAGTAGAACAGCAGGTACAAAAATGCCACTTCGAGTGTTTCGTATTACGTTCATAATTTTTTCAGACTAGTTGTCCCGACACACGATGTTCTGTCTAAGCTATGAACTGGATGATAAATAAATAACTACACCTACACCTACACCTACACCTACACCTACACATACAACCTACACCTACATCTACACCTACAAATTAAATTGTCGTTTTTAATATTTTCTCCGCTATTTTTCCAATATTTCTCACCGTTTAAACCATCCCTGAACTTCCACAATTATTTCAAGACCAAAATTAGCCAAATCAGTCCAGCCGTTTTCGATTTTTAGCTATACAAATGAATTGCAAAAAAATTTTATATACAAGAAAGAAGATTCAAACCTTATAAATAGAATCATGTTAGAGACTAGCTTTTGTATGTGACCTCGTCCGCGTGGTTCCCGTACGGAATGAATTTCGAGAATATATGACTACCTCATAATAACTATCTACTTGCCTTCAGCACAATACGTTCAGTGGTTAATATTTCACCGTACAAACTGTGGAAATTGGGGATTTCACCCTTTAGGTGATGAATTACAAATAACTATAAAATACAATACTCAATAATTTGTATATAACATTTAAAAATAAAAAACAATAAAAAATTAATGAAAATCGGGACAGATTTTTCATACAAAATTTCAACCCCTATTTAACACCCTCAGAGAGCGAATTGTACTAAACCCTGAAACACAGATTTTATGAAATATATTTAAGGGCATGAATCTCAATTTTCATCGAAATCGGTGGTGTAGATTCAAAGATTAATTTCCATACAAAATTTCTACGACTATTTCAACCTATTCAAGGGTTTAATTTTTATAAATCCCTTCTTAGGGTGCGTCTAGATTGTAAATTATAGGGCCTTAGTAAAAGGATCCCGTTTTTACCCTTTGGGTACAGAACCCTAAAAAGTGACACACTTAACAGCGTATCAAGAACTGTCGCAGTTTCACACCTTCAAGACTCTAGACTCTCTTATAATGGAAAACCAGACCTTCGTAATCGGAAACCAGATGTCATTGAATTCTTCGGCCTGCTACTGCTAAGATAGACATCTTAGCAGTAGCAGGCGTTCGTGACTCGCTCGATTTGCCTACTGCTCGGTGTATCTGTTACGGTATCGACACAGGGCTGCCGCTCGCCTGCCATAGCATTCATAACGCGCATTCCCGCGCTTACGTATCGAAATGCCATGTATGTCATTATTGTGCAGTGGATGGCTGCAGTGTAGTAGTTTAACAACAAATTTTAGTAGTTTTGACCTCTTTAGTTGGCATTTAGTTCTTAGTAGTTTATTTTTTATAGGAAATAGCTTCCAGCTAGAAAAAAATAGGAAGATATTTTTTAAATAAGTATTGCAAATTTTGAAATTGCAACAGCTACTTATTAAAGAATTTAATGATTTTCCTCCGCTATGCTGTTTTTCTTACTATTATATACCTATTAAAATTATTTACGCGATTTAGGATATTTTCAACTATAAAATTTAATAATCGAGAATTCAATGCAGCTTAAAAATGTATAAATTATTTATAACATATTTGTTTGACAAAATATAAATTACAATAATCAGGTACCTGGCGTATTCGTCCGATGGAACACAATCTCGACTCTTTTTGCGCGTACTTATGGTAAATTTTTTCTCGCTGCGTAAAGCAGATATTATTATTAAGATTTTGTAGGCTATTTTAACGTAGGTATTTTCGCTTTTATATGGGAGAAGTGTATCTGTTACGTAGTAACTATTTATTAATCGGTGCCAGTAGGTCGACTCTGCTAATTAAATATAGATTACAATAATACAGTTTCAATGTTGTCTCGATATGTTAAAACAGCAAAATTGGGATTGTGGTTATAAGAAGGAGAGTTTATAATATATACCACGTTCACTTGGTCACGTCTACGAGCGAAGTCGAGGAAAAACTGATAAGACAGGTCAACAACTTGGAATTTTATTTCATAACACTGTATTATCCAAGCGCGATAGCATAGTGTGACATATTTGTATACGATTATGATTTATCCGTTTGGTGAACCAAATATATTAGGTCTTTGCCTATGAAATTGCCGTTTTGTATGAAAAAATTCAAGCGATTTTTTTTAATGTATTTTTTATTTGTATTAATCGAAGTAATCACCCATGCAATCAATGTATCTTTGCCAACGCAGTGGCAGTTTATTGATGCCCTTCTTAAAGAAAGCAGCAGGAGGCAACAAATTTTTCAAAGGCATTTTGTACTGCCTCTCGGGTATTGAATTTTTTTCCCGCCAAGAAGTTATCCAAATTCTGGAAAAAGTAGTAGTCTGTAGGCGCAAGGTCTGGTGAGTAGGGCGGATGACGGAGAGCTTCCAACCCCAGTTCTAGCAACTTGGAGACCGTCTGCTGTGCAGTATGAGGTCGCGCGTTGTCGTGCAGGAGCAGCGGAGACGAGCGATTGACCAATGCTGGTTGAAGATGTGCCAACTTCTCCATCATTGTGTTCAGTTCTTCACAGTACACATCTGCAGTAATGCTTACCCCGTTTGGTAAGAAGCTGTGATGAATCACACCGGCGCTAGACCACCAAACAGTGACCATCACTTTTCTAGGGATAAGTTTTCGTTTAGGGCATTGTTTAGGTGCTGAACCAGGATATCCAATCCAATCCAACCAACTTGCTGAGCACTTGCGGTTATCAAACAGAATCCATTTTCATCGCAGGTAACAATGCGGTTCAAAATTCTTTCATTTGTGTGTCTGTTGAGCAGTGCAAGGCACGTCTCGACGCATACTTCGCGCTGGCGATCATTGAGTTCATGGGGCACCTATTTCAAGCTTCGGTCCAAGCCCCAGGTCAAGCTTTTCTACCTTGCCAATTTGACGCAAATGGGCCAATTTGGGCGCCGCCATGGGCGTTTTGATGCTAACGTAGAAAGCTGCTGCTAGTTCAGCCGTAGATTGTGTATAATCAGCTTCCACAATCGCCTTTAATTCGTCATTGTCGACCAAAGTCTTCGGACGACCGCGAGATTCATTTTTCAGGTCGAAATTTCCAGAACAAAAGCGAGCAAACCAATAACAGGTGGTGCGTTGGTTTGTAGTGTTAGCTCCGTAAACGTCGTTGATGTTGCGTGCCGCTTGTGCCGCGTTGCTGCCACGACGGTACTCATATTCCATAATTACTCGAATTTTTAACGTATCCATGATGACGAAAAAGATTAAAATGCGATGAAAATGTAACACTAATCAATTAACAAATGACTACTTTTGAAAAAGAATTCCATGTTTTTAAAATAAAATTAATTTGAAATTAGAATTCTTAGCCAAACAAAAATTATTTTGATTTGAAATGGCCAGTACTGCAGAACGTTAATTTCATAGGTAAAGACCTATTATTTTGCCCGCGGCTTTGCCCACGTGGAATAGTGTTGTTGGAAAAAAACTTCTCTAGCAAATAACTCTACTCACTGAAATATACTTCTGGATACAATATTGAAAAAGTTTTTTAGGGTTTCGTACCCAATGTGTAAAAACAATTTGGTGTGCAATAAAGTGCACACTTATATTATGTATATTGTATATGTATATTTATTCAAAAAAAAAATTCAAAAAGCAACAACGTACTTTTCACTCCTGCTGTTTGTATGATACTTTCCATCAGGCGACTCAGCTCGCTTACCACATAAATCGTTACATAGCAAACAAGGTTATGTCTAGCAATCACATTACAACATAACGCTTGTCTTCGGTGATGTTATACTAGGTTTAAGTATCCTAGATAAGTGTTTTAACCTATTTTTGATCAATCTTTATAAAAAATGGCGACTTTTAAAAGATTAAAGATTTGTGAATTAAAATGGCAGAAAGATGCTATTTATAATAAAATACAGCATTTTTTTTTTACTTTTTAGAACCTTTAAGAGCGAGCCTCGAGTCTCCGTTAATTCCGTTCCGTTCCGTTGCCCCATTAATGCGTTGTGTCGTAAAACGACGTATTATTGGAACGACGGACAGGAGGAGGAGGGAGGGTGAATGATGCGGTGCGCTATCACCCCTTGCGTTGTGATGTCGTGCGTCGACGCAACGCAGGTGTGGCATACAATGCGTTAATCCGTCGCGACAGTGCATCGCAACGCACTAATGAGGTCTCAGCTTAACTGGTGGCCTTCTATAGACACCCGCAACACTAGAGAAGAAGTGAGTTGATAATCTTTTAAGCCAAAGCAAGCCCCACGGGGGACTCCAGTGCCCTCACAGTTCACTTACGTGTCGGAACAAAATGGAAACGTTGTTTTACGCCGTTTTTCTGTCAAGCCTCTCTTTCTTTAAAGTGATATCTCTCTGGACGAGCCAGTACATTTGTGCCGAAGCATTGCTCTACCACTTTCAAGTTATTCGTAATAATATAATGTTTTTAAGCGTAATTGCGTAAGGAATTTCGTAGAAAATTTACAATTATCAATTTTAACATGAAATTATTTTAAATTTAAACTTTATACACATGCTTAAATTTTCACGTGTTCGCAGTACATTTGAAAGTTAATTCGGTAGTATATTTTTAAAAACACAACCTCCCTGTCCACTCAAAGAGAAGTTTAACACCTTATAATTATAACTCATAAATACGCTTATAAATTTCCTTAATAATTAGAATATTTTACTTTACTAACAAAGTAACTATTCAGAAATCTATCCTACTCTACATTCATTAGGGTCACTTCTCTACGTTAAAATTATTTCAATATTATATAGAACAACGTTACCTAACTTTTTTCCTTTATTAACTTATTAGCATTAGTAAGTTACGACGTCCCCTTCAACGGCCCACCATTTTTCGACACGCAATCGTGGACACACCGTATGCTTGTTGTAGTGCAATCAAATCGAAAGCTAACTGTTGTAGCTGTTTATCTGTTCCTCTTTTTTTAATCTGTGGTAACAGTCCTTCGTTCTAGTACATACTTTATTAATTTGTGACAAGTGATAACCCTACACAACATTGTCACATACATCTAGTGACAGCCCTGCTCTAACATATTTATAATCCTTATTGGACGTTGTTAGTTATGTAACGCGGCCTTGTCCGTTACGCAAGAGTCACGTGAGCGCGGACGCACACGGCGGCCGGCGCCCGCACGCGAGTCTCGGGGGTTGGGTGGAGTCTCGTGAACAGGAGGGATCTATGGACGCTTTCACACCACGTCGATCTGGTTCCGTGGTAAGTTATCGAAAAACTTGTATTACAGGTTCCAGACAACGAAAATATATTTAGTACTTTTATACTATACACATATTTAAGATTTTTGTTCCTTTGGTGGGATTCGAACCCGCGACCTCCGGTCAGCGCCAACACGCTAATCACTGAGCCACAGAGGCCATCAGTTGTTGGCTTAATTTTTAAATGTTGCATGAATTTTCCCAAAGACGTAATTCTTTTGTTTCCTTTTAGTAGACAACCCTATTATCCTCGTTACAGGAATTACGGGTAAACCATTGGACCACTGTCCAACTACTTTAATGGAAAAGTCGAAAATAGTATGACTGGAAATGCCATTAAAACACGTAAAAGATATCTTAAAATAAAATACTTATATTACTTATTATTCTTTTTGCACAAGATGTACTACTTAGTTGAAATCTTACTATAATAATTATTATTACAATATAAAAGTGTGAGGTTATTGATAATAAAATCGCTATATGATATATCACACATTTACAAACAAATACATAAATAGTTTGCAGGCAGTTAGCAAGTTAAAAACAGGGTTTGGCCTTGCCCGTGAATAAATAGATTTTGAAATGTCAGTCTATAAATAAACCAGGTAATGGCGTGGCGTGGGTACCGATTTTGACAGAGGAAAAATACCAAACAAAGCACTAAGTACGCTTACACACATGCCGCAGCCACGAGTAAAAATACTTACGTACAGAGGAACACCTTTCATAGAACGATCCAAATTTTGTTAGGGTTGTCACAGAAGATGGGGGTAAATTAAGCTGAGTCTAGCGTCAGTATGCAGTTATTGAGAAAATCTAATTGGTACACACCACAACCCGGCATCGAACCTGCACGAGGGTTCATGCTTCATGCGTGTGACTCATGGGGTCTATTCACTAGGTCATGGACGCTCTTATAATAAAGCAAGACATTACCTAGAAAATGAAATATTTGATAGGTAAAATAAAATATATTTTTATTTATTCGATTTTTTTACACCCAGTACAATACATAACCATTTTTTGTCTGATAATATTTGTATTTAATATTCTTGCCCCCTTACTAATAAAAATATTAATTCAGTAAGCTATACAATGTTTTGTCAAGCGACTTTTCCAACGTATCAGACAAAGACAAAACATTGTATAGCTTATACACCGTATAAATATTTTTATTAGTAGTTAGGGTTAAAGTTTAAACATTTATTGGACAAAAATAAATTATTTGAAAAAATGTTATTTGTTGTCATGATAACCAACAACACAGTTCTCAATCTCACATGACATAAAAACTCAAACACGAAATTTGAATTACTTTTAAACAAAAAATTAAAACCGACTTCCAAAGTAAAAATGCACAAAAAATATGAAATGAAACCTATTTTCTAAATAATTCCACTTTTAAATTCGGCTAAAATTTTAACAATTTCTCTACTCAATCTTCATAATTTTGAAGTCGGTACGAAGCCCGGAAAATGATGATAATTACTGTAAGTGGTATGATGGCATATGCTTGCAGTTCTTTAAGCAACGCTGGAATCCACAAACATGTATCTATAAGAAGTCAGGAGCTCTGTTCAGTAGGTACTTTTGGATCCAGGGTATACTTTTGGCGCAGTCTTACTTTTTGGTAGCATATGCTTAGACTATAATTTTTCATTTTCATTGTCCATATAAATTTCAAGGAGTTCCCTCGATTCCTCATAGATCCAATCATCAGGTTACCACTTAAGTGAAAACGGGACCAACTTGAAAAAATGACCGATTTTCAAAAAATAATTTTGAAAAACGGTCTACAGACGGCGGAATTATCGTTGAACATACAAAAAAAATATACAGTCGAATGCATAACCGCCTCCTATTTCTGGAAGTCGGTTAATTAGACGTCCCTTCGAGGGGACACAATCTTAACCGGATTTTTCCACTATTGCCGTGTACGCGATAGGAGAATTGTGCACTACTACTACAAGCATACGACGTGTATGCTTGTAGTAGTGCAATCTAATTGACAGTTTGTTTTGTTGAAAAGAATTTGAAAAGTCAACCTGTAGAAAATAAACTTTTGAAAGTATTTTTTAATGTAAGAAGGACAGAATTATATTACGGTTTTTTTTTATTATTTATTTATCAGTTTATTTAAGTTCGGGGAGAAATATTTTTGAAAGTTGGAACACTGCACAATAATCGGAATGCACTGTAAATAGTACTTTGTGCTAATACAATAGAGCTGAAAATAAAACACACGAGTGTCGTGCTGTCATTATGGTCTGCTCCAGACCAAATCGGTACGTGTGTAGAAATTCTAACTAACGCGCAATAGGTTTTCTTTAAATTACTTGTAATTTATTGTCCGATTTCGCTAAAATATTTCTTCTAAGGAGTATTTTTTTTATTATTTCACATTCAGGTTGTAATTGTTTGGTTTAGAATAAAATTTATTAGACAGAAAGTAGAAACGCATACCCATTTATAATAAACTGTTAGCGGATTTTAGACAAAATACACACATCCTACTACTGTTATGAATGTGAAAGTTTGTGGGGATGAATAGATGGATGGATGGACGAACATTTTATACCGAAAAAAATCAGAATTCTGGATTTCATGGAATACTGTATATTACTCGGGTGGAGCCGCGGGCAAAAGCTAGTTGTTAGTAAAATTTCAGTGTTTTCACGTTATCCTATCCGATCTCTATTATAGGGTAAGACATGTTTCATTTTACTGACGATATCGGCCACCGATACCAACATCGTATGTAGGAAACGCTCTGATATAAACATAATAATATAAAACCAGTTCCAATGTGCTTCTTTGAATTCATTAAGTTCCACGTCACGTTTACATTACGTCTTATATACTAATATAAGACGTAACAACGACCACATCGTCATGTTATATGAAGTCATAGTAATTATATCATTGGACATTGACGATGCGACTTTGCAGAATTGTTGATCCGGGAAAGGGGATTTAGTAAAATATAGTAAATTTCCAGATGACGTCACGTTTCTCGTCCTTACTACAAGTATACATTAGGTTGTAACACTTGTAACTAATATTACATATGCTAAAGTAACCTTGTCGTGCTGTTTCACAATCATGCCAAAACCACTCAACGGATTTTGATGGGTACGCGATTTGATTAGGGTCAATTCATACCGCTAAAATACGCGACGCTACGCGGTGCTTTATTTTTGAAAAAGCTATCATTGTTGATGATAATATTAAAAAAAATATATATAAATGTGACTTTTCTTCGCCATAGCGCATAACTGCACTCAATAATGAACCTTGAAGCAGCATAGTACTGTTCAAATTAGCATTACTCTAATACTGCGCAGTATCATGTTTACAAGCTAAAAATAATTTAGCCACATGTTTATCGGCTTATCTAGAAATTTCTAGATAAACCAAATTCCATGTGTGACAAATGCATTGCGCAATGACAATTATGTTTTTATATAGGACAAAGGAAATGGGGTATTTACCTGCTTGACTCACTTTTTGGTATCAATGGCTCAAATTAAACGCATATCCGAAACCGTTGAAAATTCATACGGCAATTAAACCTTTCACAGAATAACTACAATTTTTAAACAGACAGACAGATAGACAGACAATTCAAACTTATACCACCCTTTTCTTTTTGCGTCAAAGGTTGAAATTGGCACCTGTCTAAAACCATTAGAAACATGGTCACACTGAAATAACCTGAGATTTATGGAGCTATGTGAAGCTATGTGAAGCTATGTGAAGCTATGTGAAGCTATGTGAAGCTATGATATTCGGTAGTAACTAATAATGTTTCTATTACTTAGAATTTTACGGAATCATGCTTATCCAAGTCATATTTTGACGACATCTGTGGCTCAGTGGTAATCGCGTTGGTGCTCAAGCCGGAGGCCGCGGGTTCGAATCCCGCCAGGGAACAAAAAAGTTCTCTCTGTTCCTGGGTCATGGATGTGTATTAAATGCCTGCGTGTATTAAATAATAAATATCTTAAATATGTGTACATTGTATAGTATAAAAGTATTAAATATATATCCGTTGTCTGGTACCCGTAACACTCGAGAACTTACCACATTATATTTATTGGCATGTCTGGCTGATAAGGCTCGCTGATGATGCGTCAGTACTCAATAACATTATGAAACGTTTATCAGTGCTGATAATACGGATTACAGTACAGGTCACCCCAGCCTTGGTGGTGTGACCTACACAATGCACTGGGCGTGTCCTGTGACTTCGCTCGTCTGGAAGCCAATAGCTGCCTGTGAGCACGCAGAAAAGACCATTGTATCTTCAGGCCCGCTTGTATAGATCTGGGTTAAAGTTAAAGTTAACCCTGGGTCAAATATCATGTTATCTCTCTCGTTCCTCTTATTTATGAAAGGGAAGGAATGATATTTTAAGCCAGGGTTAACTTTAACTCCGAACCTCAATTCTCGTATTTAAAGTAGACTTTCATTTTACATTCATCGTATTCTAAGTGAAGCGACTTGTTATCATAAACTGACTTTGTTTGGACCAATCAGGGGGCGTTAGACGCCGCTTTAACGTTTACGAGAGTACCGGTTTGACAGTTTGAGCGTGTCGGGACTTGATTGTAATTGTATTATTGCAGGTTTTATTTAGCAGAGTTGACCCTCTGGTCTGCGCTGGTGGTCCTTCAGGTAGTCGTACGTCATTCCACTATAATCCGTTCAAATCTAATTTAATCATAACGTAGACAAAGAAACAATAGCGTCCAATAATGCTACCAATTAAACTCGTATGCCAATTTTATTATTACACTTATTTTCAATGCAATGAAGTGCAAATTGTGAAACATTTAATTATAATCATCATCATCTATCTATACTTATATACTATAAAGTTTGTGAGGTTGTAGGGGGTAATCTCAGGATCTAGTGAAACGATTTTGAAAATTCTTTACCAATAGAAGGCTACGTTATTTGTGAGTGACATAGGCTATATATTAAGCCGAAAAATTAAAAGACCTTTTGGTGGTAGCCGGATTTGCAAAGTAAGTCGGAGAAAAAACGGTCGAACGAAAACGTTTCTTACGAACGCTGCCTTACCGATGGGAGATATATGATCAAGTCCTACACAAAAGTTGTAGAGCTTGATAATGCCTACAAAAAAGTCAGCGACAGCATATGTCTCACTTTTTATATATAAGTCTAAAAAGTAGTTTTTTAACATTAAAAAAATTATTTAAATACTAAATAAAAGCGTCGGGTATTAAGATTAATTTTTAAACCGCACATATAATAGGTACATTAGATTAGATAAGATTAGATTAAAACCATAATTTATCAATTGTATTTCGGGTGGGTCGCTATTTATTATTATTAAAATCCAATTTCACGCAGGCGAAGCCGCAGGCAAAAGCTAGTCGCTTATATTAATACGTGAAGCAAAAACTTAAGCGATCGGGAGAGTACGAAATTTGGCAAAGCAGTTAAAGTTTATATAGAAAAGGAGTGAACTGCATTGATATTTTTTTAATAATTTATAAAAAATATACTTACTTAATTAATAAAAAAATACTTTAATTACACAACCTCAGAGTTCAGACTAATAACTCAGTCAGCCTAGTTTCAAGTTAGTCGCTAGTAGTTAAATAAAAAAACCGGTCAAGTGCGCGTCGAACTCGCGCACGTAGGGTTCCGTACCGTTATACCAATATTTTATATGTTTACTTTTTATTTTGTTATTTTTGTAAGAAGTTTTCCAAGTAAGCGTATTTTATAAGTTGTTGAGAAGTAAATATAAAGGGATGTAAGGTACCCCAAAACAAAATATTATTCGTGATTTGATTTTAGCACTTTTTCGACGTGGTAAATACACACATTTATGCAAGGTTTCATTTTTCTAGCACTAGCCGTTTGGAAGGTCAACCTAAGTGGGATGGATGGACGATAATGAAACCATAAGAGTTCCGAGACGTGAACAATGGAACCTTAGAAATCTAAATGAAATATTGGTCTCATAACGCCACATATTTTACAAGAAATCGCAATAGCTTATAATAAGTAGAATAGACTATTAAGTACTACAATTACTGGATATTATTGACGTGGATGGATGTATCGAGCATGTGTGACGCGGCGCGCGGCGCCCCTGACTCACGGTAGCTAGAATCAGATTCGTTTACATTATATTATGTTATGGTTTCTTATGACTCATTCTTCCTAAAATGTGGCGCACATTTTTTATTTGGAAAATGTAATCTAGTTTTTGGAAATTATAGGTAAATATATAGAATTGACTTTTGAACGATCCTTAATAATACATAAACGCGAAAGTATGGATGCCCGTTCCTTTTTTTTGAAAGAGTAGGTAACAATACTCTTTCACAAAAAAATTACCGAACGGATTTCGGTTCTGCATTTACACATAGACTACTATTTAGCCCGAAAAAATACAGTGTTCCCGTGGCATACTTACTCACGCGGGCGGAGCCGCGGGCAAAAGCAAGTAGATAAATAATAAAAAAATTGGTCCAAAACACAACTCTTACTAAAATCGTTATTTCTATTTGTTATAGATTCTAGAATATCAAAAATAATGTAGGATTAAAATACCAATAAATTAGAAATATAATATCAATAATATTATAATAACAAGCAAGGTACATAACAGTCAACGTGCAAACGTGATCCGCTTGAGGAAATACCACAAAACGTCAATGATCATCTCGCATAATTGTAATGAAGCTTATCAAAACTTTCCATGAATTGAATGCAGGAAAACCACTTTTAAGGTGCACATTGTTACCCGACTACGGGTAAAAGGAAGGGAACGAAAATATTTTGTGTCTCAAATACTATTATTACTTGATAAATGTAAAAAAATAGAACATTAGTTTTTGTGTATTTCTGTAACGATACAACAAAAAAATTTAAAACATTATAGGAATCGAACGCATTGGTGTTTGAAAAAATACAGTGTTGCTGATAGGAAAAAAAATCTGGAAAGTAAGAACATACGAGATACTTGAGGAAGAAAAGTTACTAGCTCGATTTTGAAATTAAATGTATCATGAAATAAATCAATCATTTATGCAACAAAAAAATCAGTCAACAAGCCTATTATTGAGAAATGTATATTTTAAGCTTAATTCAATCCAAAGATTACCAACTACAATTACATATTGTAAAGTTTCCTGGAAAACCGTCTAGAGCCGTGGTTGCGTAGAACATTCATGCATCTGTCTGCAAAGGCAATGGACTTTTGCATAATACATTTATGACTCTTAACTTTAAGTCTTATGGCCTGTTGCACATACTACTGATTTGTTTTAATACTCTGTCTATATTAAGTTTGTAACATTGATACAGACAAACTGAAGAACAGTTTTGTAGGTGTATATATTGTGTTAATTGTAATGGAATATATATAAATAAATAATAATAAGTATCAGATAGCTTATGTGCTTGACTTATTGTCCCTGTCGCTCGATGTAAACTAGTAAGCAGCGACATTTTGTCGTTATTATAAATTTAGGGTGTGGGTCCCGGAACCTTACGTGTCTCGAAGTCCCGGGACTTTTCATAATTTTAGCTATATCAAGTCCCGGGACTTTCGAATCGACACTCGAGGCGAATTGCGGAAGAACTGTTTTGCAGGATTTTCGTAAATATCCCTAGTATCCGGACACCAGATGTGGAAATAATGAGCGCCAAACCTAGCACCAGTAGCTCTCAAGTACACAACGAGCCTAAATCAAATAAATATTCGAGATTCTGGGAAAAAAAAACAAGAGCAACATTGAAAAAAGAGTTTCAGTTGTTTGAAGCAACCGGAACTACTGTATATAATATCTAATAATAATATTAATATCTATGAACGCTTCACACCACGTCAATCTGTTCCCGTGGTAAGTTCTCAAAGAACTTGTACTATACATATATTTAAGATTTTTATTATATTATACGCATATTTAATACACATCCGTGACCCAGAAATACAGAAAAACTTTTTACTCTTTCGGCGGGATTCGAACCGGCGACCCCCGGTTTGAGCACCTACACGCTTAACCACTGAGCCACAGAGGTCGTCAGATATAAAGCGTTAAATACAATTAAAGCATTAAATACAATTAAACCGACATCTGTTGAAAACGAGAGAGTGTTCTCCTTGTTCGGTGGCATTATCACACCCGTAACCGTACGTAACTTGTTCCTCGAGATTTCCTCCACTCGAATTAACCTCAATCTACGAAAATTGTATCATTATTTCAACAAAATGTCCTCGAATTAGATATTTCCTTACGCGAGTCGAGGAATTAATTGTCAAACTTAAGGTACCTCAGGACGTAACTTGAGGCTCTCTCGAGCGTCAATTTCCGATATTTATATTTGAAGCAAGTACGCAATTACAGAGGGCTACTTATTTAAAGAAAGCATGGAGGATTTTTTGGACTTTCTGGATTACCTTTACAAAACTTAAATAAAAAATATCAACACGAGAATACAAGTTAGGGGTTCACAGGTTCACAGACCACAGTTCACACACATCACACTTGACAATGACACTGATGTTAAATTTGATTTTTTTTTTAATCGAGGGGATCGCGTTTTTAATGGTAACTATCGGTGTTGACATATCTATGACGTCATACCTCCACTCAACCTTACTGAAGGAGCAAACAGCTGAGGCAGAAATTACGTTTAAGAATACCAAATTCGAGGAACAACTATTGGTTAGCCATGAAAATTTTGAAATAAATTTCTTATTGCTAGTAACATTTTCACAATTCACAATAGGGGCAGCAAGATGGCGACAAAATGTGATGTTATTTTAAAATGTTTTAAATATTTGGCTTAATACAAGTCAAGTTGTAGTACTTACATAATATGAAGTGTCCCAAGCTTTTTAATTCTTTTCCGATGCATTGTGACACCCTATAACGACACAAACCGTCATAATGTCCGACTATTAAAAAATAGTCGGGAGATGTAGTATGCACTAGCGCTTGACAACTGACGGGTCGTTCGAACAAACTGAGCCGATATGGCTCAGTATGATTTGCTTCACATTTCATGCGCGTACCCGGTTTCTAGGCGTTATAATCTAAGGTTTGGCCTGAACGGATTCGAGCACATACACGGAAAATCGCATCTGGTTTGCCGCGAGCTTCGGTCGTGTTGTTAGGGTTCCGTAATACTTAAGAAAACCTTATAGTTTCGCTCTGTCCGTCCGTCTGTCTGTATGTCTGTCTGCCCGATCTCCTAGCTTCTGTAATAACTTAATGACAATAACTTTTGAAGTAATTCAAAGAAAACCTATTGCGCGTTGATAGTTACGAAACTCACCTTAGATATGTCGTGACATGCTCTTGGTTAGGTTATTATTTTATTTCTTTTTATTAGGAAAATATACAGTGATATATATATATATCCATATATATATATTTTTCCAGTAATAATTGTTATAGAAATCATTTCTCTTTGGTTTATACGAGTAGTAATAGTCTTTAGATTTTATCAACCATAGTGGCTCTAAAGTACACAGTGAGTACAGTCTACTTCAATGAACTCTAACTAATAAACATTCCTTAGAAAACTTTGCCATTTTTAGGGTTCCGTACGAAGAGGGTAAAAACGGTACCCTATTACTGAGACTTTGCTGTCCGTCCGTCTGTCGCCAGGCTATATTCTAACCTTCTTATACCGTGATAGCTCGACAGTTGAATTTTTCACAAATTATGTACTTAGGTATTTCTATTGCCGTTATAAGAACAAATACCAAAAACAGAATAAAAAAAATGAGGTTCCCATACAACAAACGTGATTTTTTCCGTTTTCTACGGAACCCCTTATGCCGAATCTCACTTAACCGGTTTTATTTTACACTCGAATTTTATTACCGCTCAGTCCAATTTTATTACCGTTCAGTCCATCCGTACAGGTCAGAATTAATGTTGCCAGCTTAGTTATTTAACAAAGTTTTACTACTAAATTTAGTATTTTATTCCCTCTTTAGTAGGATTTAGTTGTTAGTAGTGGTTTTGTAGAAAATAGCCAGACAGTAATCATAATATGCAAAATGGCCTGCTATTATGTGCTATTATGACACCTTATCATAAGAGCACATAGTAGCACGCGTCCGTAAGTCGCTTAAAACTACCGATTTAATTTATATATTACGTAATATTTCTTACTTTATTTTTATATTTTACGGTAAAATTATAATATTTTCAATATATTAAAACTGAAAATGCACTGGTTTTTGTTGTTTTTTTGGGATTTCTAAGTTTAGTAGCTTTTTTATAGTTATCGGTACTCTTTTAGTAGTAGTTTTTAGTAGAAAACGACGCGAGTTTAGTAGTTTAACAAAAACAGAGTTGGCAACACTAGAGCGATTCGCTTCAGTCCATCCGGCCGACTGATGCGATCTCGAAATTGCACACAGACGATACGATTTTGTATCCGTTCAGGCCGAACTGAAGGAAAACCGGACCATGTATGGGGCCCCTTATTATATTTCTATACAATAAGGCCGGGACTATATGCTCAGGAATCCGGAAAGCAGTAGAAAATTCTGAGCATTGAAAATAGAACTCTGCGCTATTACAATAGAGTTGAAAAACATGATGAAAAAGATGATGAGTCAAATGTCAATGTCATATATGACAGCACGACACTCGAAACTTCCATTTTCAACTCTATTGTGTTATGGCAGAGTTCACTTTTCAATGTTCTGAATTTTCTACGGCTTTCCGGATTCCGGAGCATATAGTCCCAACCTAACATACTAATTCGGTCGTTTTTTTTGGTTTACGTCTAGATTAAATTGCATCTGAATACAGTATAGCGTGGTGGACCACAGCCTGCTACCCCAGTACCAGCAGACACGATGATGATGGATCGTCTGCAGGACATAATAACACCTCCAGATAAAACATTTGCGCAGTATCGGATGGCCTCCATGCATTTTGCGCACTTTTTTATCGCTTCGCAGAATTAGCGCCAAAACAATGACATAATATGGAACATAAATAACTTATGATAGGACTATCATGCGCGAAATTTTAATGTATCGTGACCAATTGTCACTCATAAAATATAGATTATATAGCCTTTATATTTTACTAGATATTGCTCGATCGTGAACGCTACCATTAGAGTCTAACATCCATCCATCCATCGTCACAAACTTTCACATTTAATAATAGTAGTAGGATTAATAGGACTATGGCAGGCCACGAGCGACCGATGGCACTGGAAAACTATTAGGCCTTTGGCTTCCAGCTAGCTGTACCTCAAAGATAGTTTTATAACAAACACATATATTGATTTCTTAGGTTGATTTCTTAGGTTTACGCGAATATTGTCGGGAAAAAGAAAAGTGCACCGCGACACAATCCGTAAGTGTTTAAAACAACAAACACATAATTTACAAAGTTGCTACATTCTAACAATAATTGTCATATTGTTATGAGGGGCTGGTATTCTAAACATTACTAAGAATAAGATGTAAATAACAATTGTGATGTGTATGTGCGGTCAATTAACAATATTAATGTTACTAGTTAGATTGATTAAGAAATAACGTGTATTTGAAATTATTAAATCGTTTATTTTTAAAGTATTTTACAAATATTATCTATTTGTTATGTCCCCCAAACGGTCGAAATGCCAGCAGTGGATGGTTGCACTGTAGTAGATTAACCTAAATTTAGTAGGTTTTGATATTTTTAGTAGGCATTCAGTTCTTGGTAGTTTTTTTTTGTAGGAAATAGCCTCCAGCCACAAAAATTTTAAAGAGTGTTTTTAAATATGTATTGCAATTTTTAAAATTGCAATACCTACTTATTTAAGAAGTTATAAATTTTCCTTCGCTTTTTTCCTTATTATTATATACCTTTTAAAAAAAATACGCGATTTAGGATTTTTTCAACATAATATGTAATAATCGAGAAATCAATGAAGGTAAAAAAATGTATAAATAATTTTATAACTTAATTGATTGACAAATAAATTACAATAATCCTCCTAGGTACAACCCTGGTGCGTTAGTGCAATCACGCAATCCGGCAACACAATCTCGACTCTTTGTGCGCGTACTTATGGTATATTTTTCTCGCTGTGAAAAACAGATATTATTATTAAGATTTAGTAGGTTATTTTAGCGTAGCTATTTTCGCTTTTGTATGGGAGTGATCTATCTGTTACATAATAACTATTAATTAATATGTACCTTAACGCCTTAGAGAGATCAATGTAATTTTATTTAGTATTTTCTTTTTTCGAAAAATTATTTTTCTGTCTTAACGTCTTTACATAATTAAGCAGTAGATCATAATATCATGCTCAAAATATTATCCGTAACTGATTTTAAATAACCTTATACAGTAATTTATGTTTTTTGATGTCTATCTTTTATGACTTCTGACTTGGTCTATTAACACTCCGCCAGCCAGTAAATGGATTATACTGGAACTTGGCACCCTGATTCACATGGCGTAGGAGATAACATGAGTAAAACAATTTGGAGCAGTTCGTCGTAGGTACCTACAAAAGTTTCAAACATACAAAATATGTTTCATGCTATAAAAGCAATAAAAAATCCAATTGCCTCCAAGTTCGAGCAAAAACCTTATGCAATATGCAGGAAATCCATTTTTTTAACATCACGAAACCGAGTCACGTAAACACTTTTTATAAATTTATTGTAATAATTTTTCATAAATAAAACAACAGGTATACGTACACCAAAAATAAATATTATGTAATGTTTCTCAGACAAAACATATTTTTTATTTCGCCAAGCTGTATGCACACCAACACTTCTTACATTACATTTTCAATTTTCTCTAAGAATTTCAAGTGAGTATAAAAAATATAAAAGAAGGTAAAAGTCCTGTAAAGCAACAAACAACAACAAAAAGAGTGAAACTTTATAGGGTTGCTTACCCTATAAAGTTTCACTCTATCCGTCCATCTATCTGTTTGTCCAGGGTTTCTTACTTCTGTAATAATAATTTTGAAGTCGGTACCAGCCCGAAAAAAATCCTGATAAAACAATATTTAAAATAGAACACACGTTCAAGTTGGCTGGTACCGACTTCAAAATTTTGAAGATTAAGTAGAGAAATAGTTAAAATTTCAGCCAAATTAAAAAGGGGAATTATTTAGAAAAAAAAATTATTTCATACTTTTTGTGCATTTTTACTTTGGAAGTCGGTTTAATTTTTTGTTTAAAAATAATATTTTTTCCCTTTTTAGTGATATAAATATGTTAAATTATTATTAACGCATTTTAAGAACGTTTAAAATAAACGATCGAATGTATGCTTGGGTTACTTCTGCAAAAGTCAAAATCACAATATATGTCCATATGAATTTCGATTCCTGATGAATGCCATCATCAGGTCACCACTTTGGTCACAACGAGACCAATTTCGGATTATACCCAATATATCAAAAAAAGAATTTTGAAAATATGTCCATAAACGGCAGCGTAATGTTCAAAGACATCCGTATCTGTGTAAAATATTATGAGAAGTACCTATTATATCATCATTATGTCATGATGATGGTGTGATGATGGTGGTGATGATTATGATTACTTTAATTGACATAGTGGCTTGTGCTTGTAGTTCTTTAAGCAACCCCGAAATCCCCAAACATGTATCTATAAGGAGTCAGGAGTTATGTTCAGTACTTTTGGATCCAGGGTATACATTAGTGCAAATCTTACTTTTTGGTAGCATATGCTTGGGCTACTTCAGAAAATCACATCGAAATCACTATGTGTCGTTATGAATTTTGAGGAGTTCCCTCGATTCCTCATGGATTCCATCATCACATCATCATTTTTGTGAAAAAGTGACCAATTTCTAAGTATACCCTTTACATCAAAAAAATAATTTTGAAAATCGGTCAACAGACGGCGGAGTTATCGTTGAACATACAAAAAAAAACCTACAGCCGAACGTATAACCGCCTTCTATTTTTGGAAGTCTATGGAAGAATATGAGGTTTTATACATAACTTTTTTTATAAAGTGATCTATTTTTAAGTACCTCTAAAGTGGTTTATAAGTCGACCCCGCTAATACTCTTTAGGAAAATTATCTTGATCGAAATAGGACAATTCCGAAGACGGAGGGACGGACGGGCATGACGAAACCATACGGGTTCCGAGACGTAAACTAGTGAACCCTACAAATTAACCTAATAGGGAAATAGTTTGCTTCAATTTCTCTACATCTAAACCAAGCTTTAATCGGCCTTCCTACGCGGAAGTGGGTCGGTTTGAAAAATATGAGTGTTTTCAAAATGGCCGCGCAACACGCGGCTTATATAAGTTTCCTTTGAAAAAAACAGAATATATTTGATGCCAAGGTCAGAAAATATCATGTAATGTGCTGAAAATTTCCACTGGAGACTGTCATATCCTATAATATTAATAGGTACATTATAGGCTACATTATAAACATATAACATATAAGCCATTTTTTTACTGTGTTTAAGATAATATCAAACATTTCTAACGTGAAACGGTCAAATACTGTATTTCCGAAAAGTCAGTTTTGAGAAAAGAGCGTGGAAAGTTTTGAAAAGTTTTCCGCTTTTCTTGTAATATTACATCGGAAAAATTATTATTTTTAGGTAATTAGCCATGATAAAATATAACTAACCTTTTACGCGCTATACTGTAGTAGTAATCCTCTAACATCCACGCAAAAGCAGTGAGCGAAAAAGATAGCGAAAAATACGTTAAATACCCGCTTTACCGCAAAAAAATACAGTATTTTTGCTTAATAATAGTGTTAACAGACACTCGAACTTGGTCCGCGAACCCAATCCGATGTCGCTACAGACGCACGGATTTGGTCCGGCAGACCGAAATGAAGACACTCGTGTGTTCAATTTTCAGCTCCATTGTATTAGCGCAGAGTTCTATTTCTCCCTAAACTTAACCCTTAATGCGACCCTGATTAGTTATACTATTTACAGGTATAAGATATAATAAGCTAGAAAAAAAGGTTATGTGTTTAACATAAAGACTTACGCGTAAATGACATAAAACTAACGTGTCTTAATCTGATTTCACTCCCTATAAATTTTCATACCCCGTGATATATACACATATCAAAATTGATTTTTAGGGAGTAAGCTCTAAAAATCCTGCCCCCTAGTAAACCCCCGTAGATTTTTTTCCCTAATTTTGGGGGGAAAATCCCTAAGTCGGCAACACTGAGATCGTTGTCCGGCCCAATCGCCCGACTACTTACTTACTTTACTTTGGAAGTCGGTTTAATTAATGTTTAAAAATAATATTCTTTTTCCCTTTTTATAGTGATATTTGTTAAATTATTATTAACACATTTAAAGAACGTTTAAAATGAACGATCGAATGTATAATTTAATACGCGCCAAGCTTCCATTAGGTATTGTATATAAGATAATGATGACGATTACTGTAAGTTACATAATGGCATATGCTTGCAGTTCTTTAAGCAACGGCGAAATCCCCAAACATGTATCTATAAGGAGTCAAGAGTTCTGTTCAGTACTTTTGGATCCAGGGTATACCTTGGTGCTATCGTTATCGTAAAACATTAAAAAAAACATACAGCCGAACGTACAACCGCCTCCTTTTTTTGGAAGTCGGTTAAACGCAGTCTTAGCGGGCCTTCGAAAATTTTCAATGACAATAATTACTGTCCTAATCCATGATTGGTAAATCTGAAAAAATCTTACTACCTATGAAAAGAGTTGTCTATCTGTACCTGTCCGGCGACAACCTAATGAATAACAAAATTAAAAACTATACGTAAACCACGAGATTGTCGAGCAGTTAGCGAGCTGACGATGATGAATTATAGCTAAGGACACCCTCGATCACGGCAGCTTTCGAACAAAAAAACTAGATCAAAATCAGTTCATCCGCTTGGGAGCTACGATGCCACGGACAGACACACAGAGACAGACACGTTCCTCCGTTTTCGTCGGGGTTTTAAATGATCTAAATTCTAGACAAGTCTACGAAGAAAAAAAATGTTTGTCCGTCTGTTGCTGTTCACGGCCACAGTCGCGTGACCTTGTTTCGCACGGGAGTCGCGTCCCTGACATTCACGAGCAAAATGCTTGAAACTGTTCGTATTTGGGTGATATCACTTTATGATATTTTACATTGGATTTGCTTTCGAATGATAACAAATCGATGAGGTTAAATTTCTTTTATTGAATACTAGCCTTTGTCCGTGTCTCCGCCCGCGTCCCGTCTGCGCCCTTGCAGTCACCTACGGGAACTATGTACTTTTTCGGAATAAAAAGTAGCCTATGTGTTAATTCAGTGCTTCAACTACTACCATACCAAATTCCATCAGAACCCGTTCAGTAGTTTTTGCATGAAAGAGTAACAACATCCATCCACCCATCCTCACTAACTTTCACGTTTATAATAATTGTAGTAGGTGGGATTTAAAGGGCGATATATAAAAACCTTTTTTTAATGATATATGGAGCAAAGGAGCAGACGGATCACCTGATGGAAAGTGATTACCATCGCCCATGGACACTATAAGTGCTTTGCCGGCCTTTTAGAAAGGAGTTGAAGGTCATAACTCGTGGTGATCTCTAAATACTGCTGGCGACAGTTCATTCTAGGGTTTAATTGTGCGCGGCAGGAAACTCAGAGCTGGTGTATCCACACGCAGTCACGATACTGAAAGAATTTCACCGTATACACCACTGTTCACAGTTGTTGTGACGTAGAAACTTGAGAAAAATTTCAAAATGTGGTAATTTTGCTATACTGAGTGATTTTACAAAAAGGTGTATTTTGTACCTAAGGGTCAATTCACTTCGAAACGAAGCGATATGCGACATAGCACTGCATTTTGAGGATAGCTTTTCAAATTTGAATTTTATTCAATACACAAGAAGATACATGTTTCATTGTAAGAGTTCGAATGTCATATGGCCGCATGTGCAAATCCCTCCACCAACCCATGGCCCTATCAACCATCTTGGTTATACGGGCCGAAACATGGGAATGCGCACCCTACTGTCCTGGGTCCTGCCCATCAGGTGCGCAATTCTTGATTCCCTACAAGTTCTTTAGTCTCTTTCTATTTGTCCCTAAGTCCTTCTCCCCTTTCTGGGGCGGACAACACAGATACGACTTCGGTGTCTTCCGATAGCGCGTACTGGTTCTACCATCTAGGTTTTCTTCCTTATTCGCCTCCAATTAATGCCCTCTCTTGGCGTTCTAGTCCAGTGTATGACTGATGTCATATGAAACCTGTATCTTTTTGTGAAGTGAATAAAGTTCAGTTTTCAATAGCTATCTTAAAAATCCAGCGCCGCGTAACGTCGCGTATCGTCGCTGTGTGAATCGACCCTTAGTAGTAATTAGTAGACAAAGTTCGTAGCGCTCGTAGCGGCGGCGTTACGTAATGCTACGATAGCCTACGAATCAAATTTCTTCGCTACGAAGAGCTACATAGTGTAGTCAATAACGCTAATTTAGGTGCATGCCAAAATTTCAATGAAATGTATACGACACAATGAGGCATTAATATACAGTACATTTTCAAGAATTTTTGGGCATTAATTGTTTACATAAATAATTATGTAAACAATTAATGCCCAAAAATTACATAACTAAATAACAAATAAATATTTGTTAACGTACTCGTAATTCGTGATTGATACAATACGCTCGATTAAACTTTGATAAAAATATACTCTAGCCTGTTAAATGTTATAATATTATTAGGTATAGGGTATTATTTAAATATTGTTTAAAAAAACTTTTAAAAATTAAGTAACCCTTCATTGTAAAGCAGCGAGCGAGCTTATGATGATGAATTATAGCTGAAAACACTCCTGATCATGTCAGCTTTTAAATAAAAAAAACTAGATGAAAATCGGTTCATCCATTCGGGAGCTACGATGCCACGGACACACACACACAACAATCATACGTGAAACTCATAACACGAGGGGTCGGGGACGATGTTTTCGTCGGGGGTTAAAACTATAAAGATGTTATTCGTTCTAAGTTGAGTGTTGCAAATTGCAATATGCACAATAATCTTAGTATGAATAAGGAATATTATTTCAAATAGGGCAAAACAAAATAAAGTTGAAGACACAAAAAACTGTCTATACAAAATAGTAAAAATGTCAGAATAACTTTAAATATTTTTATTATTAACATAGGTAAAAACAAATCTATACAAATAAATAAAATTGAAGTGTCTGTTTGTAATTTTAAATTAACAGCCTTTCACATAATGCATAATAAGAAATTATATTATACGGTACTAACAATAAAAAATCACTTTTTTAATTTTTTTCTGTCCGTCTCTATGTCTGTCTGTTTGTTCCGGCGTTGTTAGAGATAACTCTAAAACGGCTGGACCGATTTTCATGGGACTTTCACTAGATAGGTAGATAACTGATGTTATAAGGAGTAACTTAGGATACTTTTTATCCTCATCATTAATAAAAAATGTTAGACGCCCAACGAAGTGGGCACGGGTCAGCTAGTTATAAATCAAATAAATGATTTATTTAACAAACGTAATATTTCATTTTGCATTCATAACTTTTACGAAAATAATTCGTAAAATTTTTAATTCATGATTATTATGTTGTAATTCGCTATAGTATTACTAATCTATTGATACCATCCAAACGTGTAGGTACCAAGTACACGAAAAACAAAAAGCACATGCGCCATTAGATTGCCCAATATTCTTATCATCGTGCATCAGTCATTCGTGGAACCACAAAAATGACTCAATTTGGCAGATTAGCTGAATAACACTAACGCCGATTACTGGCACGTTACGTAAACAACGCACACATACGTGCAAGTGGCACGCACACACGCGCCGCACACACACATGGACGACGTCTGTGTGCGCGCTGCAGACGGTCGGCCGACCCCACTACAAAATTCAGTCGCACTCTAGACTTCGCAGAGGTTGGACGCGTCCAAGTGACTAGAGTACAACGCAGTGTTTCGTCATACTAATGTGAAGTGACATCGTTTTATGCATTTATTGTTTATACGCACTACAAACTAAACATTGTGAACGTTTTGTGTGAACTTTGCCACAATTTGGATAATTCTGGATAAGGAGTGCGAAATTGCCGCAAATATTTTCGTAAGTACATTTTTTTTGTTCAATATTGAATATTGTTATCGTGTCAGTAATTTTTATATTATTGAGTAATATATTCCTTTTGATTATTTTATTTTATTTCCTTATACATAAGCACAAACTTATGCCTGAAATTTTTAATTTTCATGACTCCCATTTTTGAAAATTAAACTAGGTACCCACAATATTGATTTCTCTTAAAACTTCTAAGTTTTATTTATTGTTAGTCAGGTAGGTTGCTATTTTTTATTTATTCATACGTTATTATTAATTTTTTGCCGGTCTTTTCCATCCCATACTGAAAATAAATTCTTTTCAAAAATTGTTTGTAAAAAAATTTGTTCTCTAATGTAATTAAACTCAAATCATATTATTTAAATTATAGAACAATTGCTATAAGTTTCTCCAAATTAGTTTCGTAAATAAGTACCTACCTACTCAATTTTAAATAATGCATTTTCAAATCAAAACCAAAAATGATGAAAACCTGTAGATTAATATTTGCAAAATCTTTCTTATCACCAAGATTTTTTTTTCTTTATGATTAAATTATTAACCTTGATAATGAAAAATAATAATTTAACCAAATGAGATGATAAAACGTAGTTTACCTCATTCTATGACTTAAGATAATGATTCAAACGTTCGTAAAATCTGAGCAATGTCATTGACTTTGAGCAAAATTGTTTACTCATGCCCCACTCGTTCTGTGCCAAAATATTGCGTTCATCACACGTGAAACACGTTTGGATGTTTCGAATTTATTTTTTATTGCGTTATTCATTCAAATACACGTGAACCGAACACGTCTTAATTTTAATTTTGGAATCTGCTTTTGTTTGAGAAATTTGCTTTGTGTATTTTACTTAGCGGTCAATTATTCTAGCATTTTTTGTTTTATACTTACTTAATTTTTTACTAGCATAGATTAATCGGAAATAACACAAATTCGAATTCAATAATTATACTTTATCATATATATATATATATATATATAGAATATTCATTTTATTTTTATATATAATCTAATACTTAATATAATTATTCAAAAAAATAAATATTATTTTTTTTGGTTAACTTTACTAAGCAAAGAATAAATTACAGAAATGAATTAGTCAAACGGCTAAATGTCGTAAACTATGTTGTAAGCCATTGTAAGCGCTTACACAATTGGTTCAAGGTTCCAATCCGGCGTGCATTCGCCCGCGGCACCCGCGGACGCTCGGAAACTAGAACAAGATGTTGACACGCGTTACAATTCTTTCGCATTCATTACTAAGTTTAAAAAAGAACAAGTAAAAGGTGGTAGAAGACG
This sequence comes from Phengaris arion, assembly GCA_963565745.1. Taxonomy (NCBI): domain Eukaryota; kingdom Metazoa; phylum Arthropoda; class Insecta; order Lepidoptera; family Lycaenidae; genus Phengaris; species Phengaris arion. Next base: position 4,270,619 of record OY751448.1, read on the forward strand.
CGTGACAATGATTTCGCTTGAATAAATATAATAACGTATACAAAAAACTTATGCAAAAAAATATGATAGTATTGTAGTCATGCTAACTACACTTATTGTTTGTTTGTATGTTTGTTTGTTTGCATTAAATAGGCTCCTAAACTACTGGGTTGTTTGGTGAAATTTGGCCCAGATATAGAGTAGAATAGACCACGGGGAAGGATATAGGCTCCTTTTTACCGCGGAAAAAAGTACGTTTACCACGACATTAACTTTTACGTGCACGAAGTCGCAGGCAACGTCTAGTAATAAATAGTTGTGCCGTTACTAGTGGAAATGTTACTGTCGTGCTATCAACTATCATAAAGTAAGGAGACACGAATCGATTGTGTAAAGGTCAGTTCGTTATGACGCAACGTCCCTAGGGCGGTATTGCGCAACACTGCAACACACACACTCCCACTAGATAGCTCGATCGAACGAGATGAGTAAACGTATATAATATAAAAATAGTTGTTATCATTTGTGTCATTGATGTTTATAATAAATAAAAGAATGTTGATGACACTATAACAAAAGAAAGTCGACGCAAATGATCAATTCTAATTGTTGCATGTTGGGGTTTATATTTAGCGAGGCATTGGAAAACAATTACGAACATTTCCGCAATTGTAATCGTACAAAGAAATGTAGCGAGCGCGTTCAAGTTCTGCAGTGATGTAATATAGGAAGTTGAAGCAAGGTTCTCCGGAAGGTATAGACTATAGAAGGCCGAACCCGCATGCACTTGGATCGTGCAGAACGCATATAATTCCTTTTTCGACCGTGCTTACTCGGATGATATCATCCACGTAAAATAATGACTTGAGAAGATATTATAATATGCATATTAGATACACTAATATATTGCAGATTTTTAAACAAAGTGCTCTCATCGACTAGGTCAATCCAAGGGACCATACCAACCAAAAATACGTTAACAAAGAATACTGAATTAGTACAACACATTACATTGTTTGCACGATACATTACGTTATGTAACAAAAAAATTTACGCGCAATAACGATAATTTCACCAGCGAGGACGAGTAAAGATAACTTGACCCATTTTTTTATCTTGCTCGTAACCTACTTACTGAGGCACGTGAACATCCAATTGCGATGTGACAATATTGAGATCAGAAAAACTAGAACATGATGACGAAATGATTGATAATTGCAACGATTATGAAGCATTTGATAAAATTGATCATATTATCAATGTGATAAACGTAATTAATGTAATACTCACAATCAATAATTTGGAAAGTTGAATGTCTGAATGAATGACATAAATTGAATTTGGAAGTTTGAAATTAAAAATAGAATTAAGCCCTTCGCTATATTTTCCGGTAGTGAATACATTAGTAAGAAATAATTTTATTCCATTCCAAGTAGTTCTATTTAAGAACTTCAATTATTTTAAGATAACTGACTATTATTTCTTCCTAGACATTGCTTTGTCAAGACGGATTTTCCTCCATTGCAAAAATACACCGAGGTCACGATTTACAGAAAATAGGTTAAGTGTTTCCAAATATTTAACTGTAATTAGTTTTTAGGTTGGCAGTATTTGCTTTTAATTCAGGTGAGTTAATCTTATCAGATACGAGTAACCGGAAAAGTGCGCCAGCCTTGACACATTTATCGTCTGTTACGAAACGGAACCTTGACACGATATCAGTATCGGGAGACGCGCCGGCCCAAAATAGAACACGATTGGCCCAAACAAACGCGAATATCGGTCAAGTATAACTTTTCGAATTGGTAACGATCCAGAAAATTAACCTTCCGCAAAGTTTGCAACGGACCTTGCTAATCAAAACCTATGGACAATGTTACGGTAAATTTTCAAATCAAACATGGCGGACTCGACGACCCACTTTTCCCGCGCAAACGGCTCGCGTGTGGAAAGTTACCAATGCACTACTTTCTCTACTTTTTTTAAGATGGTCGATATCTATGGATAAACAAACAAATATCTGTAATAAATTGACCGTTTTTGATACCACTTACGCCACCAGATGATGCTTTGTGTGAGTTGGGTCTGCCCCCTAACGGCAGAAAAGTCAAAAACCCTCATTCGATGTAAATGACGTGCGAGTTATAAATAAATATTACGCGCAATCAAAACAATGAGACAATCTTTTTGATTCGACTTCTCGTAATTGTTTTTTTTTTAAAGATTTAAATAATCAATTAATAGTAATGGTCAAGGGCTTTAATTACGGCTAATTAGGTTCACGTTGTACAATCACGTTGGGTTTATATAACGGTAAGCAGAAGACTAAACGTGCTTCGGTTATTACGCAAGCGCAACGTGAGGTTCAAGAGCGGCTGCGTGACTAGCTTCGCCCAGCACGTGTTCGCCGGTAGGACAATCACGCTAGGTAAGGTCATATGCCTTGCAGATAGGAATATGCGATTAATAAAAACATTAGATTTTAATTTGAAACTAGAAATTTTCAGCAGAGATTTTGTTAAGCTGCCGGAAAAAAATACAGTTCAGTCAATATTTTGGAACATTTTAGCATAATTGAACAATAAACATAGTTTATTATAATCTCAGATAAAAATATCTGTCAATAGCTTAAACAGTATGAGTATGATACGAAAATAGAACGCTCAGTTAAATAATAAAGTTAAAGTTAGGAATGCGGTTATCTCTGACGCATACCGACTTGCAAGTATTACGAAATTGGCTTAAATCTGAACAAAGGCTGATTAAAAATATTGCATCACGCGAGAAATATCTCCACTGGAATTTTGTTTGAATAATGATCAAATATTATAACAAGATTAGGAAACGTTCGCATCAGTTTTGGGTTCTGTGTTTTGCATTATAGAATCAATAAAAGTTGGGCATGTCTTTGAAATACGAAAAAACAAAAGACAAAGTTTTACCTAATGCATTAGAAAGAGATGGAAGCCGTGATTATTACGACTCTAGCATTCCACCGCATCACACGTATGTACCAACACGTGACAGTGGCCGGTGCAAAACCAATCCGATTAGCGACGAATGTTAAGGTTGAAACTAAACTGACAAGTTCACGGTCACGTGACTACGAATGTCACGGTTCATATTTATAACTAAATCACGATAACTAAAATTGATGATATATTTATTTATGTTATAAGAAAGAAGTAACTGAACTGATCTTCATTGCCCAGCAGATAATTTAATAAATGATCAAAAAAGTTAAGCCTGGAATTTCTCGTGATAGCCGTTGCAATATGATTTTTTTAAAGAAATAGTAATTATTGTAAATAAAATTAAATCACACAAAACAGAACATAACATAAAATTAGATAAAGGTTGAATTTGTTAATCGTTAGAAATATGATAAGTACTAACCTTGTGCCGGTGGGATATATCCCACAGTTGTGCAAGTGGTTGCCCAATCCAACCTTGGATGACGAAAGTCGGTTTCATAACAGTATTACAAGTTTAAGAGATGTAAAAACGTTGTACCGTACAGTCCCAGTTTTGGGTAACGGTCCACTATTAGTAGATAGTCACTTGATCGAATCGAGCGAAAACTGTTAGATTCTAATTTCTTTTTTTTTTCTTGTCGGTTCTTTCTATTAGTGTGTACGTATTATTACGTTTGATTTATTTTATTTTTTATTTTGTAATATTTTATCTTAAATGCTCCGTAACCTATTATACTAAGTTCAATGCTTTTGTCTGAATACTTTCAGTAGAAATTGTCAAAATTAAAAATAAACTCGTTTATTTCGTTGGATATTCTGTATGGACAACATATGCTTTTTACTGTGAATTCTCTATTCAAATTCATTGTGTTATTTATTGTCTTTGTCACTATCTTCAAATACAAGTTTAACCAGTACTTAAAATTTAACGGTATCAAACATTACATCATCGTTAGTTACCTTGTGTCGTAATTTATACATAATATATTATAATATATACTTATAATTATAATTTGGATGCATAACTGTATTGTTTGCTATTAAAAAACCTGTGATAAAATTGCATGGTGGTTTTGCACAATAAAGTAACAGTTATTTTAACGAGAACAAGCTGTCTGTCCGTCCGTTTGCTCTACCAAGCGTCACCTAACGGACATTTTTTACTCGCAAATTGAAACGTTACTTCACCACTAACTGGGTCATTTTAGATTAGAAACATAAAGGAATTACTTGATACCCCTTGACACGAAAAAATGTGATAAAAAAGTTAATGTTCTATTTTCAAAAGTTGATTTACTTATATTGGATACAATTACATTTTAAAATAGAATGTTTTTATATATTTAAGTATACTACGAAATCAATTTCATTATGGTTAGCAGGTACATTTTAATAGTTAGTAGTTTAGAATTTATCTTATAATGAAAATATCTATAAATAACAATTTCAAATCAGTTTCATATATAAATCAATAATAATTCATCAATATACATAAATCAATCTACATTAGATAAAATCATGTTTAACACATTGGTAAAAGAATAAAACAGTTCTTACAACAACAAGAACGCTATTGGTAATTACAGCGTTTAATATTGAGACCTACTGACATTTCCAATTAGAGTTGGCGTGTATCGAACGGTTAGTGTAACGGCGCGCGCGCAACCGGGCCGCCGCGCCCCACTGACACCGAACGGGCTAACCATTAGATTCTTGTACCTCTTTGTGTTTTTTTTTAATTTATTTAAATTGAAATAAAGGATTTTGATCATATTATTTTGCGTAAAATATAAATTGTGAAAAAAAAATCCAAATTCATAACTCAAACAGCGGAGAATCGACTGGTTATATAAATTCTGGATTCGTAATTTTGAAAACATCTTAAAATTCTCTACAGTCACCCGTAATGAGCTTTTCGAATTTCATAAGGAGTAAAGTGTATAATGTCGTATAATGCGCGTGAGCACGTGTTGGTCGCTGAACGTAGTCAATTGCATGGTAATTCCTTCCTAAACGAATAATTTTAGGTTTAGAAAGAACTCTCACGTTGACCCCTCATACGTACGCCGCGTGGAACGGAACGTGACTGCTCGGAGATAGAAAAGGAAAAGAAATGCCTGCCACAATAGGCAATTAATAATTGTTGCCTTGATAACGTTGTTATTGAAATGAAATCTTTTATGTTTCATTAGTTTCATTGACTTCCTACGTTTGTTCTATCATTTCAAGTGTTTGAGTGGTGATAACATGAGATATTACATTGTGTTTTTTAAAATTAATTATTAGTTATAATAAAAAAGATTAATTGCGCAAGAAGCGAAGGCTGCAATATGAATCCACGTCGCAGGCAACGCAATAATAACGCTTAGTCAGGAAGTCACATGGATCAGAGCGTGCGTGCAATAATGTATTTAATTACCTTTTATAATAATTAATCATCATCTTCTACTAACAGTAATTATCTATTAAAAATTATTTTATGCAACAGCTTAAATAATTCTTTATTTGAATTTTGATTACTGAAAACATGGGGCAATTCTTATGTGGTCGAAAAGAATAAGGAATTCCGAAAAGATTGTTTAATACATATTAAAATCTAATTATTTTTTTGCAGCATAAATAACTACATTATAGTATGAGAATAAACTAATTTTGCATTTAAACATATATACATAAAAACAGTTACATAAATAACGTACAGTTACGCCAATACTTGCGACACGAATTTGCACTTTTGTAACAATTAAATGGCAAAACTAACGTAACCTTCTTGTTTGTTGCAGAATCACAGAGAGGATCCGTGCGGACCAGGCGTCGTCCGCCGAAACATGGTCGCCGAGTTCATCCTCAGCCAGCAGCAGCTGTTGACCGCCGGGGGGGGACCTCTGGGCCCATCCCCGTCGCCATCCCGCGTGCCACCGCCATCCCACGCACGCCTCTCAGTATCACCCCACTTCCCGTTGGATCCGTCGCCCCAGCCCAGCATGCACGGCGACCCCAACGAGTACGGACCCAACTTCGATTTCTCCAAGAGGAAGGATTTCTTCGGACAGCGCAAGCAACGGGAATTCATCCCCGACAACAAGAAAGATGACGGCTACTGGGATCGCAGGCGCCGAAATAATGAGGCCGCCAAACGCTCCCGCGAAAAGAGGCGATTCAACGACATGGTGCTCGAGCAACGAGTCGTGGAACTGTCGAAGGAGAACCACGTCCTAAAAGCGCAGTTGGACGCCATTAAGGAGAAGTATGGTATCTGCGGCGAGTCACTCATCAGCATCGATCAGGTCCTAGCCACTCTGCCGACCTGCGACCAAGTGTTATGCGTAACCAAGAGGACAAAGCTGACGAGTGGAGCCTTATATCCCCCGGCCCCACCGCCGCCGGCGTCTGTACCTCCTGCATCGCCGCCGTCCCCACTACCACAGCGCGCCCCAGAGCCATACCAGGAGAGGCTCCCGGCCCCAGAATCGTTCTACCCACACCCAGCACACTACGAGCCGCCAGGTTCCGTCCTCAACTTGTCCAGATCTCGCCGGGCTCCGTCCCCCTACGAGCTGTCCTCCCTATCCGGCTCAGGAGACGAAACCGCCGAACCCTACGCCCCAGAAAACAATTGTCTCCCCCTCAAACTCCGCCACAAATCGCACCTCGGGGACAAGGACGTCGCCAGTGCCCTCCTGTCCCTCCAGCATATAAAGCAGGAGCCCGGGCCCCGCTCCTCACCGTCGTGGGATGGCGAGGGCTCCAGCGACGAGAGGGACTCCGGGATCTCACTAGGCGCCGAGTACAGGCCGCAGAGACCCGATGAAAGACTGGTGGAGGAAGACGACGCCCACCTCAAGGCCGAGCTCGCGCGGCTGGCGACCGAAGTTGCGACGCTGAAGAACATGATGCACCAGAACAAATCTCGCGCCATGGAGCACTGAGGCCGGTCCTCGTACCCGCTGCGCCTGAACCCCGCAGCGACTTGCCGCTGCCAGAGGAGCGAGTGTGTCGATCTGTTCGTACAAAGTGTCTCCCGCCCCTCCCTAGTAGTCGAAGTTACCACTATGTAAAGAGAGATATATTTGTATAATATTGTGCAGCTGTACGCGGCTAAGTCGCATCGCCTAACTGTTATCCTTCCTAGTAGTTGTATGATGTATCGGTGTTAATATAACGTAGCGTCCGCGCCGATCGCAGGCGCGGAGGACCCCCTGTTTACTATAAGACTAATTTTCATTCGATTTCAGACTTTTCGAGCAGATAAAACTTGTCTACTCAGTGATAGATATAAAATGATGCATTTTTAGTGGTGAAACTATGTATATGTTAATTGTAAGCGTAGTAGATCTGTTTCATCTATTCGAAGATTCGTTAGAAAATACGATGGCTAAAGACTATTTCAGTTTATTAAATTAGATTCTAAGTCAATGTAAGTGTAATTAAGTCAACCTAGATGGTTATTTATAATTGTAAATCTTATTCTCAGGAATGTCTGATTCCAAAGCAAAAAACTATCCTCTCCGAGAAATCGCATATTTACAGTGTTATATTCCGAATGTGGATACCAGTGCCTTTGCTATACATACCTCCCTTAAAAATATTTTTGTACATTTATTAGAGAAGCAATTTTGTTCAATATTGCATACGATTAGATATCCGGAGAATAAACTTAAAGTTTAAACCAGGAATTGCACATTTGAACTGGCCTAAACCGATAGAGACTGGCTTAAACCAGTTTTTACTAGTTTGAGCCAGTTCCTGAAACTCCTCGGATATTCAGTCGTGTGGCCCCACCATGTACGATGTAATCGTGAAGAGTATTATAATTTTTGTAATATTTGTATACATTTAGTGTCGTCTGACCATGGATGGGGGTTTAAAGTATTATAAGTACTCCTAGTAGCCCAAGGCATGTGATAGGACTGATGGAGCTAAGTATTTATTTATTAATACCGCGAAAGAGGATTTTACAATTTATTATCTTTGTATAAGATACACTATACGATATGAATAAATTGTGTACATTAAAAATTAATTTTATTTCACTATCCCCAAAGTAATTAAATACAGTTTCGTCAAAGGATATAAAAAATATATATAGTAAATACAAAACAAAAGTGTTAAGAAATGATAATTATCCCTAAGGATAATTCTAAACGAAGAAACGCTTCGTCTAAACGAAACTTATATCTGTAAGAAAATACAAAAATCTGAATAGATTAAAAGAAAAAATAATATTATAATATTATTTAATAGTTGAAATATTAGCAAAATACCTATCGTATACGGTGGACTCGACCGTAAAAGAAATTATTCAAATGCTAAAATTGAAATCTCTCAAGTCTCAATAAAATTAATGACGACTGAGCTTTAGGATAATATTGTTTCCAATCAAGCTCGGACTTTTCTATATAGCGGAAACTAATGCTGAAAACGTGGCGTGGTTTGAAGAAACTACTTTATTGTGAGGCATTAGGGCTTACGAGGTTAACCTTTTTTAACAGGTAAAAAAATCAAGCGTCTTGAACTTTACCATTTTATTAGATACATCATACAATAGGCTCTAAACTATTCCTTACTAATTAATTTACAACGTTCAAAATAATTTACCTTAAAAACTATAATAATATAATGTGGCAGAACCAGTAAAATTGAAAATCAGCCTACCCGGAGAGAGTACTTAGTAAATTGCGAAAATAGAGGACTTTCAATTGATAGGAATAGAAATATCATATTTTACAAAATTAGATTAACTTAAAGTCGAAATTATACTTGAATTAAATTCAAATCAACGATAACTTGGTTCAAATACCCGGCAGAGCATACCTATACAATTTTAATAAACTTATATATCGTTAATTCAAATACCCCAGGTATAAGTTTATTAAAATTGTATAGGTATGCTCTGCCGGGTATTTGAACCAAGTTATCGGTGATTTGAAGAAAAATGCTTATCAAATATCAGTTATTTATTATTTTGCATTATGAGCAAGCACGTCAATGTTATACCCCCTTACTAATAAAAATATTTACACAACGGATAAGTTAACAACATTGCTGTCTTTGTCCAATACGTTGGGAAAGTCACTTGACAGACAAAGACAGCAACGTTGTTTAACTTATCCGTTGTGTAAATATTTTTATTAGTAAGGGGGACAGTTGTTAGCCCGGCGACAATGACCCTGGGTCATATTGACCCGAGGCACTATATACTATAATTTGAACTATTTTCTATTTGCGTCGGTCGTGTGGTTCGAACTTTTGTGTAGCTGATATAGCCTTCCTCCACCCTCTTTATTGGTACAATCAGTGCTACGCCGCGTGCACTGGGAGATACACAAGCGTCAAGTTAAAATGGGTCATCATGACTCATCGTCATAGCTTGCGTAGTAATTTCGTGACTTATGTTAATTTGATTATTTAGTGTTTTATGTTAATTAACCTTGTTTTTTTTTGGGAAAATATCTTTGTGACCCTAGAATTGTGGCGTTGTTAGTAGAATCTGGTTCCGACAATGAAGACTCCCGGCACCATCCATTACGGCCATTTACCTGAACTCAGTAATGACAGTGGAAGTGAACAAGAAGCTAGTCATATAGGGCAGATTCAGATAATATCGATCTTGCATAAATATAACACCAATTACGACAATTTATCCAGACCATTTCATTCCATGCTGCAATAATTACAGCAGTTTCGTGGTCCTGAATGATTTTGTTGAAGTCTGATTAGTTTTTATTTTCATGTTTTAAAGCTCAACTAATCTCTTTATTATTGCTAAGAATACTTTACCAAAAATTCAAAATATAAACATGTTACGTTTTCAAATTCAATATTGCATGTGTTGTTGAAAAAATTAATAACAGTTAAATATCTAGAACTAAATTATTTAAAATTAGCTAAAAGTTATAACCATCATGAATACGGAACACACCACTATGTTCGAAGAAATAATAACGCCTTAAAATACCGCGTAGCAAAATCTTACTGGTTCATTTCTCTACGTCAGCAGAATTTAACCTACACGGTAAAAATATATTACGTTTTTGATGTAGCCATTATTGTTACAAGTCCTAGTGAGTTTCTAACCTATTATAATTACTAGGACTATTATAAGTAATGAACGAGAAAAAACCATATGACAAGTCTAGAACGTGATGAATTGATGGTCCCCGCGTAATCATCTGTATACATACTGTTACATAATAATAACCAATTTTTAACCGACTTCCAAAAAAAGGAGTCGGTTATACGTCCGGCTATATTTTATATTTTATTATTTTTATTGATTATATGATATCAAAGATAGCAACCGGACATACAGTTTGATAACACATTTTATTAAGTAGATAAACAATAACAAATATTGTTTCCTGCTGTCTTTATTCTTGAAACTTGAAAGAAATTATATTTTAAATAGGTGATATACTTACAAGCAAAATCCGGGAAAATTGATTTTATTTATTTATAAAAAAATTGTTTTTAAACCTTTTTCATTATTTAATTTAATATTTTATGCCCCCTCCTTTTTCGTCAGACGGGTAAAAATATTTTACGTTAATAATAAACTTGAAGAAAAATAAGAACACATTAAACAAGCAGACGATCGCCTGACTGTACGTACCAAATTTTTTTGTGATTTTTTTTTAGTACTTTGTAGACATGATAGATATCATCGAGAGTTTCATCTTTCTAGCACTAGCCGTTTGGACGGTAAGCCGAAGACGGACGAACATGACGAAACTATACATGCGGGTTGCGATGCGTGAATTACGCAACCCTAAAACACAATATCAGTGAAATACCCGAAAAAGTACAATCAGCACTCCCCAACCTGTCACTGCAGATTTTATGTGGTTTTAAAACAATAGTAAATAGTAACAAAAATAATAAAATAGTAACAATAAATAAAATAATAATAATAATAATAAACAAGAATAGTCTTCTTTACAGTATTATTACGGCAGCCCACCCACTAAGGAAAATACGGTTGGCTATTGCAATAGAAATTTTAATAACAATTTGTTAATCTCAATATTATCATTATTCTGCGTGATCCTATATTATCGTATATATTAATAGTAATTATATTATATTACTATATAGTAATATCGTATATCTATATATATAATAATATTTTTAACAATATGGAAATAAAAGATGTGTTGCTTTACAACTAAAACAACATTTAATTATAATATTTCACAAATTAAATAATATGTACATAATACGACATGAATGTTAAAAATTATAAAACTTTGCGAAACCAGTGCAACAGATTGTGTCGTGCTGCTAAGCGTCGTCACTTCTATGCGTCGGTCGGTATTCCTTATTATATTGCTTAATACTCTTTGAAAAATTTCTGGTGAAAGGAAACTAGCTGGTTAAGGGAAACGGTTGACTGTGGTATTACAATTTTATTTAAATCTCGAAAATCAATGCATAATCTAGATTTCTGTCCGTCTTCTTTTTTATATGTCAGAGTAACAGGTGCTGCAAAAGAACTATACGATTCTTTAATTAAATTTTCTTCAAATAATTTAGCCACCTGCATTTCTATCTCTTTTTTATCTTATATTCAACATCTATATGGTATTTTAGCACACTTATCGAACAATAAACCTATATGAGCTTCGTAATCTTTTACTCTACCAACATCATACTTGCCTGTTGCGAAAAGTGATTTATATTTTGATATAAGGCTATCAATCTCATTCTGTTCTTCCACATTAAGGTGATTCACCATAATAGTAAAGTTTTTTTCCTCTAGTTGATCGATAAAATTAATTTCATATTCTTTGTTTGCTTTGCAAAATTTTTTGTTCTATAAAATGTCTTTGTTTTATAATGTGTCTTATTGTCCATAAACGGAATACTTTGTTTTATTTCTAAGTGTCTTGAACAATATAATTTTTTTTATTATGTCTAATCCAATCAAAAAATCGTAATTAAAATTTTCTGCGTCTACGACAAATACATTGACATTTCTCTCTATATCGAAAATATTTATTTTGAGAGTTATCATACCAACACTTTTTCAACGCCATTAATCGTCTTGAGGTGAATTTAATATGGACACATTCCAGCCTGAATCATATATTTCTTTTATTTTCAAGGAGTCTTTTTTTTCAACTTCAGTTTTGATTAATGGCGGGATATTAAGTTTTTTGGATCAATTTCATTTAATTCAACTCTGAATTGTCAACGTTTCTGATATCGATCCGACGTTATCGGATATCTGTTTTCTCCTAATGCTCGTGAGCTTGTTGTATTTTTATTTTGTTTCTCTAATTCTTTGTCAGCATTCCTTCTAAAGTTGTTTTCAAAATTCTTTCTGATAACTAAATATTCTAGACCTTATTTGGTTTAATAAATATTCTGTTGTACTTAAAATATTTCTTAAAATATAAAAAAAAAACATTGAAGAAAAGGCATACTACTTAATCATCATGGAGGTATACCAGTCTTCTAAAAATGCTCTTATAATCTCAATTTTCTTTGCATCTTTAACAATTGATAATCGTCAACATGCCTCTTCAAATCTACTCATCCATTGAGATGCATTAGATGTTCCTCCTGTTAAACTTTTCCAATATAAATTTGTCATTCCATCGTCATCTATATAGGTATCATGTATTTCTTGTGTCATTGCAATCCATACTTGTCTGCTCTCATGCCTTTTCTTCAATGTTTTTTTTTTATATTTTCATATAGGTACTTGCGTCTTAAGAATAGCATCATGTAATTTAGCCGGAAATTCTTGCGGAATCAAGTATGTTCTTTTATCATTATCAGTAATCGAAGTTAAGCAGATAATATTAGATTTTGGATCATCACTTGATTTTACCACAAATTCAAATCTAAGTTTTTCCATTGTTCATAAGTTATGGAGAAAATATTGTTTTATAATAAGATTTTTTAACAATATGGAAATAAAAGATAATGTGTTGCTTTACAACTAAAGAAACAACATTTAATTCTAATATTTCACAAATTAAATAATATTATCAAACACAAATTATTCATATGAATTTAAATATAAGTAGTTATTCACTTGACCGGTTGACATTCATTATTGTCTAAAAAGTATATCAAGGAGAAGGAGTTTTACCGGGGAATTCCATTGAATTCCCCGGTAGAAGAAATACAAAAACCACAACGTCACCCATTGGTGACGTTGTGGTTTTTGTATTTCCTTCAAAAATTTGTATTATTCCGGTTCTTAATGTGTAATATTAGTAGAATATTAACCATTAAATATTCGTTAACGTGCACAAGTGTGAGCAAGTGGTACAACTTCAAAAAACGTGCTATTTTGTGTTCCCTCCAACACTCCCTAGAAACTTTCAGTAATTTTACTGAATCGACTGACTTGACTCATTGACTGCACTGACTAGTTACTAGACTTTAGACTTGACGATTTAGGAATACGGTATTGAAAATTGAAACGAAAATTCTATCTCCCGCCTTTTTAACATGGCACTGGCAAATGGATTTAAGCCGACGCCTGCGATGACATATATTTAAATAAAAAAATATCAAGGAGAAGCTATGAGGTTACATAATATACATCTTTATATATATATAATTCTACTGTACGTGTGTATGTCACTGAACTCCTTCTAAACGGCTGGACTGATTTAAATGAATTTTATTGTATGCGTTTGGGTGGCGCCCTGGATGGTTTAGTTTAGATTCACAAATCAGCCCGGCAGGACAACGTCCGTCGGGTCCGCTCATATATTATATATAGTAATATTATCGTATACATATTGACTAAATAAATATTTTGCGTCTGTTAAATGTTACACAATATGATAATAAACAATCTAAAACCCATTTTTAAAATCCTGAAAAAATAATGAAGATACAAAAAAAATACAATATGAAAGAGAGCGATATATCGGCCTGTGACGTCACGACGTGCTACCGCTATACATTTGACTGTAGCAGATTATGACGTAACAAATCGTTTTGCGAGAAAAAGATAGGCAATATTTTTATTTGAGTATAATGTTTAATCGCCTCAACCTAAATCTCTTTTTCTTTTAGGTTTATGTATCTCTATTCAACAATTTTACAATTTAATGGGTAAAAATGTTATTGCGACACTAAGCAACATCGCTATTATTTGCAGTTTACCATCTTAATGCATCAGGGGCGACATTCGACACTCTCTACAAATGACAGCTCGAGCACCGCCGAATGTCAGCCATGTTGACGTAAACCTAATGTTGACACCGTAATAATTTCAAACGACACGTCAGACAAATCTATCAAATATATTAGGGAATTATATCGCCGCGCGCACCCCCCGCACATCTAGCCACGCACACATATCCGCAAGCTGTCATTCGTGTAAATCTATTGAATGACGGTTGTTTACGTCGGTAATATAAATTCTTTGGTAACGGCAACATTCACGTCGTTGAGGATGGTAATAAAAGTTTCCTTTAAATCATAATCACCATTTATTGAAAATAAGTTACATTGGAGTATATGTATATATACATGCTTCATAATATCTTATATCTAGCTTAGCTAGCCATATGGTAAATTCGTATTATAAAATAACATTCGATCGTAATATAATTTTGTGCACCATTTTCCATAATTATAAACAATTGCAATTTTATTATACCAATATAACATTTTACATCATCATTTTTGATTGCAACAATATTACAGGACAATATCAATATTATTATCAATGAATGCAGACTTTTGCTTTACCTGCAGCTAATAAGCGCATAAGCATCTATTACATCGATGTGATCTGCAGTACGGATACAAAATCCAATATTCCAATCTGATTATTACATAGAATCTTGAAGTAAGGTAATTTCATGAAGAAGGTACTAACCCCTTCGCTTAGTTCACTCAGTTTGGTAGAGTGCAACTAAAACCTTAATGGCCCCCGGCCAGATTAACTATGTTTAAAAAGCGACGACTCTCGATTTCGAGATTACAGTAAAATTACGTTGCAAATGTAAAGACATTTCTTCAAGGAACAGCTCACACTGAAACGGGACGATACACGACGCGGCGCTACATTTTTTAAAGTATCCATTCAAAATTGAACTTTATTCACTACACAAGAAGATACACGTTATACTGCAAGACTTCGAATTTCGATCTGTCACCGTGCTGTGTGTCGCGGTGCCGCATTTGCAATCTAACGTGCATCTTCTTGTGTAGCGAATAAAGTTCAATTTTGAATGGATATTTTTAAAATGAAGCGCCACGTCACCATTTGTCTCGTTTCGGTGTGAGCTGACGCTAAGTTTTACTGAACATTGTCCGCAACTAAGCGTCGGTCTTCTGTGAGCCCGTAGAATTTCTCCGCTGGAACCGGCCCATTCGTACAGAAGCATATAACGGCTTCCCCACGACACATGGTCGATGCGAGTAAGAATCATTGGAATCTCCTTTCTACACATGGGAGTCTAGAGTTAAGGAGCACCATCTCTCTATGACAGAAAAGCTAAAAAGTGTCCGATAATAGTAATTAAATAATTGTCCCAAAACTGGCCATAATGGCGCTAGAGTCAGAAGAGAGTGTGATATGAAGTTAGCAATAAGAGATGGAGTAAAGTTAGGAGTGAAGTGAGATGAAATTAGTTATATTGACGTTTTAACTAGTTTTTAGTAGTTAATTCAAAAAATCATGATAATTCTAATTACTCGCGTAATCGAAAATATTTTTATGAATATAACCGAAGATTTAATTCCCCGTGTAAATTTTACCGCGTTATACCCTTGCGACAGTAGCGCCACCTATTTAACGGTTTTAACAGACTTTTCATGTATAGAGAACGTACTCCATAAGGCAAGGACTATATTGTCCCGGAATCCGTAGGACCGGGGAAAATTTAGAGCACTGAAAATAAAACTGCACTAATACAATAGAGCTGAAAATGGAACACACAAGTGACGAATCAAATGTCAATGTCATTTAAGACAGCTCGTCAATCGACACTTCGATTTTCAACTCTATTGTACTTGCGCAGAGTTTTATTCTCAGTGCTCAGAGTTTTCCCGAGCTCGCCGGATTCCGAATCATAACAGTCCCAGCCTAACTCTAGTCTCCATGTTCGTACAGACTACAGAATAGATGTAATACTCTCAATTAATAATTTTGAAATCAATCAACACGTAAAGCTGTCATGAAAAGCTTTTTAAATTAATAACTTGGTAATTACTATTATCGTATGTCATTAAATCTAAGTAACAATTCATTACGAAAATTACGAACTTTATCTTCTTAAATTATTTTAACATAGCGTAGCTTTAAGGTGTCAGTTAATTAATAATCAATTATAGAATAAAACAGATGTTGCCCAGCGCCCTATGATCGAAATTCATCCATAGTAATTCATATAATTTTTATAAGTTTAAACTTTATAAGGGTTCCTTTGCCTTTTAAATAGTTTTTTTTTAATGTTGTGACAGATTGACAAACGTCAATGTGTAACAAAATTGTATTGCAAACAAACGCAGGGTAGTGTGTGTTAATAATATGAGGTAGTGTGTGTTGTTGTTATTTTATTATTTTTATGTATTTCTAACTCCTATACTCTTCCGGTTGCACAACTCTCGTATTGACCGAGTTTTTAAGTTTTTGATTCACGTATGACGTATCAATAATATAATAATTCTGAATCGCTTCTGTATTTCTACAACTTTCTATTGAACTTTGAAAAAACCAGTAGATCCGCCAGTAAACAGCTCCATAGTTAGCTTTCGATTTGATTGCACTACTACAAACATGCGCTGTGTCCACGATTGTGTGGAAAAATTGTGGGCTGTTGAAGGGGGACGTCAAAATTTTGTAATTTGGATCGATTTGGATTGTTCTATGAAAGCTGTTTTTCTGTATGTAAGTATTGTGTATATTTCTACTCTATGGCACAATGTTTTAAAAATTCTGTACATTATCATCTGCTTTCATTGGAGTTAACTGCCACATTAGATATTTTTTACGTTGCGAAGTAACGCATCGCCGCGACAATGTACAAAATCATTCATGAAGTCGGACACGGGCTAGCTATTGACGTCACAATTTGCAGCGGGAAGAATGTATAATGCGTGGACTTACGACACCCGTGATAATGTATGGGAGACATTACCATGCATTAACACGCGTGTGCTCACATGTCACGTGGTCACGTGTTGGGTGGCAAGGAAAGTTGATCGTGAAAAAAGCGGGAGTGAATATTAGATAGGTTATCCATGCCGTCAAATTTACCACTGTTTCATATAAACGTTGAACCTATTTTAACAACACTATATTTATTATTTTCATTAAAAAACAAAGGTCTGAAACCGTACCGTAAAAGGACGTACATTTGTCAGAAAAAAATCTTCATACAAGAAAAAGTGACGTCATTTTGATATCAGAAGATTTTGTCAATTTTATGCGAACCGATTGAACTGCGGAAAGGAGAGTTTTAACTTTTATCGGGTATGTCAATGTGCGACGTTGTTGTTTTTGTATTTGTTCCAAAATTTGCGTTATTTCTTTTCTTAATGTGTAATATTGGTAGAATATTATCCATTAGATATTCGTTGACGTGCACAAGTGTGGGTAAGTGGTACAACTACAAAAAGCGTGCTATTTTCTCTTCCCTCCAAAATTCCCTAGAATGTTTCAGTAAAGCGTCTACCACTTTACTGAATTGACTGACTTAACTTATTGACTGCACAGGCGATTTATGTGGACTTTGGACTTGACGATTTAAACGGTGTTGAAAGCTAATAAAAAAATTCTTTCCCGCCTTTTTAACTTGACACTGGCAATGGTTTAATGCCTTCCGCCATATATTTAAAAAAGTCGTTAAAATGTCAAGATAACAAATGTCAAACCTCGACTGTTCAGTGACAGTTTATGTGTGGACATTTTTTGCCTCGATATGTCTCGTCTATAATATATTATAGATCTATGACAGAAACAAAGAAAAACATAATATAATTTCTTCTCTAGCATATAAGAAGTAACGACATTTATTTGAGAAAAAAATGTCACCATTTCCGTTTGTTCTAAGCAAAAAATATTGCTGCAGTTACTGCAGTGATAACAGTCTACTAATATTATAACGAGGAAAGATTTGATTGTTTGTTTGATTGCATTGAATAAGCTCAAAAACTACCGAACGGCGAACCGATTTAGATGAAATTACGCACAGACTTCAGGCTAGGACGTACGCTACTTTTTATCTCGGCAAATGTACGGTTTCCGCGAGATTTCCTTTTGCACGCACGAATTCATCATCTAGTAAATAAATATTATGAAAAGTAAACATAATAAAGACAACTTACACACCTGCCTGATTAAAAATAATAGATACCTATTAATCGCGACTCGTATTTTCGGTATGAATCAAATATCTTTACCGTTAACAACAAAATATCATGTGATAACTATAGTCAGTTCGCGTTAAGAATGCAGCGAATCATCAGTACAAATTTCAAAGTGGCTTACTTAACTTGGTTAATGTGAACACGGCTAAAGCGTCATTGGTTAATTGTGACATTTTCAATCATAGTTCACTGCATTCTTAAATCGAATAGACTATAAATCCTGTTATAGCCATATTATTTATTATTATTATTATTAGGTAATAATTATTGAAATTGTTAATTTGTAATCTGTTGGTTTGCTGCCTCTACTGCAATTTTTTTTGCACATTATAGAATATAATATAGTCTGGAAAGAGACCAAAAACTGACAACAAATATAATCCTTCCAAGAATCGGCAGTGACATTGTCGAAACTCGAAAACCGTGTTGTTCAGTACAAGGAAACTAGACAAATTCCGTATTACTAAGAGCTTGGCTGTTTGCCCGACAATAATTTATTTAACCTTGGACATAAAAACATTTCCGGATTGTCACATTATAAGTTACAAAAAATAATATCCCTTGTTTAAACTATACATAACTATACGTTACTACTAGCAAATATTGGTCTGCCATATAAATTATATCTTGTTGGTATTTAAAAAATATTTTACGACCTACCTTACCTCAGACCTACCGGTCAAGCCGTTTCGGAGGAGTTTGGTTACAAACACTGTGATACGAGAATTTTTTATGTAAGAAAAAACGACTCGTTTAATTATTGTGAATTGCTTTGCAGAATCAGTTAAAATAAAGCAAAAACTTCACCTCAAAGCGTCAAACTTCTGGTCACGTAATAAAAACCGTGCCATTGGCATTAACCAACAAAGTTTCTTAAGGTTAATTCATACTAGCGCAGAGTCGAAGCGTGCCGAAGTGAAAATCTGAAAATTTTATTCACCCTTGTGTCCACAACGTAATGCACCATTCCTTCTGAGATAAGAATGGAGCGTCGGTCGTGTACAGGCGTGCGAATTCACGCGATTTCTTTTTAACACAGAATAAATATGTGCATTACACTGTGTGGGCATAATGGTGGATTTGCTATAATCAGAATTTCCCTTCGCTGCGATCCGATTCTGAGCTACTTAGTATGGATTGACTTAAACGCCAAATTTTTAATTTTTTTTTAATTTTATACCTAAATTTAAAAAATCCGAGACTAGATATTTTGAATTTAAAAAAGTTTAATGTGTATCTTTCTAAAATACACGTTTAAAACTACGCCATATACAATGTTAAACAGTTAGCACATCATGAATCATGTAAAAGTCTTTTATGAATAGAAATTCACACCCGAACGAAAATTCTCAACACTCAAAACGACTAGGATTGTAGCAGGGTATGATGGCAACTCCTTTTTTATTTACACTTCTTGGACGTGTTTTTTAATTATAGGTTATATTTGATATATATATATATATATATATATATATATATATATATATATATATATATATATATATATATATATATATATATATATATATATATATATATATATATCGCTTGTTGATAAACCGTCTACTACAATCAGTTTTTGGATATGACTGATTATAACAAAGAACATTTAAAGTTGTCAATTAGACAGAGTGATCCGATATGTAACGTGACGTCACATTACACCACTTGTATACAAAGTTCATACTAAATTTCGTTTTGCTAGAAAGATATAGATTAAACACTTTGAGTTGCATTGAGTTGCATCAAGAGATATTAGTGATTTTACAACAGAAAACACATAGAACAGAAATTTTCTGTTCTATGTGTTTCCCCTATTGCGATCGGTCACCATTCACCGATAGGTACTACACCATTGTCAATTGGCATACATTTTTGACGCGTCGGCACTATTGAGGGGTAAGCATGAACAACTGACAAATACGTACATACTATCATGATTTTCATATAATTCTGGGCCTTTAGTCAAGATGCATTCGATAATTTCGACTGCGAAGTTCGAAATCAAAAATGTATGAGATTTGACATAAGCCATCGCTAAGTGACATGTCGCTTGCAATGTCTTATGTCAAATCCCATACATTTTGTATGCGAACTTCGCCGTGGAAATTATCTAAAGGCCCCGATTACGTTGCTGTCAATTGTTCCTGCTAGGTCCCCAGATCGCACACAGTACCTACGCGGTGTAGCAGTCGTGGCAATTTGTAATAAATTTGTAGTGGCGTTCAATCTTAGTCATCGGTGGCGGGTTTATGCCGAGCCTTATGGCTAAATCAGCTAAACCAGATAAAAATTACCTTCACCTATTTTCTACAGGAGTATTTGACCTTGACCTTACTACAATCCATCCATCACTTTAGTTCCTCCTGGACCGCAGGTTCTCGTCCGGGCGGGGTAGCCCTCATTCAATAGCGCGGGGCATCTGCTCGCCGCAGCCCAGCGGCTCGCAGGTGGGTTGGTCCAGGGGCAGCTGCGCAACCGATGGCCTGAGCTTCGCCGAGCTGACCTCGTTGCTTTGGACCCATAGCTCCAACTGGAATCGACAGTACGTTTGATAAGTAAAAGACAGTGACACTCCGGGAATTCGAACAGAAGTGAAAATAATAGCGCACAGGCAAGCATACGGCGCGCGAAATAATCAGCTTCGTAGCTTAGGTACCTCAGAAAACATCTTGTTGTTCGTTTTTAATGCCTTTCAATCATTGACTTAAGTCAACTCATCAGAAGATATCAATTTTATTCTTTGTCGATGTCTGCATGCAATCATTCAAGTCAGCTCACCTCAGAAGGCATCTTATCCGGCGGCGGCTTGCATGTTCCCGCACAGTGCAGCTGCAGCAGCAGCTCCGCTATCGCAGCAACGGAAGTGTCGATGACGCGCTGGCGACACAGCGCGACCGCGTGCACGAACCCACCGGGCCCTATGAACTCGTGCTCCATGAAGAACGTCTTCTCGTCCCAGTAGATCGCCTGGAATAATGAATAATGAGTAACGTTCATATACCACAAATTCATATAAACAAATGGTTCATTGAAATGGTTCTTTCCCCATTCAAGGATAAAAATCTTTGCTCGAATAGAGAGGGTGCTTAAAATGGTTTTAAATAAATAAAATAAAAAAGCCTTTATTATTTGAATTAAAATCAAATCAATTTTGGATCAAATTACATAAATATCAAATTTATTATTAATTAATTTATGAATCTCAATCTATATAAAACTAAATTATTATCTAAGTCATACCCATGCATATTCATTTTATTTAAATTTAAATCTAACATGTTTTATAAAATTTAAATTTATTTTGCCATTATTATTATTATTTACTTTTTGAATGAGAACCCCTTTGTAGGGTAAAGGCCGCCTCCATTTTGGTCCATTTCTCTCTATCTTTTGCCTTTTCTTGCCACTCTTCTCCTGCTATATCTATAATATCGTCGGTCCATCTTCTAAACGGTCTGCCTCTTTTCTCTTTTCCTTTTCCCCTTTGGCCCTTTCCATAGGATAGCGACCCGTTTTGACCATCGAGAGTCCTCTGTTCTGGCAACATGGCCTGCCCATTTTCATATAAGTTTCATGGAGTGTAGTACGAAGTCTATTTGTTTCGTCTTTTTTCCTATCTTAGTATGGCGTACTCTATCTCTTTTACGGACTCCTAATATGGATCTTGCCATGACAGATTGGCAAATTCTTATTTTTTCTTTCACTTGTTTTGTGTATACCCAGGTATGTGAGCCGTATGTCAAACAGGGAAGGATACTGCTATCCATCACTTTCTTTTTCATTGTAAGCGGCATGTCTCTTTTCAGTATTTCCCTGTGAGCCCAGTATTTTTGCCATATTATATTTATACTTCTAGCTATTTCGTTTAGGTTATTCCGGTGAAATGAGACTTGTTTGCCTAGATAAACATAGGCGTCCACATATTCCAGGTTGTCGTTTCCTATCTTTAATGGTGTTTTAAAAGAGTTGGTCATTAATTTAGTATTTTGTAGGTTAATTTCCAGTCCGACGTTTGCTCTTTCTTTTTGTAGATGTTGTATCATAATTTCTAATTGAAAGCCTTTTTCAGAAAATAAGACTATATTATCGGCGAAGCGCAGATGGGTAAGGTATTCTTTATTTATTAAGATGCTTAGGTTTTGTCAGATTTTTGCAGATATCTAGCGTAAAATGCATTGCAAAAACGTTTTTTTTTTAAAAAAAGGAAGTTTGTGGAGGCTCGGCAGTAGACTGATGGGACGGTAATTTCCTATTTCGTTCGGATCACCTTTTTTGTAGAGTAGTATTATATTTGATTTCGTCCATTGTTCCAGCACTCTCTCCTCTTTCAGTATAATATTAAATTAACATGTTATTGTAGGTGTTAGCAGGGTTCGTCCTAATTTGAGTGCCTCGTTAGGAATTCCGTCTGGTCCTGGGCTCTTGAATGATTTCAATTTCTTTATTTCTCTATCTATCTCAGATACGCCCCACTCTATGTTTTCATTATTTTGAGGGTCAAAGGAGATGATAACGCTATTATGGTATTTCTGGTCGTAAAGGTTTCCATAGAATTTAGTTGCTATTTGTAGTATATTTTGTCTATTGAACGTGGGGATGGAGTTTTCTAATAAACTTGGTATCCAGGTTTTGTGTATATTAAGCTCTTTATAAGCGCGTTTGCAAAATGGTTTTAAATACACAATAATATTATTTTCAGTAGTAAATTCTGATCGTGGCCTTCAGAAATATAGCTTTGAAGATCGTGCAACATTGTATGCTCATAATGGGTGATGTACACGGGTTGATTTCCACCGTGCGGCTAGTCGCTTTACAAATCACCTTGCCATTTATTTAGTCATAATTACCTTGCGATCTAGCCGAATTTACATGTAAATGGTCGACCGAAGGTCAACGGTAGTGCGGAGAAAATCGACCCATATAAATCCCCTATAAATCCATGTCAATTTTTCTCATTTAGCTTCAGATGTCAATCTCTTTCTACCTTACTCCAGGCTTATCTATTTTTTCTTTCTCTTACCTTAGACGTAATAGTGAACTTGGTAAAAGGCTTCAGATATCTTCTATATCGTATAGTAGTAGCGGCCTGCAGCACAGCACCGCCTGCTGCCTTGATGTTGGCATACAGTCCAGAACGTTCGTAGAAGTCCGCTCTGGCGAAGTCGAGCTCTCGGAGGTAGCGCGCGTTGTTCATGTGGTAGAGGAGTGTGTCGATGTCGGTGAGGAGACACCACGCTGTAATAGTAAATAGAGCCTTTACCCAAGTTGCCATCGCTAATGGAACATGCGTTTGTTTTTAATCAGCAAAATTTTTATATTTTCCGAACGGCAACATAAATATGGATCGAAAAATGCAAAAAGTCCAGTAATCACTTGCTGAATGTATAAGGACTTGGAAAACAAATTAAGTATTTTTTTGCTGTGGTTGGAAAACGAAAATTACTTGTTGGTAATCCTAATGTTATTTGTGACATTTTTTTCTCAAACAATGATATA
Source organism: Phengaris arion (assembly GCA_963565745.1). NCBI lineage: Eukaryota > Metazoa > Arthropoda > Insecta > Lepidoptera > Lycaenidae > Phengaris > Phengaris arion. The sequence goes on from OY751448.1 coordinate 4,294,420, forward strand.
CATAAACGCAGTAGGTATTCAAGTAAATAAATTCAAATTTATATTTATCTTCATACATTGTCAACTGCAGTGACGTCACTTTGCATAATTGTTTGTATAGAGCATTTTTAATGCTCCCCAACGATCTCGCTTTTGTGATGACTGTATTTCGTCAACGGTTGACCGTATAAAGCCAATAAAAAAACTATGCATATTTCCTTTTACGACGATGAAGTTCAAAAACAAAAATGTATGGGGATTTGACATAATTAAATCTGTCCCACTGGGTTACGAGAGTAAAGGAGTGGTCTTGTGCACTGCGTACACACTTGGGCACTATAAAATTACTCCTGCGTAACCGGTCTGGTTTCAATGAAACCGGCCACCGTCACCGAAATCGGCGCGGGGACAGCTATAATAATAGTTCTCAAGATCGCCGAAACCGTTCATTGTTCTGGGCTTGTATAAAGTAGCATTAGTGTTAATTGGAGCTACAAACTAGTTTCAAATATTTTTACTCCATTCTGTTAAGAGGTTTCCGTGACAGAGCAACACACACACTACCGTATGACCACGACCTCAATGTCTTTCGGCAATCGTCGTTTTTCATACATCGTTTGTCATTTCCAGAGAAAAACGCTGATTGCAACATAGTTTTATTGTACACATTCGTAAATACTATATGCTGTCTGTCAGTCTGTTTGTTCCGGCTAATCTCTGAAACGGCTGGAACGATTTTCACGACACTTTCACTGGCAAATAGCTGATGTAATAAGGAGTAACTTAGGCTACTCTTATAACTTAGGGTCCCGTTTAAAAAAGTGGAGATCCGTTTCCGGTAGTTCCAAGCAAACGAAGTTGCACCAGGTAGTAACTAGTTACCTATACAATGAAATAAAATTGTGTGTCTGTTGAAGTTTATGTTTGTAATTTTAAATTAACAGCTTTTCATTAAATGCGTATGAAAATATATACGATACTACAAACGAAGTTGTAGGCACCAGCTAGTGTATCAAAATGTATCCACTATGCGCTTCATCTTGCTACGACGCGACGCCGCTTCGAAGCCCTACAACAGTTGATTGCTGTTCAAACCTTACAGATGAAATTATTCATCTCTTTTCTCTATTGAGATTTGTATATATTCTATAATGTATATTCCTTTGATGGAACATTAAATATATCTGATCATAGTATATATATTTAATATGAGATTACAATAGCGCCCCATAACAGCAGGAAATGAACATTAAGATGCGCTGGGCTGACAGTCTGTTCTGGCATGTCGATTGCATTGTCGATGCAACAAAGTTCTCGTAATTAACATACATTTTCATTTTACTTTCATTGAATTTTAAATGAAACGTCTTAGTACAATAAACTGATTTTTATAGTTCGGACCAATCAAAACGGGTTTGACGTTTATGAGAATACCATTTTGCAGTTTTAACATAATGGGACTGGATTGTAACTGTATTATTTCAGGATTTAATAAGCAGAATCGACCTTCTGATTACACGCCACGCCTGCCATCTACGATACCAAAGGAATCGCAAGTGCGTCTACTCACATTCGACCTCAGTAGACTCCAGTATACAGATCTTCTTCCTGAAGTACCTCGCCTTAGCGACGGTGTACATCATGCGCGCGAAGTATGCGACGTCCAGCGTGCTGTACAGCAGCAGGGTGCCCGCCACCACCAAAGCGCCCCAGCCGGGGATGCAGACTGTCCACATGATCACCTGGAGAACCATGGGGAAAATGGGGGGGTACAATGGGGGGGTAAAATACAATGGGGGGGTAAGTGTAATAGTCCTAGAACTCATGTTACTTGATCCGAGGACACAACTATCTACTATGTATAACTGTCAACTATCAAATGTGTAGTCTAGTCTGTATATCTGTCAACTATCAAATGTATAGTCTAGTCTGTATATCTGTCAACTATCAAATGTATAGTCTAGTCTGTATATCTGTCAACTATCAAATGTATAGTCTAGTCTGTATATTATTTGTCAACTATCAAATGTACTGTCTAGTCTGTATATCTGTCAACTAACAAATGTACAGTCTAGTCGGTATATCTGTCAACTATCAAATGTATAGTCTAGTCTGTATATTATCTGTCAACTATGAAATGTATAGTCTAGTCTGTATATCTGTCAACTATCAAATGCACAGTCTAGTCTGTACAGTATATCTGTCAACTATTAATTGTACAATCTAGTCTGTAAATCTGTCAACTTTTAAATATATAGTCTAGTACGTATATCTATCAACTACCAAATATTACAGTTCCTACTCCTCCTACATTCTTCTGATTAAGACTGATTCAGCATGTCCCTTGCCCATTAAAAAAATATCAAATGTATAGACCGTCAAGCCAATCCACGACAATCTACGCTCATACCCGGTCAGTTCTAATTGATCCGATCGAACTGATCAAACCGATTGGACGGTAGATTGGATGGCCTAAATTAGCCATGAATATTGGATAGGCCATTTCATAAGCTGGCTAAGTTAAAAAAGAATATTGCTTGGTTGTAATAGTAGTTTTAATATATGTTGATAAGTTACTATAATGAAGAGACCTATTATAGTTCTGTTTCACAATAAAAATGGTCACAGAGATCTCAGTGTCAGAGCCAAGCCAAGGTGATGAATTTCCTCAGAATTACAATTATTAAATTGGAATTTAAAAATCGCTCTTGTTAAATGAAAAGGCAGAAATATTTGTAACAACAGGTTCAGGATTTACCATTTAGAGCAATAAATAATTAGTTATGTTGCATAAAAAACTTACCCTAAACTCCAGTCACCGGCGAAAAAAATTACACTCCAAACATGCTGACACAAAGTTTTTACACACAAAATAGCTGAAATAAATAAAAACCAGCAAAGTATATTAACAATTAAACAAATAAAACGTGCATTAAACTAAAAGGCATGGATTATAACCCCTCCAATGCCGTATGTGAGAATTTTCATGGAAAATATAAGTGACAGGAGGTTAATGCGCGCGCAACGGGATCGATACACGAGGTTGTATATTCAACCCTATAGAGCTGTAGAGCCAATAGTAACTAATGTGGTTACATGCTATATTCATAGAAATGTAAACTACACTATGCAAAATTAAAATGTAAACAAAGCTTTGTTGGTGAATTCTGTAATACAATAGATACTCTGTTCAAATTAAATTTAATCTTAAATTCCATTCAAATCGACCAAATTAAAGTGTTGTTGCGTTTCATTATTGCACGGTAAATAAGAGACATTTAAATTGGCAGCAGTAATAGTCTTTTTGTTTACGTTTTGTTTTTTTTTTTTTCGATATGGCTAGGAAATGTAACATTCAGATGATAGGTGAATCCACTGCATATAAAAGTACTAAAAAGAAAATTATAATACAAAATGACAAATAAAAAATCTACAACAAAAAGGAATCTCCCTGGTCGACCCCACCAGGCAGAGAAGCCAGAAAGAAGGCTCAGAGAGTTTCCTCGCTGGATTGTGATACTCACTCTTTGGGCCAGATAGGTGCCGCCGGCTCTAGGGTCTCGGGTGGCCTCAACGAGTTTTTTCGAAATTTCTCTAAAAAATTTGTGCGCACCCGGACCCCATTTTCGATTAAATTGGATCTGAACAGAGAACTTATGTAAATGCTGACTACTAATTGCGTAGATAGTGTAGGTACTTACGTAAACGCGGAATCCTCCACCACATCGATCGACTCGCACTTGACGTTATATTCATATATACCACTCTATTTCTGTTTTATCTCTGTCATTCCTAAGATTTCTTTAACTAGACGATGAATTATGCTATAAGATTGTAGGTACTAACTCAGACATGCTTCTATGTATTTTTATGTTTCTATGGCATTTCGGGTTTTAGCGAACCACTCTGGGACAGCCGCTCTCCCAGAATGCAAAATGGGCCTGCAATCTCATAATCAAAATAAAATAACCGCTTCCTTTTTTTGAATGTCGGTTAATAAGTGAATGCAATACGCGCCGCGTTATGTGACGTCATCTGAATGCTTTTATCTGCATCTTATATAATATACACACACCGGCATATTTAGCGGAACATAAAATAAAGGTTTGATATCAGTATCATATAAGGTTGCTGGCTGGTTTATACGTCATTTAATTTAAAAAGAAATATTTTCAAATTAGGAAAACAACTGAACATCATATTTTATGCAATTGTTTTAATTTTATTCAAATACAAGGTGTAAATACAATCTGGAGCGAACTTCGAGTATTTCTTCCTTCTGAGTTTGATTTAAAATTTCATTGAAATACTGTTTTTTGTTAGTTTTTTTTTAATCGCGTATCTTTTTCGAGTTTCGGACTGAATTATGTCTGACTTAGCCCCAACGGAGATTGCCAGGGCACTCGAAATGCGAAGAAATGGTTAAACCTACAGAGTGATATCCAGAGATCTTCATCGACCAGTTTCAACGATCCATCGCAGTATCCAACGGTTCAGGGAGACCGGTACTTATGTGAGAAGAGCAGGACAAGGCAGAAAAAGACGCACTTTGAGTAGGGATGATCGTTTCATTCGGCTTCGTGTACGTAGGAACCCCCGTTTGACAGCCGTCCAAGCCCGACATGAGTTAGAAGCAGTGCGGGGTGTAACCGTAAGTGAGCGTACGGTACGAAGAAGGTTCGAAGAAGCTGGTTTGGGTTCATTTGTGCCCGCCAAGGCTCCAAGGCTCGAGGTAAATCATCGTAGAAACAGGTTAACTTTTGCTCAGGAACATCGACTTTGGAACGCGGACCAATAGAGTAAGGTAATGTTTAGTGATGAGTGCAGAATTTTCTTAAATCAAATTGACGGCAGGCAAAGAATATACAGACGCAAAGGAGAATGATACATTCAGACAAATTTTGAAACTACAGTTGCATACGGTGGTGGATCAATAATGGTTTGGGCGGGCATTTGTTTGAGAGCTCGCACAGACTTGGTAGTGATTGACAGAGGGAGTCTGACTGCAGACCACTATATCAGAGAAGTTTTAGAAGAAAATGTCGTACCGTATGCCCCATATATCGGTGACGATTTTGTTTTTATGCAGGAAAATGCTCGGCCGCATACCGCTCGGGTAACTCAAGCTTATCTTAATGATATGAATATCACTGTATCACTGTTATGGAGTGGCCGGCGAGATCACCGGATATGAACCCAATAGAGCACGTTTGGGACTTGCTGAAAAGAAAAGTTAAGTCCAGAATTCCAGCTCCTGCCAACGTGGGTGAACTGCGAATCGCCGTAGTTGAGGAATGGCGAGACTATCCCAGGAGACCATCGATAACATCATTTTCAGTATGCCTAGACGGGTAGAAACTTTAATAAGAGCACATGGAGGAAATACACGATATTAATCACCATTTTTCTAATTTAATTAATTGTTATTTTAATATTAATTTTCACTTTTCCCGGTTACATGAAAAGTTCAAAAATGTACCATTTTTCACAAATAGCCTTTACTCGCAAAATCTGTTCTTAATGTGATCTCATTTTAAGTAAAACAAATGAAACTTTAAATAACAAAAGAAGTGTAGTAAGTAGATTTTAAAATAAAACCATATTTTTTTAATTATGGACCTTTTTTTTGTGTTCCGCTAAATATGCCGGTGTGTTTTTTAGCTGTATTACATACGTTGTATTTACAGATATGAACTGGAATAAATTAATAATTACATTTATACCTACAACCTACAACCTACACCAACATCTACACCTACCAACCTACTGGGCCCGGCCGATTTAAATTAACCAAACAGGTAAACTAAATGCACCATTAAATATTTGACAGTCAAGTGACAATTTGAAAACAGTGAAAAGTTAATATGGGAAATTCAATCGTCGTTTTTAGTATTTTCCACGAAATTTTTCCAATATTACTCACCGCTTAAACCTTCCCTGAACTTCCACAATTATTCCAAGGCCAAAATTAGCCAAATCGGTCCAGTCGTTCTCGAGTTTTAGCGAGACATTGGAATTGCAATCCATTTCTAGGGTACGAGAAGGGTAGGGTCTGAGAAGTCAGAAACCTAACAGTTTCGTCATATCTGCCTATCCGTCTTCGGTTTACCGACACAGAGTAAAAATACTTATATACTTGTCCTAGCTTTCTTTTATTAATCTGTGGCTTACCTGCCAAACGGTCGGTGCTAGAAAGATGGAACTTTGACGGTGTGGTAAATACAAAATATGATGAATGATGAATTATTTCTCAGATAAAACTATAGCGTAGCATCCTGTATAGTTAAAATACGGTGCATAGGACTGTCGGCTGCGCAAGCGCAGCTATCATAGTGTCTCGAGTACTGAGACTGTCGAGACGTATCACGTATAGCATGCGCGCCCGACGTCGTACTCACTGCGCGCTCGGCTGGTAGGTGTCTGTTAATTTAATCTTATAATTATGTATATTGTATGTAATTATTTTGTAACGAGCGTGAACCGGCAACAAGATAAACCTAACATGGTTTTTTGTCGCATTGCTGCATTCTATCTATGTAAATTGTATCTTTTTTGGTTAACAATAAATTAAAAAAAAAAAATGGATATATTGTGTATTTACAATGTGTATTGTAAATACGCTGACGACAAAGTGCTAAAATAAAATCACGAAAAATATTTCGCATTTTCGCCTACCTCATAGTGTGGGGTATCATTACTTAGGTATTTTACATTGAGAGGTTGCTAAGACAATTTTTGGATTACGTGCCCAAAGGGTAAAATCAGAACCCTACTACTGAGACTTCGCTGTCTGTCTGTCCGTCTGTTCGTCCGTCTGACACCACTCACCAGGCTGTAGGTATCTCCTTAACCGTGATAGCTATTAGCTAGAGTCTAGCCTGTTAAAATTTTCACAGGTGATGCATTTCTGATGCCGCTATAAACAAATACTAAAAACAGAATAAAATAAGTAGGGATCCTATACAACAAACGTATTTTTTTTGCCGTTTTGTACAGAAATTTGTGCGTTTCCATCTAGCGATCGGTCTGCTCGTTTTCTGGTCCGTTTCATAGAAAAAAACCCGCGATAAAAAGTCGCCTTTGTCCCCGTGGTCTACTGTAAATCTGAGCCAATCTCGATCAAAATCTGTCCAGTAATTTCGGAGCGTATTCTATACAAAAACTGTTTGTTTGTATTGAATAGGCTCCGAAGTCTAATCTTTTCTCTTTATAATATTAGTTTATAATACAAATATTTCAAAAATCAAGACAGGCTATGACGTACATTTGACAGAACAAATCTTCATACAATAAAAATTTATGCCATCTTGGTTTTCACCATACTTCAAATGTCAGCCATCTTGTTTTCACCATACTTCGAATGTCAGCCATCTTGTTTTCACCATACTTCGAATGTCAGCCATCTTGTATTCACCATACTTCAAATGTCAAAATGGCCCCAAAAATCACAAAACGGGGGCCATTTAACTGGAGACACTTTTTGCCTCAACATGCCTCGTCTATAATATATACGTCTATGATAAAATACGTAAAGTGTGGCCCCAATATTACAATTTCGTGCCGCATCGCAAAGTACGTTCGCAGTTCGGCATTAATTATACGATAAAACACCGCTGGTATAAATTATACACAATACAATATACTTTATATCCTTTTAATAAAGCACAATATTGACAGTCACGAACAAAATGGACGTCAATATCGTCAGAAAACAAGTCACGGCAACGTCGCGCCGCTCACGTCGGTGAACTCGGAAGCGTTTATCTGTCTCTCTCAAACGCAAGGTATTAGAGCGAGACGCTAGAATACTCCGAAACGAGAAACGAAGGCCGGCGCCATTTTACAGTGACGGTTGTAGCAACGGGACGAGAACACGGCATTTTCGTTACGATGTCGCGCGAATTTAAATATGATATTGTTCAATTAATTGAAGCTGTACGGGATAGACCGTGTATTTGGGATAGGACATGTGAACTGTACAAAGACCGGACAGAACGCAGATCTGCGTGGTTGGAAGTCTTTCGGTCGCTCGACGAATCATTTGACGATATTACGGATAAAGAAGAAAAGAGGTTATTAGGTAATAATTAGTTATTTTTCATTTCACTATGTATATTAAGTATTTAAAACATTTTAAGATTAGACTTGTAAATTCTATCACATTCAATGAAGGTTCAAAACTCAACCACCGCACACGGTACACCGCAGGTGACCGCTACTGTATCAGGAAAGGTTGACAAGTGGTACACCGGCTTGTCGGCGACCGTACATTAAACAGGCGAAAATTTTATTTTACATTATAAGATTAGATAAGATGCTAGGATATTTTAGTAAAAGTATTAAGTACTTTGTTTATCAATAGGTATGTAACTACCTTTTGTTTAGATCAGTAATTCCCAAAGGTCCAGGTGGACCCCCAGGGGTCCACGGAGACTCGACGGGGGTTTACGTTGGACGTGACAAAAAATGGGGGTCTACAATCGTAAGCAGGGGTGCATGAAAATTAATTTGGTTTCGATAGTGAAGAACTAAAATGTTGGCTTGTTATTTTAAATAATATGATATCTAAATTAAACCTTCTTAATAAGACAATTTATAAATAAATTGAGAAAAAATGCTTAGTTCCGAACTGGGAGTCGAACCCAAACCATGTCGGTATCGCGCCGAGTGCTCTACCAGTTGAGCTATCCGGCCCTATGCCACTTTCCTTTTTCGATTTCATTTATAACTTATTGAGCCACACCGTCCATCATACGGTAATACAACAACACAAACAATATGATACCTAAATTAAACCTTCTCAATAAGACAATTATCTCCTATCAATATAGGCAGATAATATTTTAAGAAGCTCAGCGAATGTTACTTGTAAAAACTTGCATATTCCAATATTCAGTACAACGCGTCGAGACTAGTTGCCGCGCCGGCCGCCGCCGTCCCGTCCGCAATGCGTTGTCAAACGTGAAAATTAATACGACTTGTGGTTATATACTTGCCATCTTGTATGAACGTTAATTCTTCACCAATATAAATACGAATGTCAAGGATAAACGTTACTCATTTGTTTCCGAAATTTCATAAAGAAAAGTGAATCGATATTAGTGATTACCAGTGTCGGAAAAGTAAGTACCTACCTGCCTATATAATATAATATCGCGTGCCTAATGCTAAAGGGGCGCATTTTTCAACATTTTGTATTAAAACTTGTTTTTTTTTATTTATTATTTACAGGTAGGTAATTGATACGAAACACGACCGAATCTAAGAAGAAGTGTTGTCAGTACAGTGTTGAATATTTAAAATTTGGTTTTCTTCCATCAAAGGCAGATAAACGATTGCCCACATGCCTTTTATGCAACAAAGTTTTGAGCAATGACTCTATGAAACCATCAAAGCTGTGAAGTGGAAGACCACCTAAGAAGGTGTCATCCTGATAAAATAGGTAAAGATTTAAAATATTTTCAAACATTAAAGTAAAAATATGAAAAGAGACCCACCGTGCACAGTATGTTCGCTTCAACGTCTGAAAGCAACGATGATGGCTTACGGGCATCTTACAATATCTCATTACATAAAGCAAAATCTGGAAAACTGCACACCATTGGTAAACAGTTAATTTTACCTGCTGTTGAAGAGGTATTAAAAACTGTTCTTCACAAATCTTCATTTGACATACTCTAAAGAATTCCTTTGAGTAACAATACTGTACAAAGACGTATTGATGAAATGAGCTCTGATGTTGAAAGTTTCTTGTGTGATTATCTGCAAACAACTCATTTTTCTATTCAACTGGACGAGTCAACTTTACCTGGCAATGAAGCATTATTATTGGCATATGTTCGATTTGTTATGGGCGAAAAATTTCATGAAGAGCTACTATTTGCGAAAACTTCAAAGACGGACACTAAAGGTGAATCAATATTTAATGTCCTGAGTGATTTTTTTAAAGAAAAATCGATTTCATTTACAAACATTATTTCGGTGGCAACAGATGGAGCTCCTGCCATGGTCGGGCGATATCGTGGGTTTATAGGCCATCTTAAAAGAATTATACCAGAGGCAATTCACTGTGTTATCCACCGGCAACATCTAGTAGCGAAAAATTTGTGATTAATGCAGTTAACAATATTAGAAACAATGCATTGAATACGCGCTTATTTGCACAATTGTGCGATGAAAATGTTGAAAACTTCCAACGATTGCTGTTACATACCGAAGTACGCTGGTTGTCGAAAGGTGCATGTTTATCAAGATTTATGAAAAGTAAAGATCCTGATTTAAAAAAAAACCTAATCATTTTTAAAGCTGACATCGCGTATTTGACAGATTTGTTAAAAAAATTTAATGACCTCAACTTACAAATTACAATTACTTTATTTAATAAAAACAAAGAGTGTAATTTCAGCTTTTATTGGTAAATTGAAATTTATGAAGGAAAATATTGGTCGGCGCGAATTTTCACAATTTTCAAACTTTTCGCGGGTAGAATACCTTGATGAAGATATTCAGACATACGTTCAACATTTGATTGCCCTGCATGATGATTTTAAAATCAGATTTGAAGACATTCTGTCGATGGAAATACCACCATGGATCACAAATCCATTTGATGAAACGGAAGTGGAGAATGTAATATTAAAATAGGAGCTACTCAAGCTTAGCACTAATGAGGAGCTGAAAGTGACATTTAAAAAAGTTATTAAGAAAATAAAGGATCAATCCATCAAGTACATCCATTTCATTAATATTTTTTTTTGTAAATACCACAATAAACAAGTGTTTAATTTTGTAATAATCAACCCTATCAAGCAATCAATTCTAACCTTTTTTTTCGAAAATTGTTAATTTGTCGTTGAAACTCAGCCACAACGCATATTTCCATAGATAGATAGATCTAATCTTCACTTTTTTTTCGAGATTTAGAAATTGGTAGTAATGTAGAATGTAGATGCAGGGGATCCACCGGATCCAACAAAATTTTGAAAGTGGTCTATGAAACAAAAGAGTCTGGGAACCACTGATTTAGATAATAGAATCAGGCGTTACTTTACAGAAATCCGTTCCATGGCATACAATTTTATTAATATTATATCTAGCAATATCCCGCGAAAAAATGCTAAATATAATATTAATTAAATATAGTATATCTATGAATGCTTTCACACCACGTCAATCTGGTCCCGTGGTAAGTTCTCGAAGAACTTGTGTTAAGTATACGGGTACCAGACAACGAAATATATTTAATACTTTTATATTATCCATATATTTAAGATTTGTATTATATAATACACATATTTAATATACATCCATGACCCAGGAACACAGAAAACTTTTTTGTTCCCTGGCCGGATTCGAACCAACCTTAGGCGCCAACGCGCTAACCACTGAGCCACAGAGGCCGTCAAAATTATTAAATTGTACTTCTTATTTGTTTTAGGTGAACGTATCATTAACAAATGGACCAACATGCGAGATACCTTCGTTAAATCATTAAAAACAAGAGCTGGAAGACCGAAGAGGAGATACGTACTTCATAAACACTTGACATTCTTGCTAAAAGGAACCCAACACGTTGAAGAAACGGAGGATTATGCAGAACACAAAGCGGAAGAGACATACGCCCCACAATACTTGAAAACAGAAGATAGCGAGAGCTCAGAAGACGAAAGCTACAAAAAGAAGAGAAAGAAAGAAAATACTAGTACTAGACAGAGTAAATTGTTAAATGAACCAGAAATTTCTGAAATTGATGTCTACAATGATCCTAGAGTTATGAACGAAGATGAAGCTTTCTTCGCGTCGCTACTGCCATCTGTTGTTAATTATTCTGAAGATGAAAGGCTAGAGTTTAGGTTAGAAGTGCTCGCTTTAATGAAACGGATAAAAGATAAACGTAATGACCCAATCTATTGAAGGCTAATTCTACTAAGAGATAAGCCTAAACGTTTTTAAAGTTTTTACGCAGTTTCGGAGTTTATCCAAAGACTGACTAACATTTAGTTTCATAAGAAGACGAAATCCATTTGGGTTTGGAGTAATGCTAGAGAATTACAAGTCAATGATTAATGGCATCATAATGACTGTTTAATTGTACGAGTAGCTTTGATGGCCTCAACATATTATTCAGAAATATGATATTTCTAATTACAGATTTTTACTAGGCATGCCAATATAAAAATCGTGAATCCTTTTGAATTGTCTATCTGTCGAGTACCATGCTAGTGTTTTTACTTCCCGGTTGCCGGCGAAACGACGGCTTGGCGCCAGTGCCGTGTCGTACGGCTGAAAAACTCATTCCTCATGAGCCGGCGCGCGGCGCGGGCGATATAGAGATATAATATAATAGAGTAGCAACATGATACATTATTGCGAATGTATTAAGGTGCCGCACATAACCTGAAAAACTTGTGACACATCACACACGCTGCTGTGGGGTTAGTAACAATGAAAGTTTTTGATATTTTTCTGCCGTTAGGGGACAGACCCCACTCACACAAAGCGTCATCTGGTGGCATAAGTGGTATCAAAAACGGGTCAATAAGAATTTTCGATTCTTTTTCTGTCACCAGGCGGCGCTTGGTAGCCCGACGGTCCTTGTCGTGTCAAAAAGCTGTCAAATGTCACGAATTTAAAAACCCTCATTGACAACTATGCATTAGTAAAGTTATCAAAATTTCAAAGTTGTATGAAAATTTTGACAGCGCCCATACAATTGACATTTGATAACGTTACGAATACGTAGTTATCAATTGTTCCTGCTCGGGCTACTGAAAAATTTGCAAATATTACGGAGTTTTTATTTTAGATTACTATTATTTCTTAAAGTTAAAATGTTGAAATTTTTATTATTTTTAACGAATTCTAAATTTGATTTTTTTTTGGGTACCTAGGTATAGTAAACCGGAAGTGCATAACTCAAATCGATATTTGAGTAACTTCGACCTTTTTATTTTTAAATATTTTAACCTTGAATTAATACTTTAAATGTACTAATTCTTCACAAAAAAAATTTAAATGTGTTCGCTAATAGTTTCAAGACTTAGAGCATAATATAAAGTACATAGCTATGAGCACTTTCTAAGCAATCGAGTTTATGCGATAACATGCTAAAATACTAAGCTACTAACATTTTATTTGTTCATTCTAACATGAAAAAATATAAAAATAAACTATTTTTTTTATAAAATATAATTAAAATTACAAATATACGCAATTGTTATAATAAATAATAACAAGTTCATACAAAAGATTAATTTCAAAAACTACGATATTTCGAACTACGAACCAATACGAATTTCTAAATACGACTGTGAAATTACACCAGTAGGTAACGTCATCTCGTAGCTATAATAAACCGGTCAAGTGCGAGTCGGGCTCACTCACGTAGGGTTCCGTCCCATTATACCAATATTACGATTTAGAAAAAATTAAAATGTTCAACTTTTTAACTATAAGAAACAATACTTTTAGGTTTTTGTAACAAATCAATTGATGAAAATATTAAGCCTCCAAAAATAACTTTTTGTAATCTTTTAAAAGCATGATATTTTTTGGTTGTCCGCTTGACGAGAAATGCCCCAAAAGTTAAACTATAAAGAGAATTGTATGTACAGATACGAGGGCGGGTCAATAAGTCCGTGACTTTTGGAATAAAACACAGATTTTTTGATAAATAAATCATTTTATTTTTCAACGTAGTCCCCCTTGAGCTCTATACACTTTGTCCAACGCTTCTCCAATTTTTTTATCCCTTCCAAAAAATATGATTTGTCGAGGTCCTCAAAATAGGCCTTTGTTTGCGAGATGACTTCATCATTGGAGTCAAATTTTTTTCCACCGAGCCATTTTTTCAGGTTTGGGAACAAGAAGTAGTCACTCGGAGCCAAATCTTGAGAATAGGGTGGATGTGGGAGCAATTCATAGCCCAATTCATGGATTTTTGCCATGGCAACTGCACATGTGTGCACCCTTGCATTGTCTTAGTGAAAAAGAACTTTTTTCTTGGCCAAATGAGGTCGGTTTTTTTTCAAATCCTCATTGAAGCGGTCCAATAAGTTGGCATAATATTCCCCATTAATTGTTCTTCCCTTTTGAAGATAGTCAATGTGGATTATCCCACGTGCATCCCAAAAAACAGTCGCCATAACTGTATTGGCTGACAAACCCACCTTGGCCTTCTTTGGCGCCGATTCACCCTTAGAAACACACTGTTTTGACTGTTGTTTGGTCTCTGGTGTATTGTGATGGATCCATGTTTCGTCCACGGTTAAAAAACTCCTCCATATTGTGATTAAACAACGCCAAACCTTCCTGTGAAGTTGTTACACGATTGCGTTTGTGGTCGACTGTGAGCAAACGCGGCACCCATCTTGCGGAAAGCTTTCTCATGCCCAAGTGATCATTCAAAATTGAAACCACTGAGCCATGCGAGATGCCTATGGCTTCCACAATCTCTTGCACTTTCAATCTTCGGTCGGCCAACACCATATCGTGAATTTTTTCGATTGTTTCGGGTGTAGAGACCTCAACTGGGCGTCCAGGACGTTCGGCATCTTCAGTGCTTCTAAGGCCACAACGAAATTCAGTAAACCACTTTTTTACCATTGAAATCGATGGTGCAGAGTCCCCATAGTATTTATCAAGCTTAGCCTTGGTCTCGGTAATGGTTTTTTTTCGCAAAAAATAATGCTTAATAAGCACACGAAATTCACTTTTTTCCATTGTTTCCTTAAGTTACTGGATAGTCTGATAAAGATAGCTGTAAAACACAAACTAACTGACGCAGCAAGTTCAAATTTTGATAGGAGTCAACTGATAGATGCCTGTTGACAGGAGTAGTGTTGCTTTTTCAGTAAGGAGGTTAGAAATTCAAAAAGTCACGGACTTATTGACCCACCTTAGTATATAATACATTTCGAGTTTAGGAATTAGGTTAACGTTTTACTGTTGAAATATTTTACTTACTAGTTATTTGTATATTGTACTATCAATGTTTTATAGTTTATAAAAATTACCTCTTATTATTTAAAAAAAAAACAAGAATTAAGATTACACATAGGCGAAACAACAATTTACGGCCAGTTTCAATAACCTATATATCTATATTATATTATGTTAAAAACGTCGTCATTCAATCATTGGAGGGTATTTTGAGTTACAAATTTGACGTTTCTAACAAATAGTTATTGGTACATAGGTTATTGAAACGGGCCATTAATAAATCAATAAAACAAATATTTATTTAATAGATAAGTTTTAATGATCATTTCTTTTTCAGCACTTTAAAAAATAATGTTTACATAACCACGAAACGACTTCTGGCTAAAATTAAAGTAATCCTAGTGATCAAATGTACAATTATTTTCCCATTGAAATAAAATAACAAAATTTAAGTTTTACATCAATAATCTGTATTATCTCCTACTAACAATATACGGGATTATATAAAAAATTTGAATTTTAAAAATGGCAGAGACTTTTTTTTAAGAGAAAATGAATTTAAAAATGGGAGTCACATGCGACGAGCATACGGTCGTACGATTAAACCTTGAAATACCAGACAAAGTTACTTCCAACTAATACGCTATACTTATTCTACCAATGTATTGGTCTCGTATCGAAAGACCTCTCACTAAATTCACTAATACTATATACAAGAGCGTTTCGGACGCTAGAAATCCCGTATGCCGTCGAAAATGGATTACAATATCTATATATTATATACACGCGGTCGACGGGCGCCAAACCGCACACAATCTACACATTTTATCCAGACATACGTTAGTGACTAGAGACCCCTAAACAATGATCTGGGTCCAAAAGTATGTACAGCGAAGTCGGGATATTACATACTTAACATCTATGTCTAATACTACAGAAACGAAAGCGTCTGCCGAGTTTTGGCACGCGACTCATTCTCAAGCCATGTCCGTCGCTGAAATGTTTTTGTGCAGTTCATATGGAAGCTAAAATTATCAACATAATACGTAATACAAAATCATTGTATAAAATACGACTTCCAAATCAATAATGGAAAACAACTATATTAACTTCAGTCTAGCTTAATCATGGGTTAAATTGTTATTAATACAACTTTTAACACTAAGACAAATTCACATTTTTTGAGTATAGCCTTTATCCACTAGTGGAAACACTTATTCTATGGAGGTAACCTATCGAACAGTTTATACAGTTATGTATTAATACAATATGTATATTGGATATATTACACAATTTAACAAATAAAAGTATAAAATAAAATCATTCTCACGATAAAAATAATGAAAATACTTTGTTAAAGCATTACAGCTATTACTTCCTTTTGAATAAGGGCTCTTTTAATAATTACTTTTACACTATTCGTCATATCTAAAAATATAAGGGAGGTACATTAAAAAATCTAACTTACGATAACTCTGAAATAATAACAACTGAACTTGAAATTCTTTGTAACAAAACGTTTAGTGGAACATATATTAAGAATTATGTACAGAAACAAATTTTAACAACATATTTTTACATCTTCATAAAGCCTCGCCGTACGGTGATCAGTCTGACAACCTATTACGATAACTCCAAGTCGCCCTAATTATTAAAGTCGATACTGGGTTTCTTCTGTCTAGATTTCTTGGGTCTCGGTGGTGCAGGGGAGCCGTTGCAACAGTGGCAGCCGCGCTTGACGACTCCTCTGACGGAGGCACGTCTCCTCACCTCGTGGCCATCCGGAGACCTCTCTCCGGCTCTGGTCTTGCCTGACACACTTCTCTCCATCTCTCCGTCGACGTGGTACATCCGTTTGGGTGGGTAAGTCCGCAGCGGGGGAAGAGTGTCATCCGCGGAGGAGTTGTCGGCGCTGCCGCTGCGATCCAAGCCCCTGGCGTCTTTGATCACCGAGTCCAAGCGCATGTGGGTGCCAACTCCGCTGGAGTCTGTCGAGTTGGTCTCGTCGTATAGGGGACTCTTGCAGCACTTGTCACTGTCGCTGCTGAAGTCCAAAGGTCGTCTACTGTCGGAGCGTTCCGAGGCCGAGTTAGACTCCCAGAACAACTCTGTGTGCCTCTCCGGAGAGGATCGGTCGTCGGCTATAGATTCCAGTGTGGCATCTCTCGAGCTATCCTCCGCTATCATTTTCGCGTCATCTCCGGCTATAAGTGCGTCGTTTTCGTCTAATAAAAATCTCGAGTCTCTCTTGTCATCGTCATAGCACACTCTGCGTATAACCTGGGTAGTGTTGGAATGTACTATGGCCGAGGCTGTGTTGGACAGATGTAGTTCCCTTGAATCATTGAGTATATTATCATATTTGGTTAGTCCATCATCTTTAACGAGGACAGAGGAGAGACATATGTTGTTGTGTCCTGGGTTCATGATGTTTTCGATGTATTTGATATTGGTGTGCTGCTGGTCCGGCATGGCCTGGGAAATGACGGTCGTCTGTGGCGCCGTCATTAGCACGGTGGCGGGCGCGCGGCCGGCGTGGAATATCGTCGACGTTATGTGACGACCCTTGATGCCAGATACTGTGTATGGTTGAACCTAGAATGTATACAAGTAAAATATTAAACATTTGTAATATTTTATGGTTTATTATATCCTTGCTATAAAATTATCCACAGATTTATAATCTCATATATCTATAGAGCTCCGTGGCCTAGTGGATAGACTGTTTGATTCGCACTCGAGAGAGTGCAGGTTCGATTCCCAGGTTGTGGCGTGTACCAATTAGAATTTTTCAGATGTCATAAATATAAATCATCCAATAATGGATGAAAAGGCCAAATTTTTTTTTATAATCTCAGCCAGAAAAATTTAATTTTATTTGCCTCATTCCTGTTTATTTGTAATCAATAAAAATATATTAATATAATATTGTATCAGTAAGTAGATACTACATTCTACTGTTGTTTCACTGACTGAGACTACCAATCAGAATTTACTTATTTTTATCTATTCAAAAAGCAATAACTATATTTATTTTTTTGTATATTAGGCCAAATAATGGTGTAAAAAAACAAAGCTTTTTCACATACATTCTCCTCCTCAGTAGGTTCACTATGAAAAGTGGTGTTTGGGTGCGAACGAGCAAACTCCTCTTGGTCTAAAGTGATGGTAGCCTGCATGCCATCCTCACTGACGGTCACTATACCCTCGTCCAGGCCTAGAGTCACATCCAGATCTTGATGGTCATCTTGTAGGGTTCTGTTCAGCAGCTGGTCCGTGGCTGTCTGGTCATCCATATCCGGCTGCGGTATGGTACTTTGGCTAATGCTAGGTTGAGCTAAAATGAATAGAGAAAATTATGTTTAAATGTTGACGGAAATATTATATGATATCAGTTTCTTTTTTTTGGGCTTAAGTCGTATAGAGTCTTAAACTAAAGCATGTGATTTATTCGACGAAACTACTTTTCGGTTACTTTATAACTGGTAAATCTTCTTCCAAGACATTGTCTATTCTTTTTTTTTTTTAGTTTATCAAAAGCAAAGGACCAGACATATAGCCTAAGGGTGCGTTTATATGACACCAAGATACACAACGCGGCAGCCACGCGGTTAGGTGATAGCATGGAGCTGATATATGAGAGGAAACGGCATAAGCAACTGTGGACTGTGATTTCTACTCGGTCCCAATGTCATCACAATGGGCGTGGCCTAAATCAATATACTGTCAGCGTCCGTACTGTGCACACCTCTGTGATTTTGATAACTTTTTGTACTTTTTGAGTTCCTAAGAAAATTATGAAATTTTGTGTCTTATCATGTAAAAAATATTCAAATAGGCGTTCTGGTTCTGAGGGCATTACATTTCATGTGTAAGTAATTAAAAACAAAATTTATTATAATTGTTCTAGAAAAGACGTCGGTTAAATTAGAAATTATTCTACTTGCCGGCGTTAGATGGCGTTATTAAGCTTTGATCACGAGGATTAAAAATATTTTCTAGATACGTACTAACTCAATATTAATATATTATTTTAATCATCATGCATACTAAAGTTTTTTTTTTTTGCAGTACTTGCTAAATACTTTTCAGTTAAAAAGCAATATTTAGTTTTTCATCATTTTACGCCACTGTCAACCAAGATGTAATCTAGCGTTTAGTGCCATCTAGTGTGAGATAGCAAAACTACTAAGAAAGGTCGATAACGAACGAAGTACGTAGTTTTGCTATTGACTGGTAAAAAAGAGTGGGGGGAGTCAGATACCCCCTCACCCCGTAAAATATCACGCTTTGTTTCATACTAAATCTACTCACAACACCTCCTTTCTATACCTCCATGGGAGATGGTGAACCTTAACCGCGCGGCCGCTACGCGGATGGACGATTACCATTAGGTTGTACAATAAATCTCAATTTTATCTATGAGCCCACCTCGACTAACTGGATCCTAAGCACTAAGATAGCCTTCCGATCTATGCGACCGCGACGCGAGACCACGACCCGCGACCGCAACCAGCAAATCAGTCAATCATGTTCTCTGCCTACGCTCACCGATCGCTCGTCGCGGGAATTGTTTAGTGATTAGATTTTTATAAACCCATGGATTCATGTCGCCCTCTATTTATAAAATTAAAATTACTTACTTAAGTACGTTTGTTTATTTGTGAAATAAGTATGTTCGTTCGAAAGTATATAGCTGAATTTTACATTTAAAAAATCTGAAGTTCTTAAGGTCAATACTAGATACCCGAAGAAGTTAGTATTACCAATTACAAAAATAACATTTTTAAGTCAAAACAGCTATTGTATGTCCATAAAAATAGATAATAAATTGCCCGACAATTTAAAAGAACCTACTGATAACTTATTTAAAAGAAGATTATACAATTGGCTTACTGAAAAATTTTTTTACACCATCATGAATAACTATTATTACAATAAGAATTAAAATGGATTAATATTAATAAACTTATATGACATTTTTAATTTAATAACTGTAATTAACATTTTATGTATATTCTATACTTATGATGACTTTCTTTTAAATACATTGACATTTTAATTATTATTGTAGGACATATTTTTTTATATCCAATTTATTTAATAAGTGTGTGATTATGATTTAATATTATTTTATTGATTTAATATCTTTCTTCTATCTATTACAATTAGCAAAAGTTGTATATAAGTATTTTAAATTGGTACAATAATATTATGATATTTCTTTTTAGCTATGTTGAATAAGAGGGATTATTTTTATTGTTTGCTAGGCTTGAAATGTGATATGTGGTGGTAATATGAATAGATTGAAACTGTTTTATATTCGCCAGTAACTTCCAGAAAAACATCCCACCCCTTTGGGGTGCTGAAATAAAAAATATATACAGTTAGAGTATTAATAGGTACCTACTGCAAATATACAATGAAAATGTAAAAAACTTAATATGAAATACCTGTGATGTATGCGCCTGAACCGGAAGGTAGCATGATTCTCGCCAAAATCTTATTTTATTAATCAGAAAACTAGCTCGTCGAATAAAAGATGTGACACTAATAGATCTCTTAAATTGCTTATAATTTATATTTACTTCCTCCATGGTTAAAAAGTTAAAATATTGTGCACATGCCACATATAAGCCATGATGCTTTGATCTCTTTTAGTTTTATTTTTTATTTTGACAGTGATAGCAGCTACACCACGGATAAGATAAATGAGGTTGGTTTGGCAACCGTGATACTTTTACTTGAAAACCAGCGTCGGCACCTATCTCCCACCAATGCACTCCTACTCACACTACGTTGAGTCGGTAACGTGACGACACAACCACATGCTCAAAATTCACACGCACGCTAGGGCTTGCTATGGTCGATAGGAATTTTCGATAATGAAAATGGTCAAACTTGAATCTTAAAATCATCTTAGTTTCCTATGTTATGAGCCCTAACTTATGAATGCGGCGGGGGGAGTAGCGGGGCAAGTATGGTTGCGCGTGTACAATATGTGCATCCCCACTATTTTTGCCAAGGGCTCATCGTAAATCGTAAACCGTCCTGTAGCTATTGGTAATTGAATGAAAATTTTTAATAACGGGAGCACTAGTAATTTTATACTAACTAAAACATTGTGTCAAAGACGAATTTAATTGGTATTGGGATAGAATATGAAAAAAAATATCAACATGTATTACCTTTATTTGTAATTAAAAATAATAAGAAAATCAAAGCAAAAAAAGAAGTCGATGGTCGATAAATATTATGTAGCAAAAAAAAGACTAGCAAAATTTTACTACCGAGAACAGTAGCTCATTCTGAAGAAAAATAATTTGTCGATAAATCATCGATCACTGACTGCACTATCTAGGCGACCAAAGCGGACGTGACGCGAACGAATCGAAAGGCGCGGTAATTTGGCTCGCTTCGCAACCCATTGCGCGTCAGATGTGTCTTCTCGCGAAATATTTGCGTACTTCACCAGCAATGAATATTTTCTGTGATTCTTGGCTTAATTGTCGTTTCTACTTAGAATTTCATAATTCGAACTAGTTTTTTGGGAAAAATACTAAAAAACGAAGGTTTTTATGCTTACCGATGAAAAGAAATTCCTCCTTGTTTCATATTTGATGTCTGACTCTTTAATTTGCACATAACAATCGCACAACACGGCATTTTCAAAGGATTTTAGCGCTGCTCCGTACTGCGAGGCAATCAACAAGCGACTAAAAAGTATGAACGCGTGATTCGGTTGAAGTATGATTGTTTAATCATACTTGTGGCGCGTCTGCCCCGCGCACATTGCCAATTCAACCTCATTTATCTTATCCGTGAGCTACACACTATGATTTTTTTTAAATAATATCTTATGACTTAACAGCTATAAGTATAAGTAGTTGATATGTGGACTTTGTATGTTTGTATATGTTGCATAATATAACAGTATTATAAAGTAGAAATATCAATGTCATATTGACAGATGTCACAAGCACAACGAAACGCAAAGACATATCTAGTTAGCCAAAAGGCTATATATAGTGTAGACGTATCTGTGTTTCCATGCTGGACAGTTGCGGCGACCATGCGATGTGTTGCACTTTACACACGTTGTTCTGGATCCAGGTGTAGCTGACCTTGGCGTGATGGAGATCTTGACTTTCTTCTTTTCTGGTATGGGGGAGAACTGGCCCGGCGACTTTTGTGTAGCTTGTATATTGTGGCTTCTTCTCTTCCATCGGCTGCATTAATTGATTCTTCACTTTTCTGCGCCATCGTCAGTGTTCTACACAGAAGATTGGCTCTTTGTAGGGATAATCTTGTAGGAGCTTTTGATGAAATTGCTAGTTTGTGGCCATGTTAGCAATGAGAATGTCCCTGACAAGGGAATCGCGTAGCGAACCAAACTCACAGACATGACTTGCATTTTCTAATTCCATTACAAAATTTTCCAAGGATTCGTTCACACGTTGCTTCAACGTAAAGAATTTGTGCCGCGCCACCGTCAAATTCTTTTTGGGTTCAAAATACTCGACGAATTTTGCCTTGACCTCTTGGAATGTAGCAGTGCTTAGGTCCAAATTGAAGGAATTGTAGATATTTAGACCTTTTTCTCCCATGGAATGCAGCATGATTGTGTGGCGGACCGATTAGCGCCACAATTCTGAATCACGCTATCGAAGTTTTCAAAGGTCGGCACTACATATACGATATCTGAAATTCATACAAGTGGGCTTCGGCCTGACGGAGCATAGCACCTTGCTCAGTCGGAGATCTCCCTTTTGGGCTTGCCACCATATTCCTACATTGGTGACCCTCGACAGAACACGCCTCCTTCTGGACATCATCATCATCATTCCCTACCCCTCCGCACCACGCCAGCCAGCTTCAGCCTCATCGGGTACCTCGACCACCAGCCTCAACGCACCGTGGCCTGGTCGAACCCTCATCGGCTTCAACGGGCACACTCACTACAACGACCGGTCAGCAAGCAGAGCACATCTCTCCTGATCAGCACGTAGCATCAGCCCGCATGGCAGCACTCCGAATCACTGGAGCCCGTGCAGCAGCAGCACAGTTCCGACTCACTGGGACTCTCTGGCACTGGCGACTCAAGCAAGACGACTCAAGATTCGACCTCCGGTCTTCGGGGGGAGTGATGTGGCGGACCGATTAGCGCCGCAATCCTGAATCACGCTATCGAAGTTTTCAAAGATCGGCACTATACAGGGTGTCCCGTAAATCGACGTCAAGCCGTAAACCCGTGATAGGCTAAGTTACAATAGTTATCAGAAAAATTTAAAAAAAACCAAGTAATGTGTCTCAAAAAATACAAAGCTTTTAAAAAAATCGAAAAATCGACATCTAATGGTGGTTTCTTAGTTTCCGGCACTACACATTTCTACTTTTTTTGTATTTTTTTTTTGTATGTAATCCTGAATAATGCTTTAGTAAACTGGTGCCTAAGATTTAAATCAAACGACTCCGACTTGAAAGGAAATGAGGCTTTTTGCCCAAAACAATGATTCGAATTAAATAGTTTGCTCGACTTTAACCGACTGTACTGGAAAAAAATGCACTACGCTTGTTTGGCAGGTAATTTTAAAAGTTGGCGCAGTTAATAAGGATTCCAAAATGGTATGACATTTGCTAGATTGTTTCTTAAATTTTGGACAATATTGATTTTTGTAAAGAAAGTCAGTTTTCGACAATTTTTTCTTACTTACTTAAAATGATTCAAGTGTACCCAGGACTTTCTTCTAAGTGATATTCTGATTTGGATGAGACGGAGAGAAACATTCAATGAGTGTAAGAGAGACAGATATTGACGCCACAAGTATGCGAGAAGGGTAGACACAATGCTACTAGTGTGAGCGAGACAGATAGTGACGCCACAAGTACGTGAGACGGGTAGATACAATGTTACAGTGTGAGCGAGACAATGTCGCTATTGTCCATGTTCCCGACGTACAGCACACAAAATACAATAGATCAGTACGTTACTCTACTTCGTTTACTACGCACACCGTATTCGTTCGTCTTGATTTCGTACATACCACTTTTTGCTTTGTTTATTGGACTCGATTGCTTGTGATTTGGATTGTTTAGTTTTAGTTGGACTGTTTAGTTTCTCTTTCAACGACCTTTGCTTTCTCCTGGACTATCGTTGATCGTGTGATTGTGTAATACCACCATGTCGGTGTACACCGCACAGGAATATGCCAACATGCATCTCATTTATGGTGAATGCCGATGCAATGCTAGTGCTGCAGCTAGGCTTTACCGCCAAAGATACCCAAACGCTGCTCGTCATCCCGATCATCGAGTTTTTGTGAATGTGCACCGTTCACTCTCAGAGGGACGATTTCCAAGCCAAGTACACAGTGAAGGAAGAAGTCGCTTGCCTTACGATGACATCGTACTACAAGCAGTCGCAGAAGATCCAAGTACTTCAGTACGACAAATCGAAGAAAGCACAGGAGTGGCCAAAGGTGTAGCCCATCGAATCATGAAAAGTCATGAGCTCCACCCATACCACGTCACGCGAGTACAAACTTTACGAACCCGGAATCCCAAGAGTTACGTTTTGTGAAACGATGTTACAAAGACACCGGGAAGATCCACGATTCATAGACAAAATTTTATGGTCCGATGAGTCCACTTTTAAAAACGATGGGTACATGAATCTACACAACTTACACGAGTGGCATGTAGATAATCCACATTTGATGAGGGAGGATAGATCCCAGTATCGATTCAAAAGCGGTCTGGTACCATTTCGTGACCAGCCCGTTCACCTGATATAAATCCGCTAGATTTTTTTTACTGGGGAGCTGTGAAAGAAAAATTGTATACAAAGCCAATTGAAAATGTAGTTGAACTACGACGACAATTAACGCAAGCAGCTGAATTAGTTAATAACGGCAGATTTGCCCGTCTGATAAAGCTGTTTATTATAGCGTTTTTTAAAAAGATGTCGAGCTTGCATTTGTGCTGGTGGGAGGCAGTTTGAACATTTGTGTACAACAACACGTAATAAAATGTTTTAGACTCCAAAAATTTGTTTCAATTAAAAGCTTCCTAAAAAACACCTTTCCTAAAGATAAAAGTAATGAGACACTATGGCCCCCGTGGCCCGTGATATTCTTTTACTTCTTGGATTTTGTCTCTCTTACACTCGTTGAATGTTTCTCTCCGTCTCATCCAAATCAGAATATCACTTAGAAGAAAGTCCTGGGTACACTTGAATCCTTTTAAGTAAGTAAGAAAAATTTTTCGAAAACTAACTTCATTTACAAAAATCAATATTGTCCAAAATTTAAGAAATAATCTAGCAAGTGTCATACCATTTTGGAATCCATATTAGCTGCGCCAACTTTTAAAATTACCTGCCAAACAAGCGTAGTACATTTTTTTCCAGTACAGTCAGTTAAAGTCGAGCAAACTATTAAATTCGAATCATTGTTTTGGGCAAAAAGCCTCATTTCCTTTCAAGTCGGAGTCGTTTGATTTAAATTTTAGGCACCAGTTTACTAAAGCATTATTCAGGATTAAATACAAAAAAGTAGAAATTTGTAGTGCCGGGAACTAAAAAACAACCACAAGATGTCGATTTTTCGATTTTTTTAAAAAGCTTTGTATTTTTTGAGACACATTACTTGGTTTTTTTTAAATTTTTCTGATAACTATTGTAACTTGGCCTATCACGGGTTTACGGATTGACGTCGATTTACGGGACACTCTGTATATACGATATCTGAAATTCTCGCTCGGTCGGAGATCTCCGTTTGGGGCATCCACTCTTCCCACAATTGTAATTTTCCTTTTGTCTTCCGTTTTCTCCATTCCCGACGCCAATAGGACTATCTCTAATGAGTGCGTCCATTTCTTGAAATTTTCAGCATTATTGTTGATAATTTCTGTAGAAATTTGAAGCTTCTGCACTCCGTTTGCAGCCATTGTTAAGTTACCGCACCCAAATTGTCTCGAAGCTTCCGATATTCCGCAGTTGCCGATGTACCCTCTTTTGCGTTCATAATTTTCGTTTCTTTTTTCTTAGTGCACTTCTGACACCATGTTGAGAACTACGACGTCTTGGTTTTTAAATATCCTTCTTACGCTTGAGTGGTGATAGTAATAAAATAATACAGCAACAATTCTTATATTCTCATTTATTAGTACTTATGAGAGAGATTCTTAACACAGGTACGTATTACATATGAGAGATGCCTAACACAGATACTAATAAAGGTATAAATGTTCACTAATATGATACTATTTTTTTTAAACTATGTACTAATATTATTCCATGCCCATAAGGGCCGAAATTGTAATCAGTTATAAAAATGTAACCATGCCAACAAAACGTAAAACTTACGTGTATGTCCATGATGGGAGCTCTCGTGCGCCGGCGACGAGGCGAACAGTAGCTCGGCTTCGGGAAACAGCTCGGACGCAGATGGTGAATCCACGCCTAGATCCTCGCATTCCTCTGATAGGGACTTCTGTAAAAACAACAACGGGTTGTGATAATATTAACCAAGTATGACAATATCTATTTAAGGAGGCGACCATAAATTACGTGAGGTATTTAGGGACAGGGGGAAGGGGCCCAGCAAAATCTCACCAAAATCTCAATTGGGGGAAAGTGAGGTCTCAGCAAATATGCACGTATTTTTTCTGACAAAGAATAGTTTGGAAATGCGATAAAATTTGGTTAAATTAAAAAGTTGGAAAAATACGATAACGCGTCTGTACTATTTGAATGGCTTACTATAATTGGTGAATGTGAACACTGCTTAAGCGTCCTCTTTTACGCAGGGGAGGGTGTCGCAGCGTATCTCACGATATCTTACCTGCGGGCGTAGCATGCCGATCCAAATAAATAATTTTAAAGAAAAAATATTCTATCCAAAACAGTTCGTTGCAAAATAGTTCTTAATCCATGGTAACAAGGTTCAATAGAAGTAAACATTTCTAAATAGGCATATTTTTTTAATGGCTGTCGGGAAATCTTCTGTCAAAAAAGATCAAATTTTCAAGAAAATGACTGAACGTAAAGAAACTATTTGTCTTGGACCGCCATGATGTGGAGTAGTTGACATTATTGTAAGACTATTTTACATTGAATTAAGAAAACGTTTCTATTGTAGCTGTCAAAAGAGGCCATTTTGTGAGCTCATGCTCGGGAAGAAAAGAAATTTTGTTTCTCATAACGACGATGCATCGACCTTGCTGCCTTACAATAAGAACTATTTTGTTCCGAATGGTATTAATGTTTCTTCAATCTGTCATTTTGTCGATTCTTCGGTGTTTCTATATTTATTGCTATATTCATGCTAAGCCTGCAGATGGGAAGGGGAGGTAAAAAATCCTCAAAAAAGTATCTCGCTATTTACGGTCGCCCCCTAATCACTATAGCCGGACAGCAATACAATAAAACGTATACTTAATATAATATGGAGAGTTATGTACACCATGGTTTCAGCTCGGATGCAAAACTCGACATTAAATAAGGTTTTTCTGATACAACTGTAAGGTATTTTTAATACAACTGTATGTATAAGAAGAATCTTTACCCCTTTACTAATAAAAATATTTACACGACGGATAAGCTATTCAATGTTGCTGTTTTTGTCTGATACATCGAAAAAGTCACTTGACATACAGCATAACATTACAGCTTATCCGTTGTGTAAATATTTTTACTAGTAAGGAGGTGGTAGTGTAGGAGAAACTTAAAAGTTCTAACGTTTTGGTTGTCATTTTACTGGCTAAGATTAAAAATCGGAATTTAGACAAGAACTACACTGGCCTTCAAAAGGTTTTTTTTAATCTCTCAATTCTACTAATTTGAAAAATAATGACATTTTAAAAGTGTAGTACTTAATTTTCATACCTGCAATCTCAGCTCATGTTCTAGTATGGCGTATTTATGTCTGAGAGCTGCAGCGGACACGTGGGCCAGTCTGTGCTGGCGCTGGTCTCTCTTCTGCACAACCTACAATACACCATATTGTTAAATACAATATACATTTTGTACTAAATGGCGCTAAAGGAGATCCTTTAAAACAATACAATTTCGTTAAAATGTTAAATTGAAGCACAAAATTCTAAAAGAATTTTTAAATAAAAATTGGCGAGTTTAAAATAGAGAACATACAAGTACTCATTACATTTCAAAGCATCTCCTTTTGCAACGAAAATAAGATTACAAAAATAATTACATTTATTAAATAAAGGGAAATAATAAGTATTTAACTATGCTTATAAATTGCAGGAGAAACGATTAAAGAAATATCTATCACATACATCGATTTGTCTAGAAAATTTTAAAGCTAATGATTTATTTTCGCAAATTATGACATAAAGCATACTCTATTTAAGTATGGATTTAACGTTTAGTACATAATAGGACACAA
This sequence comes from Phengaris arion, assembly GCA_963565745.1. Lineage (NCBI taxonomy): Eukaryota > Metazoa > Arthropoda > Insecta > Lepidoptera > Lycaenidae > Phengaris > Phengaris arion. The sequence continues at coordinate 4,322,748 of OY751448.1, forward strand.
TCATGTGTTTTTAGTTTGAAACGTGACGGTTTGCATGCACAATGATGCGGGACTTACGTTAGGTTAATCCAATTTCATTGACACATGCACGATTCATAGACAACATTTATTAATTACTTGTCGCGCGTGACTTCTAGACCTCTCTGACTTCCTAGTACAATTGCGCGAAGACGCGATATATCTCGACATAGGACATCATGCCTTCTCGCGCCACTAGATATGTTGACAAACATGGCTCTCCCGTCTCAATAGGGGAGAGAGCGAGTCATGTCAAGATATTTGAGTTACGTGCAATTGGGTATTTGCCTACATGTAAAAAGTTAGGGTTTTTTTTACATTCAGAAATAATTAGGTATTACAACTTGGTAAAAGTAAAAAGAATTAAGATTTTATGAGTAGTTTTGTAATTAGTAGCGTTAAAAGTTACAAAAAGTAATATTTTTTACAACAGTACCTACTGTAAAAAACCTACATAATAGGCTAGTTGACAAAATTTGGAAATTTGTGTAAAACTATAGCTTAGCATCTATTTTCCCCAAAAATATATTATTTTAAGAAAAATAGGACTTTTACATTAGTATTTTGGAGTTTTAAGAAATTAACTTGAAATCGACGGCGAAAAAGGCCAAGACTGCCATGGCGTCTTGAATGACGTCACACCTCGCGAAACAGCCGTGTTTGTTTATGACAGTCAATTGTGTTTTTTATTAAATAATGAATTCCTCGTATTATAAATATTGTGTAGTGCCTCAATGTAAAAGAACAACGATAAAAACGCCAAACAAATTATTCATATATGTACCTAACAATAAACAAATACGAAGAAAGTGGTTAGAAATGGCAAGGAGGCAAGATGCTCTTACTTTATCAACTGCTTCCACAATTTATTTCTGTGTTTATTTCTAAAAACTTCAGCAAAACCGATGAATTTGGTTATAAAAGAGGGCTGCCCTTGGATAAATCTTTTGCTGTCATATATTTAAGAATACTGCCAACTCTCGATAATTTTGATTTCCGAAAATCACAGCTACAACTTACAAGTGTTTCGCGAGGTGTGACGTCACGCTTCTCTGATTGGTGTTTAATGTCACGTGATAAAACGCCTCATTATGTCGATTTCATTTTCCAAAAATATTAATAATCTTTTATTATTTTAATAAAAAAGTTGTTTTTTTGTTCACTAATTATCATGGTTAATCATTAGAAACTCTAAGCCATCCGATTTATTCTTAGTGGAAACAAGCCTATTAATTTATTTGCATCAAATACAACAATATTTATTTTGGTCAGTATGAACATAAACGCGCAAATTTCAGAGAGAAAATTTTGTGCATATAACTATACATTTCGTTGCACGTTGCAACTTACAAGCGTGTGTGAAAGCGTTTTCACAAGTTTTCAAAACGCAATTTCTTCAAAAATATTGATTTTTAGTATAATATTCCTCTTGAAAACTTTCTTATTTTACACAGCACTATTCATTTATGTAATAAAAAAAATACAGGCAAATACCCTATTGTGCTAGGGAGGGCTGAATTTACTTCTCGCCACTTTGCGCAATCGCATATCTCTCAAATTTGAGAGATCCGCAAAGTAACGTGAAGTAACTTTAGAGCGGGCTAAAGTTTAGCAGGACCTGTGCTAAGTATGAAGTAAGAAAAAAAGCATGAAGTCAATATTCTAACTTAATTAATGATGTTTAATGTTTTAAGATAGATGAATCGAGGCGAAACTTTTAATATAGACAACGATTTTTCTTGGTGTTATGTTTGATGTCCTAATAAACGACACGCTGCAAATAAATAATTGAATTGCACAATTGAAATAACTAATTAATTTAAATTGGTAAAAGTGTCAAGAGTATTTTTTACTGCTTTTTATTTATTTTTATATGTTTTGGGACAAATCAAATATCCCCTCCACAAGTTTAAGATTTTTTATAATTGTCAATATCCAGTTAATTACACCATACTGCACCAACAGCTTACATAAATTTTTAAACTAGGTAAGCAAGTGTAACATACAAGTGTATGTTGAGTCGTGTTTATAGAACGAGCTAGGACAAACAAACATTCTACTCAAGAAAAGCGGACAAAAGAAATCAAGGCGTGCAGGTCTACAAGAGGCTTCTAGTTCGGGGGGCGTCAGTACTACGATACGTTCACCTGATGGCAACCCTTATCGTCGCAATCTGACGCGTCAATATCGTAACCGCATCGCGGTGAATTGTCTTGAGAATCTATGTACGACTTTCTCGTGTCTACGTCGAACATCTTATCAAAAATCCTTTGCGCCTCCATATCTGGACTGTACCGATCTGGGATCGCGTCCTGAAGGATCAAAATGTGTGTCACAATGGAACTAGTAGCTAACGTGTCCACTTTAACCGATTGAAAACAACATTTAGGCTTGTGTATAAAGCATTGTATAAAAAGGCATGACCCCAGTCAATTTTCAAATAACCGACTAGGTAAAAAATATATTAAATAGAGAAATATGTACACATACATACACTTTTTAATAAATATTATGGCAACTCTGGAAAAGTTACTTTTATGGACCTTTTTATACCATAATACTTGTTATATTACATGTGGAAATAAAATAAAATCACTCACCAGCACTGTCCGGTCCAGGTTTTCTGCGCGTACGGTTTCCTCGTATGAGTAGTCGTGGGGGTCGGCCGATGAAGGCAGATTCCAGGGTTCGGAGCCCTCTGGGCTGGAGCTGCGTTCCGGCTTGACGTCTTGCGAATCTCGATCATGCCAGGGTGAGGTGGTGGCTCTAGTTTCCACGAGGTCTGGCGGAGTGGGTGCCGGCGCGGGCGACGCGGTACTATCAGGCGGCTGAACATTCGCTGTAGTCGCAATGTTAAAAGCTTGTAGGTTGTGGAGTGCCGCAGTCGGCAAACGTACATGGCGAACCCCAGGACGAGTCAGTACAGGCTTCAAACCGGCCGGGCCTATAAGCCGCTGCAGCAAAAGAGCGTTACCGCCGCCTTCTCCGCCGACTGTTAAGATTTTTGGCCCACGATTCGTGACTATAGCTATCTGTTGACCTCCCTTCACCATTGACACTGGCAAAATATAATTCGCCGGCATCAGAACCGCCGTAGCCGGTTTCCCGGCGGTCCCTCTCGCGACCGTTATCGTTTGGCCGTCAGCTACTATGACGTTCCGAGCCGGTTGTTGCCTCGGTGTTGCGTTTGGTGTTTCGTTTTCGAATGTAAGTTTTCTAACAACTTTTCTCGGGCTGTCCTGAGGCGAGTGAGTCTCGAGACAATTCTCGGTGCAGTCACCTTGTGACGTACCGCAGCTACTGTCCTCCGATCCCATCGTTCGACAGGTATCTTCTCCGTGAATTGGGCTCATATCCCGACCACCAGGTCGACGTGATCCGCTAGAACTCTTCTTCCGTTTTGATGAGCCCGGATTAGATGGCGGATTCGATCTTCTTCGTGGTGCTGGTTTATCTTTATCTGGAGAATTTTCTACTTGCTCTTTATATTCAGCTAGTATATATAATATTCTTTGAGTTGTTTGTTCATCTTCCAATGGTTTCTGCGTGGAGGTTTTCGGTGGAACTGTATTTATTTTCATAGAAGTTGTGGGATTAGAGCTTGTTTTAGGTCTCGACTTAGATTTTGAACTCGATTTTGGCTTCGGTTGACTTTGTTGAGGTGAAGTGTCGCTTGATGTCTCATTACTAGAACTATGTGTAGGTATTTGAACATGAGTAGAAGACGTAGGAGAATCCGCTACTCCTGAAGAATCTGGTGATCGTGCAAAAGTTGACGTTGCTGGTGTCGTAGCAGCCGGTTTTCTATTAACGTAGGCCACGTTTAATGAATTGTTATTACCAATTGAATAAAGTACTTGTTGAGTTGGTTCCGTTGTTATAACGCTTGCTGGAGTGTTACTGTCAGTAGTTTCTGTCGGAGATTGTAGTTTGGTATATGTATTATTTGTATTTGAATTAGGTTGTACGGTACTTCTCTCCTTAACTTGTTCTAAAACCATATCAAATTCTCGTAATTGTTCCAATGTCGATGAACTCATTTGTGATTCGGATGACGTTTGATTTTCTGTAGTCTTGTCTCTTGTTGGTTGTGCTTGAGGTGGTCGGACCGTCTGCTGTCCTAAAGATGGTGCAGCAGTTAGAACTAATTGTTGGTAAACAGGTTGATTTGCACCACCGATCACATTTCTTTGTATTTGGAAAAACGAAGGCCTCACCAAACGTGCGCCTGAAACCATCTGCGGATTTTTGCTAAGCATAGGCAACTTGATACGCATTTGTGTCAGAACCGGCTGCGTATGTGTTGCAGTGGTAGTATGTGGTGTATCATTTGTAGCATTTAACGTGTTGTTGTCCTCAGAAGCGACTTCCGATGTAGAACTATTTTGACTTTGAGGAACAATTTTTATAATTGATGGTTCTATTTCATTTTGATTGACAAATTTTACTTCACTTTGTTGTTTTTGTCCCGTTTCGTCTATGAGGTCAGTGCTCGGAACAGTTATAAGATTAATCGTCTGTCCACCACCAATATTAACTGGTATTTGGCGTGTATATATAACACCTCCGTGCATAGTCTGTATGTTTACAGGAGCTATTGTTTGTTTTATTTGCTGAACTAAGTTGGACTGACCTTGCTGAGATTGTGATGTCTGGGCTGGGGATTTCCTTAGTAACAATGGTGGACTGTTTATTTGATTTATATGTTCCAAATTTATAGCATTGTCGTTTGATGAACATTCAACATTTTCATTTGAAGTATTCGCATTTGCTACATGTGAACTACTATTTGATTGCATTTCGTTATTTTTCTGATTATTATCTTGAAACACCTGCTTACCAAATGCTTGGTTAAATTTTGGTAAGCTTGTTGATTTTTCAGGCATGGAAGGTTTTGGTGATGAATTTTGAATAAACTTTGCATAATTTTCTTCATAAACTGAACGAGACTTAATTTCTTGTTGTTGTGTGTTATTGTTTTCTTTAGTAGAAACAAAATTTGGGCTCTGAATTATATCTTGACCTTCAGATTTAGCGACATTGGGTACATTTGTCGATTCAATTGGCTGTAATCGAAGAACCATACTTCTTTGGTGTGGTGCATTTAACTGAATGGACTTTCCATCTGCCGACTTACAAACAAACTGTACCATTTTTTGCTCATTGTTGCCTTGAACGTTTGTTAGATTTGTTAAGAGATTAACTCTTTTGAGTAGCTGCCCTGATGTACTATTCTTTTGACCTGTATTAACAATATGCAGAAGTTGATTGCCACCCTGTTGAATTCCAGCATCCACTAAAGAGAGGCCGCTGAATGAATTATTATTTTGTGTGGCACTATTTGAGTTAGACGTAGAATTGCCAATTGCGCTTTTATTTTGTACAAAATGTAAAACAGGTGTATTATTTGAATTGTTAATAACAGAATTTTGTTGATTATCGACAATTGTTATTTGATTACTAGATGTATTTTTTCCTTGGACTATGTGCAACACCTGCGGTGTAATAGAAGCGTTTTGGTGGTCTGAAGAATTAGTTTGATTAAGCGGCGGCGGTAGTATTTGAGCTAGTGCTTGCTGCAAGGCCATGGCGTTAATGGGCGATCCTTTAGTATAACTGTTAACTGAAGTTTGGGTTGTGTTAGCGGTATTTTGACGTATTTTCTGTGATAAAATGTTGACAAGAGCGTGTGCTCTGTTATTGTTACTTATGGAATCTGTGCCTGTAGTTATACCAGCTGCATTCATGGCATGGGCAATTTGATCGGTTTTTTCAGATGTTCCGTTTGTAGTTTTTGCTTTGAAAACATAATCAGTATCTTCCTTTAATAAAGAATCGAATATTGCATTTTGTGATTCTATATCTAATATTCGTGAATTATCAGATTGTAAAGCGTTACTCTCAGGCTTACATAATTTTTTCTCCGTTTTATGTATACTATCAGACTTGTAAGAATCATTTTCAGATTTATATGAATTTCCGGATTTGAAGGAGTCATTTTCGGGGTTATACGAATATGATATATTAGGTATATTCTTTTGTTCAGGTAAGAAATTATTCATTACTTCTGTATTTTCGTTCTTAGCCACAATTTCTTCTTGGTGCTCAAGTTTTGATTCACAATTAATATTCATGGACACCTTTGAAGCTACTGGGACACTTAACTGACTTTGAGAACTCATAATTACTTGACTGCTCTGTTGATATTCCTGTACAAGTGGTAAACTAAGATCTGCAGTAGTAAGTTCCGTATATTCTGTTTTACTGGCATTTTGATCACCGTCTGGACTATTTTCTGCAGAGCATTGGGGAGGACTTGCATTGGAAACATGAGTTACTCTGGGATCACAAGTTACTGGATTTTGCGCAGAAGCACTCACAGGCAGCTGCCCAACTTGAACTACATTTACTACAGCCACTTGCTTCGGCGGATTAAAAAATTGGGGACTAGTTAAATCATATAGTATAGTTTTGCTGGACCTCTTCGTCAAGTTCAAATTACAGTTTAACTCTGATGCGCTTTTTCTAAAGAAATCCTTTACTTTATCGCGTAGCTGGATAAATGAAATACATCTTTTCATGTTAGCCAATTCTTCATCATTTGACTTTTTAATAATTTGAGGTATATTTTGTTTTTCATCTCGGGTCGTAAAAAACGGCTGAGGTAGTTTTACGTCCGACAGAGTCGCAGCCGAAAATTTTGAGGTATATATTCCATTTGCTAAATTTTGTATGACTCTGTCGGACACCTCACCAAAACCCATATTAAAATTAGAATCTTCAATTTGACTGAACTGCGAGTATTCATTTGCGTTATTGTATTCCATTGCTATCTCTTCTGCTAGCGTTTGTTGTAAAGGATCAAAATATGTCTTATTTTCTTTATCAATATCAATAAAGATAAGTTTCTCACCTTCTTCAAGCGGTGCAGTTGAATAATTATCGTTGATACTATTTTGAATTGGCCAATTTTTCAATAAAGTTGAAGGATCTATAGAAATTTTATGAAACGGCCTAGAGTAAGAAAATTTTATAGTTGTACAGTATTCTAATAGTTGCTTATATTGATCAGCATATGCTATTTTAGCATATATTTCAGTAGTTGGCTTACATGTGTCAATATTTTTTCCTTTCCTGTATTTTCTTTCAAGTTTGCAGTCATTTTTTGAGTCACTTTTACGCTTCAATTGTCGTGTATTTGTGTTTGAACAGCCATTTCTAGACTGATTGGCATGAAATCTTGAATAAGTTATTTTTGGTAAAATTAAAGAAAAGTTTGATTGTTCTATCATATCATTATCATTTTCATTTAAGCTTTTCTTTTTTAACGACTTTATCATGTTGATCGTTTGGTTAGTGTTTAAACTAGTAAATTCTTTTCGACTACAGGTGCTACTTGATAATGGAAAAATATAGCATGTTCCAACGACTGGGTCTACATACGGGGAACCTTTAAGTACAACATTTGAATTACCCTTATAAATTAGAGTTACACTTTCATGCTCATTTTTTCGTCTTTTGTTATTTTCAACTTTTATTCTATCGTTGTCTGTAAAGTTTTCAACAATAGTTTTACTTTCAGAAATGCCTGATGTGTTTTCGTTTCCCTCAGGATGTATCTTTTGTAATTGGTTTTCTGAATTTCTTTTCTCAGGCTCAAGAAAACAAGCAGGGCTCATAAAGGATCCAGTAGAATTATTAAAGCTTACATAAGAGTTAGCAACTTCATTTGACTGGTTTACAGTGGGATTCCGACAAAAGGTTTCACAGTCTTGCTTGGACTTTTTTACTTTTTCTTCGGAATTAGTGATTATTAATGATTGATTTAGATTATGATCTTTATCTAATATGTGAGCCTTTTCTTCAGAAGCATTAGAAAGTTCTATTTTATAAGAAATAGATGTGTCTGTTTCGATAGCGTTATTTTTCGTAGCCATATTGTTACTAAATGATTCCACGTGTGCATAGTTAGTGGCTTCCAAAGTAGTAACATTCATACATTTACTTGAATTCAATTGTTTTTTAGAAGGAATTTCGATGCCAGCAGTGACAACTGATTCTTCTAGAAGTATTTGTTCAAAATTATTATACTTTTTATTGTTTAATATATTATCTTCAGTACCACACGTGTCATATTCAGTTGTTAGTATTGATTTATCTTTTAAATTACTTTTGCCGCTTATGAATTTTTGTGGGGTTTCTACTGCATATCGATTTAATTTTTTGCAAGTTTCTTGCGACATACTCATTTTGGTTTGAATTGTGTTTCCATTTTCTGTCCTTTTCTTGTCATTTGTATTTTCATCGAAGTCTTCTTCCCGAGTTAATTTCTCCAAATCACATAATACTTTAGCCTTTGCCACAACTTCTTGGGAATTATAAAGATTATACTCCGACTTTATGTCATTGGCCTTTTTACAAACTATAAATGGTATGGAATTCGATTCATCTTGAATGGTTGTAATTTCTAATGTGTTCGGCTTTGTATCTTCATTATTTGACACAACTTCTTGGGAATTACAAAGATTATACTCCGATTTTATGTCATTGGCCTTTTCAGTAACTATTAATGATATGGAATTAGATTCACCTTCAATGGTTGTGATTTCTAATGTGTTCGCCAGTGTATCTTCATTATTTTTATTTTTTTTCATTTCAAACGCTACGTCTGTACTGCTTGTTTGGTCAACCACGTTATTAATACCGACTAAAATATCTTTGTTTTTGTCAGTATGCAGACTTGAAAAAAAATTACTTGATTCGAGAATATTGTTGTCCGTATGAATAATTCCTTCACATTTACAGTTGGCAACATCACTACTAGAGTCTGTATGACATAACACCTTTGAGACAGATACAACATTGTCCTCATTTTCATCACGATTTGTTTCATTAGCACTTGCAGTTGCAAATTTTGGCATGCAATCTTTTGTATGTTGAATCGTAGTTTCGTCTATTTTTGAGTGTTCTAGTTCTCTTTCCTTTTCAGTACTTTGCATTTGCGTTTGTACTTTTCTTTGATTTTCCATAACATCCGTAGGTTTTTCATCATTACACTTCAGTTGGTTTTTATTACTGTCATTCTTAATTATAAATATTTGCATGTCATTATTAGTCTTATTCATTGTTACATATTCTTTTTGAAAAACTTCCAACTCTGAATTACTTTCATTTTCTTCGCGTTTATGGTTATTAATATTTCTACTATAGTCTGTTTCACATAAAACCTTGGAGGCAGATTTAACATTATCATAATTTGCTTCATTAAAATTTTTTGGCATGGTGTCCTTTGTATATTGAATTGTAGTTTTGACAATTGTTGGGTTCTCTAGTTTAGAGCCTGTATGACATAACACCTTTGGGACAGATACAACATTGTCCTCATTTTCATCAAAATTTGTTTCATTAGCGCTTGCAGTTTCAAATTTTGGCATGCAATCTTCTGTATATTGAATCTTAGTGTCGACAATTTTCGGGTGTTCTAGTTCTTTTCTCTTTTCAATATTTTGCATTTGTGATGGAACTTCTATAAGATTTTCCATAGCATCCTTAGGTTCTTGATCATTAAATTCCAGTTGGTTTTTATTACTTTTATTCTTAGAATTTGTAGATGTTTGTAATTCTCTGGAAGTTTTATTAATTGGCAGATTATTTTCTTTAGTAATTTCGAACTCTAAATTACTTACTTTTTCCTCACATGTATGGATGTTATTATTATTACTCGAGTCTGAGATTAATACATAATCAACAGTTTTAACAAGACTTTCTTCATTAGCCTTCTCATTTGCAAAGTTTGGCACGCCATCTTTTGAATATAGAACCGTAGTTTCAACGATAATTATTGGGTGCTCTAATTCTCTTGTTGTTATATTTTTACTCAAATTGTTTTCTTGCTTATCAACTACAACCGTTAGAGGTACAATAAAATTACAAGAGGGTGTGTTTCCATCAGTCTTAGAGATTTTGCAATTATTTCTTTTGTCAAACGTATTATGTTTCCTTTTCAAGTTTTGTATTGGGCTATTAAAGACATCACTATTTTCATTTTTTTGAATGATGTACCTTTCCAATATATCCACATCACTTGTAATCAACGTGTACGCGAGACTAAGGAGGGAAGGAACTTTAAATATAACTTCCTGTTCTTCATTTTTCTGCCTTATATCATGAAATTCTATATCACTGTCACAATCCGTAGAACTATCTAAATTGATATCAACATTTACTTGTGAATCAAGTACTGTTTTTACACATTTCTGCTGCTTTACTTCTAAACTGTGAATTGTTGCTTTTGTACATAACATCCAATCAGAATTACAAAGGCTTTGGTCAAAAGACCACGAATAACTGCTCTGTTTTGCTTGAGACTCAAAATCTGCAATAATGGAGGGCGATTCTGATCTTATTGTAATTTTATCATTTTTTTCTATACCTGATAAATTCGAAAAGGAATCACTACTTTTAGAATCTTCTAAATTTTGAGGTTTAACTCTAAAACCATGCACTGATTTTAAGTATCTCCGCTGCATTATTCTTTTTGCTTCTAAACTGTATATTGATTTTGTGCATAATATCCAATCAGACTTGCAACAGTTTTGGTCAAAGGATGGTAAAATACGTGACTCAGCTATAAGACTGGATGATTCTGATCTTAATGTATTTCCATCGAGTTTTTCTATATCTGATAATAATGAAAAAGAATTACTTCTTATAATAGGAATCTTATCATTATTTTCTTCATTTAGAGGACTATTCTCGGACCCTTTTGGTTCTTTTAATACGCTAGCAGAACTAATGCAACAATCATTATATTTTAATTGTTGATCGCATCTTGCCAAATTAACACGACAAACATTATGCAATTGTACTATTTGTGATTCCAAAAGTGTTGATTGTAAATTTTGCAATATGTCCGATATGCTTTCAGTTTTCGAATAAGGTGGTTCAGAATTTATTTCTATTTGCTCCATGACTTTTATTGTTTCAGAATAATTTGTTATTTCATCATTCATATTTCCGCATTCGTTTGTAACATCACCAATTTCTGTTTCACTACCAATATTGTTTTGCATTATGACGTCGGGTAATGACTTTTTATGACTATTTAAATTCATGTTCTTAACAATTTTAGACTTTTGTATTTTTACGGTGCATTTTTGCGAAAATTTGTTTTGATGTTTCTCATATGCTTTGGAATATATCGACTTTGTCTTATAAGTTCCAAATTCAGTTTTAAAATAATAAATATTTTCATCCTCATCATCACTTAACTCTATTACTTCTGTATTGACAGGACCAGGTTTTCTTGTAAGTACATTAGAGATGGTTACTTCTTTTTTACTAGTATCATTTTTAGAATCAGTAATGTGTTTCACATTCACAGTACAACATTTGCTTTGCAGAATATTGGAATTGAGCAATGATTTTATTGATGGTTCTGATAAAACTGTCTTTATATCCACTTTTAAGTTACCAGTCACCGTTGCCCGGAAAATGTTTCCGTTCGATAGTTTAATCCTTAATATTTTTTTCATGGCATCACTAACAGGCGATGGCAATTCTTTAATTTCAAGGACAGTGACTTCTTTCTTTAAATTAGTTTCCTGGGACATTTTGTGTATTGGGCGGTGATATATTTTTTGAACTGGCCGTTTTGGTTTGCATGCATTCTGAATAGGTCGATCTAAAGGAATTGTATAGTGTTCAACTGTCGTCACAGGTTCCCTATTCAATAAACCACAATCAGATATTTTTTTCGTGGAATGTAAATTATCTGTTGGTTCGGTATCAGTTAAATCAATTGTATTAATATCTGCTGTTGAATGGATAACATTTGAATTTATGCGTATCTCATCAATATATTTCTGCTTATTATTCACATTGATTTCATTAATATTGTGCGAAACATCGCGTAATTCCTTTTTCTGTATTTTCATGATGGAATTATCCGTTGATGGGTCATTTTCCGAACTCCGTTTTGGTGCAGTTTTCTTTGCGTCGAATGTGTTATTATAGTTAGTTTGTTGTTCTGAATTAGACAGACTAAGTTTTGATTCATCAAGTGCTGAACATTTTGAACTTCGAAATGAATTAGAAGAGCGCAAGCGTCGGGTAGGTATATTATTTATTTTATCTATACACTGTTCCTTGTTTAGGGATGATTCTTCAGAGCTTGTAGTTTTGCTTGTTGTTTCATTACTTTTATTATCCAATATCAGTCTTTGTTCTGTTTTATCTGTCACGTTATTTTGACTAGGGGAAGTAGCTTTAATTATTTTATCATTACTAATACTTTTTTCGAAGTAAATTGGAGCATATATAAGAGCAATGGGCTCAGATACTATATAATGGTTAATTTCTCTATGTATAATGGATAACCGTTTATTCCTTAGTCTTTCCGTTTCTTTATCGGAGCGAAGTTTAAAATCTAGAGAGTGTTTGTTTTTTAAGTTTTTCTTGTTTTCTGTTATTTCGCTGGCTAACTGATTTTCTTGAACTTCAGATAAAACTTTCCTCTCACAAAATTTTGTAGGCGTATTATCGATAGTAGATGATTCAAATATTTTATTCCGAGGTATGTATATTGTTACAGACATATTAGGTTTATCGGAATTATAAGATTTTGTTTTTGACATTTTGGCAACTAAATTCTTTTCGTTTTCAAAAACTCTATCAGTTACCTCTTTAGTACTGAGTGTTGATTCCATAGGTTCATTTAAGATTTTGACCTCTTGTGATTTACAGACTTCCCCTTCAAGCTTTGGTAGTTTGTCACTTTTACTACAATCATCTATTTCTAATGACTCTTCAACCCGAACCTTTAAATTATTTTCTTTATAAGATTGTTTACATTCATTGTTTTCTTGATCTTTTTCTGTTTTGACAATTTCACTTCTCACGGCTGTAGTAAATTCTAAATCAATAATTTTTTCATAGCTTTCGCTTAAAATAGAAGGACTCCCCTCTTTCTCTTTATTAATATTTTCCGGGTTATTTTCAATTACATCACTTTCAGTTGCAATTGTTTCATTAGGTTTACTAGAAACACCGTCATACTTCGATTCTTCTTTACTTACACTCTTTGGTAAGTGTCCAGCATTTTTATGAAATTCGTTTTTATAAGGAAATACACTCATTATTTCTCGATTTGGATGTATAAATTCAGTTTCACTTTTCCTATTTGTATTTAATGTTTCATCAGTACGCTGAAAATGTTTCTCAATAATAGGTTGATTAAGTATGTCTATATTACAGTATCTTATCTGATTAGGACAGATCGGAAGAGCTTGTCCGTCTTTTAAATTTGTTTTCAAGATCTCGTCACAATATTGCGCAACATTCTGATTAATCGAGTGAGATTGAATTATTTCTTCTTTGAGCCTATTTGGTTCGATTTTGCTATCTTTTTTTGCATGATTTACGTATAATTCATGTCCAATTAGGTTTGACTGACGTATTACCTCTGTTCTTTTATTTGCACTAACATATTCCTTGGAATCTTTAGATTTTAACATATCATTACGACATAATTTATGGTGCGGTATCGGCGGATCAGTATAAACACTTGACATACTTGGAGCTATATTTGTCGTCGCATTTCCAATGATATTCGGATTTACAGCCTGCGCAGTGATGTGAGGCGAACTAAATAAACATGTGTTTTTTGGTTTCAAAACATATGCTGTTTGGTTATTCACATTTGAAGTCAATGGCAATTGTTGTTCAATTATTCGAATCGGATGGTTCGAGTCGGATAAGGTATTTGTAGGGGTGATAAGCATAAGATTTTGCGCTTGATTTATGTGAGAGACATTTCTTAATATCACATTAGCTGGATGGACTATATTTATTGGACTAGTAATAATACTCATATTACTTATATTACTACCAGTAACACATGGTATTTTGTGTGTGTATGATATTGGCCGTTCAGCTATAACTGAAGACCGATTTTCACTTGTGTTACTTTTCGAACAATATTTCTCATTTTTGGGACCAGAAGATTTTGTATGAGATGGAATTTGATCCGAAATAATATGTAATTTTGTTTTTAAAGCAGAACCTTGTATGTTTTCTTTTATCACTGAACAAGTTCTAGTTACAGGATTAAGCACGCTTTCTATAGGAGATTGTCCAGATGTTTGTTTCATATTATAATTTACATTGCTTGATTGTACTGAGTTTATTTCTTGACTACTTTCAGTTTTGGGTAGTTTCTCCTTTTTTGGCATTGCTGTAGTTACTCGAGCTGACCCATATACTATGTCCACCTGTGAATTCAATGGAGAACTTTCTTCTATTTCTTGTCGTAGTTCATCGTCTATTAAGTCATCCAGCTGATCATAGTCAGAATTATGCATTTGTGACATTACTACATCACTCGTTTTTAATGTTTTAGATATGGCCAATGATTTCGTAAGATCATTACATTTAGCGACAGCTTTTTTTGTAATCTTTTTAACAATACCTGATTGATTCGACTTTTGTGCTATTTCATTCTTTATAACGGTCTGTTTAGAATCAATAAGACTTGAACGTACTTTTTGTTTAGAAGGCATATTAATGTGGTCTCGAGAATCATTACCTTTTGTACTAAGAGCATATTTATGCAAATTACGTAAGATTTCAGCACGTCCCTTAGTACTTGAATCACTTCTTAATGCCATTTCAAGGGCATCTACACTTCTCTTCGCTGATTTTAATGATCTTAATTTATTCATCACAAACTTCCAATCTTCCGAGTTTTCCATTTCTCCTTCTTTTTGTAGCGTCGCTCTAGAATTATATTTGATATTTAACTGGCCTGAGTGTGATACAATAACTTTATTACTGTTTTCTTGCTGTATTGTCATATCATTTGTAGTCTCTTTATTTGCAACTTTGTCATCATTAGATAAATTACCTATCTTTAATGGTGATACATCAGTTGACTTTTCAATTGTTGTATTTGGATACTGACTTTTCCAATTACTACCGACGTCCAAATTTGTCTGATGGATAATATATTGCAGGTCAACAGGCATCGTCTTCTTTGGATCTTTTTTTATTATAACTTTGTTTTCGACAATTTCTTTCGTAACTTTTGAAACATTTACAATATTTAATCTTAAATCTTTGGTATGCATAGTTGCTGAAGTTGAAGGATTAGGTATACGGTCTCCTTGTCTAATCAGTACAGGGGGATTATCTCTGTTTATAGTCATGCTATTTCGTTTAAGCGCTTTAGATATAAATATTTCACCCTTAGCTTGCAAGTTGTTAATTTTTACAAATGAATCATTATCAATAATTTTAGCTATATGTGTTTTTACTTGTTCTTGTTCATTTGAATGTTTATATTTCATATCTGCTTGTTTGTTTTTATGCATATAACTTAATCGAGAAAATGTATTTGGTACATTATCAACTCCATGTTTTTGAGGTTTTAAGTGTTTCTTAGTCTCGACAATTGGTAAATTCTGTAATTTAAGTACTTCTGAATTTAATAAACTGCTACTGGGTTCGTTAATATCTTTTACAGAATTGACATTATGACGTACGTCTGGCTTCTGTTGAATCAAACCTGTTAATACTGGATTTCTTTGGGCAAGATCAGAATGTATTACTTTAGAAATAGTCGCTTTATTTTGTCTTGTTGCATTGTATGTAATTGGAACGTTTTGAAGCTTTAGAAATTCCTGAAATTGTTTTTGATGTGGATCAGAGATAAGTAAACCAGATGTTCTTGCTGCTGCCTGATTTCCTGAAAATGTTTGAAATTGTTTTTGGCTGGGAGCAACATAATTCTTTTTAATAATATTGTTACCAGATAAATTTGTCTTAGAAGCATTCATACCATCAAATTTCTCAGACTGTTTTAAATTGTTGTTTAACTTTTCAGGCTCGGTAGTCTTGGAAGTATTAACACTTGGTGACGCACTTTGAACTTGCTGCGTAATGCCTTCTGGCCTATAAATTTTACTATTTGATGTACTGTTTATATTTTCGATATATTTTGAATCTTTTGTACTATTGTTATGGAAGTTAATTTGTTTTTTGTGATGTCTAAATTGCAAAAGCTTTTTTAGTTTATCTGTAACCATTTTTTTACTTTCTCTTTTTTGTTTAGTTATTATATGTTCTTTATTTGTGTCATATGTGGCACTTAAATTGTTACATGTAGTCTTTTCGGGCGACCTTATTTCGTCCATTGAAAATAAACCATCAAATAAAACATCAGAAGTGTCATTTCCTTCGGAGTTTACGGAGGCCAAGGAAGATTTTCCTTGGCTGTCGTAATCACTGTCAGTGGCAGAAACATGTTGAGTTCTTCTTACAGTCTTTTGTTTTCGCCTTTCTTTTACTGGTTCTATTCCAGCACTCAAAATTTTTGTGTCAATGAGATTAGTTGTATTATCATCCATTCCGATTTGCAGCTCTTGCTTTAATAACATTTCCATTTTTTCTCTCTTTTTACGTTCTCTTCTTTCTTTTCTTTTTTGTTTCTTTAATAACTCCTTCTCCTGATCACTTTCACTTAATTTCTTTGAGTCTGGGTCGTCACACTTTTTGGGCTTGGATTTTTTCTTGATTCCTTCATTCTGCTTTTTACCTAAGTTTTTACTGATCTCTGATGTACTTTGATTGCAATTCGCTTCTGTATCAAATGATAATGGATCCATTTCATCATCATAATATTTTACAGGATCTTTCCTATTTTTAGGTTTGGTCGAGGTTTTTGTAGAGTCTACTGTGCTAATAGAGCAAGCACTTTCACATCTCTCCATATAATCAATATTATTATCTCGCCAAATATCCTCGTATTCTAATGACAGCTCATAACCTATTAAACAAAAACAATTATTATAATTTATAGTTATTTAACAGCTATTAATTTTCTAGACCGTTAGTTACGTTTTGAAGGTATATTTTTTTTATTTGTGTAAAAATGTCCAAGTCGAAAAATTTTACAGTACAAAAAATTATTTAAGTGTATGTTAATAAAATATAAGTCATAAATGATTTTAACACAATTTATAAAAAACACATTTTAAAATAAAACATACCTTTTTCGATACCATAATAATTATCTTTGTCATCCTCTTCCTCAGGTAAATGGTCATAGGATTTAGGGTCCAAATTCAGGTATTTAAGTTCCGTTGTGAGAGCTCGAGTGCCCTCTTGTGTCCTTTCCTTGTACAGACGACAATTCTCAAGTAATGTTTCTCTGTAATACACGGACATACAATAAGTATGATAACAATATTGACTTTATAAAACAGACATGACAACTTCACAGATGTAACATTTCTGTTTGTTTCATTTCGACACAAAATAAGTATGATGACTATCGTAAAGAAATATTATAAACAAAAAATGATAACCGACTACCAAAGTAAAATTGCACAAAAAAGTATGAAATAAAAATTTATTTTCTTATAAGTCGGTACCAGCCCAAACAACATCGTAAGCCAACCCAACGACAAGTTGGCTGGTACCGACTTAAAATTTTGAAGATTGATTAGAGAAATAGTTAAAATTTTAGCAAAATTCAGCTTTTTTGGATCTAGGGTAGGTTTTTGGTGCAATATCTTACTTTTTGGTAGCATATGCTTGGATTTCTTCAGAAAAAGTCGAAATCACCATATTATGTGTCCATATAAATTTCGAGGAGTTCCCTCGATTCCTCATAAATCCCATCATCAGGTCACACCACTTTGATGTCAAAAGGGCCAATTTGTCGGTTATTTTGTATTATTATTATTAGTGTATTATAATATTGTAAGGCATTTTCTATTGTTTTGGTATTGGCGTGTTTCATTCGCTGTTAATGGTATTCAAACGCAAAGTTTTAAGAAAACGTTTTCACGAAAAAAGTTGTTTCTTTTAACGAAAATAAAAAAAACGAGTGTGCTTTAGACCAGCGTTCCACAAAGTGTGTACCGCGGCACACTTGTGTACCGTGGTCATTAGTTTGTGTGCTTTGGGATAATACGGTTATCTAAAAAACTTATTTTTAGTAAGTAAGTAAGGGTAAAAAAATACTTAAATAAACTCATTTTTAATTTGTGGTGTACCTCCAAAAATTTTCTAGACGAACCTTGAACCTGCTTTAGACCACACAACTGAAGTAAAACTCCTTTTTTCATGCATAGGCTATGAGAGAAAGAGAGAGAAAATGTGCCCCGCGCACTGCTCTATCTCCAGTATGATACAGACAATAGCAGGCCTATTGTCTGTATCGAAACGTACTCTCTCTCTTTCTATCTTCACTTATATCTCCCTCTCAACTTCCGTTCGCCTCGCCCGTTTTTTTTTCGTAACGCTCTCGTCACGCATTCTTCAGCTTACTCCCCAAGTCAAGCGTGTGTAAGGTAGTTTTAGTTCAATTATTATCGATCAGATTTTTTTTACCAATTTAATGCAAATATAACAACTGACTATCAAAAAGGAATGTGAACGAAAATGATGAAAATTTCCAACTTAACACCCGAGCGTTCCAGAGAGAAGAATTTTCATTATTTTACACCAGTGGCCATTTCTGCGCTAATTTCGAAACATGTAGAAATATTATGCTTTTTCTAACAATAAATACTTATCAATATTATAGAATAGTTCTTTTTTTTTAATTAGTCATATTAGTAATATATGATAAAATGAAAATAAAAATAAATCATCAGTTATTGTATAAATCCGAAAACTGATTGCTATTATCCAAAAATGGAAATAGTTGGCATTTCTGTAGTTTTACCGAGTAAACAAGAATCGCATTTCCCGTAAGAAATGATATGATAGCTAAATGATATATGATAGCAAAATAATATTATTAACTCACCTGTCCATATCCCACGATAGAGTTTTGACTCTAGGTCCTGAAAGCAGGACAGCTAAGTCTTCACAAAGTTCCGATTTTAAGCCCAATGCATCACACTCGGTATCGAACATCGAAGACGACAGAATATTTGTCTGCTTTTGGGTTTGTTTCAGGTTCAGCGTTTCGGAGGTTTTTACGAAATTAGACGACGTACGACTGTCAGTTGCCCAACTACCGAATTCTGAGGTCACTTCCGATGTTTCTTGCTGTAAAACGTAATATAAATTCATCAACGTGTTTTCTTATGTACGCACGTAAGTTATACGAAAGTATAAACCACCATAACAATAATGATTTATGTAAACAATAATCATTCGTCAAAATGCTGTCAAAAATAAAATATAATTCTAAAATAAGCAAAAAATTAGTGCTGTCATATTAGTCAGAAAAAGAAGTTAACCTCGGAATCTCGTTAGATTTCGGAATATAAAGCTGACTTTTTGTACAAACATTATTTTATTTAAGCATTACAAATTATCTCAAAAATCACAAATGCCAATGTGCGAGATGAAAGTTCAACATTTTTTCAATCACAAAATATATTAATCGACACCTCGTCAGTCGCTATTAGATAAGTTTAGGCAAGTTACAGTATTAATTTATTTCCATACAAAGTAGTATTTATATTCTCATGGGGTTGGAAAACCCTGCCTTAGATATTCAAGTAAGTCAGCCTCCTAATGTCTTTGCATTTAGTTGTAGGGAATAAATTTTATGCAAAAAAAAAAATGCGTCAAATAGTTTTTGAGATAGAGGGTCATACATATACTCTGATCAAAATATTATACGGTTACTTTATGTTTTTGTAAAGTTTCTTTATGTTTCATTCTAACATTTTGTATATATAGTTATGAATATTCAGATGTTGGTTTCATTGCTGGAATCAACATCAGGAAGGCATTTTGGCAACTACAAGGTCAACACTTTGGTGACACTGAGATCAATTTCGAAATGCACCATAAACAACAAAAACATAATGGTCAAAAACTTTACATTCCTCTGCTGCACACACAAACACACAAAGGCTACAGGCAGATCTTATTTATTGATATTATTTAATAGTTTTTGTAAAAAAAAACATCTTATATTGTTTCCTAATGTGATACAAGAAGTGTCACTTTTAAGCATAAATACATTGAAAATTTGCCTCGTATATCACTATACCTGTCGTAACGTATTTGACTGGACCTGTTGTAACGATTGTAACATTATGGCTACGTACTTAAGAGATAGGCACGTCAAAAATGTCTGAAAAACACCAGAGTTACCCACCAAAAACGTTACGTTGCTGGTGTACAATGGAGAACCTACTTTAGGTGACTTGTCAGGCGTGGCCAGGGGTGGCAAAGCCACCACCAGCTCGTACATTTTCGCAGAGGGGTGCAAAGAGAATGCGGTGAGCAGACACTCGCAGCGCAGGCGTGCGCTCGACGACAGCACTTCGCCTAGCTGGGTAAACCATCCGCTCAGGGTATGCTGTAGAGCGCACACTTCGGCTTCCTGGAAGAAACAAAAATGTGAAATCAATTTAAGGAATACTAAATAGAAATTTCACTATATACAAAAATGACCTTATCCCTTCTTTTAAGCTATTTTAAAAACGTATGGACGTCCAACAAAATTTTTAATAATAGCCTTTACCTCACTTAACTTGTTTCAGTGACTTAGATAGAAAGAGAAATAATTTACTTGTCAGATCTTAGTACTCATTGTAACATAATTTTTACCTTATCTTTTTCAAGCTTCAGTCTCTCCAATTCGTTCATGCCTGCAGTGATAGCACGTACGTAAAGCTCACAAATAAACGGCTGCCGGTCGATTTTGTCTTTGCACTGTAATATAAAATTAATATGTCTTAGAATTTCATACATTATATTATAAAACTCTTGTTTGATATAAGGGAATAAAGGTAAATTTTAAATTAAAACCCACCCGGACAAATATTACAATTTCGGTGTCGGCGCTGACGGTCAGCGAGCGGTCAGCGCGACTCTGAAACCAGCCTAATACCTGATGGGCGATGGCGTCAGCGAACGCGTACAGGTGTGCGGCGGTGGCGGCGGGTGCGGCCAAGGCGGCGGCAGCCTGCGGCAGGCGAGAGCCGTCCAGCAGCTGGGCTAATGCGCTCGCGCACCCCGTCAGCGCGTCTAACACAGCGCCCGCACATGACGTCACCACCATGCAACGGGTGATCACCACCTATATGTGACGAAATTAAAATCAATAATGTTCTATTCCCCGTTGAAATGCATAATTCATTAGGAAAGAGTAAACCATACAACCAAAAATAAGTAACTTAAACTCTTTGCAAAGTATTAATAAATATAATCTACAGAATAAGCCTAGCTTTGATTTATCACTCGTACTTAGAAATAAAATTTAATTAAAATAAAATTACTATTGTAAATACTGATAATAATCAGTTTGTAAACAAACAGATCGAAGTTATGGAAAAAAATGTATGTGTCATGTGCTCTAGTCTTGTGGTTTACCAGAATATTAAAATGGATGAGAACAGAGTGTATGTAGATCAAATTCTTACGAAGTATTGACAAACATTGTACACAATTGGCGTAACTTTATTATTGTTCACTGGTATAGGCCGTTCGGTAAGAGTTGGCGCATACCACATATAAATACATGTATTTATATACATGCATAGACAGCACACAACGTAACATGTTACGTTGTTTGCTGTCTATGAATAAGCGTTACATGACGTAGCATTGCATTACCCGTCATGATGATGTCTCCGCCACTCTCACTCGCCTGGTCAAACTTTTAATTATAAAGGAGTTAGGAGACAATAATTGTTTTGTTACTGCTACTAAATTACACAGAACTCATAAAATTAATAGAAATGGATCTTCTTAATTCTCTGACTGTTCCACAAATGACGTTTTAATCCTACTATAGAATAGAATAAACACTTATAAGTACCAAGCAATGCATTTAGAATCGCACTATACATCATCCATACTTTTACAAGCAAAGGACACTGGCGACTGCTGCCGGAATTTCCATCAAGAGCGGCCAAGATTCGAACATATGTGGTTTTATAACACTTAAAAAGTTATTATATAAAAAAATATTATATTTTAGGACTTGGGAATAAAAAGTAATGAATCTCCGAATATCAGAGAATTCATATTGTGATTATATGTGGTAATCGTTGTCATCATATCTGTAAAGTCTATGGTTATCATGCTGTAAATTGTCAGTTTGAGGCGTAAAAGCTTCATCTAGTGGCCCAATAGATAGATTTATATTTATTAGTATAAAGTTTTTTTTTTTATATGGTTCAACAGTTTAGTAAAAATTTATTGAAAAAAATTACTTGGGATGTAAAGTAGATCCCTCTATACTACTTATATTTAGACCAGGAAAAATGATTATTATGTTTTTGGTTTTTGTAACGTAAAAACGACATCTATTATTTATCTGTTAGCATATTGCATTTCTAAACAAACTAGTTATTCATTTCATTATATAATTGACCTCACAACTAATATATGTCGCTTTTCGGCAAACCACCACTAGAGCAATTTATTGAACTATAGGTTAGGTTATATTTAATCAATTATCTTTGATTCTCCAAGTTTGATGTATAATATTATTGCTTTTCTTCTTTCTATGTTCATAAAGTACAACTTACAATAAATACTTTTTGTGGCCACGTATTTTAATTACCAGGCAGTAAATGTATGACGACTTCTTTCTTAACAAAAGGTAAAGTATAAATTATAACTGTATAATATAAATAACTATAATAATCGGTTGCGGACGGAGTCGCAAAGTGTAAAAAGTAAAGTATTAGCATTTTCGTGTTGATAAATATTCCTTCTGGCAAAATATTCACGAGAAAAATCGAGAAACAATATAATATGAGCCCACCCAACTTTATAAAATCCAAACAAGCCTGAATTTGCAATTATATTTTTAACACACTGTATATAAAATTTCATGTGTGTGAGTAATGTGAACATGCTAACATTAGTATAAATAGAAACAAATTTTAATTTAAAAATATTACAATTGTCCAATATAATAGTCCTATTATCCATCATACTTACAATATTGTTGCCCCTTTATTCATACCTGGGCGATAAGAATGGCTACATCTTTAGCCTTCTTCCACAACTTCTTGTCAGCCGGCGATTTGTCCAGTCGAAAGCGCAGACGCTCCACTATTCTTTTTCCATCTTTTAGGGGAATCTTCTTTGCCTATAACAAAAAGGAAATTACATAATTGTATTTAGCTTCTAAGTTAAATAATATTAAAAACAAGTATGTACACTAGTCAGCAAATAAGCCGACCCAGTTACACTCTTTTCCATTTTCTCAAAAACTATGAAACTTAAGTGTATGAAAATTGTACCTAAAGAAAGGGATGATAACAATGACAATAAATGTATTCTTATACTGTCTCATTTAACTTTATAAAAAAGCAACGTTCGATCGATACATTAAATTGCGAAATCACCAACGTTTCGTCGTCATCACACGGTAAATTATTTTTCGTAATTTTAATGGAACTAAAAATAATGTGACTGATATTCTTTTTTTTGTTAAGTAAATAATTGTATACCTACAATTATAATAATAATTACGATTTATCATATTTTTGTCATGACGTTTTAAATCCCCAGTAAATACGTGGCGTAAAACGGAAAACTTCAATCTGTCCAATATAGTTTTTAAATACACTATTAACAATAACATTTTATTTATTATTTTCAGCTCTGATTTTTATTTGTTATTTCCAGAATTTTTTATTCTGTGGACAATGACATTCCTTTGTAAATCATTTTTACATACAAAAGTTGTTCTTAAAAAATTAAAGTGTTTGTTTTGATTGATCGTGATTAAATTCTCTATATTCACGCTTAGCATGACCACCATAAAAATGCGTTTTGTCTACATAAGTATAGACATACTAACAGATATGGACAAAATGTCAGCTTTCCGTAGAAAAAATCTATTTCTATAGTGGTTATAAATTTCATAAATGTGTGTTTTATACTTTTGGAGAAAATTTGCCAAAACGTCGGGTAGCCCGGATTTATTTTAGAAATTACCAAGTCGATGCAAGTCGATTGATCCTGTTTGTGAAGCAACACAAACTCAATGTCGATAAGCAGATCCCATACATCCTTTGTGAAGCCGGCCTCTCTACTCAGGGTCTCCACAAAATTAGAACCCTTACTCCCTCCTTGTACCCCTGTAAATAAAATACAAGTCTTACTTTATGACTAACGGTCGAATACTGAATCGCTAATTAAATTAAGTGGTACTCAAGTCACATGCTGTCATCGTCATTCTGCCAAGCAGCTCTTAATGTACTTAACATGTGTTTCAACTTTCTATATTCTCAAGTAATACTTTCTGTATTTACAATATAATTAATAATATATGGAGCAGGCAGCCATTGCCACTATTCAAGAAGGTCAGCAATCGTTTTGTAGTGTATAGTATTTTATTAATTAATTACATTTATGATATACATTGGTATGTAATAATGTTATTATTGTATTGATTTAATAAAAAATTGCTTACCTGGTGTGGTGTCGGCATGGCTTGCGTCGCTCTGCGTTGGCGTAACTCGGCGTGCGCGCGTCATGACCGCCGACACTAGCACCAGCGCCAGGTCTATGAGCCGCTTCGCCCGCGCCATCACGCGCAGGCGAGTCACGAACATCATGGCTCGCTCCTCGCGCAGCCATCCTATTACTGTAAGATGATTATATTATGGCATAACATGAAAAAATAAAAAGTTTAAGTAACCTCCGAATTGCCAAGCAGTTTGCGAGCTGATTATGATCAATTACAGCTAAGAAAACTACAAAACATGATGGATGAGATTGTGTCGCCGGATCTTCTCAGTGGGTATGTTTGTAGCCCAGGGGCCACTTCTTGTAATTATAACTTGACAATTTACAGTATGGCTCCCTCCAGCAGTCCAGCGATAGGCCATGCTGTTGCACTCTGACTGATTAATTGATGAAGGTGCAAATACGACACTGTTGCTAGAGCCATATTGTTAAGTTTTAGCTACGAGAATTGGACTTCTATGCTAGAATTTTTGACATTTAAATAGTTGCTTGCAATGATTCTATATAGACAATATTTATATATATCTATACATCTATACAAATGTAATAAAGAGGAAAGGTTTGTTTGTTTGTTTGCATTGAATAGGATGCGAAACTACTAGACCGATTTTGATGAAATTTGGCACATATATATATATATATATATAGAATAGACCATGGTGAAGGATAGGCTTTTTATCGCGGCAATATGTACGGCTTCCGCGAGATTTCTTTTTGCGCGCAAGTCGCGGGTGCATGAAATGCAGCAAATAGCAAAGAGTAAAAATACCTTCTTGATCTGTTGGTTGAATGCCTTTTGGGTCCAGCAATGCCTTGAGGACAGCATGTCCCCAAGGGTTTGACAGAACACCCTTGTACCACACGGCTCTCCGCAGCAATGTGGTCTCCCAGACTAGGAGGGTGTCTGTCTCATGACACTCAAGGATGAAATCATTAATGGCTTTCTCCAATTCGACATGTTGTGGTTTGTTTTCGGGTGAACGCCATTCATCCTATGAAGAAAAATCAATATAATATTACTAATTTAAAACTTCAATAAATAAAAACGAATAAATTTATAAAACACTTAAACTTTAAGTTGCAGCTTTATAAAGACTGCATGATAACTGAGGGTAACCAACTAACCATGATACACCACACCGCCTATCGTCCAATCGGCATGGCGACCAATTGGATCGGTTAGAATTGACCGTGTATGGGTGTTGATTAGCATGACAGTTATATATTTGTGGTGTATACGGACAAACTGCAGATTGGAACACGCCTGCACCGTCATCCCGATTGGACGATAGGCGGCATGGTGTATGCAGTATGGCAGTAGAAAAACTTTCTTTTCAGTACTCAGCCAAGAAAACTCAACCACCTTCGAAAACGAGACGTTTTCTCTGACGCAAAAAGCAGTGACAGTTAACTTTATTTCTAGCAGTAGCAGAGTTTGACAGAATATGATGCTTTACAATGCCGACACTAACTAAATATCTCTTTCCTACCTATGTACCCACTATCGAACAAGTTGCCGCTCGACCAGGCATAAGATGAAAATCGCTTAACAGCGCCGTTGAGTAGTGCGCACGCACACATACTCACTTGTAAATACGTAGTTTAACTACGTCTGCAGTCGTTGCGATCACTTTGTGTTTAAATATTTTAGAAACTGGTCGAGCAGGAACTTTGTTGATATTGTATATTATTTTTGGCTTCGTACTGTTGTGTGTTTTTTGCATAAAAGGGAGGTCTCTCTTTTCATGTTGTTTTGAGAATTCATAGTATGTACTAATTACCTGTAATATGGCATACGCCGTGTTCCGCTGTATCCATGACAGCAGATGTGAGCGCGTGTCGGGCGTGGAGTGTGAACAGAGCCCGTGCACTAACCGCCACGCTTCACACACATTCTGTGTCCGCTGCTCCGTAGAAGCCGGCCCGTTGAGGCGCGCCTCTAGACTCTGAGAAAAATAATAAATCACATAATAGTACCTTTGTACTAAATTGTATCCTAGTTTTAAGATTTCATTATTTATTATTCTGTGTACATAAATTATTAAATAAATAATAAATTAATTAATTAAGATAGACGCCACCAGTGTACAGTATGGCAGTGTAGAGACACATTTTTTGCATCATTCCAAGATGATGTATTATTATCTTAACCAGTTATTTGTAGTGTTGCCTTATATTTATCACAGTGAAAAGTGTTATAATAATTAAGTCATGTATGCTTATTAAGTAATTCAAAGGACTAAGACTTTATATGTTAATAACATAAAAACATATAAAAATATTATGGTTGCTAGACATTGATTTAATATACTCTTGCTAGAACTTAAACTTTTGGGAAAATCACTTATAATAACAATAAGTCTATTGCGCAGTAGCATAAGTTGCAATATTTTATTTAACTTTTATATTAAACTTACAAGTTTATTTACAACTTAGTAATATTTGAATTTATTATTAGTATTTTATTATTTTATTTTTGTTCAACTGCCAGGAAGGGTTATGTTTTTCGCGCGTATCGTGTATGTGTTTCTTTTTAACCTTTTGACTGCCACACAAAAACTAACCACGCCGTTTCGGACACCATGTGTCCCCCAAGGCGTTTAAAATCATAAGGGCCTTTTAATAACTGTTGAAGAGCATATTCACTTTTGTCACCTTATTTTAAGGTAAGTGACAAAGATAGATCTCTGGTGTTTTCCTTTTGGATGTATGGCAGAAGTTTTGGGGATGTTAAATGGTATAATAATTAGAATAATTGGTCCTAAAGATTTTTGATCCCATAGTATAGATAGTCTGATTATATATTTTTATTTAAGCTGGTAATTGGTATATTTAAGCAGTTTTTTTTTCAAAATGTGTAAAAGCTATTCAAATAATCTTAAAGTCCATTGCTAACTTCTTATCACTCATCATGCTTATTGCATTTTATTTATTTCAGTACAATTTAATTTTACGGAGTCACGAGGTCAGCACTAAGCAGGTAGCACAGCCCTCTACCCTTTATATTTATCTGTAACTTTTTCCCGCAGTTCAGTCCTCGTAAATACAGTATCACACGGGAACACCATATGTTTTCGGAATAAAAAGTAGCCTGTGTTAATCCAGAGCTCAAATTACTTCCATACCAAATTTCATCAAAATCCTTTTTGTATCCATCCTCACAAACTTTCACATTTATAATTGTAGTAGGATTCTCTTATACATGTCTAGGATTCTTATCAAGTCCCGATAATGTACCATGCATTAATTAAAATATGTAAGTATAATCCATTTACTTGTCCCTAAATTATTTGTATGATTGTCTGTTGGTTCTTACTGTGATTTAGGCCCGTATTAAGCGTTCTTATCTCTAAGACAATTCTCAAGAAAGTACTTAAGATGTTGTTTTAATTAATAGACCGTACTTAAGTGCGGCTGTAGGTACGGCGTATCAAGTTAGTGCGAACGTATTAATAAACGAGACTCGTTACTCAAGTACGCTGTTATTGCTGTCCAACTGTTACTCGAGACGCGGTTTCGTGGGTACAGTCAAACCTTGACTTGAGAACGGCTTGCTTGGGAATTGGGATAGAGTACATTATTATTTGTGGTGTTTTTGGGTGTGTTACAATTATGTAAATTAAAATCTAAATACTTATGATTAAATAAACTCAGAATTTACACTACATACTCAATACAAAATAAAGTTATAAAAAAGCCGCCTTTTTTTTTGGTAATCGCGGTTGCAAAGGTTTTGCACCATTCTGCCAGTGTCGAGATATGTAGAAATATTTTCGATTTTATTTATATATTTATATTAAACGAATTACGTATTTGATTTATATTAATTGACTTGATTTGAAATTTGACAGCAGAACTTTCGCTGCCCAAAAAACAATCCTCATTATATTATCCCTCCCTCCTACAGTTCCTCGCCCTATCAACCAAAAAATCTGTTCTGTGTTTTGTAAATACTCCTTTTACTGAAACTTTATGTACATACTGTGGTACTGGCCCTAAATGTTTGTGTGTTCTAGGTTTTAGATTATTCAACAGACTTACTCCTGTACACCGTGCCCTTGTTTATTCATAAAACCTCTCTCATAAGGCAGAGTTTTCATCAACACAACACATTGGCGAATCACTAAGGAGCCACTTTAAAGAAGAAGAACTTTTTTCGAATGGCAATGATCCGCATTCCGTTTTACGTAGTTTTTAATAAATATGGATATTAATAAGCTAGACAAAAGCTAGACAATAATAAATATTAATATCTACGTAAAAATGAATGAAAATCAATTTTCAATCAATTTTTTTTCAATATAAAAAATACAGACTAAACTTTTTTTGGTATTTTATATTACTAAATATTACATTTTTAAAAAGAAATATTGAAGGAATATACAATCAATAAATCCGTTCTTTGGAGAAGTGTAAACGAAACGTTATTTTATTCGTTCTTTGTCGTGTAGACGACGCTTAAAAGTTGAGTAAGTGATCTCAATAACGTTATCAACTGAGACGGTATTGAGATCATACTATGAATTAAAGACCATCTTGAGAAGCTAATCGTTACTTGAGACTGTCTCAGCCAAGAAAGGTCTTGAGAACGAGTTTGAGAACGGTTTATTAATACGGGCCTTAATTAAACTTTTATGTTTTTGGATTGTAAAGGAAACATGCATAATTTTTTTTTTTTTTAGATTTTCACAAAGTACATTATAAGCAGGATTGACATGAATAAATCATTTAGATTTAAATCACGATTTTAATTAAATGATGTTTTCTATAAAAGTCAATGATTTGATCAAAAATGTTTAAGTTCACTTTCTTTTACAGAAATTAATATTAAAAACAGATTTAGACATTATAATTAAGTTATAAACTACGAAATATACGTTTAAATCTGAGAAAACAATGTCATTATTATAATATTTGAATATAAAAAAAGTTTTCTATTCCAGTTAGTTTTCCAGCCTTTTCAATTCCCAGTCGGTAAAAGTAAATTGGAAATATGCTGGCTATCAATTCATGATTTTTTTTACATCTATCGGTCATTTTATGAACTACGATCGAGTCTATACGTTAATAATATGAAGATCGTAGTTCATAAAATGACCGATAGATGTCATAAAATCATGAATTGATAGTTACAACCCCAACTAATGGCCCGTTTCAATAACCTATCTATCAATAATTATTTGTTAGAAACGTCAAATGTATATCGCAAAAAATCGTCAAATGATTAAATGGCGACGTTTTTAACAAATAGTTATAGGTTATTGAAACGGGCCGTAAATGATCTGGCTTTATTTTTCCCCAACTCCTTAAACATTAAACTAACACAACATCAAAATGTTAAATTGCCTCAAACATATTATTAGGGATAAAAAAAAACTTTAAAATTTTTTATATATTGACTTAGCCCCGCTTCTGACCACCCAGTCCTGCAGTCCCGTGTTGGGGTTCAGGACGTAGTTGAGGTACAGGAGCTCTATCAAGGTAGCAGCGTCAAATTATCAAAATTCAATAAAATTTATGCAAAATTTGTAGCTTTTTTGTTGCTAAAACTGCGATTTTGTTGCTTGAGCCGTTCGCGAAAAATTGCAGTTACTGCTAAATTCATATAAAGCTAGCATAAAATTTTGATAAATTAATAAATATGAATATTGAACCAAAATTTGTTGCTAATTTGTTGCTGCAAGGAAGTTCTACCGAAAATTTTAAAAAAAAGACCGGACGATTTTTTTATATTAGCAATGATTTAAGACACATGCTAGCTTGAACTCGACCTGTTCAACAAATAATGGAGAGAACATTTAGTTGCTACATTGAACAATGTTCAAATGAGCCTAAAGAATCAGCTACAAAATAGAAACTAAAAATCGGACGATTCTTTCGATCAGCAACAATTTTTTTAGTACATGCAAGCTTGAACTTGACTTATTGAACAAAAAATGCTGAAAAAATTTAGTTGCTACATTGAACAATGTTCAAATGAGCCTAAAGAATCAGCAACAAAATAGAAACTAAAAATCGGCCGATTCTTTCGATCAGCAACAATTTTTTTAGTACACGCAAGCTTGAACTGACTTGTTGAACAAAAAATGCTGAAAAAATTTAGTTGCTACATTGAACAATGTTCAAATGAGCCTAAAGGATCAGCAACAAAATAGAAAATAAAAATCGGCCGATTTTTTCGATCAGCAACAATTTTTCTAGTACATGCTAGCTTGATCTCGACTTGCTGAACAAAAAATGCTAAAGAAATTTAGTTGCTACATTGAACAACGTTCAAATGTGCAACGGTCTGCAACGAGTGCTGTTTCGTTATGAACTTAATTTCAATAAATTTTTACAATTTATTGAAAATTCCCTCCAAACGATTTAAACCTTTTGTTATTAGATTTCTATAAAATTGGTCAAATCCTTTAATACAAAAAATATAAAATAATATTTTCTGATTTCCTAACTTATGGTCCATCTCGCTTAACTAATAATATTATTTTCAACTGTCATTTTCTCATTTTTGGTAGATTACATTTATTTTAAATCTCAAGAGCATTGGTATTATGTCTTCAATAACTTGTGTATGAGGTTACAAAGATTTGTCCGTCATAGAAATCATTTTATCACGACCGATTTTTACTTTCTATTTTGTTGCTGATTCTTTAGGCTCATTTGAACATTGTTCAATGTAGCAACTAAATGTTCTCTCCATTTTTTGTTTAACAAGTCGAGATCAAGCTAGCATGTGTTTCTATCATTGCTAATATAAAAAATTCGTCTGGTCTTTACTTTTTTCAAATTTTCGGTAGAACTTACTTGCAGCAACAAATTAGCAACAAATTTTGGTTCAATAGTTGACTTGATATTTATTGTTTATCAAAATTTTATGCTAGCTTTATATGAATTTAGCAGTAATTGCAATTTTTCGCGAAAGGCCAACAAAATCGCGGTTTTAGTAACTAAATAGCAACAATAAAGCTACAAATTTTGCATAATTTTTTATTGAATTTTGCTGATTTGACGCTGCTACCTTGATAGAGCTGATATAGGAGAAGTATATGACAAGGTTTCAGCTTGCCTCAAACACCTGCTCTAAAAATGCTCTAAAAAATCGTGATTAATTAGGATGTTTAAAAATGTACTTTTTCGATTTTTTTTTAATTCATGATTTTTTCCAACCCTGATAATAAGCCAGGAAATATTGTCTTTGCAATGGCATATCTACGATCAACCGTTGACGAAATACAGTCATCAGAAAAGTGAGATCGTTGTAGAGCATGTAAAATGTTCTATACAAACAATTATGCACAACAATGTATGAAGATAAATATAAAATTGATTTTACTAACTTAAATACTGCGTTTATATACACCATTTTGTTGTAACAAAAAATGTCACAAATAACATAATATAAATTTAAACAGTAATTAAAATTTTTCAATTGTAATTGTAATAATTCATTTTTCATTGTAAGAAAAAAAATATTTTTTTTATTTACTTTTATATTTAGCAACTAATTCCTGTACTTTTTACACTTTCGGTCCGTATTTATGTTGCCTTTCAGAAAATATAAGAATTTTGCTGATCTAACACAAATGCATGTCCGTATTGATGTTATGAACCATAGCTTTATAATATGTGACTCATATTCTGTATAACTGCAGTTAAAAATCTAAATAAAAGTGTGTCAAGTAAATTAGTGGTTTAAAACTAAAAAAAAAGTAATTAAATATTTATAACTGATTGAGTGTACTGTACTTGGTGATAATTCATGTTCATAATAATATGACAAAACTTTTTTATACACTTTTAAAAATTAAAAATACAAATATAGGTACTTAAATATTCAAACAAATATTTATTTCATAATATTATAACAACTTTTTATATATTTCTCCTTTATATATAAACACGACCGGTTTCTATAAACTCCTGATGATGAGTTAATCGAAACCTGTCGTGTTTATATAAATTATTGTAAAAACCTAAATTAAGTGGAGAAATATATAAAAAGTTGTTATAATATTATGAAATAAATATTTGTTTGAATATTTAAGTACCTATATTTGTATTTTTAATTGGTGGCCCTTTGCTTACGCTATTAAACATAACATAATTTACTGCATTCAGATCCAAATTAAGCTAAATATAAACAAAACTTTTTCGTAGCGGCCATAAAATTTTGAAATATCTTTGAAAATCACTTTAAGTTAACTGTGAATAACTCCTATCTACGATAATATTATTAAGCAAAATTTATACCAGAACAATTGTTACTTCATGAGGAATAAAGATTTTATAATTTTAAAGCATGAATTAATTAACCTATTTCAGTAAAAACGATAAATACAACTGCAAAATTACTACAAAATGCAAAATGTCGGGAACGCTTCAAATACCTAATCTCGCAAAGTGCCAATTTGTAATAGGGCTCTTAAGGAGTAATCAGTAAATCAATAAAATATTGTTATTTCTGCAGTAAACATCAAAACATATAAGATGTATATTATTTTTTTGGCTTTGTTAAAGAAGAGTATCAAACAGATTGGCAATGTCAACTGTTTCCATAATACATTTTAAACTGCTATACATGCATTTTATGCACATATACAATTACAAAGTGGTAAGTGTATTGTTATTATGTTAAGCGGATATAATATAAAGACATCATCATCACCTACCTATTCTTTTACATACTATTATTCAAATTCACAAAATTTTAAAATTCTTCATTACAATTAAGACAGCAAACTTATTCATTGGTTTAAATCATCACCAACTTTATTGAAACAAAAAAATAGTAATCATTATAAAGGAATATTATAATCAATTTTTGATATTGTTAGCAACTATAGAAGATTAATATGTGAAAAGTTAAAATGAACACAAAACCTCTTATTCATATTACTTTGATTAACCTATTTTAGTTTATATTATGATACAGTATAATGTGTTGCACGAAGACAAAGATTACTGAAATATATGAAGACTACATTTCATTATCAGTTGATGTAGACTTCATTTATCTAAAACCACTTCATTATGTAGTTATGTTAATTATATTAGTTTGAGATTTGTCTATATTAGATATCAGCTTTTGCCCACAGCTTTGCCCACATTTAATTGGGTTTTTACAAGGTAAACTATATTACTGTAAAATTTCATCAAAATCTGTTTAGAAGTTTTTTGGATGAAAGAATCAAAAACATCC
Source organism: Phengaris arion (assembly GCA_963565745.1). NCBI lineage: Eukaryota > Metazoa > Arthropoda > Insecta > Lepidoptera > Lycaenidae > Phengaris > Phengaris arion. Next base: position 4,356,430 of record OY751448.1, read on the forward strand.
ATCGTCATTTCTGATTCTGGAAATTCCAGAAATACTGAGAATAACAGACGATGTAAGAAGCTGTTGTTGAAATTGGTGATGATAAATAAATACCTCTCAAATTATGGTTAATAGTTACCCATAATATAACAATACTCAGGGCCTGTTTCACAATCTACTGACGAGTGTTAGATAGCTTAATTGTATGTTTTATCTCTGTCACTCAATATAAAGTAAGCTTAAACAAAACTTTACAATAAACTATCCAAAACTTATTAGAAGATTGTGAACAGGGCTTTTAATGAAAGATAAGAATTTTACCTATAATATTGTAAGAAGTTTTAGTTACTATGGCTATGGATTATTAACTTTTATTTTTAACCAGGCATACATCTATATGTGGACACAGAAGCACCATGAGAATAGATAATTTTGTTTTTTTTTTTTAAGTAAAATGTGAGGCTGTGTCTTGGTTAACTGAATATGCAGTCAAACTCAAAACTGCACACAATAATAATAACTTATTGTTTATAGTGTGTTTTGGATTGACATCAAACATTTTCATTTATTTGATATGATTTTGTTTTTACAAAAGTTATTGACAACATCATCATCATCGATGTTACATGTAACATTGTTATTTGGCTAATTATGGTGATAATTTGGTGTTTATTGATTTGTAAACCAATTTAAGAGAACATATTGTTGTTTCAATGACATCATATCCCATAACAAATAATCTAAAGTTCACATAAAAATACCCAATCGAAACACAATATTTTTATTAATTATGTATATAGGTAGGATGTGTATAGGTAGGTACAATACGTGACCGTATAGTAGACGCAAATGGCTGATGTTTGACCAAGATTGAATCATCAAAACTTTGTTGAATGATAAATATCAGCATAACCACATATCAAAAAGTAACAATCCATAACGGCATTAGATTAGTAACTTTAAAAATAGAACGAAAAGTATTTGTTCACGAAATCCTACATCCCTCAAAGATCGGTAAGAATGTATCCCTGTTCTATGTATTTAGGAGCTACCGAATCTGTTGAAATTATTTCATAGTAATGTAAAAGATGTGAGATAATATCATAGAAACAACAAAACAAAAAGTAGAGAATAATAATATGAAAAAACAAGACCGTATATGAGACAAATATGGCGGACACCATGAACTCTATTGAAACGGCGTCACGTTAAATTTCATAATATTTACAAAAAACTGAAAGCACTTACTTGAAAACTTTCTATGTAATATCTCTTATCTTTTTGTCCACTTCTTAGATTACTTCCATCATTTGTAGAAGTCATTTCTCAGGAATATATCGCGGAGAGACATTTATGCGCTTGTGTTTTCGTAATGTGCTGTCAAATTATACTGATGTTACTAGTTGAAATTATTAAAAATGACAATTATTTTTTTTAATTTATTTATGATCATGGATACAAAATCCTTCAGTCGGATACATTTTGAGTTTTGACATATAAGATAAAAATGACAATATTAATTAGGGTTGCTATTGGAGTGAACACTTATATTTGGTTTATGTTACTTTATTATTTTTGAGATTATTGCTGTCATTAAAAATGGCTCAAAGTCCTATTTACAGCACATAATGATACCACTTTACTTGATAAAGTTCCTTATTATAATACGTGTGGCTGTGTGTGTGTGCTAAACGATGCTAATGATTAAATATACTGGCAACACTTTCTATAGTGTCAGTCGGTGTCAAGTCCTTAGAATATTGGTCGGAGTTTTGCCGGGGAGTTCAATGGGTTGTGCGTTGTGAATTTGTAATACTTCATAAATTTGTGTTATCTCGGTTCTTAATGTGTAATATTGGTAGAATATTAACCATTAAATATTCGTTAACGTGCACAAGTGGGCAAGTGGTACAACTTCTAAAAACGTGCTATCTGTGTGTTTACCGCCAAAACTCCCTAGAAACTTTCAGTAAAGCGTCTACCACTTTACTGAATCGACTGACATGACTCATTGACTGTACTGACTATTTATTTGGACTTTGACTATATATGAATACAGTGCTGAAAATTGAAACGAAAGTTCTATTTCCCGCCTTTTTTACTTGACACTGGCAAATGGTTTTAAGATAAGCCGACGCCATATATTAAAAAAAAAAGAATATTGGTCGCTGTCAGTTGTCAATTTGTCAAAATTAAAACGAAGGCAAATTAAAACCAGAATAATTTTGAATTTTCCCAAAAACTAGGCATAAATGTAGCTCATATCGAGCAAATAGAGCAGCTATGTCCACTTTGAGTAAAGACTGGCTATTATTCGTGTGCCTTAGAAAAAATTTTCGTATGGTAACTAAGTACCTACCATACCTATAAATAACTCAAGAAGAATGGACTACATAAGTATTCGTCTTCTTACCTTCTGTTAATCAAAGGGATTATAGATATTTATAATAATAATCATGAACTATAAGGCTACGTACCCACGAGAGGCTTTTGTGCACTACATTTACAAAGTTCCAAGCCAAAATGCTCATTTAATATTTTACCATACCCAATACCCAACCCATACAAAGTACCCCTTTTTACCAATCGAGTTTTAGAATATATTGAATTAAGAGTTTTAGCAATATCACGAAATTTAAAAAAGAACTGACCACAAACAAAAAAGTTACAAACGTAGATACCCTTTTTACCCCTTTAGGGGTTAGGGAGTTTCACAAAATCCCTTCTTAGTGGACCTATACGTCACGGTCCAAATATTACGTTTTTAGCTTCAGTAGTTCTGCTTCGGCGTTGATGAATCAGTCAGTCAGGACTATGTTACTTAATTATTCATAGAAGATTAACTTAACTATCCGTGACATAACGCCTGTGAACAAACAAAATGCAAAACTTCCACACGCGTATCGAACTTTGAATACCTAAGTGTAGCCGTGGCGCATAAGTATACAGTACCTGGGAGACCGATCTTTGCTTGGAGTTTTAGTAGAACGATAAAATAATTAAAAATAAATATGAAAAATATATAAAAAAGAAATAGTAAGTATCAGAAAAATATTTATCTGACCGGTATTCGAACCCACCACATTCCAAATTTCCAAACAACGCAACAAAAAACATACCGGTTGTCTGTAAAGTCGGTTTACTGACGATAGATGAACGTGACAACGTCAACAACAACAACAACAACAACAATAATAATAATAATGAGGTAAAGGCAATGCGAGCTAGCGCTGGTACTTGGTAACGGTACTTGGTAACGATAACGAGTAACAGGTAACGCATAAGTCATGTTTTTTTGTGCGTGCAGCCGGCTCCATCGATTTATAAGACGTTATCACGTCAAAAATTATACATAGGTACGCATACCATGCTTCCAATCAAATTGACGTAAGAGAGTCGATAATAATGATATATTGTTGCACGACGAAAGAAAAAAACACATATTGCTTAAAAAATGCACATTTTCTAAGGGACAAGACCTAGCTAGATCTATTTTTTCGCCCCCAAAACTCCCTGCATACTAAATTTTATGGTAATAATTGTAGCCATTGCTGAGATTTCGAATATATTATATAAACAAGATTGTTTCGTTAAAAGCATAAGATATTTCATTTTTTTTCTAAAAGGCTGACAGGGCAAACCCTTAGCCCAATCCATTGTTTTAGTCTCAAATTGTAGCCGACTCAATTATCCAGATGAATTTTTCTTAAATTTTTGATATCATTTTTCGTTTCCAAAATATCGAGCACCAAAATCAAAATTACGGAACAAAATTAAATATTTTTTAAATAATTTTAGCCATAAGTTTTTTTTTAATCTCTCGAATAATTCTTTTTGCACCTTACAGCTCTCGGGAATACGCGTCTTTTGGGCCTTTTTTGAATATTACAGCTTCACAACTCTCCGAGATATAAAGGGATCGCACTTTTTCGTGAAATCGGGGCCTATACTGCAGCGAATGTAAGACAAAATTTTTAGGCGGCGGCGGCGGCATACATAGAACATAATCATATAAATATCCTAACGTTTACATAATACATAGAAAATATCCTAACGTTTTTTAGTTGCACCGTATAAAATCGCTCGTCGCAACGAAGCCTGCCCAAGCCCAAGGCCACGTAGGTACTTGTAGGCAAAATTTTTATATGATTGCCACTATTGACACTAATGACGGCTATCCAGAACCGGTGCTGGATTTGCTGGATGGTCCGTGAGTATGGCGCTAAGGCGAGGCTAAAGAGTAAAGCCGTGTGGTAGGTAAGTAAAATAATAGTCTGTCTGTGGCTGAAATTTATAAGTTCATTGGATTTTTTGAAGCCAGCAACAATTTTCAAGTACAAAGCAACGCGAGCAGTGTCAGTGCTAGAATATTGCGATTTTATCCAAAATTAATTGGATTATTGATAAAATGTGAACAATTCGGTTCTAAATTGATAATTATGTATGTAACAAATTAATAGACAATTAATAACCCCCGTATTTTCTTTATTTTTAGTAGCTAAGCTTAATCAGTTTTTACTAATGTGTCAAACTGCGGGTTTTCATTCCAACTACATTCTATTCAATACGTGTTCCTAACTGCATTAATACAAATAAATAATACATATCAAGTTATAAATTAATATATATCCTAATCGTCATTTTATTAATGTTTGTATAAGTGCTATGAAATGTCGATATTAATACATCTGTCTGTCGACTTTTCTCTCGAGAACACAGCAATATTTCATTTCCGTCACAAAATTTTACTGAACCTTACATTTCCATCACATTGTAAAAATAATCTCGAATCCATCTTAATAATTTGTTAAATAATCGCCTCAAACGGTCTATAAATTTGTTGGTACACATTTATCTTGAACATTTTTTGTGTAGTAGACTCTGTGTTGTGATGAGTGCATCTAACAGTTTATTGTACAGTCTTGAAACCAATGTGTTAAATCAATGAAAAATGGCCAAAAAATCTGAGAACACTGGGGGAAAATTGGTGACAGTTTCAGTTGTGGGACTTTCAGGTAAGTTTAAGTTGTTTTTACTAGAAAATCCAAAGAAGACAAACTGAGCTAATTTGTCTTCTTTGGATGTAATCTTTATTATTACAACAACAACTCCTCATCAACCCTGTTGGTTGATGAGGAGGAGGCCAGGAGGTTGGGATGATTATTAGTTTTTTATTTCCTCCTTAACAGACTGCACATTCAGGTCTTTATGAAGACACATATTTGTTATATACCAGGGGGAACTAGTTACCATTTGCAGAGTTTTTGACTGGAACCTCTGCAGGATCGCTATAGTTGATGAGGATGCTGTTCCCCGTAGCTGGATACCGTAGGTCAAAGTGAGTGAAAAGTTACTACTGACCGAGATTAAACATCAGACTATAGAGGTCAATCAACAATTTTTATAGTTCAGTTATCTATATCCTGAAGGACATTATTTTAACTCAGTAGCACTGACACTACAAGGCGTATTTTTAACCCAATGAAATATTTAACCCAACATTAGCATGCATAACTGAAAATTTCACTGCATGGACACCCTCATACTGCTGTATGTTGCATGTGTATTTGAAGGTCACGCACCCGCCATACAGTTTGGCCGTACTGTTATGAATCGAATTTAAGTAATTTATATAGGACAATCTGGTCATAAGTATAAAATTTTTGTTTTAAAGTCACCTGCATATTCTTTACGGACAGATCCCGTAGATTTACCAACAGCAAGTTGTAAGATGTAATACTCTTACGTTAGAACTTTTGCTATCATAGTCCTTCCAAAAAACTTAACCATATAATACAGTAAAAACATCCAGTTGATCAGAAGTCTGATGAAATACATAGCATAATTACTTTTGGTTTATGGCAATATAGAAAAATGAGGCTTTAGAATTTAGATTATGCTAGGATGCAGGTTCAGTACTTAGATATTTAATGTTAAATATAATAATTTAGAAAACAATGCAAAATATTTGGGCGTTCTTCTGACATTACGTATTAATTACTTGGGCATAAGAAGGCATCGGCAGCAGAAGTCTAATGTTGTGTGAGACACCTGGAACTCCTATATTGTTGCAGGTGCACTGGTCCTTAAACCTTGTTACATATGGTGCAAATAAATTGCAATACAATGAAAATGTGATTTCACACCATTTTTTGTGATGGCCTACATTTTCTCAGGTGAAGCCAGCACAAACAGACATCTCTGCCCAGCTAAAGCATGGTCCATCTATCTCATGCCAATCTAGCTTACTCTGCTCAATCTAAGTCTAACTTACTCTGCTTGTACATTATTAAGTACACTAAAGTCACTCACTGTCAGTATTTATTGGATAAATAGAGTGAATACTCAAGGGATCAATTGTACAGTTTACGTCTATTGTTGTTTTATCACATCTTGTGCACTTCCTATTTTATTGACTGCTTCCTCCTATCTGTTTATAAACATGCATCGTACAATGTATGTTTGGTTTATATTAACATACAAATTTACTGAACATTAAAATTTACAAATACATGCAAAATAATTTGTTTTGCTTTTATTATCTTCTTGGAGAGTAATATTATTTATTTATATAATAGACCGACAAAGAAACAAACATTGTTGAAAGCTAAATTTGCACATTCATGTTGTTTATATCTTAATGCTGCCTTAATTATAGGTGTAATACAGCTTGCATCTTTTTAAGTACTAACATAATTTCAGGGAGATTATATAATATGAATTAATATAATTTACAAATTAGACACGATCGATTCGATTCAAAAATCGAAGTAATCACCCATGCAATCAATTCATCTTTGCCAACGCAGTGGCAGTTTATTGATCTTCTTAAAGAAATCAGCTGGACGGTAGGCAACAACTTCTTCAAAGGCATTTTGTACTGCCTCTCCGGTATTTAATTTTTTTCCCAGTAAGAAGTTATTCAAATTCTGGAAAAAGTAGTAGTCTGTAGGCGCAAGGTCTGGTGAGTAGGCGGAGGCGGAGGCGGATGACGGAGAGCTTCCAACCCCAGTTCTTGCAACTTGGAGACCGTCTGCTGTGCAGTATGAGGTCGTGCGTTGTCGTGCAGGAGCAGCGGAGACGTGCGATTGACCAATGCTGGTTGGAGATGTGCCAGTTTCTCCATCATTGTGTTCAGTTCTTCACAGTACACATCTGCAGTAATGCTCACCCCGTTTGGTAAGAAGCTGTGATGAATCACACCGGCGCTAGACCACCAAACAGTGACCATCACTTTTCTAGGGGTAAGTTTTCGTTTAGGGCATTGTTTAGGTGCTGAACCAGGATCCAACCAACTTACTGAGCGCTTGCGGTTATTAAACAGAATCCATTTTTAATCGCAGGTAACAATGCAGTTCAAAATTCCTTCATTTGTGTGTCTGTTAAGCAGTGCAAGGCACGTCTCGACGCGTACTTCGCGCTGGCGATCATTGAGTTCGTGGGTCACCCATTTGTCAAGCTTTTTTACCTTTCCAATTTGACGCAAATGGACCAATATTGTTTTGACGCTAACGTCGAAAGCTGCTGCTAATTCAGCCGTAGATTGTGTATCATCAGCTTCCACAATCGCCTTTAATTCGTCATTGTCGACCAGTCTTCGGACGACCGCGACGTTCATTTTTGTCGAAATTTCCAGAACGGAAGCGAGCAAACCAATAACAGGTGGTGCGTTAGTTTGTAGTGTTAGCTCCATAAACGTCGTTGATTTTGCGTGCCGCTTGTGCCGCGTGGCTGCGACGACGGTACTCGTATTCCATAATTGCTCGAATTTTTAACGTATCCATGACGACGAAAAAGATTGAAATGCGATGAAAATGTAACACTAATCAATAAACAAAAGACTACTTTTGGAAACAGAATTCCATGTTTTTAAAATAAAATTAATTTTAAATTAGAATTTTTAGCCAAACAAAAATTATTTTGATTTGAAATGGCCAGTACTGCAGAACGGCAATTTCATAGGTTAAGGCCAAGACCTATTATTAATTTTATTTTATTTAAAATATTTATTTTTAACATAATATACAGTTAAATATTCTGTGTGTATATTAATTATCGAGAATCAACCTGTAGCTGTTATTAATATCGAGATAGACCAGGCACAAAAATCACTTTGTTGTATAGGATATGGAGGCCGTCTCATTTAAATATGTTTTAACTAGACAGTTGAAATTTTTACAGATGATGTAAAATTTTACAGCGGAAGGAACCCTCCATGCGCGAGACTGACCTGCACTTGGCCGAATTTGTCCGTTTTCGCTCAGTAAGCCAATTCTGTAATAAAATAATATGTGCCGATGTCTAATCTAGATTCAAAAGTTTAAGTTAAGTAAATTGGGCATTTGATATTGAAATCGACTGTAAATTAATGTTTTAAATAGCGAATCGAAGTTTGTAGATTACTTCCGTCGTACAGTGAATTTTAATCAGGAAATTGCAAACCTTATATGGGAATGAAGTTGTATGGCGGTGTATGCAGTGGGATTATCGCAAACTTGAAAAAAAAAAGAAAATGTACGTACATTTTGACGCGATACAGTCGCCTATGTCCTTCCTCAAGCTCTGATCTACCCCAGTACCAAATTTCATGAAAATATGTAGGCGCATTTACGTATAACATAGTACATACTAGCTATTACCCGCGGCTCCGCCCGCGTAAATACAGTATCCCACATGAACACTGTACTTTTTCGGGATAAAAAGTATCATATGTTTTAATCCAGAGCTTAAACTACCATACCAAATTTTATCGAAATTACTTTAGTAGTTTTTGCGTGAAAGAGTAGCAAACATCCATCCATCTATACGGATTTCGCATTTATAATATTAGTAAGGATTAAGAGCTCTACAATAAAGTGTGGCGGTTATAAATAAGGGCCTACTCACTCCTGTACTTCATAGAGTTTAATTATCTTTTCAATTAACCGACTAACATTTTTCGTTAACGTTGCCGTTTAATTAGTAGCCCAAAAAGGGATTGCCGCGTAAAAAAATTACGGCTGATAGCTAAATATGATGGTACGGTAATGTAATATTTTTGCCAGAATTTATCAGCTGATCGTAAGTTGAACGTTAAAGTAATTAATCTGAGGTAAAAGTTATTGAAATATTAATTAATTAAAAAAAATAATTTAATCCCTTCATTCGTTCGCAACATGCAGACAAACGTTTAAACAGAGCAATAAAAAAAAACAATACTAAAAATCAATATTTTCATAGGTTTGTTTACAAAATTTCGCAAGTCGTGAAAACGTCCAATACAAAACGCTTACTTACCTAACTGTGACGTCACTATTAGGTAAAAGTGTATTTTATTAAAAGACCGCAGGAATATATATGTAAATATCTCCGAAATTTGTGTGTTTAAGTTCCTACTTACTGTAATGAATATTTTTGTATTTAAGATCATGTAAGTTAACTAAAGATGTAGGTTTTGTTTACTAATTTATCAAAAAAAATAGAAGCATTTTTTTAATTTTTTGATGTTACATCTAGTTACTAAACTGCACATAAAATATTTTATTTTTTACGTTTATCAATTAGTAATGCCTCAATATTTCTGAGTATTACATATAATTTAAACTAAACATTTTTTTCTCACGAGCGTTTTTTTGTTGTGGTCGCGACAGAAAATCTGCACTGTAAATAGTATTCTGCGCTAATACAATAGAGCTCGTGGGAACGTAGCCTTACACCGCAATTTATCTCCACTTACCGACATTAGTATCAGTTTCACTTCTTGTGAGTAATGAGTAAGTATCTAAGATCCTTCATAATATGTATTATTATGTTACTATCTATTATCTGAGTGGTGTCTGTGATAAAAAGGAAGCATTTTAGTCTTTTGTCAAGGTATGATCTCATCGCACGATGCCCCTTTGTTTACTGATGTATTATACGGCCCTAAATGAAATACACGTATCTAAATTAAAAAATTTATAGACATCGTTTACATAGATATACGTGACTCCCCGTACCTTCGATCAAAACGTGGAACGTCGACATGGAACTCAAACTAAGCCTGAGCCTGTATATTGGTACCCCCAGACCCCCCCCCCCCCCCCCCTCATAAACTTATTATATATTTATCAGTAATTACAAAGGACACTGGGTTTTTTTAATGCAATAATTGCATGCTACGGCGATCAAACATGAACGCATATCTGTACGAATTTTTACGCTTTTTTTATTATAAATCAACAACACACTGATGGAGCACTTTTCATGAATCTGAACTAAGATAATAATAGGAAATGTAATGTGAGCGAAAATTCTACAATCTAATAGTATTTTAATTTGTGGTGAAAGTCATGAAAGCCCAATGTATTTTAGAAGATGGAGCATGTGGGTGTGTACCTATAAGCGTGTGTATGAATGTGTGTGTGTGTCTGTTTGTGTTTTGAGTGTATGTGTGAGGGCAAAGTATCTCTATTGATTAAGGTATGTTTTTTTGGTCGAATTAAGATTTTTTCCGTATCATCATAACTTAAATCGGCGAGCCAAAATTTCGCAAAATTTCGTTGACTTTATTGTACAAAAAACTACCAAGGAAGCAAAAGAATATCTGTGCAAAACTAGTTTTAAATATGTCAATGGTAGTGCAAATCTGAAATTTTCTGCGACAGTTAAGTTTTAAATGTTTATCATAGTTTAGAGTAGTATGATTTTTAATGATAGTGCCTAGGATGAACAACTTCATCCTAGACGTACAAACGTATTAATAAACGAGACTCGTTACTCAACTACGCTGTCATTGCTGTCAAACTGTTACTTGAGACGCGGTTTCGTGGGTACAGTCAAACCTTGACTTGAGTACGGCTTGGGATACAGTACAATATTATTTGTTGTGTGTGTGTTACAATTATGTAAATTAAAAATCTAAATACTTATGATTAAACAAACTCAGAATTTACACTACATACTCAACAAAAATGAAAGTTATAAAAAAAGATGCTGGTTGATACTTATTCTTTTTTTTTTTTGGCAATCGCGGTTGCAAAGGTTTTGCACCATTCTGCCTGTGTCGAGTATGTCGAAATATTTTTGATTTTATTTATTTATTTACATTAAACGAATTACCTATTTGATTTATATTAATAGCACTCAATACCAAAGATAAAAGTCAAAACATAAGTGACTTGATTTGACACTTGACAGTAAAACTTTTTTTTCGCTGCCCAAAAAACAATCTCATTATATGATCTCCTCCCTCCTACAATTCCTCGCCCTAACAACAAATCTGTTCTGTGTTTTGTAAATACTCCTTTTACTGAAACTTTATGTACATACATATTAACAAAAGAAAACTGTGGTACTGACCCTAAATGTTTGTGTTTGTTCTAGGTTTTAGATTATTCAACAGACTTCCTCCTGTACACCGTGCCCTTGTTTATTCATAAAACCCACTCATATGGCAGAGTGAGTTTTCGTCAACACAACACATTGGCGAATCACTAAGGAGCTACTTTAAAGAATAAGAAGAAGAATTTTTTTTCGAATGGCAATGATCCGCATTCCGTTTTACTTAGTTGTTTAAAAAATATGGATATTAGTATGCTAAACAATAATAAATATTAATATCTAAGTGAAAATTAATGAATTTCAGTTTTTTCAATATAAAAAATACGGACTTAACTTTTTTGGTATTTATATTATTAAATTCTAGCTGATTCCCGAGGCTCCGCCCGCGTAAATATAGTATCCCACGGGAACACTGTACTTTTTCGATAAAAGGTATCCTATGTTTTAATCCAGAGCATAAACTACTACCATACCAAATTTCATTGAAATCCGCTCAGTAGTTTTTGCGTGAAAGAGTAACAAACATCTATCCATCCTCACAAACTTTCACATTTATAATATTAGTAGGATTACATTTTTAAAAAGAAATATTGAAGGAATGTGTAATAACGTTATCAACTGATACGGTCATGAGATTATACTATAAATTAAAGATCATCTTGAGAAGCTAATCGTTACTTGAGACTGTCTCAGCCACGAAAGGTCTTAAGAACGAGTTTGAGAACGGTTTATTAATACGAGCCTAAGATCGGAAACTGCATACGATCTAGCTACATTCTAGCTCGAACAGACATTCAGAATCGTAATATTGATATCTGAAATCAATCCAAGTTAAATGTTACTGATATTATAAATACCTACGAAAGGTTAGGTTAGGTTAAATAACAAAGGCTACTTTTATCAAAATGTAACTGTCCTGGGTAATGCCACCAGTCACCATCCAGGAAAATTGCACAATTTGCCATCACTCAGGTGGTTTTTATTACTTTAGAACTCGCCGAGAAGCCCTGAAAAAGGTGAATATTATGAAGTGTCTCGCGGCTCTCATCTTCTATCTCGAGATACGACTTAACATAAGACTTCTCGCCATCAGCCTGGATGCTGAATTTTTATTTAATGTTCTTTTTTTTATTTTCAGGAACCGAGAAAGACAAAGGGCAGCTTGGCGTGGGTAAATCGTGCCTCTGCAACCGCTTCGTCAGGACCGACGCCGACGACTACAATGTTGATCACATCTCCGTGTTGAGTCAGGTATTTATGAAAATTACTAGCTTTTGCCCGCGGCTCCGCCCGCATAAGTACAGTATCCCAGGGAACACTACTTTTTTGGGATAAAATGTAGCCTATGTTTTAATCCAGAGCCTCAACTACTACCATACCAAATTTCGTTAAAATATGTTCAGTAGTTTTTGCGTGAAAGAGTAACAAACATCCATCAATCCATCCTAACAAACTTTCACATTTATAATAGTAGTAGGATAATCCGCTTGCCTAGCGTGTTAGTCATTACTCTATAATATTATATTATTTAAAACTCTTGATTTGGTAGCTTTCGATGTTAGTGGATAGTAGTTTTTATACTAGATTTAATATGCACTTAATTAGTGTTATTATTTAAGTTTGTTCTTTTTTATAAATGTTTTGTGTTTACTGTTAAGAGTACAATAGGATTGGCATAGTCATTTCATGTACTAAAATCCTTAAAATAAAGAATTAAAAAGAAAGTATGAAGTCCATTCTATTCGCCCCGTAATCATAGTGTGGTCCCATCATTTACTGTGACGTCATCGTTTGATTCGCAGTCGGACTTCAGCGGTCGCGTGGTCAATAACGACCACTTCCTGTACTGGGGCAGCGTGGGCAAGGAGCAGGATGAGCTGGAGTACAGGTTCGAGGTGGTGGAGCAGACGGAGTTCGTGGACGACGCCTGTTTCCAGCCGTTCAAAGGTGAGTGGGCGTCGCGGCCTCTCGGACGATCGGCGTGAACAACGACAAAGAGTCATGTTCTAGCTGTTGAATGTTTTGTTTTAGAAACAGTTATGACTAAAATAATATTTTAACTATGCAACTCATTTTTTGCATTAGTGCCGTAATAAACGAAATAAATATATGGATATAAATACTTATATATCCATATAAATTACATTTACGTATTTGCAAATTAAGTTACGCTAAATACTGAATGATGTCGTCACTCTTGTTAATTTACGATCATAGAAGCCTCTTCTCACAAAATCTTAATGGATATCTCCATTAAGATTTTGTGAGAACTTAACTTTAGATAATTCTGCGCCAACCTGAATACCAATTCTCGTAATCAACTGACACTTTCAATTTACTTTTAATAAAATTAGAAATGAATCATCTTGATATCATATGCAGGATTTAATGAGCAGAATCGACCTTCTGTTCATTTATATAATTTATTTCAGCCGTTGGTAAAACTGAGACGTACGTGAAGAGATGTGTCGCCACAAAGCTCCAGTCAGCAGAGAAGCTCATGTATGTGTGTAAGAACCAGCTGGGCATAGAGAAGGAATACGAGCAGAAACTAATGCCGGACGGAAAACTGTCCGTGGACGGGTTCCTCTGTGTGTATGACGTCAGTCTCGTGCCTGGACGGAGTTGGGAGAAACAGGTTTGTGTTTAGAATGTTCTGGAACTATCCTTATCATCATCATCATCTACCAGATAGGCATACATAAGGAGTACAAGTAGACGCTCATGCCGGACGGAAAATTGTCTGTGGACGGATTCCTCTATGTGTATGATCTATCAGTCTTGTACCCGGAAGTAATTGGTAGAAACAGGTAGGCTATTTGGTATATTCCTTGTGGCATGATAAATAAACGGTTGGGAAACTGCGATAAAAACATTTAAAACATCTTCAGGCATATTTTAAAAGCACTATTAAAGTTTGTATTTTAGTATTGACTATATTTTACATCTGCCAGATATATATGGCACATTTAGAAATAAAATCATTTTTTGAGGATCTTATAATTATGCTAATCTGATACGTTAAATGCAGTAGTAGTCTGTGTTTAAACGTAATTAATCATTTTGTTCCAGAGCGAAACTCTAGCAGCGCTACTCCTAAACATAGTCAAACTTAAGAAGCCCGTTGTGCTAGTGACCACCAAGAACGATGAAGCCTGTGAACAAGGTGTCCGCGAGGCGGAGCGTCTGGTCCAACGTAAGGAATTCAAAGGCGCCATACCTATTGTGGAGACTTCGAGTCATGACAACGTCAATGTGGACCAGGCTTTCGTCCTACTGGCACAGATGGTGGACAAGACGAAGGCTAGGATTAAGGTAATGTCATCACTAACCGACACGTTGTTAATAGAAAAGTAGTACATCGAAATGTCACCTTGAGAGTGAAGTAAACAGCAGAATTGGAGCAGCTGCTGCAGCGTTTGGCAGACTTCGCCGCAAGGTTTTCCGCTCGCACGACAAAGCTCCCTACGAAAATAGCCCGTATACATGGCAATTGTTCTGCCTAATCTACTGTATGCCTCAGAAACATGGTGCGCAAACCGAAGGCGCATCCGTACATTAGATAAATTTCACTTAATGCCTGCGCGACATTATGAGCATTCAATGGTCGGATCTTGTTAGAAACACTGATGTCCTAAGACTAGCTAATGTCGGAGGAATAGAGGCTTATCTGATGCTGTGGCAATTGCAATGGGCAGGGCACCTTTCTCGCATGTCTGAGGACCGAGTGGCTAAGCGCATCTTCTACTCAAGAGGTTCAGGATGGCAAGCGGAAATCTGGTGGCCAATTCCTACGGTATAAAGATGTGCTAAAACGTCACATAAACCGCTGCGATATAAACCCCTCACATTGGGAAGCAGCAGCGGCGGATCGGTCTCAGTGGAGGCATACAGTGAACTCTAAGGTGTCGGAGTTTGTAAGAAGGCGAATAGAGGAGCTCGACGCCAAACGGGATGAGCTCAAGGCCCGACCACATGTGGTCGTTAATTACAATTATGTGGGAGGAGTGCTGACATGTAGTATATGTGGACGCACATGTGCTTCAAAAATAGGATATGTCAGTCACGTGAGGGCTCACCAACGTAGCCCTATAAATTAAAAGCCAATCGCCGAGGCTGAAAATGGTTTGGACCTCTATATATATATAGTACATACGATCTGTATTTCGATGCTATATATCTATATAGCATCGAAATAACCAAAAGTTAAAAACTATAACCCAACTACGTAAATTATATAGCTCATGCTACCCAGGCCATCATTACGAATCTATTGATTAAAGTTACCTTATTCATAAAAATCAGAATTTAGGCACCACGATGGAAGAAGTATACATACATACTAGTAACGAAGGCTGGCTCTCCTTCATAGGGAAGCCCTAGCCTGTATAATAGGTAGGGATTTGGATGAGGGACTTCAAAAGGTAAGAGGTAAGTGAAGCCGATAGGAATGTAGTTATGGGAAACCCACGCCACTGGTATGTACATACATCGGGTAATATGCGATTTAAACGTAATAGTTATAATGTTTAAAGATTTATTTATAATTTATAGACGACCTCTTACTTAGCATTCTAGTTGGTTATCCACGATTCTGTAATAATATTCGTATACGTATAAGTAATAATATTCTCGTTAATCTAGTCTTGGTAATATCTTCTTAAGAGTTATTAAAAAAATAATGTATTTTTTCCAGGTGGCAAACTATGCGGAAGCTTTAAGAATACGAAGGGAGACTTTAGATTTTGTTACTGAAGCATTTACACAATTAATAAGGATACATGTACAGGATCATAAGTAAGTGTTTATTTTATTTTATTTGAAGCTTAATTAGTACGAACTACGAACTAGGTTACGCTACTATGACAAATGTTTCCAGAAGGAAATATTTTTGTATGGTTAGGCTAGGCAACTTCAAAAGTGTTTAACAGCTATTTCCTTATTAAGTATTAATGTAATTTTTTTTATTTAAAGTTGTATTATTATATTCAATTACCTTTTTTTAAAGGGAAATGTGGTCTGTCGTCAGCAAAAGATTATGTCACTATCCAGAGTGGACAAAATTTGTACAACAATTTGGCAACGACGGAACACAGGTAAATATGATAAATATGACGAAGTAATTTATGACGTAATATTGTTAACCTTTTAATACGAAAAATCGATGCAAGTAAGTTAAACTACTTTTAATGATTTTGTTTTCTTCTTAATTTTCCCCTTATGTAAAATATTGAAATTGAAACGCGAGAACAAAATCGAAAAAATAAAGATGAACATATGTTGCAATGAAACGCATAAGGTAGCATTGTTTGCAAAGTTCATAATTGGTGCAAGTAAGCTTTCTCCTATGACATAACTCTAATGGCGTGTTAGTACATAATATCTGTGCTCCATCAGGTGGTGTTTCGGAGACACATCAGGCGACTCAAGGAAGAGCGGACCACCAAGAAGCTGAGGAAGCAGCTCGCCAAGTTGCCTCAAGTGCTGTCGAGATTGCAGCTACCCACTGACGACTTGCGTGACAGGTATCGGCTTCTTTGAAAAAAGTTTTCCATAAATTTTAAAGTCATCATATTATATTACATTAATATGTGAAGCGAAAACTTTCAGTACAGTTCTACGAGAATTGTGCGGACGGAGTATTATAATATTTGCCACAGTTAAATTTTATGTGAAGGAAGGTAGGTGTGCATTAAGCGAATTTGTTTTTAAATAATGCTTAGAAATACATATAATTAATAAAAATAACACCAACACACACTACCTCAGATTATTAACACAGACTACCGTGCGTTTGATAAACATAATTTTGTTACATGTTGTTGATCACAACATTTACTTTTTATTTTTGCTATCTAAAGGCAGCCACAGACGAGAGGCCGATCGTTTCAGTTAGAACTGACGCCTGAACGGATTCGAGCCCATACACGGAAAAAATCGCATCCGACCCAATTGACGTCAGTTCGGCCTGAACGGATTCGAGCACACACACGACACGATTTTGCATCCGTTCAGGTCGAACTAAAGGCAGACCGGACCATGTATGGGCCCATACATTAAGGCTAAGAACTCCACGAGTGGTTTTCACCCGCGCCCGCCGCGGTTGCGGGCCCGCAACTTCTGCAGAATGCAGATATGTATGTAAAAAATTAAAGCACAACTCACGGCGCGTTTTATAACCGCGGTGTGCGCGGTTTATCCCAGGTCCCGCTGCACCGGCGCACAACTAGTAGAATAGCGCGGGCCGCGGTCACCCACATCCTCGGCGGGTTGCGCCCGCGCGCTCTGCGTTCGGTTTGCAGGCGAAATTCGGAAATTGTATTGTAAATATGTATTTGCATTTTTGCAACCGCACGATCTTCGCCCGCCACGTTTGCGGGTGATAATCTCAACCGCGGCGTGGCTGCGTAACCGCGCAAATAACCGGTCTCGTGAGCTTAGTAATAAAACCGCAGTTCCACGACCGCAGCGGGCACGGGAAAAATCGCTCCGTGAGTTTAAGAACTCACGGAGAGGCATGGCAGGTGTATGCCTAAGAGGCAAAATAACCCTGAAATAATATGAAGTTCAAACAAAAAAATATTATATGAATAAAAAAAATATTATATTATAAGCAAATTTCGCCTACAAGGTGACCTCTAGTTATTATTTATTTGATAAACAATAGGCTACGTGACCTTGTTTTTATGTATGTCCTAAACGCTTCCTAATTGTTCCATTACATAAAAAAATATATATCATTATTTTGAACCTTTAAAAACCGCTGAAAACACTATTCGCCATGTTGGTTGATAGATTATTATCTGTGCTGTGACGTCATACTAGTACTAATTGTAATCTGTGCTATAGTCCGCTCAAACAAAATGGCGGTGTGATGTTTGACGTTTTGACATAAATAACTTAAAATATGTCATGCACTATTATATAATAAATATATTTACAGGAACTTTCCGTTTCACAACTACATGATATATCGTGTTTAGTGTGTTTGTGTCGTCAGATCCTTGCCGGAAGTTACTTCGAGGTGTTTTCATCAGTAGAAATTAAAAAACAAATATTCGTATTTTTAAATCAACTTTATTTATCAATCTTAAGCTTTTAGTTTATGATATCGCTAAAATACGTTTTCCTAAGCCAATTACTACAGGAAATACAGCTTCAATGTATGAAATGTAATATGAGTCAAGTAGTCTACTGAAATAAATATTGTTGAGCAGTGATTGTACTTCGTTCATAAGCACAATGAAGGCTGCTATTATTTTTATATCTATTAAAATCAAACACTCCCTTCATCACAATAATAAGGTCAGGGGTTATCGATATATCTATTGTGTGTTTCAGTGACTGGGGCATGGTCCTACGTCAGTTGCGTGCGCACCGCGACTTCTCGGTATACTTCACGGAGACGCGCGCGCACTCGTCCGGCTCCGGCAGCGGCACCGAGCCCGACAGCCCGCTGGGGGCCGACACGACCCTACGCGTGGGCGAGCGGGCCCGATACCAGGTGAGGTGATCTTATGTAGTGAATGACGGTTTTTAAATTCGTGACATTTGACAGCTTTTTGACACGACAAGGACTGTCGGACCAAGCGCCGCCTGGTAACAGAAAAAGAATCGAAAATTCTTATTGACCGTTTTTTATACCATTTACGCCACCAGATGACGCTTTGTGTGAGTTGGGTTTTTCCCCCTAGCGGCAGAAAAAATATCAAACTTCATCATTGGGTAGTATGTAACATTTCTACCCGTAAAATATCTCCAACACAAAAGAGGCACACGTGACTTGTTGTTTCCAAACTGCAAAACTTATAAATAGAGGACGTGCAACATTAACAAGACAAAGTAATGTCAGTTTAATTGCATAAAGAAGATTTAGGCAAATAGTTCTTTAGAGAACTATTTACCTTACCTTAACCTAAGAACAATTAAAACACCTTACTTTTAAGTTTTGAATTATTGAGTGGGTAGTAATTTATGCAACGAAATATCTGGGTTTCTTTTCGTTGTTTTGATACCCTACCTACTACCCTAAATATATTGATTGTAAATATTATCGAGAAGTTTTTCTTGTATTTCAGACTCTTGGTCAGTCGCAGAAGATACCGTACGAAATACTCGAGACGAACGAAGCGGCCGCTGTATTCAAAACCTACTTGCACGAGGCACAGGAGAAACAGACAAACTTTGAGTAAGTTTTAGTATTTTTAAATAATTGTACTAAGATAGAAATATGTACTAAGTATCCGAAGAACTTGTATCACGGGAACCAGACAACGGAAATATATTTTATACTGTTATACTATAAACATATTTAAGATTTTTATTATTATACGTATACCCCCTTGTAGCTGTTGTCGAGATACCGATTATATATATATATATATATATATATATATATATATATATATATATACAAGATCGTCTCGTTTAAAGTATAAGATTATAAATATTCCTGCTAGGCCCCCTGTATTCTACTCGAGGGCTAGTAAACCTTTATTTTTATTCCCTACTTTTCTCCCCCAACACTAATATTATCCCTTTAGGTGGTGTCAGCAGTTCAAACGCCTGCTTGAGGAGACGGGGTACGTGACGCCCGGCAAGCAGCTCTCGGAAGTGAGAGTATTGCTCATGGGCCGCGAGTGTTACGAGGCGCTCACCGATGACCAGCGACATAGGGTGTACGATGATCACCAGAGGGATATACAGAGGCGGGCGAAGCATAACTTACAGGTAAAGTTTGTGAAGATGTATGTTTGTTTGCTGACTGTTTATGGACCGCTAAACCGATATTTATAGACACATGTGTGTGTTATATTGGATTTAAACATGGTGTTTATTTCTATACTATACTTTATTTTTAGGCCTCCTTACCCAAAGGGTTAAAAACGGGATCCTATACTAAGACTCCGCAGTTCGTCCGTCCGTCTGTCTGTCACCAGGCTGTATGTTGCGGTTATAACAACATATAATTACTAAATACAGATTAAACTCGCCAAGTCCCATACCACAAACATGTTCTTTGCCGTTTTATACGGAACCCTTCTTGCGCGAGTCCGACTCGTACTTGACCGGTTTTTTATTATAACATTTATCTACATAATAATATATACATAGGCTGTGTAATTCTAATACTAAACTCGTTATTTTTAAACGACTTTAAAATCTTTTTTAAAGTCGTTTAAAAATAACATGAATTGGGTACTTGACTATATTTTTTGTTACATAAATGAATAGAGCTCTAAAATACGAAGAAGAAGTAATGTACTAAAAATCAATATCTTAAAAAAAAACTGCGGATTTTTAAGAAGCATTTTTGTCAGTCTTAGGAAAACTCCCCATACAAAAGTCACTCCGATTGTGACGTCACATTGCTTGGAAGTTTAACATTTAAACAAACATGTACATCATTTTCAATATCTCCTAAGTTTGTGCGTTCAAGTTCATACTTACCATAGTAAATCTTATTGTATTTAGTATATTATCATTGACGTAACCTTATTATGTTATAAAATATTCGAACTTTAAAACTTTAAATGCACGTTGAAAACTACACAAAATCTTATTTTACTTAGTTTCTACAATTTATAATATCTTATTATTGCTAATATATTTTAAAAAATACAATTTTTTTCATTTTATCCAATACCCAATTACATTTATTTCTGAATAGGAATCTATTTATAAATAGATGCATAAATTGGAGCATTGAGATCAGTGGTAGCGTGGCCGAGCGGTCTAAGGCGCTGGTTTAAGGCACCAGTCTCTTCGGAGGCGTGGGTTCGAATCCCACCGCTGCCAATATCTTTTTTATTTTATTTACAACTTTTTATAAATATTTTTTTTTTTTTAGGAATTGTTGTTAGAACACGCTGACTTGTTCTATCACTTCAAAAGAATCTCACCTACGGGGACGATAACGCAAGAGGACATCAAAGAAATAACTGACGTCTTACAAGATGATTTGAGGTGCGTCGTAGTTAATTAATATTTTGTTTTCGTTCAACATACTTTAGTAAAAATGCATTTGTACAGTATCAATCTGCGTACCTTACTCTTATTTATTTGATTATAGAAAAATATTATAATCAACCACTCATTCATCGTTTATGAATCAGGTACAAGATGCTAGACCGGATGGAGCAGGACCGCAAGCTAATGCTGTTTCAACACCTCGGCTTCGTCCACTGCCCCATGCGCGAGCACTGCCCCGCCGGTGCCAACTGCCTCGACGTCGTGCTGCCGGTTATACTCAACACTAGAGTTGGGTGAGTGGACACTGTCCTATCTCCAACTAGATAGAGTTTTCAATTAAGAGTCTCCCTGTGTAACTGCCTGTTCTTTTACGATTTCAGGTCACTGACCTCGTCGGGCGAGTCGCAGTGCCATGCGGGCCCGCCAGCGGCGCCCTGGGCCCTCACCTCCGATTCCAATCAGATCAACGTTATCATACTAGGGGTACATAATAATATTTTTTCAGTTTAATTTGTGAAAATTATTTTCACAATTAAAACTTTAAAAATATTATTTAACTAAAAACCATAGCCATTTTTTTGCACAGCACATTGCCATAGATCCGCGGAATTTGAAGTGAGTGCAGACACTTCAAATCTTTGAGCCAACTAAGCCATAAGGGGCCTCGTGTTGGATGCGGCAGTTCTATTCGAACCCGCTGCGACGTACGTTTTGTAAATAACATAACTAAATAAAACCTAAACGTAGTACGTCGCATACAAATACGTTCTACCAAATACTCTGTATAATAAACAAAATCATACATAGATTCATTAAATTAGTAAATTTCGTACATATACAGGTAGAAGAAATAGCTGGCGAGTTTGGGAAGCGGCTCATAGCGGGCTGCGACAGCGATCGGCGTGTGCTGGTGGGCAGCACGGCGTGGCGGGTCGAGCAGCGGCTCCGCACCGACGACTTCGTCGCCGACCCGCCTCGGGACTTCGCGCCGAACGGTCAGTAGCACGTTGCATGCGCGCTTACACGCTTACCTGTACGATACGCAAAACTGCGGCCCATGGTCAATAAATGTGAAACACTTTGCGTAACGTAACGAACGGTACGGACTGCGTCTCAAACGATCAGTATACAAGATTTTGGCCGTTCGGAATGTAAATCTTTAGTATATATCGAGATTTGACCCCCAGTGATCGTGTCTGGTCACCTCACTTCTCGTATTTAAAGTAGACTTTCATTTTACTTTGATTGTATTATAAGTGAAGGGACTTGATATCATAACTGATTTTGAGTTTAATGTTATTTTGTTTTAAATGAGAATACCGGTTTGACAGTTTTAGCGTATCGGGACTTGATTGTAATTGTATTATTGCAGGTTTTATTTAGCAGAATTGATCCTCAGAATTCAGTATCAAGAATATACAAGGGTGCATCTTATATTAATCGAAGAAAAGGTTCTTTGAGAGAGATATCTATAAGAGAATAAGAAGAATGCTTTTAAAAATAAAATGTGTAAAAATAACTTCATTTTCAGGTTACTTCTGTGTATATCAAGATCAGGAATCGTTCGAATATATTCGGGGCTGTGCGGAGAAGACGCTTCTTTCGAGTCTGGAGCAAGAGGATAAACTTCCATTTCAAGTAAATATTTCGATTGATAATTTTTATTACAAACTGTAAAACTTGATCACTATAACGTATCGTTGTTTTTAATATACAATTTTACAAGTCTATATTATGTACCTAAAACATTTTATGGGTTTAAGTATAATAATTAATCTTAATTAGTTTTTATGTCATTCCTTTTTTCAGGGTCTTCCATTGGTTGTGATGTTTGTTCAAGACGAGGGTATGGATAAGAAGGAACTAGCGAGACTACAGGAGGAAGGACAGAATCTAGCTGACAAGTACGTAATCTGGAGCCTTAGACAAATTGGAATGTCAGAACGATTACGAAGTTCTTAAAGAATAAAATGTATGAGACTATAGTCACGTGGTTTAGATCTTTAGATAGTTGGTTATCAAATGTGTCTTATCCCATACATTTTTCATTTCGAGCTTCGCGATTGTAATTAATGAAGTTGAGCACTCGTGTTCTTCATTTATTAAGAATTAATGAAATGAATTAAAACAAGCTTTTGCTTCATTTCATCATTTAGTGCTTTAAATATCTTCATAGAACAGTGTATAAAAAATGTAACAAGTCATTAGGCTTTTAGGTCCGTATTGATAAACCGTTCTCAAACTCGTTCTCAAGACCTTTCTTGGCTTAGACGGTCTCAAGTAACGATTAGCTTTTCAAGATGGTCTTTAATTCATAGTATGATCTCAAGACCGTATCAGTTGATAACGTTATTGAGATCACTTACCCAACTTTTAAGCGTCATCTACACGACAAAGAACGAATAAAATAACGTTTCGTTTACACTTCTACAAAGAACGGATTTATTGATTACACATTCCATTAATATTTATTTTTAAAAATGTAATGTTTAATAATATAAATACCAAAAAAAGTTTAGTCTGTATTTTTATTTGGAAAAAAACTGATATTCATTAATTTTCACGTAGATATTAATATTTATTATTGTCTAGCATACTAATATCCATATTTTTTTAACAACTACGTAAAACGGAACGCGGATCATTGCCATTCGAAAAAAAGATCTTATTTTTTAAAGTGCCTCCTTAGTGATTCACCAATATGTTGTGTTGACGAAAACTCTGCCTTATGAGTAGGTTTTATGAATAAACAAACAAGGGCACGGTTTACTGGAGGAAGTCTGTTGAACAATATAAACCTAGAACCAACCCAAACATTTAGGGTCGTCAGTACCACAGTTTTCTTTTGTTGATACGTATGTACATAAAGTTTCAGTAAAAGGAGTATTTACAAAACACAGAACAGATTTAAGGTTGATAGGGCGAGGAATTGTTTTTTGGGCAGCGAAAAAAAAGTTCTTCTGTCAAGTGTCAAATCAAGTCACTTTTGTTTTGACTTCTATCTTTGGTATTGAGTGCTATTAATATAAATCAAATAGGTAATTCGTTTTAGAAATATTTTCGATTTTATTTATTTATTTAAATTAGTTAATAAATAAATAAAATCTAAAATATTTCTATAAATACTCGACACTGGCAGAATGGTGCAAAACCTTTGCAACCGCGATTGCCAAAAAAAAGAAGAAGAATAAGTATCAGAACAAGCGTCTTTTTTTTAATAACTTTATTTTGTGTTGAGTGTGTAGTGTAAATTCTCAGTTTGTTTAATCATAAGTATTTAGATTTAAATTTACATAGTTCTAACACAACCAAAAACAACAAATCAACACATATCCCAAGCCGTACTCAAGTCAAGGTTTGACTTTACCGCGAATCCGCGTCTCAAGTAACAGTTTGACAGCAATGACAGTGTACTTGAGTAACGAGTCTCGTTTATTAATACGTTCGCACTCACTTGATACGCCGTACCTACAGCTGTACTTACTGTACTTACTGTACGGTCTATTAATTAAAACAACATCATAAGTACTTTCTTGAGAATTGTCTTGGAGATAAGAACGCTTTATTAATACGGGCCCTAGAGTCCATACAGTTCTTAATCGAATGATCTCTCTGTTCACAGTCTACACTGTTCGTACATGGAGGCATGTGTGAACGAGCTAGGTACAGAAGCGCTGACTTCGGACGCGGTACAGGAGCTGATTAGAGCGAACAGAGAGAAGGCGAGCTACGCGCATTTGTATAGAGATCTCATTGTATGCTTCGACGCCGATATACGGTAAGAATACATGGAATTTGGGAGGCTAAATTGCAGGTAATGTCAATTGGATTTAATTCCATTTTCTAGAACTTATAACAAGGATGTTGCCTAGTGTGGAATATCACATTTTTATAAATTAAAATTTAAAATTGCTTAATTGCGTATTTAGATTGCCGCTATTAAAAATCATGAGCAAATAAAAATCTCTTTCTCTAAAGGATTTGTTACGTCACAAGTTGCTACCGCCATACATTTGTCATTACAAAATGTATGGCGGGTGCAACTCGTGACGTCATAGGCCGATATATCGCTCTCTTTCATATTGTAAATTTAAATTGTTTGTATAAGATATACGAAAATGGGTTCTAGATTGTTTATTAATATGTCTAACATCGAATAGACGAAAATTTTTTTTTAGGCAACATGCCTATTATGTTAAATATCTTTGAACAATTTTTCTATATGAAAGAGATGTGTCGAAAAACACTCGAGAATCAAAAGTCGTCACGAAAGACAAAAGTAGAGAATCAAAATAAATCCCCATTGATTGGCTTCGTAGATGTTACTACTTTTTAGAGTTAAAAATATCTACGCAATGGGTATTTTCCCACATGTAAAAATTTTGTTTTTTTTAACATTCGGAAAAAAATTGGTAATACAATATTGTAATGTAATACCTAATTTACTACATAAAATATACTACTACATACAAACAAAAATATTTACAATGGTGAGTAGGAACATAAACGCGCAAACATCGGAGTTATCAGAAATGTATTGCATATTTTGCGTTATATTTGGCGTTTGCACAAGACTCAAAAAAGTGCTTCACACAATACGCAGTTCCTTTGAAAATATTGATTTTTAGTATATCATTCTTATTTTTCAAGGCACTATTCATTTATGATTTGTTAATTTTCTTTATGACTGCGTAGATTTTTAAAAAAACCCATTTCATTTTTATTTCGATAGACGTATATTATATATCTGAAAAATAGCTGTCTAAAAACTGTCCCCACTGACTGGCGTTGTTTGGGGCCATTTTGACATTCGAGGTATGGTGAAATCAAGACGGCGTAACTTTTCTTGTATGAAGATTTGTTCTGTCAAATGTACATACGGTTATCTTTAGTTAAAACCTTCGTTTATTTCAGTATAATGGTGTGTATGTTCTGCGATGATCCCTACTCGCCGGAGCGCGCGCTCGGCCCGCTACTGCAGCACCGCGCCTGCTTCCTCACCGGCGACCGCTCGATACTGATAGAGACGTTCCTGGGGGATTCCAAACGGAAGGTGGAGGTGCGTCGTAGAGCTGTTTTCTTTTACATAATATTTACGGACGCATTACACCGCGTCAATCTGGACCCGTGGTAAGTTCTTGAAGAACTTGTGTTACGGGTACCAGACAACGGAAATATATCTAATACTTTTATATTTTACACATAATTAATACACATCCATGACTCAGGAACACGGAAAAACTTTTTGTTCCTTCGGCGGGATTCGACCACGCGACCCCCGGATTGAGCACCAAAACGCTCAACCAAACTGTCGGTCGTTTTGCCTTTGTGGCTCAGTCGTTAGTGCGTCGGTGCTAAAGCCGGAGGTCGTGGGTTTGAATTCCGCCGAGGTAACAGCAAGTTTTCAAGGGTCCTGGGTCATGGATGTGTATTAAATATGTTTATAAAATAATAAAAATCTCAAACATATATACAGGATGTATTTAGACCAGTTATTTATTAATTTCGTGGGCTTATAAATTATAATAAGCCATGAAATAGATCCATTGGTACTAGTCATTTGCTTTAATCGATTGTTTTTGTAAAAGTTAAAATTTTCAATATCCAATGTACAGTGTACAGTACCCGGCGATAAATATTGCACATCGACCTTTGGAAAGAGACAATCGACTAATTTCGGCTTCGTAGAGCGTTACCTCTCTCGTACGAAATACAAACAGTCAGGTATCTTTTAGGAGCTGTTAAAACAATTATGATTTGCTTCTTTTGATAATTCTTTTTATTATTTGTATAAAATGCATCAATTTTTCTATAAGTGATGGCTTTAGGTTGGGGTTAAATTTCCCTCTTTTCCCTAAAGTTGCCATAGTACAACTTTAAATTATTTAAATTTGGGGGTGTTAACAACTCTAAATATATATTTTGAACTGGACGCGACCGCACTCTATCGCATTTGAACAACGACTAACAAAACGTCACATAGGTAGTGTGCGACAGAGATAATGCTCTACGAAGCCGAAATTAGCCGATTGTCTCTTTCCAAAGGTCGATGTGCAATATTTATCGCTGGGTACTGTACATAGTACATAACCACGGGCGATCGGAGGCGGGCGCGGGGGACGTGTTTGCGCGGCCTACCCTACGCATGAGCGAATAGAGAAATTCAGCTAATACTAGCAGCTGTCCCGTATGTAGTAAATAAACCACGAAAATTGTTTGAAAATTTAAAAACCAACTGTCCCCAGGCACTACAGTATTTGAAGAGTGGTCACTTCGCTCGGAGAATACTGTATAAATCATCCAATAACTGATAAAAAGGCCTCAGTTTATTTTAAAGTTCTAATAACATTCAAGTAGGTACCTATTTACTAACTTTTCTTAAGTAAACATTTAATTACTTAAAATTTTTTGTTCTGATTAAGAAAAATAAATGAAAATAAAATGAGATGCGGTACATACAGTTAAATCGAACAGCAAGTAGCAAATGGCCTACCGTGCCGACGTCTAAGCATTTTAGCCACACTGCGGGCTCCAAGACGAAGATCCCGGCGCACCGTCTAAAATTTGCTCCTCGATATTTACGTCCAGTTGCCGCCCACCGCTAGAGGCTCAATGGGCCTATTTTCTAACACTCGCATGCCTGTGTAATTGTATGGGAGTCTGAAAGATGGCGGGCATGAGTATATCACCTCCGGTAAATCCTCAATGCCTCTGCGACATTCCCAAATATTTGCTTCACATAAGCACATCAACACTAACAGCCAACTGACCAAACTGAGAAAATTATTTTATGTACAAAACATAGGCATGTGTCCAGAAATGTATCGATAGTTTTTCATATCGATAAATTACTATTTAATTTGCATACGCATTGATTTGTATGAACTTATTACAAAATCTACTGGAGGCTCAAGGTGCGTAAAAGAGCGAAGAGAGAGGCGCGTGGGAGACGATAATCGCATACCATCAGGAGATCTGTCTGCTCGATTGCCGGCCATAAATCATAAAAACCCAGCTTGATATAAAAACAGTAACTTATTTATTACAAAAAACTAAGGAAAAAAAATCATATCAAACAACTAATTTAAATATCGACTACGTATACGTAAATGTTTAGGTAGGTAGTTTTCGAAAGAGTTGAGCGGCACGCTTTTGATATTTGCCGCCAAATAGCCGTGCTGTGGCCGCGCGCGCCGCATAGCGTCGGCATTCTTTGAATTTTGCCGAAAGTCGATAAAAGAACTACCTATGTTGTTTTGAAATAGATTTTCGAATTTAGTTGCGGTTTTTCTCTCGAGGTAAAAGGTTGTCGTCTGATTTGAGTTTCACTATTAGGTCGTGTTTAAAAACGTAGTGTTGTGTTGTTAAGTTTTAAGTGATACGTGTAATGATTTATGGTGCTAGTAACGATTTTCAATGTTCAAAATGCAAGAAAAACATTTTCTAACAACTTTAAGTTTTAACTTTTAGAGTGACACCTTGCCGCGGTCACCTGACGGTTGATGGATTCCGTGAACTTATTACTATTATAGGAGTAGACTTAGTACAGCCCGATTCAAACTTTATGACGTCTCGGAAGTTAGCTGCGAGAGTGGTTGCGCGCAGGTACAGTCGGATCAACAATGATTCGACTACAGTTGATTTTTTTAATGTCGCAATATAGTTACCTACCTATATTACTAATAAAGAGGCACCTTTTAAAATTATTCATGTAAAAATCGTAGAATTTCTGTGAAATTAAAGATTTCTTTAAAAATACTTTTGGGTGTTTCTTTCATCACGCAGAAATATATTATTTATATGTAACCATAAAATTGTAAAAACCGTTAGATTGTAATATAACTAGTGAAATTGTAAAATGTTTATAGACTTCCGATGTGAATATTCTGCCTATAAATTAACACATTATTTTTCGTTAGATTATAAACATAAAGTAATTAATCTTTTAAAATATTTTTACAATCTCGTTAGTTATTTTACAATCTAACGGTTTTTACAATTAAACGGTGACATATGCATAAAGAAGTATAGAAGTACTATGAATGTAAAATTAAGTCCACGCGAACCGATTCACGGGCAATAGCTATATGGTAAAAATTATATCCTAGTTAATAATCCAGTAGTTTCTACATTCGTTACTAATAAAATTAGCGTGTTAAACCAAACAAACAAACTCTGCACCTTTATAATATTAGTACAGTAGAACGCCGATTATCCGAATTAATTAATCCGATTAATACTAACAACTAATTATGTGCTCAACTGTACTTAAACAAAGAACCGCGCGTGTGTGCAATATACGGACGTAAAATTCACACTAATTCAAGGTGCTTGAGTCGACTGCGGGTGGCAGAGAGGGGCGCGCGGGGTGATGCCCCGCCGTCGCGTCCTTCTGCGTCCCCGCTGATACCTAATATTGTGCATTGCGCAGCCTAGCGCACGATGTTCCGAGACGTCATAAAGTTTGAATCGGGCTATGATCGGGCTATACCTACTACCTACTAGCAGTCATTCAGTACTCAATAGTCAATACTTCTTTCACGTAAGTATTATAAATAGCTATTAGCCATAGTTTTACTTATTATGATCGGTGTATTTACGTACGTAACTTATTATCATTAATAATAATTTACTAATGCTACTTCGGGCACCCTTTTATACACCTACTTAGTTTCATTGTTACCTGCAGTTCAACCACGTTACTTCTTTCGGTTATTGTCGTTTTTCAAACACCGTCTGTAATTACGATAGAAAAGCGATGATTGCCGTTAGACATTTAGAATTTAGTTGCACTGTACACAGGGTTCGTTATTTGTCAAGCAACATTTCGTGCGTGATTTACGAACTACCCTGCAGGCGGTGTAGAGCAGGGATTCCTAAAGTGGGTTCCGTGGTCATCAAGGTTCCGCCAAAATTATTTGAAATTATGAAATCCAAACATCCGTCATTTTTGTGTGTGTACGGTTGTAAGTCACTGCAATCTGCATACATTAAACATCGCTGAACGTGTGTACTAGTGATGTAACGAATATTCACATTCACATTCGCATTCGCGAATATTCGCACATTTTTGTATATTCGCATTCGCATTCGCAAAATTTTTGCGAATGTTTTGCGAATACGAATATCAGAAAACAAAAACAAGTTGAAGGTTACATTAGGTTAATAAAATCAAAATCCATTCATTTAATTTTTAAGGTCTTTAAAACTTTTATTACATCGTCTCAAACTTTTTCGTCTGTGTGTTGCATGTCGCGTGACAGTCGGCCGCGGAGTAGGGATAAAGTGAAAGGCGCTCGTCAGAGCAGCCGAGGCCAATATGGCGGCGCCTATAGTTCGCATCAGCTGACCGTGTAGTGTATAGACTAGTACTCATTTGTGCCAGTGCTCCACGCTATTTTGTTATTAAGTTTCACTTTTACCGTGGTTTCATAAAACCACACAATCCTTTTTTGTTTAGAGAAAAAGTAACTTAACTAGGTTAGGAACTGAGTTGTTAGGAATTAATTATATTAACATCTTGAACAAAACTAAAAGTAATAATTAAACAAAAACATTATTCTTCTACAACAAACCATAAATGTTACATACATACTTAACAAAAAAACACAAAATTATTCTTCCTTTCCTTGAATATTCATTGTTCACGGCGCGGCGGCAGGCCCGTGCATCAGCTGACGGGTCATTGGCCGGCGAGCGTAATAAATTACATTTCGTAATGAAGTAAAAATAATAACATTTTAGATATTAATAAAAATCTACTTCTAGACAGTTTCTTCTTATGATTAAAAGGTATAAAATGTAAAAAAATAAAATAAATATGATTAAAAGGTATAAAATGTAAAAAAATAAATAGAAAAAATGAAATTTATGAAAATAAAAATAAAAAAAATACTTTTTTTGTAATGAGAAAAGGTAGTATAATTATATCCCAAAGTTAATGGAAACGGTCTTCTGACACCCTGTATATAGTATTAAAAATACTTCCCGTTGTCTGGTCCCCGTAACACAAATTCTTCGTATACTTGCCACGGGGCCAGATTAACGTAGTGTGAAGCGTACATAAATATTATACATTAATTATATCGTATACTGACTACTACTATTACAGTATATTATGTATACGGTAATAGTAATAGTCAGCTGTAGATAGTATATAAAGGAAAAGTATTTATAAGTTTTTATTCATTGTATTTTGTTCTAGGTTATAATATCAAGCTTCCACGGCGCGAGTCAGTTCAGAGAGGAATTGATACACGGCTTCATACTGATATACTCCGCGAAGAGAAAAGCCAGTTTGGCGACTCTAAAGTAAGTTCAAATAGTGTGAAAATAGCCTTCAATATTGTTATTGTGTTATTCGTAGATATTAGTATTAATTGAGAGCATATATATTAAATAACGTTCTTTACCATTACAGCGCGTTCTCAATGAACATACCAAACCTGCCGATCCAAATGGTGGCGGTCACGGACGGAGGCGGATCGGCCGCGTCCGCGTTCTTCGGCACGGACCTCGGCCACGCCCTCATAACAGACGGCAACGCTACTGCGGACCGCCTCGGCGCGCACTTTACAACGTACACGTCCAGCGCGGAGAACAAGTGT
Source organism: Phengaris arion (assembly GCA_963565745.1). Classification (NCBI taxonomy): domain Eukaryota; kingdom Metazoa; phylum Arthropoda; class Insecta; order Lepidoptera; family Lycaenidae; genus Phengaris; species Phengaris arion. The sequence continues at coordinate 4,388,289 of OY751448.1, forward strand.
GAGTGTCTAAACTCTAAAGACAGAGACTGAGACAAATGACACGTCATTCACACGACACGTCAGCAGACAGAGACGAGAGTCGTCATTTGTCTGTCCCTCTATTTAAACGAGCTCAAGAAATGCATTTAAAGTATTTTGTTACGGTTTATTATAAATATTTCAAAAAAATAATGCTAAAAGCAGTTGACTTGCGAGACTTTTCACAAACTTCTCAGAAACGTAGTTTGACTCGGAATTGGATTCCCGCGCTGCTACCAATAATCGCTTGTCTTACTTAGCGTTAAATAGTTTCCGCGCGTAAAGTCATCGAATCCGAATCGCATTCCTATCAATAATCGCTTATCTTGCTTAACGTTAAATAGTTTTTGGGCGCCAAGTTATTGAATCCGAATCCCATTACGTTTCCGTGACGATTGTGAAAAGCTAGGCTGATGTATTCTGACACTATCCGTGGCTATATTAATCAATAGACGAGCTGTTATATTATGTTGAAATCTTATATTTTTTCTGTTTCAGCGGCATTCTACACGCCGTTCTTCAAGGAGGTCTGGGAACGCAAGGGGGAGATCGAGCGCGCGTTCCGCATGGAGCAGCCGGCGCGGCCCAACTTGCCTGACGTCGCCGCCGCGCGCCCCCCGCACGCGCCGCGCCCCCGACAGCACCGGTACGTCCGCTGTGACACTATGGTCATAAGCGTAACTGTACGGTCATAGACGGCTATCTATGAAACCGTACAAATACGCTTATGTAATGTTAATGCATGTGGAGGCTCGACAAAAGTGTCTTACATATAACTGTCGTGAAATTACGCTTGCACACAATATATGGAACACCGTACAATGCACGACAATGCTATTTTTAAAGACGATACTATATTTTTGCATTAGCAAAAGAAACCCAAAACCCCATAATAAGAACCTCGCAATATAAAATAATAGAAAACAAAAATAACACTACATCACCCATAAATTACTTAAAATCGACTATGGTAGACAGGTCACATAATTCATTATTATTTATTGATCATCACTCTTAAAACACGCATTCATCGCATCAAAAATATACAATACACTTTTATTTTTTTACTCACATGTTTTATTTTCGTTTCAGAATGGACCACAAGCTCACCAACTCACTGGATCTACTCATCGGCCCCGACTCGCGCGCCGACATTGACTCCGAGTACAGTGACACACTCAACAATTCAAAAAACAGAGGTTTCCTCAAAGGTACATACTTTTTTAAATCTATTTTGTAGGACATTTCACATTTAAATCCGTTATAATTATCCGATAGGTTGGATACCAGGAAAATTATTATTTACCATCTATAAACGCACTCAATAACTAAATGAATTTTAATTCTGACACATTCTACAATCATTTTCCAATTATAAACACATAACTTCTAACATTTTTCTTATCTGTTTCTAAAACGTTTCTTGTGTCAAGCATGACACAGTACAGTAAAATTAATTTGCTAATGTTTTTGATAATCTTCTATATTCATAACTTTCATTACACTCTCTACTATGCTTCCAATTTAACCATCCGTCAATTTATTTATTTGTGACGTAATTTGTACGCAGGTTTCAGCGTGTACCCGCCGCCGAGCACGCCGCCAGAGCCCGCGCCGCCCGACCACCGCATGCACGATCTATCGCGTGAGTATTTGCCTACATGCTATGACTAATGACTATAATTTACAAACATATAGGATATTCAAGGAGCTAATTTATGTATTAGTTTAACTAACCTCAAGAAGTGAAGGAATTCCATTGAAATCAGTTAATTATTGAATATGGAATCTTTCTTCTTTCTACAGCAAGTGCTTACTGCCTGCACTTTTAGCATAACCACCGTAGATATGGTTTCTTTCTACGGTAGAATAGACAATACGACAGTTTGACAGGAAAGCTGTCATTTTGTCCATTTTATCTGTCAGTATGTCTATTCCTGTGTAGACAAAACGCGTTTCTATGGTGTCACCATAGATATGCGTTTTGTCTACCATGTTAGGCATGGCGCTGCTGAGGTGTTATAAATTTCACCTCACAGGTGAAACAATATAAAGTGTTAAATTCCTTGTTGTGAAAGATAAGCACCCGAAAATAAAATAAAAACATATCGAAGTCAATAAATAGTTTATCCATTGATCGCGACATGTTGCGAATATTAGTCAAATTACATATATATTTTTGTTAAGCAAAAATTATACCGACTACAGCAGAAGGTTATTAAAGATTTCTATGGATTTTTAGGAGTTTGCCATTTTGTAGTAAATAAATTTTAACACGAAATTAAATTGCCAATTGTTACAACGCAGCGGATCTCAACTGTTCCGAGGATTCGCTCAGCACGCACGAGTCAGGTGATTGCATGTCAATCCAAAATCGATTTTATTTCGTTACCGGGAGGGTTCTTTGTTGTCTGTAGATAGTTCATGTGGAATGCTTTTTGCATGTACCCTTTAGATTTTAGTTTATTTTGTTTAAATAATACATTTTTATTATGTTAATTTTGTTGATTGTGTTATTAGATGGCATGTACAGCTTGGCAAAAAAGAATATTAGGCGGTGACAGTGGGAACTAAAAACTTTTTCAACTATATTTTATCCATGATAGATTTGAATTATTGCAATTGTAATTAAATTAATAAAATTTAATTTTAATGTACTAAATAATTCATTCCAATCTATTACGGCTAAAAGAGGAGTTGAAAATGTTTTTAGTTCCCGCTGTCACTGTGTCATACTCTTTTTTGCCAAGCCGTAACAGTTAGATGTTTTGTTCTGTGATTGTTTTGCGAAAAACATTAAAATAATTAAATACACGTAGTCACGTGTATTTGAGGCAAAATAGTACACTTTTAAAACAGTTGTAAATCGATTTATTAAACTTATTATGTCTAATTTAACTTAAAATATTTTTATTTACAATTAAAAATACAACATTCTCTTAATTGAGATAGCTTGAAAGTTCTTTTAATGTCATATCATTTTTATATTTTGTATAAACAGTTAAGTAGTTGAGATAATATCCTTATCCATACCTTATCAAAATAATAAATACCGATTTTATAGGTCTTTATTTTAAGTCCAGAGAAATGTATTATTTGTAATTCTATAATGGCCGAAACACTTAAGATTTTTATACATTATTATTGTTATCCAACACTAATTACACTTTCTCTCTATCTAATAAAAATATTTACACAATTAATAAGCTATACAATGTTTTGTCCTTGTCTGATAAGTTGGAAAAGTAGCTTGACAGGCAAGGACAAAAAATTGTGTAGCTTATCCATTGTATAAATATTTTTATTAGTAAGGGGGATAGTTTTTAAAGCAGCGTTAATTACAACATCCATCTGCTTCATGGTCGCGTAGATGTGGCGTTGATTACTACCAAGGATTGTGCTCGATAGTTCGCTTTATAATATAAGCTAAAAAAATTATGTGTTATGTAGATGGAGGTGGTTTATGGCAGCCGGCGGGGTACGGGCACCGCGCCTTCACGACGGGCCGCGCGCGCCCGCAGCCGCCGCCGCAGAGGCTACGACACTCCCAGACGCTCAAGGTACGACATTGAGGGTTTTACTTCCATCGCGCTATCATAATTCCGCTGAAGAGCCACACTTCGGTATAAATGGGTCGGTTTGACTGCGGAGATCATGGCCTCACAGAGAAAATAGAACACTATGCGCAGTAGGTTTTCTTTGAATTACTTCAAAAGTTATTGTCCGATTTCGCTCAAAATAATGTCCCTAAAGAGTTTTTAGCATCAGTATGGAAACTTACAAGTTTCTATCTCCTATAGTGTGAAAAATGAAACCTTGCCTTAATTTTTATTATTATTATTTATAATTAAAATACTTATTATATTCTAATACAGGGGGTATTATACACGTATATATACACGAGGGAGTAGAATGATAAAATATTTTTCATCCCCTATATATTTATACTTCACATGTATGGAGAGCCACCCCTAAAATATGGAATTATTATTATTTCATGATGTCAAAACCGAGATCTATACACATTATATAATAAGACCAATTTCATTAATTTATATTCATAATTACAGAAGCTAGGACAGACAGAGCGAAATTATAAGGGTTCACTGATTATTACGAAACCCTAACAAGTGTGAATTTACGTCTTCGAGTTATACGTCCATTTTTACATACATATCTAATATGAAAGAGATATTAATTATAAGAGATATTTAAAAAAAGTGCTTAAAACTAGGATATCTGCTTAGTAATATATTAAATTGTTTTAAATACAAATAAAATTAGTAATATTAAATTTATTTACAGCAACCGGGGAAGCTAGACATGAACAACTATACAATGGTCAGTGACGCTCTACAGCACATAACCATCGGACCTCCACCTCCTAGAGAGAGAAAGGTATATTTCTCCAACCTCCTTTAAATAAATATTGAATAACATTGATCCCATTCGTAACGTAAAGATTGTTGGTCATGGAAATTATTTTTTAGGAAATTAATTCCGTACTTATTCGGAAATAATTTAATAAAATAGTAAATAATTTAAATAAAATCTAAGCCGGGTGGCTTAGATTTTTTATTAGATTTTTTATATACTTAAAACATTAAAATTGTTATGTTATTCTAGTCATCGCGGCCGGGCTGGGGCGGCTCGGGGCAGCACCAACACCCATCAGGCGTGAGCTCCGAAACCGAACTGGATGCTCAGTATGCACAGGTATTGCAGACCTTTATTCATTCAGTCCATCTGTGATTTGTTGATAGTAAGTGTGGCTTAGTGCCGATATTTCTATACGAATAACAGATTGTAATTATAACATGAATAATTATTGTAGTAAAGTGTTCTTAAATACAAAACTGCGGTTGCGGAGCACGTAGCGTTTGGTCCATAGACTTGTCGCTACTATTGTCTCTTCCACTCGCGCACGGATATATTCCTATCGTGTTCACATTGTGCATTGGTACGCGAAGGGAGCGCGATAGCAATATGTTTGTGCGCGGGTGAAATAGACAAGTATGAGTCAATGTACGAAACTCTACGTGCTCCGCGACCGCACTTAATTCGTATAAATTACTAGTCGTAATAGGATAAGTTCCTGTAAAGATTTAAGTTTTTTGGAAATTTTAAATTAACTTTTAAATTAACGTGATATATTACATACTTATGTATTAATTCTATTCTGTATATATTTTCATGTATGTAAATAAATAAAAAAATAATTTGAAAGCTATTATTATTTTGGTATTGATTTATTAATTTTAAAATTGCAGATAAAAGAAACTAACGAGTACATGGAGGCGCCTTCGATGACGCGGCTCAGAAGACACCGGCGACACCACGACAAGACGCCGCTACATCAGCCGTGTAAGTTTAAAATACAAGTTAAATGTCTGCTAATTGTGTAAAAGTGAGAGCTCCGTGGCCTAGTCAGTAGACCATTTGATACGCACTCGACACATCCTGGGAATCGAACCTGCACTCTAGGTTCGATTCCCAGGTAGTAGCGTGTACCAATGAGACTTTTTCAGATCTCAAGTACATTATTATACGGACGCTCTAACGGTGAAGGAAAACATTGTGAGGAAACCCGCTCATTGTTGGCCCCAGACGTTTGACCAGTCATTCCTTTGGACTTAAGCTTGGGCAAGCATACGACATTTAAGAACGGCCTGACCCAGGCACTACAGTATTTTAAGAGTGGTTACTTCGCTCGGAGAATACTGTATAAATCAACCGATAACGGATGAAAAGGCCAAAGTTTTTTTTGTCTGCTAATTATTAAATCTTGATTCTACTACTATTAACTGCACGGTAAACCTCAGCTAACTACGTGATCATTGTTTCCAGCATTCTCCGAGACGGACAGTTCGGGGTCGAGCGAGGCGTCCGGCGGCGCGCGCGCGCACGTACGTCGTAGACATCATCACGCCCCGCGACATTATAAGAAACGGTAAAAAAAATATACCAGAGAGTTACTTTTTCAGTTGCACGTGGTAGGACATACGAGGGCGGCACTGAAAATTTCGGGAATCAAGGAAGTGACACAACATTACTATTTAAAAATGTATTTATTGCTTTTCGAAGTATTCTCCGCGAAATTTGACACATTTTTCCATACGGTGGAACCAATCATTGAAGCAACCTTTCCATTCGGAAGTAGGGGTCTCCAAAATGGCCGTTTTGTAGGAGTCCACAGCTTCTTCAGGTGATGAAAATCTCTGACCACGCAATTTATTCTTTATTTTAGGGAAAGTATAGAAATCATTAGGGCTTAGGTCGGGGCTGTACGGCGGATGGTCTAATAATTCTATGATTTCTTGCTCTAAAAACTCTTTTTTCTGTGCGCGGTGTGAGAACTCGCATTGTCGTGATGGAGGATGATGCGGCGGTTGCAGTTCTCTTTACGGAGTTCAGAAACGACCTGTGGCAAACAAATGTTAGCATACCATTCTGCATTAACCGTTCTATGTCCCTCAAGAGGAATAGTCGCAACATGGCTGGTTTTGGAGACAAACGTGGCCACCATTTTTTTTGCAACACTCCGTGAACGAACAATTTTTGTTGGTTTAACTCATTTTCGAACACCAAAACTCGTGACTGGTTTTTAGTTTCGGGTTCGTACGCGTATATCCAGGATTCGTCACCTGATACGATGTTGTATACAGCATTTGAGGATCCTGCGTGGAATCTTTCGAGAGTTCTGACGCACCAAGTAACGCGAGCAGCTTTTTGCTCTTCACAGAGCAAATGCGGTATCCATCGGGAAAACAACTTTTTTACACCTAATTGTTCATGCAAGATTATTTGTATTTGACTCATGCCAATGTCTAAAGTTGCCTGAATTTTGCGGTATGTCACATGTCGATCTTCCTCAATCAGCTTACGCACTGCATCAACGTTTTCTTGGGTGACTGCAGTTTTTGGACGACCTTGACGGGGATCATCACTGAGCTTGACACGTCCACGTTGAAATTCAGCAAACCAGCGATAAATTGTGGTTTTGGATGGGGCTTCATCACCAAATGCAGAAATTATCCGGTCAACACACTGTTTTTGTGTTAAACCACTTCGAAAGTCATAATAAATCATCGCTCTAGAATTTTCTCGAGTCAATTCCATTTTCTCAACGACTAAACAAGTTTGAAAAGACCTTGACACAAGACCGAGAATCTTTTTTTAAATAAATAAACTGTATTCGATTTTTAAAACCAAGGAGTTTTAAATTAAAAAGATTTTAATATGACAGGAACAGTGGAAATATTCCATTCCCGATACTTTTAGTGTAGCCTATGTATCTAAATTACGTAAATAAAAATTCCTAGCCGGTAATCATACCCTTTGAATACCCTTTGAGGACGAAACACGCTGCAAGTAGATACACATGTTTCATAGATCTTTTTCGTTTCATACTAATTGGTAAATGACTACGACAAAATACAGTTCAGTTATGTTTGATAAATAATATAATTCATTGTAACTGGCGATTTGAAACGTGACGAGGTCAGTTGATAAGTCACACTATAAATACATGCCCGTAAATAGTAAGGCTGGGTCTATCTACCAGTCTAGTCTACCAGTGGTTCCCAGACTCTTTTGTTTCATAGACCACTTTCAAAATTTTGCTGGATCTGGTGGACCCCTTGCATCTACATTCTACATTACTACCAATTTCTAAATCTCGAAAAAAAAGTGAAGATTAGATCTATCTATCTATGGAAACTTGCGTTGTGGCTGAGTTTCAACGACGAACTAACAGTTTTCGAAAAAAAAAAAAGGTTAGAATTGATTGCTTGATAGGGTTAATTATTTGATAATAAAGTAAGTAGACTAAACAAATTTTCAATTAAATTTTAATTCATTGTGTTGTGAGTGGATGTCAAAAAAGCAAAGATGGCCAATCGAAAAAGTGACTCCATCCAACTTTATTTTTTTTAAATCTACAGTGATTCAGCACAAGGACCAATCAATTCTTACAAATTTTATTTAGAAAACGTCCCATTCGGAGTGGTAAAAAGAAATATAGTATGAAATATAACCTTGTGTTGAAGGTATAGGTATATATTATATATTCAAATATATAAATTATTACACTAATAATTATTATTGTTTTAACAGTCATAATATAATCAAAATTAAATACTTATTTATAACGTATGTAACTTCTACAATGGTAATTACAAAAAAATATATTTTTAATGAGATGGATGTACTTGATGGATCGACAGCAAATTATCAATATTTGGCTTGAGTTGTGTTAGGAATAACCGCAAATCTCCCCGTTCTGTGATATTCAATCTATTCCTTTTTTTTGTTAATAAGTTTGTAACGGCACTAAAACTTTTTTCGACGAGATATGACGAGGGAAACGCTATCAGAAGCTTTTGCGCGATTCCCCACAGTCCAGGATATTTTTCAGGTATTTCTGCCTGCAGCCAAAATTTTTGATACCCTCTTTTAAATGTCACTTTCAGCTCCTCATTAGTGCTAAGCTCGAGTAGCTCCTCTTGTAATATTACATTCTCCACTTCCGTTTCATCAAATGGATTTATCATCCATGGTGGTATTTTCATCGCCAGAATGTCTTCAAATCTAATTTTAAAATCATCATGCAGGGCAATCAAATGTTGAACGTATGTCTGAATATCTTCATCAAGACATTCTACCTGCTATAAGTTTGAAAACTGTGAAAATTCGAGCCGACCAATATTTTCCTTCATAAATTTCAATTTACCAATAAAAGCTGAAATTACACTTTGTTTTTATTAAATTAAGGCTGTCCCCTTGTAATTGTAAGTTGAGGTCATTAAATTTTTTGAACAAATCTGTCAAATACGCGATGTCTACTTTAAAATTGATTAGGTTTTTTTTAAATCAGGATCTTTACTTTCCAGAAATTCTAAAACTGAGTCAAAAAGTGAATAAAATCTTGATAAACATGCACATTTCGACAACCGACGTACTTCGGCATGTAACAGCAATCGTTGGAAGTTTTCATCATTTTTATCGCACAATTGTGCAAGTAAGCGTGTATTCAATGCATTGCTTTTAATTTTGTTAACTGCATTAATCACAAATTGAAGCGATTGGTGCAATCTATCACTCAAATTTTTCGCTACTAGATGTTGTCGGTGGATAACACAGTGAATTGCAGTTACCTCTGGTATAATTCTTTTAAGATGGCCTATAAACCCACGATATCGCCCGACCATGGCAGGAGCTCCATCTGTTGCCACCGAAATAACGTTTGTAAATGGAATCGATTTTTCTTTAAAAAATAACTCAGGACATTAAATATTGATTCACCTTTAGTCTTCAAAGTTTTCGCGAATAGCTCTTCATGAATTTTTTCGCCCATAACAAATCGAACATATGCCAATAATAATGCTTCATTGCCAGGTAAAGTTGACTCGTCCAGTTGAATAGAAAAATGAGTTGTTTGCAGATAATCACACAAGAAACTTTCAACATCAGAGCTCATGTCATCAATACGTCTTTGTACAGTGTTGTTACTCAAAGGAGTTCTTTTGAGTATGTCAAATGAAGATTTGTGCAGAACAGTTTTTAAAACCTCTTCAACAGCAGGTAAAATTAACTGTTCTCCAATGGTGTGCGGTTTTCCAGATTTTGCTATAAGTAATGAGATATTGTAAGATGCCCGCAAGCCATCATCGTTGCTGTCAGATGTTGAAGCGAACATACTGTGCACAGTGGGTCTCTTTTCATATTTTTCCTTTAATGTTTGAAAATATTTTAAATCTTTACCTATTTTATCAGGATGACACCTACTTAGGTGGTCTTCCAGCTTTGATGGTTTCATAGAGTCATTGCTCAAAACTTTGTTGCATAAAAGGCATGTGGGCAATCGTTTATCTGCCTGTGATGGAAGCAAACCAAATTTTAAATATTCAACACTGTACTGACGACATTTCTTCTTAGATTCGGTCATATTTCGTATCAATTAAGTACCTACCTTTAAATAATAAATAAAACAATTCAAGTTTTAATACAAAATGTTGAAAAATGGTTTTAGCAGTAGGCACGCCATATTATATTATATAGGCAGGTTGGTAGGTATACAAATAGGCAGGTAGGTACTTACTTTTCCGACACTGGTAATCACGAATATCGATTCACTTTTCTGTATGAAATTTCTGAAACAAACGAGTAACGTTTATCCTTGACATTCGTATTTATATTGGTATACGTTACATACACGTTATTTACACGTTCATACAAGATTGCAAGTACATACACCACAAGTCGTATTGATTTGGACGGCGGCCGGCGCGGCAACAAGTCTCGACGCGTTGTACTGAATATGGACTATGCAAGTTTTTACAAGTAACAGTCGCTGAGCTTCTTAAAATATTATCTGCCTATATTGATAGGAGATAATTGTCTTATTGAGAAGGTTTAATTTAGGTATCATATAGTATCGTAGTTTGTGTTGTTGTATTCCCGTATGATGGATGGTGTGGCTCAATAAGTTATAAATGAAATTGAAAAAGGAAAGTAGCTTAGGGCCGGATAACTCAACTGGTAGAGCACTCGGCACGATATCGACATGGTCTGGGTTCTACTCCCAGTTCGGAACTATGCATTTTTTTCTCAATTTATTTATAAATTGTATTATTGAGAAGGTTTAATTTAGGTATCATATTATTTAAAATAACAAGCCAACATTTTAGTTCTTCACTATCGAAATCAAATTAATTTTCATGCACTCCTGCTTACGATTGTAGACCCCCATTTTGTGTCACGTCCAACGTTAGACCCCCGTCGAGTATCCCGTGGAGCCCTGGGGGTCCACCTGGACCACTGGGAATTACTGGTCTATACGATCCGAAACCCGGTGGGCCCGGGATTTTTTTATGTAATCTTGTGCAAAATGGCCTATGTTAGGAACAAAACTTACTAAAAACATATATATCGACATCTTATCTTGATAACACAACATAGCACGTGTCCGTAAGTTGCATAAAACTCGCCTTTTCATTTCTATATATTTGCCACAAATTATATATTTTTTTGTTTTTTTTCGATAAAATTTTCACATTTACGACAAAATAAACCCAAAAATACCGGGAAAATTTATAGCACTGACAATAGAACTCTGCGCTAATACAATACAGTTGAAAATCGATGTGTCAAATTGACATTTGGCTCGACACTTGTGTGTCTGATTTTCAGCTCTATTGTATTAGCGTAGAGTTCTATTTTCAATGCTCTGAATTTTCTCCGGCGTTCCGGATTCCGGATCACATAGTCTCAGCCTAACCCTCAATATTCCAGGTCTCTAGGCAACCTAGTAGCGGTGCAGAGCCCGCGTGTACCCAAACTGGGAATGTTTGTCGGCCCGCCCGAGCTGCCCACTGGATATAGGGCGAGAACGGTGGAGGATAAAGGTGTTAATACGTATTATTATCAGCTTTTCTAAGAGCTGGAGGCTTAGTCGAGGTGACTTCTTTAATAATTACAATAAAGAAGTTCAAATTATATTTTTTTTATTCTTTAAAAACTTCGTAATCGTTCTGACTTTGCACTTTGTCTAAGGCTCCTGTGCTCGTTTCGTTAAATGTAATTGAGTGCGAAATACGCTTGTATTTCGTCTCAGTTGTTTCATATATTCAATTACTTTTAAGCAAGCTTCAAATTTTTTGTGTAACTTAGACGGCACGGTAAATAACTAAAGCGGCGGCAATTGCAATGTTACTTCGACAGTAATTGCGTCAATAGTGTCCACAGATTCATTGGACAGATCTAATTTTATGTATAATTTTCCAGTTGCCAGCGACTCTAGTGAAGGTAGCTCGGATGGTGAATCCAGAAGGCCGAGGCCTCTGCCGCCTCCGCCGCACCACGAGCCTACACATAAGGTTTGTATTGTACAGTTCGTTTTTTAACTTCGGCGTATATTTAAGTAACTATTAATGTTGCGAAGGAGTAATATATCATTGTTGCCTGCCTTCTTATTAGATAATAGTAAAGAGTCAACATTTAGCCGCGAGGCGTGTCATGTCACGCGTTTCTACATCAATGATGTATAGATGATTTGTACAAAATCTTTTTAATCCGTAGTAACGGAGGACGTTATTATTTTGATGATGATAAAAAAAATCTTTATAGGTTCTCTCCGGCGAGTACCCATCATCGGCGCAGGACAACTCGTCGTCCAGCGCCGCGGACTCCCGACGGCGGCAGGCGTTCGGCAAACACGACAGGAGGCATAAAGTGAGTAAATAAACCTGTTGTGTCGTCCTCATATCGTCTATGAAAAAGTATAAAAGAAAATATGTCAGGAATCACGACAACTGTCGGGTTACTGATGCAAAGAGGTGCTTACACAAGCTCAGGATAGACACGGCTAAATGTGTATATAATACACTTATTTTTAGTGTATACAAGCAGCAAAACTAAATTGTGACTATAGAAAAGTAAATTAATGTAAATACTAGTTAACTAATATCTATCACAGATTTTATTCGTTCGTTTCGTGTAGTCTGTGTTCTCGTAGTATGTTGACGTATTTTGTACCATTTGCATTCTATATAGAAAATTGTAGAAGTCTTTTACGAACATTATAATTTTTATTTTGCAGGAATTCTCTAAAAGTAAAGACAAGAAGAACGCGTCGCAAATACAAAACACAAATTCAATACAAAATTGGGGACCACAGGTACGTAAAGAAACTAAATTAAAAATGTAAAGTTTATCATAGATGCTAGATGCTCATTAGTCTATGTAAATAACAAGGACCTTTTATTTTATTTTGTTAAGAAAACTGACAGCAACAAGTACAATTATAATAAATTAAAATATTAAAAAATTAAGTGCCAATTACAAGTTTTCACAAGTACAAAACAAATTACCAAAGCTCAGGTTAAGCCCCTGAATATGACAAGAAATAAAAAAATAAAAACTACTTTTAACATACAGTTATACGCCTAGGGTAGAAACTAGGGATGGTCTGCTACGTACCCCCGCCCATTATATTGACCTTGATCGCCAGGTTTTATTTTAATGAGTTTATTTTTATTTTTAAGGAAAACTCGATATTTTTGACTAAAACTAACTGTAGCTCAAAATCTATCCATAGGACAGGCTAATGATCTTGTTTTAATCGTTAGAGTCTTAGTGTTCTGTAAAAATTAATTTCACACCAGAAAATTGTAGAGAAGAAAAGTTATGGGTAGTAAGTAAACCTAACCTGAAGTACCGTAGTAAGGAAAAATAATAATTTTAATAGCAACTTTCTATGGGGTTTAAAAAAAATCTAACAGGGTTGGAGTTCTTCTGTTTTTTTCAAAACATCCCCAGTCCATACTCTTTCTAATGATATGCTAAAAGTGTTATTATCACTTTTAGTTCCGAAGTTATTAATTATTTTCCGCAACTAAGGCATTTTAAGCAACAATTTCAACTAATGAAAATTAAATGTGTCCAACCGTAAAAGGATAGCAAATGAAAAGTAAATTTGTTTAATGTCTAATTTTATTATAAAATTTGTTCAAATTGGTGACCATTAACTTGTAAACCTGCTCGGCACCTCTTCCTCATCTCCACGGTCACCGTGCCAAGCAGCAGTTCTTCACGCATCGTATTGAAAGCGCCGTGTATCTTGCTTATCAAAACCTCCCTTGTTGGTACTTCCTCTGCGTACACCAACTCTTTCGCCCTTCCCCAAACGTAGAAATCAAGCGGGGTAAGGTCAGGTGACCTTGGAGGCCAGGGAATTGGCCCGCCCCGACCTATCCAAGCATTAGGGAAGGAGTTGTTTAAAAACTCCCTCACAACTAGGCTCCAATGGGCAGGACAGCCGTCGTGCTGAAAGACTATGGGCCGATCTTCATCAAACACGTCTTCCACTAAAACGGGAAATTCATTTTCGAGGAAATGAAGGTAGTTTTGCCCGTTTAAGTTGTCTGGCAAGAAGTGTGGCCCTATCAAGCGATTGCCGATGACGCCTGCCCATACGTTCACTGAGAACCTTCTTTGAAATCCTTTGTGCCTCTTCACTCTTGGGTTTTGCTCTCTGGGTGCCCAGTGATGGAGATTGTGATAGTTAACAATTCCTTCTCTGTCAAACTTTGACTCATCGGTTCAGAGAATACTCCGCAAAAAATGTATGTCTTCCACGTCAGTATGGAGCAAGTGGCGGCAAAACTGCATCCTCTTTGTGTAATCGTTTTCCTCTTAGCCTAAAAAAATAAAAAATTCAATGTTTTGTCATTCAATGTGATTTGTCCCTATGAATTGTTAGCGATGTAACATTGATTGCCATCTTTGCCTTTCCATTTCCCTCTCTCTCTCTCTCGCACATACGTTGATTTTAAAATTGTCTATGAAATGCACGTACTAATTCTAGCTCGCATGTCATGTGAATGACATGCGAGCTTTAAAAAACTTCATGTAAAATAATTACCTTGTACAGGGGTGTAGTGGAAGGGATGATCCATTTTCCCGAAGAACAGACCAGACTTTCCACACGCTTAACTCAAGTGCCCGAGCTACGGTTCTGATGCTTCTGGTAGGATCTTCCGTAAATTGGGCCAATATCCGTTGGTCATCAGCCACAATTGGTTCAAATCTCTTGACACTTGGTTCTCTGAAATTTAAATTTCTGGTTTGTCGTAGACGCCGATAAGTAGAGCCAAACGTCTGGTGGTTGGGTACTCGTCGCTCAGGATACCGCTCTTGATAAATCCTCCGCGCTTCGCGCCCATTGCAATTAGCCATTCCATACACCAACAGCATGTCGGCGTACTCTTCGTTGGTAAATCCAGGCATTTTACTAACAATCAACGTAAGGTAATAACAACAAAACTTAACACGAACGAAGTAATAACAAACTCAACAAAATTAACGAAAACAGTGGAGTGTCGTAACGGGAAGTACGTGAGTTAGCTAAGATGGGTAAATCTCGATTGACAAACAAAGACCCCACCGAGTTACCTGCCGCCGTCGACCCGAGAATGAAAGAGACAGAAATAAGTCTTGCTCTCATGTAAGAGTGAGACAGTAAATTTTACCTGCCAACTGTGGGCCAAACTGGTTTAAATTCCGGGAATTACATTTGTCTTACAAAGGTAGAATCGTGGTGATAAAAGTGCCTTAGTTTCAGAAATGAATTAATAACTTCGGAACTAAAAGTTATAATAACACTTTTAGCATATCATTAGACTAAGACTCTAACGATTAAAACAAGACCATTAGCAGACCTGTCCTATGGTTAGATTTTAAGCTACAGGTAGTTTTAGTCAAAAATATCGAGTTTTCCTTAAAAATAAAAAATAAAATCATTAAAATAAAACCTGGCGGTCAAGGTCAATATAATGGGCGGGGGTAGGTAGCAGACCATCCGTAGTTTCTACCCTAGGCGTATGTACAGCTCCCTACCAAACACCCTGTATATAGCTAAAAATGAAAGCAGTAATAATCGTAACATAATGTTTAGAGCGTAAGAGCATGCTTGAAACCACAAAAAAAGGTAAACCGAATGAATTATAATATTAAAATTCAAAACTACACACATACAGTTAATCAATTTTATGGTGTTATTCAAAGAAGGGCCTCATACGAGCCTTTGATTCATGATGACTTCGGTATACTTTTTTTAATAGTTTTCTGTACCACTAAACAATACTGCAATATAAGGTCTCAGCATAATCGGGCGACTGACAGTGTAGCTGACGCGCATTACCACTACATTACGGCTACGTGTGTTGCCTACACCCAATTGTATGGTAATTAATCCGCTGTCGTCGGTAGCCCGTTTGCGCTGAGCTTTAGTGAATATCTATCAGAAGACAATCTGTACAGAATGACAGACAGACTAAGAGATATAGACCGAAACTATAAGGGTTCCGTGTAGTACTACGGAACCCTAAAAATGGACCTACTCATCTGAACTCGTTTTAGGGCCCACACGGCGTGCCGCTATTCGTGGAGAAATGTATCCAGTTCATAGAACGGGAGGGCCTAGCCTCCGAGGGCCTGTATCGAGTGCCCGGCAACCGCGCGCACGTAGACATGCTTTTCGTGAAATTCTACGAAGGTAAACTACGATAGAAAAATATTTTATCTAGGTATATATTATAGTCATGCGTAGTTTTTCATTGGCTTACCGTGAAGTATAAAATAAGCTGACAAATATTGTCCTTGCAAAGCACGTCTTCTAAGATCGACCTTGCTGTATGTAAGTACAAAATTGGGAATCCGGAGACCATTAAAAACGCTCCGCACATTTTTTTTTAAACTGATTGTATTTCATGTATGTAATGTACATGTATTTGAAAATATTGTATGTGTAAAAAATTGAAATTATACCTAGTCTTGCCATAAATACTGAAACAAAGAAAAAAAAATCCTATTGCAAATAACATTTATTACTTTTACAGTTTGTAAGTTTAATACATAAATATAAAACAATTTAAAATATAAAAAGCTTATTCGAAGTGGTCTCCATTGGCTGCAATACAGTCCTTTAAACGTTGAGGTCAGTTATCAATAGAAGCACGCACTCTTTCCATGGGAAAATTCTTCACTGCCAATCGTATGGATTGTTTTAGGGACTCCAAATTATCATAGCGTTTAGAGCAAGCCGTACTCTCTAAATCATAATCCAGCGGATTAAGATCGGGACTAGACGACGGTCAGTCTTCAGCTCTGATGAGGTCCGAAACGTTCGTTCCCAACCAAGACTGCGTAGACCGAGCTTTATGACCCGGCGCCGAGCCTTGCTGGTAGGACCATTCTTGGTTATGGTTATTGACCATGGTGTTGTTAAGGGGCTTCACTACCTTCTCAAGAATGGTAACTTGATACACTTGTGCCGATGTTTTGATACCTTTTTCACAAAAGTATGGCCCAGTCACTCCTTCATAGCTAATACCCCACCAAACCATCACTGAAGTCGGATAGTGCCCACGTTGCACTCTGTCGACTAATTGGGAAGCTTCCTTAGAGCTTTGAGCATAAATACGGTCATTTTGTTTGTTAAAATGTTGCTCAATTGTAAAAAAATTCTCATCCGTAAACAAAATTTTTCTGTGACCTCCCTTTGCGTACCGCTTCAGCAGTTGTTTCGATTTTACCACCCTATTCTTTTTTAAATTATGAGTTAAGAAATTACCAGTACGTCTTTTATAGGCTGCAAGTCGTAAGTCATCTTTTAAAATACCTACGCGATTTGGTTCTAGGTGCTATCTTCATCGACTTCATCTCCCGAGATAAAATCTTTTGCTTTCGGACAGGATTTCTTCGAATTCTTTCCCTTACTGCTTTGACCACCTTTTTCGTACGAATACTACGTGGACGACCAGATCTTTGCTATCACAAACAGAGGAGGTCACATTGTACCTATTAATAGCCCGTTAAACAAACATTTTACTAATACCAAGCATATGAAGAGTTTTAAAAATTGCATTTGGCTCCATACTTACTTTGTGTAATGCAATCACAGCTATTCGGTTCTCTTTATCACCCCACTCCATTTTAATATCGCAAAATATTGTACAATGTATTGGCGCCAAAATTAGAAAACAATGAACGATCATATAAAAGTGACAAGATTCCAAATTCAAATGTAATATTTTGTTTATTTTTAATTGTAACAGTATTTATGGCCAGACTTAGTATTTGGAAAATTACTAGGCTCAAATATAGTTGCTATGATAAATTTTATAATATTATATTACAAATAGTGCATGGATATGAACAGTAATTTTTGTTCTTCAATTACACCAAAAAAATGCAACATTTTCTTACTCCTGTATTTTTTTTGCATTTGTCTATTCATATTACCTTTCGGCTTATATAATTATACAAAGATATACTTTAAAAAGTTGTTTTAAAATATTAATTTAAAATGTAGCTTTTTTAAACTGTCATTCACAGACTTGGTAAGGTCTGTATTCTATTGTTATCACGGATGGCGTCTTGTAAGTCGTGTCTAATAATTTTCAGATCCAAATATAGATCTAGATTCTCTAGATATACCTGTGAACGCGGTGGCGACGGCACTCAAAGACTTCTTCTCGAAGAAGTTGCCACCGCTACTGGACGAGCCGAGCATGGCGCAACTAGAAGATATAGCAGGTAAATAGTTGACTTCTGTCTGCTTTAATATGTGCTTATAAATATATTAACCGTAACTTAAACCACATTGAAATGCGTTGCATAGCTTAAAAGTAGTTTATATAAGTAGTAGCTTTTTCCCGCGGCTCCGCCCGCGTAAATATCCCACGGGAACTCTACTTTTTCGGAATAAAAAGTAGCATATGTTTTAGTCCAGAGTCTAAACTACTACCATACCAAACTTCATCGATATCCGTTCAGTATTTTTGCGTGAAAGAGTAACAAACTTCCATACTTATCACTCATCTATCCATCCATCCATCCATCCATCCATCCATCCATCCGTCCATCCTCACAAACTTTCACTAGTAGGTAAATACATACAAATTCGAACCCCCTGTGTTTTTCGATGGTGCGGGGCCAGGGAATTACATTATTTTCATTCCTGGGTACATACCAAATTAAAGTTTTATAGGCTTACATCTTAAGTAAGCTTTTTGTTGCAGTATCAATTTGAAAGTTCCGCCAAAAGTGTCTTGTTAGCGTACTTGTTTCTGATTGGTCATTTATACGTCACAAGACAAGTCAGCAGCCAATGACATAACGTGGTACTAGTGCCATCTGTTGAACGATATTGAAAAATCTGCAGAGATTTCCATGATTGCGGATAGGTGTCGCTCTCAATTTTAGGGCTATTCCTACATCGCGCTTTCGAAAACGCGGCGCTCAGAATGACATCCCTCACGATATATTAGTTCGGCATCGCTTCTCGGCCTTTTGGCTAAGATCAAAGTGTAGTATCTGTTCTTTTCAGCTTAATATCTGAAAGTTCCCGCACTGCGGGACCAGTATATTAATCTGATTTTTGTACCACGACGGGATGTTCGGGGCTCGCTCCACTCCCGTCACGGGTTGGCCCGGCATTGCAGTGCCGCCGGGATCGGCCCACATAAATTCTTGTAAACTAAGTGCCTATTCTATAGAGAACCGAAAGATTGTACGTCGGAATTCTTAAAGTTGAGAGGTTCAATTTGGGAACTTGGGAAGTACGATTCACATAATGTGGCCATTTTATTATATATTATATATATATATATATATATATATATATATATATATATATATATATATATATATATATATATATATATATTCATCATAATAACATTCCAGCGATGCGCGGCTGCATAGCGGGCGGCGTGGAGCTGAAGGACCGCAGCTGGCGGCTGCTGGCGCTGCGCGGGCTGCTGGCGTCCGCTCTCACGCCGCAGGCGCGCGCCACGCTCGACTACCTGCTAAACCACTTTGCGAGGTAACGTTACTCGGGCTTAAAATAACTAGGCTAATTATATCTTGAAATAATTGTGCAAGTTCAGAGAAGTTTTTTTTACACGGTGAGGAATATTGGAGGTAGAGGTGTAGTTTTTATTTATTTCAGATTTTATTTAAGACAGAACAACGTGTGTTAGCAAATAAATAATATCTATGGACGCTTTTACACCACGTCAATCTAGTCCCGTGGTAAGTTCTCAAAGAACTTGTGTTACGGGTACCAGACAACGGAAAATATTTAATACTTTTATACTATACATATATTAGGTCCTTACATGTGTTTGAAATTGGCGTTTTGTCGTACTGGCCACTTTGATCTCAAATATATTTTCTTTGGTTAGGAATTCCAATTTCAAATTTATACCGCGATTTAGTCATGCATTTGTGTTCCGAAAACCGTAATTCATTTGTTTTTTCCTCTTTTGGTCTTTTCTTTGCGTCTATCTCTCTGTTTACAAAATGGAAAACTTGAAATATCGTATTATTTTCGAGTACGAGTTCCACCGTGGCACCAGTGCTGCAGAAACGGCTCGAAGGATTAATGATGTGTATGGCGTTTTTTATTTTACTTGGGTGGCTCGCGGTTATCTCTGTAAAAGTAAGCAGGTACAGTTTGGCAAAAAAGTCGTAAAAAAAAATGGTGGCGCCACTTTCTAAGCCAAACCAAAACGATTACTATGGTACATGTAACATCTTAAACACTTGAGATCTTTCGTATGAAGAAATAAGGTGTTACCAGTGAAAATAAATTTAGGTCCATCTAACGACCTTTTTGCCAAACTGTAAGTATGTATGTACTTTCTTATAGTGGTAAAAGTTGTGAAAAAAAATCTGGAAAACAATAAAAAACTTTATTTAAATTAAATGACGCACTCGTCAGTCTACTACGGTATTAAGAATTTGTCAGTGTCCATGTACTTCAATATCACCATGGCAAGTAAGTACTTATTAGTTATATATCTAAAACAAAATTTCACCTTCGTATTAACATGTGCGGACATAAAAAGATTGACTATTTCTGTTTTGGGGCAAATGCGTCCCATAGTCGCAATTGCCCCGTAACGGCAGACGCATTTAGCCCAATACAATAATCCTAAACTTAAAATGGAGATATAATTATTTCTTCAAATAAAAATATTTAACTTAAAATATCTGTGTGAGTAAGAAACTAATTGACTATTCTTTACTATCATTATTTAATAAAATCAGTCAAATAAAGAAAAAAATAAGATTAACATGGATTTTGTACTCACCTGTCGCCGTAACAAGGTGTCCAGACACGTGCAGTTTACAAAATGGCGAAATACTCGAATAAGTGAACTACAACACCATCTGTACGAACTAGATGTAAAGTATTTAGTTTAAGCTAATGTAACTAGAGGGCAGAAGTCAATGTAGAATAACAGTTTTCGAATAATTTCAAAAGGACGCATTAGACCTGTAGACGCAATTAGCCACGTTGGCCTTATATTATATCATCATCACCGACCACTTACGACAGGAATATAAGGCTGTGGTTACGCTAGGGCTAGACATCACTAGTTGTCCTGTTACTCTTCTCAGACAGGCAGAGGCTACAGCCTTACAAAAGCCCATATATATAAGCTCATGTGTATAATAACTACATATTGCCCCCGACTTCGTGCACGCAATCGGAAATCTTGCGGAAACCGTACATTAACGCGATAAAAAGTAGCCCATGTTCTTCCTGTGGTCTACTCTATATCTGTGCCAAATTTCATCAAAATACATCCAGTACTTTTGGACTATTCAGTGCAAACAAACAAACATAAACAAATCTTTCCTGTAAATAATATTAGTAATAAAATATATAATAGGCTACTGACTCATATTTAATTTCATAAGTTGAAGGAGTATTTCCTTTAGTACTTAGCTTAGGAAAACGTATTCTAGCGATATCATAAAATAAAAACTCAAGATTAATAAATAAAGTTGATTTAAAAATATGTAATTTCGTTTTTTAATTTTAACTGATGAAAACTTCCTTTTCGAAGTAACTTCCGGCAAGGATGTGACGACACAAACACACTAAACACGATAATATGAAGTTGTGAAACAGGACGTTTCTGTAAAGAAATAGTTCATGACATCTTAAAACGTTATTTATGTCAAAACGTCAAACGGAAAGTAACACCGTCATTTTACTACTACGGACTATAGCACAGATTACAAATAGTACTAGTATGACGTCACAGCACAGATAATCTATCAACCAACATGGCGAATGTGTGTTCGGCGGTTTTAAAAAGTGTATTTAAAAATATTTTTTTTGTAGGTTTTTAGGTTTAAAAATAATGTTTTTTTTTTGTATAATGAAACAATTTTGAAGCGTTTCGGACATAAATAAAAACAAGGTCAAGTACCCTATTAAAGCCAATATTATATATAAAATTGTGTCTCGGCGTTTGTTTGAGAACTCATCCGAAATGTTGCAAGTGTATTCGGGAGGTATGAGAATAGGCCTTAAGCTATTTTCCATACTTCTAAGTGATAAGGGTGGTCTATCCCAATTTTTCTATTATTATTAATTTATGAATTGGCATTAAAATTCATAGAACTACATTTTCGCCTCTGTAACACCCAACCTTCATTGTTTAATAGCGATATTAGTACTGTAATAATCTTCAAACTTCAGTGGTCAATAACTCTTTCCCACATCACCTGTAGGTGTAGGTAGTAAGGTGTAGGAGTAGGTGTGATTTATTTATTTCAGTTCATAGTTAAGATAGAACGTCTGTTGGGTACAGTTGGGTTAGTATGTAATATATTATTTTTTTGGAGGTATATTATAAACGTTTAAAATAAAAAGCTATGCTTTTTTTTCTTTATTGATGACATCAACTCACCAAAACAAGTATACGTCTGTAGTCCATTGTATAGTAGTTACGAGTCACAAATCACAATAATAATACGATTTTTACTAGTAGACAATATTTTCTTTTAACTCCCAGGGTGGCGGACAACTCCAAACTGAACTCGATGGATAGCAAGAACCTGGCCATCTGCTGGTGGCCCACCCTGCTGCCGGTCCAGTTCTCCGACATGGGCCGCTTCGAGATGACCCGGCCGTACCTGGAGGACATCGTGCAGACCATGATCGACCAGCACCCCTTCCTGTTCCGGGGGCAGGAGGCATTCGTCATGGTGTGAGGACCGCGGGTAAGGGCATTATTCTGATTTCCGTCTGTAACTTTGACAGCCAATATTACTCTGTACTTGTACTAAGCGTCAGTTCGTCACACCGAGACGTGTTTCTCGGTTTTGGCATCATAATAGTTTTATTGTTTAGGGTGGCACTCCATACATGTGAAGTGGGGATGAAAATATTTTTTTTCATTGTACCCCATCGTGTGGGGTATCGTTAAATAGGTCTTTTAAAATAAAGGCAAGGTTTCTTACATGACATTTTTTAAAATGTCAACCATTTCCGATTAATCGGCCTTCAAAGTGGTTTAAAAGTTGGCATTTATTAACTGTAGGAGATAGAATCTTGTCAGTTGTCATGGTGATAGATCTTGATCTATTTAAAACATAAAAACTCTTTGGGAAAATTATTTTGAGCGAAATCGAGACTATACTATATTTAATAACTTGGAAGTACATAATTCAAAGAAAACTTATTGCGATCATTTGCCATGTCGTAATAAAATCATGTAGTGTAATTTTTAATCGTGTCAAAAGCTCCATGTATAAAAATATACAAGAATATACAAGAAACAAGAATAACGGCATCAAAATTCTTTTATAACACAAGCTTCTTGAACAATAAATATGGGCTCATAATTATTGTTGTTGTTATAAGTCCAAATAGTTAATTAGAAGTACTACGTAATAGTACGGCAGAAAAAGTCTAAAATGTCTACTCAATACACTTTTATTTGTAGCACTGATATTTAAATGTACAATTTGTTTTCAGGAACCCACAATGCAGGTTGCATTCGTGATGGACGACGTGTGACGTCACACGCCTGACTGTGCCGTAGTGTGGGCCGCGGCGAACATCGATACCGGACGACTCGACATCGATATATCGATGTATCGACTCTCGACTCCACCTGTGTTGCTATTGTTGTTGTATCGTAGTATTATGGACGAAAGTGATACGGCTGTTTATTTTTTACGAGTGTTGTCATATCATATGCTTAGTACCGCGGAACAAGCTTGAGTAACGATATTTAGCGCTTTTTTACCGGTCTAGATAGGTATTATAATTCGATGGACTAAAATTGAATCAGTATTTTATTGTAGGTGTTAAAGAGCATTTTCTAGGTAAGGGATTGCACAAAAACGTATTTAACGGAAATGTTTCTAATCGTAAGTATCGATTTTCGTATATTTGTATCAATATGACAACATGGCACATTCCGTATGGCGATGTAATGGAGGGTGTTTATTTTATAATGTGTTTTTGTTCATGCCGATTTATTTATTCACGCTTATGTATAGGTATTTATACACATGCTTATTTATGTAAATTACTTAATTGTAACACCAATGTAATATTTACTATCGATACCAAAATGCACTAAATATTTATTTCTCAGCACTATAATTATCCGTTGTGAATTCTTGCCAAAAATTGGATTTATCCAAATTTTAATGATTTCTGCATTTGACCTATCTAATATTTTATCCTTGGGATAGTTTTGTTTGTTAACGTATATGAAAAATGTTAAATTAGAATATCCTGGGGGATAAAATAATTGTGTCGTCGAATGCGGTCTTAGAATTTGTGATATAAGAAAAAGTTCGAAGGCTCAAGGGGTTTTCTTGCCTATTATTATTTAGGTATCCTAATGTATCGCTATAGGTTTTCTTCATCTGTGACAATACTTTGTCTAAATATGATGAAAATGGGTTGGTTATTTTAGGTTTTGCTTTAATAATTCCGTATGTTTTGATTTAAGTATTTTGTGTACATTCTAATTCTTAAAATTAGTAATATTTTTCACAAAATTATATCTGTGTATCATAATTTTTAACCAAAAAGTTTTAATATTATATTGATTGATGCAATTTACGAGTAGGTCATAACTTTCATTTTATGCATTTTCTTATAACTTATCATCACAAAAATCTGTATTTTTTTATTTTATGAAGTATCGCTAGATTTAGCTATCATGGCATTTTTATAGTTTACAGATTAGATTTATTTTTTGTGATTTTTATTTTGGATTGATTTTTCATAATAATTGGTGCCTATCTAATGTATAGTTTAGTAGGTACCAATGATTTATTTTTATGACTAAACAATACTCAGCGAGTGGCAATACTAAAGAAAAGAACATCACATTATTTTAAGTTACGTGCAGCAAAGGCCTACTTTTTGTTTCAATATAGTGACGTATACGACAGCTCGATGCTGTGAGCGTGCAGTACGCACATAAAATACATGAACTATTTATTACGTTATGTAGTCCGTTTGTACGTATAAAAATGAACATTATAGCTTTTTCTGTTTGTAATTATCTTGTGCAATGGATTAAAATATATATATATACTATAGATCTCTATTTATAGCATCTGTCAGAATCCATTGATTATAGTAATTCTGAGGCATGTTATTGGCAAAATTCGAAAATTATCGCGAAGGCGAACGTTTAACGTTGGCAAAGTTACTAAACGCGTTACTAATAAATAACTAAATTAACGCCAGGATGAGCGACGTGAAGTGTACTAGCGAAAAACACTAACGTATAAGCACCAGCATGGTTGAGATTATAGCAAACATAGGCAGCTTTTCGTTGTATGCTGCAGCACATAATACTAATATTATGTCCTGCAGCAACTTCATCATATTGAGTTTTTCAGGACTGTATTTCGACTCATTTACCGTTCGTTGGCTAGTTCCAGTTATTTTGTCAAAGAATGGCGCTTTGGAACTGAACGGAAAAGCAGTAACATTCATCTATGAAACTGAAAATTTTCTCTAGTGCTGTGCTAATATTTCGAGGTGTCACTTTATGTTACAAAATGGCGGCAATGTAACGTCATAATTTGTACACAAAAAGATATTCCCAATGTATTTATTTGCATATAATAAATGTAAACTATTT
This sequence comes from Phengaris arion, assembly GCA_963565745.1. Taxonomy (NCBI): domain Eukaryota; kingdom Metazoa; phylum Arthropoda; class Insecta; order Lepidoptera; family Lycaenidae; genus Phengaris; species Phengaris arion. The sequence goes on from OY751448.1 coordinate 4,413,791, forward strand.
ATAAGTATTTAATGTATTAGATGTCTCCGATAAGCATAGATACATGTAAGTTTATAACGACGTCAATACTTTACGCCGCAGGCGACATGTCCAATAGAGGGAAACGATGCGAGGGATTTTTTATATTTTACTATGAATCGAAGATGACATAGAGCCTACTTTCCTTTGAAACAATTATTTTTATACATTTCTGTAGATCTCAATGGCGCTTGTACGAAATTCCCCCTTTATTTTATCGTGTTCGATATTTTTTTATTATTTTGGATTTGTAAATATTGTACATTCGTTTATTTTCGTAATTTATTTATTGTTTTTGTATCAGAGTTTTAAAAGCCATAATTGTTGTTAGTACTTTTAGTTTCGCAAAGGCCTATTTGAGTGCCATTCTGTTTGGTTCATGATTGTGATTGGTCTGAAGTGAGCGGGTTGTTGCGAGTCGTTCGTGAATGTGGCTAACTTCAGATCAGTCATCATCGACAGGTATTGGTGATTACTAAGAAATGTATTCGCGCTGTGTTCGCGTCCGTTTTGTTCTCCCGTAGGTTCTCGAATGTTCTAATGTAGTATCAATGTACGCTTGGCCGACTGGACATTCTTTTTCTGTTCTAGAATTAAGAATTATTCAACATAAAGACTACTGAGATATTTCTTTTTCTCTTAAAATTAATCAAGGATCAAAAGTATTGTGTCCTGCAAAATAGTTTCCTCTCATTTGACATTTAAAAAGATTATGTAATGAACAGGAAAATAATGTACAGTAGAAACCCAGTTTTGCTATATGCGTCTGATAAACTGTATTAAACAGTTCAAAAGAATGTGTCATATTTTATAATAAATAACCATCTATGTAAGGTTTTTGTTTTATTTGCCCAAAAGTTAAGCTGTTTCCTTTACTTACCCAATTAAATTGCATTTGACATTGGTTTGACGTTTATAAGAATACTGTTATGCTGTTTTAATATATCGGGAGTGTATCGAAAGTGTATTATTGTAAGATTTAATCGACAGAATCGACCTAAGGGTGCATTTCAATGTTTTTTTTTTTTGACGGGCAATTGGCCCAGCACACTTCCCCACCACTGCAACTCCTGTGTAGCCAGGATCGACAGTGGTAACCAACCGCAAAAACCCTTTGATATGATCTCAGGGGTGCCCGGGGGACATGCTAAATCTGCCTTGGAACTCGCAACGAAATTAATCAGAAGATTGTAGGAGGAGTAGGAGGTATTCCAGTTTCCCTCCCTAAGCAAAGCGGGAGACAGCAAAAATTGTGATGACAAAAGTCAGAATTAAAGGGGAAGCACCACGGGAATAACATGTTTTTTTTTTGACTACAAGACAGAATGTAATTAAATGTTTTAATTATAAATATGACAATTAACTACAATGCATTTATAATGACAAAAAAGTTGCATTGTTTCCAATAGTACTTGTGACAAAAACGTTTGAAAGCTCTGAAGTTCTTCGCGCAGCCCACGAGATCTTCATAGTACACAACCCTAGAAACACAATGGACGCTGTTCAACATTTCGATTCTTTCGTCATACCAGAGATCACACTCCCAGAGTATGTAGTACATTTCAATGTTACAAAAAAGGATTTTTTTTACAGGATCAGTGTAAAAAACCTACATAATTAGTTTATTTACATCAAATACGATAATGGCACTACGGTAAGTATGAACATAAACGCACAAATTTCGGAGATATTAGAAATTTTGTGCGGTGACCATACATTTTGTAGCAACTTACAAGCTAGTGACGTCACAATCGCAGTGGCCTTTGTATGGGGCGTTTTCACAAGGCTCACAAAAATGCTTCAACCGTAGTTTCTTTGAAAATGTTGACTTAGTATAGATACTATTATTTTTGTAAACTTTATTTTTCAGAGCACTATAATATCATTTATGTAATAATACCTAATTCCGTCAAGTACCCAGTAATACTACAGGATCGTCTATTATTAGATTTTATGACTCGTCCAGACTCGCCGAAAACACCCGAAAACGTGAATGCAAGTTAAATGAGACTTGCCGTGAGTCAGGACGCGGTATTATGTATAATTCAAATAAATAACACTAGAAACCACATGTCGCAATATTTTACTCATTTTCAACCAATTACAGATTACTATTTACATCTTATATCTGACACACACGTTCAAGCGATTAATTTAATTAAAATTTTACAGTACAGTACTAAGCTATAGTGAACATGTTTTAAATCACTTGAGCGTGTGTGGCGACTTTAATTCTAACGAATACGTAACCGTCCTAATTAGTCATAGTGTTGTAATATGCCAATATACGGCATATTACTCAAACTTCATTTAAATATATTTTTTAGACATCTCTCGCATATAGTGAGTATAAATAATATTTCTTACTGCTTTTAATCTTAGATTTCGACAACTACAAATCTTTTGCCTACCTACTAAGGCTACGTTCCCACGAGTGTTTTTAGTGGTCGTGACAGAAAAAACAGCACTGTAAAGTGTAAATGGAACTGTGTGCTAATATAATAGAGCTGAAAATCGTGTAGAGTTGTCAAATCTGTCATTTCACACTTGGAACTTCGCTCTATTGTTTTAGCGCAGAGATATACTTACAAAAACCCGTGGGTACGAGGGCTAAGTTTTATAGAATTAAGTTCACATTAAACATAGATGTCGCTCTAAAACACGGTAGAAGGCTTGAAATATTAACAAAATTACATTTTTACATTTATTGCTTTATAATAAATTGTATCTAAAATGTAAATCTAAGATTTACCAACATTAACTTCGTCATACGAAATACAAAGTGATTTTGCTATCAAAAAGTGTTCTCTACATTTCTAGAAAAATATAAATTCTCCTATCTATACAAATATTTACAAAGTCTTAGAAAATCTTAAGAAGATGGTTTAGACCTTGATTTGTTTGAATACAATATAGTATTTAAATTATTTTACAATTATTTTTCATACAAAATGCGAAAAAAGTTTAAGAGGACACAAAATGCATTATGGTTAGGTATAACCAAAGGAACGTCTAGATTTGGTAAATAATTCGATACATACAGAACAGTTTTTTGCTGAAATACATAATATCATGTTATATAAAAAGAGATAATATCGTTTTAAACCTTAAAGTAAGTACGTCTGTTGTCTCTAAAAAATTGAGACGCGAGCCTTTAGGGTCTTAGGAGTTGGGAGTCAACATACAATGTGTGGTAGGTATAGGATAAGTTAGTTGAATATTTTTTATCTTGCCACTGATTGAATTAGGATTCCGATCATCACCTTCAGTTTCATTGACTAATTCACATTAACACAGTTCCCGTCACTATCATATACTGCGTGCAGGCTGATCCGAGCGAGACGGGGGAACAGCGCCGTCCTTGTCACACGCAGCCGGCGCCCCAGCATCCGCACCAGGGGATGGAGTCCTGCGGCGCGGCGGACAGCTTGCGCGACTTCTGCGTGCAGGCCGACGCGAGCGAGACGGACGAACACATGCTGTTCGTGCGCTCGTGTTCAGAGTGAAATGTGTTCATTTCCTGAAAAGAAAGGTAAGTCATCATCATCTCAGTAGAAGGTAATTTGATATCGATTGATGATATTGATTTGATGCAAATTCTCAGCCACCAAGGAAAAGTAGGAATAGTAAAGTATATTTTAACATTGTTTTAATTTATACATAATTAATAATCAATATTTTTATGGTCAAGGAAATTAACAAAGCTGATTCGCTTTAGGTTCTATTGAATAAAAAAATTGATATACAAAACAGAGGACGCAATTTGTTGAGAGATAAAAGAGATTAACACAGAATAAAACGAATCTTAAACGAGGTAAAATACATAAGTAAGAGTAAATTTTTATTACATATTAGAGATTTAAAATTTTCGGCGAACGAATAAAGCAATCACACGCGAAGATATGCCCCGTGGACGTAACTAAATAAAATGTTAGGATGTAATACAATAATACAAAATAAGCTTGAATATAATGTAATATACATAAACTACAATTTAGCGGGAAATGGTACATGAAATACAAGAACTACTTGGCACTCGCACTGTAAAAAGCAATAGGTCACTAGAGGAAATGCTTGATAATAAAGTCAAATGATTAATTAGGTACTTATGTACATGTTTGCTTTCTCTAAGGATTTTTATGAATCTCTTTTCAAAATAGGCTCTAAATCTAAGCGTGTGAGTGGCCCATTCTCAAAAAGATCGGAAGGCTTCTCTAAATACCTGGTAGCTGTCCCTTTTGTATCTCGGGCAAGAGCTGGAGGAAGACATGGTAGGTCGCGGCCGATGCCTTGTGCAGTGCTTGTGCTTTTGTTCCTCACTCCTCTCTTCTATTAACCTCTCATTATCACTTTCTACTAAAACTGGAACTCCATTCTTCGCTCCATTCTTGGCTTCCGCTTTAACTTCTTTTCTTTTTCGTTCCCTCTTCTTAAACGTTAGAGAGAACCTCTTTCTCTTCTTCGCTTTCGGTGATTGTGGTCTCTGCGGTGCGGTGGATTTTTCCCGTTCAGACCTACTAGTGTCGTCATCCGGCGGTGGTATTTGGGACTCCGAATCGGATTTCAAAGTTATTTCAGTTCGGGACGATGAATCTGGTTCGGCGTTTTTGTAAGACACTTCCCTTTCTAAATTAGCTAATTCCATCCTACGTAGCTTCTTTGGCAGTTTGTTTACTGTCGCATATATTGGTTCCTCGTTATCACCGACTGGTGCTGACCTCGATCTAAAGAAGAAGTCGAACTTTTTCGGCTTAGTCGGCATTCGTTTTTCAACAAACACAACTGTGCTCGCTACTTCGGTTGTCGTGGATTGTATGTCCTCTCCTGAATTTGGGCTGAAACTTGGAATGGGTGTACCTCGAGGGTAGTCGTAAGTGAGTTCAATATTCTTCTCCGTGACATATGATTTTGGAGGTTGCTCCGGGCAGACTTCAGGTTTCGGGCTGGGATCTCTCTTGATACAACAGCACGGTTTTTGCACAATATTCCTGGTATTGCACATGATGATCGAGTTCTGTTGTATGTAAGTCGTCTGTATGGTCGTTTGCATGTCTCCGAGCAAGTCTTCAACGTTTCCACCAGTATGGAAGCGAGGAGGTTGGCAGGGAGCTATAACGAAGCCCGGCGGTGGTGGTCCTGTAAAATGGAATGGAGAAGACGCCATGGATTGATAAATTCTCGGCATTTCGGGCGCGTCGTGCACTAACACGTCAACGGTTCGGTCTGTTTCATTGTTTTCCGTATTTGGCTTCGCTGACACATCGTTGATTTTAGATTCTTCCTTTGCTGGTTCCTTATCTGCCTTATTTACATTTTGACTGGTGTCAGATTTGTTGGCCTCCTTTTCACATTCATCGCAATTGCAAGGGGTGGTAGCGCCACTCTGAAATTGTGTAACATTTGGAATATTAACCATTTGATTTTTTACATTGGACAATATGCTACTTACATTCTACTATACAGACAGCATATTTACATCACATTAACAATTATTGTGTTAAATAAAAATATTTTAATTTTTCGTGACCAACGAAAACTTAATTGATATTTGTTTTATTGTTTTATGAGCATGCTATTTATATTTTACAGCATTGCGATATGCAGGTAGATGTTTAAAATATTTTAAAAGATCTATGATTTGACCCCTGATTATTTTGACCCCCTGTAGAGTTAAGACCTTGTAAGGATTACCTTCGAAATTGTTATGTAAAATTATTGATTTAACGATCAATTACAAAAATCCCTAATTTTATTAATATGTTCATGGTTAGAGATGCACATATCTTTTATGAGATATTATTTTAAATATTCTATCGGTTAAATCGCATTGCATTTAAGCATTCTGTTATTTCGTCAAATGCTGTTAGTCAAAATTAGGCGTTAACGTCATCCAAACAGAATTGTCGCGTTATGATTTCGGAGCATGCGTCATCCAGGTATTTCATAGTTACTAATATCCAAAAATACATTAGATACATACGTTATACATGGGTTCACTTAACCACAGCACTTGTCACTGTATCATAACTGACGTTTACGCGTGCGAACGCTCAAAATCCGACTGGTTTATTTATAAATACATCATTAGGTACCACAATATTTTCATACGCCCGCCCTTGACTTATTTTCCAGTGGGATATATCATATAAAAAGCTGTTCAGATACAAAACAAACTTTCGATTGATTTTATGGTTTCTTGTTTCCGTGTAGTTTGTTGCTAGGCTTTTTGTAGTTCGCATATATGTAGTTGAAAATGGAATTTGTATTTTAGTGAATGTATAGATCCCACGTGGCCTAGTAATAATATAATACTACTTACGTAGTAACTATTCAGTAATTACATCGATAAATGCAGTGATTTACAACTGCGAAACTATTTTTTTAAAATAACATAACGGTAGAGTCCCTAGCGTCTGTAGGACTGTGGGTGACGCATAAATACAACAAAATGTAATGTACAAAACAATTTCGATTGTTCACATCTGCCGAGCGTCCCACGACTGCTTATTTTATTTCTTAGCCAAAATTTCACCAACGTATTGAAACGACGTTTACATTGTTCTATCCCGTTCTAACATTGAATGAGAGACTGAGAAAGAATCCGGGTTTAGCGTTTGGTGAAATCGAGACTTAGTAGCTTAATATCCGTTACCTTGTCCTGTTCTCCTTCCTCCGGCACCACGCTCAGGTCATGAAACGCAACAGCCCGGACACTGCCGTCGGCGCTCGTGCACTCGGGACAGGCGCTGCACACCGAGACGCTGTCCTGCCAAACGATACAGTACTTTATCTCTACACACACAAGGTTCACTCAAATGGTCACCAGTGTAAATCATATCATAAATCATAAATCACTATCCGCAGTATTTTCGTCACAATCACTACCATGGCCCACATCATCACCAATGACATGGGCGTCGCTACAACCACCGTCTTCGTAACCATAAACCACGTCATTACCACTATCATAATCATCACCATCATTCACACCATTCTTTACACGCGAAGGCTGGTTCTCCTTCATAAGGAAGCTCTAGCCTATTAATAGGTAGGGAGTTGGATGAGGGACTTCAAAAGGTGAGTCGAAATTGAAGCTGATAGGAATGGCGTGATAGGAACCCCACGACACTGATTCACACAATCATCATCATCACCACCATCATCATCACGTACGTCCGAGTGGTCCGGCGAGGATCTCCGGTCGCGCAACATACGGTCCAGCCGATCGTACTCGTAGCGCAGCGCGGAGATCTCCCGTTTTAACTGCTCGTTCTCACGCTTCAGTTTCTTTATGTCGGACTGTCCTGGAGAGAGAAGGTCAAAGGTCAATAGCACTTCACACGACTTTATTAAAGAAAGAAGAATTAAAATAGCGCCAGCCTGTACAATTGCGAAGAATTGGCGCGAGATGTATGTCGTGCGCGGTCGACAAAGTCACAGGGGCGACACTCTCTACAAATGACAGCTCGAGCACCGACGAATGTCAGCCGTGCTGACGTAAATAAGGGTTGAAACCGAAATAATTTCAAACGTCGCGTCAGACAAAACTATTATAAATATTATGAAATTATGTCAAAGCACGAAACGACCAGAGGCCAGTCTCGTGAACGAAACACAAGAAGTGAAGTGAAAAATATTGTCGTGTCCCTGTCCGTAAATAAGTACAAGTTCATGAGCTATATACTATTATACTTAGTCTGGCCATAAATACTGTTACAATTAAAAATAAACAAAATATTACAATTGAATTTGGAATCTGTCATTTTTATATGATTGTTCATTGTGTTTTCTCATTTTGGCGCCAATACATTGTACAATATTTTGCGATATTAAAATGGAGTGGGGTGATAAAGAGAACCGAATCGCTGGATTGCATTACACAACGTAGGTATGGAGCCAAATGCAATTTTTAAAACTCTCCATACGCTTGGTATTAGTAAAATGTTTGTGTACCGGGCTACTAATAGGTACAAAGAGACCTCCTCTGTTTGTCACAGAAAAAGATCTGGTCGTCCACATAGTGTTCGTACGAAAAAGTGGTCAAAGCAGTAAAGGAAAGAATTCGAAGAAATCTTGTCCGAAAGCAAATGATTTTATCTCGGGAGATGAAGATAGCACCTAGAACCATGTCGCGTATTTTAAAAGATGACTTAGGACTTGCAGTCTATATGAGACGTACTGGTCATTTCTTAACTGATAATTTAAAAAAGAATAGGGTGGTAAAATCGAAACAACTACTGAAGTGGTACGCAAAGGAAAAATTTTGTTTAGGTACGGAAAATTTTGTTTTAAATAAATAAATAAAAATGTTTCACAGATAAATTTCGTTTACGGATGAGATTTTTTTTACAATTGAGCAACATTTTAACAAACAAAATGACCGTATTTATGCTCAAAGCTCTAAGGAAGCTTCCTAATTAGTCGACAGAGTGCAATGTGGGCACTATCCGACTTCAGTAATGGTTTGGTGGGGTATTAGCTATGAAGGAGTAACTGAACCATACTTTTGTGAAAAAGGTATCAAAACATCGGGCACAAGTGTATCAAGATACCATTCTTGAGAAGGTAGTGAAGCCCCTTAATAACACCATGTTCAATAACCAAGAATGGTCCTTCCAGCAAGACTCGGCGCCGGGTCATAAAGTTCGGTCTACGCAGTCTTGGTTGGAAACGAACGTGTCGGACTTCATCAGAGCTGAAGACTGGCCGTCATCTAGTCCCGATATTAATTCGCTGGATTATGATTTATGGTCCTTTTTAGAGAGTACGGCTTGCTCTAAACGCTATGATAATGTAGAGTCCCTAAAACAATCCGTACCATTGACAGTGAAAATTTTTCCCATGGAAAGAGTGCGTGCTTCTACTGATAACTGGCCTCAACGTTTAAAGGACTGTATTGCAGCCAATGGAGACCACTTCGAATAAGCTTTTTATATTTTAAATTGTTTTATATTTATGTATCAAACTAACACACCGTAAAAGTAATCAATGTTATAGTTTTTTTTTCTTTGCTTCAGTATTTATGGCAAAACTACGTCTATATTATATATATAGTCAATGTTGTAGATTACGAAGACAGAAACAGAAAACCAGTCACCTCTTTCTACTTCTGCATTGATGTTGATAGTTCTTAGACGTAGCTCCTCGTTTTCGTAAAGCATGCCCCGAGAAGACTTTCGGTCCAATCTGGAAAAGTGGAAACAAACTATGACATTTTGACCAATATTTATCTGAAGACACATTCTTAGAATATTTTCAAAACTAAGGATGGCCATGTACATTTGACAGAACAAATCTTTATGCAAGAAAAAAATACGCCAGTGATTTTACCATGCCTCAGATGCTAGCCATCTAGATTTCAGCAGGCCTTGAATGTCAAAATGGCCCCAAACAACCCCAGAAGTGGGGCCATTTAAGTGGGGACAGTTTTTGCCTCGACATACCTCATCTATAATATACAGGTCTATGCATTATTTTATTTTTAGTCAGATATGCCTCAATGATCTGAAATACCATAGATGTCGCACCGCACGAACGCTCGAAATGTATCTTCAGTTAAGAGTGCTTAAAATGCGAATAAGCGGAGTTGGGCATACCGTCACGACTTGCGCGCGAGCTGTCCGACCGTGTATTGTGTGTCTCGGTAAAAATGAAGTGTAAAAAAATCCTTTTCCATTCTAAAAAGCATGGAATATTTTCGGCAAGTATTCATTTGATATTTAATATCTCTATTAAAGTATATTAAATGAATACTTACCGAAAAAAAAGCTTAAGCTAAATCTGTCTTAACACTTGATTGTTTAACGTAAACATCTAAATCAAATGGGCGTCGCTTTTCTTCCCGATAAATTTATGGTTCGTATTGAATACGAGATGAATCCCTAAATCAGTAAATATTGGACCTTATAGTATGAAAATTCTATGTATTACAAGTCTAAAATTGTAATAAAGTTGACATTGATGGAATTTTGTATATAACTCAATCATTATTTATGCTGTATTGGTGAGCAGTAAGGTTGATTTCAATAACGTCTTTTATAATAGTGGGGTTATTTTGTCACCTACGTACGCTACAGAAAGAATGTACCTACTTTGCGGATATAGTATTTGTAGATGTTGCATCTTCGGTATTTATGATACTTTGGTATCAGTGGCATTCCTATCGGCTTCACTTGCTACTTACCTTTTGAAGACCCTCATTCAAATCCCTACCTATTATACAGGAGAACCAGCCTTCGCCACTGTTTGGTATTCCTATAATATTTCCTTTATAGACCTACTAAGGCTATGTTCCCACGAGAATTTTTTGTTGTCTGTACTGCACTGTAAATAGAACTGTGCGCCACTGCAATAGAGCTGAAAATCGTGTAGAGATGTCAAATCTGACATTTGACACCTGACACTTCGATTTTCAGCTGTATTGTATTAGCGCAGAGTTCTATTTACATTGCAGTTTTTTTTGTCGCGACAGCAAAAAACTCTCGTGGCTGAGAGCTCTTAGACGATCTACCTGCTTGATTGTTCTCTACGCTACTCACTTGCGGTTGGGTTTGACGTTGACATCCTTGCGGCGCGTGCGCAGCATGCTGGCTCCCGTCATACCCGACATCTTGTTCGACTTCAGCCATGCGTTGATGATCTCCTGCAAAAGTCAGTAGGTGATTATTAAAAATCTTACTACACAATAGTTAGAACTCGTACCCACCAGAGTTTTTTTGCGGTTGCGACAGAAAAACTGCACTGTAAATAGAACTCTGCACTAATACACTAGAGCTGAAAATTGAAGGGTCAAATGTCTTTGACAACTGTACACGATTTTCAGCTCTATTGGAGTAGCGCACAGTTCTATTTACAGGGCAGTTTTTTCTGTCTTGACCACAAAGAAAACGCTCGCGAAAACCTAGTCGAAGATGAAATTTATAGCTTAGAGGAGTACGTAGATGAATTTCCGTTTCGCAATATTGTCAGAGAGGTTGAGCAGCGTCTGAAATGGCCACATTAAGTGAGTCGTACTATGAAACATCAACTTTTGAAGAAGTTGCTATTACAGTAACTTCTATCAATTCTATTTTGACCAAAGATTTGATAACAGAATAAATCCTCATACAAGGACATGTGTTGAGGATAACTGCTTTTTGTAGAGTGATGAATGTGAGTGGATGTATGTTGAGTGTTTTGAGAGATGTATGGAGTGTTTTAGGAATGACGCCAGTTGTTGAAATTATTATGGGTATAGTTTTGACTGTGGTAACTTTCCATTGTGATTTTATCTCTATTGTCAAGTCAGTGTATTTTGCGAGTTTGGTTGTGTGCGTGGATGTGAGGTTGTGTGTATTAGGTATGGCAACGTCTATCAGGTAAACAGTTCTATTTCTTTTCTCATGGAGCGTTATGTCAGGTCTGTTATGATGTACCGTCTTGTCTGTAAGTATTGTCCTGTCCCAGTAAAGTTTATAATCAGGTGAGCCTAGTATGATTTGTGGTGTGTATTTGTAATATGGGGACTTCTCTGTGATGAGGTTGTGTTTGTGTGCAAGTATCTGATGTATGATTGATGCTACCTGGTCATATCTGTGTTTGTAGTCTGTTTGTGTGATGGATGAGCAGGCGCCTGTGATGTGCTGTATAGTTTCCGGTTGCTTGTGGCAGTGACGACAATGGTCACTACCAAGGTTACGATCTCTTATTATATGTTTCCTATAATTTTTGGTGTCTATTACTTGGTCTTGAATTGCCAGCATAAACCCTTCCGTTTCAGGGAACAATTCTCCGTGTTTTAGCCATGCGTTTGACGCTATTTTGTCTACGGCGTTATTATTTAGATCCAGGCGGTGCCTGCCATGTAAGGTTTTATTTGTCCATGCTTAAATTTTTTGTTGATTTGTGTAGATGTTTATTCATTTTGTGTTATCGGCGAGAGTTAGCGGTGTGTGGGTATCAGTTTGGCAAATGGCTTGATGTAGAGTTACTGTTTTTGCTCGATTATAAAAGAATTTTCGGAGTAGATCTATTTGTCTATTATGTAGATTAACTATAACTATGAGTCCTCTTCCGCCTTCGGCTTTAGGCAGGATTAATCGTTGGATACAAGCTCTTGGGTGGTGTTTCCTGTGCTTCGTCATTGTGGTGTTTATTATCCTCTGTAGAGATTTAAGTTTGGTTTGGTTCCAGCGGATTACACCAAAGGAATATGTAAGTATGGGTATTGCGTATATGTTAATAGCTTTAATTGTGTTTTTTGAATTTAACTGTGTAACTAGAATTTTGTGTAGTCTGGCTCTGAGTTTGTGTTTGAGTTGTGTTTTAATTTGTTTGTAGTGTAGCTGTTGTGACTGATATGAATATCCCAGGTATTTGTATCCTTCTAACGGGTCTACAGACTCAATTATATCATCGTTATTAAGTTTATATTGTGTGTCTTCTATATTACCTTTCTTTATTGCTTGTATTGTGCATTTATATATTCCGAACTCCATGTGTATTGTATTAGAAAATATTTGTGTAAGGTCAGCTAAAGTGTGAATGTTGTTTAATGTGTTCGCAAAGATTTTGATGTCGTCCATATACATGAGGTGTGAGAGTAATGTATGTTGTGTGTTGTGTTTAATTTTAAATCCCCGCTTACTTTCATTAAGGATATACGACAGTGGATTTAGTGCTAGGCAGAACCAAAGAGGACTTAAAGAGTCCCCTTGAAATATACCCCTTTTTATGGGTATTAAGTCAGTTTCAATTGTTTTTGTAGAATCACAAATTTTTAGACTAGTTTGCCAGTTTGGAATTATTTTTTCGAGGCAGTTAATAATTATTGGACTGATTTTATAATGTTTTAATATATAGATAAGCCATGAGTGAGGTACAGAATCAAACGCCTTTTTTAATCGATATACATGGTATATATGCTGCGTTTCTGTTGACGTGCCTGATTTGATATTACAGAGTCTATGATTAGTTGCTCTTTGCAGACTTGACTGTATTTGCGGCATCCCTTCTGTTCTTCGGCTAGGATGTTGTGTTTTTCTATATGTGTGTATATTAAATTGCTAATGCATGCTGTGATTATCTTGTAAATGTTTTGAAGACAAGTTATGGGCCTATATTTTTCCGGGTTTGTAGTATCAGAATTATCCTTTGGTAGCATGTATGTTATGCCCTGTGTGATGAAATGTGGCATTAGGTCTGGGGAACGGATAAATAAATTGATGTGTTTGAGTAGTAAACTATGTATGCATGTAAGCTTTTTGTACCAAAAGTTGTGTATGTTATCCGATCCACTTGCTTTCCAGTTGTGTGTTTTAGCTATAACAGATTTCAGTTGTTCTAACTGAATCTGATCGAATTCCATTTCCGGTATGTCTGCAAATCTAGCTCTATCTTCTTCAATCCATGGACTATTTGCATGCTGTTTTGGATGGGACCATATGTTTGACCAGTATGTATGCATAGATTCAGGAGTGGGTGAAAGGCTATTATTGGGGTGATTGTGTTGAGAAGTATCTTTTTGAGCAAGTTTTCTATAAAATAGTTTTTCGTTAAAATAAAATTCCTTGTTTTGTGTTTTTCTATTACTACAATCTTTATATATTTTTAATCTATTGGTTAGTATGTTTAATTTCTGCTTTAAAGTGTCCAAAAAGTGTATTGCGTCAGAATTTTCAGACTCGTGTTGTGCATGTATTTTGTACTGATGCTTTATTTTCTGTATCTGTTTTTCTAGGTATGGCGAACGAGTGCCCTGTATATACTCAGTGAGTCTTCCTATGTTCGCTCTAAGGTCACCTATTCTTCCCTCGAGCCGTTTCTGCCACCAGTGTATCACCTGCGTTTTGTTTACATTGGTTGTATTATTATTAATATTTATTCTTACTCCGCTAAATTTGGTTGAGGTGTGTGCTGCAGTGTAAATGTAAGTATGAAGAGTGTTAAAGTCGGTATCCTCACGAATCATGTTTGGAATTATGTTAGTGTTAAGGCAATTAACTATCTGAAACAATTTTTTAGATGGCTTTAATTTGGGTAAAGATGGACGTGCTGTTGGATGTATCTCTTTAAATATGTTAAAAGACTCTAGATTTCTTTTAACTCTGTTTCTAATTCTATTGACAAAACAGGTACGCGATTTTGGATTGGGACTAAGTTGACTATGTCGTTTTGTTGGTTTGGTATGGAAGAATGATCCCCTAGCAGGACTTGTGTTACGTCTATGCCAGGTTGAGTAACGTCTTCATCCAGTTGGTGTTGTATGTTTTCAACCGATATTTCATCAAGCTCAGTCTGTACTTCTTCGCGTATCTTTTTAAGTTGTTCGCTTGATAGAAGACAATTACTAACAATAGATCTCCGTTGGTCTGCTATCCTTTGTATTGAAAGGTGTGCTATTGACGGGCATGAAGCGATGATTTCTTGGTGTAATATCGGTCTATAGGTGGTTAGGTCAGTCTCTAGTTTGGTTATTCTGTAATAAGCTCTCATTATCGTCTCATTAATTTCAGTTGTCCATCTCATTCTTTGAAGTGTGCATTTGTATCAGAATTACCTAGTTGTGTCATGTCTTGTTCGTCAGTCAATTGTTCGTTTTGATTTTGTAATAAAGTTTTTACGTCGTTTTTATACTTAAAATCTCCTGGTGGCTTAAAAGGCGCCTTTGAACGATTGCTCGTCGCTGATCACCTACTCTTTGTTTCGATGCTTCGATTTCTGGGTATTGTGTTGAAAGTAATGAATGTAGCTGTGTTAAGTATGATTTAGTGTCAGTTTCTAATTTGGTGATGATGAAATATTTGTGCATTATGAAAATGTTCATTTCTTTGGACCATTTTTTACGTTTGCACTTATAACTTATAACTATTAAATGGGTGCAGTAACTCTGGCTGGAATAGCCTCCCGCACAACATCCACAGTAGATTCTAATGACGGTGATATTGATGAATTTGATGAAATGGATTGATTGGCAGTAAGATATGAAGCTGGAGAAGATGGTGGTGATGAAAAAAGTGATGATATTGGGGAGAAACAAAATGACGAGGTTTCTCTAGGATGTGTAACATTATCATTGTGCGATACGGTGCCCACCCCAGAATACGTAGGGCAGCCCGGACCCGAGGGCCCGGGGCGGGATTCTCCATTGCTATCCGCTCCGGTACCCGCCTGGGGTATAATTCTGCTTCTTAGACGCATCACATATGGTTATTACCTTAATGGAAGAAATGGAAGAGTTAACTAAACGGGAAAGACAGTAAAAGACGAAACAAAGGTGGTGAAGGTAGATAAAAAAAAAAAAAATAAACAGAATTAACGCACAAACAAGAATTGACCAATAAAGAGACGTTGAAAAGATGGTAAAAGAAAGAAAGAACCGATGATCAGCCACGTGAGTACCTCACCCCGAAGAGAGTGGGGTGGCGCACCCAAGTGTTGCCCGGGGACACCAACTAGGATTATTATTATTATTATTATTATTATTATTACATACACATAAAGTGTATGTAACCATTTTAGTAACGCAGATCTAAATACACGAAATTTGGCATACAGGCATCATCGTATAGTAGTCGCGCGCAAAATCCAACCACTTCATTTATTAGGACCACGACCTTAATGTCTTACGGCAACGGTTGTTTTCCATACATGGTCAGTTATTTCCATGGAAAAACGAAGATTGCCAAGAGCAATATGGTTTCACTGTCGGTACCTAATATAAAACAAACAACTTAAGTTATACACAGTAAATAATAATTGTTTTATCAATGCCACCACAAAGTGAAATGTTCATTAGGCTAGACTTGTTTGGGGACAAAGCCACACGCTCGTCTGAAGTGACGGCGCTAAGTCTCAGCCCTGTAGTATACACGACATGACGCATACGTGATACAGTTACAGAAGGTATGTAATTAAAGCCGAGTCGGCTGAAATGTTAACGGAAAAGACACATAATTTTTCTTATTTACTATATATTATATACTAGATGCTGCACGTGACTTCGTATCCGCTAAGAAATCCCGCGGCAACCATACATTTGCTGCGATAAAAAGCTACTACCATACCAAATTTATTCAAAATCTCGTTCAGTACTTATTGCGTGAAAGGGTATCGTTAAAGTGGATGTTTATCAATACATATATACGAGAAAGTTTGTGTGTGTTGATACAAACTTTGTCGTGTATAATATCAGCAAGGATTAGGTGCTTCATAGAAAAGTAAGTGTCAGGGGAAAAAACTGAATATGCCCATAAGTTGTCATAAAACTTCCTCTCTTATTCCTCCTACCTCTTTATTAAGTTTAAATGCCCGATTTAGCACGTTAAGGGGAAATTTAAGAAAACCTTTTTTGGTGAATGCCTTAGGGCCCAGGGCATGATAGTTGCATGTATCCATACAGCTTGAACTACTGCCATGGGCAGTAGTTCAAGCTAAGCTAAGCTATTCAATGTTAAATTCAATTTATAACGAATGATGTAGGTTTTGTTTACTAATTTAGCAAAAAAATATATTTAAACCGACTTAAAAAAAAAGGTTCTGCGTTTGACCTGTATATTTGTATGTATGTTTGTCCTCGATCATCTCAAGAATCACTGATGATATTTGGATGTGGTGTTCACCATTGAATAGCGTATTTATCAGGGATAGTTATTGCCATACAAAGTTTCAAGGTCGGATGAAGATCTTAGGAGATAAACCATGGAACTCTTCAACAACTAACACCAAGTGACGCGCGACTGCTGCTTTGATTGGCCTTAACTTTTTTGTTTATTTTTTTATTTATGAGTCAATTTTGATTAATCTTTTCTGTTCTGTTAAATATAATATAGATTACTCCAATACTACGTTGGTACTTGGTAGTATTCCTTAAAATAATCAAAAGTAAAAACCTATAAACTGACTACGCAAATTATAATTGTCACCTGGACCATTATTATGCCACGTCATTTATTAAATAGGATCAGTAGTTTAGGCGTTACGATGGAAGAAACATACATACATATACTCCCGTAATCATTACCCTCCCATTTGGCTTCACCGTAGGCGAGTAATTAAATAGGTACGTAATATAACGATATTTTATACCTACTACGGAAAATTTCCTGCTGTCCTCGTATAAACGCAAGTCCTTCACTGTCTACGTGACGTAACGCGAAGGTTCCCGGGTCCTGAGGCGTCGCCACTCCGAGCCCTCGAGCGCCCTTACGTTTCTGATTAGGGCGTGCCGTGCACAGACGCAAAACTAGCTGTTGCCCGCATCTTTATTCTCATAGAGTGAACTCACGAGACACGAACTCACTCCTAATAAAACATTCAAACTTTTGCTCAGTCAATTGAAATTCAATATTATAAAAGAATAATTATTCCATCATCTATCAATGGAAGCTATCAATCAATTTTCGTCACAAACTTGTGCATATCGACGCTTGAAAGGCAATCCTTACTAACCGACGTAAATCCGTAAAATGAGTTATATATACCATTCGAACCGTCAGATTTTTCTGCGTCATTTGGTCTAGGTCTCATAGTTCTACGACGAGTTTTATTGTCGCTCAGATATTACGTGATTTCGGTCAAATCTACATTTCGTGCTTACTAAACGACCAAAAAATAGTGATTTTAAGAATATCCAGTAGTTTCGACATTCTAACAATTAGGAATATGAACTTGGTCGATTTTTCATGTATTGTTTTTCATTAATTTGTATTTATGTATTTTTACTTGTTTAGAAATTTTCCTTTGAAATCACTTTGTAGATTTTACCTACACAAAGCAATTGTAATTTATGTGGTTATATATTTTAACTTGATAATATATTTTGTGACCGTGTCATTTGTATGAGTTAACCTGAAATAAAGTGGAAGAATATTAGAGCTTAGGTATTTTTACTTGTATAACATAATATTTATTTTGTATCCTTAGATATTTTTATCTGATAATTGTTAATATTAAAGATGTCGGTTAGATAGACTTACTTGATTTGCTAAATGGCTAAGTATGGTGCGTAGATAAATTTACCCGTACGCAAAATTTATTTTCTCGTCGCTAAGGTACTGCGAGAGTTTAAAAAACGTCGTGTAGGTATGCGCGACATATCGCGACACGCGTGTGACACGTTTAAACGGGTTCTCATTCGGGCGCCCGCCGTCGCTTAGGGAGGACGTTTCTCATTTTGGCGCACATTCAATAAATACATGGTAAGTATTCAATCAAATTATGTGTTACATAAGTCAACAGTAAGATGTAACTGTCAATGTCGTTATTGACATTGACAGACGTCATGAAGTAAAGCCTATCGAGTTAGATTATTTCGGTTGGCCAAAGGGCTATACATAGTGTAGGCGTATATTTGTGTTAGACATAATATCTCATTTGTAATACGTATCTGTGTAAGCACCAATAAAGGAGAGTATAAGAATTGCTGCTGTATTATTATTATCACCACACGAGCGCAAGAAGGACATAGAATCAAGAGGTCGTAGCCCGTTACATTATGCAAAGATAGTAGGTACCTATTTCAAAACAGCATTTCGTTTCAGATTATTTTTAAATTTCATTTTGTTTTAGATGGAATAAATTACTCATATTAAATCAATTTTATTTTTCTTTGCAGCTAAAAATGAGTCGCGAGCGAAAACGACGTAGTTCATCGTTCATAGTCGAGATGGCGTTGGTAAATGCCGGCATTGCAAGAAATGTTCGGCAGTGTCGAAGACGATTGAGTTTTGATCTAAATACAGTAAGTACCTACTTTTTTATAATTTGTTTGAGTACCTACAAGATCAATAAATCGGTAGTTATTTATCTTGTAGGTTCATTTAGTAAAAACACTCAGTATAAATCTCACATCATCGAATTGTTTTTTTTTTGCAGTCTGCGGCTTTGTCAATTCATAGCAACACAAAGAAGTTTAACAAAACATTAGAGCCAGATTCTATCAGCATTAAAACTTCGAAAGATTTGGCTTTTCCGGTTCTTGCCGATAGTTTATGCACCACAACAGGTCACACTGAAACGACTGCATTGATTACTGCTCCACGTATATCGGTTGATCACGAATTTAATATCACTGTAACTGCTGACCCAGACATTGAAGAACCGACTTTGTTGAACCTCGACCAGGTTCAAGAAAACACAATTTACATCACTTACGTCAAATCATGATGTACCGTCTACATCATCGGCTAGACCAATAAAAGAATCTATAGTACCTAATCTAATTAAAAGTAAAGTCGGTAAAAGAAAATTTAAGAAAGATATTAAATACATAGATTTTTCTACTTTTTATGGTGACACATAGCTGATTCAGATAATTGGTCAGAAGGACAAGAAGGAATAACATCAGAAGATGAGTTGCTATCAGCGGAACAAAAAGTGAAAAAAATAAAAGGTACACTAAAAAGGGGTCAAAAGTCAAAGATGCCAATACCGAAGATAATGTAGTCGGAGAATCTGCGACGAGAATAAAAAAATCCAATTCAAGAAAAGAACGGTCAAAAAATAAAAATTCCGGTGAACAGTATATAACAAATAAAGGTGTCATTGTACCAGTTAAAACTGTATTGGCTAATCCTTGTTTTGGCAAAAAATGTGGCAACGACTGTGGGTCTCTGTCTGAAGAAAGAAGAGAAAGCTTATTTAATTTTTTTTGGAATCTTGATAAAACACGTCGCCGTGATTGGTTAGTATCCCTGTCTCAAAAAGAAAATATTAAACGGAAACGTACCGATTCTAATAAGCGCAACTATACTATCAAATATTTTATCAACGAAGGAGAAGGTAGAAGATTTGTTTGCCAACAATTTTAAGCAGCCACTCTGAACATTTCTGATAAAACAATTTACAGTATTGTAAAAATGCTTTTTGGGGATGTGCACGTGAAGATATGAGAGGGAAATGTGAGCCACCAAATAAGACTAAAGAATCCACTATAGATGCCGTTCACAGGTTCATCAAAAAGCTGTACCTTCACACTACTGTCGTCAAGACTCAAGTAAAGTTTACCTTCCACAAGAATACAAAAATGTCACCAACTTGTATACTTTACAAACAGCATTATGTGGATCAGGGCGTGGACATAGTTAGTGATAGAATTTTTCGTAAAATATTTCAAGATAATTTTAACATTGGATTCCATGTACCTAAAAAAGATAAGTGCCTTAAGTGTTTTCAATATGAAAATAATAATAATCCCGAAAAGCAAAAAGAAAAGGAAGAACATGAATAGCTAGAAAAAGAAGAAAGTTATGCCCGTTTTAAAGTTCACAAAAATATTCATAAGGATGATCCTTCAACTCTTTGTGCTAGTTTTGATCTCGAAAAAGTACTTAACACACCCTATGCACAATCTATGCTTTTGTACTACAGTAGAAAACTAGCTGTGCACAACTTGTGTGTATGAAAATGGAACTCGTAAAGTTTTCTGTTACTACTGGGATGAGAGCAAAGGTAAGCGTGGCGCTAACGAGATTGCATCTATATTACACAAATATATTCAATCGGTAGATGCCAGAGGAAACGTCACTCGATTATTTCTATATTGTGACTGTTGTCCGGGCCAAAACCGCAACCGTACTGTGTTGGCAATGTTGCATTCATCATTACAGGACTGTAAAAATATCGACACTATTCAAATAAACTTTCTCTTGACAGGACACACTTACATGCCCGTAGATACAGTGCATGCCATTATTGAAAATAGATTAAAGAAAACAACTGTTTACGCACCATCACAATGGTTTACAGTTTTCGCAACTGCCAGACAAGAACCAGCGCCTTTCGAAGTAGAAAGACTGAGTTATGAATATTTTTACAGATGGGACAGTATTAGTGACAAATACTATAAAGGAAACCTAACTGGAAAGATCAGCAAGATCCGTATTATGACTTTTAGAAAAAACAAGCAAAGCGTTACATATAAAATAACTATGAATCCTACTGCGGCATCCTTTGATGTTGAAATTCAGTCTAATACTAAAGTATATCTTTTACCTTGTTATCGATCGCAGCTTCCCATATCGAAAGCTAAATATGACGATTTAGTCAAACATTGCGTGGACAAAGTGGTTCCTAACTGCTTCAAGCATGAATTTGTGAACATTCTACGCGCAACAAATGTCAAACATTGTCTACCCGACTCAGACATTGAAGATTGTGATATGAACATTTAGATTGGGTCTCTAACAAGATCTCACATTGCAATTCATCAGTGGCGTGCACAGGATTATGACACTGGGTATGCGGCGAAGTACTCGGTCACAAAAACTTTTTCGTTTATAGATTTTTAGCATAGCTACAGCCAAGCGACGGATCTCTAAGTCGAAACCATGCCAACAGAGCAAGTCTTAGATGTACTACTATTCATGTACATCTTCTACGGCAACGCAGACAAAACAGAGATCGATCGTCGCGGCGGAAGAAATTCTAATAAGTAAAATAATAAGCATATTTTAAAATATTATAACTACTCACCAGTCAGCTTCAATTTTCACATATTAAAGGTTCCAGTTACTTGAGATTATTATATCCCGATGTAAATAAACGCAAGATTTCGGCCACCTCAAATATCTTATCCAAGTGAGAGAGGCCGCGGAATATAAATTATTTAAATCTGAATATCCCGAATCAGTCCACACTGTACTAGAATTACTAAATAATATGCAAGGAAAACAATATAATTTAATCGTGTGTACACAACCACACAGCCAGTTATACGTTTGATAACTTTTAAC
The DNA here is from genome assembly GCA_963565745.1 of Phengaris arion. Taxonomy (NCBI): domain Eukaryota; kingdom Metazoa; phylum Arthropoda; class Insecta; order Lepidoptera; family Lycaenidae; genus Phengaris; species Phengaris arion. Next base: position 4,435,519 of record OY751448.1, read on the forward strand.
ATGAAATTTTCGAGTTACATTATTTTTTTGCTGGTTTAATTGTTATAACTCGGGTACACCTTTAGACAGAATTTGAATCTTTTCACTGAATGACAACTGTGAGAACTTGTTATTTTTAATTTTTAATAAACACACATTATCAACGCAAACCCTTACAATCAAATAAGATTTAAAAAAAATCAACTTAACGCACTAGTAAAAGCAAATCACTACAATTATTATAGAAACTCAGTAAGAAACTGTTAAATGTACACACTTTCAAATGTTAAAATGAAAAATCTTTTAAGAAAACTATAAATAAACAGGAGCGAATAAATTGTAAACAATGCTTATCACATGAAATATGCAATATGGCCCCCGCGAAACACAAAATGTTTCTTCTATTTAAATAAATAAAACCTTACTAAGCAAAAATGCATAATGTGCATTTTTGCATGCATTGCATTTGTGTATTTTTTTCACGTCGTGTTATTTTTAGTTGGATTATAGGCAACGAATAATTTCCGACAAGCCAGTTCGGCGGTTTTCGGAAGCGATCGGATAGTCGAACCGAGCTCCCAGCTCGGCTCGGCGAGGTTCGGCCATCGCCTGCCGCATGAGTTACCGCTTTAAAATCATGTCGATATTCATGGATGTGTGCGTTTGCGAAGTATGAAAATTACACACACATGCGATAATTTTTCCTGCAGGACTTACCGGCATGAGTTGGTATTTACAAAATATTAGTCGTTTTTAAGTTATTATATTTTTTAAATTAATTTATTTACTATTAATTAAAGTCATCTCAAACGTACGAACGTTTTATTAAAATATCTGTGAATGACAAGTAAAGCACTGCATTTCTGCCTACAAGGAGCGCACGCCCTTGCAATTCAAACTAAAGATTTATTTTGTAAGGGTACAATTAGACTAAGGATTTTTATATATTGCTATACTTTTTATATGAAAACTATCTTGATTGTTTCTAGAGACTGATTATGTTAAAGATTGTCTACCAGACTCAGACATTGAAGATTGTGATATTAACATTTAGATTGGGTAACTAACAAGATCTCGCATTGCAATTTATACTAAAGATTTATTTTGTAAGGATACAATTAGATTTAGGATTTTTTAATATTGCTATATTTTTTATATGAAAAAATTGATTGTTTCTAGAGACTGATTATGTTGTGAGAATAATATTATAAGTGTTAAATATCATTATAATTATTACAGTGATATTAATAATTGTGTCAAAAATGTTTACACTTCGCACAGTTAACATACTGCTTATATTTTGCTTGCTGTTATTTTGTAAGAATGTTATTTGGTTTGTTTACTATGTTTAATAGTTTTAAATTCATTTACTTACTTACTGACAATTGTGAGTTATATTTTTTTTTAGAAACTGAGTGATGAGTATAGGTAATTTATAATTGCGACAGCAATAATAATTGTTCAATTAAAAAATATATTGATCTCAGACTGAATGTTATGTCATAATTAGTTTCCTTATTATTTTTGTATGGTCGGCACTACGTAGCGTATTTGTTTAATTTTCAATAAATACTTTTATTCAACAATAATTGAATTTATTTATTTTCGTGCATGATGATAATTACCGATACAGTTCTTGGTTAAATGTCAGTTACGAAGGGAGGTTTGGGGTCATTTTAATCACTAAGATACAATTTCTACAATCACAAAAATCATTAAATAATGCTTAGGTATATTTACTTGATTTATTTTAAACTGTCAGATCTTTTTAGATCAATCTCAATATCAAAATTCTAAACTAAGTAAATTTACCTATTTTTACATGATACTGCACACACTACAGTGATGATTTAGATAATTTTACCTGTTTATCAAATCAGGTAAATTTTATCTAACCGACACAAACGGGTGTTTATAAAGTTAGTATCATTTTAATCGAACATTTAGGTAAATTTTTACGATTTTTTTTCTAAACATTTGAACTTCAAATCGCTCTCCCGTAAAGTTTACTCAATGTCGCTTAGTGAGGATTGCCTTTCAAGCGTCGATATTTTATTAGAACGTTTTACGTGTGAGAGCCATGCTTTGGCTCGAATGGACCGGCTCTACCGGATGAATACCGTGGCCTTACAAAAACTGTCGTGAAATAACGCTTGCGTTTTGACTTTTGTTTCGCCGAGTGAGTGAGGTTACCGGAGGCCAAAAGGCCAATGGGGGATTTTAAAGACTAGGAACCAAACTGTTAAAACTGTCCATAGACGGCGGTAACCGCTTACAATCAGGCGACCCGTCTGCTCGTTTCCTGGTACATTCCACTAAAATAAACCGGCCAAGTGCGAGTCGGACAAGCGCTGGAAGGGTTCCGTACGATTATATCAATATTTTATAAGTTTACTTAGTATTTCCTTATTTTTGTAAGAAGTTTTCCAAGTAAGCGCATTTTACACGATAGGCCTCTATAACACGTAAACTAACAAAGATATTGAGGATGTTATAGTCTTCCTTCAAAATGCACGGACTATCATCATGTTTTTTTTTGGATCTTTTGAACCAGCCGCTTAGCTTTTAGAGGGGGTGACGGTCTATTTTAACGCGAGAAAAAAAAATATCCACACTTTATGTGTAGGGTAGATTTTCACCGCAGATTTTTTTTTATTTTCATGAGTTTATTCTAGCAGGCAGGCAGGCAGGCAGGTAAACATGTCCATGAAAAGTTTCATCTTACTAGCACTAACCGTTTGGAAGGTAAGCCAATGATGGACGGACGGAACTACGGAACCCTTATAAGTTTATTCGAGGAAAATTTTCCCAAAAAAAAAAAACAAACAAATTCGTAATAGGTATCAATCAACCTCATAATAATAATGCCTTTATAGCTATTGTGCTTCTGCTTCTGAAAGCTTAAAAGTTATGTACCTACTTATCTAAAGCTGATTACTAGAACTTTCAGCAATAGAAAAGTCTCATTAAAAAGCCTTAGAAAACTGTCCAAAACAAAGTTTCGGCTTGTTTGCTATGACGGCCTTGGAGCTTTTCGGCCAGTCTGTAGTCTGTAAAGCGTGATAATACTCACGCAGATTTGGGTCACGATTAAAATCCGTATAGGTAATGTCCCGCTAATTGGATGGGTTCTTGTAGTGGCTCGAAGAGGAGTTCGGCTGAAGTGTTCACTTCAAACATGAGATTTGATGCTGTTCTGAATAAGAAGTTCGAGGAAGTTCGGAGAATACGCGCGAACGTACAAACCGGGCGATATTATTATTGTACCAGTAACTGTAACGAAGACTCTACATTACTGAGTCACTGCAGACTCTATGTAAGGTTCGGTAAAATCAATTACGGATATTTTGGGCATATCATCTCCTGCTTATGTATAGACGTTTAACAGAAAAATAATTGTCATACTCGAAAAAAATCTTCCTTTATATAGGCGAGTTTGCGTTGAGCGGAATTTTCTCCCATACATAGATGATTTTTTGCTTCGAGTGTGACAATATTTTTTTCCCAAACGTCTTCATACGAGCAGTAGATCATATATCCAAAATATCCGTAATTGATTTTACCAAACCTCATATAAACTGAAATATTTGTTATTTTTTTGTGTGTGTTATTTGTATTGAATAGGCTCCGAAAGTACTGGATCGATTTTGATGAAATCTCGCACAGTTATAGAGTAGACATGGGGAAATGACATGATTGACTATCCTTTTATATTCTTAGTTCTTTCTCATAAAATGTATAGTGTATCATGTTGTGGTATTAGTGTACACAATGAATGTATACATAACCGCTAGTCATCAATATGTTCAATCTATAATAGTAATATCTATAATAATATATGTATATAATAGCAATAGGTTTGATGTATTTTTCAACAATCTTCTATAAGTAAATTAAATTTATTACGATAAAATATAAAAGTTTATTACGTATTTTATCCTACTGTATTTTATTAATCAGGATTAGAATTTTATAGCTTGTAATTCCAAAAATGATTTATGGATAAAAAAATAAAATAATATATAATACTAACGAAGTTTCTAGTGATTTATTTTTTATCATAAATTGGCGCTATTATAGCAATTCATAGACATTGGACAAGCTTATTTTTTTAAGCAAACGGCAAACAAGTGAAAACTGGCATGCTTCTAGTAAAATACACGTGCGCATTAGTAGTAGTTTGTAGCATAACAATAAAACCTAAATAAAATAATTCATAATTATTTTAATAATAGGTGAAGCATAAACTTTCAGTATAGTTTTACGGGAATAGGATAGATGACATTTTTTTTTTATTGGATAAATGAATAGTAGGTACTCTTAAATATGAGTAACTTCTAAGAAGAAACAGTATATCAATAGTCAATATTTTCAAAGGTACAGCGAATTGTTTACAAAATTTAGCAAGTCTCGTGAAAACGCTCCATACTAAAGTCATACCTAGCTGTGACGTCACGCCTAGGTTATCTAAATAAACATATTTGTAAATATCTCCAATATTTGTGCGTTTAAGTTCAGACCATAATGAATGTTTTTGTATATGATGTAAGTAAACTAATGATATAGGTTTCGTTTACTAATTTAGCAAAAAAGGTTCTGCGTTTGACCTGTATGTTTGTATGAATGTATGTTTGTTTGTCCTCGATTATCTCAAGATCCACTGATGCTATTTGGATGTGGTTTTCACCATTGAATAGCACATTTATCAGGGAAGGTTATTGCTATACAACATTTCAAGGTCAGATGAATATCTACGGAGATAAACGATGGAACTCTTCAACAAGTAACACCAAATGACGCGCGACTGCTGCTTTGATCGGCCTTAACTTTTTTCTTTTGTTGCTATTTGCATTTGGTTTTCACCATTGAATAGCACATTTATCAAGGGAGGGTATTGCCATACAATGTTTCAAGGTCAGATCAAGATCTTCCGGAGATAAACCATGGAACTCTTCAAAAACTAGCATCAATTAGTGATGACTCGCGGCTGATGTTTTGATCCGCTTTGACTTTTTAACCGACGTAAAAAAACAAATTTATAATCTAAAATAAATGAATTACCATTGACAAAAAGTATAATTACTTTTTAACAAAAAACAGAACCCGCCTTCAAAAAACCGACCAATGTTCCTTATTTTATTAATTCACTCTTTGAAGTCGGTGCAAGAACACCTCGGCTGGCGAATTCTCTTGAGTAATTTAGAAATTAAACTAGACTTCTCCATTGAGAGGCACCGATTTAAAAAAGCGAATTAATAATAAAATAAGGAAAATTGTATCTAATTACTAAACTACACATTAAATTACATTTTTTTACCAAGTAGTAATGCCTTAATATTTCTGAGTATATTGATGAAACCAAATATTTTAGATGTATTAATCTCCGCTATTGTGTAACCGTAGGAGTATGAAATTTGACCGATAAATTAAAGTTTATGTGGCGCAAGGGGGGCCGGAAAGCTAATCTTTTTTAAATAATGCATAGAAATAACGCACTCTACCTCAGATTATTAACACACACTACCGTCCGTTTGATAGATACAAAGAGTCGTGACAGGTTGGTTGTCAATCTGTCACAACATTTACATTTTTTTTTATTTAAGAGGTATCTTATAAAGTTAACTTAAAAATATTAATTTTAATTATTATGGACGAATTTTATTTCATTATCATTATGAATGTAAAACTGTGAGTAGCTCAGCTAGTTGTAAAAGCCATGGACGCAAATCTTGCATAATACCGACTGTACAGTGTTGGTACAACTTCGTAATTGCTAAAGCAGAGCCTACGTTGTTGATTATACAAACGAAACAGACGCAAGAAAATAATTAAATCGTAACAAAATTACCTAAAGTAATGTGAAAAACTTTTCTCATAACTATAACACCTAAACGTAACATTTAAAAAATTACGTAGCGATAAAATACGTCAATTAGTAGTGGCTAACTTCAACATTTTATTCGATATTAAAAAAAAAAGAAGATATACTTAATTGATAAACCAATGATAAACATAGCATTTTACAAAAAAAATAGCATGTAATAATTAGGTGCATACATAAAGTTAATTTGCGAACGGGTTCGCAACGATTTTACATAGTTGGATAATACGTTGTAGCAACGATAATTGAATTATAAAACTTCGACTCACCGTTGTTACGGCTGACTCCCGTAGGACTCTAGACTGGACTTATGGCCTGGGCCGGGTTCAGGTAAGGACTGACGCGAGGCCTAAACCTCTTGACCCGAACATGCGCAGTACGGCCCTAACTTAATTAACGCCTGATAATTGAAACTTGAGTGATCACTTGACTGATGAATGGATAATGTGACCTATATTTTATGGGATACTCTGTTATTTCTGTTCAGATCCAGATTAATCTTTTTGTAAACAATAAAACAATAGTTTGTACTGCAGTCTAACACTACAATGCTACGAAATTAAATGTCACTTGTTAACCGTGCGATAAAGAAATACAACTCATTAATTTGGTTGAATTTTATGTTTCAGTTTACAAAAATATTAAATTGTATCTGAACAGACTATGGAATTGGTCAATGAAACCTTACATGAAATTATCATGAAGTTACGAAGCATTACGTGGGAGAATTAGTTATTATTTTTAATGGAGAGACAAATGAGTAGAGGATCGCCTGATGGCATTTACCGCCGTCTAAACCTGATGACTGATGAAATGAGTGTTCCCGATGCGTTATTTTGTAAAATTATTTGTGTACACATAAGCATGGCGACACGTTACTTTTGAAAACGGTTTTTCACATCGTTTTGTACTCTCACATCACAGTATTACATCACATAACCGGCTCTGGGGAACACGAACCCAAGCGCCAGCAGCGGGAATGTAAGTCCCCACTGCTGGTCCATCACGCTAGGCTTCTGCGGGTATTCAGACCGCGACATGGACGTTAGGGTCAATTCACACCGCTACAAAACGATACGTGACGCTGCACTTTCAAGATAGCTATTCAAATTGATCTTTATTCATTACACAAGATGATACACGTTTCATTGTAAGAGTTCGAATGTCAAGTTGCACCGCGCTGCATCATCAGTGGATGACTGGTGTCATATGAAAAGTGTATCTTTTTGTGTGGTGAAGAAAGTTCTATTTTGTAAAGCGATACTAAAAAATGCATAAGATCGCATCACGTCGGGTACCGTGTCGTTTCGGAGTGAACTGATCCTAAGTTATTAGTTTTCCTGTGAGCGTTCGTATCACAGTAAAGCGAGTCCGTATGCTAATTGCTAGGTAACGGCTACATTCTACTCTAGCTACTTTTGATCTTATCTTTACGAAACTGCAACAAAAAATCAATTTTAAAATCATGGTAAAAATGTTGAATGTTCAAAGACAACGCCAATTTCAATGTAATTTACTCGTACTTTATATAAATTAACTTAAACTTAATTACGGTACTTTGCAAGCATTCTACCACTAGGCTGCGGATTCGATAAAAACTTTTTACTGACAATAAAAACCGACCGGTGTATACTTGGGCCATACGTTATGTTGGGTTTCGACTCGAGCTTAAAGTATAATATTACGTGTTCAATATTCAGGTTAATCTTTATTAAACTTATACTTAATTTATACAGTTGCATAGAGCATATTATTAAATGAGAACCAATAAATCTAAAGGAATGGAAGCAATAATCATTTACTCTACATTGCGCACCCATAAACATCACAAATGCAACTACAGGAGCGGAAATGTACAGTTAAAATTCATTCACATCGTATCTACAATGGAGCGGATTTGTAATCGTATGGAGGGCAGCGACCGAGACAGCGATAGAGCTAGCGGGGAGTAGAGCGAGGCAGGTAGATTAGCGCCTAGCGGGCAAGATGGCGGATTGGCGGGGCGCGGACGCGGGTCGCGGGCGTCAGTCGCTCTCCGCGCCGCGCGGGCCACGCGTCTCTTGTGAGCGTTTACTATCCACTATGAAAGTTAAAACTAGGGCGAGACGCGACAAAAACATGGACAAGCTGATAGCTGCAGTCCAGGCGAGAGAGTGTTTGTGGGATAAAAGCTATAGAGGACACAGGAATCGGTTCAAATTGGAGAGGTATTGGAATGAGGTGGCGGCAGAGGTCGGCAGCACAAGTGAGTGAGCGGCCATTTTGCGCTGTTTACGTTACGTCACGTTACGCGCAGCGACTCTGCGCAGGCTGTGGTACAATCAGCAAAAACTTGCAATAATGTTGTCTTTTTTTAAGTCGGTGAAAAGTTATATCTAATATTGTTACTTGTATCATTATAATATACAGGCTGTGGCGTTATTAATGGACAGTTCTTCACCTGCAGCTGGAGAATATCATAACGGATCAGAAAAATACAATTCATGTTTAGTAAAAGTATCATGGTTGTTTGGTTTTTGGGCATTGTTTTTAAATCTATAAAAATGACACCCTTGCTCACTAATTTTGTTGTCACAGTCGCAAAAACATGAATGATCTCTTATCAGGTTTTTATTAAACTTGAATAGTTGTATTATCAATGATGCTACATTTTTGTGCTGTTGCCTAATTTTTTGCAACCATTAATTTTTTTTTCCTTTCAAATAATTTTTTCTTTGTGTTTGATCGCACATATCATAAAAAAATGTACTTGACTGATCAACTTTTAAAAAATTAGACTATTCAATTGAGATTGTAAAAAGGTATATATAATACATGGTATTTTTTTTTTGCCAAAAGTCAAAATTTTTTATTCAAAATAGGTATTTTCATACACTTTCTGAACGTCGATCTACATGATTCCTACCACCGGTTCGGGCACTAGCCCGGCGAGAAGATCCGGCGTAAGAAACTCGCGCGGGGCCATCTTTTATCATAAAGATGGAAAATTGTTCTTTTAAAATATAAAAAAGGCATATATAACAATGTTATGACTAGAACTACATAACAAGAGTACAATAATATAATTATGTAATTTAGAAGTAGCATCTGATCCTTCGGTTTCAAAGAGTTTTCATAATTTATAAACAAATAGAGGCCATTTATTGTTTTAATCATAGGTTTTATTAAAATTTAATTTTAAAATTATTTTATTAATTTATGAATTAAATGTAAAGGAGATTAGAAGAAAATAAGCTTATCTTTGCACAGTTTATTATTTACTTTTATAACAAGTGTTCAAAATGACCACCCCGAGCTCTAATGCAGGCCCTGCACTTTCTAATAAACGATTGTTTTATTCATTGCGCGTGGCCCGCCTCCTTAATTTCTCTAGCAGCGGCCAATATTCGTTCGCGTAAATCTTCCACTGATGTCACTGGTTTTTATACACCTTCTCCTTTATACAACCACAGTAAAAAAAATACAGAGGTCGGTGGTCGGTTAAGGTCTGGTGATTGGCCCAAACGGTCAATCCACCTTTGTGGGAATGTCGCGTCTAAATATTCGAAGAGGCCACGGGCATAATGTGCAGGACAGCCATCGTGCTGCAGCCACATGCCCCTTCTCGTCTCCAAGGTCACATCCTCCAAAAGCCCAGGGAGACCATTTTGTAAAAAAATTAAGTATCTCTCGGCGGTTACTGTGTCTGGCAGCTCGAACGGGCCGATAACTTCTGCATTAAGGATCTCAGACCATAGATTTATTTTAAATTGGTACTGGGATCTATCTTGTCTAACCAAAATGTGGGTTAGTCAGCTGGCAACTGTGCAAATTATGCATTAATATGCATCTTCTTATAAAAAATATGGCTATAATCTTCTTGTAAAAAATATGGCTATTTTAATAAATAGCCATATTTTTTACAAGAAGATTCGTCACTCCATAGTATTTTGTCAAGAAAATTTGGTTCGTGTCTTTTTTTTGTAACATTCTGGTACATGGTAGCAGGTAAAAAATATTTAGGGTCTCTCGGTGGCCATTTTTCTATGAGTTGAATGGCTTTGCGTTGTGTTTATTATAAAATGGATAATATGGTGATGAAAAAGTTATTATAAATAGCAAAAAAAGAAATAATTAAAATATTATCTGAGAAGTATGTTTATAGGAAAATAGGCCTTCATCAAAGTCATTAGGAATATACTTTGACATCTAAGGGTTAAATACCATGTGTTATTCCTTTTTACAATCTCAATTCAATAGTCTAATTATTTGTAAGTTGGTCAGTCCAGTCCCCATACATTTTTTATGATATGTGCGATCAAACACAAAACAAAATGATTTGAATGAAAAAAAATATTTTGGATATATTAGTAAAAAAAATAGGCACCAGCACAAAAATTACATAATACATATGATAACACAACTATACAAGTTGAATAAATAAAAAACTGATAGAGATAATTCATGTTTTTGCGACTGTGACAGCAAAATTAGTGAGCAAGGGTGTCATTTTTATAGATTTAAAAAAATGGCCGAAAACTAAACAACCATGATACAATAAATGAAATATATATATATATATATATATATATATATATATATATATATATATATATATATATATATAAAATTATACAATAAAAAATACAAATAATAAAACACAATAAATACATTGTACTTTTACTAAACATGAATTGTATTTTTCTGATCCGTTATGATATTCTCCAGTTGCAGGCGAAGGATTATCCATTAATTACGCCACACTCTGTATGTAATGTATTAAAATAAATGACTATCATTTTCATTACAAAAACTAGGTATGCATTTGTATTGTTTTGTCTTAATAAGTTTGTTTCGCATTTTGCATAAATCTTGTTCCTTATTGCGCTGGCAACAAAGTTTAAAACTGTAACTAATATACACACACAGCTGTACAGACAACAGGCAGACTGATAAAAGATGACAATTTTTTCGTTTTATAATTTATTTAACGAGGTTTTCTCAGCGACTCAGTTTTCGTGGGCATAACTTATAATTTGTAAGATATACGTTGTACGAGGGAATTAACTGCAAATACATCCTTTTGTAGTATTTACGTGATGTTCCCTTGTTCTTTAAGCCTCTGTATAAGTCCCATACTGATTACTAGTATATATCTGTATAATCTATGATAGTGATTTGACTACAACCACGACGCACAGACTTTCCGACATCCGTACAAGCGGCCTAAGCACATCTTAGCCGATCCCGTTGACCCGATCACACAATACGTAACGTACTGTGTACAGTTACGTAAACACAAATCACACGCACCCGCGAAGTTAATATCGCACCGGGGTCGACGCCGGCGCCTACCCCGAGGTCCCACATCCGACACGATCACACGTACAGACATACAGACCGACCCAAACACGGTATCGAACCCGAACCCGAGTTCGAGTTGGCATCCTAGTAGTCTAGGTACACTACATAATAGTGACCGCGACCGCGATATCGATATAGAGAGCTCTACCAATACCGCGAACCTCAACGACATCAGGACTTACACGCGCGACTCATCTCGACCGTACGCGGAAAGGGAGAGGGACGGCCCTCTCAGTACCGAAATCACTAAAATCTCGAGTTCCTCTATCGCGATAACTCGCACGCGGTTAGTTTTTACTCCCGCGCGCGAGCAACCTCATTCCTCAGTGAGTGAGGAAGGGGTCGGACCCCTTAGCAGGAGAGACCCGTGTCTCTCTCGTCATAATAATAGCTTACAACCCGTAGCTGTCCCCAATATCCGGTCTGATGATGTCATGTTGTTGATGTCATCACCCGGGTGATGCTAGGGAGGGTCAAACCCTCCCTTCGTCTCTCACCTAATCAACTAGCCATCAGGCTAGTTATAGTCCGACATCGCTACAACGGTCTTAACGGTCGGGCCGTTAGCGTAGACCATTTCGAAAAAAAAAGATACTGATTCTATCGTATTGAAATCGGATAAAAAATCGCTATAAATATTTGAGACAAAAATTGCAAAAACTAAAACGGCGTTCCCCTGAGTCTTGCCTTACTTACTTAAAATACTGAAATAATTTTCACACTCTGTGTGACTTATAGAAGAAGAGAAAAAAGGTTTAAACTTAAAAAAAAAGGGTGGACTTAGCATATTTTTAAATCAATATATAATAAAAAATTCAATTTATAAAAAGACAGTCCTCGGCTAAATATAATGCAGATTAACATTATTTTTTTGGATTTTTCAATACGACCATGACTGAGAAAAATGGTTTCAAAGAACTCCAATTTTCAATTCCATCGAGCTCACAACCCCTAGGTACATGAAAGATCTTTGAGTTAAAAAGTAAACTTGGTAACTTGGATGACCTACTAAAACAAGAATTTAAGGCCCGTAGCACCTACTCTAGTTATGTTCTATCTAAGCGCAAATTTAACGAATTATTTCAATGTTTCAATAAAAAAAAATACCTGGGTAACATGAATTCTGATAAATTAAAAAAAAAATTAAAAAAATCATATAACTATTTATCGGGATTCGTACCCAGTCCATTCCGAATTTTCAAACAAAGCAAAAATTATACATAAGCATACCAATCTGCCAATAAGGACCGACATAATAGAGAATCGAAAAGAAAGGGAATCGAAGTTAGTGATATACGAAAGAAAAAACATATTATATAGATTAAAAATGCGCAGTTTCGCAGGGATAAGCTAATAGCTAGATCAATTTTTCTCTCCCTGCATGCTAAATTTCATGGTAATATTTGCAACCGTTTTCGAGAAACCGATTATAAATATACAAGATTGTGCTATTTATTGATGATCTTCTTTATCTCTACTTCCAGATTTGTACTGCAGAAAGAGATGGAAGAACCTAAAAGACCAATGCCGGAAGGAGATGAAGAAGAACCCTCACGAATCGGACTGGCCACACTTCCAAAAACTGAAGTTCATTCATCACCAATTTTTGACGGATGATGAAGACAACGAAGAATTCATGGGAGACGGGGCGTTTAATGCTTTAGATGAGTCCATAAAAACGCCTAAACTGGGATACACGATGCGCAAGAAATTACTCATGAATAAGAGAAGAACAATAGACGTAGATATGAATAAGCTAATTGATTTGGTGAAAGTGAGAGAGATAATATGGAACAGACAGCTGAAAGGACACCATAACTGGTACAAACTGGATGAGAGTTGGAAAGAGATAGCACAAGAATTAGGAGTTACGCGTAAGTTGTTTTTGCCTGATGATCCACTCAAATGGTAGCGATACTACCGATCGTCCCGCAATATCTGAGGGGTTACAAGTGCGTGGCCAGGCGTTTGGTCCGCCTTGGGCACATTCATTCGGCGAAACATAACGCAAGCGTTATATTACGCCGTTTCTCTCAGAGTCAGTATTTTCCAATTTCGCCCGCAGGACACTGTCGGAACACGGAGGAGGGCTCTCCAACTGTACCTACGGGCTAGACAGACAGACAAACAGACATATAGACAGACAGACATATAGATCGACGGACGGACAGAGCGAAACCATAAGGCTTCCTTGAATATTACGAAACCCTAAAAACATTATTTAGCAGACCAAATTGTAAATCTAAACCATTCTCAAATTCACTTGATGACACACAAATAAATTCATCATATTGTAGTTTGTAAGAATTCGAATGTCAATTTGCACAGCACATGTGTAGTGAAATAAAATGATATGTATGACTGATAATACGACAGATGTCATATTAAACGTGTATCTTAGTAGTAGTATCTTGTGTAGTTAATAAAGTTCAATTTTCTACAGCTACCTTAAAAATGAATGTATGATTGCAATGCAATGTGGTGTGAATTGACGCTTATGATGACAAACGGACGGACAGAGCGTAACTAAAAGGGTTTCTTGTACGTTTCAGAAATACGGAACCCAAAAAGCTACTCTTAATTTGTTTTTACATACAAAAACATTTTTAAATTTCAGGTGACGAAGCCAGACTCAAATGGAAATACTTACGAGACCAGGCGAGAAAGGAGATTAGAAAAGCGGACTCCGAGTGGTCTTACCTAACCAAACTGCAGTTCCTCACCAACCAGTTCTACGAATACGAAGGTGGGGAGACCGCTGATGATAATTACTATGATAATGCATTAGATTACGAAGCCGATGCGGCGCCATCTAGTGAGTTTTTCATGGAACAAGCTGAGGCGGAGCCGAGCGAAGCGCCGCCTTCTACGTCCAATATAAAAGAAGACGAATTCGATGAATTCGATACAAAACCTGTGATAATGGAAACTGATTTTTATGATGATGATAATCCCAGGGCAAATAGTACAATATCCGAAACGCCTAAAGACGAAGACGTAGGGTTCTTCGACAGTCTAATACCGCACGTAAAAAAGTTGGGGCCCGCGAAAAAGTTGATGCTAAGAATGAAAATTCAAGAACTAGTCTATAATACTGTTTATAATAATAGCAATATGGAATCATCTTAGTTACTGAATAATTTAAGAATAGAAATAAGAAAGCAGATTAAGTTGTTACTAGAATTAAAGGTATAATAAGCTGTACGTTATTTTGTCTCTGTTCTAAATCAAAGTATAATATCTGTTTCTCATATATTAGGTCATTCAAAATCAATTGTAGGCATTTGGGGCACATGATCTAATGCTTTTTGAGCGAAATTTTTAATTATTATTAATATATAATTACAAATTTCGCAAAAAATTATACTAAATAGTATTATTAATCGCGCACTTTTAGGCGTTGTGGTCATTAACCGCACAGACACAGGGGAATTAAAGAGGGAGCAATTTATTAAACCCACCTTCTGCAGATATGCGACCTGTGCCGTTGTAATCCAGGTGTCATTTACAATTCAATTACATCTAACCCAATTTTATATTTGTTCGCCGTGGGTAATTTATTTCATAGTAAAATGCATCTTTAAACAGCTTTATAACGTGATGTTAAAATAGTAAAGTTAATCCTAGCAAGAAAATGTTCATAAAATATACTTAAACTCTACTTAATATGAACAAGAGGCTCCTAAATCACATGCTGTCTTTGTCACTCTGCCACGTATACACAATGCAATGGCATGAAAAACATAAGGGCAGTTTATGTAAAATGTTTAGGACCTGTTTCACAATCGTCTAATAACTATCGGATAGTTTATTCGGAAGTTTTGTCGCTGATTACTTATAATCGAGCGACAGAGACAAAACATGCAAATAAGCTATCTGACACTTAGCAATAGATTGTGAAACGGGGAAATTAAATTGATAAATTCTTTTTCTCTTTTTAGTAAAGTATATTATATTATTATTAACACATTTTAAGTAAGATATATATAGTATAATATATATATATATATATATATATATATATATATATATATAATAAGTTATATAATACAAACAAGCCTCCGCTATTCTCATTAATTTATTAAATAAATATATTATAGTGATGATGATGATGATCACGAATATAATTTTAGCAATAGCAAAATTTCAAAGACCTCGATATCGGTGCACAAAACTCTGATGAATAGTAAGTACATAAGTCATCATAATATGTTGGTGTTTCTTGTGAAGATGGTGGTGATGATGATGATGACTACCGTAATTGACATAGTGGCATATGCTTGCAGTTCTTTAAACTACGTCTACTACTACGAGTATAATGGAAAACGCACTTTAATTGAAGATATCAGAAGTCTTGTATGGAGCGTTTTCGACATAATATTCCGAGATTCTTTTACAAAGCCGCTGTACCTTTTAAAACTTACCTTGCTAATTTCTAGAGTACTGTTCATTTATGCAATAAAAAATATTGTAATAATAAAAATTGTTCTGCAACTCCACAGAGAGTCGAGGTGTCAAAATACACAACCCTTGATAAAAGAGGGCCGATATTATAGCACAGACTTGAAAATATATATACATAGGCTGCACTAAAAGTATCGGGAATGGAATATTTCCACTGTTCCTGTCATGTTAATTTTTTTTAAATTTATATTTCCTTGGTTTTAAAAATCGAATACCGTTTATTTATTTAAAAAAAGATTCTCGGTCTTGTCACAAGATCTTGTCAAACTTGTTTAGTCGTTGAGAAAATGGAATTGACTCGAGAAAATTCTAGAGCGATGATTTATTATGACTTTCGAAGTGGTTTAACACAAAAACAGTGTGTTGACCGGATAATTTCTGCATTTGGTGATGAAGCCCCATCCAAAACCACAATTTATCGCTGGTTTGCTGAATTTTAACGTGGACGTGTCAAGCTCAGTGATGATCCCCGTCAAGGTCGTCCAAAAACTGCAGTCACCCAAGAAAACGTTGATGCTGTGCGTAAGCTGATTGAGGAAGATCGACATGTGACATACCGCGAAATTCAGGCAACTTTAGACATTGGCATGAGTCAAATACAAATAATCTTGCATGAACAATTAGGTGTAAAAAAGTTGTTTTCCCGATGGATACCGCATTTGCTCTGTGAAAAGCAAAAAGCGGCTCGCGTTACTTGGTGCGTCAGAACTCTCGAAAGGTTCCACGCAGGATCCTCAAACATCGTATCAGGTGACGAATCCTGGATATACGCGTACGAACTCGAAACAAAAAACCAGTCACGAGCTTGGGTGTTCGAAAATGAGTTAAAGTCAACAAAAATTGTTCGTTCACGGAGTGTTGCAAAAAAAATGGTGGCCACGTTTGTCTCCAAAACCGGCCATGTTGCGACTATTCCTCTTGAGGAACAAAGAACGGTTAATGCAGAATGGTATGCTAACATTTGTTTGCCACAGGTCGTTTCTGAACTCCGTAAAGATAACTGCAACCGCCGCATCATCCTCCATCACGACAATGCGAGTTCTCACACCGCGCACAGAACAAAAGAGTTTTTAGAGCAAGAAATAATAGAATTATTAGACCATCCGCCGTACAGCCCCGACCTAAGCCCTAATGATTTCTATACTTCCCCTAAAATAAAGAATAAATTGCGTGGTCAGAGATTTTCATCACCTGAAGAAGCTGTGGACGCCTACAAAACGGCCATTTTGGAGACCCCAACTTCCGAATGGAATGGTTGCTTCAATGATTGGTTCCATCGTATGGAAAAATGTGTCAAATTTCGCGGATAATACTTCGAAAAGCAATAAATACATTTTTAAATAGTAATGTTGTGTCACTTCCTTGATTCCCGAAATTTTCAGTGCCGCCCTCGTATACACTTACGTACACAGAAATATAAGCAACATAATGCGTCCAGATCGCGTCCCGAAATCCACCATCAAAAATAAATGACTTTACTACTTTACTAAGTACTTTTTTATTTTGTGTCAAATCAGAAAAAGTTTATAACGTGCTAAAAACGATAAAGGAAAAAATCCCGAGGAAACCCGAGTGTCTGAGAGGACTAACAATCTTCGATGGTGAATTCTACCAACTCGCAGTAGGCTATCGTTATGAACTTTATCAGCGTGATCCGGCAAATATTGAGGAGAGATGTGCATTTTTACTAGGCGCATCCTCCTAAATCCGCCTTTTATTTGATATCAAAGTTATTTTTGTATGTTGTTTACCATGAATGTTTATAATAATAGGTCTTTAGATATGAAATTGCCGTTCTGCAGTAATGGCCATTTCAAATCAAAATAATTTTTGTTTGGCTAAGAATTCTAATTTTAAATTAATTTTATTTTATAAACATGGAATTGGAATTTTTCCAAAAGTAGTCATTTGTTTATTTATTAGTGTTACATTTTCGCATTTCAACCTTTTTCGTCATCATGGATACGTTAAAAATTCAAGTAATTATGGAATATGAGTACCGTCGTGGCAGCAACGCGGCACAAGCGGCACGCAACATCAACGACTTTTACGGAGCTAACACTACAAACCAACGCACCACCTGTTATTGGTTTGCTCGCTTCCGTTCTGGAAATTTCGACCTGAAAAATGAACCTCGCGGTCGTCCGAAGACTTTTGTCGACAATGACGAACTAAAGGCGATTGTGGAAGCTGATGATATACAATCTACGGCTGAATTAGCAGTAGCTTTCGACGTTAGCGTCAAATATTGGTCCATTTGCGTCAAATTGGCAAGGTTAAAAAGCCTGACAAATGGGTGCCCCACGAACTGAATGATCGCCAGCGCTAAGTACGCGTCGAGACGTGCCTTGCACTGCTCAACAAACACACAAATGAAGGAATTTTGAACCGCATTGTTACCTGCGATGAAAAATGGATTCTGTGTGATAACCGCAAGCGCTCAGCAAGTTGATTGGATCCTGGTTCAGCACCTAAACAATGCCCTAAACGAACACTTCCCTCTAGAAAAGTTATGGTCACTGTTTGGTGGTCTAGCGCCGGTGTGATTCATCACAGCTTCTTACCAAAAGGGGTGAGCATTACTGCAGATGTGTACTGTGATGAACTGAACACAATGATGGAGAAGCTGGCACATCTCCAACCAGCATTGGTCAATCGCTCGTCTCCGCTGCTCCTGCACGACAACGTGCGACCTCATACTGCACAGCAGACGGTCTCCAAATTGCAAGAACTGGGGTTGGAAGCTCATCCGCCCTACTCACCAGACCGTGCGCCTACAGACTACTACTTTTTTCAGAATTTGGATAACTTCTTGGCGGGAAATAAATTCAATACCCTAGAGGCAGTACAAAATGCCTTTGAAGAATTTGTTGCCTCCCGTCCAGCTGATTTCTTTAAGAAGGGCATCAATAAACTGCCACTGTGTTGGTAAAGATGCATTGATTGCATGGGTGATTACTTCGATTAATACAAATAAAATATACATGAAAAAAAATCGTTTACATTTTTTCATACTAAACGGCAAATTCATAGGTAAAGATAATATAATAATAATAATAATAATAATAATAGTAGAAACTACCTAATAGATGTATAAATACTTTACTACATACCTACCTACGAGGGCGGGTCAATAAGTCCGTGACTTTTGGAATAAAACACAGATTTTTTGATAAATAAATCATTTTATTTTTCAACGTAGTCCCCCTTGAGCTCTATACACTTTGTCCAACGCTTCTCCAATTTTTTTATCCCTTCCAAAAAATATGATTTGTCGAGGTCCTCAAAATAGGCCTTTGTTTGCGAGATGACTTCATCATTGGAGTCAAATCTTTTTCCACCGAGCCATTTTTTCAGGTTTGGGAACAAGAAGTAGTCACTCGGAGCCAAATCTTGAGAATAGGGTGGATGTGGGAGCAATTCATAGCCCAATTCATGGATTTTTGCCATGGCAACTGCACATGCATTGTCTTGGTGAAAAAGAACTTTTTTCTTGGCCAAATGAGGTCGGTTTTGTTTTCAAATCCTCATTGAAGCGGTCCAATAAGTTGGCATAATATTCCCCATTAATTGTTCTTCCCTTTTGAAGATAGTCAATATGGATTATCCCACGTGCATCCCAAAAAACAGTCGCCATAACTTTATTGGCTGACAAACCCACCTTGGCCTTCTTTGGCGCCGATTCACCCTTAGAAACCCACTGTTTTGACTGTTGTTTGGTCTCTGGTGTGTTGTGATGGATCCATGTTTCGTCCACGGTTAAAAAACTCCTCCATATTGTGATTAAACAACGCCAAACCTTCCTGTGAAGTTTTAAGTTGTTACACGATTGCGTTTGTGGTCGACTGTGAGCAAACGCGGCACCCATCTTGCGGAAAGCTTTCTCATGCCCAAGTGATCATTCAAAATTGAAACCACTGAGCCATGCGAGATGCCTATGGCTTCCACAATCTCTTGCACTTTTAATCTTCGGTCGGCCAACACCATATCGTGAATTTTTTCGATTGTTTCGGGTGTAGAGACCTCAACTGGGCGTCCAGGACGTTCGGCATCTTCAGTGCTTGTACGGCCACAACGAAATTCAGTAAACCACTTTTTTACCATTGAAATCGATGGTGCAGAGTCCCCATAGTATTTATCAAGCTTAGCCTTGGTCTCGGCAATGGTTTTTTTTCGCAAAAAATAATGCTTAATAAGTACACGAAATTCACTTTTTTCCATTGTTTCCTTAAGTTACTGGATAGTCTGATAAAGATAGCTGTAAAACACTAACTAACTGACGCAGCAAGTTCAAATTTTGATAGGAGTCAACTGACAGATGCCTGTTGACAGGAGTAGTGTTGCTTTTTCAGTAAGGAGGTTAGAAATTCAAAAAGTCACGGACTTATTGACCCGCATTAGTATTATGATGCAGAATAGCTGCCACAGCTGACATGAAATGAAATGATGCTTTATTTGGTGAAAATATGGTTACATATAGGTGTTACATTTTTTACATTAGTGCGCATATTTTGTCGCAGTTAACGACGTCCAAATATTTTATTTATTATTTACACGATTATAGTTTTATTAGTAATTCATTATATAACATACCTATCGCTTTAAGATACATTTAATAACAGAATCAAATTGTCAATGTTTAAGTATTAATTACAAACATCATTCATTATGTCAATATATAAAATGTCAAAATTTAATGTTGTTAATACAATTTTTAGATTACTATAAATATGTCAAGAAAGAAAAAAATTAGAATTTGAAATCAAGAGCTCCATAAAATGTCAATAGATATAAAAAAATATAATGTTAAAAATGATGATTAAATTTCAGCTCATTAAAAATTCTTTCACGTCATAATAAGATATATTTATTAACATTTTTTTAAGTTCTCTGATAGAGTGTTTTTTAGATAATTGTTTTATATGTTTAGGCACCTTATTATATATTTTTACACACATTGAATAAGCATTATTTATTAAGCATTTTAAGCTGAAGACCAATGTATCTGACTGTACCTTACAATAAAACTAGATTGTCCAAACGACTGGTAATTATATGAATGAATATAAAGAAAGGTTCGCCGATTAGTATCAAAATTTAATAAAATTTAATATTTTTCCACACAATCGTGGACACACCGCACGCTTGTAGTAGTGCAATCAAATCGAAAGGTTACTATGTAGCTGTTTATTTACTTCTTGTACTTCTTTCTTTAATCTGTACCTAGGCTATGAAGATATTACGCGAGGTCCTTTCTGAATTATAGTCCACTTATATAATATACTCGCATTAATTGTCCGCAGCTTCGCCCGCGTGAAATTAGGTTTTAAACTTTCATCCCCTATTTTACCCACCTAGAGGCTGAATTTTAGAAAACGCTGAAATACTCCGTCATCCGTACTCAATTCATATCATGCAAATATGTCCAAGGAATAAAAAGTTTCATACAAACATTTATTACCAATTTTAACTCCTAGGGGGTTGAATTTTTTAAAATCCTTCCGTAGTGGATGCCTACAGCATACGAGAAATGCGTGTGCAAAATTTCAAATTTCTAGCCTGTGAGGCGTGGCGTCTAAGGGCCTGTGCGTTGATACATCAGTCAATCATATAGAGAGTCAAATATATAGAAGATTAGCTAACTTATCTCTACCAGAACCCCCCAACTCTCGTAATTAACTCACACTTCCATTTTACTTTTATTGAATTACTAGTTGAATTACTAGATTTAGGTTTTAAACTTTCATCCCCTATTTTACCCTCCTAGAGGCTGAATTTTAGAAAACGCTGAAATACTCCGTCATCCGTACTCAATTCATATCATGCAAATATGTCCAAGGAATAAAAAGTTTCATACAAACTTTTATTACCAATTTTAACTCCTAGGGGGTTGAATTTTTTAAAATCCTTCCGTAGTGGATGCCTACATCATACGAGAAATACGTGTGCAAAATTTCAAATTTCTAGCCTGTGAGGCGTGGCGTCTAAGGGCCTGTGCGTTGATACATCAGTCAATCATATAGAGAGTCAAATATATAGAAGATTAGCTAACTTATCTCTACCAGAACCCCCCAACTCGGAAATTACTCGGAAACCGTACATTTTTCCGCAATAAGAAGTAGCATATGTCCTTCCCTGTGGTCTGCTCTATATCTGTGCCAAATTTAATTAAACTCTGCTCAGTAGTTTTAGAGTAAATTCAATGCAACAAACTAACTAACATATTTATTATTAGTACCTACAGATATAGATAAATCCTAAATGAATATTTATATCATAAGCAGATATTTTTATAGGAGAGATATATAGGAGATCCGACGAAAAACAAAAGTCAGCGACATAGCCATCAGGATAAGCAAACTGAAGTGGCAATGGGTGGGGCATATTTGTCGAGCAGCCGATGGCCGATGGGGCAGAAAGGTTTTAGAATGGAGACCGCGAACAACCCGCCCCGTAGGACGACCTCCCGCGAGGTGGACCGACGACCTAAAGAGAGTGGCGGGAAGCGGTTGGATGCGGAAGGCAGAGGACCGGTTATGGTGGCGCGAAATGGGAAAGGCTTATGTCCAGCAGTGGACCACTACGGGCTGACAATGATGAGATATTTTTAGGAGTTTGGACCAATCGAAACGTGTTTGACGTTGGTTTGACGTTTATGATCGTAACTGTATTATTGCAGGTTCTAATTAGCAGAATCGACCTTCAGAACATAACAACTTGTATACGTACTAAGTATTCAATTTAATGTAAACTAATAATAATAATATCTATGGAGTATGGACGCTTCCGCACCACGTCAATCTGGTCCTGTACTAAGTATCCGAAGAACTTGTATCAAAGGTAACAGACAACGGAAATATCTATACATATAAAAGTCGTGTTAGTAACACTATTTATAACTCAAGAATGGCTGAACCGATTTGGCTAAAAATAGGAGAGGAGGTAGCTTAGAACCAGGAGACGGACATAGGGTACTTTTTATCCCGTTCCCGAGGTACGTAAAAATGGATTGCAATTCCAATGTCTCTAAAACTCGAGTATGGCTGGACCGATTTAGCTAATTTTGGTCTTAAAATAATTGCGGAAGTTTAGGTAAGGTTTAATCGGTGAGAATATTGGAAAAAATGTAGGTTGTAGGAGTAGAGGAGTAGATTTAGGACTAGGACATCGGTTGCATTGTAGATGTAGTTATTTATTCATTCCAGTTCATATTTAAGGCTGTACAACGTGTATCGGGACATCTAGTATTTAATATTTTATACTAATTACTATACACATATTTAAGTTTTTTTTAAATATCTATGGACGCTTCCACACCACGTCAATCTGGTCCCTGGTGGTAAGTTCACGAAGAACTTGTGTTACGGGTAACAGAAAACGGAAATATATTTAATAATTTTATTCTATACAGTATACACATTACATATTTAAGATTTTTATTATATTATACACATATTTAATATACATCCATGACCCAGGAACATAGAAAACTTTTTTGTTCCTTTGGCGGGATTCTAACCCGCGACCTCCGGCTTGAGCACTGACGCGCTTAACCACTAAGCCACAGAGGTCGTCAAACGTTAACAAAAACAAATGAAGAGGCCTATAATACTATCAATTTAAATATTTATAAATAATTTTAATAATAATAATATATAATTTAAATACACCGACACATTAATTTAGTCGGCTTTAATATTTTTGCTTACATTGGATTTGAACAGAGATACATACACTGTAGGTTTACAGTGTACCCAGGCACCATATTGACGTTAGATGAATCATAAATATTTATTATCCGGAAGCGATTTAGTTTAAAAATAAACGCGAGTAAATCGCCTGCAATTTCAGATGCGCCATTTTGGAGTTCGTTCACCTGATACTGAGATGATATAACACAGATGCGACATTCTACATCTCTTTGATATCAGTAATTCCTGTGTTTTTGACATTGCACCGTCAAGGCCACTAGCGGAGTACGGCCATAGTCCATTCGGGTAAAGAGATGCTATTAATGTTGGTAGGCTTTAAACAAGTTAAACGAAGTTAAATCTAAAGAAAAAAAGCTTTACCTTGGCTTACTTTTTTATGAAATTGACAAGGAAATGAGCAGACGGATCGCTTGATGGTAAGCGATTACCGCCGCCCATGGACGCTCGCAACACCAGAGGAGTTACACTTGTAGCTCCCCTGGTGTTGCGCACTTACGCAACCGCTTCCTTAGAATCCCTAACCGCTTAGTTATAGCGAAGTGAATGAAATATAAGGTCAGTGGCAAGAGGGGCTTTTTAATGGGAAACCTATATTTTTTTAATGGAATCCTAAGATAAAAAGTAGCCTAAGTTACTCCTTATAACATAAGCTTTCTGCCAGTGAAAGTCCGACCAAAGTAGCTCCACCCATTTCAAAGATTAGTTGGAACAAACAGACAGTCGGAAAGACAGACAAAAATTCTTGATTTTTCGCTGTAGGTACCGTATATGCATTTAGTGCAAAGCTGTTAATTTAAAATTACAAACAGTCAACGGTCACTTAAACTAAAACCTTTTTGGATTAATATTAATGATAGCAAGATTAATATTATTGATATAATTATTAAGGTCGGTTTTGTTAGTACAACATTGTGATTTCAAAAGTATATAGCGAAGTTTAACAATAACGCAAAAAGTTTATTATGTAGGATTTAGATTAGAAGGATAAACATTTATTGATAAGATCTTTAAAAGTTTTAAGAGTTTGAGCTATGATAGTTAAAGCAGATGGTTAATAGAATTTATGAAACAAACATCCATCCATATTATTAATGTGATACCTACTTGGTAGCTTTATTTTATCTTTTCACTTGTAAATTTTATTTATTTATTTATTGAAACTTAATGCACAAACATGTACAAAGGCAGACTTAATGCCTTATTTCATTATCTACCAGTCAACCTTTGGGCGTTACAGGAGCAAAATTATATAGGTGCCGGTAAAGTAAAAAAAAAAAAATGCTGAGAAGAAGAAATCAAAAAATCCTAGATGAAATAGGGATACAATCATGATACAATATATATATATATATATATATATATATATATATATATATATATATATATATATATATATATATATATATATATATATATATATATATATATATATATATATTATATACCTATTTTTATATAAGTATAAATAAGTTGTTTGTACATATTTAAACCCTTACAGTCGGATAATTACACGCTACATAAATTAAGAGGCTCTCAAGTCACATGGGAAGTGTCAGCCTGTGATCAAGGTAAACAAGTTTAAGAAACATTTGATAATTCGATTGTTAGAGATTTAGAATGTTTTAAAAACGTATTAAAAGTTGTACGACTATTATAATGGATGCATGGCTTGATAAATATACATAACAAACTGCTCTACATAATCGCTCGCTGAGTCACTCCACCATAAATTATTTTAAAACAAGATCATCAATGTATCTACCTACTACTCTTATTAACATATTAACCATAGATTAGTCAACGTTCTAGTCAAACGGTGTTTTAATACTTTTTGCGCCTATTCAGTATCAGATCTAAGTATCAGATAGCTTATTGCTAACCAACGCCTCTGTCGCTCAGTATAAAGTAAGCAGCGGCAAAACTTCCGGATAAGCTATTCGACACTTGCTAGGCGATTGTGAAACAGCCCCTAAAATAATAAGGAAATATTTAAATGCCCAATCAATAATATCTTTGCACAGCTGATTTGCCTGAAATTATAAATTTTTGGTTTACTTTAATACTGTGTGAATAATCATTTATTTAATTTAAATTACGAGTGCGAAATAAGTATAGTGGTTATATTATTTTAAATTTTAGGCTGCAACTGAAATATTTTAATACGTGTAACACGATAAAAATAAGTGTGTATTGCTAATTTACGCTTTCAAAATAGCAATAATAAATTAACAAACTTAAAAAATCTTACAAAAATCGCATGTGCATCGCAATGTGTCTTGGGACATATGGGATGCGTCTTATTATTTTTTATGCCTTACAAACATCATATGTTAAGAGTTCGACTCCCAGAGTGTGTCCGGTTTTAGGCATAAATTGTTTACACAAAACATAATGCTATCTTCCTTTGCACTTAAAGAATTTATTGCTTTGAAAACGAATGCAACTTGAAAGCTAAACTGCTATAGGCGATCATTTATTATTATTTATTATAATGTTACCGATCAATTTAATACTAGTTATTGTATTTGGTTTTGGCTACGTTTCAATCATGTGATGAAAAATATAATTTGTTCAAATTCAAATTCATTTATTTGCCAAGAGTATGGTACAGTAGGTGTTTACATATTTTATTGAGTTCGACATATTCTACTACATAAATAGTGTGCAAATATTTTCAGTTTTTCATAGTTATTTTAAAAGTTATTTTAGATTATAATATTTAATAGATTGGAAATGGTTGTTATAATTAGATTAATGTTGATGTAATGCTCAATTAGAGTCTAACAAAATGATTTAAATTCATTCATTAATCTATGTGACTATGACTTGTAACCACTAAACTACTTAAATTGAATATAGAACTTTAATTCTATCATTTATTTTCATTTCATTGAAACAAAATCAGCTACACGGCAGTTTCTTTTAAAGTGCCCTAGTGTGTGCGTAATACACACGAGCACTCTCTCTTCCTTTGCTCATGTAACCCAGTGGGACGGATGACCGACACGACTGGCGAGAGATCAGGCGCAGGACCGACTTTTTACATGCCCATCCGACGGGCTATTTTTCGGGATATTCGCGAAAGTTATATATAGTTTTTAATATAGCATCACCATGGAACATGTTATTTGTCGTCTATATTTGAAGTATATAAAAAGTATTCGACCTCCAATCCGCAGAACGCAAACCAGAGTGTCAGTAACGTAAACAAACAGACAGACGGCCTTGCCAGTGGCCAGCTGTAAACAACGTCGGGAACGATGCTTTAGTTATAACGGCTAATGAGAATAGCTAAATCTACATTTTGCCATGGACCAACTATAAGTGGTCCTACCTACCTGGGAGACAGAGCTTCGCTCGGAGTTGTAGAAAAACCATGGAGGTATTATAGATAATATATCAGCTCCACGAGTAAACCGGTAAAAATTAACAAATGGAAATTAAAAAACGAATCACAAAATATTATTCTGACCGGGACTCGAACCCGAGACACCAATTTGCCAACAACGCAAAAAGTCAAGCGTACGTAGCGACACAACAACGTTTGACAATAAGAAAATGTAATTACTCCTATCTCATTACCCAACTTAAGATTGTAATGATATAATTATAATTATGAAATAATATAACGATGAGAAAAATATTTATGCAAATTAAAAAATTCGCGGTTTCCCTGAGATAAGAAGCTAGATCGATTATTCACCCCTAAAACCCCCTGCATACTAAATTTAATGGGAATCGTTGAAGCCGTTTACGAGATTCTGATTATATTTACAAGAATTGCTCGTTAAAATTATAAGACAGTTAATGATTCATGGTAATAGGCCTAGATTGGTTCACGCAGGAATACGTATATCGCGCAGGAACTGTATGTCTTGCCTTTATAAAATGTAGCCTATGTCCTTCCCGTAAGTATAAATATCTTTTCCTCATTTCTCGATCATAAAACACCAAAAATACTTTAGTCGTGAATGCGTAATAGTTACCACTTATCTCTATTCGTATTTATAATACTCGGATATTACCTTCTCAGGTTTTCCATGTGAGTAAACAGAGATTATTAAACGGGCCTCCTTATTTTATACATATTTTCTCCCCCGGCAGTCGGGCAGATGCCGGTGCCACCGCGGCGCCGGGCCGGCAATTAAAAAAACATGACATGTACGCAGTACACGTGGCAGAAATGAAAATTCTGAATCATCATTTGAAATCCTAAAATACTATCATCGTGCTTGAAGAACATCACCTCAAAAAAGAATAGAAAAATTAAAATTTGTACACTTAGCGCCTTAAGTGTATTGAACCGTACTTTAGAAAGTTAAGATGTTATGTAAGAAGTATAAGTAGCTTCCGTCAGATGGCGTTGTATCTAAAATCGTGTAGTTACGTGACGTGACCTTTAAATTTCGCTCTCAATGTCGCTAAAGAGGTTTCACTTCAAAAACAGCCATTACTTGCCATCGACCTTACGAGAGTTGTTCCACATCTTATTTTTAGCCTCGCCAAAATAAAGTGATCATGACTAATGTACTTAAAACATTTATTGCCGATCGGATGTTTCAGAGAATAAGCCCTGGATGCAGATTAAGGTCAGCATTTAGGGCGAGAGTTTATTTTAAGGGAATGTTCTAGAATAAAGGGCCTGTATCTTTTTATACTAAGATGAAAATACAGATTTTATAATGTGTGTACTTACTGAAATAACACGCCTACTCGCGAGGATGCGTTGTTAATTATTGATACTAGTTACTACATAGGTCCACTTGCGCAGATCTGGGTAAAGTTAACCCTGGGTTAAAATATCATGCTATATCTTTCATAAATACGAATAACGAGAGAGATAACATGATATTTATCCCAGGGTTAACTTTAACCCCAATTCTGCGCAAGTGGGCCTTAGGTGCACATTTTCTTAATTGGTCCCTAAGGGCATCTAACGTCTAACATTAGAACTTAATAATTTGTGCCCCGCACATATTGTTAAAGATATAAAATAAGAAATCCTTACCAATAAAACTAAAATCATTTCAAGCATTATGGCCCACTTGCACAAGATCTGCATCTGGGATATAGTTAACTACGGGTTAAAATATCATGCTTTCTCTTTCATAAATACGAATAACGAGAGAGATAACATGATATTTAACCCAGGGTTAACTTTCTGCTAATCTGCGCAAGTTGTTCTTAGGGATTTAAATTTTGAATCATCCTGTTATACAATTCAATTTCATTGTAATAAAATTCCCGTGTGCGATTTAACAGTAAGCTAGTAACGAGTTCTGAAAAGGAAAGTCCTATTATTAGACTTATACACCAAGTCTGGGCAGCCTAGACTATTTCTAGGTAGTCATCTGTCTCTGTCAGAACTCAGAAACCATTTGTCGTGGAAAATAAGCTGTAACTGAAGACTAATGTATCGACGTGTAGCGAAAAATTTATCGACAGCACAACAATATGGTACAAATTCTTGTAGTAGGTAATGAGAATCTTTATTATTGCTTGTGCCATGGAGGAATTATTACTAGCTTAGTATTATTATAATGATGATAAAAGATAGAACGTAACAGATTGTTGTTAGTAAAATATTTCATGTATGAAGACGTTTAAAAATTAAAAAATTATTTCGAATACTATTTTATTTAACTTAATAGAAATCTAAATAAATTAATATTTATTTAATACTATAGATATATCGTTATTCGTTATGTGCAATATTTTTATGAATCATGATATTGCTCGAATTCAACATTTTTTGTAAAATTTTTGACATGACAAATCTTGTCGATAAAAATATGTATGCATAAACAGCCCAACGTATAACCACCTCCTTTTCTGGGAAGTCGGTTAAAAATCAAGTGTTATCGACAAGCTGTGTCGCATCTCTATTAACAACCACATTAGCCGTCTCTCCGGTATGTGCACGGTGCACGGTGCCCGACACGACATGGGCACGGCATTTGTTCTCAAATTAAAACATGCATAGTAAATAACGTCTGCAAAGTTTCATCAAACTAAATAATATCATGCGTTTAAAATTGTAATATGATAATATTAAGTAAGTATTCCAAACTGTACCAACGCTTTTCAGATCCAATTTAACCTTATTAAAAATGTATGTGTCAAATTGTGGACAAACATTCGCTGAGCGCCAACTCGACCGCCCATCGAGACCAATCGTATAATATTTGGTGTCATTCTATTTCTTTATCGCACGGTAATTAAGTGACATACGTACTCGTATCATAAAGCAATAAACGGCGATACTGTTCCGTCGTTTCGGCGTTTGGTTTAAGTTTTTATACAAAATTGGCTCTAAAAATATGTATACATATACACGGAAAATAAAAAATATATACAGGGCATTAAGCGGCTTAGCGTATCACAGAAGCCACAGACTAGTTCATACTTCCTAGTTAAACTGTTGCGATTACGTAACCTAAATACCTTCTGATACGTAATAAGCTAAATGAAAAAAAATATGTAAGACTTTCCTAGACGTTTGGCCCATGTACTATCAGGGAATCTAATTCTTAAGCAAGTTGACCGCTGTCATAATTGGTTCTCATTAATATGTTATTAATAATACGTATTATTACTTACTACCTTCGTACCATCTCATTTGTATATTTGTAGATATTTAGTTTAAAAAGTATAAGCAAATAAAATCTCTTTCTTGCAAAACGATTTGTTACGTCACAATCTGCTACCGTACATTTTTTTATGACAAATGTATAGCACAAAGTAGCTTTAAGAAACTTGCCTATTATATATTGTGACTGTATGCCGTCATTATTTTACAAATAAATTATGATTGACTTGCTTATGAACTACATTCCCTAATAGTACAACATTGAGTTTATTTCCGACAAATCATCTACAATAGGCAATCAGAAACGTCGCATTATGAGTTTTGTTATAAGTATTACTACTAATGGTCTCAGAATCTTGAAATAAATAAATTTTATATTATCTTATTATTTTTATTTTTTATTATTATTTTCGCATCAAAATATATTTTATCACATTACTTAATTGCGTGGCGATTCGTTACATATCAATATTAAGAATATAAACCTAGATAAAAATCGGTTCATCTGTTTTAGGACCTACGATGCCACGGACAGACACACCATACAGACACGTTTATCTCTCTATTTCGTCGGAGGTTAAGGAGGATAAAAATCACGTGAAATATAAAACAACCGGCCAAGTGCGAGTATGACCCTCGCTTTTAGGGTTAGGTTGTAAGTTATAATTCATGAACTGACAAAGTACTAAAAGCCATTATAGTTTTTCTTTAAAGTTCATCACATATACTACCGTCATGAATTTTTCAGATTTTTCGAGCCATTCGTTTAACTTTTAGGGGGGGGGGGGGGGGGTATAATAAAGCGTTTTCTAGCACTAACCGTTTGGACGGTAAGCCGAAGACGGACGGACGGACATGACGCAACCATAAGGGCTCCGAGACGTGAAACTGGGAACCCTAAAATCACGTGTAATCCGCTAAAATACAGTAGGCTACCGTGGCCTTCTTACATTGTAGAGAGACCCGTTTTCTAGCGACTAGTAGCGAGGACGAAGTGATGATGAACGATGATCAAATCCATAATTCCATGCAAAAGTTTACATTAGAACCACTTAGCATAACAATCACACGGAATGACACTGTAAAATCGGTTTATAGCTCGTAAAAATATTATCGCGCGCGTTACAGAACGAATTTCTTTGAAGTTGTTTCAACAGAAACATGTTCAATTGATTTCTCCTGTTGTACGACGCTTAGAACATTATTTGCGTTTCTTTGGGGTTTTATGTTAAAACAACAGTAAAAGTTGTTCTAAACCAACTAGCCAAGCGACAACTGATGCCCAATTGTAACCTAACTATATATATTACTATATAACTTGCGTTTAATATAAATAATATTATAACATAATTTAATATTTTTATGTAATGCTCCTTCACTGCATTTATCTCTACTATCTTGAACTGTCTTTTTATCATTAATTTGTGATGTTAATTGATCTCATTCTTTTGTGCGTTTAGTTTTAAAATTATAGTTCTGTAGCGGGCTGCGAACTCTTTATATGTAAGTCCTTCTTACGCTTGGGTGGTGATGATAATAATACAGCAACAATTCTTATATTCTCCTTTATTGGTGCTTATCACAGATACGTATTACAAATGATATAAGTATGTCTAACACAAACACGTCAACAGTCTCTACACTGAGAATAGCTTTTTACACAACTGAAATAAACCTATCTAAATAGGCTTTACTTCATGACATCTGTCAATGTCAAAAATGACATTGACACTTGCTTTTGTCATTATGTAACAAGTTAAATGTTTTTTTTATTACTTTACATTTTGTTTTTCGGTGCTCGGTATATTATATAGTTACGTAAACAGCTTTCAAAGAAAATTTTGACGTCGCGTCTCGTTCAACGGCCCACAATTTTTCCGCACAATCGTGGACCGTTCGTATGCTTGTAGTAGTGCAATCAAATCGAAAGCTAAGTATGTAGCTGTTTATCTGTTCCTCTTTCTTTAATCTGTGGTAGAGCCTCGCTAAACTGGATTCACGTTAATCGGTGCACGCTGAAATCCGGACCGGCCACCATATTCGAACATATCTGCTTTTACTCGACTTATCTATCACCAAGTACCCGTCTTGCGCGTTCGCTGATAAAAAAAATGGCACTGCGCCGCGAAAAAATTCTACGACTTTTGAAACTTATTGCCAAGTAATGAGGCGGATAAAATAATATTTCGGCATTCTTGTTTTTCTCTCACCGGATAAGCGAGGACTCACTGTAGTTTGTAGTACTACTTTAGTCAGAGTATGCTGTGGCATACGCACGCCTGCGAGCGCGAGAGCATGCGTTTGCGACACTGGCACTGGGGCGACACTCTCTACAAATGATAGCTCGAGCACCGGCGAATGACAGCCATGTTGACGTAAGCCTAAAGTTGACACCGAAATAATTTTAAACATCGCGTCAGACAAATCTATCCTAAATATTATGAAATTATACTGTCAATTATGTGAAAGCACGAAACGACTAGCGGCCGCCCCGTGAACGGAAGTCTAGGCTGGAAAAAAATCAAGCCCCGCATGGCGCGCGTTTTTATCGCTATAAATTAAATTAAATATCGTTTGGATTTTTAGGTTGTCCCACTCGCGCGCGCACGTTATAACGCGTATGCAAATGAGTCAGCGCGTTGACCGAACCGAGATTGTATCGAAGATAGTTAAGAGGCGTCTGTTTTAATTACAAGAATCGACCTCCTGGACAAGTTTTCCCCGTTATTTTTAATGTTGTCTCTAAGCAATTCTCGATTTCTGTTATATTTAAATGAAGTAGGCGTCTGTTTTCACAAATCTTCGATTTTACTACAACAGTAGTTCGAATGGTATTTACAACAAACAAAACAAACACTTGGTGTGTTTTAAAACATTAGCACCTATTTATACATGTGTTTACATGAGCATGTAATCGACATACGATAGACCGCATGTTTACACGCGGTTTGGGAGCTAAATTGCGAAATTGTTGGAGTTACGTTTCCTGGCTCTCACGATCAATAGATAGAATCAAATGTACAATGACGAATGATTAGCAAATTGACTTCTGTTTGTCATGGTTCACGAATGCATTCTAATTTGAGCTAGAGGTCGAGCTGTGGTCGAAGTTCGCCCATAATAACCCATATCTTTGCTGGGACAGATCGACAAAAGTGTCAACAAAAATGTATATGTATATCAAACGCATGGTAATGTGTGTTAATAATCCGAGGTATGTAGATTTTATTTATTTTATGTATTTCTAATCATTATTAAAAAAAATATTAGCTTTCTGTACACCATTCTTTACATAAACTTTAACTGTACCAAATATTATACTCCTCCATTCGCACAATTCTCGTTCACAATTGTTAGGGACTATCAAACTGCAAAAAATTCGTTTTCCTTTAAGCGACGTAGAAAAACAGATATTTTGTAGTTTAGTACCTATCTGAATAACAATTTCAATCAGCACTTCGACTTTCTCGCGCATTTTGCGGCGAATTGTTCTAGAAGGCCAAGGTAAGTTAATTATTTGCCTACTTTCGCGAAAGAAAATATAATGGATTTAGTTGAAAAATATGTAATCTCTTATTTGATAGAAAGTAAATAGCGGTGTGCGGTCTACCTCACAATAAAAGTCAGAGAAGCGTAAAATGGGAAATCAAAGATTTCAAAATAGACACTTTCAAATCTAAAAATTATAAGGTATTTATTTATTCAACGTTGTCAACCGACCAGTTGTTGATATTTCACTATACAAAATTTGGACCCCATTTCAGCCCTTTAGGGGACGAAATTCAAAAACTATACAAAATTGTATTTATTACCTCGGATATCACACAACAAATTTCATGGAAATGCGGACAGATTTTAAATTTTTTTTATACAAAATTTCAACCCCTATTTTACACCCTCAGAGGGTAATTAAAAAAAACCCTGAAACAAGTATGTAATTAAATGTATTTAAGAATATGAATCTCAGTTTTCATCGTAGTCGGTGCCGACTTAAAAAAATTTCATACAAACTTTTAATCCCTATTTCACCCCTTTAAGGGTGGAATTTATCAAAATCCCTTCTTAGTGCACATTGTAAATCAAAACTAGTGTCCAAAGTTCACGTTTCTACCATTAGCAATTACGGCTGTGCGAATGTCTATACGTCAGTGAGTCAGTCAGTTGGGACTAGGGACATCTGATTTTCTGACTAATTAATATAATCAAGTTTTAAGATTGAACCCTTCGTAAATGGTTTTTGGCACGCACTTAACTCTGAATGCCGTCTACATAATATTGTGTCTCTCCAAACTATACTGTTCAAAATTCATGAATTTCGACAAAAACACCTCATTTGTCATCGCTTTTTTGTCTAAATTGTTGTCTAAGTGTCAGATCACACTAAGACGCGACGTGACAAGACGCTGTATTTTACGAAAGTGATTAAAATTGATCTTTATTCGCTACAAAAAAGGTACACAGTAATTCATTGCAAGAGTTCGACTTACGAGTTTGCACCGCGCTGCGTAGCGACGCCGCGCCGCGCGCCGGTCTAACAATGAAAAGTGTATCTTCCTGTGTATGGAATAAAGTTCAATTTTGAATTACAATTTTTAAAATGCAGCGCCGCGTCGCCGTGAATCGTCTTGTGTGAGCTGACAATAAAAAACTAAATTGACACCTAGAAACACATATTTACGAACATACCTCTCCCGAAGTAAGGCAATAAATTTAGTTGAAGTGATATAAAAAAATATTGGCCATCCATTGCGAGCCAAGTAGAATATTTTATCACGCAAGCGCAAGCTTCTTCTGATGAGGGATATAAGTCGAGTCCTTGGCCCATATAGGGCCTGTCCTTGGCCTATATTCGGCCTTATTAATTGTCATTTTTACGACCGACCGTCCCGACTACGGCGAAGCCAAAAGGAAGGGTAATTTTTTGTTTGTTGATTGTTCTGTTACTTTTGTACTGTTGCGCCTAAACTACTGATCCGATTTTAATGAATGAGGTGTCACTAGATTCGTAATAATAGCCCGGGTAACACAGGCTGTATTGTAATTAATGTAGTAGGGTTATAGTTTTTTTTTAATAAAAATTGTAGTTATGAGAGACAGGTGAAAGGAATTTGGGGGCTGTGTTTTATTGTATACTAAATGAGGTCATCTTGTCTGTTTACACCATATTACTTTTTACACATTCTGAAATAAAGATATAAGGTAAGCGTCCACGATATTTTTGCCGGCATCGCATGCCCTTGCATTTAGTATTAAAATAAATAAATAAGATTTATTTGTTAAAATACACTGCTCACAGAAGTTATATTCAAGAGTTCAATATTCACTCCTGAAAGTTTGGTCACTGACTGAAAAAACACTCCGTATAAAATCTGTTGTATACAATATGGTGGACGCTTACCTTTACGGAACCCTATTCGCATCTGTAATCGATTCGTAGCAGATTTTTCCCTTCATAAAACATTCCAAGTTCATAGCAATTACCTTGTCATCACGTTTCTTCACAATTCTCAAAATACAAAAACAAAAAAACATTATTGAGAAACGCTTGGCAGAGCTCCGGTATTTTCTGGTATATTTATTGAGAGTATATTTAAAACACATGTATAAAGTAGCTCTAAATTGTTTATTATATTACTACATTATTTATTATATTGTGTAGGTGCTTGTAAGTCTTTAGTTGTCCTAAGCTTATAAAACTGTGTATAATAGTATATAATTTATCGCAAGGAATCCTACGTGAAGTGAAAACTTTTTACATCTTTTTATGAAAAAAAAAATAAATTACGCAAACGGAGGAGTATGAAATTTGGCACAGTTAAAGTTTATGTGGAGGAAGGTGTGCAGAAGGCTATAGTTTTTTAAATCAATCCTTAGGAATACATAAAGTTAATAATAATATCACACAACTTTTTTATAAGTACACTTTTCCACTCTATTTAGATTTTTACTTCACAACAAATTCTGTGAACATGAATCTCCACCAAGCACCAACAGTGAACGCACTCAGTTACATAAAGTTAATTAAAATACAGTTACACATACAACCCTAGGGTAATAAGTTACTCACACTACATTTCATCAAAATCCGTTCTGTATTTACTGCGTGTAAGAGTAACTAACATCCGTAGCCCAAACATCCATATATACTCTTTCGCGTTTTCAAATAATATTCGTAAGGAAGGATTACAATTCACAATACAATTATATTTTTAGTTTTCAAATGTGTAGGTCGTTTTTGATGTCTGTCATTGGTGCTGGTGGTGTATCCGAAACGAAACATTGTCGGTTAAACTTGAATGTTAATTATAAACCGCCATTAAATCCGTTAAAGTAGTTGAAACTACAAATAATATACAAACGTAGTCGCGCACACCAGCTAGGGTTCTAACAGAACCGAAACCCTATTTTTTAACGGGACCTGAAGAAAAAAGTAGCTTAAGTTACTCCTTATAACATCAGCTATCTACCAGTGAAAGTTCTGTGGAAATCGGTCCAGCCATTTCAAAGATTAACCGGAACAAACAGCAGACAGATTTGTTTTTTGTTTATTGTAAGTTCCGTATATACTTTTATATGCATTTAGTTAAAGGTTGTTGATTTAAAATTACAGACACTTCAATTTAACGCCGCTCTACGCCTCAAAGTATGTAAACACTACCTACGTATCATAATAATAAGTGGAGGTCGTCCTGTGCTCGAAATTCGGACATTATAATTCATAATAATTTTTAAGTTTGAACTTTATAAGGGTTAAGGGTTGCCTCTGAGATAGAAAGAAACATGTAAATGTGACAGATTGACAACCGTCGACGTGTTACAAAATTATATATATCAAACGGACGGTAGTGTGTGTTAATTATTTGAGGCAGTGTGTGTTGTTGTTATTTTTATTAATGTATTTCTAACTTATTTCTAAGCATTCTTTACGAAAATATTAGCTTTCAGCACATCTTATTCCACATAAACTTTAATTTACCGGCCAAATTACATACTCCTCCGGCTGCACGATTCTCGTAAAATTGTACTGAAAGTTATTTTTTCACGTAATTAATGTAATAATTATATATTTAACATTATATTATGTATGTATTCATTTTATTGTTAGGGTTTCGTATCCAAAGGTAAAAAACGGGACCCTATTACTAAGACTTCGTTGTCCGTCCGTGTGTCTCTCTTCTTTTTGATGATATGGAGTCGAGTGTGATATACCTCCATCGCGTTTTAGTAGGTAGTAAAGCACGTGTATGGCTCGGGATATTGATACCTTCCTATGCGAATGAAAGGCGGAAAATTGCTTCGAGCTCGGAGTTAATTAATTTTGAGGGCCTTGATTTGAGAAAGTATTGATAGAAAATCAATGATTTCAAAACTAAGAATGCTTACACACGTACCGATTTGGTCTGGAGCAGACCATTATGACAGAACGACACTCGTGTGTTTCTTTTTCAGCTCTATTGTGAATATAATCGCATAGAGATCTATTTACAGCACATTCCGATTTTTGTGCAAGGTTCAAACTCTCAAAAATTATTCTCACCAAACTATTTAAAGGAGGGAGAATAATTTTTGAGAGTACACTAAAACACAAAATAATTTATAAAATGTTCTTTAATATTATTCTATCCTTTATACATAGCTTAATTTAATAAGAATCAAGCAAAATACAAACCTCTAAAAATAACACTGAAAATCCCACTCCCCTAGAGGATTTCTTCCCTAATTCTAGGGAGAAACTCCTAAGTTGGCAACCAAATACGAGGTCTGTTCCGGACCAAATCCATATGTGTTAAAGCTTTTGGATCATCCATCCATGTCCATGGGAAACTCATGTCAAACTCAAAAATTGTTACTTCCATATTATAGGTTATAGAATTGTCCTACATGATGCCTACCATGAGAGCTAACCTTCAATGTTTATTTTATTTGTTTTTACTATCAATTTGATGTTATAGCGGCAATAGAAATACATCAAAATTGCGACAGTCTAGCTACTCGTATAATGGTTCATCAGGTACAGCCTGGTGACAGACAGACGGACAGACGGACGGACAGCGGAGTTTTAGAAATAGCGTCCCGTTTTTACTCTTTAGGTACGGAACCCTTAAAAGAAATACTCATCTTTTTTTTCCGAAACATTAATCTTCACAAACTAAGGGTCCGCTTACACGATGAAACTCTTGCAATTAAACGTGTATCCTCTTGTGTAGTGAATAAGGTTCAATTTCGAATCGCTATCTTATAAATGCAGCGCCGCGTCGCATCACGTCTCGGTGTGAACTGAGGCTAAGGCTTAGACTTACAATATAAGTAGGATCAGTGATAATATCGCCACATCTTCGTTATAATACTTGGCGCTAGTCGTTACATGACAGCGTCGTAGCATTACATGTGCTTCTCTGATCATTTGCGTCATGTTTTGTTATCTAATAGGGGCCGTTCACATATTACGTCGTACAAAATATGTTCTTTTTCAACCTAAAAAAGGGATACCAAACGTAACAATATCACAGTACATGGTAAAGGGATCCTAAAAAACGTGACATGGGGGGGGGGGGGCTATGTCACGTTTTTTAGGATCCCTTTACCATGTACTGTGATATTGTTACGTTTGGTAGCGCTCTCCTCCTTGCACTGTAACGTAATATGTGGATGACCCTATATTATAAAAAGAATTTGTCTGTTACCCTAACAGCCTTAGCCACGTAATCATGATCACAATCGACCACTTACATACTACTTAAACACAACCTACGAGTCAATCTTCAATTCTTTTTTTCCGATTACATAAATAATAATATGCAGATTAAATAAATTAATACAATGACTATAATGTTTACAAAAAACTGTATCTATTTTTTTGTAAACATTATAGTTATTGTATTAATTTATTTAATCTGCATATTATTATTTTTGTAACGTTACCCGACTACGTAAATTATATTAGTTACCCGGGCTATTATTACGAATCTATAATTGACACCTAATTAATTGAAATCGGATCACGGATACGCTACGGTGGAACAAACATACATATATACACTTCCCAACTTATCACTTACCTTTTGGCTTCGTCGCGGTCGGGTAAAAAATGTGCACAGAAAAATTTAAACAACGTAATGACGTCACTACACTTGTATAATATTGTATACATTATTAACTGTTAATAATAATATGTTATGTACCAGAATCTCAATTCTCGTATTCTAAGTAGACTTTCTTTTTACTTTGATTGTATTATAAGTGAAGCGACGTGTTATCGTAAACTGATTTTGTGAAGTTTGGACCAATCGAACGCGTTTCGCGTTGGTTTAACCTTTACGAGAATACCATTTGGCAGTTTTAGCGTGTCGGTACTATTGCCAGGTTTTATTTAACAGAATTGACCCTCTGATGATGTACCTTATCGGAAACAATAATATTAGTAACTTCACGTAATTAGTCATTTTAGTTAAGTATATTTTGAATTCATTCAATTATTCTTTCCGTAGTACATTGAAGCATGTTTATTTCGGCTTTACTTACTTTCTAATCTGAGAACTTAAGACTTTTTCGCTGAGAAGCACGTGCTTTTCATTAAGATAATTTAAGTTTCTTTTGCTGGGGAATTCAATGGGTGACGTTGTGAATTTTGCATTTATTTCATAAATTTGTGTTATTTCGGTTCTTAATGTGTAATATTGGTAGAACATTAACTATAAGATATTCGTTAACGTGCACAAGTGTGGGCAAGTGGTAACTTCAAAAAACGTGCTATTTTGAGTTTCCCGCCAAAACTCCCCAGGAACTTTCATTAAAGCTTCTACCACTTTACTGAATCGACTGACATGACTCATGCACTGCACTGCACTGACTATTTATTTGGACTTTGACTAGACTTTAGACTTGACGATTTTGAAATACGGTGTTGAAAATTGAAACGAAAGTTCTATTTCCCGCCTTTTTAACTTGACACTGGCAAATGGTTATAAACCGATGCCATATATAAATATAAATAAATAAAAGATAATTTAAGATTTACAGATAATATAAGAAATTTTCTTCTTCGGAAATTCAATTTCCCGATATTTTTGCTTTTATGCCACGCCAGTTTGACTAAAGGGAATATAACACGAATTTCCACTAAAGGATCTGCTTAGCAATTAAAACAAAATATCATATTTAATTATTATCATCATTATTATAACTAGCTTTTGCCGCGGCTTCGCCCGCGTGAAATTGGTTTTTAAACGATATCTTTATGATAATTTAAAACTTTCATCCACTATTTTGCCCTTTTAGGGGTTGAATATTAAAAAACACTGAAATATGTAATGTATCCAAGTCGTCCAAGGAATAAGAAGTTTCACACAAACTTTTATCCCCTAATTTACCCCTCGGGGGGTTGAATTTTGATAATTTAATATATATTATAACTTCGTTCATAAAATTAACACACACTACCCTGCGATTGTTTGCAATACAATTATGTTACACGTAGACGTTTGTCAATCTGTCACAATGGTAT
Source organism: Phengaris arion (assembly GCA_963565745.1). Taxonomy (NCBI): domain Eukaryota; kingdom Metazoa; phylum Arthropoda; class Insecta; order Lepidoptera; family Lycaenidae; genus Phengaris; species Phengaris arion. The sequence goes on from OY751448.1 coordinate 4,475,991, forward strand.
GTATAATTTACTTACTACTTTACTTTTACTTTACTTCATTTTTTCTATCATAAATTTTTTCATCTAAAAGGCAACATTAATATTATATGAATTATATTTCGACTACATCTTTGATTAAATAAGCGGATCCAATCATTTAAGTAAACGTGTGTGCAATCATTTTTCAATTTTGTATGGACGATTTTTTTGTACTTAATCATTTAGTAGGTTTTAATAGCAATTATCCATGTGCTTATTATTGTTAGTGGACACAATGCGATACTGTACATAATACAAACATGTTTACAGCCTACAGGGGATCAATCATTTTCAATTCGCATTTGATGTCGGTGCCAAATACCGACTCCATGGTTCCTTTGAAAATTATTTTTCATTTATTTATTGTATGTTTTACAGATCATTTACAATTTTGTAGAAATTAAGATACGCTTTCAGTCTTTATTATAAAATTTAAACAAAACTACAAATCAGTTGTGTTATGCAGAGGTGTAGGATACATTGTAGAGACAAGAAGAGTTTAATATGCACAAACTAATGTGTGTGTGTGCGTGTGCGTAGTATCACGTGTGCCATAAACATCCTATTAAATGCTTATGATGCTCCCATTTGTGTTAATGCTTATGAGTTGAGATTTATGAATGTATTTTTTCAGAAATCGAACTGTTATAACATTTTTTGGTATCTGAAAAGTTAATACATTTAAAGAATATAGGTATCTACGAGCAAATATTATTTCGTCCACATTTCAGGCAGGAAGTATACATTTACGCTTTGATGTTAACAACAGGAATCAGTTGATTGGCGCATAAAACGATAAAGTTAACTGGATTTTAACGTGTCAGTAAACGTTAAATTTTTTGTTTTTTATAATATTATAAACTGTCTGTGTAACTGAAAGAAGATCGTTACCACAGACTCCACAGAGTAGATAATGTATAATATTATACTTACGTTCCTCTGTAGGTAGAACAGCTTTCATAGAACGATCCAACACGATCCAAATTTGAAAATTTTGACGTCCCCTTCAACAACCAAGAATTATTTTTCCACACAATGGTGGACACACCATATGCTTGAACTTGGAGTAGTGCAATCAAATCGAACGCTAATGTAGCTGTTTATCTGTTGCTCTTTCTCTAATCTGTGTAGTTACTGTGCATTGCTGTCTTTATTTAACAGCACAGTATTCTGTACAGTTGTAGCTCCGCCCACTTTTTGACCAGTCTTAAGGTATTTAACTGCACAGTTTTCTCCTTTTTAGGTATGCACAGTTTTCAGTTCACATAGACTTTACCGATTTCTAATGTTCAGGTAAAGTATTATAATAAATGACACTTAAATAGCCAACATGTCTGTCTGTCCATGTGCATATACTCACGCAAACGACCAGGACACGTCTTGAGAGCCCATTAAAATGTTAAGTACTGCATACATAAAACATGTCACGCCTCAGGCTAGAACTGTATCTATCCTGTTCTATTTTTTTGCTTCCTCTGCGACTATCTTAAAGTTGTGAATTTGGAAAAGTCTGTAAAAAATATCTATTAGAGATTATTTTTTGCAAATATAGCAAAGATTAACGACATTGAATCATGAACAAGTTGATTATCTCCCCAAAAAGTGAACCTTTATCCGTTTTCAGCATTTTAATTTTATTTTTAGCCTTTGCTAATCTGATTTTATTTTTACTGATTTGAATTTCAATTCATTTTTTGGAATAAAATTGTCAGTAACCGACCTACCGACAGACAATAATTAAAAATTGATATTACAACTATCTTAGACTAAATATATAATCTGAGACAATTATAGAAAAAACATTACATTAGGGAAAATATTGTTCTTGGATCTACTCAAGAGAGCGAGTTTTTTTACATAAATTACTTGTAAAACGTTGTAAGAAGTATTTGATGAATATTTGAAAAGCGCTAAGATAAATTAGAAAGGAAAAGTATTTTAGCATAAACTTGATCCTTAATGGGATCGTTAAAGTAACTTTTACTGAAATCAAGAAGGGCATTTTGTTCCTAAGTCGCTAAGTCTAGGGCCAAGATGGGAACCTGAAATCAAACTTACAAATCCCGTTAATACCTTTTTAAACGGAAATTTTGTAATCAGATTCGAACTCTACCAGGCTCTATATAAGGTCGAAAATCAATTAGTAACATCTTGATTAAGTATCGTCTATTCCCAGAGCCCTTGACCTGCGGTTATGAAATGGCCCGCTACATAGCAGAACTGAAACTTATAGTTCACACTATTTTAAACCTTAGCCCGGTATTCTAGGGTATGAATTGCGACGACGAACCATAAGAAATGTAAACCTGACATATTTTTCTGTAACAAACCAGGGTTGCTCGTGTTCTTTATTTAAAATTTTATCAGGCACATTCTTTATTTAAATTATGTTTGGTTAGAAAATGTTTCATAGCGCATTCTCTTTTTAAATGCCAATTTATAAACCAAGCTTGGTTTAAGAAAATGAAATGAACAGAATCTTGTATTGTTTTCATAACTAGGGACACACGTTTATCAATTTAGTAATTATGGTAATCTTATACTTCAAACGAGACAATCTTGTACACCTATATATAATCGGTTTCCCGAAAATGTTTGCAAGTATTGGGTACCATGAAGTTTAGTACCTATGCAGGGAGTTTTAGGGGAGAAAAATCGATCTAGCTGGGAAACTGCGATTTTTAAACTGCGTAAGTTTTTTCTTTCGTCGTGCAACAATACATTTACCCCCTTACTAATAAAAATATTTACACAACGGATAACTTAAACAACGTTGCTGTCTTCGTCTGATGCGTTGAAAAGGTAACTTGACAGAGAAAGACAGAAACGTTGTTTAATTTATCCATTGTGTAAATCTTTTTATTAGTGAGAGGTCCCTTAAGTGTATCAATAATTTTGACTCCATTATGTTAGTCCGATTGGCAGTTTGGTATGGGTATAGAAATTTTTGCTTGTATGTAGTGAGTTCGAATCTCGAACAGATAAATATTCTTGTGATTGTTTTGAAATTTCTTTTTTTTCTTTCTTTAAAATCTTTAAAAAAGAATTCTTTAAAATTGATCAGAAGCTCGGTTATTCAGGTACTTACAATTGTTATATTATGTAATCTGCCTTTCATACAGTGAGCAGTTGAGCACTAGTTTTTTACAACTAAATATTCTTAATTATTAATCAGTAATCGACAGACAGCCTCAGAACAAATAAAAAAGCGAAGACAGAGTTCTCCGAACCACATAGTTGGCACGGGACGGTCTAAGCTACTCCTCGCCGTGTAATTACACAGTGTCACATATGTAACAATACACATGTAATGAAATTACGCCTTACTTTGGAAGGCGTGTTGTCTCTTTGTGTGGTTGTGCTGCACTACATTGCATACATACACTGGATAAAAAAATCCGGCCTTAGTTTTTGTTTGCAAAAGCTCTGTCTTCACTTTTTTATTTGGTCAATAACCCTAAAAGCATAGACGTCGAGGCAAACGCACAAAAAAAACACTACAGGAGTGCCTATTAAGAAAGTGCCTATAAAAAAATATAAATGAAAACAATAGCGCACAGGCAAGCTTGAGGCGCGCGACACGCATCGTCTTGCCCTTGCCGCATACCGCACCGATGTCGGTAGCTGTGTCTCGAGTTCAATGGTTTTTCTCCATCTCAAAAAATGCCCAACGCGCCTAAAGGAGATTAATGTCAGTTATTTGTGTCTTTTTAGAGTTCCGTAGTTCACGTCTCGGAACCGTTATGGTTTCGTCATGTCCGTCCGTCCGTCCGTCTTCGCCTCACCGTCCAAATGGTTAGTGCTAGAAAGATAAAACTTTGCATGGATATGTGTATTTACCACGTTGACAAAGTGCTGAGACTATTTTTTTGGGTAGGTACACGTAAAGTGGGTTGATTTATTTTCTCGCGTTTACCCCATAGTGTGTGGTATCATCACATAGGTCATTTAAAAACATTGACCAAGCAAGCAACTGCTATGACGACTTTTTATTTAGGTACCCATTTGCGAAATATTCAACTTTAAAGCGCATTTTTTTGTTAAAGGCAGTCTAAAAGCTAAACGGCTGGCTCTAAAAATCTACAAAAAATCATAACGTTAGTCCATGTTATGAACTGTAAAGGAAAACTATAACGGCTTACATAACTTTGTTAGTTAAGGAGTTATAGACGCCTTGTAAAACTTCGTACAAAAATAACGAAATAATGAGCAAACATGTAAAATTTTGTTATAGTGGCACGGAACCCTACGTGAGCGAGTCCGACTTGCACATGGAATGTTTTTTACAGTTAAAACTATCATACATTTTAATCTTCTTATTGTTGTACGGAAGTTAAATATAGGGTATTTTTAAAGAAAATTCTTCTTAAAGAACAAGGGGCATTTTTGTATGGCGCCCGGCCCCACCAGTGTAGCACTACAAGACATAATATATGCAATGAAAGGGCTTGAAAAGTGTGAAATTTCATTGTATGACGAAGTAGTATTGATTTTATTGATATTCATTTATCGATAAAAAAAAATACATAGACGAAGTATAATAGGCCGGTATTGATTAAAGTGTAACACCAGTAATGGTAACGGTGTGCAAAAGTGTAAAACTGCAGCACAGCTACCAAATCTCTAAACGGGTCGCGACCCGGTACCGGCCCATCAAAATAAAATACCGGGTTGCAACAATCCCGCCTTGTTTTAAAAACAATACCTACTATCAATCGGCTTATCTTAAATATTCGTAAGTGGTAAGTAAGAAGTAAAGATACCAAAACATGTAGTATTAATGGAGCATTTTTACTAGTGGAACCAGCTTCGGTTTAAAAGTATTAAGTAATGGGCCACGAAAGGATAGTGTGAAAATCACCGGGTCATGGCAGAACAATGTTTGGGAATCACTGTAATTGGGTAACACTCTAAGGGCGGATTCGACCAAACTGGAGTAAAATTTTACTCGAGTGTAAATGTTTCCTAATCTAAGAGTAAGCTGGTTTTGCGTTTTTCCAACTTCTAATCCAAGAATAAGGTAATTACACGGGAGTAAATATTTACACGGGCGATTTTGACGGAGTAAAGTATTAAACTGAGAATAGTGAATAGTCGCACAGCTGGCTGGCAATTGTCACGATCAATGTCATTGTGAAGTGTTATAATTTGATATTGACATTTTACTGTATTACTCTACGAAATTAAATTATTATGGCGTACAAGTCATTCTAATACAAACAATAGTACATGCTTTTTTTGTCGGTTTATACATTCGTTCATTATTCATTGAATAATAATACCGAGCATAGTATACTCTTCGAGTAACTTGGTGAAACGCAAACGAAGATATCCTAGAGTGAATTGAAGGAGTAAAATTATTCTCATTATAGTTACACTCGTGTAACTTCAAGTTTGGTCGAATCGGGCCTAAACCATACAAACAAGTTTGGACTCTTCTTCTTTAGTAAAAATTTGGCATACCTCAAACAGAACCATCGACACAGTCTAAGTTCCATTTTGGGACTGCAGTTTTGGAATCACGTATCTTTTAAACATTACCAAGGCGATGTAGGTCACAAGCTAGACAGACCTAACTTTAGTGTTTGTTTAAATTAAACACTAAACTCTGCAAGAGCTATTTTTACGACGCTCTAAAATTTTCTATGTATGTTCAATTGAATTTTTAGTGTTCGTAGTTCCTGTCTCCTTCCTATAAGAAACAAGAAAACTGTAGAAGAATAGAATACTAGATGTTTCCCGTGAATAGTAGACTATTTGTTAATTCAGAGCCTAAACTACTGCCATATCAAATTAAATAAAAATCAGTTTATTAGTTAAACGGAAACGGAACGGTTTACGAAAAAGAGTAAAAAACACATCTATACATCCATACATACAAACTTTCGCGTGTATAATATTGGTACGAAAGTACCTAGATGTAACCAAATCATAAAAAATAAAAATTAAAACGAAATATTTGAAACAAATTGAGGTAGACCGCTAGACTAGATATTTAGGAGTATGAAAAGGTATGAGAATAAGCTGTAAGCTTATTCTCATACCTTTTCCATACCATACCTACCGAATACGCCTGCAACATTTCATAAAAATCGGTCAAGCCGTTTCGGAGGAGTCTCTAACAAACACTGTGACATGAGAATTTTATATGCGAGATAATTATGTTACATTTTGTCTCCTAACATTCTCGTAACTTATAACCATTTATGTGCCTTAAAACAGGAATGACGATATCTTTTTCTTGTCTTTGTCTGCAAATGTAGGAATGTATTTAATGATTATGCCCCCTTTCGGTAGTAGCGTAAATTATTGGTCCTACTGCTGAAGAATGTTGTTCAAGCATTCGTAATTCATATATGCACTATATGATCCGGAATCAGCAGGGCCAGAGAAAATTCACTCGAACAAAGAGAGAACTCTGTGTAAATTTCTTTGAGCCGAAAATCGAACACACAAGGGTCGAGTCAAATGTCAATGTCATGTATGACAGTACGACACTCGACGCTTCGATTTTCAACTCTATTTTACTAGCGCAGAGTTCTATTTTCAAGGCTCTGAATTTTCCCCGGCCATACGGACTCCGGATAATATAGTCCCAGCCTAACCTTGGTACGTTTTTAGTTTCACAATCTACTTATAAGTGTCGGATAGAAGTTTTGTCGCTGCTTACTTTATATCGAGCGACAGAGACAAAACATGACAATAAACTATATAACACTTATTAAGAGATTGTGAAACATGTTCTAAGTAATATGTGCATGTGTATGAATGCAGCCTAAACGGCATTATGGTTTTCAGCTTGTGGATCTTTCGTCCGATCGTTCCTGTGAACTGTGAAAGTGATATCAAAATTAAAATTGTCACTTGGGTTATATAATATTACTTATTTCACTTGACTAAAATCTACAGACAAATATAATTTGAACAATAGTAAGTAAGTTTGTTACCATTTCAGTATATAGGCCCATGTATGTAAAGAAAAAAGAACTGGTTCCACTTAGTGTTATCCTGACCCCCCTTTTTTCCCGTCTATCGAATATGCAACAAATATTGATATTGACTTATAAGATTTAACATAAGGAGAAATTAATGTAACAGACTATCTACTTTAAAATACTTACAAACTAAAAAAAAAACTTAAAAAGGTAAACTAAAACTGCAAGAAATTTAAATAGTTACAAATAAAAGAAAATCCCTAGGTCGTCCCCATCAGCCATGCAGGAATGCCTATTAGGTTCAAAGAGTTTCCTCGCTGGATGGTAACGCTCTTTGAGGTTAGAGGTGCCGGCTCTGAGGTCTCGGGTGGCCTCTGAGTTTTTTTGGAAATTTCTTTGAATAGTTTGTGCGCACCCGAACACTATGAGATTCAACCCCGAGGGTACATATCCTAAGATCCCCATATTTTTTACCAAGATTCTCATATTTAGTAAAATATAGAAATGGATTGATATATTCAGAAATTTTAAGATATTACAACTTGATAAATGTACAAAAATATAACATTTTATGTGTACTTTAGAAATTAGAAACATCTAAAAGTAGATAAAAAGGTTAATTTTTACTTCATACACTTTAACCTAGGCGTGACGTCACAGCTAGGTACGACTTTAGTATGGAGCGTTTTCACGAGACTTGCGAAATTTTGTAAACCAATCGCTGTACCTTTGAAAATATTGACTTTTGATATACTGTTTCGTCTGAGAAGTTACACATATTTACGAGTACTACTCATTTATGTAATAAACAAATTTCAGTAATCTAGCCTATTATGGGTATACTTTTGAGAAATTGTATTGATAAAATTAGAACTATAATTTTGTTTTAGAATAGGTTAGGACTTTAAGAAGTTGAATTAGATAAAATCTAAAAAATATATATTAAATTTGTAAATTAAACATCGATGATTACTAAAACATTATCTTTTATGTGTCTTTATTGTTCATTAATTCAGTTATTATTTTACCTATTAAGTATATAGATTTAATTTCTTTAATAGAAATATATTTCACAATAAATAAACTGGAATTATACTTATAAGAATAGACACAAGTCAATGCAATCAACTTTAAAACCAACGACCGAAAATTAAAAAGTAAACACTAAACTTACCTGAATCGTAACCACCAAAGCAATCCAATCACTGCACAGATCACAACAACTTGTTTATATACACAGACACGACAGACCATAGACAACGACGGACCACTAGCACGACAGACCACAGACTAGCACGATACTTCAGTGCAACATCATGAGGCGGACTGGCTAAATTTAACGTGAGGCGAGGACAGGGAAGAGTATTGACCGATATAATTTAAATATATGTAATTAAGAGTTACGACAAGAGGATTGAAATGATGATGATGGGTCGGGTTTAGACTGTAGCCACTGCTGGCTCTCACTCTGTCAATTATTTGTGCAGGTGAAATATTACATGGTTGGTCGAAATCAATTACGGATACTTTGGCCATATGATCTACTTCTTATGTCAAGGCCATAGGCTGGAAAATAATAAAAGACTTAATAAAATTTCATTACGCTCTTTACGTCGCTGCTAAGGTTATTGACCTCACACAGATGTATTGATGTTATTTAGACAAAATCTTTGCTTCCTCTTTAAATCACACCTGTTTCTGTGAGGTCAATGACCTCATCGTGCAGTGTAGACTATAGACCCACCATCAGCATAACTTTTAGCTGACCTAAATATTTATTGAGTTACGTATTTTCTGTGGAACTGATTTTCTCAGTTTAAAGGTAATGGTCTCAAATTAAACACGATAAAAGCCATTTACATCCGGTCAATTTTTACTCCGAATAATTGTATTCGATCCTAAACATTTCAGTCTCTTTTCTTCCCATTTTATAGCCCATAAATTTCAGCCACTTTTGTGTAAAAGGACAATATGAATGCGGTAGCAAATGTGAAAATATAACCCCCTTGATTATACCCACAGCATATTCAGGGTCTCGCTAAAGGTGAACGCGCACCTAGACGCGCCGCACGCGCCAAAATCATCGCATTTTCTCATAGCCTCGCGGAATACGCGCTGAACGCGCCGAACGCGCCGCAGGAGCCGAACGCGCCGCAGGAGCCGAACGCGCCGTACGCGCCGAACGCTCTTGATCTTGGAGAGCATACCAGTGTTGCCAGCAGAGCGACTAGTTTCTTACTGCCGGGGAAAATTGCCGTGTTTTTAAAGAAAAAATTATCTACCTATCATGGCTGACGTAGCAAATAAATTAAATAAAACAAAAAGCTTATCACAAAAAAAGAAGTCACATGAGAACTAAACAAATATGAAACGAAGTGAAAAACATTGTTTCTAATTTCCGTAAAACACGGTAACACTGTCAGAATACGGATGACGTTATCCGCACCGTCCGCGCCGCACTCGCTGCACGCATCGAATGCGCAGATGACGTCATCGGCAAGCGCTGGTGGAATCAGTATACCTACAGCATTTTACTGAAATGCGATTCGTGCGGCGCGTCTAGGTGCGCTTTCACCTTAAAGCTTCCTTTTGAAGAAGAGGGTAGGAAGTTTTCATCAAGACGAACTGTTTTCAGTAACGAAAGAAGACGTGTATGTTCCATTTAATACCATTTTATGTATTTTTCGCCGCACTAAAATATTAATATTGAAATTGTAGAAACCAGTAAAATACCAACCTTAATGAATTATACAAAAAAAAATTATTTCTCGTCATTACTTCAAAAGAATATCCAAAATCGCTTGGATCCTTTGATATCTTTTGAATTTACTTGTCTTAGGTAGGTGTTCTCTTTCATTTAATGCAAATCATTAATTTTAATGCTTAGTTCTGTAGAAAATATCCTTCCTTGTCCCAACAAATTAATTATTATTTTAACATTTCTTTCATTCGCTTATCTAAGATTAGTTGAAACTTCAGATAATATTAGGTCTTTACCTATGAAATTGCCGTTTTGTATGAAAAAATTTAAAGGATTTTTTTTTCATGTTTTACTTATTTGTATTAATCGAAGTAATCACCTATGCAATCAATGCATCTTTGCCAACGCAGTGGCAGTTTATTGATGCCCTTCTTAAAGAAATCAGCTGGACGGGAGGCAACAAATTCTTCAAAGGCATTTTGTACTGCCTCTCGGGTATTGAATTTTCTTCCCACCAAGAAGTTATCCAAATTCTGGAAAAAGTAGTAATTTGTAGGCGCAAGGTCTGGTGAGTAGGGCGGATGACGGAGAGCTTCCAACCCCAGTTCTTGCAACTTGGAGACCGTCTGCTGTGCAGTATGAGGTCGCGCGTTATCGTGCAGGAGCAGCAGAGACGAGCAATTGACCAAGGCTGGTTGGAGATGTGCCAGCTTCTCTATCATTGTGTTCAGTTCTTCACAGTACACATCTGCAGTAATGCTCACCCCGTTTGGTAAGAAGCTGTGATGAATCACACCGGCGCTAGACCACCAAACAGTGATCATAACTTTTCTAGGGGTAAGTTTTCGTTTAGGGCATTGTTTAAGTGCTGAACCAGGATCCAACCAATTTGCTGAGCGCTTGCGGTTATCAAACAGAATCCATTTTTCATCGCAGGTAACAATGCAGTTCAAAATTCCTTCATTTGTGTGTCTGTTGAGCAGTGCCAGGCACGTCTCGACGCGTACTTCGCGCTGGCGATCATTGAGTCCGTGGGGCACCCATTTGTCAAGCTTTTTTACCTTGCCAATTTGACGCAAATGGACCAATATTGTTTTGACGCTAACGTCGAAAGCTGCTGCTAATTCAGCCGTAGATTGTGTATCATCAGCTTCCACAATCGCCTTTAATTCGTCATTGTCGACCAAAGTCTTCGGACGACCGCGAGGTTCATTTTTCAGGTCGAAATTTCCAGAACGGAAGCGAGCAAACCAATAACAGGTGGTTCGTTGGTTTGTAGTGTTAGCTCCGTAAACGTCGTTGATGTTGCGTGCCGCTTGTGCCGCGTTGCTGCCACGACGGTACTCATGTTCCACAATTACTCGAATTTTTAACGTATCCATGATGATGAAAAAGATTGAAATGCGATGAAAATGTAACAGTAATCAATAAACAAATGACTACTTTTGGAAAAAGAATTCCATGTTTTTAAAATAAAATTAATTTGAAATTAGAATTCTTAGCCAAACAAAAATTATTTTTATTTGAAATGGCCAGTACTGCTGAACGGCAATTTCATAGATAAAGACCTATTATTAGTTACCCGGGCTATTATTACGAATCTATTGACACCTAATTGATTGAAATCGGATTAGTAGTTTAGGCGCTACGGTGGCAAAGTAGGTAAAGACCTATTATTAATAATAGGTAACTTAACTAGATAAAAAAAAAGAATCACAAAATTATGAATCACTGGGCTCGAACCCATAACATTTCAAATTTCCGAACAAAGCAAAAATCGGACTCGGATCGGACTGCCAATCGGACTGACATTATAGAGTCGAATTTATTGATATACTGTTGCACGACGATTAAACTTATTTGTTATATATATATATATATATATATATATATATATATATATATATATATATATATATATATATATATATATATATATATATATAACAAATAAGTTTAATATTAAGCTGAGTGCTGTATATTATTATTACATATTATAATTCAGAGTAGGGATGATGACTACATCTAAACTATTTAGTTTTATTAATATACTCAGATATATTGAGGCATTAATACTCGGTAAATGTAATATTACCGAGTATTAAATATACAAAAAAAGTTTTATTTTGCTAAATTAGTAAACAAAACCTACATCATTAGTTTACTTACATCATATACAAAAACATTAATTATGGTAAGTATGAACTTAAACGCACAAATATCGGAAATATTTACAAATATGTTCCTGCGGCCGTATACTTCATACACTTTAAGTTAGGAGTGACGTCACAGCTAGGTACGACTTTAGTATGGAGCGTTTTCACGAGACTTGCGAAATTGTGTATACAAATTGCTGTACCTTTGGAAATATTGACTTTAGATATACTGTTTCTTCTGAGAAGTTACCCATATATAAGAGTACTATTTATTTATGCAATAAAAAAAATTAGTCATCTGCCTTTTAATTAATTAAAATTAGTCAATTAGGCATCTGGCATCAGTCATATTCTGTCCTATAAAATATTTTCAATTACCTACTAGTGTGTCACTATTTTTTTTGGCGCATGCGCATTAAAATATTCGCGGCCTGTTTAATAAAGGCGCCCAAAATTTTGACAATTAAAAAATTATGCGCAGGAGTTTTGTGCACGTATACCTAATGCGCAACCGCCAAAAATGTATTCCTTACGAACGCACCACGATAAATTATTGAACTAACGTAGCTTTGTCAGTTGTCAAACTGAGTTAACTTCGTTAAATTAGAACTTTATATAATAATTAAACTATCAGGGTCTAATACCTTAAAAATTCCTAGCAGTAGAGTGCCTTTCTCGCCCTAGGCCTTGTTGCAATTATCGCGTTACTAAAACTAAAAATACAGTGAGAGATAATAAAAATATGTGCGTACATAAATTGTTTACAATAGTGTGCGCTTGACCTTAGTTTTGGTTTACGAGCAATGAAACTATGAAATAAAAACAATATTTCATGTAATTTATGTTATATGTAAACAAACATTTATTGAAATGGCCTTCGTGAAATGTATCATCAAGACTGAACATTTCGAAGTTTATCTTACAATGAAATACGATAAAAACCGCCCAAGTGCGAGCCGAACTCGGGCACGAAGGGTTTCGTAACATTATCTATAAAAGCGGCAAAAAAATCACGTTTATTGTATGGGAGGATTTGTTGATCGGCAACAGAAATACATCATCTATGAAAATTTCTGTATATATCTGTATAATTTACTGTCTAGCTATCACGGTACATGAGATACAGCCTGGTGACAAACGGACGGATAGCGGAGTCTTAGTTATAGGGTCCTCCGTCCCATTTTATCCTTTGGCTACGGAACCCTAAAATTTTTATGAATTATTATGGGCGAATTTCGACCATAGGGTGACCTCTAGTTTTCTTTAAAATAGTAATTCCCAAAGTGGTCCAGGTGGACCCCCAGGGGTCCACGGAGACTTGACGGGGGTCTACGTTGGAAGTGACAAAAAATGGGGGTCTACAATCGTAAACAGGGGTGTATGAAAATTAATTTGATTTCGATAGTGAAGAACTAAAATGTTCTCTTGTTATTTTAAATAATATGATACCTAAATTAAACCTTCTCAATAAGACAATTTATAAGTAAATTGAGAAAAAAATGGATAGTCTCGAACTGGGAGTCGAACCCAGACCATGTCGGTATCGCGCCGAACGCTGTACCAGTTAAGCTATCCGGCCCTATGCCACTTTCCTTTTTCAATTTCATTTATAACTTATTGAGCCACACCACACGGTCCATCATACGGTAATACAACAACACAAACTACGATACTATATGATACCTAAATGAAACCTAATCAATAAGACAATTATCTCCTATCAATATAGGCAGATAATATTTTAGGAAGCTCAGCGACTGTTACTTGTAAAAACTTGCATATTCCATATTCAGTACAACGCGTCGAGACTTGTTGCCGCGCCGGCCGCCGCCGTCCCGTCCGCAATGCGTGTTCAAACGTGCAAATTAATACGACTTGTGGTATATGTACTTGCAATCTTATATGAACGTGTTTAATTCTTCACCAATTTAAATACGAATATCAAGGATAAACGTTACTCATTTGTTTCCGAAATTTCATAAAGAAAAGTGAATCAATATTAGTGATTACCAGTGTCAGAAAAGTAAGTACCTACCTGCCTATTTATATACCTACCTACCTGCCTACCTTATATGTATAGTATAATATCGCGTGCCCATCTACTTTATTATCAAATAATTAACCCTATCAAATAATCAATTCTAACCTTCTTTTTCGAAAACTGTTAATTCGTCGTTGAAACTCAGCCACAACGCAAGTTTCCATAGTTAGATAGATCTAATCTTCACTTTTTTTTCGAGATTTAGAAATTGGTAGTAATGTAGAATGTCCTAGCAATGTCTTGTGAAATTGAAAAAAAAAATGAAAAAAAAAACAAACAATGTCCTTGGCAGGCGGTCCACCGGATCCAGCAAAATTTTGAAAGTGGTCTATGAAACAAAAGAGTCTGGGAACCACTGCTTTAAAACATAGTCAAATGATATATCAAGAAACAGTCGAACAGTCCCTGGACGTCTGGAAATGTGAAACATCGAAATCCAAGTTATTTTGTACTAGATGTTGCCCGCGACTTCGTGCGCGCTAAAGTAAATATCGCGGGAACCCTTCATTTTTCCGCAATAAAACGTAGCCTATGTCCTTCCCCGTGGTCTACTCTAGATGTGCCAAATTTCATCGAAATCGGTCCAGTAGTTTCAGAGCCTATTCGATGAAAACAAACAAACCATTTCTCTTTATTTTATGTTATAAATAAAGACAAATCATGTTTTGGATGACAATCACGCTCACGTTGTGTTAGATACTCACATCTCACGTCTCACATCAATAATACGGTAATTTTGAACTCGACACGTGCTGATGCTGATGATGATCATGCCCCCTGCCACAGATCGTCAGCGATAACACTACGCAGATGTGTATTCTTCTAAATCCGTCCGAGGCACGCGCGGCTAATTCCGGACCTAATTAATACACATGCATTGTTCCTAGAATTGCTAATGGCGGTCACTCATTGGGTCCACAGATATAAAGTACACTACGGAGAAGGACATAGGCTACTTTTTATCGCGGGGAAAAAGGGACGGTTCCCGCGGGATACTGTATTTACGCTTCGACGTAAAAGCAACTTAACCGATCTACTGTACAGTGACAGCTTTAGTAGTTTTTACGTAAAAGCGTAAATACAGTATCCCACGGGAACCGTACATTTCCCGCGATAAAAAATAGCCTTTGTCCTTTCCCGTAGTCTACTTGAAAAACGTACATAGTAAAATGTATTATATTCAGTCTAAAATTATATTTAGGCGACTGCGCGGATGAACCTGTGGAAAATACGCTCGCATCGACATATCAGATCAGCAGGTCCACAATGGGTACATTAAGTGAATGGTACTATTGACTTATTATTAATAACATTGAATTTAATAGTTGCTGTTTCATAATCGTTGCTATCAACCCAGCGCATCTACATGTCCATTTCGGAGCGAGGCTTGAAACGGCGCGTGCTGTTTCCCGCGGTGCGAACTTTACGTGTGATGGGCGCTATTTATTCAATAAGTATTGTAATATATTTCAAGAAAACAACCTGTCACTGTCATAGTGTTGACAATCGCGGAGTTAAGGGGATTTCCCGTTCGCACACAACTCACGATGCACCGGAAAGGTTGACGTAGCCTTCCGATATATGCGACCGCGACCCGAGACCGCGATCCGCGATCGCGACCAGCAAACCATCAGCAAACAATTTTTTATCTGAATTGCAGAATGGCCAATTTAATTTATTCTGGTCGCAATGGTTAAATGCTGAGTTGCAGGCGAAAAATGAAAATGACAATTATGATAATATCATCATTCATTCACATAATATCTAAACAGAATACTCAAAAATTTCTACTCAATGAAACTACAATGTAACACGGGTAGACGTATTTTGTTTTCAATTCAAATCTTTAGAACTAATCCATGCCTTTATAATTATTATACATCATTAATATACAGTAATAACACACAGGACTTCTTGCACTATTTCCACGGATAAGATAAATGAGGTTGGATTGGCAACCGTGATACTTTTACTTGAAATCCAGCGTCGCCGCTTGTCTCCCACCAATGCACACCACTACATAAGAAATAATAATACATACACGAATTACGCACACTAATTAACTATTCACACCTAGAACAGAGGGCTGCGATTTGGTACTCACACTACGTTGAGTCGGTAACGTTACGACACAACCACATGCTCAAAATTCACACGCACGCTAGGGCTTGCTATGGTCGATAGGAATTTTCGATAATGAAATTGGTCAAACTTGAATCTTGAAATCATCTTAGTTTCAGTTAGATTTACGATTTATGAGCCCTAACTTTTGAATGCGGCGGGGGGAGTAGCGGGTCAAGTATGGTTGCGCGTGTACAATATGTGCATCCCCACTATTTTTGCCGAGGGCTCATCGTAAATCGTAAACCGTCCTGTAGCTATTGGTGGAGCACTAGTAATTTTATACTAACTAAAACATTGTGTCAAAGGCGAATTTAATTGGTATTGGGATAGAAAATGAAAAAAAAAATCAACATGTATTACCTTTATTTGTAATCAAAAATAATTAGAAAATCAAAGCAAAAAAAGAAGTCGATAGTCGATAAATATTATGTAGCAAAAAAAAGACTAGCAAAATTTTACTACCGAGTACAGTAGTAACTCATTCTGAAGAAAAATAATTTGTCGATAAATCATCGATCACTGACTGCACTATACAGGCGACCGTAGCGGACGTGACGCGAACGAGTCGAAAGGCGCGGTAATTTGGCTCATTTCGCAACCCATTGCGCGTCAGATGTGTCTTCTCGCGAAATATTTGCGTACTTCACCAGCAATGTATATTTTCTGTGATTCTTGGCTTAATTGTCGTTTCTACTTAGAATTTCATAATTCGAATTAGTTTTTTGGGAAAAATACTAAAAAACTAAGGTTTTTATGCTTACCGATGAAAAGAAATTCCTCCTTGTTTCATATTTGATGTCTGACTCTTTAATTTGCACATAACAATCGCACAACACGGCATTTTCAAAGGATATTAGCGCTGCTCCGTACTGCGAGGCAATCAACAAGCGACTAAAAAGTATGAACGCGTTGTTCGGTTGAAGTATGATTGTCCAATCATACTTGTGGAGCGTCTGCCCCGCGCACATTGCCAATGCGTGACTATTTCCACTTTAATAAGTATTTTACATTTATTTGAATATATTACACGACCGGTTTCGATAATGTCATCATCTTTATGACTTTATCACATCCTACATCAAGGTGTAGGTAGATTAAAATTTTAAAAAAAATTATAATATTGTGCAAAGGCAAAGGCATCATGAAATTTTTACAATTTTGTGCAATGTAATTTAAATTTTTATACCAACTTATTCTATTTTCTACTGTATATCACAAATTAATATTAGTATAATATTATAACACATTAGATTGATAAATTAATAACTTATTGATTTGTAATGTCGTAGAATTATATAATTATATAGAATGGATGTCAGAATATAAAATTAAAAATACTACTATCATCAATTATTCAATTAAATTAAAATGTATTGTAATGTATTAAATACTTAAGAATCTAAGATATTATAAATAATGGCAAATAAATTATATGAAATTAAATCATGTCAAAATTAACATTAATAAATTATGTCAAAAATTCATCTAAAATTAATACCAATGTCAAAAATTCATATAAATTGAATTAATAGTGAAATGAACATAGTATACCTATAAATTAAATTAAATGTCTTGCAATAATGTAGAGGTCGAAAGGCATATCTGGTCATTTAGTAAGATCCCACATTTTTTGTGTCTGTTAATTTCAAGCGCTTCTAATGCATCCATCTTCCTGCTTTTTGGTAATACTAAGGCGGGTCAATAAGTCCGTGACTTTTTGACCTAACCTCCTTACTGAAAAAGCAACACTACTCCTGTCAACAGGCATCTGTCAGTTGACTCCTATCAAAATTTGAACTTGCTGCGTCAGTTAGTTTGTGTTTTACAGCTATCTTTATCAGACTATCCAGTAACTTAAGGAAACAATGGAAAAAAGTGAATTTGGTGTGCTTATTAAGCATTATTTTTTGCGAAAAAAAACCATTACCGAGACCAAGGCTAAGCTTGATAAATACTATGGGGACTCTGCACCATCGATTTCAATGGTAAAAAAGTGGTTTATAATCCACATTGACTATCTTCAAAAGGGAAGAACAATTAATGGGGAATATTATGCCAAGTTATTGGACCGCTTCAATGAGGATTTGAAAAAAAACCGACCTCATTTGGCCAAGAAAAAAGTTCTTTTTCACCAAGACAATGCAAGGGTGCACACATGTGCAGTTGCCATGGCAAAAATCCATGAATTGCATGGCTATGAATTGCTCCCACATCCACCCTATTCTCCAGATTTGGCTCGGAGTGACTACTTCTTGTTCCCAAACCTGAAAAAATGGCTCGGTGGAAAAAGATTTGACTCCAATGATGAAGTCATCTCGCAAACAAAGGCCTATTTTGAGGACCACAAACATATTTTTTGGAAGGGATAAAAAAATTGGAGAAGCGTTGGACAAAGTGTATAGAGCTCAAGAGCTCAATTTTATTTTTCAACGTAGTCCACGTTGAAAAATAAAATGATTTATTTATCAAAAAATCTGTGTTTTATTCCAAAAGTCACGGACTTATTGACCCGCCCTCGTATATGTTATAATGGAATTAGTGATATAATTTATTTACATTATTTGCCTTTATACAAAATTTCCTCTATGCTTTGATAGCGCGATACAGCCGAAATTACGTAGAACTCGTTCAAATCTTGACATTCTAAACATGACATAAAAACAATCAAATTTAATTACGACAAAGCAGTTTTTCGCAATTTATCATATTTTGTCATTTTTGAAGAAAGGTGACTAACGTTCAGCTCACGCTGGCGCACATTTCTCGCGGGTTTTTTTTTTAAATATAAATAAGGGGCAAACGAGCAAACGGGTCACCTGATGGTAAGCAACTACCGTCGCCCATGGACACTCGCAACATCAGAAGAGCTGCAGGTGCGTTGCCGGCCTTTTAAGAGGGAATACGCTCTCTTCTTGAAGGTTTGCAGGTCGTATAGGTCCGGAAATACTGCTGGTGACAGTTCGTTCCAGAGTTTTACAGTGCCCGTAACCGTAACCGGGTAACCGTAACCGGGTAACCGTACTATTCATTTTATGAAATATTTTTTGAGACCTCGGTAAAACGATCGTACTCACACGTTTATACTATCCATGCTTTAAGTGTTTCAAGGTTTTCAAAAATGCCTCCTGAACAAATTATTGTGACAAAATATTGATAGCACAAATCATTTAATACGCATTTTTTTGCTCGTTTCAAAATCTTACTTTTTGGTAGCAACTTGGACTACTTCCGGAAAAGTTGAAATCCCATCATCAGGTCATCACCACTTTGGTGAAAACGGGACCAACTTGGGATTATACCCGTTACATCAAAAAAAGAATTTTGAAAATCGGTGACACACAGACGGCGGAATTATTGTTGAACATACAAAAAAAAGATATATATATGAATATACAGCCGATTGATTTCGGATGATTTTGGATGTCGGTTAAAAATAGATTGCAATTGCAATGTCTCCTTAAAACTGGAGAACGGCTGGACCAATTTGGCTAATTTCGGTCTTGAAATAATAGTGGAAGTTCAGGGAAGGTTTAAACTTTAAACGGTGAGAAATATGAGAAAAGTTGTGGGGAAAATACTAAAAACGACGATAGAATTATCCCATACTAACTATTCACTGTGTCAAATTTGGCACTTGACTGTCAAATATTCATTTATTTGCCGTAAAAGTGGTACATATATAATATAGGTAGGCGAGTTCAGTTTACTTGTTTGGTTTATTTTAAAAATTCGGTTGGCTCCAGTAGGTTGGTGTAGATGAGGTCTAGGTGGAGGTGTAGATGTAGATGTGGGTGGAGTAAATAAATAACTACACAGTTATTTATTTATTTCCACTTCACAGTTAGGGCAGAACAACATTGTATGTGTAATTGATACAGTTTTAAAATTTTTGTCTTTTTGGATTTATTGAATTGTAAAAATTCTTGGCATCAAATATATTACGGAGAAAGGACAAGAGTAATTTGGGCAACTTTAAAAAAAGTACTTGGGGTTTTGGGCAGATAAATGAACAAAATTAGCTGAGTCGCTCGCCGCGCACGCTCAAACATTCTGCGCGGAGTTGCGGGCCACAGCCAGTTAACACGAGCTATAGGTAAATACATAGTTCTAAATATAAATATAATTTATATTCCGTGAATCTGTGCCTCTTTGTCCGGCCGACACCGCGTCTGATGTTCCCTCTGAGCGAACGCTCTGCATTATCGATTGTGTTTGTAGACGGACCCAGCGTATCCTGACCCCCGGTACCCGGCAAACGGACCCCGGCATTGTTCACTCGCGAATTGATCGCGGGCGGCGGGGGGGCCAAGTTGAAGTGGTCTAGATAATGGCATACACGCAGAACACGCACACGCCGACGTCCGCGCCTGCGCTGTGAGCCCACCCCACCCAGCCAGCTCGGCAGAGCCGGCGAAAACTCACACCCCCGCGGTCCAGTCCTAAACGCAACAACTAGTTCCAATCGCTACTGCTGTCCAAATGATTCCGTGTGCAATCGCTTTAATTGTTGTTTAGTGTATTTTTACCGTGTATTGTGATGCCGTAGGCCGTTACACGTGTTCCATTTTCTAACTTTTTCAACCGTGTGTCTTAGGATAAGGATTTTATGGTGCGAGGACAAAGTAAAATCGATATTCGAGCGATGTCTCGCGGATAGGATCGAGTTGGTTCGGGGGGTGGTTTCGGGATCCCGCTGGCTGTCGATGTCGGAGTAGCAGTCGAGATGACGACAGAGACGGCGACGCCTAACCAGGTGAGTTTGTCGCATACGAGTCAAGGACATAGTCCAAATATAGACTTACATAATTTTCATTTACAGTACAAAACTCGAAAGTATTTTTTCGCTTCTGTTACACAAAATGGGTTAGACGTCATGTATGATTTAATTTTGGTGTCTTCTAAAAAAAGGAATATTAAGATGATAAGCGAAATAAGAACGTTTAGGAGGTATATTAAAGGCAAGCAGATTAGGTGGTAAGGATACTTTTCTAAATTTTCCATGTAGGTGGTAAGTACCCAATGGAATTACAATTATCTTTTGTATATCTTATATGTTAATCGACACGCAAAAACTTCAAGACAGTTTTACGAAATTGGGCGAACGGAGGAGTATGAAATTTGACACAATTAAAGTTTATGTAGAGGAAGATGTGCAGAAAGCTAAGATTTTTTAAAATTCTTAGAAACATTTTTTAAAATGTTTGACACAAGTGTCACTTTGTTTCAAATTCCATAAACAACATTTACAAAATTGGCAAAATAACCTTAAGAAGTTAAAACTAAAAAATAAAAAATATATAAATTATGGTATAATATCGACCATTAGCCGACCTCTAGTTTTATTAATATTATGTCAATACATACATTTATAAGCGTTGCAGCGTCATATGTAATGTATCAGTGGCGAAGGCTGGTTCTCCTTCATAGGGAAGCCCTAGCCTGTATAATAGGTAAGAATTTGGATGAGGGTCGTCAAAAGACAAGTGGTAAGTGAAGCCGATAGAAATGGCGTTATAGGAACCCCACGCCACTGTAATGTATATAATATGTCGTGCGGAAATAGAACTTGCGCTATTGCGATTTGCCATAATGACGTCATTAAAATAATGAAATTATTACAACGACCTCATTCATTCACGTTTTTCAATCATTAACATAATTATAATTGGTTATTTTGATCATTAGCTATACATTCTATCTAGGAAAACCATCAGTTGTATAAAAGTAAAGAGATATTTTCGTTCTTTGTTATTCAGAATTATGATCGAACCGTTTAATAAAATATTACCTCGAACGAACGAGTATCGATGTAAACCCTTTTCTGAAAAACTCGCCTCGAACTCAATTTGAGATCCAGAATAGACCCCCAAGTCCTCAAATCTTGTGCATCTAATACCTACATACCATGTTAGTTGGTAAAATATGCATAAAGAAAATAAGGTATATAGGTAACGAGCCAGGTAAAAAAATCCGTTAGCCTGCTCCATTTAATGTGTCCTTGACTTTGCACTCGCAGGGCTTCCACAGCCGGCTAGGATTTCACTTGTCACGTGCCCTTAGCAAAACGGGTTTAATTTATAATCTTGAGTCTACTATTAAAGTAATAATGACACTATAATGATTCATCATGATCATCGACGGGTAATATGTCCGCACTCGATGTAAGAATCATTCATCCGTCCACTATGTCTTGTGCTGGCTGGCGGAGATCTTAGAGACGTAATCTCCCTTGCTTTGGTTTCTTTAATGTCTGGTAAAACACATGATAAGAAAAAGAGTGTCGTAGACAGACAGACAGACACTGTAGACACTCCATTTCATTGTTTATAGGTACTCGTAGTTAATACAATTTATAAATTTTTTTTCAAGGAATATTTTTGAACTGCTGTCTATGATGGCCCGGAGCCCGTAGTCTGCTGACTGTCAGACGAAAGTGTCCACACTTATTGGGGTTGTTTGGGGCAGTCGAGGTTTGACATTTGTCGCCTTGACATTTATAATTAAAAAAATATATATCTGTGGACGCTTCACACCACGTCAATCTGGCCCCGTGCTTAGTATCCGAATAACTTGTGACTTAAACTTGAACACATCCCTGACCCAGAAACTAGGAAAAACTTTTTGTTCCTTCGGCGGGATTCGAACCCGCGACCCCCGGCTTGAGCACCAACGCGCTGAACCACTGAGCCGCAGAGGTCGTCGAACATTTACTTGCCGCAGTATAACCAGTCCGTATTTAATTTACAATATCTTAATCTTAATAACTCAACGATATTGGACGCGTCGTTACATTTTAAAGATAGCTATTCAAAATTAAACTTTATCCATTGCCTACACTAGATTCTAGAAGATACACGTTCCATTGTAAGAGTTCGAATGTCAAGTTGCACCGCGCTGCACAACGCATGTGTATGACTGATGTCATATGAAGCATGTATATTTTTGTGTAGTGAATAAAGTTCAATTTTGAATAGCCATCTTAAAAATGCAGCACCGAGTCGCGTCGCGTATCGTCAACCCGATGAATTCAATGCGTGCTTGAGCAAATTCGAATTCAAAATATTTTATTTCTTAACATTATAATAAGTCAATCTTGCGTACATACGTCAAAATGGTGAACACAGTAGGTACGCATGTGTCACTGCCTTCTTAAGGTGACAATAGATGCTAATAGATTTTCTAAGCCGCCTAACAAAACTATCGTTTATCGAAAAGTCGACAGTCTGCAGATTCTTACTTCTCTCTTTTAATATTTCCTACTAACTTTTACCTGCGGCTCCGCCCTGGTACATACAGTATTCCACGGGACCACTGTACTTTTACGGGACAAAATGTGGCCTACGTTTTAATGCAGAACCTAAACTGTTACCATACCAAATTGCATCAAAATCCGTTCAGTAGTTTTTGCCTGAAAGAGTCACAAACGTCCATCCACCCATCTATGCATCCATACTCACAAACTTTCACATTTAAGTAGGATGTCTGAACGGTTGTAAATAATCGAAAGTATGATTATGATGTATGTGATTTGTTAAAAAAAACATGTCCGTTTCGTGACTATACATTGACCGCTAAATCATAATAATGGGGTTGACCCCAACCCCAAAAAATATTACGTAATAAGGTGCGGTGATGAAATAAATATATGTCGCAAGTGAAATAATATAATCTATTTGTGTGTGTAACCGTGACGAAGGCTAGTTCTCCTTCATAGGGAAGCCCTAGCCTGTATAATAGGTAGGGATTTGGATGACGGTCTTCAAAAGGTAAGTGGGAATTAATTAATTAATTAGTGGGAAGAAGCCGATAGGAATGGAGTTATGGGAACCCCACGCCACTGATGTGTAATAATTAGATTCTCTTAGGTAAGTCAGTTATTAAATTATCATACCCCATGGATCGACTACAATATTTGGGTCTACATGTAAAATATTTAGTTTAATTGATAAATTCAGAAATATTGAGGTATATTATTACTAATTGTTAAAAAAAAACATTGTTACTAAAAAACTCATTGAGGCCACCCGAGACCCCAGAGCCGGCACCTACCTGGCCCAGAGAAGTATCGCAATCCAGCGGGGAAACTCTTTGAGCCTTCTAGGTACTCTGCCTGGTGGGGACGTCCTGGGAGATTTCTTTGTTTTGTAGCATTTTTAGTTTTGGAGTAGTTATTTTTTTTTTGTACTTACCTACTTTTATAGTTTGTAAATATTTTAAATAAATTTTAGTTAATTTTAGCTTTTAACATTATACGGAAGGACTGCATACCTATATTTTTTTTATAATTTTAATTAAAAAGTAAACTTCTATTGTTAAATGAAAATATAAAATAAAAAATTATGTCTAGTTTTGTAATATTTAAAATTTTTTAAAAAGGTTCAATGTTTTTATTTTCTATACTAGTAAAAAAACCTACATCTTTAGGTTACTTACATCATATAAAATATATTAATTATACTACGTATGAACTAAAGGGCAGAAATCTCAGAGATATTGAAGGGCAGAAGTAAGTGACGTCATTGGTTCGACTTTTGTATGGAGCTGTTTCACGAGACTTGCGAAATTCTTTTTTTCTTAAAAAGTTTTTTCTTAAAGAGTTTCTTAAAAAATGGATATTTTTTAAGAAACTGTTCCTCGTGAGCATTAAGGGTCAATTCACACCGAAACGAAACGATACGCGACATGCATTTTTAAGATAGCTATTCAAATCATTGCACAAGAAGATAGAAGAAGATTTCATTGTAAGAATTCTAATGTCAGGTTGCACCACGCTTCACAGCGAATGTGCAGTGCCAGTGTATGACTGATGTCATAAGAAACGTGTATCTTTTTGGTTGTGAATAAAGAACAAATTTGCCAACAAATAGCCATAGTATAAATTATGTTTCCGAAAAGAAAATTGAAATGTTTTTTTTTGACGTGATAGTGTCTTATAAATCGATGGAGCCGGCTGCACTCACGAAAAAACATGACTCATGCGTTACCTGTTACCCGTTATCGTTACCAAGTACCGTTACCAAGTACCAGCGTTAGCTCGCATTACCTTTACCTCATTATTATTATTGTTGTTGTTGTTGTTGTTGTTGACGTTGTCAAGTTCAACTATCGTCAGTAAACCGACTTTACAGACAACCGGGATGTTTTTTTTTTCAAAAAGAACGTTTGCCGCCAATTGTAGGTACAAAATTTAACGAGGCTAAGAATTATGAAGGATCAGAGTGAGCAAGACAGAAACAGATTTTTTAATTATTTTAAATGTAATATCGAATATTAAAATAATTGTATAATGTATATTAAGTATCTAACATAACTCTGTAAAAAAGTAATAAATGTAGAGACTCGTTGTTTTTATAACAAATCATCCTCTATCTAGACAAAATGAATAAAAGCTACAAAAATAATGCTAAGAAGTTGACCCACATTTCAGAGATTTTATCTTGGACCTTGATTATGATGATAGTAAAGTTAAAAAGAAAAGGTTTTAATAACAGTCGTCCTCCTTATTAATAAAATATTTACACCACGGATACGCTTATCCATGGTGCTGTCTTTGTCTGATATGTTGGAAAGCCACTTGACAGAAAATATATCAACGTAGATTAGCGTATCCGTAGTGTAAATATTCTTGATAATAAGGTGGTAAAAGGTTAAGTAGGTATATAAAGTCTAATGTCAACGCAATAACTATTTGGTAACCTGTGGATATGGTTTCAATTATTATTATTATTATTATAAAATATATGGCATCAATATATCTAAATCTAAGCCTATCTCAAGTCAATATAAAAAAAATCACTACGTAATATAGTCTCTGAAAAATTATAGAGTATTCTGTACATGTAGAGCTTTTATATAACGTCACCAATAATCAATTACGGATATTTCTGGCATATGATTCACTGCTTAATATTTAAAGACGTTTAGGCAAATAAATAATCGCCGTACTCAAACAAAAAATCATCTCATATGTGGGTCGACTCTCCGCTAAGCGCAATATCGCCCATATAAAGAAATAAATTATCTTTTTGAGTATGACAATTATTTTTCTGTCTCAATCTCTTTACATCGGCCGTGAATCATATGCCTGAAATATCCGTCATTGAATTTTGGAGACGTTATTTAAATAATTAGCTTTTGCCCGCGTGGAATGGTGTATAATATAGTGTACATATAAACCTTACTCTTGAATCAGTCTTATCTATTAAAAAAACCCGTATCCAAATCCATTGCGTAGTTTTAAAGATCTAAGCATACATAGGGACATACAGAAAAAGCTACTTTGTTTTGTATACTATGTAGTGAAGTATTACGTACATGTTTTGCGTATTGTAGAAATTCCTTCAAAACCCGCAAACACATTCCCCTGCACAAATTGCATTAAAATTGCGGGCCATTTTGACGCCATATTGGAAAATGGCGCGCAAATGGAATTTTAAACGAGTGTCGGGTATTCCCCTTTATGCCCTAATGCGATCCAGGATTGTGGTTGTAACTTGTAATTGGTTTTTTTTATGAATAATTTTTCAATATATAATCAAAGGTCATTATTATCGTCGCTTTCAATAACGTACCTTTTAATCTAATAAGGTGCTTAGCATTTAGATCATAGACGTATATACGAGGCATGTCGAGGCAAAAACTCTCCCCGCTTAAATAGCGCAACTGATTAGATTGTTTAGGGTCATTTTGACATTTGAGTTATGGTGAAATCAAGATGGCGTAACTTTTTCTTGTATGAAGATTTGTTCTTCCGTTATAAGTTATAAGCCCATCCTTAGTTTTGAAATGTTTGATTTAGCTATTTTTTCATCATGTAGGCTTCTTGCTCTTCATATGAAACTTCTGATCCTCCTTAAAACAGTTTTGTTTGTATTATTAACCAATTTTAGCTGAAATTAACATAGACATACATATTAGGTATTTACCTATGAAATTGCCGTTTTGTATGAAAAAAATTAAACTAATTTTTTTCATGTATTTTTATTTGTATTAATCGAAGTAATCGCCCATGCAATCAATGCATCTTTGCCAACGCAGTAGCAATTTATTGATGCCCTTCTTAAAGCAATCAGCTGGACGGGAGGCAACAAATTCTTCAAAGCCATTTTCTACTGCCTGTCGGGTATTGAATTTTTTCCCGCCAAGAAGTTATCCAAATTCTAGAAAAAGTAGTAGTCTGTAGGCACAAGGTCGGATGACGGAGAGCTTCCAACTCCAGTTCTTGCAACTTGGAGACCGTCTGCTGTGCAGTATGTGGTCGCGTGTTGTCGTGCAGGAGCAGCGGAGACGAGCGATTGACCAATGCTGGTTGGAGATGTGCCAGCTTCTCCATCATTGTGTTCAGTTCTTCACAGTGCACATCTGCAGTAATGCTCACCCCGTTTGGTAAGAAGCTGTGATGAATCACACCGGCGCTAGACCACCAAACAGTGACCATAACTTTTCTAGGGGTAAGTTTTCGTTTAGGGCATTGTTTAAGTGCTGAACCAGGATCCAATCAACTTGCTGAGCGCTTGCGGTTATCAAACAGAATCCATTTTTCATCGCAGGTAACAATGCGGTTCAAAATTCCTTCATTTGTGTGTCTGTTGAGCAGTGCAAGGCACGTCCCGACGCGTACTTCGCGTTGGCGATCATGGAGTTCGTGGGGACCCATTCCCAGGGGTTCGTTCGAGCACCCATTTGTCAAGCTTTTTTACCTTGCCAATTTGACGCAAATGGACCAATATTGTTTTAACGCTAACGTCGAAAGCTGCTGCTAATTCAGCCGTAGATTGTGTATCATCAGCTTCCACAATCGCCTTTAATTCGTCATTGTCGACCAGTCTTCGGACGACCGCGAGGTTCATTTTTCAGGTCGAAATTTCCAGAACGGAAGGGAGCAAACCAATAACAGGTGGTGCGTTGGTTTGTAGTATTAGCTCCGTAAACGTCGTTGATGTTGCGTGCCGCTTGTGCCGCGTTGCTGCCACGACAGTACTCATATTCCATAATTACTCGAATTTTTAACGTTTTCCATGATGACGAAAAAGATTGAAATGCGATGTAAATGTAACACTAATCAATAAACAAATGACTACTTTTGGAAAAAGAATTCCATGTTTTTAAAATAAGATTAATTTGAAATTAGAATTCTGAGCCATAAAAAATTATTTATATTTGAAATGGCCAGTACCGCAGAATGGCAATTTCACAGTGGCGTGCACAGGATTATGACACTGGGTATGCGGCGAAGTACTCGGTCACAAAAACTTTTTCGTTTATAGATTTTTAACATAGCTACAGCCAAGCGACGGATCTCTAAGTCGAAACCATGCCAACAGAGCAAGTCTTAGATGTACTACTATTCATGTACATCTTCTACGGCAACGCAGACAAAACAGCGATCGATCGTCGCGGCGGAAGAAATTCTAATAAGTAAAATAATAAGCATATTTTAAAATATTATAACCACTCACCAGTCAGTCAGCTTCAATTTTCACATATTCATGGTTCCGGTTACTTGAGATTACTATATCCCAATGTAAATAAACGCAAGATTTCGGCCACCTCAAATATCTTATCCAAGTGAGTGAGGCCGCGGAATAGAAATTATTTAAATCTGAATATCCCGAATCAGTCCACACTGTACTAGAATTACTAAATAATATGCAAGGAAAACAATATAATTCAATCGTGTGTACACAACCACACAGCCAGTTATACGTTTCATAACTTTTAACATGAAATTTTCGAGTTACATTATTTTTTTGCTGGTTTAATTGTTGTAACTCGAGTACACACCTACCTTTAGACAGAATTTGAATCTTTTCACTGAATGACAATTGTGAGAACTTGTTATTTTTAATTTTTAATAAACACACATTATCAACGCAAACCCTTATAATGAAATAACATTTTTAAAAAATCAACAAACGTACTAGTAAAAGCTAATCACTACAATTATTATAGAAACTCAGTAAGAAACTGTTAAATGTACACACTTTCAAATGTTAAAATGAAAAATCTTTTAAGAAAACTATAAATAAACAGGAGCGATTAAATTGTAAACAAAGCTTATCACATGAAATATGCAATATGGCCCCCGCGAAACACAAAATGTTTCTTCTATTTAAATAAATAAAACCTTACTAAACAAAAATGCATAATGTTGCATATGATTCATCAGATTTACGTAGGATTATTTTTGGTCGGATTATAGGCAACGAATAATTTCCGACAAGCCAGTTCGGCGGTTTTCGGAAGCGATCGGACAGCCGAACCGAAGCCGAAGGCCATTGCCTGCCGCGGGAGTTACCGCTATATTATCATGTCGATATTCCTGGATGTGTGCGTTTGCGAAGTATGAAAATTACACACACATGCGATGATTTTTCCTGCAGAACTTACCGGCATTAGTTGCTATTTATAAAATATTAGGCGTTTTTAAGTTATTATATTTTTTAAATTAATTTATTTACTATTAATTAAAGTCATCTAAAACGTACGAACGTTTTATTAAAATATCTGTGAATGACAAGTAAAGCACTGCATTTCTGCCTACAAGGAGCTCACGCCCCTGCAATTTCATAGGTAGACCTATTATTAAAGACGAGGCATGTTGAGGCAAAAAGTGTCTCCAGTTAAATGGCCCCCAATTTTTAAATTTTTGCGGCCATTTTGACATTTGAAGTATGGGAAAACAAGATGGCTAACATTTGAAATATGGTGAAAACCAAGATGGCGAAAAATTTTTACTGTATGAAGATTTGTTCTGTCAAATGTACGTCATAGCCTATCTTGAGTTTTGAAATCTTTGGAAATGAATCATGCGTTTGTTAATTTATTATTACATATTTAAAATATAATTCGATTTTATTCGAGCCGTTAGAGTAATAATTCAGTGTGTGAATTAATTTTGCCCGCAACTTCGCTCGCGTGGAAGAGTTTTTGTGACAAAGATATCCTTTCTCCTAATATCTCGTATAATATTAATTTTATCTGTATGACGTTACAGAGCAATGAGGGAGAAAAATTTGTGACATCTGACAGCTTTTTGACACGACAAGGACCGTCGGGCTATCAAGCGCCGCCTGTTGACTAAAAATAATCGAAAATTCTTATTGACCGTTTTTGATACCACTTACGCCACCAGATGAGGCTTTGTGTGTGTTGCTCATTATAATGTGTATGAAACGCTTAATGGCCGGTTTCAATAACATATCTAACAATAGCTATTTGTTTAAACGTGGTCATTCAATCATTTGCCGGTTTTTTGCCATTCAAATTTGACGTTTCTAACAAATAGTTATTGGTATATAGGTTATTGAAACGGGCCGTAAGTGTTTAAAGAAGCGCTTGTGTTCTAACGTACCTACTTAATTGATAAGAATTAATATTGTATCTGTCTTAATAGCTTCTGAAAATACCACATTATTTGTGATAATTTTTTTAAACTTAGAAGGGGTATAGTAAACTTTCCTTAAAAGATAGACATTTGCCATCGTAAACCTATAATAGAGAAACAATCCCACAATACATGGTTTTGTTTTATCTCCAACGGATTAAACAGCGTTTTCGATGAAAGCCCCCAGGCTAGGCGGCTTGATTTTTTCCGACACCTTCAACAATAATTATTGTCATATTTCAATAATTTTTCACAAAACCTCGACAATAATACACCTAAACCTTTCTAAGGGACCACTCTGTCGATATAATATGAAAACTGCATAAAAATCCGTTCAGTGATTTTTGAGATTATAACGATTATAAGATAGACAGACACGGCGGGGGATTTTAAATTATTATATTTAGACTTAGAGATAAATAGACAGGGTAACGTAGTGCTTTAGACGTTTTTTGATGTATGACATCTTTCCTCTCGCTTTCTTGCAATTTGTGGGAGTGATTTCGTGAAATAGAACGGAAGTGTGTAACAGGAAGTCGCGGAAGCGCACGCGCGAAGATTTGATTTGACGAATGAGCGCGCGATGGTAGGGTTGGCCGTCAGATTCAAATAAAATATTTCATTATTTAGCTTTTTTAAATTTTGACGTTGATTTCTGTTACTGCTTAATGGAAAAGTTTCCGTATTTTTTTATCATATTACAAAGCATTGTGTGTTTTTTATAAATATTTTCATAAAATGTTACAAATAAATTTTTCATAACTCATAAATGCGCCTACTGTAAGGGTCCTTTTTATTTTCGTCTAATATTTAAAAGCGTTTTCATGTCACTTAGTTAATAAAGTTTAGTACGAATATTAGGTAATCAATTGTTTCATATGAAGGTCAGGGTATGGCGCTGTTATTGAGACAAACATAGGCTTGAACTAATTTGACGACAATGTCGTATTGTCTCTAGGGATATTGAATGCCCAGTTTCTGATGTAAATTTGCCGGTAGTTTATCTATTTAATAGCGTTTTTGACGCATTAACGCAAACGCGTAAGCGTGAATATAATTTAATCTACCAACAAATCCTCCGAAACCAGGCATGAGTGGACTAAATATATTAATATCAATTAGAATTAGACAATGTTAATGACTAGACTAAATGCTAGGTTGGTATAGGCTATGAAGTATGAAAATTTGTACTAGATTTCTGAATTAGATTTTTTGAAGTGAGAACTGCTTTTGGTGCACCGCACTCACATATTTTCGTAGGCTGTAGGTGAGGCTGATCCGTCACGTCACGTTCGGGGTAGAAAGGCTCGATTATGTTATGATTACGATTGTGACAATTTTTAAAACACTCGTTAAATGTTTTTCAGACACCAGTTTCTATAAAAGGGCCCAAACATGGTCCGGTCTGCCTTCAGTTCGGACTGAACGGATGAAAAATCGTGTCGTGTGTGTGCTCGAATCCGTTCAGGCCGAACTGACGTCAGTTGGGTCGGATGCGATTTTTTCCGTGTATGGGCTCGAATCCGTTCAGGCGTCAGTTCTAACTGAAACGATCGGCCTCTCGTCTGTGGCTGCCTTAAGATTGTACCAACTAGGTAGAAGTTTAAGGTATGTACGTTACATAGTACGTTACTAGTTCGATAAGGTTTTAAAAAATCGATGTAAGTTATAGTTTATGCCTGGAAATATGCGCATTTTTTAAGTTATATTGTATCCCCCTTACTAATAAAAATGTTAACACAACGGATAACATAAGCAACGTAGCTGTCTTTGTCTGTTAAATGACTTTTCCAACTTATCAGACAAGGATAGCAACGTTGTATAGGTTATCCGTTGTATAAATATTTTTATTAGTAATGCGGTAAATCAATAATTTGGACTTTATTAGTCTGATTGACAGATGCGTATGTATAATTTTGCATAGTTCGGAAATTCGAAATTCGAAGTTTGGAGGGTTCGAATCCCGGTCAGATAAATATTTTTATGATACTTTTTAATTTTTTAAATCTTCTGTAACTCGGTTATCCAGGTACTAATATTATATAAAATCCCAGTGACAGATATATTTAGGTATTCTGTAATTTACTGAAATATGAATGCGTGAAAGGGTAGTCAGTAGCCACTAGCCAGCCCCCTCTCCCCATTCATATTAATAGTTAATAAGGACCAAATGTTAGATGAAATGTACAATGTAAAATGTGTAAATAACTTTTGGTAAGGTAGTAGCTTTGCCAGATATTGTTTTTGCCAATCGGGATTTTGAAACTTTTTAAATGAAAAAGCCGGATTCTTTCCGTAAAAAAACGTATATAGATACAACGCACACAAAGCGCTATCTGGTGGCGCAAGTGGTATCAAAAACGGTCAATAAGAATTTTCGATTCTTTTTCTGTCACCGACTACGTAAATTATGTAGACTATGTTACCCGGGCTATTATTACAAATCTATTGACACATAATTTATTGAAATTGGACCAGTAGCTTAGGCGCTACGACGGAACAAACATACATACATACATTGGTATATATATATAGACGCCCAAAATCATAACCCTTTTTTTTAGCTTCGCCTTGGCTTTTTAACGGTTTTCTACGTCATAATAACTATCCGCGTGAAAAAATTCGACGTAATCCGACCAGCTGTTGATATTTCACTATACAAACTTTGGATCCCCATTTCACCCCTTTAGGTGATGAATTTCAAAAAACTCTAAAAATGCACTCAATTATAGTTTGTATTATTTATTATCTCGAATATACAATTTCGTGGAAATCGCGACAAATAAAAAAAATCATGCAAACTTTCAACGATTATTTTATACCCGTATCTAACTTAGGCCTTTTCATCCGTTATTGGATGATTTATACAGTATTCTCCGAGCGAAGTAACCACTCTTGAAATACTGTAGTGCCGGGGACAGTCGGTTTTAAATGTCGTATGGTTGCCCAAGCACATACGGCATTCTCACAGCATAGTCAGCCTAGTCCAGACGAATGACTGGACAAAGGCCACGGAGTTCTTTTTACAACACGTATCTACTGAAATATACGTGAATCTTAATTTTCATTGAAATTAGTGCTGATTTAAAGATTTTCAATACAAACTTTTTTACCTAAACCTATTTCACCCCTTTATGGGTGGCATTTTTCTTCAAATTCTTTTTCTCAAAATTCTTAATGTGCATCTACAAATTTGAAATTTCTACCAATAGCTGTTACGGCGGCCGTTCAAGCGTCTATATGTCGGTCAGTCAGTCAGTGACGACATCTTATAATATATAAATTGTGTGGCATAGCGTAGCGTTGCATGCTACGATATATTACCGTATTTGCTATGCTAGGGAACCATGAATATGAAAAAACATGACGCCATTTGATTAAACCTACACGGGGGTAGCTAACCACTAACCATGTCATGTCGCACTTGACTGCGCCAGTACATTTAAAGTAATGATGTGGAAAAATTTTAGTAAGCATTTCCCTATCTTTAATTAGTCTGATGCGTCGTACTTTGAAAATTACGAGTTTCTGCACAATCACGAGTTTCAAAAATTACGAAAATGCAATTACGCAAGTTTTGTTACATCTAATGGTGCAATGCAAATTCATTATTGTCAGATGAAACAAGACGAAACTGGCCAATGCCATACAAAATATTTATAAATAGTAGGAACTTTCTTGCCTCAACTAATCTCACTAACTTTTTCCGCTGCTAATGAAACAAAAACCGGCCAAGTGTGAGTCGGACCCACGCACGAAGGGTTCCATACAAAACGGCAAAGAACACGATTCTTGTATAGGAGCCCCATTTGAATATTTATTTTATTATGTTTTAAATATATGCTGTTATATCGGCAACATAAATACATCATCTGTTAAACTGTCTAGCTATTACGCTTCATGATATTACAGCCTAGTGACAGACAGAGGGACAGATGGACGGACAGCGGACTCTCAGTAGGGTAGGGGTAGGGTCCCATTTTTACCATTTGGGCACGGAACCCTAGAAACCACTATTGAATATGTATACGAAAGTAACGTCCCGTAAGATATTCTCAACTCCCTCTCACAAAGCCGTGTGCGTCCCAGACGCTTGTTCACTCTGTATAGTCAACATTAGCAACACGCTGTATAGCCAACAGAATACAATCTCCTGTATATAAAGACATCCTGTGTAGTATACAGGCAGCATCCTGTGTAGTATACAGGCAGCACCTGTATAGGGACAGCCGACAGGCAATGTTTTTATTTCCCCGTCTGCAAACTTTACTCAAACATAGCTAGTTTTGTCTTTGTTCGTGCGTTTTTATTGGCTGTCTTTTTGCTTCTTGTACCTCTGATAATACTAATATTTATCGTAGAATTGGCTCATAGATTTATTTATGTTTGTCGTTATTCCATAGAATAGGGGAGATGTCAGATGACTACATCTAAAATATTTAGTTTCATTAATATACTCAGAAATATTGAGGCGTTATTTGGTAAATGTAAGAAAAATATATATTTTTATGTGTAGTCTATTAATTGGATACATCTAGAAAGTACAAAAAAGTTTTATTTTGCTAAATTATTAAACAAAACCTACATCATTAGTTTACTCACATCATATACAAAAACTTTCATAATGAAAGTTTTTGTATATGATGTAGTAAGTATGAACTTAAACACACAAATATCGGAGATATTTACAAATATGCTCCCGCGGCTTTATAGTTCATACACTTTAACCTAGGCGTGACGTCACAGCTAGGGACGACTTTAGTCCGCGTGTGGAGCGTTTTTACGACACTTGCGAAATTTTGTATACAAATCGCCGTTTGAAAATATTGACTTTTGACATACTGTATTCTTCTGAGAAGTTACTCGTATTTAAGATTACTTACTATTCATTTATGCAATAAAAAAAATCAGTCATCTAGCCTATTGACGTCTAACGTTTTCTAAAAATACACAGTGATTTGTTCAAATGTAGACGTAGCTCCTAATAGTTACTACCTAGCAGAATGTTATTCTGTCGTGGTAAACCAAATCTATTACTTTTTCTATTTATCATACTTTCAGCCTCAGCGTCAGTTCACAACGAGACGTGACGCAATACAATAGCGATTGAAAATTGAACTTTATTTACTCCAGAATAAGAATAGCGAGCTGCACCGCACTACGCAGTGCGGCGCCGCTTGTTTGTTGTTGCAATGAAACGTTTACCTTTTCGTGCACTAAATAAAGTTTAATTCTGAAACACTAGATATCCTTAAAAGTGCGCGCCGCGTCACGACTTGGTGCGAGCTGACCCTTACTATAATAATAATAAAATCCATCCCTCTGGAAATAAAGTAACATACATCCAAACTTTCGCATTTCTCATTCCAGGATTGCCACTAGAAACTTCGCCCCTACAAAAATAACGTTTATGTAAATCGTATAATTTTTCATCGCCTCGGTAAGTCATCGATCCGAATTCCGGGTATCGAACCCCAACCCCAAGCCATAAAATAGGCCAAAATGCACCCTTGCAGTCAGTAGAGATGTAAGGGCGATAGTGACGTCATCAAGGGAGAGGGAAGGACACTTGACGCCAAGATGACGTCACCGCAAATGGAAGCTGTCTTTTTGTTTAGTTTAGGCTAGATTACCAACGATATTACCGATTACACATATACGAAACTTCTGGAAAAAATACTAAATTGTTCTTAAAAAACATTCGGCCGCTCGCTAGGTCGCTACTGCTGCTCCATAGGGAACTTATATGTAATTATTTGAGTTCCGTAGCTTACGTCTCGGGACCCTTACGGTTTTGTCATGTCCGTCCGTCCGTCCGTCTGAAAAATAAGAAAGTTTACAAAAGTATAGTAAGCAATATATTTAAAATCTATATTTGTAAAGATACTACGCAGTGCGCATTATTTGAAGCACTTTTATGAGTCTTGTGAAAACGCCTCAAACAAAAGTCGTACTGGCAGGTAACGCTTGTATGTTGCTGCGAAATTTATGGATTATGGTTATATTATGCACAAAAGGAGGCCAGCAAGTCTCCTCACATTTACTGCCTGGTAATTAAAATACGAGGCTACAAAAAGTATTCATTGTAAGTGGTACTTTATGAACATAGGAACAAAAAAGCAATAATATTATACATCAAACTCGGGGGATAAAAGATAATTGATAAAATTTAACCTTAGCTATTGTTCAAAATATTGCTCTAGTGGCAGTTTTCGGAAAAGCGACATCTATTATTTGCGATGTCATTTTCGAATTTAAATTAATAACTAGTTTATTTGGAATCGCAATATGCTAACAGATAAATGATAGATGTCGCTTACACGTTACAAAAACCAAAAATATAATAATTAGACATCGGATTATATGCACTATCAAAATGCCAAAATATGCATGCAAATATGCACTAAAAAAGGGTGAAATATGCATAAAATATTCACAATCAAAAAACATTTGCAATTAGAATTTACGTTTATTATTATCACATTATAATTAAAAATTATTTATATTTATTAGTTATTATTATTTTTATTATTATATAATATTTAATAAACTATAAATTATTATTACGTAAATAATAAACTTATTAAAATTCTTGTGACAGTAAACAATAATATATTTTTCCAGGTTTTCTGCAGCAAACTTGTGACGTTTGTCACTTAATATTAATTTAAAGGCTGAAAATGACCTTTCAACGTCAACTAACGTTACCGGACAGAACTTAATATTTGGCGCCATTTCTGCAGAAACCTCTTCAGGCAGAGTTTGCCCGGTGCCGTTGATAAACGCGTCAATTTTGTTTATGCCTTCAAAACCGGGGTTTTTATACAAAACTGCATTTAATATGCCACGAGGCACGAACCTTTTGCGATAGTGAACTCGGAAGGGTGTTACTCTGTTCAATCATTTTTTCGATTATTTCCAAGGACTGGCACAGGGGAAAATTTTTAGTTTCTCAATTGCATCGGGTATACCTATTGCTGAAATATGTTGCAATAATAGCAATTTTTTTTTATTAAAGGATCCTCAAATGCCAGCTGGCTTGAATTGATTGCAATGGCGTCTGATCTGTCATGTTTTCTAACAACTACTTTTATAGCTTCGAAATTTTCAGCATAATACAATACGGCTTTCAACCAACTTCACCACAGTGTTAATATTGGTTCTCGGGGTAGTGCTACGTTTGGTAGTTGCTTTGTATACGCTAGTACTCGCGATGGTGCATTTAAAAACACTTTTTTGTAGAAGAAATCAATTTATTGACTATCCCGAACTCGTTTCTAATCTCTTCCGCAACTCGATGGAATCCGTGAGCTAGACAGGTAATGTGAAGCAATTTCGGGTAGAATACTTTCAGAGCTTGAGCAGTTTTCACCATATAAGGCGCAGCGTCAGAAATAAAAAACACATATTTTCTCGTCAATAGAAGAATCAGGAAATAGTGATCTGATGAAATCATTCATGAACCGGGCGATAGTTGAATGGTTTGTTTTTTCCAGGACCTTGCAAGTAACCAAATGGGGAGTGGATGGCTCTTTAGATAATTTTCCAACAATTAGATTTGCTATATATCGTCCACATGAATCTGTTGTTTCATCAGCTGATATCCATAGTAGATTGTCGAGAGATCGCCGCGTATTTCACTAAGTACCTCGTCGTAGATAGTTGACAGGTAGTTTTTTCGAATTGTAGACTTCAGGAATTATCTGATTAGTGCAATATTTCTTAAGGAATTTTCGGCATACTTCGTTATTTAATTGGTGAATTTTGTTTGAACTACTTATCCGAATTAGAAGTTGAAATTTGTACCTAACTATTGAAATAAGCACTATCAATGAAAAAGTACCAAAATATGCAATAACGCTATAAAAGTAGAATTATATGCATTTGCATATGCAAACATGCAAATGCATATAATCCGATGTCTAATAATAATTATTTTTCTTAGTATATAAAAAGTATAGAGGGATCTATTTCATACCTCAAGTATTTTTTTTCATAAAACTAGTACGAAACTGCTAAGCTATAGAAAAAGAAAAAACTTTATACTCCAAATCAAATAAATCTACTTACTGGGCTACTAGCTGGGGCTTTTGCGCCTCAAGTTGACAGTTTACGGCATAATAACCATAGACTATACAGATATGATGACAACGAATACATCCACGTATTTTGCACATCAATTCTCTGATATTCGG
Source organism: Phengaris arion (assembly GCA_963565745.1). Taxonomy (NCBI): domain Eukaryota; kingdom Metazoa; phylum Arthropoda; class Insecta; order Lepidoptera; family Lycaenidae; genus Phengaris; species Phengaris arion. Next base: position 4,514,547 of record OY751448.1, read on the forward strand.
AGATTCATAACGTTTTATTCCCAAGTCCTACATTTTTTTTATATAATAACTTTTTAAGTACTATAAATAATATGATCGGAACTAGGCTGCTCTTGATGGACAATCAGGCAGGATTCGTCAGTGTCCTATCTGAATTCTGATATATCCGAAGTACGTTCAATGTTCATACTTACCGTGCACCTAATTACAAAACTACACATAAATTCTCAATTCGTTTTACATTTATCAACTTGTAATACCTAATTATTTTTGAATGTTTTAAAAAAGTCATGTCATTTACATGTAGGCTAACCCACTTACTATATTTTGAGTTGCCGCTACCAGCTTCACGATACACAAATAATATAGTGTTGCGTGTAGTGTCGACTTGACAAAAACTTGTGGAAAAAATGTGTTGCACTCAAAGATTTGAAAACTCAAGATAGGCTACATTTGACAGAACAAATCTTCATACGTTAAAAAGTTATGCCATCTTGGCTTTCACCATACTTCAAATGTCAAAATGGCCCTAAAAATTTGAAAAAACCGGAGTCACTTTTTACCTCAACATGCCTCGTCTATAATATATACGTATATGGTGCACTGCAAAAATATAATGAATATAACAAATGTTCTAATAAAATATATTATACATGGTGCACTGCAAAAATATAATGAATATAACAAATGTTCTAATAAAATATATTATTTCTACTAACTTGCGTAATTCTATTGAAAAGTTTAAGTGAAAAGTTACGAATTGAAAAATTCTCTAAAGTAAACTTTAGACTTTTTTAAAACTTTTTGAATTTTTGAAAACCAATTGAATTCTGAAAGTTTAGCCAGTTAATAAGAAAAACATTTTGAGTGTAGGTAACCTTGTTCCCCTACTACGGATGCTAACTTAAATTACTTAATTATTCTACAGTCCAAGTTCTATTATTAATATTTTTAATTTCTATTAAAATTTTAAAAACCAACCTTTTCTCCTATTTAATTTGACTTCTAGAAAATATTATATTTTAGCAATACATAATATTACATTATCATAGATTAAACTCAGTACTCTTTGGGAGTTTTGCCGGGGAATTCAATGGGTGACGTTGTGGTTTTTTATATTTTCCTTAAATTTGTGTTATTTCGGTTCTTAATGTGTAATATTGGTAGAATATTAACCATTAGATATTCGTTAACGTGCACAAGTGTAGGCAAGTGGTATAATTTCAAAAAACGTGCTATTTTGTGTTCTCTTCAAAACTCTCTACGAACTTTCCGTAAAGCTTCTACCACTTTACTGAATCGACTGACTTGACGCATTGACTGCACTGATTATTTATTTGGACTTTGAATCGACTTTAGATTTGACTCGACTTTGGATTTGACGATTTAGAAATACGGTGTTGAGAATTAACGCGAAAATTATATTTCCCGCCTTCTTAACTTGACACTGGCGAATGGTTATAAGCCGACGCAAAACCCCAAAATTAGGGCAGTTTAAGTGTGGACACTTTTTGACGCGGTGAGGCGGTGGTAAGTGTAAGTTTTTTTTTTCGATTGACTACAATCTTGGATTCAAATTGACGTAAGTTGACGTGAAGTTAGGTAATCCTAGAATCGTTGAAATGTATTGAAATCTTGATCTAAGATAGCTAAAATGAGATTAAGATTGATTATTAATTTCGGGCGTTAGTCGATCATCAGACAATATTCATAATTTGTATAAGGTCCAAACTCTTAACATGTTCGACCAAAACAAAGGAACATTAGGTATCACCGTAATCAATAAGTGCACTAAGTCAGTACACAGTTTCGAAGTAAACAGTGAACAAATCACCAGACCCAACGTCCCCTACGTCGCATACGAGGGGTGACTAACCCTCGCAGGGGACGAAATAAAATAGTGTACAGATAGCAAAGAAAGTGTAGGCATGACATGAAAATTTCGCCTCAGGTCAATTCACTCCGAAGCGAAATGTCGCGATTTAAGATAGAGCTATTAAAAATATAACTATTAATTTCACAAGAAGATACGCATTTCATTGCAAGAGTTCCAATGTAAAGTGGCAGCTCGCTTCAGCGATCGCTGTGCACAGCGAACGTCTTTCTGTGTCTTTCTTTCTGAAATCTTTTTGTGTAGTGAATAAAGTTCAATTTTGAATAGCTATTTTAAAAATACAGCGCCGCGTATCATCGCGGTGTGAACTGACCCTTAAAACAAACGCTGAAAATACCTATTTGTGGTTATGCACACGTTGTGTAAGCTTTTTCTTATTATTGCATGACCCAAACGAGTAGACGGAGCGCCTGATGGTTGGCAATTACTGCTGCAGACGTCCACAATACAAGAGGATTTACCGACTCCTAGCCGGCCTTTTAAGTCCCTCGACCCTTCAGGATCCCCACTGGTTTAATTTACGTCGGTTTTCTATAAGGCCCTAGTATTTCTCCACGCAAGCAGTTCTATTCATGAAGCATTTATCTCACGTGTTACTTTCTTTCTAAGGTTAAATCTATAGTTTTTAGTCCCATTTTAACCTTATTACTATGGTAATACGGCCAAATGGTATACCACAGGTGTTCGAGAGTGAACATTATTTGGCCTAGGACGGTTTTTGCTGACGCTACATCATCTTGGTGCATTACTTTAAAACAGTGTGACGTAATTAAGGGAAAATTTATGAAAGGCCCCCGATGTTTTTGGGATTTTTTAAACCTATAGGGGGTGGAAATTAAGAAGGTGTTAGTAATATGTTTTAGGCGTTTAAATTGAAAGTGAGTGTGCGATGCGTGACTTTTTAATGAATTCTTAAATCATATTTACCTGTACAGTCGTGGCCAGCTCCACCACTGAACCATTTCTAAACTTATTGCTCAGTAATAAGGTCGAAACGTGACACATCGGATTTGTCAGCAACCGTACTAACAATTCTCTCATAATACCCTGGGAGAGTACAAAGGCACGAATAGGTTAGCTTGATTGGATACAATGCCCCACGGATTGAGCGAGGGTAACGGGGATCCGAAGGGTGATGAAGACCAGCAACGCTGGCGAAATTTCCCTGATATTGCCTTTAGCCAAGTTGCCATCGCTAATTACGATGACGAAGTTCTAAAACAAAAATATATGGGATTTGATCTAAGTGTCATGGATGCTTAAGTCAAATTACGATGCCTATGTCAAATCCCATACATTTTTGTTTTCGAACTTCGCCGTCGTAATTAGCGATGACTTCTTGTTAGCTGGTATCATCACACAAAAAAGCCATATCTTCACTTTAAATCCATTACTATCTATAGTTGTGAAAATAAGTCAAACAATTAATCTTACTTATCGACTTTCAGGATACCTACTTCCAAAATGGCGGAGTTCCAGTAACGTAACGAATTTTATGGGCATAGAATTACGTCTCTCTGGGACTATATTACTCCAGACGACCTTGGGGTTATATTTCATGTTATGTAAGCCCGGAATGCCCTATGTAGACGCAACGCATCATGGGTAAAAATATTAGGAAAAAAATATTCGCGTGCAAGTAATATAAGAAATGTTATAAAATATTTTGCGCAACGAACGGTAACATGTAAATACAGTGTAATAAAAATGCCTGTGTGCAGTTCACACGCGACTGAAGTGAAACCTTCAATTCAAGTTAAAATCCACATCCAACACATCGATTTTTCATACCAAACTCCTACCTCCTACTTGTTTCGATGAAATACAATAAATTAAAATGTGTTTTTCAGAACTGACTGTTAAAGATTTGTAGTAGTGTAACCGTGTAACATGTAGATTCTAAAGCTCATTTCAGACTACGCTATTCTATTTTGCTATAACGTATAGCAAAGAAGGACCTAATGCTATACTATATAGCGTGGGATTCACATTACGCGATATTATCGCAAGCATTTATAGTATATAGCAAGCTCGATATGGTTGTGTCGCTCGTTTCGCTTGCGGGACGGCCGGGGGTGAGGGAGGAGGAAGAGGGCGGCGCGCGATATAGCACAGCATGAACTCGGTGTATCGCACTATTTTATAGCGTATAGTAAGCCAATAATATATAGTAAAGTACAGTGTGAACGTGTCCATAACAACGTATGGTGCGCGATATTGTTGCGCTATGAGCTATATAGTATATATACTATATGCTATTATATTATAGCATAGTCAGTGAGCCGCTTTACCCTCTGTAGGAAGTAAAGAGGTCTTTAGTTACCCATCGGAAATGTCGAGGGCCTTTCCTGTGACACTGTTAGAAGGGTTAAAATAGAATCTTTGGAATGCAAATTCGGAGGGTTGCTCTTAGTTCGTTAAAAAACTCTTTGTTTTAATACCTACACTACAATTATGTACCGTCAGTGACACTTAAACCTACGTACAGTCGCGGAAAAAATATGTTTAAGCAATTTAATCGTCCTCAAAATTTGTTTGTATCAATGCAATGACACAGACTCGTCTTCAATTGCTTTTGTCGGGAAATAGGTTGATGTATACGTTGATGGTAGGAATAAGTATGAGCACTTTAATAAGTACATGACTTTTACTGCTAAACAATAAACATACAATTTCCTCGTCTGTGCATACGTTTCACGTAGAACCATGCCTGTGTGAGCCCTATTGCCCTATCTGAGGGTCCATTCTGATAAATAAATCCTGCCATAATACAGTATTACAATCCAGTCCCTTTAATATGTTAAAACTGCAAAATGGTACTCTCAATAACGTCAAACCCGTTTTGATTGGTCCAAACTCAAAAAAATCAGTATACGATATCTAGACGATTCGTTCATACTTAGGCTGCACTAAAAGTATCGGGAATGGAATATTTCCACTGTTCCTGTCATATTAAAATCTTTTTAATTTAAAACTCCTTGGTTTTAAAAATCGAATACCGTTTATTTATTTAAAAAAACATTCTCGGTCTTGTCACAAGGTCTTGTCAAACTTGTTTAGTCGTTGAGAAAATGTAATTGACTCCAGAAAATTCTAGAGCGATGATTTATTATGACTTTCGAAGTGGTTTAACACAAAAACAGTGTGTTGACCGGATGATTTCTGCATTTGGTGATGAAGCCCCATCCAAAACCACAATTTATCGCTGGTTTGCTGAATTTCAACGTGGACGTGTCAAGCTCAGTGATGATCCCCGTCAAGGTCGTCCAAAAACTGCAGTCACCCAAGAAAACGTTGATGCTGTGCGTAAGCTGATTGAGGAAGATCGACATGTGACATACCGCGAAATTCAGGCAACTTTAGACATTGGCATGAATAATTAGGTGTAAAAAAGTTGTTTTCCCGATGGATACCGCATTTGCTCTGTGAAGAGCAAAAAGCGGCTCGCGTTACTTGGTGTGTCAGAACTCTCGAAAGATTCCACGCAGGATCCTCAAATGCTGTATACAACATCGTATCAGGTGACGAATCCTGGATATACGCGTACGAACCCGAAACAAAAAACCAGTCACGAGTTTGGGTGTTCGAAAATGAGTTAAAGCCAATAAAAATTGTTCGTTCACGGAGTGTTGCAAAAAAAATGGTGGCCACGTTTGTCTCCAAAACCGGCCATGTTGCAACTATTTCTCTTGAGGGACAAAGAACGGTTAATGCAGAATGGTATGCTAACATTTGTTTGCCACAGGTCGTTTCTGAACTCCGTAAAGAGAACTGCAACCGCCGCATCATCCTCCATCACGACAATGCGAGTTCTCACACCGCGCACAGAACAAAAGAGTTTTTAGAGCAAGAAATCATAGAATTATTAGACCATCCGCCGTACAGCCCCGACCTAAGCCCTAATGATTTCTATACTTTCCCTAAAATAAAGAATAAATTGCGTGGTCAGAGATTTTCATCACCTGAAGAAGCTGTGGACGCCTACAAAACGGCCATTTTGGAGACCCCAACTTCCGAATGGAATGGTTGCTTCAATGATTGGTTCCATCGTATGGAAAAATGTGTCAAATTTCGCGGAGAATACTTCAAAAAGCAATAAATACATTTTTAAATAGTAATGTTGTGTCACTTCCTTGATTCCCGAAATTTTCAGTGCCGCCCTCGTAATACGCTAACAGTAAAATGAAAGTGTAAGTTAATTACGATAGATGTGGTTCTGGTTTTGTTTTATAGAATTATATTTTCAGAATTCCCAATAGTAACTACACTACTTAATCTTCCCCTTATCTTCGTTCTCAGGCGGACGCCAGCAGTACGTTCCTGCGCGCCGCCCGCGCCGGCCAGATCGAGAAGATCATCAGTCTCCTGGAGCAGGGGGTGGACATTAACGTCAGCAATGCTGTGAGTACTCGATGACACAAAATAGTGCGACTGAGACAATGTAGTCTTTATTAGCAGTTACTAGTTACAGTTGTCAGGAAATGTTAATCATGTTATTTCTCTGTAAATTAAGCAAATTTTTTGTAAAGGTGCTACCTCACCGGGAGCATTCGCGTATAATGTAACGTTACATATTCGAGCATCATATCTGTGTAGGAGGATAATCGAGCAATACAATGCGCACCTTGTAATGATACAATGTGTAATATCTTGTAACATCAATGGCTCCCCCAACCGATCGCTAATGTTACATTATACGCGAATGCTCGTCAGTCAGGGAGTATTGTAATGTAGTGCTCAAAGTCGAATCTATAATGTTACATGACACGTGAATGCTCCTGGTGAGGGAGCACTTTAAGGGTCAGTTACAGTTGTCAGGAAATGTTGATTATGTTACTTCTCTGTAAATTACGCAAATTTTAGTAAGCGACGCTACGCGGTGCTGCATTTTTAAGATAACTATTCAAAATAGATCTTTATTCACTACACAAAAAGATACACCTTTCATATGACATCAGCAGTCATACGCTGCACATGCGCTGTTCAGCGCGGTGCACTTGACATTCGAACATTTACAATGAAACGTGTATCTTCTTTATATCGTTTGTTTAAGAAACGCAGCGCCATGCCGCGTATCGTTTTGTTACGGTGTGAACTGACACTTATGCATACTTTCATTACGTACATAATATTGTAGCCTTATATCGGGTTAAATATTTAATTCGGGTAAAAATATGCCCTCTAGACTTAAGTGTATGATTCAAAAGAAGCTTACACACTTTGTGAGGTCTTGACTCTTATCGTAAAGATCCAAGAAAAAAAAATTGTTATAATATGTAAGGCCTTCAAGATCCTGTTAGAATTTCAGTTAGTTTTGACGCATTCTATATATTTTGTACATAACAGCTCTATCACGTACAAAATATCACATTAGAGTTACTGCAGTCGTCGCATATTCGTGACCTGCGTGCTACCCCACCATAACTATGAAACGATTTAGGAATACGAACTTCATTATTAACTCCATAAAAATCAAATTCGAATAAATAGTAAATTCGTGGAGATTCAATACCATAACGAAATTATGTAATTATGACTTAATTTTTTCGTTTGTTTAATTTAGTCGTGGCTGGACATTTTATTGTTTGTTTAAATAAACTATTGATGTAATTAAGTAGATATTTAAATTTCAAGTACATAAATTAAATGAAAAAGTGTACAATTATTATCTACCTGTAGGTTTTATCTATTTACATTTTATTTAGGAGTAAAATTGAGAAACACAAAATCTAAAACAAACACCCTATTTTATATGGATATTAGCAATAAGATATGGGGTGTCATAAGTTTCAATATGAAAATTGTTGTAAACGAGCTATAAATTCAAGAAAATGTAGTACAGTGGTTATTAATCTTAAGCAATTGCGAGACAATATGTAAATTGAACAAAATAAAGAACGGTGTTACTAGTATTAAACAATTTTGACCGCTAAGCACTACATTACAGCAACACCCATGTACTCCAATCTGTTATTACTGGCTCAATGCCAGGAAGAAGGCAACAAACTTGTACCGTGTCCCAGTTATGACAATTTGGCACAATATTTTGCCAAACACGTACCTATACAGGTAAGAAAAAAATAAGAACGCCCTACATTTTCTTACCTAACTACAGTAAAAAGTTTATCTTTTGGCCTGAAAAAATATTGTTTTGGTTTGATTTTTAGTGGTTCTATTGAGGTGGTAAAACTGTAAACGCCCAATGTTATAGTTTTTCTCGAATAATATGATGCCATGTACCTACTGATAGTTATATTATGATAAGATTCTCATAGTCCTATCATATTATACAATTCTACACAGCTGCTGGCTTCGAATGATCCTGTTTTTTTTAAATAAAAATATATTTTGTAATACAGAACGGCTTGAATGCGATCCACCTCGCGTCCAAAGACGGCCATGTGGAGGTAGTACGGGAGCTGCTACAGCGTGGAGCTGCCATCGACGCTGCCACCAAGAAAGGCAACACTGCGCTCCATATCGCATCCTTAGCCGGCCAAGAAGCTGTAGTCAAGTTGCTGGTACAAAATGGTGCTCAAGTAAGTTGAAATAACTTAAATTTACTGGCAAGAACACTGTTGGTATTTAAAAATAGTGGACCTACCAAACACATAATAGATTTTTTTGGAAGCATGATCCACCTTATTACGTTCTCGTAAAAGCTTATATTCAAACATAAAATTAAATTCGGGCGTAACTTGTTCAGGACTAGATCTATCTGTAATGGGGAAGTCAAAGAAAATTCACATAGAGTACTTTGAGTAATAACGAAACCCAGTTCTACCAATTTAACATTATCTTCTACACAATCTATTATTTTTGTATGAACTCAAAACCTACAAATAAGTGTAAAAACAATTCAACAATTGATAAAAAGTATGCCTTTTCAACGGGTTAAACACTGAAATGACTATCACTTTTACTAAACTCGTAAAATTAAATGCGGTAAGTTAAGAGCCTAGGCCACACCGATTAACCCTTCGACCTGCTTTTGAAATCTCTCACTCGCATTTCAAAGCGTTCAATATTTTATAGTTTCACGTTATATAAGTGCCAATACTTATTTTGATTTATAGCAAAAAGCGTTCATTCACAGGCTCTTTCTTTTTTAGTTGTAACAAGGCATTTTTGATAGAATAGAATATTAGATATTCCAGATGTGACTTTCATGTATTGACAAATAACAATGAAGTTAGATTATAGATTTGGTGATCATCTTTCATTAGTCGTGTGTTATCATTGAATTGTATAAATAGAACAAACAATTGGCAGCAAAGATAATTAAAAATCTTAATATATTACATAAAATACAAAATTATATTACTTTTGGTAGGGTAGAAAAGGTAAATATAGTAAATAATGTCCTACATTGACGACGAACGATAGAATTAGCAAAGCGCACTCACATGATGCTAATAGGTTAAATGGGCCACGAGGGGATTTTTATTAAGGGTTGCCTATTTTAAACAGAACGTAAAACATAGTAACTAATGAACAGGTAACATAAAACCAATTGAGTTACTTAAAACTCTCTGAAAACAGTGGCGCAGATGAGGGCTTGTCTCATAATAATTGGGTTAAGTATTAGGTACCTATGTGTTATTATTATAAACAATTTGTGCTGCTCCTAAATGTCTTAAATATGACAAAAAACCTTTGAAGTCAAGGGCTTTTAAAATAAATTAAGAAGATATTTTATTTTTAAAGACAATCTTGTTTAGAAAGATCTTAAACGAATATAAGTAGGCTTAAAATCTTCTGTCTTTCTCTTAAAACTCAATTGTAACTTGAATCCTAGGGGAATTTTTAATATTTCCGGAAAATGTGTCTGTATAGTTCGTTCACATTCAATTTAATCCAAACATAAACAAAGAACAATAGAACACATAATGCTTTCAATTTGAATGTCACTCGTTTACCGTGCAATAAAGCAATACAATGACACGTTAATTAGGTTGAATTAAATCTTTTTCTTTACGTTTAAATTAAATTGGATCTGAACAGAGTACACGGACAGTATGTAGTAATTAATGCTATTATCAAATTACTTCTACATACTACTTTTTTGACAACATTGTTCCAGGTTAACATCCAATCCCAGAATGGGTTCACGCCGCTGTACATGGCCGCGCAGGAGAACCACGACGGCGTTGTCAAGTTCCTACTCGCCAATGGAGCTAATCAGAGCTTGGCTACTGAGGTACAACCAACATAATCATCACCATCATCAAATCATCTTTTAGACTTTGTCAGGTTTCGTGACCAGCTTAAAAATGCACAAATATTCGTAGTAAAATAATGAAGAGTTGTTAAATGGTAGTTTTAACTAATTTAAGTAAACAAATGGACTGAGACAAATGATGATTACAAATTGAGTTATCATATTAAGTGTGTAGTTATTACATGTCTTAGTGGGTATACTTTATATAAATACACAGCTTTTATATTAATTATATTCTTGTAATATAAGTTTTAAATATAACCTAGCCCGATTATATTTAAAACTGCATTTTGTCTGAATAAGATTTAAACCAGTGTTTTCCATACATAATTTATCATTATATTTATTTTGTCTCATTGAGAATATAATATAAAACCAATATTTTTACAATTAGGACGGCTTCACACCACTCGCGGTGGCGATGCAGCAGGGCCACGAGAAGGTAGTCGCTGTGCTGCTGGAGGCGGACACTCGCGGTCGCGTGCGACTGCCGGCCCTCCATATTGCTGCCAAGAAGGATGACGTTAAAGCTGCTAATTTGCTACTTGAGGTAAGCCTTGGTCATTGCTAAATTAATCTCGAATGAATTTAGGCCGTTCTTATCTAGAAATAGAAAACCAAGGAATTTATCTCTGTACCTAAGAAGAGAGTCTATACAAAGGTACAAAAATACATTCTACTCTCTCCACTGTAGAGCTGCATGTAGGCTTTGGGTGACTTAAAACGTAATATAAACCTGACCTCGAAGGAAATGGCTCAAAATGACGTACACCGTGTGGACACTTTTATCAGAATAAAATTAATTATTCCTTTGTTTAGTTTATTTTCATAGCGTTATTATGCTATCTTCATTAATTATTTAACTTCTAGAACGAACACAATCCCGACGTCACATCAAAGTCGGGCTTTACGCCGTTGCATATCGCAGCTCACTACGGCAATGAGGCGGTTGCGAGATTGCTCCTTGCCAAGGGCGCTGACGTCAACTGCGCTGCTAAACACAACATCTGCCCACTTCATGTTGCTGCTAAGTGGGGTAAAGTCTACAATATTCTCTTTTATCGCATCGAAGAAGTGACACGACAAGCCGTCTCTCTCTTGAAAAGAGCGCGAGAGCGAGAAGGAAAAGGCGAGACACTATCCACGCAGACACATACGCGTGACTTTGGAAATTCCTCAAGAACAGTAAACTAAGTACTCGTATATGCTTAATGGGATTGAAATAGAAAACAGTTATATACCTCTGGAAAAGGAAGAAGTAAATTAAAAAATTTTGCATACGACCTTATTAATTACTATCAAATTAACATGCAAATTATTTTTCTTACTTCCTTCTTTAATTTATATCTTTTTGAAACAGGCAAAGAGAACATGGTATCGCTTCTATGCGACAACGGCGCGAACGTAGAAGCCCGCACCAGAGACGGCCTCACCCCGCTACACTGCGCCGCGCGATCCGGCCACGAGCGTGTGGTAGAGGCTTTACTGGATAGAGGGGCGCCCATCACTAGCAAAAGCAAGGTAAAAAGAAAAAAAAATACAATCTCGTTCCTCTTCTCGAACACTGCTTTGGTACGTAGCCATATGAAAACTTCCGAGTTCCGCTTCCGATAGAAGAGTACATCTTAATTTAAGAGAGTCAATGAAATAATTTACGTTAACGCGTTACAACTTACAAAAAACTTACCGAAACTAATTATTATTTAAAATACAGATAATTGAATTGACGTCTTGTTTAACAATACAATAGACTTCCTCCTTCCTTCCTTCCAGTAACGCCGCCGTGGTACAGTGGTTTAGAGCTTGTTCGATTCCCGCGTTGGAACAACAAAAAGTGTGTTTCCAAGTCTGGTTAGGACAATTCAGGCTGATCACCTGATTGTCTGACAAAAAAGATGATAGACATGTAAAAAGTCGGTGCTGCGCCTGATCTCTCGCCAGTCAGGTCGGTCATCCGTCCTACTGGGTTATGAGAGTTAAGGAAAAGAGAATGCTCTAGTCCACTGCGCACACACCTGGGCACTATAAAATCACTCCTGTGTGGTTTCAACGAGACCAGCCACCGCAACCGAAATCGGTGTGGGAGCTATAATTGTACTTATATAGACTTCATTTTCTCTATGCCCCTGATTACTGTAAAAAATACGAAACTAACTTAACAATTGTCTACTCAGAATGGCCTAGCACCCTTGCACATGGCCGCTCAAGGGGATCACGCGGAGGCCGCAAGGGTTCTTCTCTCACGAAGGGCTCCGGTTGACGACGTCACTGTAGACTACCTCACCGCCCTGCATGTAGCGGCTCACTGCGGACACGCTAAAGTCGCCAAGTTGTTATTGGACCGGTGAATATAAATAAAATATTACTAATAATATATTTAGTCATTTTAAGTTTGTATTAGTTATTCATCATTACCATACTCGACATACAAAATCTGTAATTTCTTCAATGTGAAGAGAGTTCACCAAGCTAGCCAACTTAATGTCTGGTTTCTGAGGTCCTGGATAACGCAATCGCTTCAGCCAATCAAAAGAGCTATTGAATAGATAAACTACCGATAAATTGTCAGACACAAGTGATAAAAAGTTCTAGTCTTTACTCATATTATGTACAGTTACGATTAATGTTAGTAATATTAATATTGTAACAGGAATGCAGACGCCAACGCCCGAGCCCTGAATGGCTTCACGCCGCTGCACATCGCCTGCAAGAAGAACAGGATCAAGGTTGTGGAACTGCTCCTTAAATATGGAGCAAGTAAGTTGACATTATACTGATATATTTAAACAAAAAGAAGGAACATAGGAACCCAAAGACAGTTTGTTTGTATTTAAAATGCTTTTTTTTTACAACTAAAAGGTTGGAGCTATTTGTAATGAGTTTTTCATTGATTTGATTTAAACTTGAAGACTAGTTAACTAGAAGCTAGTTTTGATCCCAGCTAAATGTACAATTTTCTTGAGATTCTTATATTATCCGCAAACAAAGTCGATAGGTAGCTAGAAGAAAAAGCTTCGAAAAAGTCGATTTATAAAGAGAACCTTTAAAACTTCGCTTTATTTTAGGTATCCAAGCAACTACAGAGTCAGGTCTGACTCCGCTGCACGTTGCTTCTTTCATGGGCTGCATGAACATCGTCATATATCTGCTCCAACACGAGGCCAATCCTGACGTACCGACTGTCAGGGGAGAGACGCCTTTGCATCTCGCAGCTAGGGCTAATCAGGTAAAATAAATATTAGTTATTCTAGTTAAAATGTAAAAAAGAGAAGAGGAATTAATACAAATACTCCAAAATGTAAGAAGACTTGAAGCTGAGGCATAAAATGATGTAACGAATGTGATACTAGGAAATATGAAATACGATAATGTAGGTACAAAAAAAATAGATTTGAAACTGAATCTAAAGAAAACTAGAATAGAAGTTAGTAAATCAGTAAATATGAAGGATAAGAACGTTGAAACAAAAAAAACATAATATTTTATATGTATAATGTATGCATTATATAGTATATATTAGGCCATTTCTTATTATTAATTTCTTATTATTATTTTAACCCAGCGACAAAAGATAGTAAAATAAAACATTTCACAGACGGACATAATCCGCATCTTGCTCCGCAACGGCGCAGCGGTAGAAGCTACCGCTCGCGAGCGTCATACGCCTCTACACATAGCATCACGACTGGGCAACGTCGACATTGCCGTACTGTTGCTGCAACATGGCGCTGACGTTCGCGCGCTTACAGCAGATCATTACAACGCGTTGCACATAGCCGCTAAACATCATAACCATGATGTAAGTATATTTATTGAAAATAAATTAAAAGGAACTCTTGAAAAACGCGACAAAACAAGATAAAAATGCTTACTTAACCTTTGTTTTCCTTTTAAAACATTTGAAAATTGTCAAATTCAATTCCTGTTAAAACATTTTTATCCAGGTGGCATCAGCGCTGATTGAACATAACGCCCCACTAACGGCGACCACCAAAAAAGGATTCTCTGCTTTGCATCTGGCAGCAAAATATGGAAACCTAAAGGTAAGTTAAAAGTTACTAAATAATATAAGGAAACTTTGAAAAATAACAACACAAGTCATAGTAAAATATTAATAGACGCGCTTTCGGTTCAAAAGTAGTAAAATAAGGGAAAAATATAATATTTAGAAGAAGAATAATAGAAGGATTCAAACCCACTTAAATGTTGACCGTAATATGTTTCTTTCTCTCTTAGGTGGCAAACTTACTACTCGCTCATGGTGCCTCGCCAGACCAGGCAGGGAAGAATGGCATGACTCCACTACATGTCGCCGCACAGTACGACAAACAGGCGGTCGCTAACACTCTCCTTGAGAAGGGAGCTGATGCTAAGGTAATTTTGGCCAGGGTCAGCTCAGGGACTCCTCAATTCTTATGGTTTATAAAAAACATCTGTTTCCTATTTTAGCTCAAATATTTACAGTTGTTACTGCTCTTATAATATATTTTTACACAAAAAATGGATCCTGGCTTCCATAAAATTCGGAGGTGAAATACAGAAAATCTTATTTAAGTCGATGTCGAAAGCCTACTTCATAACTAATATCTGCCTCCTAAATTACGTGTAGTGATTTCAGGTTTAGCTATGTCTTAATAAGGTTGTATTAAGTTTAATATACAGATTTTATTTACTTATTTAGGCCTTCAACCTTATTAACCACATTACAAGCTATATTATTTGATGCATAGGCGGTGGCTAAGAATGGACATACACCTCTCCATATCGCGGCCCGCAAGAACCAAATGGAGACTGCGGCAACACTGCTCGAGTACGGAGCAGTCACTAACGCGGAGTCCAAAGCTGGATTCACTCCGTTACATCTTGCTGCCCAACAGGTACTAGTGTTACTACAGATAGATCTTTGATCAGATATCAATTGAGCAAATGTAACACAGGTCCATTGCAATTACATTCCTAAATCAACAAAAAATTGGTTTAAACAGTAAGCTTAAATAAACATAAGCTTGTTGCTTATTTTTAGAAAATTCTAGAAAATGGTTGGGTTGTTGTTTTGGAAATTCTAGAGCGTTCCATTCCACAGGGTCATACGGAAATGTGTTCGCTTTTGCAAGAACATGGCGCAGAAGTTGATCACCAATCGAAGAACGGGCTAGCAGCTCTACATCTGGCAGCTCAAGAGGATAGAGTACCAGTTGCTCAATTACTCGTGAAGAACGGTGCAGAGGTAAGCATACTATTAGCTGTTAGTTTTTAATAGGATTTAATAATCTAGTACTTTCAGTTACACCAATTTATGTTTCTGTATAACCCAGTATTTTGATGTTGATGTAACTTTCTTAATGTATTGATTTTTTTATCTTTAGGTGGGCATTTGCACCAAGGGAGGCTACACACCGCTCCACATCGCAAGTCACTACGGTCAGGCCAACATGGTCCGCTTCCTCCTAGAAAACGGCGCTTCTGTAAAGGCTCAAACAGCACATGGGTAAGTTCTTTCTTCATTGCTATGTTTGTTATAATCTAAGCATTCATCATCATCATCCAATTAATATACGACTACTACTGGAATATGAATATCTCCTCAATTTAGACGGCTAGAATTTGGATAGTCGACTACGCTAGCCTATTACTGACTTAACTCTTCGTATTATCATTATTATATATAACGTTACGAGAATTCTGGGAACCGAGGAGTATGACATTTGGTACGATTACACATTACAGTACATTTGGTGGAGGACGGTGTGCAGAAAGATGTATTAAATAATTCTTAGTAACACATTAAATTAATGAAAATGAAGTTACACACACTAACCTCACTCACAACTACCATGCGTTTGTATAATAGCAGTAGGTGTTGGTTTGACACAATTTTCTATCTTTCTTTCACACCCCACTAACAAAATTTACATATTTTTATCGCGTATGAGTCAAAATAGCCCTTCGAACTTCAAACTTCAAAAACTTTATAAGCATAACTATGTAGGTAAAATATAAAAAAGTTGAATCTTAAAATAAAAATATCAATAATTATCATGGACTCAACGAGACACTGTACTGACCTGTAGTAATAAGTAAATTTTGTGATGTTATTTCATGAAATAAAAGAATTATTTAGTTATTTATTATTTTATTTAATTATGGCCAATAATCGACCACAGGGCGAGCTCTAGTTTAATTTTAATTTGTTAACAGATACACTGCTCTGCACCATGCCGCTCAGCAAGGACATATCAACATCGTCAACATTCTTCTTGAACATAAGGCAGATGCTAACGCGACCACTGTTGTAAGTAAATAAATCACGATTAAATGCAACTTAAAAAAAATCGAATAAATTACTTAGGCCATCATTACTATCATACGAAAGCGTATCGCGTCATGGAGGTGCAGGGTTCGCGAGAGCGACAACAGCATACTGAAGGCGATATGTGGGCAAGCTGACGGTGCGATAGCGAGGCACTTGGAGCACGTCCACGCCCAGTGCGCCGGTACCGTGGCGCAGATGCACCAAATAATAATAATAATATAAAGTTAGAATATTCTGTTACTAACGTAGGTGTAAGGTCTTAATGTAAGTACTAATACTATGGACTATTGGTCTGCAATAAACGTATTTTATTTTATTTATTACTACTTAACTTCTGAATTGTTTTTAATAATGTACATAGTATTATCTAGTTTTAATAGTTTCTGTTAATATTACATCAGTAGGAGAGTTTTTGGTGCGTGGAGTACTCTGAGGCGCTTGCAGCATTTTCTGCCGATTCCGACCAAAATTATTCTTGCCGTATCGCTTATCCTTCCTATAGGTATTGGATTACGCTGACATATGTTTCACAAATATTTCAGAAGAGCAGCTTAATAAACTTGAGCGTCTCCAAAACCTTTGTATCAGACTTATTTTCGGTTTACGAAAATATGATCACATATCTGAATTTCGTACCAAACTCAAGTGGCTGCCAATCCAACTTCGGCGGAATGCTCATATACTGTCCCACCTGTATGGTATACTGTATGACCCGAAGACGCCACCCTACTTAAAAGAAAGGTTTCAATTTCTGGAGGATAGTGTAAAATCTTTTCGAAATTCTAATATATCATTAAAACTATACACTAGAAATACAACATTTTTTGACTCTTCATTCACAGCTCGTGCAGTCATTCTGTGGAACAGATTACAAATTTCATTAAGACGCGCTCAATCTTTTCACGTATTTAAAAATGGAGTTAAGGCACATTTTTTGTCACAATTAATAAGGTGATCTTTACTATAGTCCATAATTTGTATGTATTATTTCTAATTTTATTATTAATATTTATTTATTTATTCTATAGTACGATGTGTAAGTATTTGTGTATGTATTAACAAATATTATAAAGTAGTGTACCTAAATAGTATATATCTTATAAAAAGTGTGATGAAATCTTAAATTACAATATGTATTAAAATAATTTTCTCTTTGCCTGTCTACAAATCTACCTACCAGTATATTACATTTATGTAAACATGTTTCATGATTATTTATAAAGGTTGTCTGGCAGAAGTCGCTTGTAGCGATAAGACCGCCTTTTGTGGTTATTTATGTTTAGTTTTTCTATGTTCTGTGTGTCCTATTTGTTTTTGGTGCAATAAAGAGTTTTACATTAATTCATACCATGGGCTTAATTAAATGGAAACATACCTTCTTTTCTAGCAGTCTCCAAACACAGACCGACATAAGACAACACAAACATGACAGGAAATATACCTTCTCGTCTAGTAGTTTCCAAACCCAGACCGACATAAGACAACACATACATGTGACAGGAAATATACCTTCTCTTCTAGTAGTCTCCAAACACAGACCGACATAAGACAACACATACATGTGACAGGAAATATACCTACTCTTCTAGTAGTCTCCAAACACAGACCGACATAAGACAAAACATATATGTGACAGGAAATATACCTTCTCTTGTAGTAGGCTCCAAACACAGACCGACATAAGACAACACATACATGTGACAGGAAATATACCTTCTCTTCTAGTAGTCTCCAAACACAGACCGACATAAGACAACACATACATGTGACAGGAGATATACCTTCTCTTCTAGTAGTCTCCAAACACAGACCGACATAAGACAAAACATATATGTGACAGGAAATATACATTCTCTTGTAGTAGGCTCCAAACATAGACCGACATAAGACAACACATACATGTGACAGGAAATATACCTTCTCTTCTAGTAGTCTCCAAACACAGACCGACATAAGACAAAACATATATGTGACAAGAAATATACCTTCTCTTGTAGTAGGCTCCAAACACAGACCGACATAAGACAACACATACATGTAACAGGAAATATACCTTCTCTTCTAGTAGTCTCCAAACACAGACCGACATAAGAACAACACATACATGTGACAGGAAATCATAAATTATTATTGTATGTCATGTCAATGCCTTCACAAATATCTATTACAGTTTCTAAATATTATCTACGTTTCCAGAACGGTCAAACCCCCCTGGACATAGCGTCGAAGCTCGGCTACGTCACCGTTATGGAGACTCTCAAAGAGGTGTCAGAACCCACTGTGGCTCCCGCCTCCCAGGAGAAGTACAAGGTCGTGGCACCGGAGACGATGCTGGAAACCTTCATGTCGGACTCCGAGGAAGAAGGTGGTATGTTTATTTTGATAATGGACAAATCTCATGTGGATCCATATTGCTGGATGAATTTGAAAATTCCTCAAAACCCGGATAAACTATGTTCTGTCCTATCCTATAATAAAATCACAAGTTACATACATATAACATACATAAGATCTATCAATCGATCCATCCTAGTAGACTTATCCATTTAAACTTTTGCATTTAAAATATTACTACGATCATTTTAAATGTTCATTTGCTCCTAACATGCAGTTTACACAGCTACAAAATATCGAAATCCGTCTTAAAATAACCCTTAATCATTATTTTTTTTACCAGGCGAAGACACCATCCTCAACGACCAACCATACCGCTACCTAACCGCTGATGACATGAAGTCATTAGGCGACGACTCCCTGCCGATTGACGTCACTAAGGATGAACGGACAGAATCCGCGATGAGCCACAAGAACGTGATGGAGATATCTCAAAGTAAGAAATCTTTATATCTTAGATTCTATGTACATTTTTGTTCCAACAGACATGATCTTCTTTGTTTTTGATTAGAAGATGATTAGTTTCTACATTTTATTGAATTTTATAAATGCTCTTTAACGACGTTATCAATCTGGATTCTGAAATCCCATTTGATTGTCAATTGCTTCCTCAATTGGCAATTATAATAACTTTTCAATAGAATAGTATGATCGAACAATTAGTATGGAAACAATAGTAAGGTAACCTTCCTTGTATGTGCTACTTTTGTAATAGCCCGTATACGTAATGTACATAACATTACGTATACGGGCTATTACAAAAGTAGCAGCAGTAACTCCACTTTAACCACAGATTAATAAATAATTACTACGTCACCTTAACGTTTGGTAGCAAACTCTTCATGGCTAAGTCTGCCTTTTGTCTTCAGCCTCAATGAACGGCATACCATACCAGCCGCAGCAGGAGGTGGTGAAGAGCGTGTCCCGGTACAGTGCCGCGCACGCGCCTGAGGCCTACTGCTACAACGTCGACCCCACGCAGCCTAAGTACGATTCCTACTTTCTGTTAAAATACATATTGTGCTCATGCTAGTTTTCTCAAGTCGGATAAAATATTGTGGATAATATTTCAACTTGAAAGCCATAAGGAATTCGGGGGTTTTCAGAAATATTAGTCCTTACGAAAGCTCCACACTGCTAATGGTAGCTATTATATACTTTAGAAGTTTAATCCATTATCAGAGAACCTGACAACAACACACGGTTCCAGATGCTCTTATCTTGATCCATAAAAAAAATTATAAATATCAGAAAATGCGATTTCCTACAATTTCTTGTATTATTGCAGAACTGTCGCTGTATACTAATCGATGTTTCTTACGCATGCGTCATGGAATTGCCTACAGGAAAAAGTTGCAGTGGAAGAAGTAAGTAAAATATAGAAACTTTTCCGAAGCAAATTCTTTTTACTTAGAATTCTGTATATTATATCTATCAACGTATACACTTTGTGTAAAACTTCCGTCAGTGTTTCATTGTTCATGAAAATTAAATGTTGATGCAAAATAATCACCAGCACCATCTATGTTCCCAGTTTCTTGGTATCATTCCTCGTGGACGCTCGCGGCGGTGCGCTGCGCGGCTGTCGCGGCGGCGGAGTGCGGGTGATCGTACCACCATTGTCTGCGCAGCAACCCACTAGGATTACTTGCAGGTAATGCATGTCACAGAATATGATACAATTGTTTTGATTTTGT
The DNA here is from genome assembly GCA_963565745.1 of Phengaris arion. Lineage (NCBI taxonomy): Eukaryota > Metazoa > Arthropoda > Insecta > Lepidoptera > Lycaenidae > Phengaris > Phengaris arion. Next base: position 4,535,045 of record OY751448.1, read on the forward strand.
TCAAAAGATCTAAAGTATTGCATGTAGACCCGTAAATACTTTAAAAAATTCTTTATCAAGTAAAGTAGTAAGAGTAAAAAGAAATTTCAATAAAATTATAGAAAATGTTCTCGATAAAAATCTCCTCGGTTAGTGTTGCGTTTTTATATATTTTTTGAAAAACTTCATTTCTAATTCTAATGTGCTTCACCTATTGCAGATATCTTAAACCATCGCGAATCAACCACATGCCACCCCTAATGGAGGGCGAAGCTCTGGCCTCCAGAGTTCTGGAAATGGGACCAGTTTCTGCCAAATTCTTAGGGTGAGGATTTGAAATTTATTATCGTATCAAGTAGGTATCCTAATTTGTTTAGATAATTCAGTTTGGGATGAAAACTATTTTTTGGTATGATAAAAATATATTTTACTTTATATTTGCTAGCAAATAAATAAAGTTAATTGAAACATTTTTTTTTTCAGTCCTGTGATACTTGAAGTACCGCACTACGCGTCTCTCCGTGGGAAGGAGAGGGAAATTGTGATACTGCGGTCGGACAATGGCACGAGTTGGCGGGAACATAATGCAGACGCCACTGATGACGTCGTGCAAGATATACTTCACGAGACACTTGAAATTGAAGGTAATGAAGATGATAATGTTTGAATAAATAATAATATTATGTTTAATAAATAAGTTATTAAATAGAAATTGATTTTTAATTACTAATTATAAATTGATTATGATATAAACGTCGCGTCGACCTTAAATTCAAAATAACCGAGTGGGGTAATATAGATCCAATTTAATGTCTATTAAATTGGATCTAACTTCTTGTTTTTTAAATAAAATATGGCTTTTTAATTTTAATATTATTATTGATTTCTTCTGATCAGATACCAACGAAGACGAAAAAGGCTGGGATGTGCCGCGCGTGACTCGCATCCTCACCCACGACTTCCCTCAATACTTCGCTGTGATATCGCGTATACGTCAGGAGGTCCACGCTATTGGACCTGAAGGTAACGACTCTTACTTTCTTAACCTTGTATTGTTTTTTGTTTTTGTTTTTTTTTTTCAATTTTATTTAATAGAAGACAGTTGTACCTTGCAGTTTAGATTTTGCAGTTATCCTCCGTCGTGTTTTCTTTTCAAAATTTGATTTTATTATCTTAGGAGACAGTTTTATCTTGTACTTATTTAAGCAACATTGTTATTGTCTAGCCAGTAGAACTATATTTATGATATCGTCTATAGATCTAGTTTTGGATTAGGTATCTACGAAAAAAAGTATCTGATTTAGATTTATAAAAAAAATCACATTAACTATCGCATTTTAGGTGGAATGGTATCAAGCTCGGTGGTTCCACAGGTGCAAGCAGTTTTCCCTCAGGGAGCGCTAACGAAGAAGATCAAAGTTGGCCTTCAGGTAAATCTCTTTAAACCGCGTAAAGGGGTTAAGGATATGAATCTGAAAAAGATAACCGTTAATAATGTATCCAAAAAGAAACGGTTCTCTTTGATTTGGTAGTACAATACGTATCTCTTTAGGTGTATACACGTGTGATAGTCAAATCAGTATTCTGTTAGGTATAAGTCTGTGGCATCTGTAAGATCGACCAAGTCGTTGGAAAATGGTTGTTGTCATGAGTTTCATCATATCCTCTAATATGCCGAAGAATATTTTTATAAAATAAACTATATGAGTATTTTTTAAGGCTCGATTAATAAGGGTATTTACTGTGTGTAAACCATTTTGTTATAATCACGAAATTGTCAACCTTTTGTACTATACGGGTATAAATCTGTTTATTTCAAGTCTGGAAAATGTATGTGCCAAGTTTTATTTATACAAAACGTTAATACATCACATTACACGTTTTCAGTTGAAATTTGTAGCTATTTTATTTTTACTCAAAAGCAAAGCTTTGCAATATTTTAAAAAACAAAAAAAATGTTTTAGAATAAACAGAAAATAATAACTATTTACTGTTTGTTAGAAAGCTTTATTACATTATCATATCAAATATTATAGTACAAATGTACATGCCAAACATTCTTTATTATTAAAATGTTATCTTGAAATTTTTAGGCTTTGATCTGAATATAGCCGTGAAAAAATATTATATTCTTATTAAATGCAGTTGCGTGTTGTTTATAGCCTTATTTATCTATATTCTTATTATCTTTATATTATCTCAAATATATTTATTTATTTCTGGTAAACTTACCTAATAAACTTTACCTTTACTCTTAATAACTATTTCTTACAAGCATATTCTATATTCATATTAAATACTTAGAAAAGCTGGTATGCCTTAGATTTAACCAGAAATATTACATTCTTTTCACGAGTCTGTGAATTAGATTAGGTAAAGAATAGATTACTAGGATATAAATGTCTTGAAAAGATTTCTCTGTTCTTATTAGTGTGGAAACAATAACGGCAACGAAGTGTAGATTATTATTATTAAATAACACGAAACCATTGCTAATAGGTAGGTACATTTGTTTGTAAGGTAGTGATTCTGTTGTTGACGAGAAGCAAAAAAATGGAATATGAAATTAGAAATTTGACAATGATAATGAAACAAGGGTAATTATTTCTTAAACAAATCAGAATCATACCGTTGGGTATAATACCATAGATATTTTTTATTGGTGTATTTAAAGATCGTCGTTAGAGTGACATGATATTTTTATCCGCTGAGATTTGCTTAGTCAAAATAAATTGTAGTTTCCGTCTAAAGTACGTTATTCCGACAGAATATGTTATATGCCCAATAAATTTAGTATTATCTTAAAATGTGTAAATGGAAAATAAAAAATATTGATGTACAATCATTTGTTTTCTATTTAAAGCAAAATTGATACTGAAATCACTGGAAAGATAATCTCACACATCGTCTGAATGGGAATTTGTATCTAGTTGGTCTTTAGGCGTAAAAGCATGTACACGGATATAGTAAGTAATTGTAACAAATAGTGCATACATGTGTGACAAATTTGGAGTGACGTATCCAGTAGTTAAGTAGATGTAATATATTTTAAGTCAACTGCTAAATTTATTGGGTAATGATTGTATATTAATTGTATATTAAGCTTAATATTTGGTGTATATTTGGTGAGAATGTAATTCCTAAAGACCAAACGAGATTTGCATGACCTTTCTTATTTGCTATTTTTCTCTTGTAAGCTTTCCGTAATGGATGTTTTTATTTAAGCGCATGTGTGAGAATTTTGCAAGGTACTATGCGAACTAGTAACACCTTAACGCCTTTCTTGTGATTTCAATCATTCATATTTGCTTTAAGCACCCTTCCAGCTTTATTTCATTCCCTTACTTCTACACCAGCACACTTTTTAGTTATCATGCCAGTGCCTATTGATTTCATTGAAAACGTTAGTGTTTCTCCATTGAAGGGTAAGTAATTACTATTTTTATTTCTTATTTACTGTATCATCTATATCATCATGATTAAATGTAGAAGCTTCAAAAACAAAGCATGTATTTACAAACAGCGTTTGGTCTTTAGCTCCAAAAACACATCAAGTACAAAATTTACAAAAAAATTATATATAATGTCTATACTTTTCAATATATTCTTATAAATATTTATTGAATAATGTTTTCAGGCTCAAATTATAGACACGGAGCTTACAGCAAAATTGTTGGGGCGTGGTGTCGCAGTATCACCAGTTGTAACCGTCGAACCCAGAAGACGTAAATTCCATAAAGCTATAACACTGAGTATGCCGGCACCCCGGCCTCATACTCAGGGCATGACAAACCAATACAGTACATCATCAGCTCCAACACTACGGCTGCTTTGTTCTATCTCAGGTGCGTCTAATGTTAATTTCGTAAATTATATTGTAGAATGTTTGTTACTAGACTTTAGACTCAACAAGATATCATCAAGTTACTCTCAACCAACACTATCACTTACATATAAAATCATTTTTTGATTAAATAAAATAGTTCATAAACAGTATTTAATATCTTGGAAGGGTTAAGAAATAAATTAATCTAGTAACTAACATGTGAAATTCCGTAATGTGTTGCAATGGAGTATGGCTTGTTTTGCTAAGTAGACGATATTAAAAAAGTTTCTAAAAATAAAGTTATAATAGTTAGGAGTAGAATTTAAGACTCGATATCAACAAAAATATCATAATTAGAATAGAAACATTAAAATACATTTAAATTATATTCCATTACAACACGAGTACATTGTAGATTATTTTTGTCGAAAATATAAACGTATAACAACTTTGATTCAGTATCTACGAACGGTAGAATGTAGTGTCTTAAAGAATTTAGCATACAATTTAATAGACAAACAGGTTATTTTAGATTGACTAACTTGAATATTGACATTATTATGAATAGAGTAGATAAAAACAACATTAATTATATTAATTATTTAGATTAAATTTTTTGTATGAGATGGGCATGTTATATTTTTAAATCTTGTAGTTTTTTCATAGTTTAATTTAACTCGTGACATCAAAATAACGGATATAAAAATTATACAATAATTATTCAAACTCATATGATCAATTATAACTCTACTCAAAAAGTAATTGCTAAGCTCAGTATTCAAATTTGAAGCTAATACGCTTATAGCAAATACACAGAGCAGCTAAGGGGACACGTCCCTATGTGTGCGTTTGTGCGTGTCTACATTGTTTTGTTTTCGTGTGTTTGTGTGTGTTGCACGCTCACCGTGTGTGGCAAATATTACGCTGCCACCTAAACGACGCTATCGACCAACAGGGGTATTTCGCAAAAGATCTCTCGAAGGTAAAAAAATTAGAGATACTAACTTCAAAACAAGAATATCGGTTTAAGTTTCACATTTCTTTTTATTTATCATTATTGTAATATTATTTTTAAGTATTAACGATTAATTTTCATCATCGACTAGTTGATATTTATACTAATTATACTATTCATTACATTCTAGTATAAATATCAATATTTTCTTATTCCTTTATCATCCCTTTTGAATGCTTTTTTCATATCTTGCTTTTCAAATATTTTCTCTTTGCACGGGCTGGAAGTTTGCTTTGTTGATCACTGACACTGTATCACATAAACAAAAATATATGAGAAACGAAAGTGCACAATATAATGTTTCACACCTCGGTTTTTTAAGATGTTATTAATGTAAGGGTAGCTACGTTGCAAAGAAAATGGCACTTTGTATAACAAATCCAAGCACAAACGGTTTATGAATTCAAATAGCTAAATCACGATATACGTCTAACCGCGCCACACTACCATGATCATTCCATACTTCTTCGTCAATGTTGTCAAATTATATTTTTTTGCCTATAATAATCAATTTCTTCTCCAAAACGGCCTATCATTTTTGTTTGTCATCTTTTTGTACATTGTTTCCGACACACTCCACTTTCAGGTTTTTTTTGTTTTTATTACTTTTATAGAATTCGATTTTAGTCTGTATTCCTTCGAGAGATCTATAAATCAAAACAAGTCCAAGACTCGTCCACATTCAATTGGAATCTTTAGTATCATTATTTTTGTTTTCACAAAAATAGCACAGTGCTTAATTTATAGGATCGTTTTAACCAAGTTGTAGCATTTACGTCATTACCATTAATTACGACACGGTATGTTATTGTTTCCTTATGGTATGTCGACCTTGCTTACTGTGTGTTTGCTATAGGCCGTTTTGGAAATGTTATAATTTTCTTTTCCTTTATAAACTATCTTTCCAATTTTTTTATCTTATGGTTTTTAATTTCCGGAACTGTATATTAGAATCAAAACTACGATTTTATATTTTACTACTACTGTTCATTCTTAAACGTGTATATTGTAGGAATAAGAAAACTAACATTTGTGTACAGAGCTACTGCATGCATTTGATACAATGGGCAAAAATCATACGACATGCCTTGTAGTTTTGGATACTAAATTATCTAAACTGTAAAAGGTAGTCGTCATGCATGCATTGAAATTAAAGCAATTATGTTATTATTGAATAAAGTAAATCATTAATGTAAAATTGAACTCAGGAGGAACAAACCGAGCTCATTGGGAAGATGTGACAGAAAATACTCCGTTGACGTTTGTAAATGACTGTGTTTCCTTCACCACAACTGTATCGGCTAGATATTGGTTAATTGATTGCCGACATGTGGAAGATGCCACTAAAATGGCCACAGAGTTGTATCGGTGAGTAGTTAGATATAATAAATCGTTACTTCACTTAACTACATATCCACCTGAGTTATAAATAGATATTATAAATACGTAGCATATTAGTAAAGTTTTTGTCTAAATATACGTAAAAAATATTTTAAAAATCATATTTTCTATTTTAGGGAAGCGATTCATGTACCTTTTATGGCTCGCTTTGTTGTATATGCCAAGAGAACGGATGAGTGTCAAGCACAGCTGCGAATGTTCTGTGTTACTGATGACAAAGAGGACAAGGCTTTGGAACGTATAGAGAGATTCATACAAGTTGCTAAAAGCCGTGATGTTGAGGTAAGAACTATTGCGAATTATTATCATTATATTAATACGTGAAGCAAAAGTTTTAAGTATGGTTTTACGAGAATTGTGCATACGGATCAGTGTGAAATTTGGCACATTTAAAGTTTAAGTGGAGGAAAGCCTGCCGAAAGCAAATATATTGAAAAATAACGCTTAGAAATACATTAAATTTATAAAAATAACAACAACACACACCACCTCACTCATACTAGCATTTTTGTATATATTACAGTAGGTTTGACACAATTGTCAATGAGTATCAATCTTTCTTTTACAAACTATAAACAACATTTACATATTTTATTGCGTATCTAAGAGGCAAAAGAAACCTAAAAAAGTTGAAACTTTGAAATTGAAACATGAATTATGGTCGAATTTCGACCACAGGCGACCTCTAGTCAACCTACATCTTTGACTTTCTAAACTTTGATGATCTGAAATAATAACTATTAAAAACTTTTAGGTACACGAAGGGAAACCAATATACCTGGAATTTGGCGGAAATTTGGTACCAGTTGCAAAATCTGGAGAGCAACTTACTATACCATTTAGAGCGTTTAGAGAAAATAGAGTTGCCTTCCCAGTTATGATAAAGACTCAGGACCTTGAACCTATTTGTAGGTGTCAATTTATGAGAGATCCGAAGGTGCCAAAAGGAGAACCATCACCAGGACCTGTAAGTTGGAGTTTTGATTTATTTATATCTATACCAATAAATATAATTGAAGTGTCAATTTGTAATTTCAAATCATTCTCATGCTCATCAATCATTTTCATGCTGTTAGCATTGCGTTAAATTCATATGATAGTATATACGGTACCTAGCCACCAAAAAATAAAATTTTAAATATTTCTTCTGTCTGTTTGTTCTGACTAATCTCTTAAGCGGCTGGACCAATTTTGACCTTACTTTCTGGTGGATAGCTGAATATGTTATATGGAGTAACTTAGGTTACTTTTATCTTAGGGTTCCGTTTAAAAATATAGGTTTCCGTTTCCATTCGTTCCACGCAAACAAAGTTACGGGCAATAAATACAAAATGTGATTCAAGCCGTAAAGTCTATATTAACTTACCCAACTCTTTTAGATTGCTGCTCTTAATATTATGGTACCAGATGATATACCAGCGGAAAGAACATCACCTGTACCAGTCGATTCCATACCACGACGTACTGAAGAGCAGGAGTTTATCTGGAGACAACGGCTTAGCGACCCAAGGTTAGATTTAAAAAAATATGACAGTATTAATTTTGTCTTGAATCATTTTAATTAAAGTTACTCTGATAACCCAAATATGTGTAAATGTGTAAAACATGGGTATGAATATAAGAAACACTAGAAGAGCTTCACTCTTTTTAAACATTTTAGAATATGTGAACAATAATGCATGTAAATGTTTGGTATTCTCCTTTTCAGGTTAGAAGATATTTGTAATTTACTGGGTAAAGATTGGGTTGCTCTAGCTTACGAATTAGGAGTAAGTGTTGCAACTGTAAATCAAATACAAGCCAAGCGTATCACCACAGCTGAGCAAGCTGAACTAATGCTTAAATTGTGGAGAACACAATCTGGGACGAAAGCTCAAGGTAAAGATAAATTGTAATATTAAAGTTGGTAGTAATTTAGAATAGTGCTTCTATTGCCCAAAAATTCTCTTTTAAATAAAATAACGTATTTATTTCAGACAATTCATTAGAACTAGCTTTATGCCGTATTGGAAGAGATGACATTATAGCTCCCCAATCTGAAATGACAAACGAAAGGCGTATACAACGAAATATATACCAAGAAAGGCAAGCTTCAGAAGAAATAGAAGCTTACAAAGGTAATTATGCATTTACTGAAAAAAATTCTACGCAAGCTTTTTATTTGATGTTGTTTTAAACAAAGCATCAATGTAATACATATTTTAACAAATCTGAAAAACCCGTCGTTATCAATTATTTTTAATAACTATTTTATCTAATAAAAATCTACAAAAACTAATGTAGGCCGTTTCATATAGCTTTTGTAGAATATTAATTTAATTATAAATATCTAAGTAGCCAATTAGGCATAATTGTAACGCGGTTTTTTCTTTTAAATTCAGTAAAGTTTTTAAATACGGGCTTTATATTTATTTATGTAATTATGCGATCGAATTTTGAAGTCAATATTAGTAATTGATAATTATATTGATGTTTTTATAAAGTTGACGAAGACAATAAATTAAAAGAACTAATACACGATGACAATCAAGTTATAGAAGGTATTCGTACAGAAGACTTAGATCAGGATGAAGCTAAATATTCGCCAGAAGAAAAATGTATTCTTGATAAAAGCGAATTTGAAAGAACACCTACACCTAGTGAAGAAAGTGAAGAAGACGAAGGTAGTTTAAGTTAAAGTTATTGCTGAATCCCTTTTTGGGAAATCATTTTGTATACCTATACTAATACTATTTATTATACGTTAATTGTATAGATGTCAAGCGGAGTGTCGCGGAGAGGAAGGAGCAAATAACTAAAAAACTAAGTTCAAGTAAAATACCGGCGTCTAAGCAAAAAAAAGAAATTAGAGAAGAAATAATTGAAATTAAAACTCAAATTAAACCAGACATTAAAAAGTTCCAGGACATCGAACAGCAGGTTTTTTGTTTAATTTATAAATATTTACAATACTCATTACTTTGTAAAAGTTTGTGATTTACTGGAAGCTTTGAGTGAGTGTAATTTTTAATTAAGTAAATCAAGTAGTACTTATTTTATTGGCATATTCAATAAGATCATGTTATATTCATAATAATTAAATTGAAAATCTGTTTAATCTGTTAACAATTGCAGGTCAAAGAAAAAGAACCGAAATTGGAACGTACACGTTCTAAAACTTCACCCGATACTGGCGAAGATGACGTTGACAAAGACATAAGCGAAAAGACACCTTCCTCAGAGCAAAAGAAACCAGAAAGACCTACAGAACAATTCAGGAAATTCGATCCCTCTTCACCGGCAAAGCCTACTCCTAAGCATTTACAAAGGCATATGAGAAATGAATCTATGAGATTTCCTTCCGGTGACTTTTCTAATGTAACGATTACGCCACGCAAATCGATCCCATCAGATACTATTGAGGACCGAAATACCGAAACTAAAGAAGATAGTTTTTCAAGGGACGTTATCTCACAAAAAGAAATTGACAGTGCCAAAATCAAAGAAAAGCTAGACGACGGAGATAAATCTCCAGATTTAGTTGCAGATGAAAAAGACATAGCAGAAGCAACCTTAAAAGATAAAATAAATACTTTTGAAACAAAAGTCATAAAAGAGTCATCTATAGATTTACCAAAAACATCAATAAAATTAACTAAAGAAGCTTTAAAGAAACATACTCAAGAACAGGATCCTGGCATAGAATATACACATGCTTTCATAAGGGACCAATCAAAACAAATTTCTCTTCGAGAAACCGAAGAGAATGTTACTCATAAAATTCACTTAGAAGCAGAAAAACATACAGAAACCATAAAATCAATCAAAGAAACTATACAACAATTTGATTCAAGAGTAAGACATACAGGCGATAAAAGTAAAGTTTTCTCAAAATCGGTAAGAACGGATTCAACTCTTGTCCAGGTTTCATCAGAAGAAGACAGTGAGTTCCTTAAAAAATCTACGGATTCAGAAACAGAAACTGAATCTCAGACTACTATCAAGGCTGAAAAAGACAAAAGACATAAATTTGAAGCAAATCAATTAGCATCTGATATTAGACATGATTTGAAAAAAGATATTGATAAAAACAAAAAGCAACAAGGCGAACAAGATATAATGGCCAAAAAATACAAAATTGAAAAACAATTAACAGATGAATTAAGAACTAAGGTAAGCGAAGAAGAAATTTCAGAAACTTTTGAAGAGAAAGGTGTTACTTTGGCAACTTTAAATAAAGATAAGGTAAAAATAAGCGTAAGGAATTTTTATTTTTTATTTCTATCACACTAATAATATTTTTGTTTTAATTTATTTTAGGCTGAAGTTCCTCAGTCTATTTCAAGCACAAAGTCAGATATTAGCAAGCATACTAATAAAACTGATTCTGGAGGATCTGACAAGAAAAAATCTTACGAATCTACTATACTTTCGGGTACAGATAAAGCTGATTCAATGGCTGATTTGCAACAAAGTACTGAAAAGGATATAAGTTTTGTATCCCAAACAGAATCAAAGGTATATAAATAATTTTAAAATAAGCACAAGTATATAAAACAATAAAAAATTGTTGAATAATATTATTGAAATTCATACAGGTGTATTCTAGAGATTCAAAACAAAGAAGCGATTCTTTGGATGGCTCTCAATTTTCGGAATTAGATGACCAGATTGGACTTAGCCCTGCACACAAGCCTATTGAACGAGTTTCTGAAGATTTCTTCACAGAAGCTGGTGAAGAATCCGTAGTAGAAAAATCATCAACAAGCACCAAAGATTTAACAAGAGAATTTTTACAATTCGAAAACGATTATTCGGCGACTCTTTTAACAAAGGAACCTGAAAAGGTAATTAATTAAAATGTTATAAGATATATAATATTTTGAATAATAAATTATTGAATATCCGTTATATCATAACTTATTTTCTTATTTAGGATACTTCCAAAGAATCTCCTGTTATAAGTGCAAAAGCACGACAATTTATTGAAACAGTTCCTGAAGATGACTCGGTTCAAGAATGCTTCTTCTCAAAACGCATCTATTCTGACTCCTTAGAAGATTCAGAACATACTGATTCCAGACGACACTCAGAAGCTGAGTCTTCTAAATCTGATCAATCAGACGTCAAAGCAAAAATTTCTTCATCAGATTTTGATGAGAGAGCAGAATATGAAGGTACCGCAGATTCTGGTAGTGCTTTTGGTGACGAAAAGTTTGAAGAAAGTATTAGTGGATTTACTGCTTTAAAAATTGATTCAACAACTTTAGATTCTGATAAACAAGAAATAGAAAGGACCTCTCAAAGTGATGAACCTGAAATGCTTTTTAAGAAAATGACTCCAAAGAGGCATTCTAGGACAGAATCAATATCAATTAGTAAATTAAGTGACTTGATAGAGACTGAACCATCAAAAACTAAGCAAGAATTCCAAATTATTGTCACTGAAGCCGAAGAAATTGATCATTCATTTGAAAACGATGATGTGTCTGATAAAATTTCCTCAGAAAGCAGTAAAGAGGTTGAAATTTCCGATAAAAAATCCTCTGAAGGCATCTCGGATAGAATAAGTTCAGAAGACGCTGTAACCGATAAAAAAACTTCATCAGAAGAAGTGGTAGCAAAAGAAAATGACTTGGAAGATTCAAAAGAGAAAGATTCAATGAAATCCGTTAAAGATATCATCAAGCAAATTGAGAAATCTGACTTTAAAATTCAATCTGGAACGACGTTAGATAAAGGTATATCCTATTTAATTAAATGTATATTTTATCGATGACAGGATGATTTGCCATAAATTATGTATCTATTGACTATATTCTGTATATACATCGGTCACGTGGTGTTGACGTAAATACCAACCTAGAATTTTATACTGTTCGCAAATAAATCACTGCATAATAATTTGTAGTTAAAAATCACAATTTTATTTTAATAAAAAGAAAACATTTCATTCTAATCTAATTATAATTTAACAGAACGCAGGGTACTGTACTGGTACCGGTTGTCTATCGCTGAAATGAACGTGATATAATTTTTAAAGTAATATACGGGGTGACCTGAAATTCGATACATTCCTTTGAAAGACAGAAAGTAGACCTCATTTACAGTAATATTTTTCATGGCATCCCCTATCCGAAAGTTGATATTTACAAAGTTATTGAAATTTCAAAAAATTTTTCTTTATTTTCGACTTTTTGACTTTGACATGACGTATTTTTAAAAATGTTTGTCTTTTTAGTAATTTTTTTTATGTATTTTAACCGTCAATGAGTCAAATAATATTTTTATGGAATAAATAGGGACAAACTAAGCGAGAATTTTTCATTATGAGACATGAAAAGAATTTTCTTTTAAGAAAAATGCACATTTTCTTAAAACAGGTGATTTTCTTTAAAAAGTTGTATGATACAATGCGTACAAATACCTTAAATAACTTTCTTACCTCATAAGCTTCCAAAAAAGGTACAAATATGTACATAAAAATATGAACATGTAAAAAACAAAGACAAAACAATCATCAGGTAACGTTATCTCAAGAATTACTCTACCTGAAGCGACCTTTTTTCAATTGTTTCCTTTGTTCAAACTTCGGGATGTTTCGGCTACTGTCGTCGCGGCCCTTTGTCAATGAGTTACCGACTGGCTTAGAGAGCAAATTTAGTAACTAATATTAGTTTTAAGTCAACTATTTCCGTGTACGGACGTATTGTTGCTTTAAACTACACCCTTACTTCTACTTGTGATTTTTTTGTATCGCGATGGCTGCTTTTGAGTACAATGAATGCGCTGACATCTTGTTTTGTTACGGACTTTGTAATGGTAATGCTGCTGCTGCATGAAGAACATACGTTGAACGTTTTCCGAATCGACGAGTGCCAAACGTTAGAGTGTTTTCAACAACATTTCGACGAATTCGGGAAAGCGGCCGTATATAGCGATTCAGGCAGACCTCGCTTGTATGCTCCAGAAGAAGAAGAAGAAATTTTAACACTTTTTCAAAATGATCCTTCTATTTCTACAAGAGCGGCAGCTAGAAGACTTGGATTGAGTCAATGGAAGGTGTGGTTTACAGTACACACAGCGCGTTTACATCCATTTCACTACACACCTGTCCAAGCGTTGGAAGAGGGAGACCCGGTTAGAAGAATGGAATTCTGCCGTTTTATGATAAATGCAGACATGGAGGATCGCAATTTCTGCTCAAGAATATTGTGGACGGATGAATCGAAATTTGACCGTGACGGGATAAACAATTTCCACAACACACATTACTGGGCACCAAAAGGAGAAAACCCCAGGATGGAAAAAGAAAGGGCCCATCAAACCAGATTCAGTCTAAATGTTTGGATGGGTATAATTAATAATAATTTAGTTGGACCTCATTTTTTGCCTCAAAATTTAAATGGTGAAATGTACGAACATTTCCTAAGAGAGGAGATTACTGGTTTAATGGAAGATGTGCCAATAGCAACTCGTCGTAATATGATTTTCCAGCATGATGGTTGCCCGGCCCACTTCCGCCTCGGCGTACGCCAGTGGCTAGACCAAACTTACCCACATCGCTGGATAGGTCGAGGCGGGCCAATTCCTTGGCCAGCACGGTGTCCCGATTTGACCTCGTGAGATTTTTATCTTTGGGGTCATATGAAGGCTTTGGTGTATACTACACCCATAACTACTATAGAGGAGCTCAGAAGCCGCATAAGAAATGCAGCAGAAGAAATCAAAACTAGTCTTACTACCAGAATAATCAAAACAGAGGTACGGAGAAGACTACGGGCCTGTATCAGAAACAGGTTCACATTTTGAACAAGACCTAAAGTAGAATATTTATTATTAAATTTAATTAAACATTGATGTTTTTTAAACACAATAAACGTAATTAAATTCAAGTTTTTCCTTTTATTTTAACCTTATCGCAAAGAAAATCACCTGTTTTAAGAAAATGTGCATTTTTCTTAAAAGAAAATTCTGTTTCATGTCTCATAATGAAAAATTCTCGCTTAGTTTGTCCCTATTTATTCCTTAAAAATATTATTTGACTCATTGACGGTTACAATACTTAAAAAAATCACTAAAAAGACAAACATTTTTAAAAATACGTCATGTCAAAGTCAAAAAGTCGAAAATAAAGAAAAAAATTTTGAAATTTAAATAACTTTGTAAATATCAACTTTCGGATAGGGGATGCCATGAAAAATATTACTGTAAATGAGGTCTACTTTCTATCTCAAAGGAATGTATCGAATTTCAGGTCACCCTGTATATATATATATTTTTATAATAATATATATATATAATTATAGTTATTTTAACTAGTTTTTAATATTGTAACCTTTTATGTTATTGATTAAATAAAAGTTATATATTAATTTTATTCACTTTTATAATATAATTAAATTAAATCACAATTTTTTAGACGAAACTAAACGTCAGTCAGTAACGTCTGTGGAGTCAGGATCTGCAAGTGAGCTACGGTTAGAAGAAAAACGTCTTTCTGATGCACATAGTTTAACAGAATCAAGGGATTACACTTTTGAAGAATCGGAAGATGATATAGCAACACAAGGAACTCATGTTGATATGTCAAAAGAAAAATCAGAATATAAGAGAGAAGGTATTGAAATCATTATTATCTATATGTGACATACTTCTATACTATAATAATAATATTTAATGTAATATTATAAACAGAAAAGATTTATTTGTTTGTATGTTTGTTTTACTTTATTTTACTACTTCTTATAGCGGAAAAATTTACAGTTCCTGCAAGATTTTCTTTTTCACGTGCAGGAAACATCTAGTCACAGTATACTTAAACTACAATTGATACTATAATATATTATACGGTGTGCTAAAATTAAAGTCAAAGTCAAATTTTTTTATTCAAAGTTGGGATTGCTATACTCTTTCTGAACGTAGGTACTCGTATACGTGATGCCTACCACCGATTCGGGAACTAGCCCGGCGAGAAGAACCGGCGTAAGAAACTCGCGCGGGGCCATCTTTTATCAAAAAGATGGAAAATTGTCCTTTTAGAATAAAAAAGGTATATATAACATAACATGTTATGACTAAAACTACATAACAAGAGTACAATAGTGCATAGAAGTAGCCTTGCAGGTGGCCATCCTAATCCCATGGTGTGCGATCGTCAATAAAAACATTGACCCTATAGTAAGCTTTAGCACACAAACGTGTTTTAACTACTTTTTTAAATTTATTAATATACAGATTTTGAACGTTTTCTGGGATTCTATTGTATAGGCGTATACGATTGACCTTTAAAAGATTTACTAACTTTACTTAGTCTGATCACCGGTATATCTAGTTTGTGTTTATTTCTAGTGTTTATACAGTGATTATTACTTTTCGTATTCAACATACTACGAATTTTTTCTAACATACAACACATTGTCCAAAATGTATTGAGAAAATTTATATTATAAACCTTTTTACAGATAGAAAGGTTGAACCAGCTAAAACGGCAAAGTTAACTCATGGCGACTCATTAGATGATGTAGAGGGTTTCCCAGAAGACCATGTTTCAGAATACGTGCATAAACTACCTCATATATCTGAAATAAGGTAAACAATTTTATAACTTCATAAAGTTACTAGAGAAAGAAATTATACGCCGTCACGCACAGAATTGACAATTTGCAAATATGTGCAAATGTTTGGAATTTGTTTTCATAAAACTACCACCTTGTACCTTTAAAATGTCAAGGGAAACATAATCATTATTTATTATGCAGGGACCAGTGCAGCGCTTACATTAAGCAACTTGTTGAGGAGTACCATATACTAATTATTAATTTACTTAAAAAAGTATATTTTAGTTTAGTTTAATGTATTATAATTTTAGTTTGAAATCTATTTTCAGCGCACAAGAAAAAGATGTCACAAGTCAATTTCTTCACAAAGAACGTGAGGAGCAATTAAAGAGAGAAATGACCGTACCACATGAAAAAGCAAGTGAATCATCTAAAAAAATTATAGATGCGAAGGAGTCTTTAACGAAAAAATGTGATAAAACTATAGGAGAATCTAAATTATCTTCAACTCCAAAAGATATTGAGGTTAAAGTTTCACATTCTACTATATCGGAAACAACAGAAACGACCGTCAAAGGAAAAGATTATAAAGATAAGGATATAATAGATACAACCGTAACAACTACAATCGGAACTGAGGGAGAAGAAATAACCACCATAACTACAGTTGAAAAAGTTAAGGGACTTGACGGAGCAGAACAAATTAAATCTACTTTAAGAGAAACGGCCAAATATCCTACAGGAGAGATTACAACTCAGGAATCAGAACACATGACATCTCAGAAATGCATTACCAAAATAAGCGACGTTAGTGAAAGTGTTGCTACAGACATTATTAAATCTTCTGGGAAAGAAACGTTTAGGAACGAATTATTCGACCCTGATTTAAAAGAAGAATTGTCGAAAACACATTCGGATACTCAAACTAGAATAGGGACATCTGGTGAAACTATTACAATTGTAACCTTGACAGAAATCACCAAAAAACCAAGTGGAGAGGAAGTCACTAAAATAACAATAACAGAGAAGACACAATATCCAACCGGCGAAGAATCAGTTTCAACCAAAGTTTCTGAAGTTGTATCGTCAGTTGAATATAAATCACATATTGTTACTGAAATTGAAAACATTAGCTCTAAGAAAGAAATACCCGTACCTATCGAACCAGAAAAGGGAGATGATCAAATTTGTAAAAAGAGTTACGGCATAAAATCTATTGAACCTGACATTGGAGATACAATTCAAGGAACTAAGTTTGATGTAAGTAAAATTAGAACAGACACTCTTGATAAGTTTTCACTAGGAGATGAAACATCTGATTTTGGTAGAGATTCCAAGAAAATCAAAAGAAGTATTATTCAACAAGGTACATCCGAAATATCTAAAAAAGAAGCAACGAGTGTTGTAGATGAAATATCACAAAAAGGGACAGCCGATGCTTTAGCTCGTACCCCCTTACAAGAAAAATCTATAGTTAAGGAATTTGATTCAGAAAAACGATCCTATGATGCTAAAGTACCTACAAAAGACGAGCGTCGACATTCGTGTATCAGTCCTGCTATATCATTAGAAAGAATAGCAGAGTCGGAAACAGAAACGGAAGAAGATATTTCCAAACTTAAAACAGATGTCTTAGAAAAGTATAAAGCTGATGATTCAAAAAAAGAAATGAAAAAGTCTGACTCAGCGATGAAGCAAATGGCTGAAAATATAGAAATAATAATTAAACAGGCGTCAGAAGATATTGATGTATCTTCCGATGATGCAGCAGTAGAAGAACGTGTTAAGGACTTTGAAGGTGAGGTGTCTGTTGATTCGATAATTGAAGAAGCAGTAGTCAAAGTTGAAGGATTATTAGAAAAATCTAAAGATTCACAAGATCAGCATGAAGATTTAAGATTAGACGGTGTTTCTGATGCAAAAAGAATAAAAGATAAGCCCGGGTTGACAAAGTCTTTGTCAAGAGATAGTGGAGAAACAATGATAATGCCTAAGAAAAAGCACATTAGAACGTTTTCTGTTCAAAGTTCTCCGGATGAAATAGAGGAGCAAATATACACAGATTCCGAGTCAGGTAATATCAGTACAATTTATTTTTGGTTGACTTTCTTGCCTATTTTATTGTAAATAACATTTTATTTTATACCAATTATTTATTATTGATAAATATATTAAGAGTAATATTTTAACTATATAGTGTTTATTGTTTTTTACTTTACAGATTTTATTAATCAATTAAATTGTTTTAGATATGGATAAAGCTAAAGTTTTGGAAATTATCGAACCTTCTTCAGAAGTTGATAGTAAGCTTCCAGCTTCTAGTTTTGACTCAAAAAAAAATCGCACAGATTCTTTGGACGATGCTGACGATTTTCCAGAAAAAGAAGTAAGATTTTTCTATATTATTTCATGAATTACCTACTTGTATACACAATAAAGTTTGGTACATAAACATATGCCTGTTTTTATAGTACAAAATTTCATTTGAGTCTCTTCTTATTTTGAAGGCCGAATACTTTGGAGAAGATTCAAAATATGTTGAACAAAAAACTTTTGACGAGCATTGTGCATTAAGCTCTCATGGATCAGAAGACAGTTCTTGTATGCAGCCACAAGAAGAAAAGCCGATGCCATTCACTGGGAAAAAAACTCATTTTGTTGACAGCGTTCTCCGCTCAGATGTGGTATCGAAATCCACTACAGAATCGTCAGTTACAACTGTTATTTCCACGCTGACAAAATCTTCCGAAGATGATCAGAAATCTATAATCGATGATAGAACTTCAGCCGATCTATCCAAAATAAGTGGGGCTGAGCTACTTAAAGATACTTCTAAAATATCTTTTGATACAAAAGATGACTTCAAAATTGATGATCAAAATGATGACAGGGGTACTCCTGATTTATCTAAAAAATCCATCGATTTAACAAAAGATTATTCTAAATCATCAATTGATAGCAAAGATACTTCAAGGGACTTTGCTACTAATGAGCTTTCAAAAGATTCAACGGCAGATTTAACAAAAGATTTTTCAAAAGCTTCAATTGACAGTGTAAGGGAAACTTCGAGATCAATTGATGAAAAAACTTTTTCAGAGGACCATTCATCTTTTGATGTATCCAAAACCTTAGCATCAGACGGTTCAGATGGTCTCATGATAAGCAAAGAATTTATAGAAGAAGAAAGATCTGTGTCAAAAATAGTTCATGTGTCGAGCTCATCTCAAGAAACATCAATTATGACTGAAAGTAAAGGCATGAGTGAAATTGATGAGAAGTCACTAGAAATGGATAAAACTAGAAAGCTCGAAAAATCTGACTATCAAATTAAATCAATAGAGGAAAAAAATGATTCATTAAGAGATGAAGAAGATAACGAAAATGAAACCGAAAATTTAACGAAAGATGATTCGGAAGTACCAGATATGAAAGAATTAAACAGAAGGTGTTCCAATCTTTTAGAGGACATATCGTCTCAGGGAGCTCTTATAAGAATCGACTCCAGCCACGTTACTCACGGTAATTTTCTTATTTTAAGTCACATCTTAGGCTAACCTAAACTAAGTATTATATCAACACAAAATAAAATTATAGCATAAAAACGTTTAAATGAGATTATTATTATTTATTGAAATTATATGAAAAAATTGTTCTTTCAGATTTGGTGACAAAATTTTCGAAGACTCCACCCCCATCCCCCGTAGATTTGATTATGAAGGAGAAAATGAAATGCGAGGAAACAATTAGCGATAAGCCGATGGGACTTCATCTTAAAGGTGATTGAAAAAGTCAAAGTCCATACACCTAATGCAACCTAACGTTTCCCTATTTATAATATTTTCGAAATTATTAAAACATTATAATAATCGACGATGAGGAAATTCTTACTTAAAATTTTAAACGCGAAAGTTTTATATATATGGATGTAGTTTGTTACTCTTTCACGAAATAGCTACTGAACGGATTTTGATGATCAGCAGTATTATGAAGTAGAACTATAAATGTCATACTGACAGATGTCACAAGCACAGCCTATCTAGTTAGATTATTATAGTTACCCAAAAGGCTATATACAGAATGTCCCAAAATGAGCACGTCACACTGACACCGGAGGTAGATGAACCCAAGACGCATTGAACAAGCCTAACATGCCCATAGAAAAGTTTCGGGGGTTTTGAGTTATGACCAGTTTTAGTCATTTTTTAAAAATCACCATTTTTTTGTAATGTTCGCATCAGACACTTTTTAAAATGCACTTTATTTTACTTTTTATGTGTACTTCCTGAAGACTAGTTACTTATTATGAAACAAACAATACTTAGTCGATAAGTAATGTGAAATAACGACAGTTGATAGTCAATCTCAATTTTATTCTCACATAAAAATAATACTAAGGCGGGTCAATAAGTCCGTGACTTTTTGAATTTCTAACCTCCTTACTGAAAAAGCAACACTACTCCTGTCAACAGGCATCTATCAGTTGACTCCTATCAAAATTTGAACTTGCTGCGTCAGTTAGTTTGTGTTTTACATCTTTATCAGACTATCCAGTAACTTAAGGAAACAATGGAAAAAAGTGAATTTCGTGTGCTTATTAAGCATTATTTTTTGCGAAAAAAAACCATTACCGAGACCAAGGCTAAGCTTGATAAATACTATGGGGACTCTGCACCATCGATTTCAATGGTAAAAAAGTGGTTTACTGAATTTCGTTGTGGCCTTACAAGCACTGAAGATGCCGAACGTCCTGGACGCCCAGTTGAGGTCTCTACACCCGAAACAATCGAAAAAATTCACGATATGGTGTTGGCCGACCGAAGATTGAGAGTGCAAAAGATTGTGGAAGCCATAGGCATCTCGCATGGCTCAGTGGTTTCAATTTTGAATGATCACTTGGGCATGAGAAAGCTTTCCGCAAGATGGGTGCCGCGTTTGCTCACAGTCGACCACAAACACAATCGTGTAACAACTTCACAGGAAGGTTTGGCGTTATTTAATCACAATATGGAGGAGTTTTTTAACCGTGGACGAAACATGGATCCATCACAATACACCAGAGACCAAACAACAGTCAAAACAGTGTGTTTCTAAGGGTGAATCGGCGCCAAAGAAGGCCAAGGTGGGTTTGTCAGCCAATAAAGTTATGGCGACTGTTTTTTGGGATGCACGTGGGATAATCCACATTGACTATCTTCAAAAGGGAAGAACAATGAATGGGGAATATTATGCCAACTTATTGGACCGCTTCAATGAGGATTTGAAAAAAAAACGACCTCATTTGGCCAAGAAAAAAGTTCTTTTTCACTAAGACAATGCGAGGGTGCACACATGTGCAGTTGCCATGGCAAAAATCCATGAATTGGGCTATGAATTGCTCCCACATCCACCCTATTCTCAAGATTTGGCTCCGAGTGACTACTTCTTGTTCCCAAACCTGAAAAAATGGCTCGGTGGAAAAAGATTTGACTCCAATGATGAAGTCACCTCGCAAACAAAGGCCTATTTTGAGGACCTCGACAAATCATATTTTTTGGAAGGGATAAAAAAATTGGAGAAGCGTTGGACAAAGTGTATAGAGCTCAAGGGGGACTACGTTGAAAAATAAAATGATTTATTTATCAAAAAATCTGTGTTTTATTCCAAAAGTCACGGACTTATTGACCCGCCCTCGTAGTTTCGACTTTGAGCAGCCACCGTGAAAAAAAATTACTTCAAAAATAATGAACAAACAAAACCTTTAAAAACTTCCCTATGCCATGCCGATTCCAAAATGGTGTAACACTTGTATTGTATATTATTGATAAATTATCAAATTTTAGTTGTTTCTCATCAATGCCCTACGTAAGTGGAATTTATACAAATAAACCAGTAAGTCCTGCTGTTGCCACGATCAAAAAGGTAGAGAATTGGTCTAGTAGGGTGAAAAAAAGACATTTTTTTTACCTGGCTTAGTAATTGGGACTGAAAGAGATAAAAAATAATACGCTGTTAACACCGAAATGCTATCTGTTATGGACGTGGACAGTATTTGAATAGTGCCAGAGCAGACAACAGTTTAGTGTGAATAACACAATATCTCTGCACCTCGCTCACTGGAATTTTGACTTGGAAGTTTTTAATCTCACTTCTTCTATCATCTCCCCGCGTTCTCCCTGACGCGAGAGAGCCAAATGACGTCATCGAGCCAGCATGCAGAGATTTGTGGGCGGAGGGTGTAGGTGTTGAAAGAAAATAAAAAAAGTTTCGTATGAATTTTGCATTTATTTTGTTTACAACAAGTGTTCAAATTGTCTTCCTCCCATTCTTATGCACAACTGACACCTTCGTATAAAATTTCGGTTGAGTCATCTTATTTGAGCTTATGGTCGATATTTCACGGGCTGCTTCAAATACCCTTTGCCTTAATTCAGCCTCAGATGTAATCGGTTTTGCGTAGACTTTATATTTTAAACATCCCCAGTAGAACAAATCCAAGGGATTTAAATCCGGGGAACGTGGCGGCCACAAGATCGGTCCCAGTCGCCCTATCCTCCGCGGGCGTAGTGTGCTGGGCAGCCATCGTTTTGGAGCCCCATCCTTTCCCTCAATTCCTCAGGGACGCCCTCTAGTAATACTGGAAAATCATTCTCCAAAAAATTTAAGTAATTTTCTCCATTCAGACCAGCTGGTAACTCGAATAGTCCTACTATATGGCCATTTAATATTCCTGTCCACAAGTTAATTTTAAATTGATATTGAGAGCGAACTTCTCTTTTTTCATAAGGGGTTGGTTAGACGCCAGTTATGGAGATTATGGAGATTAACGTAAACATCTCGTTTACATGCAGATTCGTCTCTCCACAAGACATCATTAAAAAAGATTGGATTTTCTCTCCATTTAGCAATCATTTGGCGACAAAATACAACGCGCCGTTGGTAGTCACTTGTTAGAAGCGTTTGGACACGTGTTATGTGGTAGGGATGGTATCTGTGCCGCTTTAAAATTAGATGTGCCGACGATTTTGGGATCCCAGTGCGCCGTTCAATGATCCGCACTGAAGTACCTGGCTCCTGGCGGACTTCATTCAAAACAATATCATCATCTACAGTGCGGGGTCTTCCAGCGCCTGGGTATCTCGTTCCTGGTACTCGACCCTCGCGATATGCATTAACGATGTGCAAAATAATTTCGTAGTTTATCGGCGTACAATAAGGATACCGTTCCGCATACAATCGGGCAGCCAACCTCGCATTGTAAGTTACGTTCCCGCGAGTCGAAACTCGCCTGGTTTCACCATAAATTAGATGCATGTCTGTGTACTCGCTATGAGAGTAAGTGACGTTGGGATTCGCCATCGTGCCCGTTTCATAAAATTCCCAAGAAAATCAGAGTCCGGTTGAGCGCTGTGTCGTCGTTTCCACTTTACAATAGTCCAAATTCACAAGCAAAACGGAGTCCAGTAGAAAAGCCAAAACATGTTGAAAATCACAAAACAAAATGCAGAGGCGCAAAGAACAAGTAGCACGAAACGCAAGGTAACGAACTGGCTTGACTGGCTGGGGCTGGTCTGGCTGGCTGGTCACTTGGTCAAGTATCTGCTATCGCCGTCTCTTTCTTTTTAAAACTTGTTTTACAGCGTTTCTTTTGTTATTCAGAACCCGTGTTGGGCCGCCCAGGCAAATGGCAGGTAAAATGTGTATGACGTCATCTTCGACTCAATAGCTTTATTCCCACTCTCACGTATTGTGTAAAGAATCAAAGGGCAGTGTTACAGCATTTTGGAATCGGCATGGCATAGGGAAGTTTTTAAAGGTATTTGTTCATTATGTTTGAAGTAATTTTTTTTCACGGTGGCTGCTCAAAGTCGAAACTATTATTTTTATGTGAGAATAAAATTGAGATTAATTATCAACTGTCGTTATCTCACATTACTTATCGACTAAGTATTGTTTGTTTCATAATAAGTAACTAGTCCTGAGGGAGAACACATAAAAAAAGTAAAATAAAGTGCATTTTACAAAGTCTCTGATACGAACATTACAAAAAAATGGTGATTTTAAAAAATGACTAAAACTGGTCATAACTCAAAACCCACGAAACTTTTCTATGGGCATGTTAGGCTTGTTCAATGCGTCTTGGGTTCATCTACTCCGGTGTCAGTGTGACGTGCTAATTTTGGGACACCCTGTATAGTGTAGACGTATCTGTGTTAAGCATCGCTCATATATAATACGTATCTGTGTTAAGCATCTCTCTCATATGTACCAATAAAGGAGAATATAACAATTGTTGTTGTATTATTATTATCACCACTCAAGCGTAAGAAGGATCTCTAAGAACCAAGACGTCGTAGTCCACAACATTAAGTAGCCCTTAAAGAAGCTCCAACTTCAATTTACGCGGGTGGAGCCGCGGGCAAAAGTTCATAATAATGATCAACGAGTCTATACTGATTTTAAGTCCAGTGATGATAATATTAAATAGTTTACAATAATATAAATTTGGTTTTCACATTTAGGTTCAGATTCGACGCTCCTGGATACAAGTCGTCAGTCACCCAGAGCTTCATCAGCTGGCGATAGTCTTATCAGTGAAACTGAAGCTCATCAAAGTGGTAATTGTCAATTTGTATTTCTCATTCGATAAGTCCAATGGTCATTAGTAACGCAATATACTCGTATAATAATAATACGAAAAGAAATAACTTTGAATAGAACTTATCGTTTATTACGTAATTCAAGCTTTAAGCATTTAGTAGTGGCAAAGTGGTAGATTCATAGCGAAACCTTACTCATTACTCGTATTTAGTAGATATGAAATAAATATAATCCTTATTTTGCCACACTCTTTATTTGAGCCAATGTCGCATGTCATTATAATTTAAGAACACCCATTTCATAATTCTTATATTGCTAGTACCAAAAAATGTACGTCTCTAATAAGGAAAATGCACTTCGAAAAAATTCACAACGTATTGTAATTCACGATTTCCATAAAACTAGCGTCATTAGACAAATTAGTATTATTTTCAAATAGTTCCACGAATATGTAATAATACCCGTGTATCCGTTGCTATTTTCACAAAGTTGTACCAATGTATGTTAGCACTGTAAATTTTACTTTCTTTCTTGCGGAGTCCTTACGTTGCATTAGGTAAGTGGACATAATCGACGACAAATCACTTTAATTTCATTAATGTCGCTTTTTCAATTTTCTATTAGGTCAAATTTCTTTCACAGCCATTATTCGCAACTTATTCTATTTAATATTTGTTAATTTTTATAAATTTGGGTAATGTTTCGCTTTGATTCCAATTTTTTATTATTTTGTCACGTTTAGTCATCACAATCATACTGCTTCCATCACTTTCGTAAACATTTATTTCATTCGTGTAAATACGTTTTTGTAATCAAAATATATAGGTGCTTTTATGGGCCTAGACGCAATGAAAATAATTATTAATTTTAAGTTGATGTAAATACTTGACTGTTATTATACACAATGTTGTGCATATTATTCACAATTAAAAAAAGCTACTAAACGTATTTTTTTTATATTTAAAATTGAAATTGTAAATTTTGCAAGAATGCAAGAAAACATTATTTAGCCAACATTTTTTTTTGCAGAACCGACGATAAAAACTACAGATGCTAGTAGTGCTACTCGGCCAAAATCACCGATAAAACACTTGGCTGATAATTTGGCTTTCGTAAATGTTGACAAGCCTACTATAACAACTGGAGCAATTGAACTAGTTGATCGCACAATTGAAAAAAGTATCGACGTTATTGATCAAATTAAAAAAGAACAAATTGCAGTTAAAATGGAAGAACTACAAAAATCCACATCATCCGATACATTCTACTCAGAATCCAGAATTGAAACATCGACTTCATCTTCATCAATTCACAAAACTATAGAAAGTTCTCAGCTTAAATTTGAGAATATTGACCCTGAATCTGTTATGTCAAATATGATTATTAAATTTGGGACTACTGGTGATTTTGGAACTGTCTTGTCACACAAAGAAACTGAAACAAAAAAGATTTCTGGGCAGGAATTCTTCACAGAAACGAAACAAGTTTCATCATCAGACGATGATTCCTTAATTATAAAAACCAAAACAAGTCATGAATTACGAGGACAAGAACACGAGTTAAAAGAAAAATTTGTGGTTCGTAAGGATGGGGATCAAACAGAAACATCTCAAAAAAAGATTGAAAAAGCTCACGAAGCAACAGCTAAACGGTCAGATATTGAAACTAAGACTGTTTGTAAAAGTACAGATGACTCTGAAATTGTTAAAGTTGAAAGGGAATTCACTGAACAGGGTCTGTATTCTGGCAGGCAAACTAAATCTGAAGAAAAGATGACAGCAATAAAAGATGAAACAGTTAAGAAAAAACACGAAGTTAAAATATCTGAAAGAGATCTATCTCACGAACAATGGGGCAAAGAATATTTTACAGAGCCAGGGGAGCTTGAACATATAAATGAAGATGAACTTAACAAAACTAAAACTGCATATATCGATACAAATTTAAAAATTATTGAAAAAGACGAAGTTATTTCAAGCGTTGAATTATCGGAGAAGGGTAAAATAATCAGTACGAAAGTTGAACATCATAAAGAAGAATCTGTTATTGAAAGCAAAGAACATGATGATCTTAGTTCTGATGCTCCAAGCTTTAAAAGTGAGACAGTAGATAGGCAAGATCCATCGGAAGCTAGCCCAAAAAGCAAAAGCAGATCATTTAAAAAAGATGATGAAGTTTATGAAGTCGATTTCATAAAAGAAATAAAAGTATCCACATCGCCAGTTAAAAGTTCGTTTAGCCGAACCGGTAGTCAAGATACTCAATCAGAATCTGAAATTGTACCCGATTTACCCCATGACGAAAAACCTGATACTCCCAAGAAAGAAAAATTAGCAAAATCTCCCGTGAAATTGCCTCATGATCAATTACAAGACCAAGTATTAGAAATATCAAGAGGAAATTCGGAAATAAACGAAGAAACGATTGACGTATCGAAAGTCCAAGTAACTGCGTGTTCTAAAGCTTATCACATTTCTTCTGAAATCGAATCGGCATTAGATACAAAACCATATGTCTCTCATCAATACGAATCATCTACAAAAGTAATAAAAACGGATATGTCACCGAGTACGTTAGAAACATCAGAAGATCTTAGTATGACATCAAAAGATATTATGATAAAATCTGGTGAAAGTATTGATACGGAATATATGATTAAATCCTTAGAATCGCATGAAGGTGAAGCAATGCAAAAATCTATAGACTCAACAGTTAGTGCTGAAACATTGCATCCTTCAGAATTTTCGACGGAAGCAGATTCGGCGTTTTTAACTGGAACTGAGCACAAAAGAGAAGAAATGAAACTTTTGAAAGAAAAAAGCACAGAAGACATATGCAGCAGTGGATATGACACAGATCTTTCTTCTGCAGAATTCCATGCAATGAAACTAGAGTCGGAAAAAATTGATGTTTCGTCAGTTAAATCTGTTCCACAACTTGCAGATTTAACAGTTTTAGAAAAAACTATTGATGAAGTTAAGCAGTCTCTCGAGGCTGCACAAGGTGAATTAATAAGTGAAAAAAGTGACGGAAGTATAAAGTATAAGCAATCACCATCTGAATTCCAATTCAAATTATTAATAAGTCCTGAAAAACCAGAAGTAATTACGGAGGAGCCCCAAACATCAGAAGATCTACTAGAAAAATATCAAATCAAAGAACAAGATGAAAGTATTGGTAGAGTATTAGAAAGTCAGATGTTGGACAGTGTGTCTCAAAAAGTTAGTTCGCAGGAAGAAATTACATTGTCTGACGAGGACAAAGATACCGTACACCAAAAAGAATTAAGCCCGCCTGTTGATGGTGATATTTCCATAATTTCAGATAGCGGACCTCACTCAATACTAGAGACTGAAAGTGAAACTGTTATTTCTGACAAGGACTTATTATCATCGAAGGGTAGTCCAGAAGTCAGACTTCGCACACAAAAACATATAAAATCTCATTTAGGAGTTGTAGAAAGAAGATCAGCTTCCGAAGTTGAAGGTTGGTCAAGTTCTGGTGAAAGTCACTATCATAGTTTTGAACATTCTGAAAGTAGACCCTTATCTTCTGACATAGAGGTGATGATGACTGCTCAAAGTGGGACAGAATTTGATACTGCTCTTACTAGTCAAGATTTATCTCTTCAGTCGATGAGAACATCAAAAGATTACTTTACAGCTAGCAGCTCCCTCGCCTCAAGAGATAGTATGAAAAGTCTTGATTCAGATGCTTCTAGTCATGTAGCTAGTATAGACATTTCAGATGCATCTGAAACTCTTGTACCTTCCGCCAATGAACTAAAAGAAGAATTAATGGAAAGTAGCACATATGTTGAACAATTTCTACGTGAACCTGATAAAATTCAAGAAAAGATTAAGGAAGGCAGTGAAGAAGAAATGTCAGGAGAAGATGATGAATTTAAAAATGCTAATGTAGAACTTATAGGAAAAATGAAACGATCTCATGAAATGCGCTTTCAACCAAAAGAATTAATCCCCGAGCATTTCCCTGGAGACAGTAACTCCGAGAGTGTTGAGTTTGATGACGAATCTCTAAAACATAAAGAAAGCTCTGATACTACAATATCAAGTCCGTTTAAAGTTGATGAAATTTTATCATCTTCAATATCCAAATCATTTTCTTCTTGTTCTCAATTGGAATCAGAAAAGGAACCACACGATCACATGACTAAAGTGTCTATTCATACAGCCTTTGCTGTTCCTTTTTCAGTTACAAAAATCGAAAGACCACAACGACAAATGGTAGATATTGAGAGTGAAATTATTCCTGTTGGTACAAAAGAATATGACGAAATACAGAAAGTGCCAAAAAAAGATGCTGCTAAGACTTTATCATATGAAAGTGAGACGATAGTGAAGAAAAATTTAATCATAGACGAAGGCCTCCCGAGCAGTCATAAAAGTGAGGAAGAGGAATGCATTAAAAAAATTATATCAGCTGTCAGCGCTGTTCCATTTCCCGTTATAGAAAAATCTCCAAAGCAAAGAGAATTTGTAGACATAGAAAGTGATATTATTCCAGTTGGGTCCAAGCAATATGAAGAGATATTAAAATCTAAAAGTGACTCATCAGTACCAAAAACCAAAATTGAAAAGTCTATAACTAAATCAACTGAGGGCCTACTAGATAGTAAACAGAGTTCTACGTCAAGTCTTAAAACACAGGAACATTTTTCTACACCCCATACACCTCTATCAGCACCGAGTCAAAGTTCACTTTCTACAGATAATGGAAGAGAATACATAATAGACGATATGTATGATATATCAGAAACACCAGAATTAAACACGGATCTAGTAACTGAAAGCAGTAGATCTGAACTTATTATAACAACTGAAGATAAGACATTACATGCTTTAGAAAAAGAACAGGAATCACCCACGAGTGATGAATTTGAAATAGTCGATAAGCCAAGTGAGATGGATGATTTCGTCGTTATCGAGGAAGTTGCAAGAGAAGCGCAAGAAAGTGATACAGAGGGTAAAAGTGTTCAAATCAAAGCAAAAAGATATGTGAAAAGACACGATACTGAGGTTGAGGAGTATTTGTCAAAAGCCTCTAAAAAGCAGGAAAGTACTAGTAGCACATCCGGATCATTGTCAGATGAAGAATTATTACAATATGAAATTGATCAGAAAAGATTACAAGCCCAAGAATTAGCAGAAATTGAAGCTGGTAAACGTTGGATTCAAATGCAATTTGAAGGCGACCCACGTTACGATTATGAGCGAGTCCCATTAGAAGATATAAAGGAAGAGGAAATGACTGATTTTGATGCTAGTAGAATAGGCAGCCTTAGTTCACAGAAAGAATCAATTGGAAGTTTCGGTAGTTTTAGAAATTCATACGGAAGCCTCTCTGAATCAGAAATGGCATCTCGAATGCGATTTAGAATAAGGGGTGAAAATGACGACATATCAATAAGCTCACTACAAGAATTTGAAAATTTAGAAAGGATGCTCATGGAGCAGTACCAACAAAACTCGTCATCATCCCAAGATTCATTAAACGGTTCCTTACCCAGAAGATACATTTTAAGTAAAAGTCAAGGAGATGATATATCTGTATCAAGTCTCAAAGAATTTGAAGGACTAGAGTCAGCATGTTTTGAAGCATTGAAAGCTGAATTATTAGCCAAACAAAAGGAGGCTCTT
This sequence comes from Phengaris arion, assembly GCA_963565745.1. Lineage (NCBI taxonomy): Eukaryota > Metazoa > Arthropoda > Insecta > Lepidoptera > Lycaenidae > Phengaris > Phengaris arion. Next base: position 4,565,042 of record OY751448.1, read on the forward strand.
TTACTAGCAGACCCTAAAGTAGTAAGCGGAAGTTTTCTCGAACAAGAGAAACGTTCTTATGACACTAGTTCTGATAGTAGCCCTCCTCTAAAAGGTAATGGCAGTCCGGGCCAAAAAAGTGGCAGCCCTTCTCAAAAGAGCGGAAGCCCATCACAAAAAAGCGGAAGTCCATCGCAAAAAATAGGAAGTTATGGTAGCCCATCGCAAAGGTTATTGGCAGACTCAGCTGCTATTCGAAAACTTATTGATCAACAGTTGGCCCTTGAACAACGAATGCAAGAATATGCTAGTAATCCAAAAGTAGTAACCGTAAAAAAATACGATGATAAAGGCGCTTTCTTTATTCCGGAACCAGAAGAAGAGAATGCAGACGCTAAAACTACTATAGAAGCAGAGTGTAAAAGATCTTCTTCGTTTGTTTGTGCTGCAGCACCAAGTGATGGATCAGCTGAATCAATACCTGGAGACTGTGAAGAAATGATGAAATTATTAGACCAAGAAGAAAAATCAAAAAAACATGAAGACCATGATGCAGTAACAAAAACCTTTAGTGATACTGGAGTTGTTGAAGTTGTCAGAACAACAACTGTAATCCAACAAAAGTTTGTTGATGGGAAAAAAGTGTCTGAAACTGTAAAAAGTACAGATACTGAGGGTGCGGTAGATATACCGGCCAGACCAAAACATGGCGATGAAAGTGCTATGTCATTAGGTTCTGAAATATCATCTTCATTAGCCTCACAACCTTCAGAATTAGAAAGTATGGCAACTGTGATCGAAAGGTACCCTTCAGATACTGACGTGCAATCATTTTCAAAACATGCCACCATATCATCAGATAGGCTTGAAGATTTCGATTTTTCTAGAGAGGGCAGTGTTGTCCGTGAACTATCGCCCTCTTCGGTGAAGTCGGTAGCTCACAGTATTATTTCGGGTAAACAATTTACAGATCCAGCTAGCGGATCCTGGAGCGGTCAGGACGAAGAACTGAGTTCGTCTGGAAGCTTTAGTCGGTAAGTTACATTCAATTTAAATATTTTTTTTAAGTAATAAATAAATATTTTTTTAAGCAAAAAAAAAGGATAATAATTATTAAGTATTAAAGGTGTTTTAACAAGTTTTTCCTGTTTTAACTCCAGAGCACGAGCAGATCTCATGCTAGGAAGCACTGATAGCCTTGAAGCAACCAGCTCAAATGCAACCAGAGCTACGTTCAACTACGAAGTTGATACCCCAATGACAGGAAGCTTAACCTCAGGAGGTAAGTGATGATAAAAAATGTTAACATACTACCGGAATTTACCGAAGGTATTTAAAAATGCGTATTTACAGTCGAATTGGCTTAAAATTTCTAAGCAGTTGTAGCAATTCTCTAAGATTATATTTCAATATAATTAGCCGCGGGATGGAAAACATGAATAATAAATAATTATAGTAATGTAGATAATTTTAGTAAAGCTAGCTTGAAAATGTAGAAATAGGCACTTCGAAAATCGTTATTGGTAAATATACTGTTTGGTACATCTATTAAAATTAATTGTTTATCAAGGAGTTAAATGAAAACAATAAACTAGTTTTCCCTTTTCATCTAACTCGCAATTAACTTCTTTGCGAGCTTGCTATAAAAAATGTGTTAAAAAATAGCATCAATGTTAAAAGCTTAAATGCCTTGCTATTGGCTATATTTAAATCAAACTTTTTAGAAGCTAGCAAAATTTACAATACACAAAAACATCTTAGGCTTTCACATAAAAAAACCATATTGACTGGTAATTTGGTATTGCTATATTAAAATGTAAATAATATTTACTCATTTTGCAGATGCTCTTATCCTTGCTTACTTATAATAAGTGTTTTATTAAAAAATATACACTCCTATGAATTATTTATTAATGAAAGAAAACTTTTTTCTCAAATTAAGACACTATAAGATGCATATAAAATTGATTTAAAAAATAATAAATCATTCTTATTACCATAAGTAATAGAATAGAAAAGAAGATTGTTAACGAGAACATTCTTGCACACAACTTCGGACAACATAAGAGTGTATTATTTAGCATAGCTTAAAAGTATAAACTGCGATCCCTCCGAGCTTGATACTAATCAGAAAGATAACAGCGGTACGCCCTCCAGGGTCCAATACCATGGTTTCCTCATTGGACACCATGGACCCAGTGACTGCAGTCCAAATGGAGAGCTTGGAACATCAGTCGACAAGCGAACATTACTCACAAGAATATGAAGCCCATGAACCAGATTCGGATACTGAAAGACTGGTAGGTGCAGAATATTTAATCATACAACCCAGAAAAATTATTAACTTTATTCATCTTGATAAAAAAAGAAAGTAAAAAGAATCTTGAATATCCATGGAAGAAAACTTTCAGGAACTTGATGGTCGTACACCAAAGGCAAAGGAGCGTACTATTATGTTTGATAGTACAGATACCTTAAGCGCAGTGAGTGGCGACGGGTCAGTGAGAGAGGTGACTGTCGAAGCCCCTGCTGCTACATTCTATATTGGAGATACACCGATTACGAGAGGTAGAGTTATTACTATTATATTATGTAAGAGATCATCATCATCATAATTTAGCGATCTTAGAACATACAAATTAAATTGCAATACAGTACCAATTTAAATTTTATTTTGCAATTTTAAACCTGTATTACAGTAAAGACAAAAGTAAACATTGATACAAAAGATTTTTGCTATATTGTGTTTTGGATTTTTAATGATATAATAGATTTTTATTACTAGATTTTATTTCTATTTAGGTGAAAGACATGAAGAAGAAGAAGAACCCCAACCCACTTTATCTGGAAGCTGTCCAGCCTCACTTCCTCCGACCACGCAACCATCACCGCCCGTACCAGCTCAGAGAAGGTAATCTTCAATCAATCATAAGCAGTGTCTTTTATAGTTGTATAGGACTAGACTGAAGCTGGTGTTAGTGTTGACATTTAAAAAATTACATCAATGTTAGATATTTGTTATAACTCTTCTTCATATTTTTCTTCTCTGTAGAGATATCTCTATCTCATTATATGAATATGCGCTATAAATTTAAATATCACTATTAATCTTATTTACAGTTCAATCACCATTTTTTTTTTTTTTGCTATTAAAATACATGTTTTTATTTTTGTTTTGTTCATTATTGCTTGTTCATCAATTTTATAATTTTTATTCGCAATTGTAAAGTACTAAAATGCAAATATTATCCTTGCAGCTGCTATTGTTTAAGTCACTCACAAGAAAAAAGCGACAAATAGGTACACTGTTTACATTGTATTGTTTTTTATTCTTTGCATTATGTTATGTTTTGGTCACCAGTTTAAACGCTTTTTGGGTTTTCTTTATGTGTGTATTAGAATTTCTTGGTTTCTCACTACAATTTCAACAGCATGGTGAGATTTTTTGAATCTTTGTAACGTTGTTTAATCCATTAGGTTTTCGAGTAGAAATTATACAAATATTATTTTGTCAAAACTGCACTGTGCCTATATATTTTTCATGTCTAATATTATTTCTATAATTTTTTTCAGGTCCTTGACGATGCTTGCAAAATCTCCACCATCAAGCTCAGAGCACTCACCTAAGAAATAAATGCGATTAGCATTTTCGTTAATTATCACGTGATTTGTGTTAACAACTTTTTCGTAACTTTTTATCGGCTTTAGCTTAGCAAATATAAGCATCGTTTGCTGTTCCTTGCCGATTTACGTATCTGTGAATAATAATTGTCTATTATTTTAAACGATAACTTGATTTCTATACAATTTCTTAACCGGTGGTAGGTAAGACAAATTATTTAGGGTACGATTATACTGACTATATTGATCGTGTACTAACTAGATATCATTAACTTCTATAGGTATATAGTAATAAATATATCAAACCGTCATTTGTTGTTATGAAAACATTTTGGATGTATTTTGGTACTCACTTTTGTACTGTGCTGTCGAAAATTCGACACTGGTCCGTAACTCTTCGACCTATAAACTTTGATAGTGTGCTTAGCTTACTAGTCTAAATTGCTTACTCAATATCCACTATAGAAATATTGACTATTTTGTAAGCGTTAAATGTAAGTAGATATGTTACTGGGGACTACGATATGTCTTTACTCGTGTGTACAGAATGCCAAGCATTTGTTGTTGGTTTACATCTGGATGGTTTTGAGTCTCATCTCTTGCACAATTTCTTAAATAAGTAGTTAGATAGAGGTACAAATAATGTGGAATAGCTAATGCTTTTATAAGCGATTTTTCTATTTGTTATTAGTTAACATTTTATTTCAATTTATTTCTTTTAATTCAACCTCTAGTCTTATGACTTCCATTATGTATTTAGTTTGTTATTTGTATAAATGTTAATTTATGAACTGTACCTCCTAGTCTTAGATTTAGTTTTGCAATATTTATTTCTATTAGATTTATTTCATAATTACGAAATTCATTTAAAGCTTCCTACGTCTTTTTAAGGTTTGAGACTGAAGGTGGTTAGGTTTTATAATACGCATTAGCGATTTTAAATTGACCCGTGCGAATAAATGTGGGTTCTGGGTAACTATCACCACGTGGAAGGAGCGTAGGAAAGAGGTCGCATAATTTGTTGTATTAAGACAGATTATTGTCTACTAGACTAGGTACCTACTTACTTTTTTTATTGATTACTCATAAAAAAAAATGACAAAATTTGAGTTGCAACGAAGTGTATAATATATAATATGAAAACACGAAATCTATTGATTTGTTTTAAATTGTCTAAGCTTTTTGTTGTTTCTTTTATGGTTCTTGAAGTTTCTCCTCTCCTTCTCTTTTTGACGTGTTTGATAGTAAATTTCGTTTGAAATCAATGTGCTTAATGTTACCGCATTGCTGTCGTATTGTTCAGTTGTGTCGCGACAAATGTTCACGTTGTATTTGTAATATTGCTACATATTCTATAAACTATATTATTGAACATTAAATAAAATGCTGTCTCATATATTATTTGTTGTTTTATTCTAAGCTAGGCGTTGCCCGCGACTTCGTGCGCGCAAAGGAAATCACGTAGTAACCGTACATTTTTCCGTATTAAAAAGGAGCCTATGTCCTTCCCCGTGGTCTACTCTGTATTTGTGCCAAATTTCATAAAAATCGGTCCAGTAGTTTCCGAGCCTATTCGATGCAAACAAACAAACACACCTTTCCTCTTTATTATAATTATTAGTATAGATAATGTCTTCAAAACAAAAATAGAAATTCAAGGAGAGTAATCAGCATTCGATTCTGATTGCAATAATATATAACACGTGATCTTAAATTTTGACAACATTACCACACAGCCTCATTTCGCGGCGGGCGTGTGACCGTCAAAGCCGACGCGTTGTGCGGCAGTCCATGCGTAGTGCGTATTGTCAGGAAATGTCAATCATGTGTTTTTGCATACCGCCCTTAGATATGTAATATTGTAGCCTTATTTATGTTGGGTGAAATGTTGCATTGCGATAAAAATACACCCTGATTGAAGGAATAGATCAATAACTATATTTAGTGATTTTAGACTATACCCTATGATTTTTATTTTAATCAATAAAATAATATTTTATCTATTTTTTTTATTATCAATTAGTAGAGATAGCGCTGTGATTTTGGCTATCATTTTAATGACATTACAAATCAAATATTAAATGGGTAATTGAAATCGATATGAACAAGGGAGGTATAAAATACTTTAAGATTACTTAGGTACAAGGGTAAAGTAAAGAAATCTTTATATTAATATATTTTATTAACAAAAAGCAATAATTTCAATGTGCGTATTTTACTAATTCTCACTATTTGCTACAAAAGTAATTAAATAGAATGTTTGCTATGTACAAAATAAAAAAAAATAAAATAAATAGGTAAGTTAAATGACGACAGTCTTGTTAAAAGCGTTCAGGAGTCTTGTGGCCTAATAATCAAACGCTGCTCAAATTTCGGGGCCTCCTAATTCATACGTCTCTCCTCTCCGAGAGCCTCGTATCTTGATGGGTCAGTTCACACTGCGACGATACGCGGCGCTTCATTTTAAGGATAGGTATTCCAAATTGAACTTGATTCACTACGCTGCACTGCACATGCGCTGTGCGGCGCGGTGCAACCTGACATTCGAACTCTTACAATGAGACGTGTATCTTATTGTGTAATTTAAAATCTTAATTAAAAATGTAGGCCATGTCGCGTATCTTTTCGTTTCGGTGTGAATTGACACTTGAAACGTTTGATTTTGGGCTTTAGAGTATTTATAAAAATGATTATACGTGCATTGAATTGTACGCTAAAATGTATAAAAATGTAAAAAATATTTTCAAAAAATTAAAAATTATGAAAATAACATATTACTTGAAATATTTCATATCGAATTAGAAAATGATTCAAACAAGAAATCGTTTTAATAAATTAAATTTACATTTGATTTCCCATTCAAATAATTCTCAACTTAACAGCTACTTACACGATATTATGGCATTACATTTGTATCGGAAAACTTTTCGGTTTTGGGAAGTCTTGAGTTACAAGTTCAACCAACGAACAATCGGGTAAGCTGCTTGACTTGACTTTAATACCGAATATGTAGGTAAAACGAGCAGCTGGAACGCCTGATGAATGGTCAAACCAACACCAAAATGAGTTTTACATTTGTTTTTACTTACTTTGAACTAAACACAATTAAAAATTTGCAGTAGAGCCATCGGTAGAACCATTCGAACATAAAAAAATTTGGTTAATCTCTTACACTATTAGGTAGTATGCTTTTTATTTAATCTATTGAAAGTGACAGTAAGTTCATGCCTAATTTCGGTTATTAATAACCGACTAGTCTAGACCAAAAGTTATCAAAATAAAATGTAAAAATATGGGAATAATATCTATATTATCTAATTCTTAAAAAAAAGTCTTAAAAACTCATCAACACATTAAAATATTCCCGAAAGGGAACGTAAAAACACCGTTATAGCTTGACGTTGAGTTGACAATGGCACTTGACCGTTTGAACCGCAGTTTAAAAAAAATAAAAAAATTATTGACACTTGACATTAATGACGGCCAATAATACCGGCGCCGGATTTGCAGGTTGGATCGCAGACCCATTACAGATGGACAAGTTGATCCATGGGTAAAAATGGTCATACCTTTTGACCCGGAAAGACAAATTATTGTATTAAAAGCTGGAATAAAATCGTTAAATTCGTTATCCTCGAAGAACCTTATATAAGGTACTGTTGTTTTGGTTGATTTATAAACTATAAGTCGGCTGCATTGCGAAAAGTATCTTCTTTTATTTGATTACTATAGAGAGTCGAACTCAGACACGTCGCTAGTCTGAAAAACAAAAAATTTCGTATTAGAACACAGCAACGTTCATTGATCTCTAAATATGGAGTACGTTCTTTTTTCGTCTCGAAATTTTCGTTATGTACCTTAGCCGTTTTATAAAGAGTCTTTGAAAGATTATTAGTTATTTATAATTTACTTATAAATTATTATAATTTATTTATAAATTATTACTTATAAACTTCAACTTTCCATTGTACGGGGATTTAGGTATTCTATTTTGAGAGAGAATGTAGAATATTTATACAAAAGCATTGTGTCTGTGCATGTTGTTGTGTCAATTTTCAATTCTTTCTCTGTCACCAGGCGGCGCTTAGTAGCACGACGGTCCTTGTCGTATCAAAAAGCTGTCAGATGTCACGAATTTAAAACCCTCATTATCCTGTACCTATTGTTATGGGACAAAAAAGCAGATATGTCAAATATTAATAAATAATGTGCTATTTTCACGTGACAACTGCAGCTGGTGTGACGCGTCGCGCGCTCTGTGCATTTATCGGTTTACCGCGAACTTTCACAATGTGCACAAGTACTTTAACGCTGCAAGCTCAAGGCGATTTTAAACGACTTCCAAAAAGGAGGAGGCCATGTGTCCGTGGATTTTTAAAACATCTACACCGCCAAACTCAGGTATTTTTTTTATGTACCCCCATAATCCGTTTAACCGATTTAATTTTTGCCATGTTTTTATTTTTACAATACAAAATCTGGCCACCGGCCAGATTTTGTTAGTGCCTATATTGAGTAGAAACCTAGTATCTAAGGCTGGGATCATATGATCCGGAATCCGGCGGGGCCAGGAAAATTCGGAGCACTGAAAATAGAACTCTGCATTATTACAATAGAGTTGAAAATCGAAGTGTCGAGCTGTCATAAATGACATTGATATTTGACTCGACACTTGTGTGTTCAATTTTCAGCTCTATTATATTAGCGCAGAGTTCGATTTTCAGTACTCTGAATTTTCCCCGGTCTTACGGATTCCGGACAATATAAACACATCCCAACACACATACATACATGCTGGGCGCTCGTGTTCCTTGTATAGTACCACAGATTACTAAATATTTACTACGAAGTACCTTCAATTTTTGTTTTAAGCTAGCACTTTAGAATGTGCTACATTCATGATTTTAAAGATATGATTTAATATTTATTTTTTATGATATGACAAATATTTCAGCTTCGACACAAATATTTTTGTGTATAGTACCTGGAATACCCAACTTTGCTCGGAGTTTTAGTAGAACCATAATATAATTCAAAATTAATAAATAAATATGAAGGAAATAAAAAGAGCCACAAAAATATTCGTCTGACCGGGATTCGAACCCGCAATTTGCCAACAACGCAAAAAAGACAATTCTAATCAAACCACCAACACAACCGGTTTTAACATTTAGAAACCGAAATCACTAATGTCGTATACGCGACGAAAGAAACAACTTTACTTAACTTAAAAATGCTGACTACATCGATTTTTCTCCCCCAAAACTGCTTGCATACTAAATTTCATGCAAATACGTTTCCAAGATTCCGACTATTTATATTTTATACAAGATTTGCTCGTTTAAAGTATAAGATTTCTATTGTTGATACAATACGTTCCTACTAGTATAAGCGTAGCCTTCGGTTAATATATGATAAAGAGAAATTAGTGAGGTCCCTTACACACGATGCAATCGCGAATTAGTCGCTAGGTTGTAAAATGACATGAAATAGGATTGGCCTTCTACGCCTGTGACGCGTCTCTTTCTACATAATAAATTATTTGATTTCATAGCTCTCTAGTAGTCTGTGGTGTAAAGCCTGCCTAGAAACAAAAAAGTACCTCGCATGTTGCGGAAAATTCATAAAACTGAAATAAATGTAATTAATGTGTCAAAGAAATCACATTCCAGTTTATAAGGACATTTCAGAAGTGCAGATGTCTTTTATACATTTTTAGTCAGACTTTTAATTGAATTTTGAATGGAGATAGCTTTAACATTCACTTGTTAAGTCACACGTAACGCCTTGTCCAGAAAGAGCGAATTTGTTGCGAAAAGCTACGCGCGTAATTATTACGCGCGAGTCGAGATACTAGGCACATTGCGTCCAAAAGCTCCGTGCGTATGCTCTTTCTGGACAAGGTATGAGGATTCCAAGGTAGAGAGTGCAGTACCAGGTCAGGTTTGTACAGGTGCACGTGCGGCAGGAGGAAGGTGGAGCCCAGGTCGCGCTCTGCCATCGTGTTCTCCTGGAGATAGGTTACTACAGGTTATAGGGTGCGAATACTGGGTTTACTGTGAAAACTAGGTTGTTTTTGTTAAAAATATACCAATATTAAAGATCCAATAGGTAAGGTGTAAATTGTAATAGTAAGGGACTGTTTCACAATATACGGATAAGTATCAGATAGCTTAATGACATGTTTTGTCTCTGTCGCTCGACATGAAGCAAGCAACGACAAAGCTTCCGAATAAGCTACCTGACACTTATCGGTAGATTGTGAAACAGGTATTATTTATTGAGGATGCAGAGTTGTGAAAATAAAAATAAATTGAATTTAAATTATGTGGAAATAAAGGGCAGTAAAATTTTTGAACTACAATGGGATAAAATAAATGTACAATTACCTGATGGGTGAGACGTGTAGATGATGCGGCTCTGCCGGTGCTGGCCGGTAGAGTTCCACCGATAGACCGAGCTTCTGATAGCGTTCTGAAAAAAATACTTGTCTAATGTCTATATGCATTCATCTTGCTTCAGTAGCAGCCGCCGTGGTCCAGTGGTTTAGAGCTTGGCTCTCGAATCGCCGTAGGTGGGTACGATTGCCGCATTGGAGCAAATAATATATTGTTTTCAAGTTTGGTTACGACAATGAAGGATGATCACCTGATTGTCGATCGATCGATCGGTCGATCGATCCGTCCCACTGGGTTACGAGAGTAAAGGAAGAGAGAGTGCTCTTGTATACAGAGTACACACTTGGGCACTGTAGAATAACTCCTGCGTAGCTGGCATTGTTTCAATGAAACCAGCCACCGTCACCAAAATCGGTGTGGGGCTAGCCAAGCTATTATTATTATTACGAGTATATCTCGCTTCGGATTGTATCGGCTTTCGGTCTCTTCTCACTTATGCCCGGTTTCTGACGTGAATTAGCTGGTAGTTTATCTATTCACTAGCGCTTTTGGTTCGAAAACATAAATAAATTGCGTTACCGAGCAAAAATGTGAAAAAAGTTTAACTTTAGAAGATCAATGTGGTCCGTTTATAATTCTAAATACATAAAGAAACGACCTTTATTTATTCTTCTTCTCTTTTTCTTCACAGAAAATGATTATTTTTTAGCAAAAAAAGCTTAAAGCGTAAAAATACTTTACCAAAAATATTCCCAAATTCAAAGGAAAACAAAATAACTTTTTGCTTGAATTATAAAAAGATTCATCTAATGGCTACTAGATGGAACTTTTTGTTCAGTTAAACTCAGTTTATCTAGATTTTAAGTAAGTTCTGAAACCGGCTATTGGTTTGGATTGGTTAGGGACTTGGGCATAGCAGGCCACCAGACGTAGCGTTAAACAGGGGGAAAACGAGCCAACCGATGGCCTGATAGAAAACGATTACGAGACAACACCAGAAAGGTTACAAGTGCGTTGCCGGCCTTTCAAAAAAGATTAGGCTTTCTTCTTGGAGGTTTGAGAATCGTAGTGGTCCAGATATACCGCTGGCGATAATTCATTCTGTACTTTTATTGTGTGCGAAAAAAAAACTCTTGGAAAAGCGCTCAGTGAAAGACTGCTACTCATCTACTATGTGATGTGATGGTGGATGGTGATGAGGCGTAGGACGGTGGCGAAAAGTTGCAGCAGGTATTAGTAGCGTGGGGTTCCTATAATTCCATTCCTATCGGCTTCACTTACCACTCTCCTTTTGAAGACCCTCATTGCATTAATATGTACCCACATATTTCATAAAAAAAAACTTACAACTCTCCTATACGTCGCTCAGCGTCCGTCCATTCTGACATGTCTTCTTGACTAAAACCAAAATGATAATACCAAATATTATTATTATTGATAATATAATGCTCAGTTTAGGGGTCAGACAATAGATGCCATTGGGAACCTTTAGAACTTGAATAATCGGGCCTTGTTAATTTAAAAATAAGACAGTCTTGACCATTTTGTGAAGCTAAGAGTCAGCTCACACCACGCGACGCGACGCGCAAAAGCTTGAATCACTCTATCCACTGCTGAAAAATGCGTTAAAAACCGCCGCTTAGTTTAAAAGATCTAATCGAACAGGAAACTGAGCGACTAATATAATCAACGTGGCAAGAGCTATTAACTGAGATAGGTTTGAAATCTGTTGGTGGGTGGGGACGATTTTTTGCTTGGTCCTTTCATAATGATCTGTTAAGACCTTTTTCAGAAAGGCGAAATATGCGCGTAAGCCTACGTGCGTAGAGCTTCAAGACAAAAAGTCGGGCGACCGACATGTGATAGACGATACGCGCATTAGTACAAAAATACGCGCGTAGCTGCTGGACGCAATGTATTGGGGCCTAGTAACTCGACACACGCGCTTTCTGGACCCAGACTATGTAGTTTTTGCATGAAAGCGTAACAAACAAACAAACTCACATTTAAATGTATAATTAAGTAAGGATTCACCTGTATGTTTTCCTTAGTGTATCAAAGCGCGACAATTCGGCTTCCAAGTCAGTTTTGTTGATGGAGGAGGCGTCATCTCTGTCCTCCTTCAGAGCTGACTCGTCCGGACGTACCGTGGTGGACACTTTGAAACCCGCTGACACGAGAGCACCTGAAATTTAGTTCTTGTTATTCAATACAGTCTAGTTCCGGATAAAAGTAGCCTATATGTTAATCAAAAGCTTAAATTACTGCCATACCAAATTTCATTAAAATCCATTCAGCAGTTTTTGCGTGAAAGAGTAACAAATATCCATACATCCATCCATACATCCTCACAAACTTTCACATTTATAATAGTAGCAGGATAGGCATATTAAGATAAAATATTATAGTATCTTGGCCGTCTGTGACGCCCTTTAACGCTATTTCTAGAAACTGTTTAATTTTATGACATTTTTCTGTTAGCCGTTGCCTTTTCACCTTGTTTGTTAGGCTTCTCTTTGTTGATACTGTACGATGATTCCATACTGTGTTTCCGACGCATCTGAAAATAGAAAAGAACTCATTAATCTACTACCTAATTGTCCCGACACATATCTAAAACTACATTTACACCTACCAAACTACTGGGGCCGGCCTTGTTTTGTAATATTCCAATATTTCTCACCGTTTAAACCTTCCCTGAACTTCCGCAATTTTTTTAAGGCCAAAATTAGCCAAATCGGTCCAGCTATCATTCCTTCATTTCATTAAAAAAAAAAATTGATGTTAAAGGTATAAACTGAAGTTGGTTCCGTTGTCACCAAAGTGACCTGACGATGTGATCCATCCATGAGGGATCGAGAGATCTTCTCGAAGTTTATATGGACACATATTATTATTTTGACTTTTTCTGAAGTAGTCCATGCATATGCTACAAAAAAGTAAGATTTTGCACCAAGGTATACCCTGGATCTGAAAGTAGTGAACAGAACTCCGGAGTCCTTATAGATACATGTTTGGGGATTTCAGCGTTGTTTAAAGATCTGCAAGCATATGCCACTATGTAATTCATTACAGCAGTCATCATCATCACCACTAGTCTAGTAATAAAATAAAACGTTACCTCATCATTCATAGAATTGTTGCCACCGGCTTCCAAGTAGCTAATCAGCTTAGCTTCATTACAAGCTTCTAGACTTTTCTTTCTGGATAGGTTGTCTCTACTGAAAGTAACGTTTAGTATATTATGAAACAAATCGCCTTATAATATTTTTATCTGTTTTCTAGAAATTACTGTCGCTCCTAGATACTTACAGTATCTAGAGTACAGAGTCACAAGTGCGTTATCGACCATGTTTATTTACCTGTCGTGGTGCAGCCTCGCGCGGGGTATGAGCACGGCGGGCGCGGGGGGCGGCGGCGGCGCGTGCGCAGGCGGCGCGCCCATACACGACAGCTTCTTACTACTGGACCTGCTGCGCTGTTGCTGGAGGTGTATGAAAGATTGGTTAAAACAATACTTCAGTGTCAAAACAGTATATTTTAAAGAGCTTAGCTAATAAAATACAGACACGTAATAATAGACTACAGTGTATTGTCTGTATTGATTCAATTTAATTTTTTTGTTAACAAAAAGACATCAGGGCCTTTAATCAAGATGCATTCATAATTTCGACGGCGAAGTTCGAAATCAAAAACGTATGGGATTTGACATAAGTCATCGCTAAGTGACATGTCGCCTCATGTCAAATCCCATACATTTTGTTAACGAACTTCGCCGTCGAAATTATCGAATGCATCTTGAATAAAGGCTCTGTACACTTAAATAATGCTAACAATTTAAATGTCACATATTTACCACGCAATAAAGGAATACAGTGACACATTAGTTTGGTCGAGTTTACTCTTTATCATTACGTTTAGAATAGAATTTGATCTGAACAGAGAAAAGTGGCTCGTAGCGGAAAAGTAGGAAATCTTATTACTTTTATAAATGTTTGTGAGGATGGATGAACGAGTGGATGGATGCATGGATGGTTAGATCGATATTTGTTACTCTTTCAAGCAAAAACTACTGAACAGATTTTGATGAAATTTTGTATGGTTTAGGCTCTGGATTAAAAACAAAGGCTACATTTTATCCCGAAAAAGTAAAGTGTTCTGTGTGAAACTTTATTTCCCGTATGAAGGCGCGGGCTACAGCTAGTAATATAATACGGGAGAAGAGAGACAGTTTATCCTTATGGGAGACTAGTTACACTCTATTTACAGAACTGTACGGGCAACACCTACTTTTACAGTGGCTATGTCGGTAGTTACACACGATACCAGCAAACTTTTTCATTTTTGTTTGCGCGTACGCTTTCGCGGGAAACATATATTAAACTATATTTACCTTGCTCGGTATATAAGGAAGCGATGTGTTCTGCACGCTACAGGTTTCTGCGACCTCCGCTCTTTCGGCTATCAACGCGCGACGATCTGCTCTTTGCTTTGGTATGTTACCCTGATACAGACATGAATAAATATGGCTTACAAAATTGTTGCATAGCAGTAATTTATGAAGTCGAACTATCAATGTCATATTGACAGATGTAACAAGCACAGCCTATCTAGTTTATTTAGCCAACATTTTCAAGTTTATTTTAGTTAGCCAAAAGGCTATATATGTATAGTGTAGCCGTATCTGTGTTAAGCATCTCTCTCATATGTACCAATAAGGAAGAATAGCACAATTATTGCTGTATTATTATTATCACCACTCAAGCGGAAGAAGGATCTGTAAGAACCAAGACGTCGTAGTCCACAAGAAAAATATCTTATCAAATTCACCACCGATAAGAGACAATTCAGTTGCAAGTAGGACCATCCTTACTGCTGTTGCCTGGAAGTGAAATGGAAGAAAAAGAATAAGAAAGAAGAAAAGCGTAGTGTCGAGTTGTCATATAATATGACATTGACAAATTGATTCGACACTTCGTGTGTTCGATTTTCAGCTATATTCTGTTAGTGCAGAGTTCTATTTTCTGTGCTCGGAATTTTCCCCTTACGGATTCCGAACAATATAGTCCCGGCCTTAGGAGTTTTACCTGATGTAAACTAGGCATGCCCTGCATACAGCCGATGACGAAGGTTTGCGTGGCGGGACCCTTCTGGCAACAGCAGCGCTTCGACGCATAGATCGTCACTACAATTATGATCACCGCGCCAATTGATGTCACCGTTATCAGGACCGCTGGAAATATTAATGTATATGCTATTATATTAATTATTGTATTTTATATTCACACAAGCAGACGGATCGTTTGGTCACAGAGAAATAGCTTACACAGAACGACCAATATCGATCGACGCTTTACACCACGTCAGTCTGGCCCCATGCTAAGTATCCGAATAACTTGTATTTCGGGGACCAGATAACGGAAAGTATGTTTAATACTTTTATACTAAATATATAGGTATGATTAAGATTTTCTTGACATTGTTCTTTCAAGACATTGAAAACCGTTTAGGCGGTATTCGAACCCGTGACCTCCGGCTTGAGAGCCGACACGCCAACCACTGAGCCAAAGATGTCGTCAAATGATGGTGATGCTGAAATCTTTATTATAAACTTATGAAAAGCGTCAGATAGCGTTAAATTCTTTAGCTTTTTGTTAAATAATATCGTTAACACACATCTGATACTTTACATACATAAAAGTTTATCCTCAACATACCCTTTAGATTGACTTGACAAGTTCTCCCTGAGTACCACTTGAAGCATTCGCAGATCATCATGTTTTCGCGTTCGAAACAAGTGCCGTGGTAGTTGCAGCCAGCGCAGCCAACAGCCTCGGCTGAAAATATTAGATCAATATTTTGTATGTTCTTGGCCTTTCATTTGATGTATGTTTCGGAAGAAGCAAGTGTGTCAACCTTGCTTTCGATACGTCGCTGAAACTGCGCCTATTGATTGCAGTATCGATTACACGTGTCATACCTACGAGTACGCGCCCGCGCTAATCGGTTCGAGTGTTTACACGCTCGGCTCATCATCGTTTCTGACTACGGGGACGTACTAGCAAACGTTTGGTTCCACCAAAACAAAGTTTATCGTCTGTTACCCAAACGTTTTCATTTCCCACTAAAGATCAAGCAGTCGTTGTAGATGCGGTGGATGATATGCAAATTAAAGATTACGCCTACGCTTTCGGATAAATTTTTGACCCCTCAAAAATTAGGGTTTTTAGCAGAATGTCGAACAACCGAGTTTGTTTATTTGTGTCAACGAAAGAAGTGGCTGAAGAGTTGACTGATGCTCATCAGTGCATTGTTTTGAACAATATTAGAGTACCTATTCGACCACTTATAACGAAAAACAAACGTATTATCCTATCTAATGTTTGTCCAATAATACCACATAATCTTATAGAAGCGAAGTTAGCAGAATTGAAAATAAAATTAGTTTCGCCGGTGTCTTTTATTAGAGCCGGTATAACCGAGCCTGGATTTAGTCATATTCTTAGTTTTCGTCGTCAAGCTTACGTACCACCAGAAGAAATCAATAATTTACCCGAACGAATACAAATAGAATTTAATGGTGTTTCTTATTGGATTTACGTTTCTACCGATTCAATGACCTGCTTCCTATGCAAAAAAGAAGGTCACGTGGCCAATAAGTGTCCTGTTAATTTGAAGTCCAATCCAAATTCCATGTCTGTGAGATTATAGAAATACCAGATTTTCGTCCGCCAATTTCATTTAAAAGACCGCACGCGCCTACTATTCCCGCTGAAATATCGGCGAGGCTATAAGTGAGTCCGACTCGAGCGAAATTTCCGTAGAAAACTCTGGATCGGCTAAAAAAAAGGTCAAAAACTAAAAACAGCTCCCTCACTTGAATTGCAACCCTCAGAATTAAAATAGATTGAAAAGATTCTGCAGAAGTGACGACCCAATATCAATTAAAGATTTTATTAGCTTCCTAGAGTACAGGCAAAATATTCTACAAATAAGTCTCACCTACACAGAAAATATAGATCAATTAGTTAAAATTTTCAAAGAAGTAATACAAAAAAATTTCGTCAAGAAAAGTAAAAAATCGCATAGCTCGTATGATCAAAAAACTTAGTACATAATATAATGGAATTAAAAATTATTCAATGGAACAGCCGCTGTATTTTACCGAAGAAAGTTGAATTATAAACGTTTCTAAATAGGGAAAGTGTTCATATTTGTATTTGTTCAGAAACATGGCTTCCTGAATATAGAACTTTTAATATATCAGACTACTGCTGTTTCAGAAAAGATCGAAATGATGGATTTGGTGGTTTAATTATTTTAGTTCATGTATCAAAAACTTATAATATGATCTACACCACTTCAACAATACCTCATCAATGGCGAAATGTTAAATTTATTGCTTTACCTAAGCGTAATGGCTTCGAATTGAAGTATCGTCCGATTTAGTAGACACTTATTAATTGTTATTTTTAATAAAATTATTACAAAAAGACTAGAAATGATCTTCGAAAGAAATAAATTATTTCCAGACTATATTATAGGCTTCCGTCGAGGACGCTCCTGTTTGGATGGCCTCTCTCGATTCGGCATGGATGTAGAACTCATTTTTATTAAAAAAGAATACCTTTTATGTGCATTTACGGACATCATGGATGCACACAACGGTGTATCAGTCGACGTGCTTACTGAGCATCTTTTTGAATATGGTGTGGATATGCATATTTACAAATATATAAGAGAATTTCTTAAACATAGATTTATTATTTTTGGATTGATGAACGGTGAGGAGATTGTTCGAATATGTCGTGATGGTTTGGCACAGGGGGACCCGATGTCCCCAGTTTTATTTAATACGAGTGGACCCGACAGACGTTGTCCTGCTGGGCTGATTTGTGAATCTAAACCATCCAGGGCGCCACCCAAACGCATACAATAAAATTCATTCAAATCGGTCAAGCTGTTTAGGAGGAGTTCAGTGATATACACACGTACAGCATAATTAGGAATTATATATATAAAGATTGTCACCATTAAAATTAACACAATTAGCTTCTCCTCCTTTAAAAATAATTCAATATGCAGATGATTTTCTATTTTATTGCAGTAACAAGGATATAAGTGAATGTACATTACTCATGCAGGAAACTCTCAATAATTTAAAAAAAAGGTAACATGGGTAGGACTGAGGCTTTCCTCGTTATTAAATGTTTTTATAGTCTAATACGTAATGGGGTTAACGTTCGCCTACAATGGGTGCCTTTCCATGTAGGTATTGCAGGGAATGAGACTGTTGACGCTTTGGCATGTGCTGCACGATCGGAAGGTACAGCTATTAATGTAACTCCTTATTTTACTGATTATTTAGGATACATCAGAAAAAATTGTTTTGTTATTTGGAATCAGTATTTTCAACAAAAATCTGTAAACTCGGGTATTTGGTATAGAACTTTAGTAGACAAACCACCAAAACGTCCTTGGTTTGCAGATGCCAACCTCAGTAAGAGAGATTAAACTCTTTGCTTCCGTATCCGTTCCAATCACATTCCGTTAAATAATTTTACTTTCCTCATGGGCAAAAGAGATAATTGCACCGTTTGTGACCAATACGAGGACCTGTTTCACCTGCTTATGGAATGCGAGAGGAACGAAAGTTTAAGGCGTGAATTTGTTCAACACACTAAATGTACCAACTTGTATTTTTTCGAACATAGCGTTGCATCGTCAAATTTTAAAATAGAATTTAGTGATATATTTCTAAGTTATGTAATTCATTCGTTACATTTGAGAGAATTAGATTTAAGTTAATTGTTACTATTGTTAAATTAAGGCTGACATAATCATGATGACGAGCCTTTAAATAAAGATTTAAAAAAAAGGTGTGGCAGTTTTTGGCTATTTTGACATAATATGAGGTTTGAGGTGAATTCAAGATGGTTGATATTTGAGGTATGGTGAAATTAAGATGTACGCCATCTTGATGTCACCATACTTTTACATGTATGAAGATTTGTTCTGTCAAATGTACGTCATAGCCCATCCTTCGTTTTGATATAATATTTGTTTTGAAAACATTAATCGAAACAATAAAATGATAATCACGATCGTTAAATTAATAAATACTATTACTACTTATTAAAATATATATTTTCAAACACACATATGAAGGCGATGGTCTTCGTTTTACAGCAACATTCATTCTTTTTAATTTAACTCAGTTATTAACTGTATCAAAGAAACGCGACAAAAATACTATCTTACATGAGCAAATCCGTCCAGGGTACATGGTGTTGACACTGAGGTCGGCGAAGCCCTCCAGGCAACTGCAGGTGTAGGTGCCGCGGAGGTTGAAGCAACGTGCATACTCAGAACAATCGTGGAACTGACGGCTGGTGCACTCGTCGAAATCTGAAATTGGCGTGACGACGCGTTACTTCACTGAAATTCAACAACAATTAATCACAACGAAATTTTGGGGAACTTGTATATATAATCATGAATTGAATGCTACCAAAAGTGGAAAATAATTTTGACACTTTTTAGAATACATATTACATACCGTTAATTCAAATTTTCCATAAATAAAATTCATACCGCTAACGTCCAATCTATCCAATACCTGTTCTGCAGCATGTATCGGTGTGCCTCCTAAATACATACCGCTAACGTTTAATCTATCCAATACCTGTTCTGCTGCATGTATCGGTGTGCCTACTAAATACATACCGCTTACGTTCAATCTATCCAATACCTGTTCTGCAGCATGTATCGGTGTACCTCCTAAATACATACCGCTAACGTTCAATCTATCCAATAGCTGTTCTGCAGCATGTATCGGTGTGCCTGCTACATGCATACCGCTAACGTTCAATCTATCCAATACCTGTTCTGCAGCATGTATCGGTGTGCCTCCTAAATACATACCGCTAACGTTCAATCTATCCAACAGCTGTTCTGCAGCATGTATCGGTGTGCCTGCTAAATACATACCGCTAACGTTCAATCTATCCAATACCTGTTCTGCAGCATGTATCGGTGTGCCTCCTAAATACATACCGCTAAAGTTTACTCTATCCAATACCTGTTCTGTAGCATGTATCAGTGTGCCTGCTAAATACATACCGCTAACGTTCAATCTATCCAATACCTGTTCTGCAGCATGTATCGGTATGCCTGCTAAATACATACCGCTAACGTTCAATCTATCCAATACCTGTTCTGCGGCATGTATCGGTGTGCCTCCTAAATACATACCGCTAACGTTCAATCTATCCAATACCTGTTCTGCAGCATGTATCGGTGTGCCTCCTGAATACATACCGCTAACGTTCAATCTATCCAATAGCTGTTCTGCAGCATGAATCAGTGTGCCTGCTAAATGCATACCGCTAACGTTCAATCTATCTAATAGCTGTTCTGCAGCATGAATCGGTGTGCCTGCTAAATGCATACCGCTAACGTTCAATCTATCCAATACCTGTTCTGCATCATGTATCGGTGTGCCTGCTAAATACATACCGCTAACGTTCAATCTATCCAATACCTGTTCTGCAGCATGTATCGGTGTGCCTGCTAAATACATACCGCTAACGTTCAATCTATCCAATACCTGTTCTGCAGCATGTATCGGTGTGCCTCCTAAATAACGGGTGGCCCATAAGTCTCTTGAAATGTAAAAAAAATCATAAAAAAAACTAATTACAATATGAAAAAGGTTTTTATTTTGAAGTAATCTTAATAAAATGGGAATTATTTTTTGAAAATTACATCGTCTAAATGTAATCCGTTACGGTTGTGGCACTCCTGTAAGCGACGTCTAAAATTGTCCATCACTGCGCGGCAAGTAACTTCTGTAATGCTTGCCATTTCTCGTCGAATATTTTCTTTCAAGACATCGATTGACCGCGGGTTGGTTTCATACACTTTACTCTTAAGATAACCCCATAAGAAAAAGTCCATTGGGGTCAGATCCGGACTACGTGGTGGCCAGGCAATATCTCTAGAAGAGGAGTCTTCGAGAGATAACTTTACTAGGGAAAAGTTGACGAACGACGGGCATAGCGGTGTTAGAGGTATGGGCAGTTGCTCCATCCTGTTGAAACCAGGTCCGCGTATTGAAGACTGGAAAATTCTGCAACTCTGGTGCAAAAAAGTTCTCGATCATTGCCACATAGCGCTGCGAATCAACAGTAACCGCGCGACCTCTGCTGTCCTCAAAAAAGTAAGGGCCTATGTTGCCATGCGCTGACATAGCCGCCCAAACTGTCACTTTAGGGCTATGTAAAGGCCTTTCATGTTTGCGATTCGGATTTTCGCAACTCCAGTAGCGACAATTCTGCTTGTTGACATGGCCGTTGATGTGGAAGTGAGCCTCATCAGAGAATAACACGTTATTAAACGATGTAAAGCGGTCGAACATTTCATTTGCAAAATTTAGTCTGTGCATAGGGTCAGTATCTTTTAATTCCTGTACTAATTGAATCTTGTAAGGGTGAAGAAGTAAATCTTTCTTTAAAATCCGCTGTAATGAAGTTCTCGATAAGTTTAATGCACTGGAACGCTTACGAGTAGACTGGGTAGGATTTTCACGAATTGACTGTTTCACTACGTCGATGTTTTCTTCCGTGCGTGATGTCCTTGGTCGACCTGACCGTTTTTTATCCAACGTAGAACCACTCTCCTCGAACTTAGTAACCCAGTTCTTAATCGTTTGAATACTTGGAGTGTCGTTAAAGTTGCGTAAATTGTGATGTTCTCGAAATTTACGTCGCGCAACGGTAGCAGAATTATTGTTGCGATAAAACTCGCGCACACAAAAAGCACGGTCCGCACCAGTGAAACGCTCTATGGCGACTGAATTCCGAAAGACCGTTGGTGCTTCCCCCCTACCCCGCGCGCCATTCTTACGCACCGTTTGAATTTTATTCGAAATTTAAATTTCAAAGGACTTATGGGCCACCCTGTACATACCGCTAACGTTCAATCTATCCAATAACTGTTCTGCAGCATGTATCGGTGTGCCTCCTAAATACACACCGCTAACGTTCAATCTCTCCAATAGCTGTTCTGCAGCATGTATCGGTGTGCCTCCTAAATACATACCGCTAACGTTCAATTTATCCAATAGCTGTTCTGCAGCATGTATCGGTGTGCCTCCTAAGCTGAAATTGTTGTGTCTCAGGTATTTCTCTATCACTTCCTTCAAACGGTTTTCATGCGCGTTATCTGAGAGCTACAAGGGTATAAAACGATCAATTATTATTAAGATTTTTTCAATTGAATACAGGGTTTATATGTTTATAAACATAACAAAAACTTTCCTACTTTATTGTCCTAATATGCTACATAATAGAAGAAAAATATGTACCTGTACATAGAAATCATTGACGACTCCCTCGTAGTCTCCTTTAAAAGATCTAATGACCACAGGATGGAACTTCGTAATATGTACTCCATGGTAGACATCACGTAAGTCTGACTGCATTATCATCCTATTGATACCCTCATATGACGATACAGCCAGGTCATGGTATTCTTTGCTTGAATTGTCGGACAACTTCTCATCAAATCGCAAACGTTCATTCCCACGCGATCCCAGAGCCAGACTAACTGAGTACGTGTATGTTGCTAGAAAAGAAAAGTTCAATTGAACATTTTGTCTCTATGAAACAAATTTCTTTAATTTATGCTGTTATAAAATATTCAGCAATTTATCTGTATGTTTAATAGCTTTCAAATCTTATAATTTAAAAGAGACAATCTTATATATACATAATGGGTATGAAACTTAGTATGTAGGGAGTTTTGAGGTAGAAAAATCGACCTAGCTATGTCTTATTCCTAGGAAACTGCGCATTTTTAAGCTACCTATATAATATGTATGTTTTTTAATTCCTCATGCAACAATAATCAATAATTCGACTCTATTATAAGTCCGATTTAGTCTGCGAATGTATAATTTTTGATTTGTGCGAAAATTCGAAATGTGATGAATTCAAATCCCGGTCAGATAAACATTTTTGTGATTCATTTAATTTTTTTAATTTATTAGAACTCAGACGTACTAATCGTTTAATTATGCATACTTTACATAAGACTTACGTTTACATGGACGATCGGGGAACATTCTTGCAAATCCAGGTCTACAAACACATTTCATCATGCCATCAATTCTTTGACACCTTTCGTTTCGTGACGCCTTGCAATCAGGTTGACATTCCTTGCTATATCCTACTCCTGCAAAAATTTTAGGGAAATTAAATGTTCTTGAATTCACAAAACAATGTTCTTATATAATTATAGAAAATTACCTAGTATTTACTATCAGATTTCATAATTATTACCTGTTATAGGATGTCCGACGTTAGTCGTTTCCAAATATGGAGCACCAGCCAATAATATTTCTCCGAATAAAACTTGAGATACTCCATTGTTATTGACCTGTTCATCCCTCGTAATACCTTCGTAGTCACCAGCGTCAATATCGGTATTAATTGGAGGTAATTTTCCACCATTTTGTGATTTGTTCATTACCACAAAGAATGTATCATTTTCCTTCTCTTCTTCTGTTTCTTGAATCTTTTGGATATTTTCTGTTACGTCGTTATTTTTGATGATATAATTTTCACGTTCCTCAGAAGACATTGAAATATCATCAAGAGCTATCTTAGTAGATGGCATATTTTGCACAGATGTGGGTTCAACTTGAATGGGAATATGTTTTGTCACAGTTTCTATTATAGTTGTAGGTAGCACTTGAGTGTATATTTCAGTAACTACATCTACGACCGTAGACGTCTCAGTGTTTGTCAAAACTAATGTTTCAGTTACAGCTCCTTCTGATTGACTAATTAAGCTTGTCTTGGTATGAGTTACAGTAAGAGTGTGCGTTAAATTGACATAACCAATGCTTGAGACCGTTTCTGGGGGCTCAGATAGAGTTTTAGTATGAGTAATAACAGTGGTTCTAAATTCTGTTTTTGTGGGAACTATGTCATCCGATATTTTGATTTCATTACCAGCATGATGTGTTTGATGACTGTTGGATGGTAAAACTTCCTTACTTACCGTAAGTGTAGATGTTATAGTCTTTTCAATAATTGATGTAATATCTGGCGAGATTGTTGGTGCACTAAATTGTTGAGTTGGTGCCACATAATATTCATCTGGTGAAGATTCAGAACTCTCAATAATATAGGTATTTTGTATAGTAGTTGGCTGAGATGGCAAAGGTGTGACTACTTTATTAACTGGGGCAATTCTTGTCGGGTATAGAATTTCAGGTCTAGTCAGGGTTCGAGTTGGTTTAACAGCGGAAAACGGTTTAGTTGGTAGTTTGTATTTGGGCGTTGTAGATTTTTTGTCGTTGTTTCGAATTGGATATGGTTTTCTAGTCCTATTTCTGTTTCCTAAAGTACTTGCTGTGGTCGTATTTACCATTTCGTAGTCGTTGTTATCATCATAAGATTCAATACTACCGTGAGGATTATAAATCGGTCTAGGTTTCGGTTTAGCTGTAGAACTTTCGTGTGTTAATAATACAGTATCATAATGCTTTTCTGAACTTTTTTCTGTTTCGCTAGATGTTTCATACTCATACGAGTATGAAGTTTCAGAAGAATAGTCCTTTATTTTAGTACCTGCATCATCTAATATTTTTGATGGCAATACAACTTGTTGGGAATGAACGGATGTAGGCGCAAAGTTTATACTAGATGAGAATTCTATACCAGATGAAGTCAACCATCCAGATGATAACGGCGTTGGGAATATAACAGAATTTGGAATATGTGTAGATATGGAAGTTTTTTTTACCAAAATCGTAGGGGGCTGAATTGGTGGAGGTAATAACTGCGATGATGGCTGATCTCGATTTCCCAAAGGTCGTTTCGCTTTATTCAAAATATCGTAAGTTGGTCTATACGTCGATATTTCTTCCTGGGTAATTGGTTTTTTGTTAGGCTTTTGAGTTGGCAGTCTAGGTGCCAACGATTTTGGTGGTAGAGCCATATACGGAGGAGGTGTTCTTATTGGTAAAACAGGCTTCGGAGGAAGCGGCTTACGCTGCAAATGTCTATTAGGCACGTGGATTCTAGGAGGTGGTGGACTCATGCCCATTATTTGTTCCGCGTCAGTTGTAGTCTTGAAATTATTGTTTGAAGTCGGCGGAGGAGGCGATAAGTCAATTATGTCAGTTTTTGATCTATTCTGATCTAAGTGCGTAGATATAGTGTATGAAGGTAAGGTAGTTTTTTCAGACACCTTTACTATAATTGGCTTTTTATCATGTATCTGAACTGTCGAAGTAATAATGCTGGCATTATTTATACCTTTGGTTAGATTTGGAGATGATTTGTATTTATTAGGCAAATTATCTTCGTTGAGGTAAGTATTTTTAGATGATGATGTACTCATAGGTTTGACACTTATCTCTTCGCCTACATTAAGTTCCATATTATCCTCATATGACACGTTGGTAGAATTAACAATTAATTGGTTTATTTGCCAATGAGGTTGCTGTAACTGATGATCTAATGTATACATAGCCGTGTTTATTGTGAATGGTCTAGGTCTACTATACTGATCATTATTAAAAACTGTTGCCATATTATTAGCATGATACGCAGGTTCCGTGAAGAGTCCAAATGACTTTTCTGTTTGTGTTTCTGAGATTAATTGTGTGTCTCTTATATTAGTTTGTACAGGTTTTGTAAACGTGGCATTGCTGGCAGAATTTGTCTTAAATTTATGTACTTCAATCGTATTATTAGAAGAGGCAACAATTGGAACTTTGACTGATTCTGAGCTTATTTCTCCATCTGCATCGCCAATTGTTTCATACGAATCGTCCCCATCATAAACTTCATCCGCATTTTCGTAAACGACCTTCACAGACTCACCCTGAGCTGGTGTTCTGGTATTTGCTGTAGATGGCCATCCGACATGCTTAATTGGTATATTATATGTTATTTGTTTATCATCAGGAATAGAGGGGATGTACTGATCATGTTGATATTGTGATAACGCAGATCCATTTGTCGCTTTAATTTCACTTACTTTGCTGAATGGCTTACCAACATTAAAGTTATTAATTGAATGCTTAGTTTTTTGATCCCATAAGTCTGTCGGAGGTTTTCCTACCGTAGCTAGCTTGTTACCAAATTCAGGCAAATTATCTGTGTTTAGATCATAGTTAAGAGGAATCATTACTCTCGTTGATGTTTCAACGTTGATTTTTTTAACATTGTTTTCATTTATAATACTGGAATACCATCCATGTGAATTAGTTTGTGTGTTTTGAGGTTGGTTGTCTGGTACAAATTTATTATTAACATTATTTGTTTCTTTCATATCTTTACGCATGTGTAACGATTCTTTATTATTGTAAATTGATTCTTGATAATCTTTCACCATAGGGAAATTGGCGTGACTATTTATCGACGAAAGTGTATTGCCTACAAATGTGGCTCTTTGAGGTTGCTGAGTACTAGAAGAAGAATGTGCTCCATTCACAAAAGTATTTGTGACGTTGTATGTATTTCTATTATGTGATAGTTTGTTCTTCATATCGCTGTAAAGGTTATAAGGTGAATAGCTATTCTGACTGGATATTGTTGGAACTATTTTTCCATGCAACGCAACACTTTCATATTTTGCTGGATCGTCTTCAACTCTTATGGCGAAGTTAGTTCCAATAGGAATGTCAGCATTAACTTGACCATTTTGTTGCGATGTACTTATGGGTACAGTTATGCTAGATCCAATGATGTGTCCTTGAGAGTTAGCAGTATCCACATTTGTTGCAGTACTTAATATATGTGTAAATGAACTTTCAGAATCAGGGCTTACTTTAATGGGCTTATGGACAATATTGCCAGTTGTTTTTGTCAAAGTTTTCTGAGTATTTGGTTTTTGTTTATTAGTAGATACATAATTGTGATGGTTTTCAATGGCAGGAGTATGGAAACTACTTTCAACAGTATGTGATTGCATAGGAAAGTTGATCGTATAACTGGAAGTAGGTTCACTATTAGGCAGTTGAGAAGCAAAATAAACTTCAGAGGTAACTTTTGGTGGCAGCTGATTAGGTATCGGGTGTTTAATATTTAAATGTATTTTAGTATCTTGAACTGGCTGAGTATGCACAGTAGGCCTCTTGTGATGTAAATTACTTTTTTCTTGATAATTTCCTTGGTTAAAATGTAGTTTAGGTGGTGGAGGTGGAACTGCTAAGAAATTTTCATATTCCTTGTCAATTACTTCTTTTACCTCATTTGGCTTATTATTTTTATTGATTCTATTAAACTTCTCCAGATCATCCTTCACGTTATCAGGATTATAAACTGTAATATGTGGCCCAACTCTTATATGAGCCTCTTGAATGCTAGTAGGTGGAGGTATTTTACTATAATCTTTAGGGCGTTTGTTTTCATTTTTAACTTCATAATCATTATCTAAGATATTCTCTTTATCTGTAGGTGAAGTATTTATTTTATATGAACCACTTAAATATTTTTCATCAGGCCTTATGTAAAACTGATTTTTATTCGGAGATACATTATGAACATTAGTCATTTGAGGAGCGTCAATACTAAAACTACCAAAATATCCAGGTTCTGGATATGGCAGAGGTGCATCAACATAATTACCAGTCTTATGAGGTTCAGATGAACCAGCGAATACTAAAGCCGTGGTACTTCCATGAGGAATTAAAACATTAGCTACTTTTGATGGCTGTATATCTACCAAGAATGGTTTTGTAATTGAATCATCAGGATCGAGATTAGAGTATTCACCATCAGCAATTATTTTACTGCTTACTATTTCAGATGAACTTGGGCTATTGTCAGCTGTATGTTCTTTATTTTTATCATTTTCTGTAACTTGATAACTTGATTGCCCAAGCAAGTTCTTATTCACATTTGGTCTTATTAAAGACGGAATGTAGTCCAAAAAGGCTGGCCTTCCATGATTGAGTAAAACAGGTACATTTTTATTATTCACATGTTTATTGAAATCATTTGAAGACATTTTTGAAAAATTTGTCTGATTTGGCTGTTTTACATATTTCGTAGTTGTATGTTGACTTATCGGCCTAGGTAAAATATTATTTGTGACTTTTTTAGTAGCCTTAGGCAAATCAGGGGGTCTTAAATCGAAAGAATCATCTATAATTTGATCACTCTGAGGGCGGTTTTCACGTATGATATAATGCTCATTACCTGAAACGTAATTTTCAACAGGTGGTGGACTAACATAATTATGTAATTTTAGTCCGCTAGCTCCCAAAGTAAGAGGCCCTCCCACAGCAGGCTTTCCAACAATCACATCAGAATTAGCAGTTATAATTTCCCCAGGGCTGATAGGAATCCCACTAATCAGTAGAGGACTTTCGTGAACTGATTTTAAAGGAATGTGAGATTTAGAATTTTTTAATTCAGCTGCCCAAGCCATATTTTGATGTAAAGTAGCATTTGTGAAAGCAACCTGAGATTCTGCGGTTTCCATATCATCTACTGGTATATACATAGGAAAATTTCCTTGTTTGGTTTCCATGCTGTCAATTCTTTTATTTGCATTGTAAGAATTTATATGTTTTATTGGTATAACTGTCGTTGTGCTTGTTGGGCTAGTAATAGTCTTATTGATATTATCATGACGCTTCATAAAACCACCAGTCATTTTTTCTATAACAACAGGTGCTAATTGAGACAAACCTTTAATGCCCAATGATCCAAGTTTAATTAGTTCTGCGACTACTAATTTATTTGCGTCAACCTTTTGTGGTTTTTCGTTCTTATTTTTACTTGGGTTTTTATGGCTTGAAGTTTTGTTAGGTTGACTCGATGACGGAGCTTGTTCATTCGTTAAAAGGTCATTTGCTTCTATTGATAAAGTATTCTTTTCATCTGAGTAGTCACTTATTACTTCAGTATATTTTTCTACAATTTTGTCGGTTGGAGCTATTTGAGAACTACTTTCATATTCATATGGTCGATACTGTGTCTTCTTATCAACGGGATCTTTGCTTGTAGACTTTATTTTAATGTCACTAAACCTTGTAGTTTTCATTGTATACTTGTGTGAATCAGAGCTATAGTCGTTTAAATTTGTGTACTTTGTTTTCAAATTTTCCGTTTTGGTATGACTACAAGAACAAGAAGTGGTGGTGCAAGGTGCATGATTGATTTCCGAAGGCTGAATTAATTCAAAATTATCCTCCTCGTCATTGTCTATTCTTTTGTTTATTTTATGAACTTGACTTGAAAACATATTGCTCGTTTGAGTTGGTTGTACAGTTTTTACATCCATATATTTCGTCTGAAAGTAAATAATGATTACTATTATTAGTTAA
Organism: Phengaris arion; assembly: GCA_963565745.1. Taxonomy (NCBI): domain Eukaryota; kingdom Metazoa; phylum Arthropoda; class Insecta; order Lepidoptera; family Lycaenidae; genus Phengaris; species Phengaris arion. Next base: position 4,594,394 of record OY751448.1, read on the forward strand.
ATTGTTAAACACAAAAAAAAATCAACAAAATAATCATATTTAAAGGATGAACAGTTAGTAGGCAAAATATAATTTAAATTAAAATTTGGTACAAATATAAATTGTGTGGGGTAATACTATAGTTTACTGACAACGGTAAGGGACCTATGAAACCCAGGACACAGCTTAATTTTGGGGTCTCAAATAAGCCTTACTTTAGTCGGCTTAAGCTCTGTAAACACGTCCGTGGCGTATATATTAGTAAGTGATTCTGTTGTGACCACTGAAACTATAGTTTCAAATGTTGACACAGCGCTTCGCTTATTTTGAACTACTGTCGTTAAATAAGTGTATGTTGTCATACACGTCTTGATTATATAGTTGTGTTGCATAAATTGGTGTAATGGAAAATGTGCACTTAAATGTTCACGATTTACTACAGTTGACACTGCTGAAGAAATCAATGACTTGTTAGGAGTCGAAGTCACGTGATTATAGGTTGGCTTAATCGATGTTATGTGCTTTACTCTCCGCTGTGAAATAATTGTTTGAATAAGATGTATTTCTCACTATATCATATTGTTTAAGATTAAAAGTATGTAGTTATAAATTAAGTACCTGTTCAGTCCTATCATTAATCCCTTTATCTTTTACCAAAACTTCTACACCGTTTGACATTATCCTTGTGGCTAATTTTTTTAGCCTCCTTTCATCTTCTGCATTATCTTGAGATACGTCTATGTCTCGCCCAGGCCTCCATGGTGAATTATCATAAACAATTCCGTTAGTGTTAAATGCTGTAAAATTTTACCAATAATTTTCAATTTAGATAATTATGTTTCATATTTTATTTTATAATTTATAAAATTCAGTCTATTTACAACCACTTTGAATATTTAATCTAAAATCTTTACCTTAGCTCTATCTACCTCCCAAACCTCTAAACGTACAATTAAGTTAATGCTTAAAATTAACAACCTTTGCTTTGCAAATATTATATACAAAACATGCCTTGGTTAAGGAGGTAAAATTTTAAAAAATCTTTTTTGAAGAAAAACAAGACGGTACGTGTATTTACTATTATATTTTGTATCCTTCCCAGTTTGTTTTTTCAAACCTTCCTGCTTCACGATTTTTATTTCTATTAAGATATAATATGAAGCTTTTTGTTATAATTATTTGTCATACAATAATTTTTATTGTTAAATTAGTCTTCATGTATCAATCTACAATAAATACTACCTTGCAGTACAAAATAAAAGCAATCAACTTCTACCGTGTATATACATCGTATTTACAGGATTAAATTAAAATGTATTTAATTTTACACAATCTAAGATGCTACATATGACTGCCCCAATAGAAACACACTACACCTTTTTTACAATATTGCAGACAATTGTTTAAGCACAATGCAAAAACTTTTTTTTAAGAAATTTTAAAATAGGCCAGCCACATAATTTTAAATCCATTATTAATTAAAAGAAAGTTTTTTAGTTAAAAATGGATTCATATACATCTTTGTGCATTATGAAATAACAAACAAACTCACCTTCTCAGATTGTTGGAGACTCGGAAAGGAAACATCCATTGGAATCCTGGAAGCTTCAGATTTAGTCTAGTCTTGTCATAATGGTCATGCTCATGAGTCAAAAAAATGTATTACTAAGTATTGGGGTGGCCTTCATCAATTTATTAGTCCTTGTGTAAAATATGATTTTGGTAGGATTATACCTAATCATAGAAGTACCTACTAAATAATCATAGAAGCTAAATTGTTCATGTTATTGAAAAATACTTAAATTTACTTTTAAATAAATTTTAAAAAATAATAAAATACACCAAGAATTTTGAAATTTCAATTTCTGAAAAGCAATGGTTATTATTAAAAGATGTTATCTGGATAAGAAATAGACAAACATTTTTAGTACTATCTTAATTAAGTCTGTATGTTATCGTTGTGTTATGACAATTTAACTAACTGCTGTCATTTCAAAAACTTTTGGGAAAGAAAAGATTGAATTCCATTAACTTGTTTATTATTTCGTTCGCAATTTACAGTAAAGCAATATGAGTATAAGAGTTACATAGTGTAAAATTATCACCTAAAACATTATGATTTATTCTTAGGCAGTGATTTGATAAACTAGTTATCTAAATTACATTTTTATTAAAAAATCGGCACCTGATAACAATATCAACATTTTTGGCGATCTTACGAAGAATAAGGTTTACATAAACATATAATTAACTATCTACATGGTTGAAATTTAAAGAGTATTTTATTCTTATACATAAAACTAAAACTATAAGGCACTATTCGTACTATCATACAAAGTAAATAAATAACTAAAACATTATTTATACCTAATCAGTTGTTTGGGCTTCAAGAGTTGTCATCCACAGAACTTTGTTTTTGATCTCTGATCGTCGAAGTTGTTTGTAATTTTACAACGTATGTAGGCGATGCGTCGTAGCTTACGTGGTCACTTATTTTACCGACTATACTTTCCAAACTTTGAGTTTCAACTTGTAAATCACTGTAAGAGCTAGCAACGTACTTATCTAGATTAGTGTAAATTGAATTTTCAAGCAAACTGTCATCCTGTGAACTCGAAAGCTGATCGATGCTTGGCAATATCGATGGTAATATCCTAACATCCTCATAGTATATTGCTTCACGTTTTCTGACTGTCTGTGTATCGTCACTGACTACCGTAGATAGAACAGTGCTGAATTCACCGGGATGTTTGCCAGAAACGTATAAAGTGACAATGCTAGTAAACTTTTTCGGTGCCGGTGGGGTTGGCTGAGCAGCTGGAGCCTGAGCTTTATGCTTATGACGTTTGCGAGAATGTGTAGTTGGCGAAGTAGAGTGTGGTGTCGGTGGTGGGGGTGGGGAAGGAGGGGTGTCTTCTACACTTTCTGGTATGGAGATATCTTCTGAAAAATCTTCTTCGTTGCTATTCAGGTCGGACAAAATGTTTGGTTTCGGACTATTGCTGTAAATATCATTGATTAAATTTTCATTTGAAAGAAAATTATTTTGGTTTGGCAGCAAGTTGTTTTGTCCAAGATTGAAGTTAGGTTGAGCAAGGCCAAGCAAGGGATTTGCTGTTTGTAAGGAAAGAGCCTGTTGCTGCTGTTGTTGCTGTTGCAATAGAAGCGGCAAAAGTAGTGAATTGTACTGTGGGGGAGGTGCTAATACTGTCGGTGTAGTAACAACTGTATCAGTGAAATATTCAGTTGCTGTAATTACTTCAATTGTTGGATCAATGATTGTCGTTAAGATAGGAATGCCACGGAAAGTGATAGGTAAAACAGTTTCCCTAGCATCTGTTACCGTCGTTACATATGTTGTCGTTCTTGTTTTGTACTCTGTTACAGGTGTTTGTACTACTGATTGTTGAGGTAATAAAGCCTGACCTTGTAAAGCCAACAGAGGATTTATACCCGGCTGCTGATTTCCTAACAGCAATTGAGAAAGTAGTAAGTTCGCTAATGGAACATTTGAATTTATTTCTGGTGCGATTGTCTGAACTACTGGTTCGACATTATATATAGTACTAGGTAAGATGTGTGAATATGAAGTTTTACGACCTCTTATCGTTGTTGGCGTGAAAATAACGGTAGTTGTTGGTGTTTCATGAAGTACATATTTTGTTATTTTAGTTGCCCCGTTGTCGCCTAATCCTGTGGACTCTACTGCAAGTACTAACTGTTGGTTGCCAAGAATACCAATAGAAGTTGAAATTTGATTGAGTAAATGAGTTTCGACCTTCGGCTTAGCAGTCAATAGGTTTTTATATTCGGTTACTTTTCCATTTACAACGGGAACTGTAACTTCAAATGGTATTTGGTGAGTCACGGTAATTTTGCCATCATTTAAAATACTGTCGTATTTATTAAATCTTTCGCCGCTAAGGTTTTCGAAGGAACTTCTTTGTCTACTTGTGGTAGTGCGAGATCGGGATCTACCTGTAGAGGAACGAGAGGAACTAGATCTTGATGATGGAGTACTTTTATGAGATAATCGAGGTGCCTTGGGTCTTGAAGAGTGGGTAGTTGTCCTGGAGGATGGTCTTGAGTTGCCTCTTCTATAGGCAGGAGCTGCTGTAGTTGTGGTTCTACTTTCCCCCCGTACTATGTACGGTTGCCTGGCAGAGGATTTAGGAGCTGCAGATGTAGATGGGTTGCGGTTTCCTGAAGATAATCGGCGACCAGATTTTGGTTTCGGTGCTGCTTGAACGGGGGGCTCAGTTTCTGGTTCTGGCTCAGGTTTGCGAGTGCTACCTGGTTTTAAAGCAGGTCTTCGGAAGTTGGTGAATTTTCTACTACCAAAGTCTACCTGACGTTTAGTACGTCGCTTAAACGCAAATGGTCTTATCTGGACTATATTAGGGGTCCTCCTAAATTGAGGAGTTGGTGGTGTAGCTACTTGTTGCTCTTTTCTATTAGATGCATCATAGTCATTATCTTCGAATTCTTCCTCTTCTTGTAATAATTCTTCACTTTCACTGACGTTTTGTTCTTCTTGTCGAATTTCTTCCTCTGGCTCGAGCTCCGGTTGCTTAAATAGATTTCTTTTAGGAAATAATGCATTAGGTCGTTGTCTTCGCAAAGAAAGTAATGGATTAGGTGTAGTACGAGTAGTAGTCCTTCTTGTGGTAGTTGTGGTAGCGCGTCCACGAAGCGTTGCACTTCTTTTTGGTGCAGGTGTGGTAGATCGTGGTATAATGGCTGTACCAGGCTGTCTTGCAACTGGTGGTCGTCTGAATTTATGTAATGGATTATTGGTTGTTCTTGGATTTTCTGTCACTTCATCTAGAGAATCAGTAACTCCTTCATCTTGTTGAGTTGCGAAGGTATCAAATTCATTTTGGTCTGCTGGCGGATTTGAAAATGACAATGATTGTCTACCGTTTCTTAGCCTAGACGATGCTGTAGGCCTTATTATTCTTGCACTTGCAGATCTACTTGCTAAATCCAAACTATTACTTCGGAGAGAGCTTGATCTAAATCCGGTCCGTCTCGATGTAGGTTGAATGCTTCCTCCCCTTGAAAATGAGCCTGGTCTTGAGGAAGGAACGTTAGCAGATAAATTTACTGTAGGACTACCTCGACCTGCAAACTTTCTTCCAGGAATGGACGAACTAGGCACAGCCGATTGTTTTCTACTGCTTCCAAAACCACTGGATGCTCTTACAGCTTTTAAGGTAGGTGTAGCTGTGATTGTAGGTGTAAAATCAGCACGAGTTATTGTGGTTGCACTACTTGGAATGGGTTGGCGCTTAGGACTAAATGTGGGTCTATTTCGTGAAGCGAAAGGAATTATAACTGGTGTAAATGAAGGCTTTTTGGTGGTAAACGTAAGCCTGCCTTTTTTCCTACTATTGGATTCATCTTCTTCCTCCTCGCCAGATTCCACTTTATATTCAGTTGTAGTTTCAGGTTCGGCCACGGAACTCTCAATAACATCAGGAGTGGGAGTTAAAATTTGAGGCGACTCAGTCGTTGTTGTTGACGATAAATTATCAACTGGCAAGGTTGTATTATTATTCGTAACAATGGTTGAATCACCTGATATAACTGCTACTTGAGAAAACAGAATTTTCTTTTCAGTTGTAGTTTCAGAAGCATTATTTACAATAGGTTTCACTTCTGCAAATAAATTATCAATATAAGTTCCCTGTAATATAGTAGATGTAGGAGCAGAAACATTGGGTAACATTGTAGCTTCTATTTGCTCTTTTACCTTGGTAGGACTAACGATTGATTTGTCACCGAGGTCTTGTATTAAATTCTTGTCAATGCCTCCCGTGGGAACCTTTCGCCCAATTTGGTTGTCTTCCACTACTTTAGTATTTTCAACAATATTAGTTTCTGTTTCAAGACTGCTTCGTACTTGCGATGTATTACCGACATAGAACGTCGTAAAATATGTATATGTTGTATAAAACGTTGCTTTGCCATCATCTTGGTCTAAATTATCTTGAATAATTGATGGTTTTATTGGGTCTAATAAATTTTTATGTGGTAAATCACTTACTATATCGATAGGTGTCGTATCTATTGGACTAATAGTTGGAACTGAGTGTGGCGTTGGAGTGACGACATTAGACACGATTTCTTCTCGGCTTGTTATAGTAGTAGATTTATCCTTGTATAATGTAGTCCAGTACGTGAAAGTAGTATAGTAGGTTATAGGCAAATTATTTACTTCTTCAGGTTCCGACTTAGGAGATATTGTTTCTGTTACTACATTAGTAATCGTTTCCAATCGACTTTTTACCTTACTTGAATCTTTGCCGATATACATTGTAGTAAAATAGGTAAATGTAGTATAGCTTGTTTGAAGTAAAAGTGTTGGTGATGGTAATATTTCTTCAATATTGCTCTCTGAACTTATTTGATCATCTAATACGTTGTTACTGTCCAAATATTTTGTTTCTCCTTTTGAAGAAGAAGATTTTATATCAGTAATAAACGAATTTTCGGAGAGAATCGGATTGGATTCAACACTAAACAACATATCTACCTCAATAGGCTTAGGCTTAGACGGGTCCTTTCCTTTCAGTTCTTTAATATTATCTTGTTCCAAGGAAACACTACTTTCTTTAGAAGAATTTTCTTCAGAATTATGTGCTGTAAGGCCTTTGATTTGCTTGCAATTTCTAAAATCAAATTGAGCTCTAGTAGTTTCAACAGACATTTGATTCGTTTTTGATGGTACCAATTCATTAGGACCTACAAAGTTAGTATAAACTTCGCTTCGACTACACACATTTGCATCAGATCCAACATAAATTGTTGTAAAGAATGTGTAGGTTGTAAAGTATGTTTTAACACCATCGGGCTTAATACTTGCTATAACATCCTCACCAAGAATAGGTGTAGGGGTTTGTAAGCTATAAGATTGATCTTCTTCAACTGACTCAATAACGTCCTTATTTTTTACCAAATCAATTATACTGTTGATTGCATTTGTTTCTGTCGATTTCTCTGTTACAACACTTGTTGGTGCTATTTCATCTTCATTATAAGAATCAAAAAGTGATGGATCAAAATTTGAAAGGTCAACAGTTGATGTAATAATACTTGTGATAATAGACTTATGGCTAGCAACACTAGAGGTTTGATCCCCAAAGAAAGTTGTAAAGTAGGTATACGTAGTGTATAAAGTTTTATAAATTAAATCGATCTCATTTTCAGATTCATTTATTTTATCTTCTTTAGGTTTGTTATCTTCTACTGGCGTATGTTCCGTAGTTACAGATATTTCAACATGACTTGTAACTGCTTTTTCTGTGGTAGTAGTAGTCTTTAAAGTAGATGTTTGTGATTGAGGTTCATTTTCTACTTGATTTTTTTCTGTAGTTACATGTTCGTGAGTTGTTACTTCTTTTTCATCTTTATCTTGTTCTGGGACATGCACAGTAAGTTTTTCAATATTTTCCGTATTTGATTCGGGTTCTAAAGCAGGAGTTGAATTGTTATCGGTTTCCTGGATGGTTACAGGTATTTCTATGTGGCTTGTATCTGTATTCTCATATTCATTCGACAGAACAGATGTCGGTTCAATGTCAATGTTTGTTTTACATACAACATTCGTTAGATAACCAACATTACTTTCAACTACCACATCAGATTTTATTGAGGTCGTTGTTTCGGTACTTTCAAGTGGTATGAAATACGTTGTTAAATATGTTAATGTCTTATAAGCTGTTGTCATAGTTGATAAGGTTTCAATACCATAGGTGCAGAAAACTTCTTTGTGTCTATTTAGCTTATTTTCTGTTGTAGTTTCAATTTCATATGATTCATCACTGTGACCACTTTCAGTAGTTGTCTTAATGTCTTGGTCACCTAAAGTAGTTCTTTTGTCTTCATTTTCCGCCAAGTCTTCGTCTTCTTCGTTATTTTCAATAATTTCTGCTGCTGTGTTTTCTGACTCATCAGCAGGATTTGTGAATACGTTATCCAAAATATTTTCAGTCACGACAGACTCTTTAGGATTTGTAGTGAGAGTAGATGAAGGAGAAATAATTTCTAAAGGCTCGGTAGCATGTGAGCTAAAGTCTTGATCTTGTACAGTATTAATGTCTTCTGTATTCCTCGTACTGTCGGTAAATGTATAAGCTGGTTCCGACGGTTGTATAACATCAAGATTCAAATCAAACCCATTGTTATATTTCACCTGGACAGTATCTGGTATTTTATCGTCAACGTTGTACATAACCTTTTTGAGGCTTTCTTCGTCTATGTAAAGATTTTTTTCAGAACTAGTTTCACTACTACTGCTAGTCGAGATTGCAACCCTAGTAGAAACTATTTCATCAGGATTATAGGTTGATGTGGCAACGGGAATATCAGCGGAAAGAAAAGTTATTTTGGTAGCTAAATTTTCCGCGGGTTTCGAAACAGTGAAAACATTAACTTCGTCGGGTTTTGGCTGACGAACAGTTGCTGTATTGGGACTAAAGATTATAACAGTATCTCCTACAACAGTTGTAAAATCAGCGAAACCAGCATAAGTGAACGTAGTCTTTGGTTTTGGTTCACTACTATGCCCAAACAACTTTTTAGGTAATTTTGTTTGTGGTAAAGGCTGTTGAGGTGAATATCGAGACTCAACATTATCAATATAGTAAAATATAGGAGAAAATTCATTTTTAATCGTGAAGGTCGGTAAATCATAATCTGGTTTAACTTTAACTACACTCGATTCGTTTATTGTCTCAGCATCGTTTCCTACGTTTTTTTTTATTGGTTCAGTTACGGTGTCAAACGCTTTACTTTGACGGTGCAAAGATTCAACTGTATTTAAAAACGCGGGACGAATAAGTTCAATATTTTTTTCACCTTCGATAGTTGGTCCATCAAGATAATTATACACTTCAAATTTGGGCTCTTTTTCGATAACTTGAGCTTTGCGTGCTTCAGGTTCTTCAAATATTTGATTGTCGTCAGGCGGGTTTTCATAAATTACAGGAGGAGAATTCCATGTTTTGTAACCGTCAGTAGATGGCATACTAGCGTAAATAATATCCGTCTTACTGCTAGGAGCCAAGTAATCCGTATTTTTCAAAACAAACTTGTCTGGATCTACAATTCCCAGATCCTGTTTTAAATTCCATTTACCGTCGAAGGCGGAGTGTATACGCGTGGATTGTACTACAAAGGGATCGTCGGCGACATTTGTGGGCTTGCTATAAAGGACTAGCGAAGATTTAGTCAATAGTTGAGCATATATTCTCCCGTTGTCCAAAGTGGTGCCAAGTATTTGCGTAGCGAATTCCGTTGTAACTCCATCTTGAATGAACGTTCTTGCCGTAGAAGTTAGAAGTCCAATCAGAGGTTTTACGCTGTGGTAGCGCCCAATTTTCGTGTTATAGTCATTTCGGTTTTGGTCGTTAACTAGAAGAACTGTCAGGTCTGGTAGTTCGTCACATCGTCGTTTCGTCAAGTCGTGGATAGGATATTGTGTAGGTGCGTATTTTACAAGGTCCATTGAGTTCGGAGTTGACCACGACCCGAGGATTAGATTTGAAAGAGAAAGAAAAAACATACAATTAATAATGCATTAAGAATAGAATAGAAAACTTAGGTTACTAAATGCAAGCTAGAGAGAAGGATATATTATTCAATACGTTAGCACTAATTTATACAATGCTTCTCTTATTTGATGACTTTATATTTATTTACTTACAATAAAAAATATACTAGAAACTAAAAATATAGTGAAAAAATATATTCAATAATCTGAATGAGTGTTTATTGTAATGAGAGTTGAGAGGAAGTATTTTTTTTTCCTTAAAAATATAAAGTCACCGAATAGATTTAGAATATTAAGAAATAATAGAATGCCAATATGAAAAATAAATAAAGATAATAATATAATAATAATATAGATCGAGCAATAATTTACAATAACTAAATATTAAATAGTACAATAAACTGCTACACACCCCTATTTTCGGTGATCCCTTCTCTTTTGATTCTTGACCCTTCTACATATTCGTTGTCGTTTGTTTCTGTAACAAAATGAAAAACAATAATTAAAATCGGCGGTTGAACCATAAACTAGTTTCATGTATTACACGTGAGTTAGTATCTCACACCCATTTTAAATTTTACCTTCATCTCTTTAGACAGGAGAGTATTTAATATTACCCAAAAACCATTAAAAATCGTCTCAAGTTTATGTATCAAAATAAAAGTCTTATTAAACTTGCAAGGCCTTGTGAAGTCTTCTTGGACATGCCCTCAGAGTTTTTTTTAGTTTTTCTAGAAACATATTTTTTGTACTATCATGGAATGAAAATCATAAGCAGGTAGAATTTTCTCGTAATTTATTTGTATCATCATAATGCGGCATGCAGTCACTACATACTAATAACAGAATAAGAACTGAATTAGATTCCATGATAGTACATGACCAGGATTGAACCTGCACCCTTTTGTAAAGTAATGAACTATTTCGTCACCACAACAGGTCAACGACATCCTAAAGCGCTGCATTAAAAAAAATTAGAAACTAGCTTTTCCATACGAGGCTCAGGCATTAAGGCCTATCTAGGTTAATAGGCGCATATACGACACGTATTAATCTATGCACGTCGCTTCACGTGACAGGTCTAATCATAATCGGGAACGCAATCCAAGAGAACATATACTATAGATATTTGCTAGCTATACTAAAAATGCGATACACAATAGAATTGTTAGAAGGGTTTTTATTAAGAATTACTTTTTCACCCACAAAAGCCTATAAAATATTTGCCAACAAAAATATAAACTAAAGATAAGTTTAAATTAATATTAAAATGAATATTCTATCTTGCTGTTACTATGATAGGTAACTGACGCCTAAGTGGTCCTCCAGTAGTTTTGAGCTAGGATCTTGACTCCGGATGTCGTGGATTCGATCCCCGCACCGAGACAAATTTTTTTTTTTTTCAAATCTGGCTGCCTGCATTGTGCAGGCTGATCACCTGATTGTCTGACAAGAAAGATTATGAATCTCTCGCTAGTCGTGTCCGGTCATCCATCCAATTGGTTTATGAGAGTAAGGGAATGAAACCGGTCATAAAAAAAAAATATATATATATATATATATATATATATATTACCGTACCTTCGCCGTCTGTGATGCGCCTTACTGTATTTTATGAGTGTTTACTGTTTACTATATATATATATATATATAGTAAACAGTAAACACTCATAAAATACAGTAAGGCGCATCACAGACGGCGAAGGTACTGTATTATTTTATGTTAAGATAAATTTATCATCATTAGTAGATTCAAGTAGTAGATCAACGGATTTAATGTCGAAAAAGCTATTTTTTTTTCTCACGATATTAAATTAAAACCTATCATAGTAGTTATTGTAATTTTGAATACACTTCTACATTCTCTTTGTATATTAGAAAACCATTGAGTGATTATCACATGGTTGTATTAAAGTTATAACTGTAAATGAATTATAATTATAATTCACTACTGACCGGTTGCGAAAAATCTAAATTTAATCTTTGCACATAAGGTGTAAAATTAAGAATATAAAATATAAAGTAAATGGTATATTTTCATTGCAAAATTTTCAACACTAACTTGGCAAAAGATGTTCTTCCAGATTCTAAACTAGAATTTAAGGACGACAACTAATCGAAAAACTAGCTCGACTACAGCTTTTCTTATCACAAAAACTAGCTTGGTATATTTTCCAACTTTCCTAAGGTGCTTGCTGACATGCTGACCCACGGAAGTGCGTACGCACATGGCATACGACCGACAATCGACACTGTCACCGTTTCTATGTCACCCTAGTAACATTGTCCTTGTTTATACGGAAGTGATCTTTAGTGAGCTGTACGTAGGTGCAAAGGTTTTTTTTATTTTTTATTTTAGATTTGCGTAAAAAATTAAAAGTTCAGTTTCTGAATTTTGTGTAATGTCACGATTAGTCACATAAATGCGCGCTTACAATTATCATTATATCTAGCAATATCCCGCGAAAACATACAACCTGCAAGCAAATGTGTGAGTGCACGCATAAGCATGCGTAAATGCACCTCCCTCCTCCCACGCTGCTTATGCGTACACTCAGAAACAATATCGTGCAAACACCACCACCACACAAGCAACAATGTCAGCAAGATCGTGCAAGGCCTGATCCTGTGGACCTGCGAACGAAGTTCGTTAGTAATGCATTACTAATGAACATTGTTATATTGTTGGGATATTGCTAGATATAATATTAATTAAATTGTATGCTATGGATTCCCGCAAAGTAACGCTTAATTCTATTAACTATTTAAATGCGCACTGTTTATCAGGGTTCCGTAGTACTATAAGGAACCCTTATAGTTTCGCTCTGCCCATCCATCTATCCTTCTGTATATCCACCCTTCTAACTTCTGTAATTATAAACATAAATGTATGAAATTCGATATCGTAGTTTCTTAAATTTTTTGCACCTTTGGTTGTAAATTGCATTTCCTAAAAATACTGGTATCATAATGGATTTTTATGTTTGAAAACATGCACATCTTATTTTGTACTTGTTTTGAATTAAACTTACCGGGTATCTAGAACTAGAAGCCAGCTGCTGACAACAACGATTTAGTTAGAAATCTTATTTTCATATCTTCTCAATAATTTCAGATTTAGTCATACCGTATGGACACACCATGACATCCTCAAATTTGGCAACGAATGTAGCAACGACCATCAGTGAAGAAATGTTTTGCGCAAATAATTACACATAATAGTGAGAATATGAATGATCTTGCAACAGACAGACGGTATAATAATGTGAAGTTTACATTAGACAATCATTGACGTACGGTCTAGGAATGTTGGACCACCTAGCACATACTGTAAATCCTTGATGTTAATGAATAATGACAAACAGCAGAAGGTCCGTAACTGTAGATGTCATATATTTACAAGTTGCAACAGAATCTTCATAACTCAATTTTGTGATGTCAATAACTCCCCATACCGATTTCGGTGACGGTGGCTGGTTTCATTGAAACGAGGCTAGTTTATAGTATTTTATAGTACCCAAGTGCGTGCGCAGTACACAAGAGCACTCTCTCCTCCTTAACCCTCGAAACTTAGTAGGATGGATAACCGACACGACTGGCAAGAGATCAGACACATATCCCACTTTTTAATTGCCCATCCGACGCATGGATCATCTTTCTTGTCAGACAATCAGGTGATCAGCCCACATTGTCGTAACCAAACTTGGAAGCAACATTTTTTGTTGTTCCAATGCGGGAATCGAACCCACGACCTCCGAGTCGTGAGACAAGCTCTAACCACTGGACCGTGTGGACTGAAAAAAACAGCCTCCATGGCTGTTTTTTTTTTTTAATAAAATTAGGGGGCAAACGAGTAAACGGATCACCTGATGGAAAACGATTACCGTCGCCCATGGACACCCGTAACATCCGAGGAGTTGCAAGTGCGTGCGTCCGGCCTTTTAGGAGGGAATACGCTCCCTTCTTGAAGGTTTGCAGGTCGTAATGGTCCGGAAATACCGCTGGCGACAGTTTATTCCAGAGTTTTACTGTGCGCGGCGGAAAACTTCGGGTAAAGCGCACGGTGGAGGACTGCCACTCATCAAGGTGATGAGGATGATAAATATTTTGTCGCTTGGAACGGTGGTGAAAAGTTGCAGCAGGTATAAGTCCGCACAATTTCTCGGAGCACTCCCCGTAATATAACCGATAGAGGATGCAGAGCGATGCTACATCTCTACGTAGCTCTAAGGGGTCAGGCCTGTTTGAAACACTATAGCAGACGACAATTCGAGCGGCCTTTCGTAGATACGATCCAGAGGGAGAAGCTGGTACTTCGGCGCCCCTGCCCAGAGATGAGAACAGTATTCCATGTGAGGCCGAACCTGCCCCTTATAGAGTTGTAGGCGTTGACCGGACTGAAATATTGCTTCGACCTGTTTAGAACACCAAGCTTCTTGGAGGCTAATTTAGCCTTACCCTCCAGATGTAATCGGATACTAATATTATAAAAATGAAACTTTGTGAGGATGGATGGATGGATGGATTTGTTACTTTTTCACGCAAAAACTACTGAACGGGTTTCTATGAAGCTTAGACTCTGGATTAAAACATAGGCTACTTTTTATCCCGAAAAAGTGTTCCCGAGGGGTACTATAATATGTATATAATATTATTCAGAAGGTTGGTAACGTGTAACTTAAATAATTTCCATATAAACTTTAATAATTTCCATGAAGTTTAGCTTGCAGGGGAGTTTGGGGTCGAAAAATCAATCTAGCTAAGTCTAATTCCAGTGTAACCGCGAATTTTTGAGTTTTTTAATAATTTTTCTCTTGGTTGTGTAATCTATATACATATAAAAGGCTAAGCTGACTGATGTATATATATAGCACAGAACAACTCCTTAAGGCTAGAAATTTGAAATTTTGCACACGTATTTTTCATATAACGTAGGCATCCACTAAGGAAGGGTTTTGCAAAATTCAAAAATTCATTCATTCAGAAACCTTATAAAGTTCAAATTTAAAAATATATATGAATTATGACCGAATTTTGACCACATGACGACCCTGTATTGGAGTTAAAGTCCGCGCACCTACAATAATTAGTTATTGTAATTGAAGCGGTGACATAAACATGAATATAATATCGTGACCGCTAAAGAATCTTTAGATATCCTATCCCTTCTAGAACTTATACGAACTTATATAAAGGTTACAAATACTATAGACTACATTATGAGTCATGCTATGGACCCATTGGTAGAAATATTCTTATGCAATGTTAAATTTATTTCAGAATAGGATCTATTTTAAATGTGTCTACCATATTATAAACGAGACATGTCGAGGCAAAAAACGTCCATACTAAAACTGATCTACTAGGCTGTTTGGGGCAGTCGAGGTTTGACATTTATCATCTTGAAACTTTGACATTTGCTTTCCGCAGATTTTTCCGTTACACGAATGCTATCCCATCTTTAGATTTGAAATGATTGATATCTACACTCAACAGTGTTTATGTAGGGGGTAATAATAGTTTATTAAGGCTTTTATTGCGCTCAATAAGGCCTCAACCGCTTTAAATATTATAAGTTATTAGTAAACAGCTGTAGAGCTACTCACTTTCCTAGATATAACCACAGAGTAGAAAATATATTTCCTCTTTCTTTAATATTCTGTGATATAACTACTTCGAAATTTAATACACGTCGGTCAATACTCGTGATGTTCATTGAAGAAGATAATATTGTTAATTCGAATACCGTTTTCATGAATACTTGTTATCTGATGCTGTATGACAAGACATTTTTACAATCGACCTTGTTCGACAACATTATGATCGCGACTTTGTTCAGTAAAGCGTTGTTTTCGTGCGGTAAATTAACATATTATATGTAAATTATAGTAGAGTATGTGGGTAATTGGTTTGACATGTGTTATATTTATTTATATTTAAAATTATCTAGTTTGCTATTAATATTATTGTATCTACTTTTACTATTAGTTTTACACGTCCTTTCGTTTATGATAATTTTTGTATATTTCCAGATGTCAAGCACATTTGTATTTTGTCTCCGTCACACGTAAATAAATATAATGGCACGGTTTCCCCGAGAGTGGTAATTTTCAGCGTTTTTTTACATAAAAACCGTTTATTCACCGCTGTAATCCAGCCGCTGTATAACGGCAACGATATCCTGGGATAACAGAGCATAAGAAAGACGTATTTACCCCTGAAATCCGTATATTTCGCGTAGATTAGCGTATGTTGATTCAGACATTCAAAGCGTTGGGCACGAAAGAGTAATCCTCTCAAACTTAATCAGTATTATGACATTATTATGAGTATTAACTGGCTAACGCCGGCGTCACTTAATAGCGGTCACTGGCGAATGTGGTCTGCCACAGATGTCAAATCTTAGCGTTTGTCTTGTAGCTGTTTCATCATCAACATCATCAACATCATCATCGTCATCATCATTAACAGCAACAGCATGATCGTAATCGCGATTATTAATAAAGATAAGGGCAAATTTAACTTATTACAAGGTTTTAGGTAAGACAAAATTGTAGTCTATACATTTTGACGTGTCAAAGTGGCAAAGGTCGTTGAACTCGTCATGATTTCAGCTTATATGTTTAGCTTGATTTCAGATCAGTACATCAAATTATTGTTAAATTATCCTCTGTTTCATAGTCTTTATTTAATTAATATTAAAAGTACTTTTTATTTTGTTTATGAGTCAATCTTTAACATCTTTGACAGATATTTATTTATTTTTCTAAACTTTTATAGAAATGAACTATATTTTTCAATGATGAAACTATGATGCATAGTCATACATAATCATACAATCTACCAGCAGGCACTGATCAGTGTTATTACCACACCGGCCACATAAATCAAGACACCATATTTAGAAAGTCATGTAACAGACCCAGATTTTTTTGTAATAATTATTCAATATAACTGATAGTTGATATATATATATAATGTATTATTGATAAGGAATAAATGAAAGAGGATTAAGTTTAGAAAAGTAGAAATAATTCAAAAGATAACAATAAATATTTGGATTTAACAACAAGTTCATTTGTAAACCGTATTCTATTTTACTGTTATACTGGTTTTAAATATAGATTTAGCTTTAGCCCGCGGCTCCGGCACCCACGTAAATACAGTATCCCACGGGATAAAAAATACTGTTTTTTATATATATATTTTCAGGAATGAAATAAAATTATTCTTCGGAATAAAAAATATCCTATGTTTTCCGGAGCTTAAACTACGTACCATTTACGCTTTAACGGGACGGGCTCTTGTATGGGACGCTACTTGCGTCGATACATTTGCTACGTCCCATGTCCAGGGCACCTCGAGTTCTGCAGGTGCGGCCGCCAATCAGGCGGAAAACCTTAAGCGGCGCAAATATGAGAACCTTAGTGGGGATTACATATTTGAACCGTTTGGGGTTGCAACCCTAGGTACATGGAGTCTGGGAGCGCACAAACTTTTCAGAGAAATCTCCAAAAAACTCATTGAGGCCACCCGAGACCCCAGAGCCGGCACCTACCTGGCCCAGAGAATAAGTATCGCAATCCAGCGAGGAAACTCTTTGAGCCTTCTAGGTACTCTGCCTGGTGGGGACGACCTGGGAGATTTCTTTGTTTTGTAGCATTTTAAGTTTTGGAGTAGTTATTATTTTTTTTAGTACTTACCTACTTTTATAGTTTGTAAATATTTTATTTCCTGTATGTATTAATATTGTTCTGTATATATTTTTGTGTGTCACAATAAAACGCTTTAACTACCATACCAAATTTCATCAAAATCCGTTCAGTAGTGTTTCCGTGAAAGAGTAACTAATATCTATCCATCTTCACAGACTTTCACATTTATATACTAATTAAATATCCACAATAGCAGTAGGATATCAACTGATATTTCCTGACAAAGGCTTTTTAAGCCTTTACGTTAGTGAGAAACGTTATTTAAGTGGCATTCAAGTCACATGACAGGGACAGCCTGGGTTTGAGGGGGCCCTTAATTTTAAGTAGCATTCCAGTATACGGCCATTAGAGTTTTATGACTTGTGAAAAAATCGACCAAGGGACTTTTATCAAGTATTATTATCAGTAATTAAATATCTTTACTGTCAAACGGTTAGGCCATAATTGTATCTTTGGGCGCTGTTTCACAAACGTTGTGTAAACCGATCCAGTATGTACCGGTTCTAAATAAGCTTTCTAGTGATTGTAGGGCCGACCTTGTTGAGGAAAAAATCCAGACGGAACTGTGCTAGTTCGGAGCGAAACATATTATTTTATGTGAAGACACAGATGCAGAGCACAGGCGTGGTCCAAAGGGTCATCATGGTCACAGGGGACACGAACGTAATTTGTCGTTGTTAGAAGAGAGACTGACAGGTTTATTCTTCTAAATATTCACCCAGAGATGGACCCAGATGTCTCAAATATTTTCAAACTATTTGCCAATGAAAATAGAAGAGATTTGTTGTTTAATGTGTGTATTGTTCAATTTTAGTCTTATTTACTCGAGTTATTTTATTTATTATTATTCGTAACCCCCTCCGCAGTTTCAGGCTGCGACCGCGCCTGGTAGAGCATTAATCAAATTGATTGTTTACCTGCATATATTATTACTTTGAAATCGGTCATGTTGCTAAATATGTTATCCTGGAGCCTTTAGTCAAGATGCATTCGCTAATACGGCGACGAAACTTCAAAAACAAAAATCTATTTGGATTTGACATAAGCATCGCTAAGTGACATAGCGATGCGTAAGTCACTTAGCGATGCCTATGTCAAATTCCATACATTTTTGTTTTCGAACTTCGACGTCGTAATTAGCGAAAGCAGCTTCACTAATGACTTTGATTAGCAACTGATGACACCGCATCATTATATTACAAACAATTTACGACGACGGTCTTCTGAGCATTTATTTTCTTTGAGATAGGGTCCTGGAGCCTTTATAATAAGAATTTCGAAGAAGGGCGCCATTTGTAACCGATGGAAACCGTCAAAGCTAGAAGATACGAACGAGCGTTTTCTTTTAAGCCACAAAGGTTTTGGTAGCTTCTAATCTAATTATAATTATGATAAATATTATTATATTCTAGTAACGCAATGAGAAAATAATAAAATTTTAATTACAAAGCGTTCGTGAGTTTTTATTAAAAACCTTGACAAAAAATATTCGTATCATAATAAAATTATACCCAAATTATGACCTATTTAAATAACATAACCTATTCGTCAAGGAGAACGTGTCTTAACGGCTTTAATGGCAAATGACTCATATTTTTTAGGATTTACGGAATGTTTTGCAACAATTTCGAAAAAAATCTGGCAACTTTTTTGAAAAAAAATCTAGCAACAATATCTCAGCTAATATTTCCATTCAGAGTTATTTTACCATTATTTTACCATATTCAAACAACATAAGGATCGCGAGGTAAATATCTCGGAACGGACTATTACTTATTAGTTGGAAGATAAATTTTAGATGTTTTAGTTGCAGTAAAACATTATTATTTCAACTTTTCGTCAGTTGTCACATGTATTGCACATAAAACACGACTACATTGGCGAACATAGCCCACAGTTTAACATGCATATTGCTCAATGGTTGGTACTTTACAAACTCTGCCCTCTGACTTTTGACTGTGAGGCAACAGAAGGTATTTAAGCGACAGTTAAATCACCATTTCAAACAAATGTATTTTAAAGTTGCATTTTAATGATTGCAATAAACAATGTAATGTTGTCATTAAATTCAAAAATTCCTCTTGACAGAATATGTAATGTAATAAATACTAAAGATCGCCCTGTGATCGAAATTTACCCATAATATGTCATATAATTTTAAAATTTGAACTTTACAACTGTCGGAGGCACAAGCCTCACAAATAGAAAAAAGAAAATGTTGACAAACAGAAAAACAGATGGACAAACATTAACATGTAACAAAATTGTGTCTATCAAACGCATATTAACACATTAACGTGTGTTATTGTTATTTTTATTAATTTTATATATTTCTAAGATTTATTTCACATAAACTTTTTTTTAAACGGCTAAGTTTCTTTCTCCCCCGGTTGCACAATTCTTGTAAAACTGTAAGTCATGCTTTACTTATATTCAAAAATTCAAAATCATTTCAAAAAATCATAGACGTATCTAATATAGACGAGGCATGTCGAGGCAAAAACGGTCCCCACTTAAATGGCCCCAATTTGGGGTTGATTGGGGCCATTTTGACATTTGATGTATGGTGAAATCAAGATGGCGTAGCTTTTTCTTGTATGAAGATTTGTTCTGTCAGATATTAAAATCATTCGAAAAAATGGAATAATTAGCGGATTTCCATACTTCTATAATTTGTCATATCGCTCTCCTGACAGTGGTGACTGATGATGTCACCACGTCATTATAACGCTGGGACTATACTGTCCGGAATGCGTAAGGCCGGGAAAAATTCAGAGCAATGAAAATAGAACTCTACGCTAATTACAGTAAAGCTGAAAGTCGAACACATAAGTGTCGAGTCGAATGTCAATGTCATATATGACAGCTCGACACTTAACACTTAGACTTTCTACTCTATTGTCTCTCAGAGTTCTATGTTCAGCGCTCTGAATTATCCCGGGCCCGCCGGACTCCGGATCATATAGTCCCGGCCTAATACGCACAAAGTAAGAGAGCGACCAAAAGTATAAGCATTTTCCCTGTACGTTGTATAAGACTCGAAAACGTTTGACGTGTGCAAGTTGTGTTTTTGGTTTCACTTCGCTAAGTGAACGTTATTACTATCCTTTGCCGCCTTGGGAATCAGTACAAGTCTCAATAGAAAACCTACACTGTGTTTACGACAGAACAGTTGACCATTACCTCTTGAATCTTGATTGGTCAGAACGAGACAGAAAAATGAAGTATGACCCTCTTACCCCATTTAACCTCATAAATATTTTTAGTAGATCATTGTAATAACTGTAAATAACCACGCTAAAACTGGACACCACTAGACTATCTTAAAACGTAAACATAAATTACCATAATATTTAAGGTCGTTCGAGACATAACTTATAATTTAATTTTAACATTTTTATTGTTTTTATAACAATTTAGGATAAAATTATTATAATTAATGATAATTATTCAAAAGTAATCCGGATGTATTTTCGATGTGATTTTTACTTAACCTTCAATTTGCCTACACAAGTAGTAATTACTGTTCACCATAAAAGGACAAAACTGGTAAATGATGAAATGATTTTTACAGACAATTATGGCAAATAGTTAAGCAATATTTTAAACTTGCCAGTAAACTTGTTACCGTATTTTTGTGTCAAATCATAAAAATATGGGGAAAAACCTTGATCACATTTGTCATAGAAACGGGAGTACCTCAAGTGGCAATCTCGGACCCTTTTTTTTTAAACTCTATATTAATGACTCATTCGTCAAAAACATAAAAAATAATGTTCTTAATTATTGTTAGCAATAGTGAATAGGGCTTTACTACATAATATATTTTCAAATTCTTATTACAATCGTTTTAATTTGTGATTATTTATATTCAAATATGTAGGCCCTATAGATAATTATATTACACTCTATTACATTTATCGGGGCTCTTGAATCAAAATATACTGTTTCCAATGATGTAACAGATCTCTGAACAATGGTCTTCAGATCAGGAAATACCAGGCTGAAGGTAAGGTGAACGGTGCATTGTTATATGACCTAATATGGAATGATTGGATAACACACATAGCTGCGATTGCTGGACAAAATTTAGTTAAAAATGGCAAAAAAATTAAAAGTATTATAATGCGATGTTCCATTCGTCTGTTGCTCATAAGTTGACCAACAGACAGACAGAATAACATTTTCAATTTTGTTTTTTATTTTTGCCTTTAAGATATGCCACTGAGCTTAATCTTTTTATTTTATCTGTAATAACTGTGTTACGGTTTTCCTTAAAATTCCTTGAGCGAATTTTTTAAAGACGTTATCTGTTGCATTACCGTTCCATTTTTGTAGAGTATAAGAACAGACGTTAGTAAGCAATAAAGATTTTAATTAACTACTGTATATGACATACTATTGTATACTAATGAGTTCGTTGTGTGTTCCCATGAGTATTGTAGTAGGAACTGCCCCAGTTCTATTGTTAGCCGACCTTGTCTTTGGTATTTTAGAATTCGATGTTTATGCCTTTTTAATGGTATCGTACGTGTGTGGAATGTAATAGAGTACCATATTCAGGAGAACGATTTCATTACTTTCTCGTGAAGAGTCAGGCTAGAATACTAAACCTTTGTACTAAGTTATCTCGCAAGAAAAATATACTGGTTATAACTAGAAGATTTTTAATTATTTTCTTTACTTTTTTACCATAACGATTACATTGTTTTAAATAGTGGCCCGCAATCCACCTTATTTCCACCACACTACATTTACACGTCCTAATAAGGCTTATTAGAATTTAGTCAGTCAGTAGCCACACTTCTTCTGATTTAGGATGCTAATTAGGATTTATAAATGCTAATTAGGATTTATATTAATCAGGATTCACTTGACTGAATTAATTTTCTGAATCATTTATGAATTTAGTGAGTTGAAATACGCGCTTTACTTACTATTTTACATAGATGAACTATTTCAATTGATTGATTATTGTTCGATGAACAACGAAAAGCGACAAGCGAAAGACTTTATAACGGTCCAGAAAATCACCGTTTAGAGTTATGAGTTATCAAACATGGTAACAGATAAATACCAGATTTTAAAAAACTTTAAGACATTTTTTGTTACCTAAAAGAGAAAGTTTTAATCGTTTAACTTTTCTCACGAGTATTGTTATAATTAAGATGAAATTTGACCACCAATTAACTTCATAGTGCGACTATTATATTAATTGGTGTGAACAAAAATATACATACAAAAGGCAATTAGTTTCATGTGTCAAAAATGTTGAACATGCTAAAATCCATCAACGTCAGAAAAGATAGTGAAACAATTATTAAATTAAAGAAGAGAGAAAAAGTTAGGCAAAATTAGGATTTCCGACATATCCGATAATCCTTGCAATATAAAGGACAAGATAATAAAAATATTGGAGCTTAAAGTTTTAATACTCATTAATGTTACCAGTTTGGAAATGTTAAATAAACTTTTAAAATATCTTCTACGCTCAAAACCTACACATAAAATTAATAAACGAAAGTTAAGAAAATTAAAAATAGAAACACGATCAGAATCGCGATCGAAATTCAAAATGAGAAACAAATCGAACACAAGCGAGAACTTGTAGGTAAGCAATTTAACGGCAAACGATTGTCAATCTTACTGCCATAGTGAAACGTGCTATTTAATTTTCGCGCTAAAATTGTTAAAGACTTGAATGTCAAGTACATGAAATCGATTATGGAGTTTTAGGACACTTTCTCAGGTCATTGACGGCATGGTGAAAGAAATTTAACATTCCTTAACTTCCCATCAATGGCCATTATTGTTTAAATCATAAATAAATTAACGTTTATGCACATTTTTTTCGTCTTGTGCAACAAGTGTTTTTTTTCGTACAGAATGTCAATGTTGTTTTATAATTTTGACGTTTATGACATGGTAAATGTCATAAACGTCAAAAACAGTCGACAGGCTAAACATTTAAAAATAGTATCAAAAAGTTGACAAATATTTAAAAGTTACTTAAAGCACTACACAATATTGTTTTGTCATTTTTCATGAAGAAGAAGAACTGTTGACACGAAAATCGAAAGTGAGCGAAGTGCAAATCGAACAAAAAGGTCCGTTGATTCGAACCTCCGAATCGAGGTCGGGTGAAAAGCGTGGAACAGGTTCTTAATTCAAATTTGGGCGCGACACTTGTTTTCTCTAGCCTGAGGCATTTTTTTTTTAAATTGCTTGGTCAAGGATAATTTACTGGGTATTTTGACTGTTCATTTCACCTTCATCAGTCGGGAATAATCTTTTGTTATATTGACTTTAAAGTTTTTCAGTATTTTACTAGAGCTTGGCCAAATAAAGAATGCGTTTCACGTCGTTCCTAATCGTATGGATGATTTTTTGACATATACCTTTCTCTTTCGTCCTCGTGGAGACAGTGGAAGATACCACGATTTATGAACAACTGACAGTTTTCAGGGTCACATATTATGATGGCCGGATTTGTAAATTGTAGATATAGATGTTATTCACACTCACATAAAAATACATTATTAGCACATAATTAAATAATTGGTATATAAATATTGCGTCAATCAACGTATAGAGTGTTGCTGAATAAAATAAATTCAAAATGTTTTTAATTCAAAATTAATATCGTAACATTTTGTAAAAAAGAAAAAAAAAACATTCACTCATGTAGACTCTCCTAAAGTTATATATAGATATAGGTAATATATGTATATAATTACTTGCGACATATGATAAATAAATATATTCAGTTATTTATGCTTGACCTCGAATCGGCCTTACTTTCTGTGTTTCTGTTTCTGTAGCAGGTTTCCTGATCTACCCAGTTCATTATTTAACCCACCTACATTACTACTACTACTGGTGTTACAGCATACTGTCACACATTGCGTTCATTCAAAAATATGTTTGATACATTCACAACAAAAAAATACACAATAAAAATTTAGGTATGGAGTCTATCATCACATCGTTACACGGGAACTTAGTGCGGGACTAGATTGACGTGGTGTGGACGTCACCGTATAGATATTATTTATCAAACTCAAAAAAAATTGAATATATTGATGTCTGTTGTGGGTACTTATAGATTTCGAGGAATCATCATTGTACTACTTAAATCACAAAACAATATTTGTCACAAATAACATAATATTAATTTATTAAGATTTTAAATTTTACATACAACATAATATTAATTTATTAAGAATTTCAAAAAAGATTTAAATTTAGTTTTGATAACTAACGGAAACAAAATTGACTCACGACCGGTTTCAATAACCTATCTATCTACCAATAGCTAGTAACCTATCTACCAATAATATCGTAATAGTAGATAATAACCTATCTCCTAGTAATTATTTGTTAAAAACGTCGTCATTCAATCGTTTGCCGGTTTTTTGCGATACAAATTTGACGTTTTTAACAAGTAGTTATTGGTAGATAGGTTATTGAAACGGGCCCTTAGGGGTTTAGGGTTTTGCCAATATGGCATCGTCAATTACAATGACGATCTTCTAAATTGAAAATATAAGTCACATCAATCAACACGACACGTCAATCTACTGATAGCTTATTTGCATGTTTTATCGCTGTCGCTCGATATAAAGTTGTAGCAAAAATTTACCAACTTAACTGTCTGAAATGAACGCAACTCGAATGTAGAAATTTTACACTACACTATTTTAATTTTTTGCTTTATTTTTCAATATAGTTTCATGGCGTTTAAAATTTTTGATAGCCGCTACTCAATATGGTAAAAACTATTTCAAAACTGGTAAAGCCACCATAAAATTAATATTATAAAATATGTATTCACATATTATACAAATTATATTATATTTTTGTTTATCTTAGGACCGAAACTTGAACTTGTCAATATAAAAACGATGATTTTCTATTTGTATTCGGGGAAATATTATTTTATTTCAAGTATGATATTATTATGAAGCCTTTTCTATAGAAGTTAAAGATACAATATTTAATTAAAACCTTGCCATATCACGTAAAAAGGAAGACTTCAATTAACATATCCATAACTAGATGTTTCCCCGGACTTCGTACACTGGCTTTTATTTTCCCGGTTACAGCTTGTCAAAAAAGAGTATGTCGCGGTAACAGCAGGAACTAAAAACAGACTGGTATGACACATTTAATTTAAATAAAATAAAATAGAATCAATAAATACAATATATAACTCGACACTGGCAATCGTTCAATACTATACCGCCATATATAAAAAAAACTTGAGAGGTGTCAAGGGACACCCGGATGGAACGAAGTTCCTTTCGATTAATTAGTGAAGGAATTGTAATAATTTTTTTTTAAAAGTTATAATAATATTTTTTTTATTATTAACAAATATAATGTAATATAAACTTAATCAGTAGGCTCAATTTTAGTAATAATGAGAGAGAGAGAGAGACAGACAGAGAAACACCCGCACGCCGCACGGCTTACAACTATAGCAACAAGTGTCGTTACAACTTTTAGTCTTATGTAATTATATATATTATGTAATAATATACTGTCCCTTCCTAACTCAGAAGCTGCCAAACATTTGTATAAAATTGTTAACCTACGTTTAAGCCGAAGAAGTACAGATAGCTTGTAAATTTAATTTGTGTATACTATGAGGATGTCATTTTCTACTTAGAAAAAAACCCTCTCTAAAAATAAAGATAAAAAAGTGTGTGTCAGCTCCGACGCACGACTGGAGTTTACTCTAAAAAGTAAAACACGTCCCTCAGAAGGAACAAAAACTTAGCGATCGATTTGAGTTCAAAAATTCGCGCCATGTGAAAAAAAGTGACAGGTGCGCAGAATAGGTTGCGCACGAAAACGTAACGAGGTCATTCATTCAGTAGATGTTACTGCTCATATTTTTTTCATACCTTATATGAAAATCGATTCTTAAGGAGTAAACTCCAAAAAAAACAGTCTTAATTTTTTCCGTCTAGCCCCCCTTTCGCATCGCGCGATAAGGAACTTCGTTCCTAAAATATATCATACCGCTTACATGAAGGTAGTTGCACATTTAAACTGGCGGATCGTAATACACATCTCATAACAAAATTGTGATATTTCATTCGTTTTTAGTGCTTCGTTGTGTATAATGCCATAGGGAAAACGTAAAAATCGAACACAAAATGAAAAGATTCCGCCAAAAACGTTTCAAGACGAACAGAGAACTAGTACCAATTTATCTGTTGAGAATCATCGAACGATTGCAGGTAAGTTCAATTATTTTCCTATTATTAGCTATTTCCACATATTGGTTCCGCTAACCGCTTAGTTACACTTTGCTTCTCGTTACATTTTATATAATAGAATATGTAATATTAACTGTTAGGCAATTTAAAAATATAACAGTTTTTCAAACAAGTACATAATTAACATCACTTCTAATCAGTGCAGCATATTCCGTAATCCGTAAAATGTAATGTTAAAAGCGTTTGTGTAATTAATACAAAAATAATTAGAATGTTTTTGAAATTCAACACTGATTTGAGCCAAAAATTGCTAGCGTAACTCACACATCACCTTACCGTAACGTTACGTGGGATTACCGTTTCGTACCGTTAATTAATCGGCAGTTTAATAAATGTTAATCGCCGGTTAAACTAAACAATTGTTAATTACTATACTCGAGGAATATTTATAGCTCATAGCTACACTAATATTATATTATTATCTAATGTTTTAGTACATAATTAATAATTATGTTACACCATTCAGAATGTACTATGTTAGTGTGGTGGACAAACTAATCCTTTTTTTTTCTTTCGTTCGCCTAAATTTTACTTTCCTACTTGACACTGGCAGAATGTTGCAAAAAATGAAGGTTTGCCAATAATAAAAGAAGAAGGAGTTTTGCCGGGGAGTTCAATGGGTGACGTTGTGGATTTTGTATTTCCTCATAAAATTTGTGTTATTTCTGTTCTTAATGCGTAATATTGTTAGAATATTAACCATTAAATATTCGTTAACGTGCACAAGTGTGGGTAAGTGGTACAACTTCTAAAAACGTGCTATTTGTGTTTCCCGCCAAAACTCCCTAGGAACTTTCAGTAAAGCTTTTACCACCTTACTGAATCGACTGACATGACTCATGGACTGTACTGACTATTTATTTGGACTTTGACTACACTTTAGACTTGACGATTTAGGAATACGGTGTTGAAAATTGAAACGAAAGTTCTCCCGCCTTTTTAACTTGACACTGGCAAATGGTTATAAGCCGATGTTACATATAAATAAAAAAAATAAAAAAATTAGAAGAAGAATTCCCAAATTAAGGAGGAACCCGGGCATCCCCGATGATGAGAAGTTGTTTTTGTCCATAAAACTTTCGCCAACGTACCTGCAACAAACAGTAAATAAAATCAGAATAATGTGACTTACGGAAAGTAACTTTGACCGGTGGGGTTAGCAGGAACGATTCACAGCTACGTATTCGTAACGTTACCGAAAGAGAATTGTTTGAAAATTGTGACAGCACCTGTGGGCGAAGCAGGAACATTTGACAGCGGCGTAAACGTAACGTCGATAACATTACGTTTATAAGAAATGGATAAAAATCATGACAGCGCATATACAATTTTCATTCGATGACGTTACGAATACTTTAGTGTCAATTGTTCCTGCTTACCCCCCAGATAGCTTAACCCACAACAAAGATATTGTTGTTGCTACGAAGGAATCGCAAATGTCTTTGAGAAAAAACTCGCCAAAGACTCCGAAGATGTCTTTATTGAATTAATTCTTCAATTCCGAGTATTTTCTTAAATCTGTTATGTGAAGTTAACCGTTTGATATTTCCTGGTTTAAACTGTATAAACTTGTAGAGTTATAGACGATTCAATAGGGTTGTCGATTGAAACTATTAGTATATTATATTTTTAATTAAATTTATTCTTTATGCTCGAATAATTAATGATTATTTGACTATTCTATTCATTCATTATCTCTTTTTTCAACAAATTTATTTTAATTTTACAGTAATCGATAAATTATAAAAAAAAATATAAATCTAAAATTCATATAACGAAATATAAAACGCTACACAATAAGGCTTTCGGTTATTTTATTTTATTATAATTATAACTGATACATAATATTTAAATTCAATAAACTGAATTTAAATATAATAGTAGATAAAGTAGATAATTATTGTCACTCATTGCAATGAAGTATTTTAATTTGACTATTCAAATGCGCTGATCGGTACTTGGGTACTTAATAAATAGACGAAAAAATATTAGCCCAGTATAAAACAACTGCTATTAAACAGCCAGTATAATATAATCAACTTTAAATATAATTTAAGTACTGAACTAATTGCAGCAAATAATTTAGATATTTTAAATCAATTCAAAATCTAATATTTGGCAACCCTAAGCACATGAAATCAGTAATAATCGCTTATGAGTCAACGGGACTGGATCCTCGCGTAACGACTTATTGCTTCAGACATACATTTTTTATGGTAGGAGACCGACATACGAGTGGATGGACCGCCTGATCATAAACGATCATCACCACAGCAAAGAAACACCCCTTAAGCCTCTACAGCCTATTTTTTCACGCCGGTTTTCTGCTATGCTATGCTAAGCTCAAGAAGGGTAGGAATTAAAAAGGCTGACATTTCTGAACGCACTTGAAGTTACTCAAATCACTTACCATCGGCCGATCCATCTTGCTTGCCTTTAAAAAATTTATAACATACCAGGATATAAGTGTGACGACTAGGGATGCCAGACGTCCCGTATTTCCCGGGACGTCTCGTATTTTAAGTATTATTAAAAACGTCCCGCCGGGACAAGCGCTGTCCCGTAAATCGAGCGATCTAAATAGGATTAAAAACTAAAAAGTTACCCTAAAACTAATCAAAATTGCAAAAACTCGCTCGATCCTCGGAAAAATATTAAAAAGTTGTCACCAATTCATTAATTTTGTTATTTTTTTTTATCCCGGACAAAAAACTGAAATCCCATATTTTTTGGCTTATGTAAGAATTTGTCCCTTATAGGCTGAAAATATCTGGCAACCCTAATGACGATGTAACACAATTTAATTGAAGTATCGACTTATGTTATTACAACTGACATTTAAGTTTATCTCCCTTCAGTATTTAATGGTATTTACCAAGCCCCAAGGCTTACCATCTCAAGGTATTAAAGAAACATAGTAAAAAATGAGTTAATTAAAACTACATGTAAAAACGCGAACAGTTTCGCAACTTCAAATAAAATAATGTACTTTATATGTGATTGATGCTCATATTACAGCTTATCGCATACAACAGGCTAGAAGTTGATACTTTATACAAAGTTTTCCCCCGTGGCTCCGCCCGGGCAAATGCAGTGTCCCAAGGGAGCATTGTACTTTTTCGGGTAAAACTAGCCCATGTGTTAATTCCAAGCGTAAACTACTACCATACAAAATTTAATCGAAATCCATTCAGTAGTTGTTGCGTGAAAGAATAACAAACATCCATCCATCCATCCACCCTCACAAACTTTTGGGCTATTTCAAGGGCGTTTGAAACCCATGGTATTATATTTGGAATATAGTATTTATAGTGTCGGTCAGAGTGTAGCAAAGGGTGTGCAAGGCGAAAAGACTTTATATAGAGTTTTATAATTATCTCATTTACAACTGATTTATGTCCAGTTTGTAAAGTGAATTTGTCGGTAGTTTATCTATTCATTAGCGCTATTATTTCGGTAACTGGTTTCTGATAAAAAATACAATATAAACTTTTTGACTTTAACTTTAAGTTTAACTTTTACTGGCCAATGATGTCCGTTTATCGATTCCATAACTCGTAATCGACATTACTACTGATAGATGTCGCTGACACAGACAGGAATTAAAAACTATATAGAAAATTATTATTTTCATTAGTTAAAATAGTTTAAAGCTCCATTTCACTTACACAAAGTAACAAATGATTTACAAAAACGAGTTTAATTGCCGAATTATAGCAAAACAGAATAACTTTATCGAATTTAAAAAACATTCATTTAGTAATCACTAGATGGATCTTCTGAGACTCTGCGCCAGATAAACTTAGTTTGTCTAGATTCTAGATCTAATGTGAAATCTTTAGAAACCGGGCATTATATTATAGTCTTTTGCCAAAAAGTGTATTATTTTATTTATTTTTCCAGTATGCCGTATGGCCTCACTTCTTGCCAAATAATAATTCTAGGTCACTGGACATCGAAAGTAGCTTGAAATTTTGTAGGTTATCAAAAGTAAGATTTGAATGCATCAATATGTATTAGATATTATCATTATATTGATAAAGTATTTACAAAATATGTTGTAGGTCTCTCGTATCAAAGAAATCCAAAAAAGAGATATTAAATGTTTTTTGTTTATGAAAACAATCTCAAAATTACGTACCTAATTAAAACCACATTAATCAGTGGGATACTGTATGGTTGTAGTTAAACCTCTGAATTAACACACAGGCTACTTTTAATTGCAACAAAATGTACGGTTCCCGCGAGATTTCTTTTTGCGAGCACAAAATTGCAGGCAACATCTATAGCAACATATTTTATTCTTTGCTTTTAGTAACACTCGAGAGAGTGCAGGTTCGATTCCCAGGTTGTGGCGTGTACCAATGAGACTTTTTCAGGACTCAAGTACGTATATTATGTAAGTATATTGACAAGTCATTACTCTGGACTAGGCTGACTGTGTTGTGAGAATGTCGTGTGTGCTTGGGCAACCATACGACATTTAAAAACTGACTGTCCCAGGCGCTACAGTATTTTAAGAGTGGTTACTTCGCTCGGAGAATACTGTATAAATCATCCAATAACGGATGAAAAAGGCTTAAGTTCTTTTTAATAACAAAAGAAAATTCATGTTTGGGTCTTGTTTGTAAGAGGTCCTATCGGTTACGATATTTATCTCTATTCGATTGTGATGTATGAATAATCGGAGAACTCTCGATTTCGACTCGATTTTTTGTGAAGATCGTGACTGGACTGGACGATGATCGAATCGACTGTTGTTTTCGATGATCATTGTTGTTTATTTTCTGTTCCCATCATCTTATTCTTGATAGAGTCATTATAACTTGGTTATTACTCAATAGAAATTCTTAATGGAGTCGGATGTTACGAAATTGTAAAGTATAATTATAGTTTTTAATATCTTTTGTCAAAATATGGCTCCTGCAACGTGCAACAATAGAGACAGAACATGATTAGCGCGTCCGTAGTGTAAATATTTTCATTATTAAGGTGCTTTGAGAATAGCTAGCTTTAATAGAGCTATTTTAAGTGAGTGAAAAATTAATGATGTTTTTAATAAAAGACATATTTCATATTAGGTGTGGAAAAACTGAGTTCAAACGAGGCGGAGTTTAGCTGTGGCTAAAAGGCTTGAGGAAGGCTTAATTTTTAAGCTATTTTTTGTTATTTTCAACTTGAAAAAAAAACTAAAAAGAACAAAATGCTTCACCCAAGACTTATTATATTACTACTAGAGGTCGTTCTGTGGTAGAAATTCGCCCGTAATAAGTCATATAATTTTTAAGTTTGAAGTTTATAAGGGCTCTTTTGCCTCTTACATAGTAAGATAAATCTGTAAAAGTTGTGACAGAGTGACAAACGACAACGGGTAACAAAATTGTATGTATCAAACGAACGGTAGTGTGTGTTAATGAGCTGACGTAGCGTGTGTTAATAATTTTATGTATATCTTTGCATTATTGAAAAAAAATAGCATTCTGAGCACCTTACTCCACATGAACTGTGCCAAATATCATACCCCTCTGTTCGCGCAATTCTCGTAAAACAGTTCTGAAAGTTTTTGCTTAACGCATTAATGTAATAATTGTACGAGTTTGGTGTGGATGAAATGAAGAAGTTCTCAAATCTACGATCAGCAGGTACTGTGGGAGTGAAAGTGATTATCACGAGGGCCTATCGAAAGTGATAACAGGTTGCTATTGCTGATTTGAGTCAGTTAAAATATAGTAACGGATTTTCATCTTTACTACCTGAGGCGTACTGATGAATTTTGCGTGTACAAATATAAAGGAAGCGGACAACGTTGCGCTTACGTGCGAATTTCGAGTACGCTATTTTGAATTCTATTAAAATGCCTTAAAGATGGGTTTCGCATGTGTGATTTTCGGTGTCCGCAGATGTACCTACTTCAATACTAGCTATTATTTCGTCCAAATTGTTTTCCCACGCGTTGGAAAGTCAATTAATATGTACAATTATGTGGAACAAATAGTGTTTATATAATATTTTGGTAATAGTCTGATTTTGTGGGAAAAAAGCGACATACCAACGGACGGTGCTTTTCTGCATATTATAAATCATAGCAATAGCTACTACTTTAAAATATTAAATCATCACTTTCAGTAGAGTTCTACGAGAATTGTGCGAACGGAGGAGCATGATATGGCGCAGTTAAATTTTATGTGTCTGTTTGCAGAAAGCTAAAACTTTTTGAACAATGCTTAGAAATACATATATTTAATAAAAATAACAACCACACACTACCTCAGATTATTAACACACAATGCCGCGCGTTTGTTAGATACAATTGTGTTACACGTTGACGTCTGTCCATCTGTCACAATAATTACATTTTTTTTTGTTCATCTACGAGGCAAAAGAACTTCATAACCCTTATAAAGTTCAAACTTAAAAATTATTGAGTTATTTTGATGATTTTCGACGACAGGGCGCCCTTTGGTCTTAAATAATTGATTAAGGGCAGTTGTGAATTGCATGTTAACTCGGTAACTGCTTCTTCGCCTGCTCGAAAGTAAAACATCCAGCGTAAGATTGACCGATTCTTTGCTAGGTCCAGCTTATGGCCAAAACTTGCTTGTAACTTTCCTCTACCTTCCTATTAGAGCCTTATATCCATAGTATATGTTATAGACGAGGCATGTTGAGGCAAAGTCTGTCTCCACTTAAATGACCCCACTTTTGGAGTTTTTGCGGCCATTTTGACATTTGAAGAATGGGGAAAACAAGATGGCTGACATTTGAGGTATGGTGGAAACCAAGATGGCGTAACTTTTTATTGTATGAAGATTTGTTCTGTCAAATGTACGTCATAGCCTAACTTTAGTTTTGAAATATTTGCTTTGAAGTCTAGTTTATTTGTATTTTTTGTTTATTTGCGAATGTCAAAATGGCTTACTTCAATTGATAAATGTTAACACGGATTATGTGCCACTGGTCAATTTCGCCATTTGCATCGGTAACTCACTGAATACTTCGAGCCACCGCGCGCTCGTGATTTTTTATCGGCCGATATTTTGATCGTTACTGACTACCAGTCAGTACGGAGTTGTATGCATACGTCATACGCATTAGATGATTACTGTACCAAACTATCGAATTGCAATCGGTGTACGATTGTGTCTAAACTATCTGCGCGGTGGCTCTTACGCGAATATCTACTAGCAAATGCATATTTACTAGCTTTTCGCCGCGGCTTCGCCCGCGTATAGTGTCGGGTATCCCACGGGAGTACTTCGCTTTTTCGGGATAAAAAGTAGCCCATGTTTTAGTCCAGAGCCTAAACTAGCGCCATACCAAACTTCATTGAAATCCGTTCAGTAGTTTTAGCGTGAAAGATTAACAAACACCCATCCATCCATCCTCACAAACTTTCACATTTATAATATAAGTAGGATTACCTACTAGATGTGATCAGTGTTCGTTTTTCTGCTTGACGACGCGTGGCATCACGAGATAGTTACCATCTGATCTGATACCCGTCGTGGTTTACTTGAACATTGTGTTTTTAAGCTATTGCATAGCTTCTATCGCGGGCCTTGAGCGCGGGGACCGAATCCAGAAATTCCGTAACGAAAAAACCTCACGCTCCCGCATCGTCTAACGTCGTTTCAGTTCGGCAGTCTTCGACACGGCGTTGTGTGCGTGCGATAATGCTATGCAATAGCTTTTCCGCGGCAGTCCCCGAGTGCCACACGTCTTTTTTCTTTAATTAACTAGACTACGACTCAATTTGAACAAGTGAATACTCCACGGGGACCACCGAACCATCATTTTGTAAGTAATTTAATAAAATCGGGATAAGTTTTGTAAAAATTCAAAAAGCCACTTTTGTGTCATAAGTTCTATCTAACGTAGGTAGTTTCAGCGCAATCCGTTCAAGTGATAGAGCTTTTTATTGAATGAGTATAGTCAGTAATAATTGACTTTTGATATATTGTCAGGGGCAAGATGGTTTTTGGGTAAGGGTAGCCGGTGTCATACAAAAACTATGTTCCTTTTAACCCAGAAGGAAAAAAGTAATATGCTCCATCTAAGCTTACCCAAATAAGATATGACTACTACAAATACCTACTTACTACATTAGTAAGTAGGTATTTGTAGTAGTTATAAGGGGTATTTGGGTAAGCTTAGGTGGAGAAACACACTACTCAATGGTGTAACATACTGAAGGCACTTACTGCTATTTGAAGCAAATGTTTCGAGTAGGAATCAAAGATTTGAATTCATTACATTATTATTTTGCTCACTCAATAAACTCATTTTGCGTTCAATGAAAGTCATTTTAACATTAAAAAACTTGACGTGTACAAAGTACACGTGACAGAAGGTTAAAAAAGTCGAGTTGTTGTGTAAGAAGTATTAGTTCGATTCTAGGATTCGATTCGAGGTTCGATTCCCAGGTTGTGGCGTGTACCAATGAGACTTTTTCAGATCTCAAGTACATTATACGGGCACTGTAACGGTGAATGAAAATATCGTGAGGAAACCCGCACATGGTTGGCCCCAGACGTTTGACCAGTCATTCCTCTGGACTAGGCTGACTGTGTTGTAAGAGTGCCGTATGTGCTTGGGCAACCATACGACATTTAAAAACCAACTGTCCCCAGGCACTACAGCATTTGAAGAGTGGTCACTTCACTCGGAGAATACTGTATAAATCATCCAATAATGAATGAAAAGGCCTAAGTTTGTGTTTTTTATTTATTAAATAAAGGTGAACACCATTTTCATGACTTTCAAAAATAATGAAGATCTTGGAATAAGAAATGTTTTTGAGGTATGAAAATAACAGTCAACGAATATAAACAAAATGTATCTAACTGTTAATCTAACGTTTAGATTTACAATTTAGCATTACGGATGTGTTGCCCTCGAAATTACTCCGTTATATAATAATCTCTTTTACATATGAAGGTAACTCTACTTTAAGTAGAGCAACTTGCACAAGCAACGACCTTTAGATCAAAATATTAGAATATCTTCTCAGAAAATATTGGGGTTTCACAGATAATTATTTAGAAATTGAGTAATCAATTACTATAAGGTTTTTGGAACTCTAAGAGAGATTACTAGTATTAAAGATTTTCTACTGACATTGAAAATTGGTCATATGAGTCATGCAAATAAGCTAATGAATACCTGACAGTATGCGACTATCAAGAGGGTCAATTCTGCTAGATAAAACCTGCAATAATACAATTGACAATCAAGTTCCGACACGCTAAAACTGTCAAACCGGTATTCTCGTAAACGTTAAACCAGCGTCTAACGCCTCCTGATTGGTCCAAACGTCACAAAATCAGTTTATGATAACAAGTCGCTTCACTATACACAATATTACACTTCACTATACATAATACAATCCAAGTTAAATGGAAGTCTACTTAAAATACGAGAATTGAGGTTCAGATGAGTGACAAATTGGCGACTTTTTAAGTCTCCCGTACCCCGTGCCTTCTTACCTTACTCACTCGAAACAACGCAAACGTTATTTCACGCCAGTTTTATCTATTGTAGGATTCGTGCCGAAGCATGGCCCCACGGTAACGAATAATTTTACTGATGTAATAATTATCTAATAAATGTAATTCCGTCGGCATTGAAACCGTAACGAAGTTGTTAACTGGGCCGCAAGTGCCAATCGAACAGGATCAAGGATAGTAATAGTTGTCTGTTGTGCATGTTGTTAATTAAACTGTTGTTTTGAGTTGGTGTTGCCAAGGAACTGATACGGCCTTGTCACCAAACAAGGTGTCTGATTAATCTAAAGTTAAATAAATATATAAACCCCAGGTTTATGCTTCGGACTCGACAAATTTAACCAATAAGGCGCAAATTTTTGTGGTCACAGTGCTTATCAGACCTTCGTTTTTGTTTGGATTTGATTTAATCATGGCTTTGTTGAAAGGCCTTAAGGTTACGTTCCCGTAACCAAACCTCCATTCAGGAGATACACGTGCAACACTGGAGACGTTTTCATCGCAGATAATTTATGCTTGGCTAACGGCCCGTTTCAATAACCAATATACCAGTAACTACTTGTTAAAAACGTCAAATTTGTATCGCAAAAAGCCGGCAAATGATTGAATGACTAAGTTTTTAACAAAAAGTTATTGGTAGATA
Organism: Phengaris arion; assembly: GCA_963565745.1. Classification (NCBI taxonomy): domain Eukaryota; kingdom Metazoa; phylum Arthropoda; class Insecta; order Lepidoptera; family Lycaenidae; genus Phengaris; species Phengaris arion. Next base: position 4,631,077 of record OY751448.1, read on the forward strand.
GGTTATTGAAACCGCCCGTTAGTCACTGATGGCACAGACACATGGGTGAAAAATGGATAAAATAAAACTGTTACGGCCGCACTCAGAGACATTTAATGCCTAATTAAGGCGTCACTTAGTACAGACTTTGACAGAAACTGTATGGAATTTCTGTCAAAACCTCTACTAAGTAGCTCTTTACGTAAACATTAAATGTCTCTGAGTGCGGCTGTTAGCCCTCGTCCCCATCTCCCATCTCATCCACATCTGTCAAATCTGGCTTTTGACACTTGGCATTTGTCAGTGACTTAGCCAAGCATACATTTTCTGCGACCAAAAGGTCTCCTCCAGTATTGCATATAGATCGTCAATAGGGACTATGGAGGTGTGGTAGGACCCTACATGCACATACTTATCTCTATATATCTATAACTATAGCACCAATAAAGTGGAAAGGTCTGTTTGTTTGTTTATTGCGGCAAAATATACGGTTCCTTCGAGATTTCCTTGAGTGCGCACGAAGTCTCGAGGATCATCTAGTACTTATTTATAACTATACTACCAATAAAGTGGAAAGGTTTGTAGGTTTCTTTGCACTGAACAGGCTCCAAAACCACTGGACCGATTTTGATGAAATTTGGCACATATACCTATGGAGTGGACAACGGGGAAGGACATAGGCTAGTTTTTATTGCGGTATGTCTGCAGAATTTCGTTTTGCGAGCATGAATTCGCGGGCAACGTCCAGTTATCAATATAGCGTGAAGATAAATTTATTCCATGTTCATGAGTTTGCAGAAAGAGTTGTCGCTGGTGATAAGTTTCTTTCTTATGAGAAGCTGCAAGCAAAACATAATTAACCTACATCTTACTGTATATTTCTTGTCATTATTATAATATTTTATGGGCGTGAATTCTAAGCTTAACTCGCGAAAAGTTTAAATAAACATCAAATTGCAAGTCATGACTTCATGACTTTCATGAGTATGTGGAACATGCTTTTTTAAAACACAAAAGTCACTGATCACTATGATTTGCGTCCTTTTAAAACGTACTTTGTTCACAAAATGAAGTAATAACATCGACAAAATAGCCCTTTGAAGGTTTTGGAGGAACGCAAAGTTTTTATGTTTTGGTTACTGCCTTTCTTTGAATTAAAGTTGATAGTTTATTTACATGCATATTTACGAATTCAAATTACGAATCAAACAATTTTTAACGTTTGATTTACTATAATAAGTTTATGCCAATACCTTTAAAAGAGGTAATATCTTGAATTATCTCATAGGCTATATTTATCACTAGGTCGAACTATTAACCCATCGCTAAAAACCAAACCCACACCACATTCCATAGGAAAGATCTTTAACAACTTCTCCTCGCCTTATCGTAACATTTTCTAAAACTTTATTGGGTGTTGACTTTGTTTTATGTTTTACGCTTAGTCACTTATAAATAGGTGAAATATCTGCCATATTTAGATATGAGACGCAAAAATACGACATTGGCTGGCATTAAATGACCGATTCAACCGTTTTCCCAAATCTACAACAAGAAAATGAAAAATTATACAAAATTGAGGTTTTCAAATAAAGTAATTTTTCTTTATTTTATCCGAATTTTTCATGGGTACCTACACCAGTGGGGTAAGCATGAATAGATAACAACAGCGTATTCGTAAACTATCGAATGAAAATTGTATATGCGCTGTCATGAATGTCATATAACTCTCATTCGATAGCGTTACTATTAATACGCCGATGGCAATAGTTCGTGCTTACCCCATTGTCGATTGTTGTAAAAAGTAACATTTGTAACATTCTTCTTAACTATTGACAATTAGACTTCTAGTTTTTCCTTAATCTAATGACCGATATAGTTTTTTAAAAGCACGAAACAATTTTTCGGTAACAAGAAACTAAATATTGAGTTTTATATACAAGTGACAGACAGACTTATGTAATCATTGTGTAACGAATGGAAATAGGTAAGTACACATTAATGATATTGGTAACGTAATATATACAGGCTGTTCTAAAAATATTTATTGTTTTTATTACTTTTTGTCAGTAAAAATAATCCGTCAAACAATCCACAAGAAATTAAGATAAAACTGATTTATTTACTTTTTAATGAATGAAACATAATATTATTTTGTTGGTAGGTTTTCTTGTTTGCTCGTAACATTATTATCAATAGTTTACAGTACCTATATAAAAATTCCGTGTATAAATGTTATAAATTCTACTATTATAAATGTGAGAGTTTGTGAGGATAGATGTTCGTTAGTCTTTCACGCAAAAATTACTGATTTGATTCCGAGGAAATTTGCTATGATAGTAGTTTAGGCTCTGGATTAAAACAAATGCTTTCTTATTTTTGCGGACGGAGCTGCGGAAAAAATCTAGTATGTAAATATAAATGACACTAGTAGTAGTAGTTTTTGTGCTGTCGTCTACGACAGTTTCTACTAATTGCTAGTCGTAAGCTTAACAGTGAACACGCTGTATAACGTAAACACAACTTTAACTCGACACCGCAGAGAATGTTGTTTGATTTTGCAATTTAAATATTATGTATGCGTAAATACTTCATTAATAAGGATATCATTAAATCGAGTGTAAAAATAATTAAAAAATCGAGTATTTTAATGATGGCATTTGTCCGGAAAATATAATTATTGGTACCATAAATACAAGGATATGAAGGACATTACATGTGACCTCTAATCAGACTTAATTACTGGCTAAAACCGTTCTCGGCAGGAACTTGGACCGGTTATGTTGATGACGTAAAAGTAATTGTTTTAGTGCCACTCTTAATCATAATCTAATAATATTCTATGTGCGCTTTCACACCGCGACAATCTGGTCCGTGGCAAGTTCTCGAAGAACTTGTGTTACATTATATCATACGCATATTTAATACACATCCATGACCCAGGAATATAGAAAACTTTTTTCGTTCCCTGGCGGGATTAGAACCCGCGACCGCCGGTTTGAGCACTGACGCGCGCAACCACTGAGCCACAGAGGTCGTCAAAATCAATGTATTAGTAAATATCTATCCTCAATATAAATTATTACTTTGTAGTTACATAAATTCTAGGAAATTGAAGGATATAATCAGAAAGTAATAAATATACAATATAGGTATAGGCAATGAAAATCATATCATTGGTTGTCCACTGGTCTACGACAACCTTTTTCCAATATCAAAATAAAACCTTGAGAGGTGTCAAGGGACACCCGGATGGAACGAAGTTCCTTTCGATTAATTAGCGAAGGAATTGTAATAAAATTTTATTTTTTTTAACTTATAATAATTTTTTTATTATTATTAACAAATATAATGTAATACACGGCGCACGCCGCACGGCTTACAACTACCTACAGAAAGTGTCGTTACAGTCTTAATTTTTTCCGTCTAGCCCCCTTTCGCAACGCGCGATAAGGAACTTCGTTCAAAAAGTTGTACTTATGCAGTGAAAAAAAAACAATTTCACATTTTTTCTCTGTCGCCCATACAGCAATCGTTACGAAACTTTTATTTTCAACACGAAAAATGAGTTATTAGGTTGGAGAAAAAACTCATAAACTCATCTCACTGTAGGTCATGGGAACGACCGCGTTACACTGCTCCTGAATTCAGTGGTGTGACAACGATACACGGAAATTGCAAGACAAGTAAGAGTGAAACTTGTTAAAATTAAGAATACGTGATAAATTGGGAATATGTCGTCAATTCTCGTGACACTTATTTAGTATTTATCAGGATTTTCAATAAGATATTTTAATGTTATGTGAACTGTCTGTCCATTAAAACAACATTATTTTTGCAATCAAACATTAAATTGCATGCTTATTTAAATTACTGTTTCTTTGAAACCATTAACAGTGCTTTAGTTTGTAGAGGTTTAATCGATTTGTATAATTGCATAGTTAAAAAAATGGGCCGCTGGCGACGTATACCAACTAAACTACTGGCTGGGCCTGAGGCTTAATCATAAGCCAATAGAAACTCGGGTGAGAGTAAAAGTTATTTATTCAAAGTTGTATGTCAACATCTACAGGCCCCGTTAGGCATGTATGTCCAAATTATTTGACTGCCTTTAATTCTCTATTTATATTTGTTTTCCTTGTAAAATTACTTAGCATGTACATAATTATTCGGTATACGGTATGTTAGACGCGATTTTTTTACAAAATAATCTAAAAGTGTAGGTAACTCTGCAAAAGATCAATAAGGTCATTAGTCAAATTTTATGAAACAAAAAAAATCTGTTGTAAATTGACGTTGGCACTACGCCATATCATCTGTCATCTGCAGTGGTCAGGTTATAAGCTCTATGCTAAAAATTAAATATCCCTATATAAATAGTAATCATGGTCACCTTCATATTAAGTTTGGATGCACCGCCACGCTACACCGACTCTGAGCATCCATTGTTCTAAACGGATTAGGGAAGTGCCATTCAGTTGTATTTATCGATAAAAAATTAATGTAAAAATTACTATGAAACAAATATTGTTATTTGTTTGTTAATAAAATTATTAGGGATATTTAAATGTTAAAAGCATGCAACTGTTTATATGCATGGTGGTAAAAAGCACAAATAGTACTATCATATTTATTTCTATTCTTCTTCTCATTTGATAAATTGATACCAACTTATCCGTTGCATCATCTTATAATAAATTTTAACTAGAAACACTTTATACGTCTTTTGTGTTTGAACGACAAAAGCCACGTTGAAAGTGGGCGGTCACGAAATGTTACAAGGACTTGATTTTAAATGATACATTTGATAGCTTTTTGTACCGATTTAGATAGACCTTCGTTTGACAGTATTTTTTAAGTATGAAAGAATACGCAATAGTTTTGCTATTGACATTGTTAAGATGACCTTAAGACAGTTAAAATTACTGGGATAGATAGATGCGAACACCGTATAGTTTAACTTATTATCAAAAGTGAAACGTCTTTTACCTGACTACGGCGAAGCGAGAAGGAAGGATAATAATTTTGGCAGTCTATGTATGTATGTATGTTTCTTTTATCGTAGCGCCTAAACTACTGATCCGATTTTGATAAATGAGGTATCAATAGATTCATTATAATAGCCCGGGTAACATAGGCTATATAATTTACGTAGGTTATAGTTTCGTGTAAAAATTATAGTTATTTTCATACAAATACCGATAAAGTGTGTAGTGGTGCGTGACCATACAAACATAATAACATTGTATAAATTATATAATAACCGTTTTTTATTAATGTAATTATCTCAAGACATATTAACTTAACCTTTCCCAAACGTAAGGCCAGACAAATTGTCAATTGCTCTAATAACCTTTAAATTATTAGTTACATAAGTGGCGATAAAAAAAATTAAACTAATCCAAGGGTAACCTTGTTACTGTGAGAACGTTACTAGAATCCTTGTTTTTGGTCGATAAATAATTTACAAACGTTATTACTTTTTACAATGACCTTATAAATATATATTGTTTATATATTTATAAGCTCATATATAGAAATTGACATTAATAAAGTGAAATCATTAATAAGAGTGTATTTCATAAAAAAGTATTAAATTTTAGCTATTATATAAAAAAGTACGCAATATTCAGTAAAAACTAAAAATCATGCAAAAATATCCTTAACGTTTTGTCTCTTATAATAAATTTTTTTCCTATAGTTATTAATTAATGTAGCTAACTAATAATATATTATTAACTAAAAGTTTATTAAAAATAACTACATTTTATCCTTCACAACATACAATCACGATTATATTTATTTTAAAAGGATATGAATATAAATGCGATAATCAAATGTTAGCCATCTTTGTTCCATTAAAATTTACATATGTATGTATGTATAACATTAGCGTATAAGATATAAACTTAATAAAGCTCACTCATATTTTATAACAGATTTTACGTACCTAATGATAAAATTATGTGACATATCAATTTAAATAAAATGGTTTTTTTTTTGTTTTAAGATCCTAAATTTTCTTTGGATTTCATAATTTGATAACTAATGCTATATATGAAATAATTTTATTATAAATATAATTTGGTTTAATATTTTAACGTTACTCAAGATTTTTGATAAAAATAATACTTTTATCGACATAGGACCGTCACCTCACTAAGGCGTTCCCATACTCATACATGGTGTTTTAAAGTGGACCACCGTTACTCGTTCAGCTCAAAAACGTCTTCGGATTATGAGTTAAACGGTGGAAAAAATGTTACGCCATTTTTTAAACAATGCAATTAGTGATGCGCCTAATTAATATTCTCATGTCGATGAAAATTCTGATATTATGATATCAATTTATAGTAAGAAAACTATTATAATCCTTGATATCATCCAAATAACTTTTTCGGGTTCCGTACCCATTGGGAAAAACGGGCCGCTATTACTAAGACTCCGCTATCCATTCGCCTGCCCGTATGTCTGTCTGTCACCAGGCTGTATCTTATGAACCTAGAAGCTAGACGGTTGAAATTTTCCCAGATGATGTATTACCGTTGTAGCTATAGTTACAAATACAATAAAAGTAATATTTAAATAACACTTAAAGCCGGATTTTTTGTAAAATTCCAGTAGCTCAATACCTAAGTAATCCCTCACCTTCTGCTTGCTATGTCGGATGTTATCCAATCGAATAATGTCTCGCTTACCTGAAAACAAATAATAATTGTAAACATTTTTGCTACAGAAAGCTTGGAATCATGTTAATAACTTACATTGTTAAGATAAGAAATTAAGTGATAAGAAATTAAGCTTCTGAAGTACGTAGGGTATATCTATAAAATTTCAGGCCCTGCTAGATAGAAAAAGAAAGAAAGAAAAATTTATTTTCGGTTCACAAAAGACACAAATATAACATGACATAAAATAAGAAGATATAAAAAAGAATAACAAATTGAAACATGCACCATAGTTACTGCTGGAAATAAAATATAAATTACATATTATCTAGGAAATCCTGCGAAGTAAAAACATTGGACACATTAACATCGATTTTTAAGTCCAAGTAGGTACTAGAAAAACTTAGCACCTAGATAGCTTTCTTAGCTCGTTAAGTCTAGCCCATATAAGATAGCCTGGTTTAGTTAGGCCGGACTCAGACCGGTTCGCGGTAAACAATAACCTGAACTGTTTAGCTGTGTTCTGATTAGACTTGTATTAGTTGTTTTAACGTTGTAAAATAGAGGGGTTTTACTATAAATTCGTTCGGCAGGGTATTTTAAAGCCCCCACGAAAACAGAGTTGTTATTAATTTGACGTGTCTTTCTCTGTGTCTGTCTGTGGCATTCTAGCTACTGAATAGATGAACCGATCTTGTTCCATTATTTTGTTTGAATGCTGATACGATCGAGAGAGCTACAGTTCACCATGATCAGCTCGCTCACTGCTTGACAATTAGGGGTTACTTGAGTTTTTTAATTTTGTTCATTTTCATGGTGGCAAAACACTGCCTTTAAATGAAACGATGAGTGATGACGGCGGTATTTAAGGGTGATGGCCATCAGGACAATCATGTCCTAACCAGACTTGATGACAACATTTTTTGTTGTACCAACGCGGGGATCGAACTGAATCGAAAGCACACAAGCAAGCACAAGCACTAAACCACTGGACCACGGAGGCGCATGGTGGGTCGAAAATCGGCTTTCATAGACATAGACATGAAACCTCGAAAGTGACAGATTTTTTTATGGATATTAATTCAGTAAGGTATTAATTACTATGTAGAAAATGAAGTTTGAGATAATTTGGCCCAAAAATGAGGGAGTAGTAATTTTTTTACGAAAAACTTGTATGGAGCCAATACGAAAAATTCAATTATGTCAAAAACGGCAAATTTAACCGTAATATCCTGACAGAAGGTTATCGTACTAATTATTCATGATTTTTTGGCAGACATATTATTGCACGATTCGATAGTGTTACTATCAAGGAACTAGTCCTGGAAAGTAATGGTAATGTGTTGAGTTTTAATTAAATCCTTCATAATTTGAACAAATGTATGAAAAATTATATGAAATTCTAAAATTAAGCTCTCAACTTTCTCACATATAATTACTTCTCAGAAATTGTTCTTTACTAGCAAGACTATCGAATGGTGCAATAATACAGAATTACTTTTTTTTTCAAAAGAAGAGTACAGTGATATCACATTCCATCACGAGCCATCACCTATTCATCACCATCATCACCCGGACGTACTTTCTCCACCTTTTCGGCGGCTTGCGAAACCGGCATAAGGCATCTAACTCGATTAACGAGACTTTCTACTGTGATCTAATGTTGACAAGTGCGTGGACAATGAGTGAATGATAATAATACATGAGGAGCCTTAGGGTCAGTTCACACCGAAACGAGACAATAGATACTTGACGTCGCGCTGCATTTTTAGCAGGACAGGTATTTAAGCAGCGCGCTTATAAAACTCAATTTGCAGCGGCCGCGTTACGATTCTTGTGGTCACATAAACGCCCGCCGCCGCCGCCCGAAGGCCCTAAGGGTCAATTCACACCGCGACGATACGCGACGCGGCGCTGCAGTTTTAAGACAGTTATTCAACTATCTTTTTGTGTAGTGAATAGAGTTTAATTTTGGCCCTAGGGCGCGTTTATAGGACTACAAGAAATACAACACATCCGCTGCAAATTGAGCTTTATCGACTAGGCCACAACTCACAGATTCTAAACCTCAATTAAGTACTGTACCGAATTGGGTGATTGTCATTTAGTTTGTTCCTAGTGGCCTAGTACATAAAGCTCAAAATGTTAAGAATTAAAACAGGTGCTCGGTCTTCACGCGCCTCGTCGCACATTACGATGTGTAACTGACATCTCCGCGCAGCATGCAACTCTATTCATAATAATGTCAAAGGCGACTATTTAGCAAATATTTTTTTTCAAATGACGTAACTTTTGTGTGTTGTGAGTTAAGTTGAGTTGAAATTAATAAATTATACAATTCGAATTAAATTATTAAATTTATAGACAAGGTTCATCACCGTTTTGGAGTCTTTGGAGTCTCAATCTAATATTTATGATTGTGTAATGATCACTGTTTACTACTTAACAAAGATAAATTAACAATCTTTTTTTTTTCAATAACAATAAAAGTTCGTTTCGTCAATAAAAAGTTTATTTTGAGCGTAGACGAGCCAAGAACTTGAAAGTTCAATGGTCTTGGAAAGGACAGCGCGTAAAAAAGTTATTGTTGGTTTTTATGTGGGCAGGTTGTACCTGCATAAGAAAAGAAAAGCTTTCGAATATAGACTTCGGTATCATTGTTACCATCGTCGACCACTTTAGCCCACTACTGGGACTATGGCCTGAGATCCCAGGCCCGCCAGACTAGCCTTATATTCTTTCTGATAAAATGTATATCATATATAATGATATACATTTTATCAGTAAGAAAGGAATGAAAGGATAGTCTGTTGTATCAAGATAGTATATTGCAGAATGGCGGTGTTATATGGCCCATTAAAATTTCTACCGTGCTATTAATGCCGTGTGTTCATAAAAAATTAATTGTAACATCGAAATATGTCAGTAATCTTTTGCAAATTAAAACATATGTAGAAAATAATAACAAAGTTTTTGGAGTTTACTTTTTAAGAATAGATTTTCATTTATATGAAAATTTGTGAGGACTGGGAAGTGAAATCAGAAGTGACGCGTCAGGCGTTACTCTTTATGTCATTTTGACATATATTATAGACGAGTCATGTCTAGGCAAAAACTTAAATGGCCCCACTTTTGGGGTTTTTGTTTGGGGTTCATTTTGACATTTGAGGTATGGTGAAATCATGATGGCGCAACTTTTTCTTGTATGAAGATTTTTTTCTGTCAAATGCATGTCATAGCCCATCCTGGATGAAACCAACCAACCAACCTGGGGTTGAAACCCTAGGCACATGGGGTCTGGGTGCTCACAAACTTTTCAGAGAAATCTCCAAAAAACTCGTTGAGGCCACCCGAGACCCCAGAACCGGCACCTACCTGGCCCAGAGAATAAGTATCGCAATCCAGCGGGGAAACTCTTTGAGCCTTCTAAGTACTCTGCCTGTTGAGGACGACCTGAGAGATTTCTTTTCTTTGTAGCATTTTAAGTTTAGTAGTAGTTTTTTTTTTTTTAGTACTTACCTACTTTTATAGTTTGTAAATATTTTAAATAGATTTTAGCCCATCCTTAGTTTTGAAATCACTGTTTTCGACATAAAAACTAACTTGCCAATCTGTAGTTTTGGCTGTCATGACGACAACTAACAAATTTTTGCTATTATATTTGTCTCTAACGAATGTTATAACTTTAAAATATTAAATACAAATAACAAACAAAAAAATGGTTAATGTATCGTAATTTGTACTGCTAGTAGACGCATGAAAAATAAAATTCCTAATGTATGTAGGTATTTTTAAATCGTTTGTAAGGAGTGACTCCGGTCCTGCGTCGGAGCTAACACACTTTTAATTTTATGTCCTTAAAAAAGGAAGTAAAGGACATTAATTTAACATTATTATGCCTAAATTATGCCTACGCATTATTTTAATTGCCTCTTAAATTCTGACGGTAAACTTTTAGACATAGCCTACCTAGTCCTAATATGACAAATCTGACATTTATTTTCCCGACGAACTGGTTGGATTTTGGTAAATAATGAGTCATAGATTAAGTTTTAAAATTAGAAATGAGCAGTTTAGGTGTGACCACTGGCTAGTTATAAACCGACTACGGCGAAAAGGATTTTGGCAGTCAATGTATATATGTATGTTTGTTCCACCGTAGCGCTTAAACTACTGCACCGATTTTAATAAATAAGGTACCGATAGATTTTTAATAATGGAACATATTATATCTTATACTTTAAACTAGCTAATAATGGAACATATTATATCTTATACTTTAAACTAGCTAATAATGTAACATTTTATATCTTATACTTTAAACTAGCTAATAATGTAACATATTATATCTTATACTTTAAACTAGCTAATAATGTAACATATTATATCTTATACTTTAAACTAGCTAATAATGTAACATATTATATCTTATACTTTAAACTAGCTAATAATGTAACATATTATATCTTATACTTTAAACTAGCTAATAATGTAACATATTATATCTTATACTTTAAACTAGCTAATAATGTAACATATTATATCTTATACTTTAAACTAGCTAATAATGGAACATATTATATCTTATACTTTAAACTAGCTAATAATGGAACATATTATATCTTATACTTTAAACTAGCTAATAATGGAACATATTATATCTTATACTTTAAAGTAGCTAATAATGTAACATATTATATCTTATACTTTAAACTAGCTAATAATATAACATATTATATCTTATACTTTAAACTAGCTAATAATGTAACATATTATATCTTATGCTTTAAACTAGCTAATAATGGAACATATTATAATATATTATACTTTAAACTAGCTAATAATGGAACATATTATATCTTATACTTTAAACTAGCTAATAATGGAACATATTATATCTTATACTTTAAACTAGCTAATAATGTAACATATTATATCTTATGCTTTAAACTAGCTAATAATGTAACATATTATATCTTACATTTTAAACTAGCTAATAATGTAACATATTATATCTTACACTTTAAACTAGCTAATTTTGTATATATATATTCGAAATATCAGAAACAGCTGCAAGTATCTCTATGAAATGTTGTATGCAGGGAGGTTTGGGGGAGAAAAATCGATCTAGCTAGGTCTTATCCCTGGGAAACTGTGCATTTTTAAGTTATGAGATATGATTAAGGATGTTTTTCTTTCGTCGTGCAACAATATATCAATAATTTTGATTCTATTAAGTCAGTCCGATTGGCAGTTTCTTATGCGTGTGTATAATTTTTGCTTTGTTCGAAAATTTGGAATGTGGTGGGTTCGAATCCCGATCAGATAAATATTTTTGAGATTCTTTTTATATTTCTGAAATCTACTCGAGCGCTACAGGTTCTTATATATTAACAGCTATATATTTACGTAGTCGGTGTATAGTTTTTAACTTTTTGATAGTAAGTTGTATTTCTGTTGCCGCTATAACAACAAGTTTTATCTTTTTTGGTATTCATTTACTTATTTATTTTTTTAAAATATTTATTTCAAATATTCCTGTTTACATATTAATGACAAAAGGTAGCCTAAAATGGCTTTTATCTCCGATGCTCTTCTCTCTTGTACACCTAAACTTTCGTATTTAAACCATATAGGGTCAGTACAGGTTCGATGTCTTGAATTTCTACAGTGACCTTGATTCGGAATTGAAAGTAGACGCCAGTCGGCCTTTACGTCCAAAACAACAATCGTAGGTGCTAAAAAGGTTTATTGTTCTTTTTTTAGTTGGCGCCATATTTATAAGCTCTGATGTACCGTGTATAAAACTAAAAAATATAACTTAGTTACTTAGAGTGGTTTTCTAGTAAGATCCTACTAGTTCCTACTATCCTACTAATATTAAAAATATGAATGTTTGTAAAGATGTTTGTAACTCTTTCACGCAAAAACTACTGAACGTATTTTGATAAAATTTGGTATGGTAGCAGTTTAAGCTCTGGATTACACATAGGCTACTTTTAATACCGAAAAAGTAGTGTTTCCGTGGGATACCACTCATTTAACTATCCATCAATAAATATCAAGGTAAAGATAGCAAGTGCTAGGTCTAGTAAAAATGTGTTCCCCTTGGAAGCCTACCATCTTACCATACATCCTTTGTATATTATTTTAAAAATACTGACAGTACCCTATATAATAAAGTCGTGTTAGTACGTAAATATCAACGGCTCCTACCTTCATAAGCAAATTGCGTAAAGTTCTAGAACGCGCGTCTAGAACGTTCTATGGAATGCAGAAATGACGAAGTGTCACTTTCTTATTGTGAAGGATATGTACCAGACAGACGACTATTTATATTATTATGGGCAAGTGCATGCTGCATGCGGTTATTACAATTTTTTTCCACAATTAATATTTATTTTGCGGCCGATGATTTCCCAAAAAAAAAATGAATTGCAATTCCAATGTCTCGCTAAAAATCGACCGGCCCCAGTAGGTTGGTAGTTGTAGGTGTAGATGTTGGTGTAGGTCGTAGGTGTAGATATTTATTTATTCCAGTTCATAGTTGAGACAGAACGTGTGTCGGGACAGCTTGTCATATAAAAAATACTATAATTCTAATATTTGCGAGTTGAAACGTGGTTTGTAGACATAGTACCTCTTATATACATCATTTTAATACCAAAATTCGAATACTAGTTTTTAAATCGCTGGAGTAGTATTTTATTTACTTTTATATCAACAAAAACAGAATAGTTTGTACTATGAAATAGCACCCATTAAGGAACTTAGAAGCTTTCGCCATAACACACGGGTTCTACATCCACTAAAAACAGATTTATGGCTGTATTTGGACGTGGTATGCCTGAGGTTTCGTAACTTCAAGGAAATCAATTACGAGCTTCGAATGTCCTAGAATTTTCTAGATAAAAATAGTGTTACGTTAAAGCTTTAATTACAAACCTTTTAAGAAAATGTGAATACGCATCTACTATTAGTAGCTAAAATTTACAACTCTCCACTAAAAAGTGTTTTACGCGGAACGTTAAAAGTTGCCTGTTTTTCCAAGCATGCAATATATCTTATTTGTGTAACGCAAATTACCATCAGACTGTTGGGTCGTTTGAGCCATTTTTTAAATAATATCTATGGACGCTTCACACTTCGTCAATCTGGCTCCGTGGCACTCGAAGAACTTGTGTTACATGGACCAGACAACGGGAATTATATAATTTTTTTTTACTACAGAACCCGTGAACTCCGGCTTAAGCGTCGTCGCGCTACCCACTGAACCATAGAGGTCCGTAATTTTTTATTATTTATTGCAATATATAATTCTCGTCTTGCTTTCAACTCCGGCATCTAATACAACGTATCTAGAGCTCACTTAGCCTACTCAAGCCGGGCTAAATATTACCCAGCTTATGACAGACATTATATTGGCCAATAACTGTACCGGAGTGTAACGGTCGACAATCATTACTCTCTTTACATTTGTGTAATCTAGAATCTAGACGAAAGCTGACTGTGCATATTAGAAGAATTCTACATGTAATGTCACTATAAGCACAGAGTAAATCTACAGTTAGGTATATATACTTAATATTATAAAGAGGAGAGATTTGTTTGTTTGCATTGAATAGGCTCCGAAACTACTGCACCGATTTTGATGAAATTTGGCACAGATGTAGAGTAGACCACGGGGAAGGCCTTTTTTTATTGCGGCAAAATGTAAAAGCGCGCACGAAGCCGCAGGCGTCGTCTAGTAAACGAATAAGGAGCTTCTTATTTCCCGAAGCTATGAAACAAATTTTATTAATTTAATTGATTAAAAAATAGTTTTTAATTTATAATAATATCTATGGACGCTTCACACCACGTCAATCTGGCCCCGTGCTAAGTATCCGAAGAACTTGTGTTACAGGTACCAGAAAACGGGAAGTATATTTAATACTTTTATACTATAATTATATTTAGGATTTTTATAATATTATACACAAATTTAATACACATCCAATGACCCAGGAACACAGAAAAACTATTTTGTTCCGTCGGCGGGATTCGAACCCGCGACCCCTTGACCGCTTGGCCACCAACTCAGCCCGTTGACTGAGCCACAGAGGTCAACTAATGAAACGTCTCCTTAATAAATGAAATAATTTAACAGTTAATTAGCCTCATCTTGATAATAATAATTTAAACGTTATAGAATATTAACTGTGACAAATTCGTGACGCTGGTGTCAGTACGCAGCTAAGATCTGTTAAGATAAGTTTGGTGATAAGAGTTGAACGCTCCTGGACAGAGATAAAGCGAATGACCTGTTTCTATTTATCAATTCATTATCGTCGTGCTAAAATTGATTGATATTACCAACTTTTATTTATAAAACTTAATTTATAACTAACTTAAACTAAATTAAAAGTTGTAACTAAATAATAAAACACTAATATGTTTGTTTGTATGTTTTTATAACAAATAGTAAGTTTACTTAAATGGTGTTTTGGACAGTTTTTATACGCACTTTTATGAAACCGAAGCATACCGAAGCAACCGTTTTTATAAGCACTTTTATGAAATACAAGATTACAAGTGATAAAAAAATCGGTTGTCTGTAAAGTCGGTTTACTGACGATAGTTGAACGTGACAACGTCATGTTTATAGTGCGCGCGGAACTAATTGGCCGCGCCTTAGGTAGGCGTGTTGCCGCCGCGAAGTCCGGCGCCGAACTGAGTAATAACAATAAGCGCCCCCGCCTCTCCGTCCCACCGCTCACATACCTAAGGCACGGCTAGCTGAGGTAACGGCAATGCGTCATATGTAGCTAGGTAACGGTGGTAACAGGTAACGCATGAGTCATGTTTTTTCGTGCGTGCAGCCGGCTCCATCGAATTATAAGACGTTATCACGTCAAAAATTATAAAAGGTAACATAAACAAAATTAAAAAAATTATGTTACCCCCGAATTGTCAAGCTGTAAGCGAGCTGATGATTATGAATGCTCTTAGCTATAATTCATAATCATCAGCTCGCTCACAGCTCACACTCTCGATCACGTCAGCTTTCAAACAAAAAAAACCACACTTAAATCGGACCTTTCGTTTTAGAGTTACGGTGCCACGGAGACACACACAGACAAACATAGTAGATACAGTAAATCATAAGCACAGTCCATTCTGAGTTATTTTACACCTCTGAATTATATTGATCTTTATTCCCACGGCATAAGGATCACTCTCATAGATCAAGTCAAGGGTAAAATAACTATGAACGGAGTTTATGAATAACATTATGATTGTTGTCATGACAACGGTGACATAATTGTCGTGATATAGAGACATCATGCGCGTGCGCCGGAACACAACGCGCCACTTGCGTCGAAAGCAGCTCACTGACCCATTGGCTAACTAACTAGGTGTGATTCGGTCTGTCGTTACTGATAATCATCATTATCACTTACCATGCCATTGGTCTTGTTAAATTTTGGTGAAAGTATCGCTTTTGATGACGAAGAAGTATGTAATGGTGTATGCTTCTTTATATTTCATAGATAATTTTTAGGGGTCCGTACCCAAAGGGGAAAAACGGTTATTACTGAGACTTCGCTGTCTGTCTGTCCGTCCGTCTGTCTGTCACCGGGCTGTATCTTCTTAACCGTGATAGCTTACACGTGAAATTTTTACAGATAATGTATTTCTGTTGCCGCTTTAACAGCAAATTCTAAAAACAGAATAAAATAAGGTGGGTCTTCCATACAACCAATGTCTTCTTTTCGTTTTGTATGGAACCGTCGCGGCGTCCGACTCGCACTTGACCGGTTTTTATATGCCTATAGAGCTAATCTACTATTTTAATACGACATTATTATTATTTATTGTATAGTATTCTATGATGAGGCCATTGAAAGTACTAGACTACGATACTGTATTGCAATATCTGTACGAATAGACTATGATTATGCCATTCATATACTACATTTAGTATACATATAAACCTTCCTCTTAAATGACTCTGTCTATTGATGAAAACTGCATAAAAATCCGTTGAGTCATTAAAAAGATCTAAGCGAGCAGACAGTGGAAGCGACTTAATTTTATATAAAAATTAAAAATATCTTTGAAGAGTATAATTTCGAAAAAAAATATTGTCAGTTGGAGCAAGATGGACTTTGGTTTAAGATAACTGTCAACTGTGCCTTACAAAAAGTATGTTCCTTTTGACCTAGTAAGATAAAATACGCTCTTGCTTTGCCTGACTAAGTAAGTAACCTTACATTTTTTCGTAAATACACTGGCGTGAAAAAGAAAAAACTACGCTTATCATTTTTTTTTATAAAATTATACGTCTTATTTCAAATTTTATCGTGTTTCAATAGTTTCAGAAATCCAAAATATTTGCTAGTAAAAGTTTTTAATTTAAATCTTATAAGTATGTAGTTTTGAAAAAAAAATATTACCTATATTAAGGGCTGACTTTTCAATCGTCAGATAACTTTAACCTGAGCAATAATTCGGTCACTTATTGTTTTAAACAATTACGGATTGTGTCGCGGTGCACTTTTTTTTCCCCAAAGTTTCGGCTACTTTCCAGCAGCCGTGGTCACGGGAGTGTACGTAAGTGTTTAAAACAAGGAACAATATTCGCGTAAACCTAAGAAATCAATCTATTACTTAGACAAATTTTTCATACAAAATCTGCCAAAGTCACATACTTATTCCTCAGATAAAAGTTATCTGACGTTTGATAAATCAGCCCTTACTGTAGTAATTTTCTTATTCAGGCTTAGTATATATCTGAGAGCGCGGCCTCGTCAAGTGTTCGAGCGGCCGTATTAGCGAAGCATTTCGCGGCTTGTTCGTGGTTGCACATTTTATAATATCAAAAATGTGTTATTTTCCTGCAAATCGTATAAGCCTTATCAACGGAAATTCGGAAACTAGAAAGGAAATCGCTAAAATTACCCGATGACAGACATAAAAACAGTTTTTACCATAACCGGTCGTTTTCTACGGGATGCTCGAGAGTGATGCAGGAACTTCTCTCTCCTTATGGTCGTGATTACATCTACAATTATATTTTAATGGCACTTGTTATTTTTACTTTCTTTTACAAAAACCAGTCGTTCTGTGCCATATAAACATATTTTTGTGTACAAATATTATTGTCACATTACAACATTGTTGTGGGCCATCGAGTACAAAAAGTAGTACTTAATAATAATAGGTCTTTACATATGAAATTGCCGTTCTGCAGTACTGGCCATTTCAAATCAAAATAATTTTGGTTTGGCTAAGAATTCTAATTTCAAATTAATTTTATTTTAAAAACATGGAATTCTTTTTCCAAAAGTAGTCATTTTTTTATTGATTAGTGTTACATTTTCATCGCATTTCAATCTTTTTCGTCATCATGGATACGTTAAAAATTCGAGTAATTATGGAATATGAGTACCGTCGTGGCAGCAACGCGGCACAAGCGGCACGCAACATCAACGACGTTTACGGAGCTAACACTACAAACCAACGCACCACCTGTTATTGGTTTGCACGCTTCCGTTCTGGAAATGTTGACCTGAAAAATGAACCTCGCGGTCGTCCGAAGACTTTGGTCGACAATGACGAATTAAAGGCGATTGTGGAAGCTGATACACAATCTACGGCTGAATTAACAGCAGCTTTCGACGTTAGCGTCAAAACAATATTGGTCCATTTGCGTCAAATTGGCAAGGTAAAAAAGCTTGACAAATGGGTGCCCCACGACTCAATGATCGCCAGCGCGAAGTACGCGTCGAGACGTGCCTTGCACTGCTCAACAGACACACAAATGAAGGAATTTTGAACCGCATTGTTACCTACGATGGAAAATGGATTCTGTTTGATAACCGCAAGCGCTCAGCAAGTTGGTTGGATCCTGGTTCAGTACCTAAACAATGCCCTAAACGTAAACTTACCCCTAGAAAAGTGATGGTCACTGTTTGGTGGTCTAGCGCCGGTGTGATTCATCATAGCTTCTTACCAAACAGGGTGAGCATTACTGCAGATGTGTACTGTGAAGAACTGAACACAATGATGGAGAAGCTGGCACATCTCCAACCAGCATTGGTCAATCGCTCGTCTCCGCTGCTCCTGCACGACAACGCGCGACCTCATACTGCACATCAGACGGTCTCCAACTTCTTGGCGGGAAAAAAATCAATACCCGAGAGGCAGTACAAAATGCCTTTGAAGAATTTGTTGCCTCCCGCCCAGCTGATTTCTTTAAGAAAGTCATCAATAAACTGCCACTGCGTTGGCAAAGATGCATTGATTGCATGGGTGATAACTTCGATTAATACAAATAAAAAATACATGAAAAAAAATCGTTTAAATTTTTTCTCACAAAACGGCAATTTCATAGATAATGACCTAATATCTTTGGACGCTTCCACACCACGTCAATCTGGCCCAGTACCAAGTATCCGAAAAACTTGTATCACAGGTACAACGAAAATATATTTAATACTGTTAGACTTTACATATATTATAATTTTTACTACACTCGGAACACAGAAAGACTTTTTGTCCCTTCGGCGGGATTCGAGACCGCGACAACCGGCATAAGCACCGACACGCTAACAACTGAGCCACAGAGGTCGTTTGAGGGGATTCTGTGGTCAGTGGCCACCAAACATACGATATCACTAGCTGTTGCTCGCGGCTCCGCCCGCATAAGTATAGTATCCCTCGGGAACACTACTTTTTCGGGATAAAAAGTAGCCTATGTTTTAATCCAGAGTCTAAACTACTACCATACCGAATTTCATCGAAATCCGTTCAGTAGTTTTTGCGTGAAAGAGTAACAAACATCCACGCTTTCACATTTATAATATTAAATTAATAAGGATATGCGGCAGAACTTTAAGTACTTACGTAAATTTACAAATAAGAATGAAAACATTGTAAAGGACATTGGCATTTTTCTATGGAACCATTATTCACGACGACCAAAGATAAAATTAGGTCAGATGTAAGCGTGATTGTATCTTGATTACAACGGCGTAGGTCGCATATCTGCATGAGGTGGGGTAAATGCTGTGATATTTAAATTATTTAAACGAATATCCATATAAAATATGAATAAAAATATAAGATTAGCTCCACTTCTCCATGGATCTGAATTAAAATAATTACGGAAAATAAAATGTTATTGAAAATTGTTTTTTTGGTTGTGGTCGCCACTTTTTAAACAGCGAGTAAAAAATGCCCAATTTTATTTCCTCTGATTTAGAATAAAAAAGTGCCGATGCCCACTCCACTGATGAAGTTTGTTGCTCTAGGGCTAGGTAGAGACTAGATTCCTCTATTTATTGTGATCCTGGACTAAGCGAATAGTATCCCAGACGAACATCTAATCATCCATAAACATTTTCTTAGAAAAGTCATTAGCCACAAACCATTATAACATTCCTAGGACGTGTGCTAACGTAATGAAAATATTGGCAACGCGCGAGCTTTCCTAGCTGGACCCAATTGGGGCCACTTTCTAGCACATCACTTTCTCGCCCTTTCCCTGCAAATATCTTAACACACGGCGATTATGAATTGTGTATGGTCATTTGTGGTCAACAGTAGCTCGTGGGTTTGTCCGATAAATGTTCGGTAGGGCGAGGATTACTGTAGCTGACTTGTTTCTTACAAATGCACAAAAGCAGCTTTCAAAAATTTAGGAAACTAGCTTTTGCCCGCGGCTCCGCCCGCGTAATTACTGTATCCCGTAGGAACACTGTACTTTTTCGGGATAAAAAGTAGGCTTTTTGTTAATCCAGAGCTTAAACTGCTACCGTATCAAACTTCATCGTATTCCGTTCGGTAGTTTTTGCGTGAAACAGTAATAAACATCCATCCATCTATCCAGCCATCCTCACAAACTTTAACATTTATAATAGTAGTAGGATAATACAGGTGTCTTTAAAAAAATTGTTATTCAAGGAGCATTAATGGTACCTATTCGATCCTCGTACCAAAATATAGATTATCCCATAAAATACTTAAATTCTATTTATAATCATGCGGCCGATACTGCGCGGTAGTCGCGTGACTTTCAACGCCGGCGCGACGTTCGAGGGTGAGAGTTGTCAGAAAATGTTAATCATATTATTTTTCTGTAAATTACGCTTTTTTTTTGCTACTGTCACTAACTGTCATTACTTATGTAATATTGTAGATTAATGTTGGTTGAAATAATATTTCATTCAGACAAAAATACCCTCTGTATAGGGATAATATTGTAATGTATATGTAATCATGGTCCATTGCATCAAAAATATGCTTTACATCAAGTTATAAAACTAAATGTGTGTGTTATGTAATTATTTTTTTTACATTTTTCATTATTTAAAAGGTAAGCTTACAAAATAATTCTAACATTTAAAAAAAACTGCGAAGATTATGACATAAAAAATACCTTTACCTTTACCTACATAAAAGATCTTAACCATTTGTGTTTTTACAAACACAAATGGTTAAGATTTAAAATGAATGACATAACATTCACAAAACGTAGCGCGATACATAATTAAATTCTAAATCAAGTTAAAGACCTTGGACTATGCAATTGAAAAGTGGTTATTTAAAATACTGATAAAGTACAGTCGCAGGCAAATAAAATTCCTTAAAAAATTCCAATGTATAATTACAAAAATTTCCTCGTTCTTTAAAACGTATAAAATTTTAGTGTTATGTTCGCCATAATTTCCAACTCAATCTGAGTAACAAAAGAATCAGGAAGTGCCTTAAATTCACGACCATTCTTAGTTTTTAACTGACTTCTAAAAGGGAGGAGGTTAAATATTTCGTCATTTTTCTGTTTTTTTTTCTTTTTTTAGTATTGTGTGCCCGACTGTACTGGGTCCACCTTCACCTCCTTATTTGTTCTTAATTGAACCCGTGATAATTTAAAATTTTATTTTTTTAAGTGTTAAACACTCTTAATTTGTAACATAAGCGACATAACACGTCATACAGTGTCATTTTGACCCTATTATACTAATACTAAATAATTGGGTCAAAAACAACTGTTATAATATGCTATGTCACAACGGAGCCTTTAGCCAATTTGCCATCCTAATTAAGGACGACGAAATTCAAAAACAAAAATATCGCTGTCACTTAGATGCTTATTTCGAATCCCATACATTTTTGTTTTCGAACTTCGTCTTCGTAATTAGCGATGGCAACTTGCCTAAAGGCTCAAGTATCTCCTGTTTTCAATAATTAATAACTAAAGCAGAAAGTATAGGTACAGATCAACTTTAAAATACAATTTTCCAGGACGATATGCAAACCTATTTTAGTACTGGCATATTGTAAATTTACTTTTTATTGAATTTAAATTTGGAACACATACGTCACATTTTTTCACTCCATTATAATTTTTTATTCAACTAACATGTATTAATAATTCTGTAAATTATCAATTATTATATTATTTTATACCACTATTCTAGGTGTATTATTTTATTATTAGAAGACCTTCTTCTGTATTAAGGCCGATAGCTCTTCGATCTATACACTATTTAAGATTTTATACTTTTTAATTATCTATATCCATTATTAATACTGGTTTCATATGTTCTAGCAAATGCAATTTATTGTCAAAGTTTCGTTTTCATTTTATTCCATCGAATTTTTTTCAATGGTTTCTTAACTTCGCACAGGTTCCTCCAACCTGATGTCATGGTGACATCATCCTCAGATACTATCGACGTCTCGGCTGCTTTCACTGTGAAAGTTCCGGCGGCTTTTTATATTTTATTTCCGATTTAACGTTCTAAGCACATTATATTGGATAAACAAAAAACTATAAAGAAATAAGATCACTTTGAATAACTATCAAACTCATTCACCTAAAATTTTCTCAGTTACAATTGTTTAAAATAAGACTTCCTTACCCAAAGGGTAATAACGGGACCCAATCACTAGACTTCGCTGTCCATCCGTCTGCCTGTCTGGCCTGGTGACGGCTGTATCTCATGAGCCGTGATAGCTAGACAGTTGAAATTTTCACAGATGATAAATTCCAGTTAGTCGCTATAACAACAAATATTTAAGTTGTGCTCCCACACAGTAAACGTGATTTATTGCCATTGGGCACGGCATCCTTTGTGCGCGAGTCCGACTCGCATTTGGCCGGTTTTTAAGTTATGCTAGACCTATACTACATTAAAAAGATGAAAATGAAATTTAAATTCGTATGGATGATTAAACTCAGGTAATAGCTAAATAACGATTAGTAAGTACATTTTAAAATGTATATTTTATAAAAATTACAATAAATTAATGAATTCGCAAAACAAACACTTACAGTCTTTACAGTTGCTCAATGCACATTATGTTGAGGTCACGACACCAAACAGTCAAGTATTACAAAACTCCATATATCTTAACACTTTGCACATAGCATATATCATATATATGCCAAGAGTGTGCCTAGTAGGGCGTGAACGAACGTTTTTTTTCAATCCTTCATTATTGATGCAAAACTTCCGGAGTGGCGTTGAGAGCAAAATTTCAAGGTTGCGTCACATCACGCGTCACGATACTTTGAATATAGTGCCATCAGTTGGAAGCCTGGTACATCGTTCATAACAGCTGAACTTTCTAAAGTTCGGCTCAATATACAGATGGTGTAAAATTTTAATTTTTCTTTGTCTTCTTTGAAGTAATATTATTTAGGCACGTTGAGAGTATTTTTGTATTTTAAATGATGAATGATGTTTCAATTTTGCCTACACGTCATTATTTTTATTAAACTTAATCTTATCTTTCTGGGTTAAGACGAGCGTACTATTGGTATGGTTTTGGTCAGTGACAATATAATTATGTACGTATGTCTTCATGAGTTTTAATTAAAAAATATTATTGCGTTATTATTTGACTGTGATAGAAAAAATATAATTGCTTAGCTATTTATTATACTGATTGATTTAATACTGTGCCTACTAGAGCGTGAAATATGAATTAAAGGTTTTTTTAGTTTTAATCGCGTTTTTGTTCGACGCAAAAAGTTACCTATGAGGGTTTTCGATATTTTTCTGCCGCTCGGAGGCAGGCTCGACTCGCACAGAGCGCCATCTGGTGGCGAAAGTGATTTCGAAAACTGTCAATAAGAATTTTCGACACTTTTTCTGCCTCCAGGCGGCGCGCTTCGTAAAAGTCTGGTGATGTAGTCGTGTCAAACAGCTCACTTACAGATGTTGCGAATTAATTATTCAATGTGTTAAACAAATTAGGCAAAGTTTTGAATATTCATGATTGTTGAAATTATGTAAATTTCTCCATGAACGTGTAGAGAATAATATTATTTGTACCCGAAATAAATTTACGAAAACTTAACGTAAAACTGTTTTGATCATCATCATTATCATGCTACTATCCTAATCCTAGTCCTACTAATATTATAAATGTGAAAGTTTGTGAGGATGGATGGATGTTTGTTAATCTTTCGCGTATAAACTACTGAACGGATTTTGATGAAATTTGGTATGGCAGTAGCTTGAGCTCTGGATTAAAACATAGGCTACATTTTTTCCTGAAAAAGTACAGTGTTCCCGTGGGATACTGTATTTAAACGGGCGGAGCTGCGGGCAACAGCCAGTCAACTATAACGCTACTACACGAGCCCTTGTAAGGCGGATTAGTAATAACGTATCTTTTTCCCGCGGTTCCACCCGCGTAAATAAAGTATCGAGTATCCCGCTGGATAACTGCACTTTTTCAGGATAAAATGTCTTTGTTTTAATCCAGAGCCTAAACTACTAATATACCAAATTTCATCGAAATCCGTTCAGTAGTATACACCACGCTAGCCTACTGTGGTTTTGTCTTCGAACGTGTAAAGCAGGCATAACATGCGCACGCGCAATGCAGATTGTGACACCACCACACGCACACTTGACAGGTACGTATTCGTAACGTTATCGAATGTCAATTGTACAGGCGCTGTCATAATTTTCATGCAATTCTCTTTCCACAACGTTACGAATACATACTTATCAATTGTTTGTGCTGGCTCCACTGTAGTAACGGGCCTATACCTTTTTCATCTTGCAATTTGCAAACGTCAGCCGCTTACCTGCAAAAAAACAAATACATGTTAAATCCTTTTGGCATATAAAGAACTAAAATCTCATAAATTACATGTAATTACTAACGATAAAAATATCCTATGATAATATTATTAATTTGAATGTTTGTGAGGATGGATGGATTTTTGTTACTCTTTCACGCAAAAACTACTGAACGGATTTCGATGAAATTTAATATGGTAGTAATTTAGGCTCTGGATTAAAACATAGGCTACTTTTCATCCCGAAAAAGTAGGTACAGTGTTCCTTTGGGATACTGTATTGACGCGGGCGGAGCAGCGGGCAACACGTCCACAGATATTATTATATTATACAATTGCAAGCAAATCGCATGCAGAACAAGTTAAATCTGGTTTCAAATTTAATATGGTAAGTTCTGAGCTACATTCCTGTGGTATCTGTTTATTTACGTTTGGTAGAATAAAGGCAGGAAGGTTGTGTAGTGTGTATTAAATATAGGCTGTGAACAATTCCGGATTCCGATTTACATGGAATAGAATAACATATAATTCAACTTGAAACAATTCAATGAGTTGTTAAGTTAATAAGTCTCTGTGAATTAAAAAGAAAATTAAATATAACTGCTAATCAAAAGCTAATATTAATATACCTGTTCTCTATAATACTGAATATGGATACGCTTCCGATATGAAGAATCAACAAAAAGCGATAACAGCCACGAGTCATTAACTCCACGCCTGGAAATTATTTGTGAGGTGACGTTTCCTCAGTTTTTCAGCACTTACCATGATGTAACTGTTAGTTCATTGTGTTACTGTGACGCCATAATTAGTGTATTATAAAAATCAGGTGCACGTAGAGTCTATTTCAAATAATAATAATATACTATATATAACACTAGACGTTGTCTGCGACTTCGTGCACGCAAAAGAAATTTCCAGTGGAACCGTATATTTTGCCGCGATGAAAAGTAACATATGTCCTTCCCCGTGGTCTACTCTATATATGTGCTAAATTTCATCAAAATTAGTCCAGTAGTTTTGGAGCGTATGCATTGCAAAATATTTCCTCTTTATAATATTAGCAGTGTATATATTATATTCTACTTTTTTTTCATAAAAGAAGGTGTACACATTCGTCAATATAATTTCATATGAAATTGTCGAAAGTGCCTACATCCCTGCGGACATGAGGAGCGCCGGAGAAAGTACATTCCGCTAGCAGCGAAACGCGCGAAGTAGGCTCTTGCCGATTCTCAGCTAAATGTAATATACTAGTATATCCGTAATTCGTATGCTGTAGTTATAAATAATATAGGGAGTAACGTTTTCTACGGAACGAAAAGCGCGCGGTGACGACGATGGTCTTCATATAATAGTCCATCGAATTAGTTACCATTGTTTGCCACTAGGGGCGGTGTTTCGATGCCATAGATATTGTAGTTAACTTCTTCACGGCGAGTAGTGACAAAAACTCGCATTCAGCACACTGAAATAATATGATTCCTGATACGCCGTTTTATTAATGAAATGGACCAGGAAACGAGTTGCTGGATCGCCTGATAGCGATTATCGCCGCCCATGGACACTCGTAACATTGTAACGGTCTTTGTGAAGAGATACGCGCATACGTGAAACACAATGCAAACAATGCACGCTTGCGTTGCTTTATTTCACGCCATTTTTGTAAGACCATGGTATTCAGCCGGCCCATTCGTGTCGAAGCATGGTTCTGCCACGTCTACCCTCCGCGTGGGGGTAATGTGAATTGTACACATATTGAAGTACACAAATTGAACCTGCTCCTCCCTGTAAGAAGCCTTATTTTGGAGTAACTAATCTAACTTGAATCTAGCCTGACTAACAAAAAAAACAAATGAAACTTAACAAGTTTTTTTCGGAATGTCAACAGAGAAAGCTACCACCGGTTCGACCCTAACCCGCCGAGAAGAATCGGCGAAGCTCGGTAATAATTTTAATACCATAACATTTCTAAAGCATTGACTCTGCTCCGAGCTGACTTTTCCCTAATAAAAATACTATCCTCATGTTAAGATCCAAGTTTTTGAATACATTTATTGTGCAAGTTTAATGCAAGTATGCCAGCATGTCAGTACTAAATTCTTTTACCGATTCACGCGAGTCATCTTTACAAATTGTTCCACTGAACTATATTGTAGTGTATGGTTAAAATTGTATAATATATTATACAATTTGACAATTATGTTCACGCACGGCCGGGCGTTACGTCACGCAGGCGCAGTCGGGTGTGCAGCTAGTCGTGGGAGTGTAACACTGTTTCAACAGATCCAATGATCTCGTTAGAGTACACTCGGCGATAAAAGTGTAATACTGAAGGTAGCCTTCAGGGGGTCTAAAAAGGCCACTTTAGGCGTTTCATAATATATTTTCTTCCATACAAAAATCGTGTTTTTTTTTATTATTATTATTTTTAGTTGGGTAGTAGGAACTCGTAGTAGGTTCCAAATGGAAAATATCACCCCCATGGTACAATCAGACAGATAACACACAGAACATAACATAATTTATCAAAAACATGATAAATGATCAACGATCAATGATCTAACGTCGACCAACCAACACTTAAATACTTTATAAAGAGCTTTAGCAGCTGTTGAATAGGGGCACGATAAAATCGAGTTACAAAAACAACTTCACTATTAAAATTTAACAGATACACATTATCTGTTTTATCTGGGAGTTTCGTAATATTAGAAAACATCAATTTTGACCGTTTTCAATAGAAATGCGTAAAATGGCGCGCATAATATGAGTTGAAAAAAATATTTGAATCATAATATGAATCACCTAAAGTGGCCTTTTAGACCCCCAGAGTGCTAATGTCAATTTGACCTAGTTGTCGCGTTTACTACTAGGTGGCGCTGTACAAATCACATACAAATTCCTAGTAAACGCCAAACGCGCTCACGATCGAATGCCAAAAGAAAAACTCACACTTAACACTCTGGGGGTCCAAAAAGGCCACTTTAGGTGTTTCATATATTTTTGTCCATACAAAAATCGTGAAATTGATCTACGCGGCCGCGACCAGCAAACCAGCCAATCAGGTTATACGGGAACGCTCATAAAGTCATACTAAGCAGTGGCTCCGCGACCCTATTTCGGTATCGGGTCGCATCGGACGGCTAGGGTCAGCTCACACCGAAACGAAACTAGGGCTCCCATACAACAAACATGTTTGTTGGTACGGAAGCCTTCGTGCGCGAGTCCGACTCGCACTTGGGCGGTTTTTTTTTCTACCTGAAATCGATTTATTTAATACTCATTCATATCGAAGAGGAAAACTTTCAACTAAAAATATAATCTTAACTAACATGAATATCTCGATTTAATTTATTTTTTTGCATCAGTAAACCGCGGGATTTACCGGACCTCTGTGAGTCAGTGGTTGAGTTTGTCGGTGCTCAGGCAAGGAACAAAAAAGTTTTCTATGTTCCTGGATCATGTATGTGTAATATATTGTGTTTTTATTAAAAATCTTACTTATGTGTGTAATTATAGTGTATACTTTATATTATATTTACGTTGTCTGGAAACCTGTAACACAAGTTCTTCGAGAACTTACCCCGGGACCAGATTGACGTGGTGTAGAGGCGTCCATACATGATACATATAAGTAATTAAGACATTTTAAATTACTTTCATTGTCGTATCATAAAATTTAAGTTCTTCGCCCAGAAAGCAACTTTCTATATAATTGGAGTTGGCCTTATGGGAACTTCTTATCGCTAAGGTCGACATGTCCTACGATAAGAAGACTACAAAATGATCTGACCCAAGCGACGTAAGGTTAACCAGCTTCTCATTTTGTGAAGATGACGAAAGTAATAAAATTTAAAAGGCCCATTTGCGTCATTCAAGAAAAATAATTACGGAATATCGTATGTTGCTCTTTACATTTTACTAACTGTATCTTTTAATGAAAAACTATAACTACGTAAATTATATAGCCTAAGTCACCAGGGCTATTACTACGCGTCTATTGACACTTCATTCATGCAAATCGGATCAGTAGCTTAGGCGCTACGGTGGAACAAACATACATACGTACGTACACTGCCAAAATATTTACCCTTCCTTTTGGCTTCCCCTTAGTCGGGTAAAAATATTCTGTAAGTGTATAATTATTTCGATGTTCTTTCAGGGAATCTAATTCACAAGCAGGTAGAGTATTCTCATAACTCATTTGTATTGTAATGATGTCACAATACAATTGTCCTTGATCATTGATCATGTTCTGTCAATTTGATATTATAATATTATAATACGGTCAAATTATGGCAACGGTCAACCTGCTTATGAACTAGATTCCCTAATAGTACAAGTACAGTACTACCACAGTCTCAAAGTCTTTCGGGAATCATCGTTTTACATACATCGTCTGTCATATCCATAGAAAAACTATTGCTGAGGGACACTAAGAACATGTTTGTACTGCAAGTGAATATAATATTTGCCACAATGTTACAATTATTTTATTTCTGCATTTTACTTTTTTGTACAATATTTATCACTAATGGTTTTTCGTCGAGAGTTTACTTATAAATTAACAACTTAGAAAATAGTAAAGGATCACGTGAAATTCTTGTCATTGTCGAAGTAATGGTGATTAAATCAAAATTTTCTTGACATAAGGGGTGTGTGAGTAAAAGGACGAATACTGTCACGCGTCTCTGAGAACAAACATACCCTACATGTATTATAGATGACATAATAGATAGTAAATAGACTGTGGGCTTGAGCTTAAACATCGGCAATTGTGACCTTGTGCAGCAATGTAAAGCTCGGACCGCAGATCGGACTGCGTTCCAAACTGCGAAGGGATCTGTGCGGCTAGGACTACGGTCGTGTCGTTACGACCAAAAATACGTCACGGTTTGGACTACTGGCTTTACAAAAAACGTCAAAATACGTCATAATGCGCGGTCCACACTGTGGAATATTAATACGCTGTCATTGACATGGCAGATCGGACTGTCGGCGCCGCGCTACGTTCGGTTGGAACGGCGCGTGCCATTTCCCGCGGTTAGAACCGTACGTATGACGGACGCTAATGAATCGATTTTACAGCTTAAAGTGCTGAGTGGATTGCGCTTAAATTTGATGGGTAGATAGTTATTATGTCGTAAATATCCGTCAACTTTTTTTTCGAATGGGTCGACGCTAATGGCTTGAGGCCGTCTTAACTTCGTCGGATTGGTGACCGTTGGCTAGTCATTTTGGTGGGGAAAATATCCATCAAGGAAATATTTTCTAAAATACCTACATGCATTAACGTGATGAAATGGGGATCCAAAATTTGTATAGAGCAAAAGAGTTGAACGCTCACGAAGCGGATTTGAAAAGCTCACGCACTTTAACATCAAAGTTACAAAATCAATAACGGATATTTTGGTCATATGATCTACTGCTTATGTCAATCTATCTACTGCTTAGGCAAAAATCTTAAAAATCTGGAATAAATTATAATTATACTAAATAAATTTACATAGCGCTCTCTAAGGCACTGTGGTTACTGACCTCACAGAAACAGGTGACTTCAAAAGGAAGCAAATACTTTGCGCAAATAGGATACAATCAGCTGTGTAAGTTCAATGACCTTAGCAGCGTCGTAAAGAGCGTAATACATATTTTCATTTCGATGTTAACTTAATTAGATAAGATTATAACCGCCTCCGTTGTCTAGTGGTTAGAGCTAGGCTCTCGACTTGAAGGTCGTGGATTCGATTCCCGCATTGGAACAACAAAAACTGTTGTTTCCAAGTTTGGTTAGGACAATGTAGGCTGCTCGCCTGATTGTCTAACGAGAAAGATGATTCATCCGTCGGATGGGCATGTAAAAAGTCGGATCTCTCGCTAGCCGTGTCGGTTATCCATCCCACTGGGTTATGAGAGTAAAGGAAGATAGAGTGCTCTTATGTACTGCGCACACACTTGGGCACTATAAAATTACTCCTGCCTTAAACTGGCCTAGTTTCAATGAAACCGGCCACCGTCACCGAAATCGGTGTGGGGGAGTTATATATAGAATTAGATAATATTTATTAGCGGATTAATTCTCAACGTTTCTTAAAATAAGGGATATAGGAAGTGACATGAACTCCTCTTTATTTATGAAGGATTTGAGTATTCAGCCGTAAGAGATTTGTTCGTGGGGGAGCCATATTTCGGCACGAGTTTGCCAGCTTGGTTATATATCGCAGTATAATCATGGCCTTACAGAAAATCAGCGTGAACAAAACGGGTTTAAAAGATCGAGAACGCATTTGTCTATGGGCAGCGGGAGCTTACCATAAGGCAGTCAGTCTGCTTGTTTGTGCTAATTCACAAGGAAAGGATTACGAATATCTATAACTAAGATCTGCGAATAGCACTATCTACAAACATTGCCCCACCTCAGCTGTATCGCGATATTGCATGAATGGAGTCATTACCTACACTTCCGCGTTGCGGCTTTGTTATCTCGAATTACACCTGATGGAAAGTGATCTGTAATGTGGGGCACTTTTGAAGAAAATTGGCTGTTGATATCTTATTCTTTGACAGATGTAATACCATAAGGATTGCAAAAGGCCTAAGCCAAGATGCTATTACTAATAAGATGACGAAGTTAGGAAACAAAAATATAATGACGTATCGCGCACTATGTCACTTAGTGAAAATTATGTCATCACCTTATATTTTAACCATATAATCCACAATTTTTAACTTTGTTATCGTAAATAGTGATGCTATCTAGGCTCAAGACTCAGGGCCTTTAGTCAAGATTCATTCGATAATTTAGACGGCGAAATTCGAAAACAAAATCAAGGCATCGCCAGCGACATGTCACTTTAGCGATGACATGTCACTTAGCAATGACATGTCAAATCTCATACATTTTTGATTTCTAACTACACCGTCGAAATTATCGAATGCATCTTGACTAAATGACAAGATGCGGTGCTGCTTGAGAGTAAAACTTCTTGTATATTAGGTATAGGTAAAGCAGTATTGTGTAGTGGTTTATGATGAGCTGATGATGATTAACTAATAGCATTAGAAAGTGAGTTGTATCATAGCTCATTACGCGCCTATCAGTATCCGACGGACAGACGGACAATACGTTTTGTTCGAGAAAACACAATCGCATCTATAATATTCTAACGGTCGTAGTAACCTATATTTTGAATATGATTAGGCCCAAATTTCACCAGAGCGTCAAACCGACGTTTAGGACTGAGCTACGGTTTTCAATCTTTATATCCCACTCTAACATTGAACGAGAGAGGGAGAAAGAATCCGGGTTTAGCGTTTTAAAAAGTTTGATGAAATCGAGGCTAAGTGATAGGCTGTTCAATAAATTTAATTTATGGAATAATTATTAATAAAGCGCAAAGGAAATAAATAATAAAATTTTATTAATCAGTTAAACCGTTTCTTATATGCATAGAATAAAGACTGTATTTATGTAAACACCTAATAGGCTCGTCGACTGATTTTTTTATCGCACAAATGAAAAGAACTCCTAAAACAAGTTCTCAGACAAAACAGCATAAAATTAAAAATCAATATGTTCAAACGTACAGCGATATGTAATAAAGAATTTCGCAGTCTTGTGAACACGCTTTATACATAAGTAGCCGCATCTATGACGTCACGCGTTCCTAGAGTCGTATTAAATAAACAGGTCGCACGAACATGTTTACTAATTTCTCCGAAATTTGTGAATTTAAGGATAAATTAATAGTATATTTAAATTCTTATGAAATTAATGTTTTTGAACATGATATAAGTAAACTAATTATGTAGGTTTCTAAACTAGTTACAACATTTGGTAACTTCGCAATGCACCAATAACTACACAACTATATAAAAATTTTACTAAATATCTTACATATTATTATATTCAACAGCACCTTTCCATTCAAATATGTTAAGCGGTTCAACCGTGAAAGAGTAACAAATGTAGACACATAAAATTCTCATAAAGTTTTGCATTTACAATACCTGTGTCATGTAGTCCAAGCACGGAAAATCTGCGAATCGAATGACAATGATTTTCATACAATTTTCTTGCAATGGCAATACGGAGACGTTTTTTGCAGATGTTCCTGCTTGAGCTACTGTAGGGACTATCTTGTCTTCGATTAGCGCGTTACCTGTTACCGTGACACAATTGGTTTGCATGTTAAACAATTGGGTTACCTTCGGGTCGTCATTGGCCACGCCCAATGTTACCAGGAAATAAATAGTAAAAGGTGGAGCTACTTCAAGGTTCAAAAATTTAACCACGCGACAAACCGACACGCGACAACCAATTGATTAATACAAGGGACAGTTCCGGTTTTGTGAGTAAATTAGTTCTACAATCTCCATATTGATATCGCCAATAGTGTTAACAATAAGCTAGTTGACAGAATATTTACCGCTTAAATGAATAGTACCTACTGTTAAATATGAGCCTATATATAGCAGCCACGTGAAAACGCTCCAAACCTACAGTGGCCTGACGTCACGCGTTCGTGCAGTTGTTTGAAATATATAGGTCGCAATAGTATATTTACTAATATTTCCGCAGTTCTTGATTTTATGTTTATAATTAGTATAATTAATGTTTTTTGTGTATTTCATATAAGCATTATGTACACTAATTAAGTAAAAACCTGCAGCACATATGTAACGGCGCTTAGTGTTTTTCTGTTCTTAAAATGAAAAT
The DNA here is from genome assembly GCA_963565745.1 of Phengaris arion. Lineage (NCBI taxonomy): Eukaryota > Metazoa > Arthropoda > Insecta > Lepidoptera > Lycaenidae > Phengaris > Phengaris arion. The sequence continues at coordinate 4,664,531 of OY751448.1, forward strand.
ATGTTTTTGAAAATGATGCTGAGCACGATTCAACAACTGTGATTTTTAAATATTTTTATGGCGCAGCTTTTAACTCTATTTTTTCTCCTTGAAACAACATTGGTATATTGAATTTTAATAAGTATCCTTTTTTAATTTCTTCCTTTATAAAGGTTATTTTCAGTATGATCCCCGTATTCCGTGAGAAATAAAGAATTGATTACCAATTTCAAATTATAAAAAATTAGAAAGTCCACCGCGCTGACCTTCGCGCGTGAAAGTGGCTAATAGTTGAAATATTTGGATAAATACAATCTTGACTGTTGGCTTTGACCGGGGAAAGTTGAACAATCCTTTATATGAAAATACTATTGTGTGAAGATTTGTGAAAGATGGATATATGAGAAAAGTATCTACGACTAGATGTTGCCCGCGACTTCATGCGCGCTAACGGAACCGTACATTTTGCCGCGATAAAAAGTAGCCTATGTCCTTCCCCGTGGTTCTAATCTATGCCAAATTTTATCCAAATCGGTCCAGTAGCTTCGGAGCCTATTTAATGGAAACAAACATTTTTCAACTCAATAATTTTCAAATAAAATTTCAATTCAAATTGCTCCGAATTACCTTATAAAAGATAATTTCTTGCATAAATAAGACCCGATTACAAGAACCTCAGAAGTAGATTAGTGGTATGTGGGTAGTGTATGTGGGTTACTACTAATTGATTCAAAATATTTATTACACACAGGAAATGCAAATGAAGCAATGATTACGACGACCTGCACAACATAAATACTAACTAGTAATATAAATATGAAAGTTTGTGAGGATGGATGGATGTTTGTAACTCTTTCACGCAAAAACTACTGCACGAATTTTGGTGAAATTTGGTATGGTAGTAGTTTAAGTTCTGGAAAGTAATGGAACAAATACTAAATTACCTTTAAAGTATAGTGTTTCCGCGATACCAGGATATATTCACGCGGGTGGAGTCGCAGGCAAATGCTAGTCTAGACGACATTAAATTTTTAAATATTTTTACATAATTTTCACCTTAATAAACTACACGAATTTGTTAATTTTTACTACGGTTCGTAGCTGCATTTTACGATTAAGGCTTATAATAAAATTACCTTTTGTCCGCGGCTCCGCCCGCGTATATACGCAGTATCACACTGATTTTTTTTCGGGAGAAAAGTTTTTTCGTGAAAGAGAAACAAACATCCATTCATACATCCACCTATCCATCCTTTTACAAACGTTCACAACAGTAGTAAGATTTTGAACTTAAAGTTAAAACTATAATTTGTTATTTTAATAAGGTATAACGCAGTATACCTACAAGATCTAGCATTAAAAATGTAGCATTGATCTAGAACTTTCGATCAAAATTACGAAACCCACGAATCACGACGTTAAGTGATTGATCACGATCAAATCTGATCGGTGGTTTACGTAACCGGCGCTCTTCGGGATCACGAATATGAAAGTCGTGGGGAGAGATGACCCTAAACTTACAAAGTCCAAATAGTAATGACTTCAAAATTATGTAAATAAGTGTGGTCATACACCATCCTGCCTATCGTCCAATCGACATGACGCTACCGATTGGATCAGTTACAACTGACTGTGTATGGGCGTGGACTGGCATGACAGTGCATACCACCAGACTAAAGAAAGAGGAGACCAGAGATAAACAGCTACATAGTTAGCATTCGATTCGATTGCACTACTACAAGCATACGGTGTGTCCACGAATGTGTGGAGAAATTGTGGGCCGTTGAAGGGGACTACAACATTTTCACATTTGGATCCATTCGGAACGTTCTATGAAAGCTGTTTATCTGTACGTGAGTATATGTTTTCTACTCTCTGGTTCATACTGTTTATGTCAATATGGAACTAATAAATTCGGTAGCGTTAAGTCGATTGGACGACCTTTTAAAATAACCAACAAATTTTCATTCAGTTTTAATCAATAGTTGTGATTTAAGTGAAATTGAAAATGTATATATAGTACATTCTTATTATGTAGCAAAATTTTCTACTAAATTAAATATTATAAACTAACGAGAAATGTATTTACCATATTTTTACTCTTTCGCGCTTCAATTCAACTTCTTCAATTCAAATGCTTACAAGCTTTAATTAGAATTTAACAATTAATCATATAGCCAATTCGGTAGGCAAACAAATTAAGATCATGTTACAGATTTTACACAAGACTAAATATATTTTCACTTTTTTGTCAGACTAATAAATGAAGATTAATTAATGATACAATTAAATTACTCAAATGAAGTACCAAAAACCTAACGGTTTTTTGTTAGCTTCTAATTATTCCAACAATGAAAGTATTTATGATTATGTTTTCACATATATAATATATATCCATCGTATTATCGTTAAATATCGTTTAGAGAAAGCACATTACTATGCCGGTGTCACATCTCTACTGACCTAGTGAGGGGCAGGTTTGACCGCGGCCATAGTGCTGGCGTTTTTACGATTCAGGATTTAAAGGTAAAGTAGGTTCTAGGCTTATTAGCAAAAAATTGATCTCGTTTAACAAATGGGCCTTTTATGACGTTTTTTTTTTATATTTTATTTAAATAATTTGAAGCTTAATGGAATGGTTTTTTGCACAAAATGAGACACCTCTAAATAATTATGCAGGCATAATATCTTATTAAGTGCTTCGCCAATACAACAGTTTTTTTATTGTTGTGCAGATAATCAGATAATCAGATATTGACTACTTGTTAAAATAATTTACTGCCTAATCACAGTTAGTCAATCGTTAACAGTAATTGCTTGTTAATGAATATTACAGCGGTCACGAAAGTATTTCTTTTAAATTGTTTATTTAATGTGTTTATGTAGTAACAAATAAACCAGTCCGCCGCCGCCGCCTCGTTTGCGTGGAACTAACAGAAACAGAACCCTATATTTTTAAATGGAACCATACGATTAAAGTAGGCGTAGTTTATCCTTATAGATATCTGCCAATGAAAGTCTCGTGAAAATCGGTTCAGCCGATTCAGAGATTAGCCGGAACAAACAGACAGACAGACAGAAAACTATATTTTTATTGTATACATGTATATACTTTTATATGCATTAGGTAAAAAACTTGCTTATTTACAATTACCAACAGACACTTCAATTTTATTTATTTGTATAGATTTGTCGTCCGCTGTCACTGGTACCACGCATGAAGTACGTGTCCGGTCCGTGTATGCGCGCGGTAGGACTGTCCGTATTTGTATCGCATGTGTGAATGGTCATCCTACTGTCCTACATTTTAATGTGCAGCACATTGATTATATTGGAAATACGGACATAAAGGTAGGTCGCGTCACTGATGCAGTGTGTGTTCTATATCTCGATAGACACAACCACCAACCACAACGACCAAGCCACAGATTAAAGAAAGAGGAAAAGATAAACAGCTACACCTGCTACATAATTATTTTTCGATTTGATTGCATACGGTGTGTCCACGATTGTGTAGAAAAATTGTGGTCCGTTGAAGGGGACGTCAAAATTTTCAAATTTAGAACGTTTTGGGTCGTTCTATGAAATCTGTTTCTCTGTACGTCAGTATAAATATTTTCTCCTCTATGATTGTAGCGACGTGATATTGGTATGGTCTAAATTCAATTTACAAACAAACGTATATATTTTACAATTTCGTGCCCTGAAGCATATGGAAATATAGAAAGCGCAACGCTAATACTTTTGACGTAAAGAGCTTTCATCACAGTTTTAATCAACTGAATACATAATATTATGTATTCAGTTAAATGTAAAAAAGTAAATACATAATAATATGTATTTTGTGCCTATGGTTTGTGACGAACGTATAAAGGAGATGATTATCTTACTTCTTAGTACTAACTCACTAAAATCAATGTAGAGTATAGAATTCCGTAGGCCACAGAACTACAAATACGATTTTTGACTATGGTTTGTGATTGGTCGACAAAAGAAATTATTATCTCAGTACTGGCTTACAAATAAAACCGGCCAAGTGCGGCCAGAGGGGTTCCGTATACAACGCCAAAAAAATCTCGTTTGTTGTATGGAAGCTCAGCTCAAATATTTATTTTATTCTATTCTTAGTATTTGTTATTATAGCGGCAACAGAAATACGTCATCTGTGAAAATGTCTACTGTCTATCTGTCACGGTTTATGAGATACAGTCCGGTGATATACAGACGGACGGATACCAGAATCTTAGCTATAGGGTCCCGTTTTTACGGAACCCCTTTGACTACGGAACCCTAAAAATGATCCGACCCAAGCGACGAATGGTTATGTCGTTATTTAGTGGACTTTGGACAGATTTTGTAGGACACACATCTACATAAGTCAACTCGTATGTCCTACCTCGTCGATATGGTCACCCCACATACGGAATAAGCGTCCATCTCTGTCTGGAAAGTCGGCAGCGCCTTAAGCGGTTACTGGTTTACCTTGGACTGCGATACAGCCACCTATGTGCTCGGTAATTAGTACGAGCATTATTAGGGTTCCGTAGCAAATACAAGAAACGCTTATAGTTTCGCTCTGTCCGTCCGTCCGTTCGTCCGTTAGTCTGCACTCCCTTGATAACTTCGGTGGTTATTAATATAAATAGACGAAATTTTGTATATTTATAGATTGCATATAGACTTTATTTTTGGCATAATAATTATGATAATTTTAAATTTGTATTTTACACGTTAGTATACATGTGAAGTTGGTTTTAATTTTTTTTTCATTCCATCCCCTCATGTGGGGTTTCGTCGAATTCGCCTTTTTACATAAGGGCAAGTTTTTTTTTTTTACTTTCCCGTTGAAAATGCATACTTTTTACCATTTGTTAAATTGTTTTCACAATTATTTGTAGGTTTTGAGTTTTGACACAAATAATTGTCTGTGTAGATACTGTACATATTGGTAAATCTGGGTTCGTTACTACTCAATATATTGTATGTGGATTTTCTTTGACCCTCCTAATTCCTATATAATAGACCGGATGTTGGTCGCGGCTTCGTGCGCGCAAAAGTAAATCTCGCGGAAGCCGTACTTTTTTGGGCGTTAAAAAGTAACCTATGTCCTTCCCCGGGGTCTACTCTATATGTGTGACAAATTTTATCAAAATCGTTCCAATAGTTTCGGAGCCTAATCAATGCAAACCAACAAAGATACAAACATTTCCTCTTTATAATATTAGTATAGATAAATATTTCAGTCCTTGCGCCCAATTCACGTATCTAACTTGGACTTTCAATTAATTATAAATGAATCGTCTTGATATCGTAAGCTGATTTTGGAGTTTGAACCAATCAGAACGCGTTTGACGTTTATCAGAATACAATTTTGCTGTTTTAACGTATCGAGACTGCATCGACGCTGTATCATTGTAAGAGCAGGACTGACCTACAGGTCTATAGTTCTCACATTAATTTCGGCAGGATTAGGTTCCTACATACGCTTTCATAAGACTTCCCAACTGTCGGAAACATCAATGATTAAATATTTGAGGTATTTATTAGATAGGACCGCAGTCCGCCGCGTGAGCCTACTGCGGGATTGCATATAATTCCAAAAACTCTTAAACTATTATTTCGATGTTCATATTTCATATACACTTCACGAGTAATACATACAGCGTTGAAGATTTCACTTTCAAGAATCGTGACCTGTCCGACGATAGCACCTCTCATCAGGTTACTCACCGACCTACAGCGGAATATATTATATTATTTGTGTGTTATAAAAGATATAGATTCAAGCTACCGAACAAATTGCGCTGGACACGCAAATATTTTTATGATGAGAGGCATAAGAATATATGACTTTTATTTTTCACGGGGTCAACATTTGTAAATTTAACGCGAAACCACCGACAAATTCCAGTTGCAAAAACATTGGTTGGCTTCTAAATACTGTTTTAATTTTTTTTTGACGTGATAACGTCTTATAATTTGATGGAGCCGGCTGCACGCACGAAAAAACATGACTCATACCGTTACCACCGCATTTGCCGTTACCTCAGCTGGCCGCGTCTTAGGTATGTGAGCGGTGGGACGGAGAGGCGGGGGCGCTCGATGTTATTACTCAGTTCGGCGCCGAACTTCGCGGCGGCAACACGCCTACCTAAGGCGCGGCCATTTAGTTCCGCGCACACTATAAACATGACGTTGTCACGTTCAACTATCGTCAGTAAACCGACTTTACAGACAACCGATTTTTTTTTAAATATATAAACTAATCTAAGGTTGTCGTGTGTTAATACATATTTGAAAACGGTCGTTGAACTATATTTGAGGAATAGACAGACGCGAATGAGTCGTTCAAATGGACTTAACTTTTACTACTTTACTTGCGTCATGTCGTACATTTATTCATACGGTTTCGATACAGACATATCTTTAGTTCACGTCAATCTCCCGTCTCCGAACACCCAAAAAAACATGAAGCGACATAAGCTCATTCGCACCAAGATACTTTAAACAACTTGTTATATGGACGAGAAAAACCAACTAATCCGAGGAACAGTGACGTATGCCTTTAGCACTGGGTACATTAGACAGGACCCAGTGGATAAATAATTGAACTACTGAACTAAAACAGTGATATAGTTCACCATGATCAAAAGATATACACATATCTTATCTTTTTATTAGTGACACATATTGCACAGCTCTAATGAGGAAGGACTGACATAATTTGACATGCTCCGAAGTTTTGCGTGTTCGCGCACACTTTATTGCGAAGACAATCAACTAGTCTAGTTGCTTTCTTGAACACAAATTGCATGAAAGTGAATGCAGATTCGGTCACAATTATTATTTTAGTGGCAACTGCATACGAATTAGTTTATTAAAATTGTTGTATAAAATTTGTAAATGAATTATTAAAACAAGAGATCGCCCTGTGTGGCTGCGTTCGAAATCCATAGTAATTCATATCATTTTTAAGTTTGAACTTTATAAGGATTCATTTGCCTCATGTATAGAAAAAAAATATAGATTGACAAACGTCAACGCGTTAAAGTGTAACAGAATTGTATCTATCAAGCGCATGGTTTGTAAAGATGTAATTAAGGCCGGCTTAATCTTATGATGTTTGGCCTTTATAAAATAGTCCGTGGTTATAACCTGAGGTAGTGTGTGTTGTTGTTTTTAAATTATTATTTTTTATGTATTTCTAAGCATCATTTAAAAAAATATTAGCTTACTATACACCTTCCTCTACGTAAACTTTAACTGTGGCAAATATCATACTCCTCCCTTCTCACAATTCTCCTAAAACTGTACCTACTGAAGGTTTTTGCTTCACGAATTTTTTTTTTAGGTGATTACATATGAAATTAGCGTATTGTAAAGGAGGAACATAAAGTCGATTTTTTTAAAACATAATATATTTATTTAATCAAAGTACCTAAAATATAGTATACCATTGCTATCTATGCACTTTTGCCATCTCATAGGTAGTTTATTGATTCCTTTACTAAAAAAACCATTCGGACAGGAATCAATAAAATCTTTGAAGGCGCTTTGGACTGCCACATCGGAGTTGAATTTTTTCCCTTGCAAGAAGTTTCAATTGCCTTGCAAGATCTAAATTTCCAAAAAAATGGTAATCTGTGTGGAGCAAGGTCAGGGGAGAACGTTAGAACCAAAAACGCACTGTGTTATCTTTTGCAACACCGCCGCCATAAACATCATTAATCCTTCGAGCCATGTCTGCAGCACTGGTGCCACGGTGGAACTCGTACTCGAAAATAATACAATATTTCAAGTTTTCCATTTTGTAAACAGAGTGACGCAAAGAAAAAACCAAAAGAGGAAAAAACAAATGAACTACGGTTTTCGAAACACAAATGCACGAGTAAATAGCGGTATAAATTTGAAATTGGTATTCTCACCAAAGAAGATATATTTGAGATCAAAGTGGCCAGTACGACAAAACGCCAATTTCATATGTAAGGACCTAATATATTATATAATGATGATAGATAGATAGAAAAAATCACTCATATGCATATCTAATATACCTTTCCCATATTAGAATGACCTTTACTATTTAATTTTATAGCAATACCTACTCTTAACTCTAGCTACTTATTGAAATGTTAGATCGGTTCAGATGTTTAATGAAAGGTTACATGTTGCAACGGTGAGCGGTCAACTTGTGTCGTAACTTATGTAACTCCTCGCGGTCCATGTGAACCTGGTACTTTGGCAATAGTGATCCAACTGTGGATGTGGGCGAAAACGAGCAAATGGACCGCCTATTGGTAAGTGTTTACTGAAGTGATACTATAGAAGTTAATGGCAGACTGACTGTTACTAGTTTTTTTAGTACACATCCAACATCGGTTTTCTATTCGGCCATGGTATCTCTCCGTCGTGCCATAATACTGCAGCTTAATGCCCATACCCATTTGCAACATTAGTAAAGTTTCGAGAGCATCGTCGGTTTTTGAAGTACCCAACCGACGCTGGTTTTCTGTGAGATCGTAATATTTCTCCGGTCGTGCCAGCCCATTCGTGTCGGTGCATACTTAACATACAAACGCGCTATTTTCAGTAACATTTCTTTTGCTCCATCAATGAAGTATCGAATGATTAATGAATGTTTTAATTAGTTTCATATCATTGTTCAAGAGAAAAGAATACGGGTCAGGTCGTCTGACAATGGCGTAGTAACGCGTCGTCGGCTACTGGGGAGACGACTACACGTTATATAATTAGTTTAATGTATATACTCAGAAATATTGAGCCATTACTACTTGATAAACGTAACTAAATATAATATTTTATGTGTAGTTTAGTAATAGATACCTACATCTAAAAAATACAAAAAATCGGTTGTCTGTAAAGTCGGTTTACTGACGATAGTTGAACGTGACAACGTCATAAGAAATGAGTCATGTTTAGCGAGGTAACGCCGGTAACGCCAGTAACGCATGAGTCATGTTTTTTCGTGCGTGCAGCCGGCTCCATCGAATTATAAGACGTTATCACGTCAAAAGTTTCAATTTTTTTTTGCTAAATTAATAAAAAACCTACATTATTAGTTTACTTACATCATACACAAAAACATTAATTATGGTGAGTATGAACTTAAACGCACAAATATCGGAGATATTTACAAATTGTGAAAGTGACGTCACAGCTAGGTACGACTTTAGTATGGAGCGTTTTCACGAGACTTGCGAAATTTTGTAAACAAATCGCTGTACCTATGAAAATATTGTTTTTTTATATACTGCTTCTTCTTCTTCTGAACTTTCTACTGATTTTCATTTCTACATTAAAAAAATCAGTTGTCAAGTCTATTGCACCTATAACTCGTATAAGAAAGACAGGGATTGAGACAAATACGATCCCATACACGAATATTTGACAACGAATTTACATATAGTCGTCATTTGTTTCCGTCCTTGACTTTACCTACTAAAACACTTTTAATAGATTTTCCGAAAATAAAACTAAAACAGATTATTTTCTAAACAATGAATTTCAGTCCAGAAAAAAAAACTTACCTAAAAATTATTGTTGGACAGCAGTTCCATATAAAAATATGGTACAAAATTTTTCTTTTCTTTTTAACCATTTTATATAAATTACAACTATTTAATACTATGATTTATTTTTTTGTGAAGAAAAAACTGTCATAAATTCATTTGACATATTTAAATAAAAATGTATGTCGAACTCTACAAGTTAATGTCTCTCAATGCATTTTAGGTCGCATATTAATATAGAAACTAGTATATGTGACATATAGATTAGAGAACATTTGACATTTAAAATAAATTAATAATTTTGCACCAATTATAGTTTTGTGGCATAGTAATGATCTAGTGGGACAAGTCAAGTGAGGTGAGGCATATTTTTTCGACCTTAATTAAAAATATTCAAAACCAAAGACTATAATGTAATCTATAATTTAAAAAAAAATCTTACTCATGGTCAATTCACGGCTAAACGAAACTATACGCGAGGCGACGCTGCATTTTTCAGAATAGCTATTCAAAATTGAACTTTATTAATCATACTCCACTGTTTACTGTAATGTCAAGTTGCACCGCGCTGCACAGCGCATGTGCAGTGTATGACTCAAGGCATAACGGGTATATTTATTTTATTTTTTATTTATTATACTTTATTGCACACAATATGGTACAGAGGCGGGCTTAATGCCTTGTGGCATTTTCTACCAGCCAACCTACGGGTGATGCAGAGACAGTGTGAGGTAGATGCATAGTATTAAAAGGAAACATAGATTTAGACATTTTGAGTATACTTATATAAAATATATAATAATAATAAATACTACCACATAAATACTAATATAACTCTTTATTTAAAATTAACCTACTTAATATTTTAAATATGTAAACATAATAATATATAACATAATAAGATATCTAAATAATTTACTTATTTATTCTAGTCTATTTCTAGTCTGCCAATGATTTTATGTATAGTTCACGAACTCTGCGTTTGAATACATTTTTTGTCTCGAGACATCCTCACTTCTTGGGGTAGTGAATTCTATATATATAGAATTATTATTATTATTATTATTATTCTTTATTATTCTTTATTATCTATATATTATATAGTAATAGTTTTCTTGTGACACCTATTATATTTTTTTGATTTGGATTTATTTCATTAACTAATTTCTAACTCTTTATGTTAATGTTAACATGTTTTAATTTTTTAGTATATCGATACTAATCTAAATATGATAATCGTAGCATGATGTAGCAACATTTTAAAATGTACAAACCATTATTTTAAGTGTTAACGATTTAAAAAGGAACTAGCTTTTGCCCGCGGCTCCGCCCTCGTTAATGCAGTATTCCCACGGGAAAACTGTACTTTTTTGGGATAAAAAGTAGCCAGCGTGGTAATCCAGAGCTTAAACTACTACCGTACCAAATTTCATTGGAATCCGTTCAGTTGTTTTTGCGTAAAAGTGCACCATCCATCCGTCCTCACAAACTTTCACATTTGTAATAGTAGTGGGATTTAAATTAGTTATGAAATGTACGACATTGACACTAATCTAGTTTACAAATGATCCACTTAACATAATACTGGGGTTATAGACCTGGTAAATTTGCAAAAATAATACCTAAACGTGTTTTTAGGAAACAACTTAAAACGTAAAAGACATTTTGTTTGCTTCAAAACACAGGGCAACGACATCCCAAATACTTCAAGGACTAAAGTAAGCTACTGAGCTGACCCCTGATATGGCATTTAATAAATTAAAATTATTACATTTGGAAGAATTTCCATAAAAGATGATTCAACGATTTGACAAATTATGTCTTTAAAAATAAGAACCTTATTTTCTTGTGTCTGTTGCGTCTTCTTCAATCGGCCCCTTAAAGACCATTATTCAGTAGGTATTGAAATAAATGTAATTCAGCTTCTTAATATGATATTATTAAGAAATTTAGTCGAATACAGAGCTTTAAATATATTAATACTAGCTGGCCCGACACACGTTTTTCTGCCTTAACTATGAACTGGAGTAAATAAATAACTACATCTACACCTACATCTATACCTACACCTACTAACCTACTGAGACCAGCTAATACCGCATATGAACGCACCTATAAATATTTGATAGCCAAGTGACATGACATATTGAACACAGTGATCAGTTAATATGGAAAATTTTAATCGTCGTTTTTCGTATTTTACCCGCAATTTTTCCCATATCTCTAGCCGTTTTAACCTTCCCTGAACTTCCACAATTATTTCAAGACCAAAATTAACCAAATCGGTCATTGGCGTCGAGACATTTGAGTTGAAATCCATTTTTGTATAAAAGAGAATATTACAAACTGTTAGAGTCTATGCGCGTTGATGTCTAATGTACGCGCGGTAAATAATATAGTGCCTGCAATATAAAAGACATCAAGACGTCGGTTTTCTGTTACGCCATGGTGTCTCTCCGTCATGGCATAATACTGAAACTTAATGCAACATTAATAAAGTTTCGAGAGCGTCGTCAGTTTTTTAAATACCCAACCAACGCTGGTTTTCTGTGAGATTATACCAAAATGTGAGATCATATAAAGAAGGCTTAAGTTATAAAAAATAAGTTGAAAAAGTAATGTAGAAGAGGCCAAGAAAAGATACCAACGCATTTTTTAACTTTACCTTTCTCTACTTTTATTCAATACTAGGTGTTTCCCGCGACTTCGTACGCTCAAAAGTTAATATTGCGGGAACCGTACATTTTTCCGCGATAAAAAGTAGCATTTGTCCTACCCCGTGGTCTACTCTATATCCCTGCCAAAGTTCATCAAAATCGGTCCAGTAGTTTCGGAGCCTATTCAATGCTAACAAACAAACAAGCAAACTTCTCCTCTTCATAATATAAGTATAGATTTAAAAGTTAATGGTAACTCACCTTACAGTGAAAGTTATTTGGTTGAATACATTCACTGATTGAGTTAAACCACAAGTGACGTCACAGTTCTGGAAAATTCGACTTTAACTTTAAACTTAAAACTGGTCCTAAATATACGAACCCGGACCTTCATCATCATCATCAGCGCTACCAAATTTTTGTCAACTGAAGAATTGACAAAATGACAGATACACAAAGACTGTCATTTTGTCTCTACAATGTGTCATTTTGTCTCCAAATCTGTAAATTTGTCTATATCATTATCTGCATTTTTTTTTCTTCGTAGATAAAACCCATTTCAACGGTGGTCACACTCGCATGCCTTTCCTCAATATGAGGAGGATTTTCCACTACGATAGTCTATTGACGACCTCTGTGGCTTAGTGGTTGAGCGTGTTGGCATAGGTGTTGGTGCTCAAGGGTGCCGGGGGTCGCGGGTTCGAATCTCTCCAGAGAAACAAAATATATGTACTAAATATGTGTATTATATAATAAAATCTTAAATTTGTGTATAATATTTATAAAATACCTGTAACACAAGTTCTTCGAGAACTGAACACGGGATCAGATTGACGTGTTGTGAAGCGTCCATAGATATTATTATTACTGCGGCTTACAGTGGCGAAGGCTGGTTCTCCTTCATGGGAAAGCTCTAGCCTGTATGTAGGTAGGGATTTGGATGAGGGTCTTCAAAAGGAGAGTGGTGAGTGAAGCCGGTAGGAATGGAGTTATGGGAACCGCACGCCACTGGTGGCTTATGTAAGTGATTAAGAAAATACGAACTTACAACATGCTTATGTACTGTAATTATGTGTTGCGGTGCTGGAATTTAGTCCAAAAATAATTTCCTTCAAACAATTTTTATAGAGTTAAAAATTATTATAAATTAAGTAATAGTAATATTAAACTACCAGCTTTTGAGCGCCACTTTGTTCGTGAAAGCGAAAGAAGCTATTTCAACCATTTGGGGGATGAATTTTAAAAATTCATCCCCCAAATTCCTTTTTAACGGATATTTACTTTCCAATAACTATCTGCCTACCAAATTTCAGCACAATTCGTCCGGTGGTTGGGATTTCACCATACAAACTTTGGACCCCCATTTCGCACCTCCTAAAGGGGTCTTTAGGAGACGAATTTCAAAATAAGGTAAAATATGTATTCAAATAAAAATAAAAATGTAAGATACGATTGTTCTAGTTACTTGATTTTATCCAAAAATAATAATAACGTTATATTCGACTACGTTTTCATATTCATAAGTAGGTAACGAAGCCTTAATTATAAAAAAATGACAAAGTGAGAGAGTAAACTAAGGTTAACGACTAATTAATTTATATTGGTTTGTCGTCGTACAACGGTGTCAGTATGTTATTATTATTAGGTCAATAAATTAACGCTTTCGAGAGCTTTTGACTAAATTTTTCACCGTTTTTAAATCAAGATATCTTTTTACACAATATTATGAAGCCAAAATTACGAAAGCTCTCGAAAGCTTTTGACCTTTTGACAATTTGACTTACCTTGACAAGTAACTAAGGTGGCCAAAAGCACAGCGAAAACGAGACCCCACATCGCACAGTTAGCACACACAGGTAACCTGGGCTGTAACATCACTGCACATTAGTTTTTCGTTTAGTTTATATTTTTTTCGACTAGTTTATTTTTTCGTTTAGATTTTTGTGTATATTCTCCACTCGCGCACTACAGTGTCATGTCGGCGCCGGATCTGCACTGCGGCGAGCGGCGTGCGCGCAGCTTACCGCGCTAAATAGGGGTACGCAACCTTCGTTGCACGAGAGAAAAGCCTTAAAAAGCTAGGTTGTGGCAAAATGTATGTGCTCTTAAAACTATTTAGTTTTAATCACATATGTGATCGGAGGAAGTAACTTAATATAATTAGAAGGTTTTAATACATCTTTCCTTCAATCTGAATAAAAATAATTGTGTTCTGCATAATATATTATACACTGAACCATTAATAATATAATAGCGCCCGCGCATAGGGCAGCTTTCCAAACTGCGGATCAATCTGTGCGCCTTGGATTGCGGATCGAACTGTCGTACTAATTACAACTCTTTAGTTGTAATTAGCACGACAGTTCGAATTGCGTTCACCATTTGAACTGCCGGCGTCCAATAAAACTGTGGAAAATGTGTTTACATCGCAGCATCAACATGCCAGATCAGAATGTCAGCCCCGCGCAACTGCATGTTCGTTTTGGTGCGAAGGTTGTACCGCTACTTACTGTTTTCCGCGGTCCGAACTTTACGTTTAGGGACGCTATATTTTATATAGGTTATATTAAAATCCGTTGCAAAATGCGTCACAACGTATTCTGCCTTTTAGCACAGGCCGCTGCAGCAGCCTAGCGGTTGCACTGCAGGGCCAGTATAGCTTAGCGGTTGTACTGGCCCTGCAGTTTCAGTCCCGCTGTATTCGAATTTGCTCTAGTACCGCCATCGAACACCTAATCTGAAGGTTCACTGAACGAAAGCATGTGTTTTAGGCTCAAAATATTTTCGTGCAAATCATCTGTGGTACATTGCCGTTGTGAGATTTTCTATATCGCATAATAGGATTTCACATAAAACGTGAAATAAACGCGTAAAATATTAAAGTAAGTTTATAAGTGAAAGGTTGCGGACCACTGGCGTACGCTAAACCCACTTCACTTTCAAACTCGGTCGCCGCGCGGACGTACAGACGGCACCACTACCTCGTAGTCTTCACCACGACTGTACCTAGTAGTAGACTACTACAATACACACCTTTCGTTTATTTTACAATTCTAACATCCATTTATATAATACACTTCACATTTTCAATCATGCAGTAAAATTTCCAAAATACAAATTAATTAATACAATATCAAATAAAATTTCTCAATTAAAATAATAACTCCCTACAGCCTAATGTCGCAGTTTTTAAAGTTTATACAGAGTTTATAAATGTATACTACACACCACCAGTGGCGTGCACAGGATTATGACACTGGGTATGCGGCGAAGTACTCGGTCACAAAAACTTTATCGTTTATAGATTTTTAGCATAGCTACAGCCAAGCGACGGATCTCTAAGTCGAAACCATGCCAACAGAGCAAGTCTTAGATGTACTAATATTCATGTACATCTTCTACGGCAACGCAGACAAAACAGCGATCGATCGTCGCGGCGGAAGAAATTCTAATAAGTAAAATAATAAGCATATTTTAAAATAACTATAATTATTTTAAATTAAATTTTTAAAATTAAATTAAACATAGTTACTCACCAGTCAGTCAGCTTTAATTTTGACATATTCAATATTCCGGTTACTTGAGATTATGTTTTACGAGTTATACGTTTCATATCTTTTAACATGAAATTTTCGAGTTACATTATTTTTTTGCTGGTTTAATTGTTGTAACTCGGGTACACACCTACCTTTAGACAGAATTTGAATCTTTTCACTGAATGACAATTGTGAGAACTTGTTATTTTTAATTTTTAATAAACACACATTTTCAACACAAACCTCACAATAAAATAACATTTAAAAAAATCAACAAACGCACTAGTAAAAGCAAATCACTACAATTATTATAGAAACTCAGTAATAAACTGTTAAATGTACACACTTTCAAATGTTAAAATGAAAAATCTTTGAAGGAAACTATAAATAAACTGGAGCGATTAAATTGTAAACAATGCTTATCACATGAAATATGCAATATGGCCCCCGCGAAACACAAAACGTTACTTCTATTTAAACAAATAAAACCTCACTAAACAAAAATGCATAATGTGCATACGTGATTTATTAGATTTCCGTCTATTATTTTTACTCGGATTATAATTAACGAATAATTTCCGACAAGCCAGTTCGGCGGTTTTCGGAAGCGATCGGATAGCCTGCCGCGGGAGTTGCCGCTATATAATCATGTCGATATTCATGGGTCAATTACATACTCATATATATACTCATTATATACTCATGGTCAATTACACATACATGAGATGATGTCCTGCAGAACGCAACGGCATGAGATGAGTTGCTATTTATAAAATATTAGGCGTTTTTAAGTTATTATATTTTTTTAATTAATTTATTTACTATTAATAATTAAAGTCATCTAAAACGTACAAACGTTTTATTAAAATATCTGTGAATGACAAGTAAAGCCCTGCATTTCTGCCTACAAGAAGCGCACGCCCCTGCACACCACTACTGTTTCTTTTTGATACCGTTTGCATGATTTTAGTGCAATAGCTTAGAAACACCTCTCTATTCTTTCCCCCCAGAATGTTAGGCAGATTCTCATCCGTGATCGCGATGCCCAATTTCTGTTCAATATCGTATCTATTGGAAACAAAAATCGGGCACTCGAGTAACAGGTGAGGAACTGACTCCGCAACTCCGGGCTGACAGGGACACGACGGGTCCTCCTATAATTTGAATCTGTTCAAGTAGAAGGCGAACCCGCCGTGGCCCGTCAGTATTTGTGTTGTGTGGTGTGTAATGTGTATTTTACTCACATTCTGTGCGCCGCGGCGGCCGTGGGGTAGAAGAGCTTTGTGACTCCGGCCGTCCTGCCAGACGCATATGTAAAAAGTCGAAACTTCGCCTGATCTCTCGCCAGTCGTGTCGGTTATCCGTCCCACTGGGTTACGAGAGTAAAGGAAGAAAGAGTGCTCTTATGTACTGCGCACACACTTGGGCACTATAAAATTACTTCTGCGTAACTGGCCCACTTTCAGATAATCCGGCCACCGTCACCAAAATCGGTGTGGGGAATTATTTTTATCCTACTAGACTTTTTTTTATTATTAACTCGAAGGCAGGAAATAACCGAGCCCTCATGTCACTGCAACCCAAGTGGATCTCTTGTGCCTCCTTCGCGTTATAGTACCTGCCCCCGTCCTATGCTGCTCATGAACTGAAAGATGTGGTTGGAGTTGGTGCTGCATAAATATCCCACGGAACGTACGGAACTCACGGTGATGTTGACCGTTGATGGAACTTTTACCGACGCCGTTGACACATTTTACTCTGTAGGTATTTATATTACATTAACATATTACATTATGTATTATAATATGATCATCATTGTAGCGAATATTATAATAAATATAAATAAATTTACATTTACGTTATGGTCCCCTGTACCGGTTTTTGATGGCATTTTGACGTGGATACACGTTTATAATAGATTTGTGAGGAACTGAAAATTATATGTATTGTAATTTGTAAGCAAAAAAATTAAAAGTCAGCTCCGGACCGACGCACAACGGGAGTTTACTCCTTACAAACGATTTCAAAATACATAAATAAGTAATTCTATTACGAGGGCGGCACTGAAAATTTCGGGAATCAAGGAAGTGACACAACATTACTATTTAAAAATGTATTTATTGCTTTTCGAAGTATTCTCCGCGAAATTTGACACATTTTTCCATACGATGGAACCAATCATTGAAGCAACCATTCCATTCGGAAGTTGGGGTCTCCAAAATGGCCGTTTTGTAGGCGTCCACAGCTTCTTCAGGTGATGAAAATCTCTGACCACGCAATTTATTCTTTATTTTAGGGAAAGTATAGAAATCATTAGGGCTTAGGTCGGGGCTGTACGGCGGATGGTCTAATAATTTCTTGCTCTAAAAACTCTTTTGTTCTGTGCGCGGTGTGAGAACTCGCATTGTCGTGATGGAGGATGATGCGGCGGTTGCAGTTCTCTTTACGGAGTTCAGAAACGACCTGTGGCAAACAAATGTTAGCATACCATTCTGCATTAACCGTTCTTTGTCCCTCAAGAGGAATAGTCGCAACATGGCCGGTTTTGGAGACAAACGTGGCCACCATTTTTTTTGCAACACTCCATGAACGAACAATTTTTGTTGGCTTTAACTCATTTTCGAACACCCAAACTCGTGACTGGTTTTTTGTTTCGGGTTCGTACGCATATATCCAGGATTCGTTACCTGATACGATGTTGTATACAGCATTTGAGGATCCTGCGTGGAATCTTTCGAGAGTTCTGACGCACCAAGTAACGCGAGCCGCTTTTTGCTCTTCACAGAGCAAATGCGGTATCCATCGGGAAAACAACTTTTTTACACCTAATTGTTCATGCAAGATTATTTGTATTTGACTCATGCCAATGTCTAAAGTTTCCTGAATTTCGCGGTATGTCACATGTCGATCTTCCTCAATCAGCTTACGCACAGCATCAACGTTTTCTTGGGTGACTGCAGTTTTTGGACGACCTTGACAGGGATCATCACTGAGCTTGACACGTCCACGTTGAAATTCAGCAAACCAGCGATAATTTGTGTTTTTGGATAGGGCTTCATCACCAAATGCAGAAATCATCCGGTCAACACACTGTTTTTGTGTTAAACCACTTCGAAAGTCATAATAAATCATCGCTCTAGAATTTTCTCGAGTCAATTCTATTTTCTCAACGACTAAACAAGTTTGACAAGACCTTGTGAAAAGACCGAGAATCTTTTTTTAAATAAATAAACGGTATTCGATTTTTAAAACCAAGGAGTTTTAAATTAAAAAGATTTTAATATGACAGGAACAGTGGAAATATTCCATTCCCGATACTTTTAGTGCCTATGCCTATGTACTGTATAATGTCCTTAGTACTTACCAATCTGGCTTCCGGATGGGTCATAGTACTACTACGGCCTTAGTCGAGGTGGCAGATGATATTCGGTCTGGCATGGACAACAAGAAGCTCACCATCCTAACTTTGCTCGACTTTAGTAACGCATTCAACTCTATCGACCATGACATCCTTCTCAGTTTGCTGGCGATTCACCTTTCACCTTCTGTGATTCAGATCCTCCGAAATTACCTTGTAGGTCGTCGACAAAATGTCAAAATTTCAGAATCTTTTTCAGACTGGGCGTTAAAAAAGGCCGGTGTTTCTCAGGGTGGTGTTATGTCTCCTTTACTCTTTGCCCTTTTTATAAACTTCGTCACTTTTTATATAGTTTCCTCGTACCATTTATATTCAGACGATCTGCAAATTTATAAATATATAAATAAATAAATGTCTATGGACGCTTCACACCACGTCAATCTGGCCCCGTGCTAAGTATCCGAAGAACTTGTGTTACAGGTACCAGAAAACGGGAACACCATCACCACCACCACCATACACCATCCTATTTGATCCCAACAGCCCTTAATACCTGAAAGACATCTTTAGCTTCCGATGCTCCGACAGGCAAGAGCTTATACAAAGCTCATTCTCGATATCCCCATCCACCAAACTAAGTATTTCCACCCTCTTACTCCGTCCAATCCGTCTTACTCTGGAACTCTCTGCCTAACTGAATAAAGCGAGCTAAATGAATAAATATTTTTAAATCTTACCTAAAAGACTACTGTTCAGTGTGGGTCAAACTTAAATATTACGTAATATTGTATTGTAGGTTTCTTAAATTGTTCATGTTAATTATATTTATAGTGTTCTAAAATTATATTATTATTAAAGTATAATATTGTATATATTTATATTATATAATATATATATATATATATATATATATATATATATATATATATATATATATATATATATATATATATATATATATATATATATATATATATATATATATATATATATATATATATATATATACATATTAAGCGCTAGTATGTGTGTATTTACGTATATATGCAATAAATAGTGTTTATTGTATCATAATATATATTTTATGATTATAATGTGTATACTGTGAGCACAAATATACCCTTCTCCAGCAATTTGATCCGTTCTTTCAAAGGTTGTCTGGAAGAAATTACTGTTTAGTAATAAGGCCGGCTTTGTGTACTATCGCTTATGTAATATTGTTAATATGTATAATATGTTTGTGTAGCAGCTGATTGTGCACAATAAAGTATATTTTCATTTCATTTCTATTTTCCATGCACGCTGCACAATAAATAACCATTTTTTGTTTAATATTATTTGTAGGTATTTAATATTATCCCACCAAAACCTTGTTTTGTTTAGATTTTGACTCGCACTGTCAAAAATCTTTCAGATCTCACGTAAAACCAAGCTTCTGACTCTACCAAAATTCAAACTCTACACGCCTTGACTCTACAAGCCTAACTGCACAATCTCTACGCCTTAGTCAAAATATGTCGATACCACGTCAATATATGACTTTTGTTATTATTAACAATTATGTCAATAAAAGATTATTATTATTATTATTGTTATTATAACGTGGTCCAGTGGTAAGTATCTGAAGCACTTGTGTTACGGAGACCAGTGGGTCAATTCTGCTAAACAAAACCTGCAATAATACAATTACAATCAAGTCCCGACACGCTCAAACTGGCAAACCGGTATTCTCGTAAGCGTTACACCAACGTGAAACGATCTGTTCCAATGATATAAGAAAGGTAGAGGATATGCACTAAATTGCATATATAATTTTTAGTTATACAAATATGATGCAAATACGTACCTAGGCAACAAAAACATATCTGTCTCGTTTTAACACGTCATTAGTTACATAAGTAAAGGTTATAAGGTATAATATGTCATTGTATTAAAAATTTTTATTGATATTTTTCGTGATTTCAATAAGCTCCGCCCTGAAGCACATTTTAAACACGACGCCATTTTATGATTTCACTTTCATTAGGTACTTTGTCTGTCAAATAGCTCTTGTTCGGAATTTATTTTTAGTTTTACAGTGAAGTGCATATGTTTTGTGACTTTTGGTTGTATTTGATTAATCAATTGAGCAAAAACCAACATGACAATGACAACGTGTTGTATCAGAGGATGTAATTCAAATTCTCAAAGAAATTACGAAGGATTGTCATTTTTAAGGTTAGTCATGGTTTTTCCAATATTCATGTTTATTTTTAATGTTAATTACCGATATTATCCATCATTTAAACTACTAATTACAACAATTTCTTAGGAAAAGTCAATATTTTGAATGCTTACATAAAATTGTAGTGCTGCTACCTATCTACGTATTTTGAGTTTTATCGATATAAACTCATGAACTCAATTGAGACGAAAATTATTGATAGTCTCGTTATTTTGAATACAGTTAAATGTTACTGTGTTTGTATATGAAATCACAGTGCTCTAGATGTATTTCACGAGAGTTAACTTGAAAATTATGTACCGTAACTATGGCATACATAGGCTGCACTAAAAGTATCGGGAATGGAATATTTCCACTGTTCCTGTCATATTAAAATCTTTTTAATTTAAAACTCCTTGGTTTTAAAAATCGAATACCGTTTATTTATTTAAAAAAAGATTCTCGGTCTTGTCACAAGGTCTTGTCAAACTTGTTTAGTCGTTGAGAAAATGGAATTGACTCGAGAAAATTCTAGAGCGATGATTTATTATGACTTTCGAAGTGGTTTAACACAAAAACAGTGTGTTGGCCGGATGATTTCTGCATTTGGTAATGAAGCCCCATCCAAAACCACAATTTATCGCTGGTTTGCTGAATTTCAACGTGGACATGTCAAGCTCAGTGATGATCCCCGTCAAGGTCGTCCAAAAACTGCAGTCACCCAAGAAAACGTTGATGCTGTGCGTAAGCTGATTGAGGAAGATCGACATGTGACATACCGCGAAATTCAGGCAACTTTAGACATTGGCATGAGTCAAATACAAATAATCTTGCATGAACAATTAGGTGTAAAAAAGTTGTTTTCCCGATGGATACCGCATTTGCTCTGTGAAGAGCAAAAAGCGGCTCGCGTTACTTGGTGCGTCAGAACTCTCGAAAGATTCCACGCAGGATCCTCAAATGCTGTATACAACATCGTATCAGGTGACGAATCCTGGATATACGCGTACGAATCCGAAACAAAAAACCAGTCACGAGTTTGGGTGTTCGAAAATGAGTTAAAGCCAACAAAAATTGTTCGTTCACGGAGTGTTGCAAAAATATGGTGGCCACGTTTGTCTCCAAAACCGGCCATGTTGCGACTATTCCTCTTGAGGGACAAAGAACGGTTAATGCAGAATGGTATGCTAACATTTGTTTGCCACAGGTCGTTTCTGAACTCCGTAAAGAGAACTGCAACCGCCGCATCATCCTCCATCACGACAATGCGAGTTCTCACACCGCGCACAGAACAAAAGAGTTTTTAGACAAGAAATCATAGAATTATTAGACCATCCGCCGTACAGCCCCGACCTAAGCCCTAATGATTTCTATACTTTCCCTAAAATAAAGAATAAATTGCGTGGTCAGAGATTTTCATCACCTGAAGAAGCTATGGACGCCTACAAAACGGCCATTTTGGAGACCCCAACTTCCGAATGGAATGGTTGCTTCAATGATTGGTTCCATCGTATGGAAAAATGTGTCAAATTTCTCGGAGAATACTTCGAAAAGCAATAAATACTTTTTTAAATAGTAATGTTGTGTCACTTCCTTGATTCCCGAAATTTTCAGTGCCGCCCTCGTAATATATTAAGTAATAATAAAAATATTAAGTTACAGTTTCAATAGCAAATATACCTAACTAATTTGGTATTATTTATTTTATATCAATGAACAATGATAAGCATTATTTTTACAGATTTTCTACAAATGAAGCCCTTAAAAAGATATGGACGGAAAACATAAAACCAGCAGCAGTATAAAGAATATGCTCCAAGCATTTTGCGGAAAATTGTGTTAATAGAACACTGGGTGTGGTGCGCATAAAAGAGGATGTTGATACCTCTCCAGTACTCTTTCTCCAGTAAGTATTTGTTTTGCAAATAAATAAAGCAGTTACACATTTTATGGTATTAAATCAAATAATAACGATTAATTATAATTAAATTACTATACAATAATAATTCATCCATACTTAACTGGAATCTGATATCCAATAACAATTTTCCAATTTCTCATTTCTGACACCAGACTTATAGCATAATCAGACATAAAATTCCCACTTCTGAGGCTTTAAAATGTAATTAATAAATTAATAAAGGCTCTCTGTCTTTTCAGTTTACTTCATCTTCATATACATTCCTGTCAGTTAATATTTGTATTCCGACTTCCAGATAACAATAGATTTTTTATTGTGTCTCATTAACGATTGAAGGGTCAAATGATAATTCTAAAACAGCTTATATCATGCAACTTAATAAATGTATTTTTTCAGCATATGCCGATGGACATAGATAAACTTACCTATACGGAACAATTACAACTTACAAATATGGATGTAGATTAGTCACTAAATACACGAGAAAGCTACATGGTTAGTATTTTCATTCTTTGTATAAAGTTGATGAACTGACTTACTATCATATATTGGTTGTAACATTTATAGATTTTTTTCACTTTAATATGCAACTGACATAAATAATTTCCTTATAACCTGTCTCAATTTTAAAAGATATTTTGTTATTATAAAATATTGTTACGCACAAGCTTCATCTTATTATTCTTTAATATTTGCATGCTGATAAAAAATATTTGATATGAATGACATATCGACTGTGAACCGGCAATATGTCCTATCTTTAATTTTAAGCCAAATACCTTTTTAATGTCATTTTGTACTACTTCCCATCATTTACTGTGCCAACAAGTCGTATCTATTAGAAAATATTTACCGCCAAAATTTGGTTGATTCAACCTGTCCTAACAGCGCCCCGCCTAAACTGCAAGCAATTTGTCCTGTCTCTCCAAACTTGTACCGACGTGAACGTGGTTTCGGGCGCTCGTATGTATGTATGTATATAAATACATTTTATGGAATATGTTATGGTGTACCGCGTTTAAGGTTATTCTCAAACATAATTGGAGTTGTGTGTAATCTAAAATGGTAAGCACTTATTGGGAAATCTTAATATCAACACTAAGATAGGACATTATGAATTACACATTACATACACCCGTTGTGGTGTAGTTTAGAAAAATAAGCAAGATAGTACATTATGTTTTAAGTGCCTTACAAATTAAATTAATGCTTTTGGTCAAATTTATGTTTAAAACCATTATTATTTTTGATTTTTTTAATGTAAAACATACATATACATAATCTCATTTTTTATTACAGAGCTGTAACTTGTACAGAGGTAACCGTTTAGTGGAAGCGGTCCATAACGCTGATAATGTTATACACAATGAAAAGGTTTATTATATTTATAATGACGATGATCATTTAACTAAGTTGCTTAACTTAGTGAGATGCTCATCGCCATCCTTTAAAAAAATCATTAATTTTCTATTATTTTTATTAAAACCTTTATGTCAATTTATTTTCAGGTTGCTAATCAAATGTCTCAAACAGATTTGCCATTAGGTAGGAGGTAAATTAATATTCAATAGGTATTAATTACTTTAGCATTGACAAGACCTACCCACAATAACTACTTGCCATGTAAATATTTCTATATTTAGTAATATTCTTTTATTTATTTTCAGAATACTAAAGACTATCTAAAAACTATTCCCCAGATACAAAAAGCGCTTCCTCTTATAGTTTTGACTGGAGATGATTGCTATACTGAAGATATTACTTTAAATTCAGGTGGTAGGGCAGAAAGTCATTGCGAACCAAAAGATTTAAATCCATGCTGTCTGATTTCTCCTGAACAAGAAGTTTTACCAATACAATTGGAGTTAGCTCAACATACAAGCTCCGAAAGATTAAATCTACATCATTTTAATTTAGACAATTCTCAAGACCCTACCATGCCTGCAAATATCCAGGAATCCTTGCAGTTTCTACCCGTAAATGATAACCTCATGCCATCCACGCCAGAAAATACACATGAACCTCTAAACTCACGCTTAATTCCCACGCTTAATCCAAATAATCATAATATGAATGAAGGAAGAAAAAGGCGAAAGAAGGCTGACCCTACCCAATGGAAAAGGAACATTAATAAAAAATTACGTATGGAAGGAAAGGCGTACGTAGGATTCAGAAAGGCTGGGACTACGGTTATTCAGGATGTACCAAGAGAGGAACGAAAAATGAAACCAACTTGCTCGAGTAGTGTGTGTGCTAACTCGAAGAAACGAAATTGCTGATTATTTACCGAAGAACAGAGAGAAGTGATCTACGAAAGATTTTGGGGTCTAACTTGGGGAGAGCGAAAGTCGTTTGTTTGTGGATATGTGACTAGGGTTGCTAGTAAGGTTGCTAAAAAGACCAACACCATCGATTGTGATTCAAGGCGCAATTATACGTTTGTGTATTATTTGAATAATGGTCAAGAAACTTATCAAGTTTGTAGGGACATGTTCCTAGATACTTTGAGGATTGGATACAGGATGGTCCAGTCATGGGTGAAAGATGGCTCGCACGGAATACCAGTTACATTTAAAAATAAAAATAGTTCAGTTAATGGCTTAGTAAGGTCACAGATAGAGTTATTGAATAACTTCTTTGATTGTTTACTAAAAATAACCTTTTCACTACAATAGACAAAATTCATTCAAACTGTACCTGGAACCAGTTTTTCAGTTAAAGATATTTACAAACTTTATTTATCTAAATGCAATGAAACCAGGCAACCAAGTTTCAGCCGTAAAAAGTTTAGTTTCTCCTGAGTAGAAAAAGTAAGATCGCCATTTACAAGTCTGTAATAAGGCCAATACTAATGTACGTATGCGAGACGACGCTTACACTCGACGAAGAGAATAAACTACTGGTGGCCGAAAGAAAAATCCTCCGCAAGATCTTGGGCCCGGTGAAGACAGGAGACGGAGGAACTAGAATCCGAACCAACGCTGAAGTTGATGACCTCATGGCTGAGCCCAATATTATTGGCGTAACAAAAGCCCAGCGACTCCGATGGCTCGGTCATGTTTCAAGAATGGGAGAGGATCGTGCCACTAAAAAGGTGTTCCTTGGACGTCCGATCGGGCGACGACCTGTCGGCCATCCACGGTACCAATGGCTAGATGTCGTGGAGTCGGACCTGCGCGATCTTCAAGTCACAGAGTAGTAAGAAACTGCGCAAGACCGCGACAAGTGGCGCAAACTCGTGTCGGAGGCCAAGATCCACTTTGGGTCGCTGAGCCATCGTAGTAAGTAAGTAAGGTTAAATTTAGCTCAATGGAATTGTCAAAGTATAAGACCAAAATCAATAGATTTGGAACACATATTAGTCCACATGAAGATTCACATTGCTTGTCTTAGTGAGACGTGGTTAGAGTCCGGCAGTCATCTTAAGGTGAATAGTTATACTGTATACCATAGGGACAGGAACGACGGCTATGGCGGTGTTGCTATACTGGTGCATAAATCGATCAAATCAAATTATATACATTTAGATAGTTTGAATACCGGTATGGAACTCATTTGCGTAAGGATTTATAACTGCCCACATTTAGAATACGTTATTTCACTGTATTGCGCGCCATCTGTACATACATCCACAGAAGATTGGGATTATGTTTTTTCGAGATTTATCAGAAAATTGTTAATCCTAGGCGATTTCAATGGACACTACACAAGTTGGGCCCATAAAATAGACCAAAGGGGTTCTCATATATATGATGCACTCACGGATTCAAATTTAGTAAGTTTAAATGATGGGAGATACACACGTATTAAATTAGTTAATAATGAAATTCAACAATCTTCTCCAGATATTTCGTTAGCTTCTACGGCTATTAGGCTATATTCTATGTGGCTTGTAGGTTTTACAGGGATATAACTAGTGAGACATTGGGAAGTGACCACCTCATTATTAAGATTACCACACACGTTAGTAATAATCACAGTAATTTACAAAGAAGGTTTAATTATAAAAATGCTGATTGGACACAATATCATAATACCTAGGGTATTATGATATAATATAATATATTATAATATCATAATACCTAGGGTATTATGATATGATATAATAAAACCTTTTTACCCATTTTAATGTTTCTCAAGACCTTCAGAAGCTATATGATTCTTTTGTTAAATTAATATATATTTCGGCGGATCAACACATTTCAATTATAAGAATTAATGAAAACCCTACCAATAATTTTACCCCAAAATCGTATTGGAATAGCTCACTGTCCAAATTAGTTGCCGAAAGACGTTTAGCCTTTTCTACATTTCGGCGTAGTCCCACCCCAAGAAATTTTGATATCTTGAAAAGTAAAATTAAAGTAGCCCAAAAACATATACGTAAAGCCAAAAACGAAGGGTGGAAAGAATTTTGCTCATGTTTAGATGAAAATACTTCCCAAGCTGCCTTATGGAAAAGAATGAGGTGGTTAAGGGTAAAGGTAAAGGTGGTGGTAAAGGGCTAAATACTCCTAGACAACATATAAGTAAAGATACGGCGTACGAATTATTACAGAACTTAGCTCCTGATTATGTTTTAAATGTATTCCCATTAGTTAAATCCTCAAATTTAAAATTAGAATCGGCTGTAACAAGACATGAGTTGGATGTCTGTTTGCGTCATGCCGGCACCTCGCCAGGTAGTGATAACATATCCTACTCCATGCTTTGTTTACCAGAGAATGGAAAAGACATTTTATTAAATATTTACAACATAATATTTACAAGCGGCATTATACCATATCAATGGCATAACATAGCTGTCGTTCCGATACCTAAACCCAAAAGAGACCCCTAGTCTGTATCCGCTATAAGACCCATTTCATTAATCTCATGCGTATGTAAAGTTCTTAATAATATTATACTGCATAGAATAGAATGGTATTTGGACAGCAATAATATGTTATCTGACGAGAATACAGGTTTTCGTAAATGTAGATCTACTGTAGATAATTTGTCGAGACTAGTATCAAGTATTCAAGTAGGCTTCTCAAAAGAACAGCACACCTTGTCTTGCTTCATTGACATAGACAGCGCTTAGAATAATGTTAACACAGAACGCTTAATTACAAAAATTGATAATTTCTAGGACAAAAAATATGTTTATATGCTTGGAACTTCTTAAAAGATAGGAAATTAAGTATATTCACAGATAATAGTATAATAAGTAGACATGCTTCATTGGGATTAGCCCAAGGAGATCCCTTATCCCCTACTCTTTTTAACATTCTGACGAAGGATGTAAGTAAACCTGAACTTGAAGTTTGTTTATCTCAATACGCCGACGATTTTGTGCTATACACTACGAATCATAATATTGAAATTTCTAGAATAAAATTACAAATAGCATTAAATAACTTTGTTAATGAGCTCGCTGACGTAGGTTTAAATGTGTCGGCCACAAAAACTAAAATATGTATTTTTAAAAATAAACATAGATGTGACTCAGTTTCTCTTAATGTTTATGGTAGACCCTTAGAAGTAGTAGATGATATCAAATATTTAGGCATTTGGCTGGACAGAAAATTACGTTGGTCTTAACAGATAAATGATTTAGTTAGTAGAATATCTAAAATAAAAAATGTTTTTAAAGTGTTGTCTGGACCGGGCTGGGGAGTTAATCCTATTCACATGAGACGACTGTATATTTCTTGTATTCGCAGTAAACTTGATTATGCAACTTTTATTTATAGTAACGCTTGTAAGACTCTTTTGACGAAATTAGAAAAAATACAAAACCAATGTTTGCTCGTCGTAGGGGAATTTATAAGAACTACACCCGTTCTCATAATGGTGTCAGAGCTAAATTTCACGTTAATACAAAAATATCAATTTTGTGTTTGGAATTATTTGCCATATTAGAAGCCATCTTGTACATTTCTTCGTTTAAGCCGGGCGACTATGTAGTGCTCACTGGTTCTAAAAGTGCGCTTCAGCATGTGGCTCGGTGTACCTCGAACGGTCGAGGAGCACCGATAGCCTACAAAATGATAGACGCTATACTGACACTCTCATCTCGGGGATATCGGGTAGTATTACAGTGGATACCATCGCATGTAGGGCTGACTGGTAACGAAACAGTAGACCGTCTCGCAAGAGAAGCTATATCCGACGGTACGACGATACATTGTATACCATATTACACTGACACATTATACTTAGTTAAACAAAACTGTATAAAAATTTGGAATGAATATTTCGATGAGCGCTCGCAAGCCAAAGAAATATGGTATAACACCATACAACCTAACTTACGATCGTCTGCCTGGTTTACGAAGTCCAACTTTTCTAGGAATACAATAGTAACTGCTATGAGACTTCGTTCCGGACACATCCCACTAAATAGCTTCGCGTTTATGATGAACAGAGTATATACCAGAAATTGTACTGATTGTGACAAAGTTGAGGATGTCCACACGTGATGGTGGAATGTGTCCGGAACGAATGGGAGAGGAGTACCTTTTGCACTGTTCATGTCATAGATTTACATGAAATCGGTGTATGTAATAGCATTTTAACTTGACCCACACCGGACGAGGCCAAGATGCTATACAAACTAGTAGAATCAGCCATAAAGCTAAGAAATGTTAATAGGGTTCTGTTTTAATATTTAAATAATATTATGCTAAGTAGTTATTATTTGTTTGTATTTTTAACTGTATAAAACTATGGGGATGGCATAATCTTTATAGATTAAAATCCCTTCTCTAATAAATATTAAAAAAAAAAGGTTCAAACGTCAACATGATGCCCATTTCCACTTGTCACTTGAAGTTCTTAATAGAGCAGCTTTATTCTATTACCTACCTATAGAGGCTGTTTTTCCAGGCAGTTTTTTTTTTAAGTAGGAATGTTCATAGTTGCTTATATTCAAGAGTATATTCACTCTTGAAAGTTTGGTCACTGACTGAAAAAACACCTGTATAAAATTATAAATGTTCGTGGTTGTGGTGGATTTTTCATTCCATTGCTTGAGTAAACCCTATGATTATTGAAACCTATTCCCTACACATCCACGCCATAACCATAATATTTTGTATTCTTTGCCACAACCGTCGCACGTCGCGTCGTGTGCTTTTGAACCATTCACTTGCTCTTACCACCAGTAGACGAAATATCCCGTATTTGACCGTTTTGAATTGTAACCAGCATAAGAAATACTTTGACAAGGAAAATTATGAGAAAGGTGTCCAAAGATAATTATGTTATCATTGTATCGATATGAATATTATCGACTAAGTAGGAACAACACTATTTGATGTGGGCTGGACGACGCCATGTTTGAGAAACATTTGGCTTCAAGTCACGTGACCTTATTTCATAATATCCTCTATTCCTCTACCTTTCTTATATCAATGATCTGTTCTGATTGGTCCAAACGTCACAAAATCAGTTTTTGATAACAAGTCGCTTCACATAATTATACTACAATCAGAGTAAAAAGAAAGTCTACTTAAAATACCAGAATTGAGGTTCAGACAACTGGAAGTATATTTAATACTTTTATACTTTACATATACTTAAGAATTTTATTATATTATACACATATTTAATACACATTCTTGACCCAGGAACATTGAAAACATTTTATTCCCTCGGCGGGATTCGATCCCGCGACCTCCGGCTTGAGCGCCGACGCGCTATCCACTGAGCCACAGAGGCCGGCCTAAGTGTGTCATTCGAATTAATAGTGTTAGTATAGTAGTAGTATAGTAATAATTCAGTGGCCACACAAACATTTAAGCAGCCGTTAAAATTTTAATGGCGGTTTAGTATGCAACAATAAGTCAGGCTTAGCATGCGCAACCTTGAAACACTGAAGAATCGACAAAATGACAGATTGAAGAAACATTAATAAAATTCGGAGCAAAATAGTTCTTATTGTAAGGCAGCAAGGTCGATGCATCCGTTACGAGAAACTACGTGGGCGGGTCAATAAGTCCGTGACTTTTGGAATAAAACACAGATTTTTTGATAAATAAATCATTTTATTTTTCAACGTAGTCCCCCTTGAGCTCTATACACTTTGTCCAACGCTTCTCCAATTTTTTTATCCCTTCCAAAAAATATGATTTGTCGAGGTCCTCAAAATAGGCCTTTGTTTGCGAGATGACTTCATCATTGGAGTCAAATCTTTTTCCACCGAGCCATTTTTTCAGGTTTGGGAACAAGAAGTAGTCACTCGGAGCCAAATCTTGAGAATAGGGTGGATGTGGGAGCAATTCATAGCCCAATTCATGGATTTTTGCCATGGCAACTGCACATGCATTGTCTTGGTAAAAAAGAACTTTTTTCTTGGCCAAATGAGGTCGGTTTTTTTTCAAATTCTCATTGAAGCGGTCCAATAAGTTGGCATAATATTTCCCATTCATTGTTCTTCCCTTTTGAAGATAGTCAATGTGGATTATCCCACGTGCATCCCAAAAAACAGTCGCCATAACTTTATTGGCTGACAAACCCACCTTGGCCTTCTTTGGCGCCGATTCACCCTTAGAAACACACTGTTTTGACTGTTGTTTGGTCTCTGGTGTATTGTGATGGATCCATGTTTCGTCCACGGTTAAAAAACTCCTCCATATTGTGATTAAACAACGCCAAACCTTCCTGTGAAGTTGTTACACGATTGCGTTTGTGGTCGACTGTGAGCAAACGCGGCACCCATCTTGCGGAAAGCTTTCTCATGCCCAAGTGATCATTCAAAATTGAAACCACTGAGCCATGCGAGATGCCTATGGCTTCCACAATCTCT
Source organism: Phengaris arion (assembly GCA_963565745.1). NCBI lineage: Eukaryota > Metazoa > Arthropoda > Insecta > Lepidoptera > Lycaenidae > Phengaris > Phengaris arion. The sequence goes on from OY751448.1 coordinate 4,696,506, forward strand.
TGCACTTTCAATCTTCGGTCGGCCAACACCATATCGTGAATTTTTTCGATTGTTTCGGGTGTAGAGACCTCAACTGGGCGTCCAGGACGTTCGGCATCTTCAGTGCTTGTAAGGCCACAACGAAATTCAGTAAACCACTTTTTTACCATTGAAATCGATGGTGCAGAGTCCCCATAGTATTTATCAAGCTTAGCCTTGGTCTCGGTAATGGTTTTTTTTCGCAAAAAATAATGCTTAATAAGCACACGAAATTCACTTTTTTCCATTGTTTCCTTAAGTTACTGGATAGTCTGATAAAGATAGCTGTAAAACACAAACTAACTGACGCAGCAAGTTCAAATTTTGATAGGAGTCAACTGACAGATGCCTGTTGACAGGAGTAGTGTTGCTTTTTCAGTAAGGAGGTTAGAAATTCAAAAAGTCACGGACTTATTGACCCGCCTTAGTACATCTTTCTTCCCGAGCATGAGCCCACAAAATGGCCTGCCTCTTTTGACAGCTAAAGTAGAAACGTTTTATTGTTTCAATGTCAAATAGTCTTACAATAATGTCAACTACTCCACATCATGGCAGACCAGTCTTTACGTTCAGTCATTTACTTCAAAATAAGATAATTTTTGACAGAAGATTTCCCGACAGCCATTTTAAAGCTGTTGCTATTTAGAAATATTGACTTCTATTGACTATCTGATTATGAACTATTTTGCAACGAACTGTTTGGGATAGAATATTTCTTCTTTAAAATTATTTCTTCGGATCGCCATACTAAGCCCGCAGTTGTCTGTTCAGAAAGAGGAGAGAACTCGACACTCGATACTCGACAAACCTGCGGATCGATCGGTGGACCGGTCTACAAGCGAATGGGCGTTACGTTACAGGTTTTTTTCGCCTCTCCGTCTATTGTATAGTGATAACTGACAGAGCGTTTCTGTTCACCGGTCCCTCGGTAGTCGGTGGTGGTCGCAGAGAATAAAAAAAAAACAATAATGTGGGCTGAAGCTAGTAAGCTTCAGCCCGTGGCTCCGCCCGCGTAAATAGAGTATCCCACGTGAACCCTTTTTTTTCGGGTTAAAAAGTATCCTATGTATGTATATGTATATCCAGATTCCAGAGCTTAAGCTACTACCATAGTACCATACCAAATTGTATCGAAATCCGTACAGTAGGTTTTGCGTGAAAGAGTAACAAACATCCATCCATCCATCCTCACAAACTTTCACATTTTTAATAGTAGTAGGATTGGGTCCATAGCCTTCAGATACCTACTTTAATATTGTATTATAAACGAGGGATTTCGAGGCAGTGTCCACATTTAATATGCACTACTTTTGGGGTTGTTTGGGGCAGTCGAATATTCGCTTTCCGCAGTCAGTCCGCCTATGTTTAGGAACATTACGCAAAGGTACTGGTAGAGAGCGCCTATATTGAATATAACCTAAACAGTATTTTATAGCGCGGTAAAATTCCAAAATGTCAAAAGTGTTTCGTTTTAAACTTTGATTTTATTACCTATACTAACATTTGCATATTATTTTTTATTATTATTTCCCATTTTCTTTTTTGATGTAGAAATAAAGTAACAAATCAAAGGTCAAATTTGTTTACGTTTGCGTATGCTGCGGTGGCGCCTCTAGCGGAATAGTTTGGTAGACAACATTTTCTGAAATCATGGAGGCTGAAATAAAGATTTTTTCGGTTAGATGTACGTCATATCTGATATCGTAGCCCAATCCTTAGTTTTGAAATCATAAGTGGAGTAATAAGTATATTTTAATTTCTACATACATGATTACATACTACATTATGCTAAGAAGCTGAATATAATGTTTTTGGGTCTCCTATCTAAGTTAGTATTAGTAAATTATTATTTTATATTATCCTCTAATAAAATGTCTTCAGCCTACTCCGCAGCTCTTACGTACTAAATACAAATACCATATATATTTTACGCCTATAATAAAAAATTCAATGCTTATTAATTAATAACTAAGCGATATATTATTGTTCTGTCATAAAAGTTTCAATGTAATAACGCCATCTATTGTAACAGTACACAACTATTACGTTCAGTACATGTTGCAGTATTGAAGTAAGGATAAAAGCAAATCATAGATGGCGCTTATATCTCTAACAGTATTTTCTAATTCTTGACGGAAATCTAAAAGTTTCAACCAACCCCAAATTTAAAAAACTAGGATTTGAAGTTGGAAAACCAGGACAATTCAGTTTAAAAACAGGACGCAGTAGTAGATTTGCAACAGTTAAATTTATATTTTGTAGTGAAAATAGGTTAAATGAAATATTATATGTCATGATAGTATTCATATTTTTTTGTAAAAGTATTCGAATAAAATTAAATTAAAAAGAAAAATTGTAAAAGTGGCGCACGAATTTTAAAATTCATGACCTTATCAGGGCGCTTCAAAAACCCAGGACGCTGCTTTAAAACTATCCAGGACACCCCAGGACACTGCAAAAACTAGGGCAGTCCTGGGAAAACAGGATGGTTGGCAACCCTATATTAGGTTAATATAGGTTTCCGTGCCCAAAGGGTAAAAACAACGGGGCCCTATTACCACAGATTACTAAAATTTTGCTGTCCGTCTGTCTGTCACCAGGCTGTATCATAAGAAACGTGATCCGAGATAGAACTTAGATAGTAGAAATTTTCGCAGTCGAATGTATTTCCGATGCCGATATTAGTACCTAACAAGTAACAACATATACTAAAAATTGAATCAAATAAATATTTAAGGGGAAGAATGTACATACAACAAACGTGATTTTTAGCCGTTTTGTACGGAACTTGACTCTGACATTTGGACGGTTTTTATGTCATGATAAGTCATAGGACGCATGAAATGAAGTTTAAAATAAAGAATTCTCACATGACAAATACATAGCATACCACACTCCAAAAACATATATTGGAAGATGGTATTTAGTAGTTGTGTAGTAAATAATAATAATATTTCTAATATGGTATCTGGTTGTAGAATTGAATATATTTCTTATATCTGTATATTTTGTACCTAGGTAAAGTTATTCAGCGGCATAGCTCAATAAAAAGTAAAAACTTACCAACCATCATTCTAAAACCAATCACATTTTGTAATCAAACTTGAAAACTTTTGCGAGTTTATTGTAATTAATTTAGAATACACTATCTTTGATGTAACCACTGATTTCTAAATCCGTTTACCTCAAAGGAAACCGATTTTGTCGATAGGTAAAAGAAACAAAAATCTCTTTGCGAATCCCAGATGACCTTTGCTTGTTGCCTTTTACTGCATTCGTGCCGGGTTCTAGGTATTTAACTATGTGCGTTACCTACTCTCACATTTTAAATTATTGTTTTTGGCTGTCAGTTATATTCATAGAATAAATTGCATATTTTATTTACGTAATTTAAATAATAAAGCAAAAAATAAGTATGTACTACGTGTATTATGTAATTAAAACTACAGCTGTCACTAAATACTATAGTACATAGAAAAGTTTTAGTCGTTCCGATAGATGGCGTTGCGACAGACAATTGAAGTTCCAGTAATGACGCGTTATATACTCCTCGGAGTCGTTAGCATAGTTTGAAGTAGTTAGTTAAAATTTGTACCTAATTAATAATGATAAAATAAAAATAATTTTGTTATAGTTATACAATGTCCGCAAAAAAAACTAAAAACTTTTTTGATATCATATGCAAATGTTTAATTTATGTATGGAGAAAATGTTTTTTTTCAAAATTTTTAAATCTATTTTCAAATTGTATAATTTTTGAACATTATGACTCTAATCTCAATGTTGTCCTTAGTTCTTACACTCCTTAGTCCTTAGCTCGATAAACAAAAGCATGTTTCCTTCTATTTTAACTCCTTCTTTCCTATATAATATTATATAGTATACAACACTAAACTACTAAACTAAACTACTAAAGTATATTAAACAGGTTTTTTACCGATAGATGAAACGAATCAAGGGCATTGTTAATTTATATTTAAATTTTAACTATGGATATAGAAAGAGCAATAAAAAATACCGTGTATTTTTGTAAAATTATTATTATTTTTGTTGGTAATCTATAGAATATGTATAGTGCTAGGGACTACACTGTTAAATTTTTTGGAATTTATATTATATGATTTAAGTACATAGAGTAGCTGTAAGCTGCCCCTTATTAAAAACTATACTATTGAAATTATGTAGCCTATGTCACCCGGGTCATTATTATGAATCTATTGACACCTTATTCATTATAATAGGATCAATAGTTTAAGCGCTACGATGGAACAAACATACATACATTGACTGCAAGACTCATTGCAGACTGATTACAACCTAACCTAACCTAACCTAAATTTTCTTTTGGCTTCGCCGTAGTCGGTTAAAAAAATTGAGATATCACGGAATACCTAGCAAATGTACAACATGGACGTTATTTTGTGATGGTTGTAGTTACAAACCTGGAAAATTATTTTATGAATGAAAGTGTTCACGGAACGTTATCAGACAGATCTGACGGCTGGCGAGGTGACGGGCGTAAGCGGAGCAATTTAAAAACGCCTTCATGTGTCGCGCCGCTAATCAAATCATTGTGTTACGCCGGTGTACACTGAGTGTAAAACTTCTTTATAAGTACGCGGTTCTGAATAGCGCCCGTTAAACTTACAGTTCTGCCCGCGGGAAATAGCACACGCCGTTCCAACCTGCGCTCCGAACCGAAGGTTGAAAATGCGTGGGGTCGACAGTCTGATTAGCACGACAGTCCGCAGGAAAAACCGCACAGATCCCTCTGCAGTTTGGAACGCAGCCTGATCCGCGATTTGAAGCTAACTTTTCATGTCCAGGGCGCTATACATTGTAATCTCGACATAAACCGACCTCAATATGGGCGACTATAACGCTACCAGTTTAATTGTCACTTATTTACCCTGTAATAAGGAAATACATTAATGAAAAAGGTCGAATTTTATTTTATTTGTGTAAATTTAGATTACATTGAATTGAAACGGATTATAGTTTTGCTGTGATTTTGATCTAGATTTCGTTGGCTCAAAAGAAAATCCTGGGATAAAAAGTAATCTATGTGTTAGTCCAGGCTACAAACTATCTGTGTCCGAAATTTTATTCAAATTCGTTCTGTCGAGCGTGAAAGACTTCGCGTGTAAAATGCACGTAGGCCTGTCTTTTCTTAAGCTGATTATTTTTGACTATATAGATTGTTCATTGATATGTTTTGGTAAGAAGGTTTTTCTTGGACTAAGATTATATATCTTTTTAAGTGTAAGATAGCTTTTATGCATGTTTTTCACTGTCGCTCGATATAAAGTAAATAGTCACTAAACTTTCGAATGAGCTATCCGACGCTTATGTACACTAAATGTTGCCGGCAACTTCGCGCGCGCAAAAATGAAATTCCAAGGAAATCGTACATGCAGCAATAAAAAGTAGCCTATGTCCTTCACCGTGGTCAACTCTATATATGTGCTTAATTTCATCACAATCGTTCCACTAGTTTAGAAATCTATTCAATGCAAACAAACAAACAAATCTTTCTTTTTTATTATTAATATATGGAGTATAGATTTTGAAGCAGGCCCAGCTCATAATAGCTTCTGGGCACACCAAATGACCAAATACGACATTTTGATAATTAAATCGACAGCATTCCGGTTAGTGCCACAGCGCTTACAACAATTTTAGGTGCGGAGAACCGCATGCAGCAGTGAATACAGGAATAAGGCAACTTTTAATTTTTCCCCGACTACGAAAGAAGGGAGGATAATGTTTTTCAAAGGTGTGTACGTATGCACATTTCTTTGGAACGCGTTGTAGGGTGTAATGTAGAGGAAATTTTAAAAATCAGTATTCAAAAGTCAGTTGTGTGTTCACAGACTTAATCTCCCCACGGGTTAAGCGACATCCAGACGGCGTAATGGCGGAAACGTATTTACCGGCGGTCACAAACATTCGAAACTTTAATTAAATATTCTATCAGTCAATTAATCATAATAATATATCGTTCGGTGAAAAACAACAACAGGAAAATTTTAATTCGGTGAGTTTTATTTATTGTCCACCATTAATAACCTAACCTAACTCAGTACACTACGGGTATTTTATTAATGTATATTGTAGGCTGTACCCAAATTCAAAAGAATTCCAGCCTACAGGATTGTCAGAGTTCCGATGATGTCCATACTAAGTAATTAGTCTTCGCACATGCGCGTTGACCTCTCGAATATGTAGCATTTATTAAGGAGAGCAAAAGAATCGTTTAACGGAGGGCGATTACTGTAACCTATAAAATTATTTTACTATTATTGTATCGTGTTTTATGTATTCTTATTATCATTTCATATATTCTCGTATCGCCAATTGCCACATATTTTACGTGCAAGCAAGTCTAATACATATTATAAATAAATTATAAGTAGGGGAGTCTGTTGTACCTTAGTAAGTTTTTCAATTATTCGTTATTTATTCCAATTTGACTTACTGTACAGACTAGAGAGTCAGAGAGTTAAATATGCCATGTTGTAATATTTTAGAACGTCGATTATTTGGGTACTTACCAAAATATGAGAAATGTACGTGTATTATTACATAACATAAAAAAAAAATTAAGTGCCCAAGGTATAACACAATGTCGTCTTGAACAAAACGGCTAATTTTAATGAAGTCAAAGTAATATACAAAAATAACAAATAAATAAAACTTTTGTCACCTAAAATAAATTAATCGCCGATAAAATCAAAGGCTGGCTTAATGGTAGAAAACGATTAACACTTTATAAGATGATCAGTAAAGACCTAGTGTAGAGACCTAAGTAAATATTAGTAAAGATCAGTAACACCTAGGAATACTTAAGAAAAGCCAACTGGCCAAGGTACTATCGAACAAGTTGCCGATCGACCAGGCATAAGATGAAAATGGCTTAAGAGCACCGTTGAATCGAGCGCGCGCGAATAAAATATTTTGAGGTCCAAGTGCAAAGGAAAATATTTAGAAACTGGTCGATATTGTACAATTACTGGCGCCGAGGTACAATTAATTCCCCTACCTACTGATATATATTTATTTTTCCGTTCAAAGCCGACTGGTCGACTTTATCTGTGGTACTACGATATCCGGCTACAAAGTCCGGATGTGACGTTATCATGTTTCTGAAATATTATTTTGGTAAATGAAGGTAAAATTGGTAGTAATATGCCATTTAGAATAAAGCGTAGTCCGTGACTTTTGCTGAGCAATAGCTAATAAGCCCATAACAACCATTAAATTCAAGGTCATGTTGTTCATGGACCATCATGATCCTTCATCTTACACGCCTGGGTGGTACTTGTGGTATGTGCTCCTTTGGAAGTCGGAACACAATTAATCGTGAGTGAGTCATGCTCGGCATTAATGGGCCGGCTAGATATATACCACGGCCTCACAGAAAGCAGGCGTGAAATGCGCGCATGCGTTGTGTTTCGCCGAGTAAGTGAGCTTACCGGAGGCCAATGGGGGGGGGGGGGATATTTTGAGTACCAGTAAGTGTCCTCTGGTGTTGCGAGTGTCCATAGACGGTATAATTGGTACTCCTAATCGCTTACCAGCAGGCGATCCGTCTGCTCGTTACCTGATCCATTTCATAAAATAAAAATACAATAAATATTAATAATAATTGTAGTACCTAAGCCAATATACTACCTAGTACGTGCTAGGTAGGTACCTACCTTAATATTATCAATTAACGCTTTATTACGAAATCACAAAAAATATAATAAATTAAAGAGTGAAGACCAGTCAAACTTTCACTAAACCCATGACTTTATTTTAAGAAATAATGTTATTATTAAAAGTTTTACGGTAGTTAGATAACAACTAGGTAACTTATTCAAAGTCTTTAAAAATCAAAACTGAAATTCACCTGTAGGCTCCAACTATGACGTAATGACACATACAAAAAATAATAAAACGCATTTTATTTTTATTGCTGACTGTACCATGCAGCTTACGCTAAGCCGCTTGATTTAAATACCTACAGAACAAATCACGCGCGGCCTACGCGGTCCGCAACCCGAGCGCCTAGTCACGTCAATAGCTGTCACATTATCTCAAATTTCGCGTGCAAACAAACAGCTACTAGTATATCATTCATCAAACCCATTCATACCAATCAGCTACCTTATACCTACAAGCCTTGTATTATAATTTTATAACGCCCCGGGCCAAGCGTAGAATTCGTAAAAAAAGAATCCTTCCGCAAAGAATTTAGGAGTGTCCGCAGACGAAATCGGACTGGCTTGTTATAAATTTTGTGTAAGATAACAATATGCGTGTGGGTGTGTGGTACAACGCTGACGAGTATAGTTACAGCACGCAATAACGCTAACAAGCGTGCGAGCGAGAGGCGGCTAATGATTGTAGAGCGTTATCTCCTTCACGCCTCCGGCAACATGGCGCGCTGACTCGGGCGCAGGCTCGAATCGTATCGCCTGCCCACTCAAGGTTCGCTGACTGCCGTTCTTTTGTTTTTAATGTTGCCACCTTAAAAGTTTTTCCCAAAATCAAGGCAGGATACTATCATTATTTTGTCTCTAAATTATCACTTTCAGTTTGTTGTTCCTCGTGATGATGATAATAATCACTTTATTACTATCATCATCACGAGGAACAACAAAATCATGATAATTTTTATTTAATAAATATTGAAAATAGAGTAGAGCTAGCACATATAATAATGTTCTAGTACGAAAAATTCCTATACGTGTAGCATGTATTTTTGTCAAAACCCTTTTTTTAGTAAAATCTAATCAAAATTAAGTTATTACCTAAAAGGTTAAATTATTGAAATACATAACCAAAAAACCAAAATTACCACTTACATGTTTATTTATTTAAATTTATAAGCCACGGTTAACGTCAATGTTTACCGCCCAATATGGGTAATCGTGGTAAAATTTAAAGTCAAACTTTTATTTAAATTTTAAAAGAAACAAGGAGAAAACATTGTTATTTCTTAATCTAAATATTTACGCCATGAAATTATAAATAACATGAAATTTTATGTTATTTATACGGAAAATTGTAATTAATGATATTATGAATACTTAATAACAACACCATATTAATGTTTAAAATATTTTACCTACTTTAACCTTCAGCAACTTATATAATTATGAAAATTCGTCTCAATTTCGTAATTTATTTATGGGATAATAATAGAGGACCTTGATTTTCAATGAAGAAAATAATAATTAAATAAAATACTTATAGACTTCCACTTTTAGGGAGGAAATATTTATTGGACTGGCCACCCTGAACCGCAGACGAAAACAGCGTCAAGCCGAGGACCTGCTCAAACCGAACGTCTGCATACCGATCGTTGGTTTTTTATATGCGCATGTCGGTGCACGAGGCGCTCGCATGTGTAAGTGAGCGACACGCTAGTGTGCGTGTCAGTTCGTTCCCGCGCGCGACGCACCATTGTTGTTTGCAGTAGACCCGCGGAGCTCAGCCGGTCGTGGTTTGTTTCACGCTCGCCGCCCCCGAACTACACTGCCGGCGATAAACAAAATAATGAGTGTACAATATAACGTGCATCGCGAGTGCAACAAGCGACGACAGTGTGTGATAACGATAATGTAACGTGCGTGTTGTGTTAAACGGTGGTTTTTGAACGTGTTTTGGAGTTCACGGCGCGTGGACAACGCCATGCCAGTTCTGTTTAGGTATGTGTATTAATTACGGTCCATCATATTAGGCAGTGGCCCATTTTCGAGTCCTTAGCGTATAAAATCGCGGCGGGTGGGCCAGCTGGAGACAGTTGACTAATAACATTCTCGAGTCATATGCACGAGTTTTATGTGCATTCGGCGCCATCGCATGTTATCAGCCCGGGAAATGTGTCGAGTAATTTACAACGTAATTAAATACACTATCGGTGCTGGTGAACCGATCGCGCTTTGTGAAACGTGAACTTTGCAACCATTTGCAATTGTTGCCAAGTGTTCGAGTCGTGGTCATTCAGAATGTCAATCGGAAACCTTTGCCATAATAACTCTAAACAAAAAAGTTTAAACCAACCGACCAGTCCCATTACCCATACGATTGAACGCCGACATTCAAATTCAAAAACATTCCAAATTAAAAACGCTTGGTAAACGTAAATACTTGCATATCAATTATTCTCTTTGGTTAAAAACTTTTATTGCAATGTGTGGTCAATTTTAAATTGTGATTAAATTTGAGAGTTTATTTGTCACTACCTACATTGTCAGCAGGTACATGATACAAGAACAAAACTTGGGAATAACTTAGCCGGTTTAAAGTGAGTTACAAAAAAAAACATTGAAACTTTAATCCACACAAACATTTTGACTTCTCATAATTTAGATATGTACAGTTTACTGTTAAACCAATTTTTTGTAAACAGTTAACTGGTTTTGGTTTAAAATATTTTTATTTCGGCATCTTGGCATTCCATAGTTTAAAATATGGTTTATACTTTATGCTAATCACAATCCAAGATTATCTAAAGTATGACTACCGATGAACTTCTTTAAATAACATATTTCGTATTTATAATTTTGTATTTATCTTTACAACACACATTCACAAACTCTTTGACAATTTACAATCACCAACCACTATGCGGGATACCACCTGCTGTTTTTAATTTGGCTTAAAAAATAAAAAGGCTTGACGTGCCAGATAGAAGCGCTGTGAAAAACGAAAAATTTTAATTCGGGATCCAGGTAAAATAGGTATGATTAGCTTAGGTATTTATTAATACTACCTATAATATAGATTTTATTTTAGTTATATATAACGAAAGAGTTCCCGTCGGTCTTATGTTTTCGTTGTTTAATGTTTACCTTAAAATATGAAAATTAGATTGTAATGATATAAACTTATACCTAGCGGGCCATAAAAAAGACATCGGAATTATTTCTGCCAATATTATATTCCTAAAACGTAAACCAACCAATGTTTTATTTGCAATTAAAATAATTATACCCATTTACGGGATAATTAAATTGATAAACAAACCACTATAATATGGAGAGTGTATAATTACTTGTTAATGCCTGTTTTTTAGTTTAGAATGTAAAAAAATAAACGTCACAAAACACGCCGCGCAAAATTCCCGCTCAAATGATCTGGCATTGTATAATTGTCACAAATGACATGGGACAATGTCGACAATTGTTCTGCCATTTGTTTTTTCGCCAACTGAACCTAATAAATAATTATGATACACCTGCATAGAAAAAAGTAACCTTATATTAATGCAGCAAGACAATAACGCAGAACCATATCTAGATTACATATTGAGGTGTAATTGGAAAATTCTGATAATTTGTAATAGATATGGACATGCTAAGTTAAACATAAGTATAATTAATGTTAATTATGTTTTTGTGTACCGTCAGAATACCGAACCTTAGTGAGACGTCGTAAAAATAACAGTACAGTCATAATATTAGACGACTTCTGTTATTTTCTAGTTACCTATCTGTTTGACAGAAGTAGTAGAGTTTATAAGTTGTAACAGACGAGACATTTGGTAATGAAGCACACCGACATATTGCTTAAATTGGTCACGTTACGATATTTCCGACGGCGTACAAATAACAAGTATATGTAATTATATATTATGTTGTAATGACTACATCATGTAATTGTGATACGAACAAATCACGGAGACGTTCCAACTGTTAAACATTTATTTCTCCCGAATCTCCTTCAGATACCAAACTTAACTGATTATTGCTGGCCTCTCGATAATATAATTATTAATTTCATAAAACTTCTTACTTAGTTAAGTTTTATCTGCACGCTATTTTATATCTGACCATTTTAAAATTATGGAAAACATTAAAGTAAAGTCACACCTTTGCCAATATGCCATTTGTATATTTCTACCACAAATAATAAAAAAAAAAACATATTTTACACTTTTCACGCAAAATCTGTCGACGCGCCGACCGATGCTTTCTGCATGCTGGACAGTGGATAATCTCTATGTTTACGCTACGCATATATATTATATTATTATATAGTTTCGCTCTGTCCGTCCGTCCGTCGCTAACATCGGTAAATATGAATATAAATTGACGAAATTTTGGCATCATAAAAATTATAATTTGGTATTTTAGTGGCCCAGATCCCAGTCCTCATACATGTAAAGTGGGGGGAGGGTTACCAGCGGTTGAAATCGAAAAGCCGGTTGCAAGTGTTAAAAAATTCTGATTTCTGATAAAAAGTTCCGGTCTTTGGTCGTAAATAAAACTCAATAGATTTTAACTACGTTTTATTATCGTTTATTACAATATTATTACAATTTATAATTTACAATTTCAAACACCTGACTTGGACTTATATTTCTGTCCACTAGCAACTGCAGCTTTCAATAAATCTTTTTTTGTTTTTCATCAGAAATTTCACTATCGACTATTAATTGAGGTTTTTAAAACCGGTCTCGAATGAAATCCGCGTAGTCCGGTCTATATCCTTAAAATTTAAGATTTATCCGGTCGGATGGTAATGGTTTTTTTATTCTATCCCATCATGTGGGATATCGTCAAATACTTTTAGGCCTTTTTCGTCCGTTATTGGATTATTTATACAGTATTCTCCGAGCGACGTACCAAACCACTCTTGAAATACTCTCACAACACAAAGTCAAAGTCAATTTTTTTTATTTCAAATAGGTATTTTCATACACATTCTGAACGTTGGTCTACATGATGCCTACCACCGGTTCGGGAACCGGCCCCGCGAGAAGAACCGGCGTAAGAAACTCGCGCGGGGCCATCTTTTATCAAAAAGATGGAAAATTGTTCTTTTAAAAATATAAAATCAACCTAGTTCAGAGGAATGACTGGTCAAACGTCTGGGGCCAACCATGTGCGGGTTTCCTCACGATGTTTTCCTTCACCGTTAGAGCGTTCGTATAATGTACTTGAGATCTGAAAAAGTCTCATTGGTACACGCCACAATCTGGAAAATTTGTTTAGAAAATCTGGAAAACGAATCTGCACTCTCTCGAGTGCGAATCAAAATCTACCCACTAGGCCACGGAGCTCACCATATCGTCAAATAGGTATTCAAATAAAGGCGAAGTTTCATACATGGCTTTTCATAATGTGTGTCATTTTTGTAATGTTTATAGGGTAATCGGCCTCCAAATAGGTTTACAAGTTGGCCCTCTGGCATTTCTAAACAATGTAAAGAGGTAGAAACTTGCAACTGACTCATGTGTCCTGATAAATTCTACTATTTAGGAACTTGGACTTTCACTTCCGAAGTAATTTGGAAATAACCTAACCTAACCTAACCTAACCTAACCTAACCTAACCTAACCACGAGCATATCAGGACGGGACAATTACTTCTAAAGTTACTGACCGATTTCGTTCAAAATAATTTTCCTAAAGAGTTTTTGGCATGTAAACTTACAAGTTTCTATCTCCTATAGTTTAGAAATGCTAGGGGGGTCTAACTTACAATAAGTGAATCATTTTCGAGTAATCCTCCAAAATGTGGAGAGGATTACTCGAAAATGATTCACTTTGTAAAAAAGTCATGTACGAAACCTTGCCTTTATTTTAAAAGACCTACTCAATGATACCCCACACGATGGGGTAGAATGAAAAAACATTTTTCATCCCCACTTATACATATGTATGGAGAGCCACCCCTAAAATATAAAATTATTATTATTTTATGATTCCAAAACTGAGATCTATCACAATGCCATACAAAATTTCATCCATTTATATTCATAATTACAGAAGCTAGAAGCGCGGACAGACAGAAAGACAGACGGACCGGACGGACAGAGTCAAACTATATGGGCTCCTTGTGTATTACGGAATCCTAAAAAAGAACTCGTTGATAGTTACAGAACCCTCGTAACATATCCTAACATGCTCTTTGTTAGGTTTTTATCCTTTTAAACTTTTATCCCTGACTTAAAAAGACTATACCGGGAGGGCTATGCATGAGAACCGTCGCAAGAGGTGGAATGCTAATGCGCTCGTGTTGGTACATGCGCGCGCGCAGCATACCCAATGCGCTTGTGCAAGCATAATCAACAAATTGTAAATGCTACAGGTAGATTACGGGAAGTATTTAGTTTCTACCTACTATCTAGCTACTACATATCAGAATATTGGGTATACGGTATACCTAACACGAATCACAAGAGGAGCAAAGGCGCTAGGATAGAGAATACATATTGAGCGGTCAAGGACCTAAATTATGTTAAAATAGGGATGTTGCCCAGTGTCGAATACCACATTTTTACAAATTAAATTTTAAAATTGTTGAATTAGACAATCGAAATAGATGCATACATCTAAAAGAAACAGTTATTTGGGTTGACGCGATTAAATATTATAAGAAATTAAAAAATGTTACCCATCTCTTTCTCGCAAAATGGTCTGTGAGGTCACTAACTGCTACCGCCACACATTGTTTAGTGACAAATGTACGGAGATAGCACATCGTGACGTCACATGACGATATATCGCTCTCTTTCTCATTGTAAGTTTAAATTGTTTGTATCTTAGTTATATTTTAAGATAAATACCAAAACAGGTTTTAGATTGTTTATTATCATGTTGTCTAACGTTGAATAGACGATTTTTAATTGTCAACATGCCTGGTTCATCAGCTGCATTAAACATTTTTTCTTTTCTAATTCTCAAGAATATCGGCCACCTTTTTGTACCAATCCCATTACAGACATACAAAATCCACGTCAGAGCCCAAAAACACACATCTAAATGATTGTAGACATATACATAAGTATTTTTATTCTTGCAAAATGAGTGACGATAAAGTTTATCAAATTGACGTCCTTATAAAAATTAACAAACTTTTTTATGTATATTACGTATTTTAAGTACGAATACGATCATGATTAATAAAATAATAATGATATTGCAATATAAAGTTTCATGCAAATTCGACGTCCACGCAATATTATGACGTCATGATATTAAAAATGCACACTTCTGATACTTCCTATGCACTAGCGAGGCCGAGGTGACCAAAGAAACTATAATATCTATCTAAAGTACCTACTAAAGATAAGTACGGAAGGAGATCACTTGATCCTTAAGGGAGACTAGGTACACTCAATTTAAAGACTATGTATGGTCAATGCCTACTTTTACAAAGGCTATGTCGGTAGTATACGATACCAGCAAACTTTTCAAAATTAATAGAATCGTCAGATATGGCACTTTTTTTAATTAATTTTTTATTAATTATTAAATATTTCCATAGGATATTTATTACTCCTGAGCTAAAGTATAAAAACAAAGGACACAAGTAAGAGTAGGAAACCCAAAAAAAAGGCGGTGAAAAATGTTATGGTAAAATTAATGCTGAAACACCGTATGCGAATACAATAATAGAAATTGAACCTACTGCTGTCGCAGGTTCTTGTAGCCAGATAAATTACACGTATTCCAGTGCCAAATTTTTTCAAATATGTCCTGTAATATATGTAGGTTAAAAAACAATAGGATACCTATAAAAAACAATAGGGGGATAAAGTGTCCCCAGTTTCCCTATGTAACAGTATGTGAGTAGTAACCTAAGGGTGTGAATTATTTTAATTTTTGTGTAGTGCATCCAATTTTTTAGATCATATTTTTCTGACTGTACCCAAAAACTAACGGTGTCCAACTAATAACAGGATCAGATATCATTATGGAAAAATATTTTTAATTCACGAAAATATGACGTAGGCCGTATTGAACACAAGTTTATTACGTAGATTAACGACATAATAAAGATTGTATTTTATCATGTACAATTTCAGGCTACGCAAAGTAGTGACGTCATCGCTTACGAGTTCATGATAAAGTTTTACAATATTATATTAAATTAGGACGTCTTTGTACTTGTAGATAACTTTATAGCGCTGTATTATTTCACAAGATAGTAATTTTTGGTGTTCTTTCATTTGAAAGTCAATAGTAGTTTAAAATGTCATAGCTTTTTAAGTTTCATTTAATTTATTTTTTACAGTGATTTAAAAAAAAACAATATCTACGTATATTATTTTAAACTGGTTTACAAAAAATCCGGAGTTTCACTCTTGTTTTAAGAAAAGAAACGCCAAGTCTGCCAGTAAGCCACGCTAGTCTCTACACACCTAACGTTTTATCGTAAAAAATCATAACAAACTATCGTAACGATTTGCCATACACGCGATTGATAAAACTGCACAGTCCGGCTTACACCATTAAATCGTTACGATAAAACGCTAGTGCCCGCTACACACGTAAAAAACTGTGCAGTTCAATCGAACGTTTCTAATGGATCCACACGCCAACGACAAAACTGTGGTAGATCGGTAGAGTCTTCCTAAATGTACAGTCCGTTCGGAGTTATTTTACCCCAGACAGGACCTATATGCCGACGACATTAAGACCAGTCTCATAGTAACCACCAAGCAAACTAACTCGGCGCGAACTGCAGCGATTTAACGTGTGTAGCGGGCATTAGACGGACTTAGAACAGAACTAGTTTTTTTCCAGATAAATCCGACAAAATGAATATGTTCGATTTCATTAATTTTATGTTAATACTTAATATTAACATACGGTATTCTTAATTTTGGGGATCTGTAGTTAATGTAAAAGCCATAATAATTTGATCCCTTTAGTTGTTTCCAATTAGGATACATTATCCTTACTTATATTATAAATGTGTATGGACTATCATCGATCTATTCCATGCCTTTAAAAGAGTATATTATTATAATAACCAAAATATTATTCAGTGTTCTGGGTAACATAATACATTACTTAAGGCCTGTTATTAAACTGTAACGAATATGCCAATGCAAATGAAAAATAAAAAGAAAAATATTACTTACTTGAAAAATGTATTGTACTTACCGGAATCCGGTAGGCTGGAGAAAATTCAGAACACTGAAAATAGAACTCTGCGCTTATACAATAGAGATCAAAATCGAACATACGAGTGTCAAGTCATATTTCGACAGTCGACAGTGTTCGATTTTCATCTCCATTGTACCTATTAATCCAGAGTTATGATTCAATGCTATAAATTTTCTCCAGACTCCGGATTTTGGTTATTATTATTTGGTAGTAAGCTGTAGACTGTAGAACTATGTAGTAGTATATATTGTAGTTAGCAAAGCTATAAACTACGCAACTCGTTTTTGAGCAGACTCGAACTCGTCAATTTTTCAATAATAATATTTGTCTATTAATTCCAATAATAATATCATTGTTTTAACAGATAAAGTAAAACAAGAAATGGTTTCAAAACTACCTCCACATCGCGACTTCACTCGCGTACAACGAAAATGTCTCGATTTCGCGATCGTGCAGTGCAATAGACCAGACGACTGAATTTTATTATTGCATAAATGAATAGTACTCTTAAGTATGAGTAAGTTCTAAAAAAACACTATATTAAAAATCAATATTTTCAATTGTGCAGCGATTTGTTTACAAATTTCACAGCAAGTCTCGTGAAAACGCTCCATACAAAAAGTCATACTAACTGTGACTTCACGTTTAGGTGTGTGTATGAAATATAAGGCCGCAGGAACATACTTGTAAATGTCTTGAATTGTAGGTATTATTATAGTTAAATGGGGGAAATTAACAAGAGTCATTAGTATAAGTAAGAGTTATTATTATCATATAATAATAATTTTCCAAACAAAAGAATATCAATGGAATTTTTTACAAAATTTTTATAGAACATTGTGTGGTCGTAAAAATTATTGTGAATTTACTTTCGATCCACGTTTTTATGTGCAAAGCGATTGGAATTTAAATCAAAATGGCGATTTAATTTGTATTTTATGAAAGCCAACGCTTTGTTGTCGGCATCGGCACTAATGTCACATAGGCTGTTATTATGCGGGTTGCGTTTTGGACTTAACCTTGGATTGTAAGATTTTTGTTACATCTTAAATCTTATGTGGCTCGACGATTTTTGTTTGTCGGCCTACAGGTCTGGTAGTCAATAACTATAACTTTTTTGAAGTTTACTCCATAAGAATCGAAAATGTACGGGGATTGAAATAAAAAGTGCCGCGTGAGGCGTTACGTTTATTACCAGCAAATTTAAACGTGAGTTCTTTAAAATATTGTAGGATATTGTTTGGGCTGGTACCAACATCAAAATTAAGACGATTGAGTAGAGAAATAGTTAAAATTGTAGCCGTATTTAAAAGGGGAATTATTTAGAAAATAAGTTTTATTTCATACTTTTTTGTGCATGAAAAATAGAATTACTAATCTATGTATTTTGAAATCGTTTCATTTAATAATGAGTAATTTCGGAAAGAAACGCACACTTGAATTTTTTTTTTATTTTTGCACTTAACTGCAATAAAAAAATGTTGAGTTAAGAGAAAAATACATATAAATATAAAATATTATACACAAATCTAGTATGTAGGACAAAGAAAAATCAACACCAATTAAAGAAGCGAGACTGCAAACAACGGAGCAAAAGAAAAAAATTCTACCCGACCTAATAAAATACATCTTCAAGTATAACGAGCTAGTCGAGCGAGACCCTCTATTTAATTTAGTAAAACTGCCTTGCGTGTGTAGTAATCGCTGCTACTGGAGTCTGGACATAATAGCCAGCTTACAAATGTGTAAATTGACAGACAGATTATTTTATATGTATACGTCATGTTAATGACTTTAAATTATTATTATTATTTAAATTATCTAATGACGTTTCTTCATATTATTAATAGATTACGATTACGCTAATCCGAAAACAGTTTGCACTAGAAGTTTATTTCGACTTCATCCTCGTAGATCTTTAAAGGGCGTCACAGACGGCGAAGATACTATAATATTTTATCTTAAGATGCCTGGATATATTGTATATTACGTTACGTAAGTACAGTACGTAATTTGAAAATATATAGTATCTTAGCCGCCTGTGATGATTCATACAAATATATATAATATTATACTTATTAATGGTAAAAACATAAGGTTTACATTACAATATAAAAAAAAAAATGAATTAAAAACTAGTTAACATGCCTAAATTATTATCTAAACTATATATACAATAAGTTATTGTCTATTTTTAAAAAAAAATTAAAAAACAAAATATTTTGATACCTATCTTTGCCGTCTGTGATGACTGATGCCCCTAATGTTTATGAAGTCATTTTTAAATCGTTTAATAATTTTAAACATACAGTGCACGCACATCACACATATACACACACGTATACATACAGCCTATAGACATTTTCGAATAATAGTATTTATTCATCATCATTACTAAATGATCAAGTCAACAGTTATGATAACTATTTAGATATCTTAAGTCGCAGACATTTATGGTGTACCATATAATATGACAATTGACAGTGTGTTTGTGACTTAATTAGTAATAACAGATGACATCTAAACATAGAAAAAAATATGACCTATTACTAAATATATACCAGAACGTATTAGCATAGCAAAAACATTCAAAATAAAAAGTTGCATATAGATAAAAACATATTTTCGTGGAAAAAAACTTTTTGTTTTCGTGAAAAAACTAACGCAGTCTGATAAAAAAGGTAAAGTTCCTTCCCTTGCTAGTTCGTGGGTTCGGTTCCAGGAATACCATGTTACCTGAGATTGAGCTCCACCGGGAAAAAAGTCTTTGTTAGCTTTATATTATAATTTATAGCTCTTTGTTTAAATAAAAACTAGTTTTGAATATTTTGGAATTAGAACTTTTAGGCCTGACGGCCCAATGAAAGTTCAGAAATAAATACTAACGTATTTATTTCTGAACTTTCATAAAACTTATTAAGTTAAAAAAAAATAGGTACCTACTAAACTCATCTATTCTTTTTGTCATCTCTGTTCGTTATAAATATTTATATATGTGTCAATATTATTAACTAAAGAATAATGTTCAATTTTGAAGATATATCTTAAAAATTGACCGTCGCGTCGTGTATGAGCTGACCCTAGAAAAAATATTAGCAAAAGGACTTACGAGTTCGGGCCTGTTTCACAATCTTCATCATCATCATCTAACAAGTGTCGGATAGCTCATTCGGAAGTTTTGTTGTTGTTTACTTTATATCGAGAAAAAGCATCCGTGGTCTACTGGTTAGAACTTGGCTCTCGACTCGGAGGTCGTGGGTTCGATTCCCGCATTGGAACAAAAAAAATGTTGTTTCCAAGATTGGTTAAGACAATGCAGGCTGATCACCTGATTGTCTGACAAGAAAGATGATCCATGCGTCGGATGGGCATGTAAAATGTCGGACCTGCGCCTGATCTCCCGCCAGTCGTGTCGGTTATCCGTCCCACTGGGTTATGAGAGTAAAGGAAGAGAGAGTGCTCTTGTGTACTGCGTACACACTTGGGCACTATAAAAATGACTCCTGCGTAACTGTCATGGTTTCAATGAAATAGGCCACCGTCACCGAAACCGGTGTGGGGAGTTATTTTTATAGAGCAAAAGAGAAAAAACTGCAAATAAGCTATCTGACCCTATAATCTATATTCGAAAGCGAAGGGTCTAAAGAACTTCATTCTTATCCCTTTCAGATTACCTCATTAAGACCTCCAGCCAAAACTAATATATATTTTTCTTTTCTTTAGAATGGGTCTATGCTAATGGCCGGAGGAGGGCCGTTTTAACTTCATCGGGCTATGAGTGCCGGTTGGCTAGTCGTTTTGGTGTGAAGACGATGAGTATATAGAAAACAATAATATATTATACGAGTCAGGTCGGACAAGCGATAGCGCGATCCAGTTGCACGTCTTGTACGCCGGGGGGCTTGGGCGTGTAACCATGATCAGGGGCAAACCGATAGCGCGATGTAGACCAACTCAAGCGACATCTATGTGCTGCACGTTGCAACTTTGACACGAATATTGGAATCACAGATCTCTTTCTATGCCGATATATTCGGAGTTATGGTGGGAGATCATAGGAACCTTATCTCGTTAAAAATAAAGATGAAATTCAAACTTAGGTATGTGCTGAAATATTCGGGAGTTACGGAAGATCTAGGAGCCTTATTTTGTTAATAATAAGGTTAAAATTAGAACTTGTTTGTAATAACCGGCTGGCCAATTAAAGAACAATATTAATAATATAATTTGTCCGATGACAGTTGGGCTATTTCTGTGACATTAACCCGCAATTTTGTAGCTTTCACCAATGAGGTGCCGTTAGTAGATAATATCACGTGCATCATGAGACGAGTGAATTTTGAAAAGTAATCGGCGGTAGATCAGCCGCACGTCCATAGATGTCAAGTCATGTTATTACGTTAATAATTATTATTGTTCAACTATTATTTTTGAAATTATATTGATCAGTGAGAAGTGATAAATATAATAATTCTTAAAGTTAAATACGTGTTTATGTACTTATATGTGAATATTGAATGTGAGACTACTTAGTACTTGTGTTGTGTTTATTGTTGGTGATAAATCGTTTGAATAAATTGATTTTTACGGTAAGCGGTAAGTTGAATACGTACCAACTATCAATTGTAAATTGTAGTTATCATAATAATAGACGATCATAATATTATATATTATTATTACATATTTAATAGGCGGTAGTACCGTGGAAGTATTTTCATATTATGATTATCTTACAGTAGTTAAACACAGAAAAACGTTTTATTATTATACCTATTATGTATTTTGAAATATACCTTATTGTAAGTATTCTTATAGTTACCTAACCTTTTTACCTAAGTATTTACAATTTCTCTCGGACACGACACAACTCTACACGCTTGTAACGACCTCGACCATCATACATAATATGGTGCTAAATTTCCTTTCAAAAATCTTGCACAACTCACATCTAGCGAATCGGGCTTCCCTCTGAAGTAAAACCATCCTTCGCCACTGGTATCTGGTATAGACTCTAATGAAAATAAATTTTTAATTTGTAACTGGTACAGTCGCAGATCTAAAGATCGTTGCTAGAAAGGGATGCATCTGTCACGTTGTGCCTCTCGCTCAAAAATTTTGAATCACTCTTCTGCTTGAACGGCATTTTTTTGTTTCTCTTAATTTTATGCTATTTAGCGAGACTTTCAAGATTATTACGAATGATAATTTTATTTTTACACAGAAAAATGAATATGGGATTGTATTATCCAACCATAAGTAATGCCATAAGAAGCTATAATTGCAATTCTAAATATCTACATTACCGCTTGAGACTCACTGGAACCACTGAGGATAGTAATTGATACATAATTATAAACTAGACGTGCTAAATCTAGATACAACTATAGTGTATTTAAAAGCTAAAGCTACTTTGGACCACATCAAATGCGACCGGACTACAGATACGACTGAACCGGAGTGATATCGCGGCCTAACAGAAACGCGG
The DNA here is from genome assembly GCA_963565745.1 of Phengaris arion. NCBI lineage: Eukaryota > Metazoa > Arthropoda > Insecta > Lepidoptera > Lycaenidae > Phengaris > Phengaris arion. The sequence goes on from OY751448.1 coordinate 4,718,903, forward strand.
CGCTTCCTAGAATGCGGCTTACAGAAAGACAATTCAATTCAATTATGTAAATAAATGTACCAAGGTATTTTAAATAATTAATGTAATTCATATTTACTATTGCAAGGTTATAACAACAGATAAAATATTATGATGTTGATATTCAAAGGATTTATTTGCATTTGATAATGGCATAATAAATTATTTAATCATGACACCTATTTATTGGGTAGGTACTTCACAATACACATTTTTCGCTATAAGAATTTATAATAATTACTGTTTTACCATAGACGTATATATTATAGACGAGGCATGTTGAGGCAAAAACGTGTTGTTTGGGGCCATTTTGACATTTGAAGTATGGTAAAACCAAGATGGCGGATTTTTTTCTTGTATGAAAAATTATTCTGTCAAATGTACGTCATATGTATCTTAAGGTTTGAAATCTTTGTGTTTTACTCATTTATGGTTACTTACCAGGGTTGATAAAAATCACGATTAAAAAATCTGATTTTTATTTAAATCGGATTTATTTGATTTAAATCAGATTTTTTTGTTTTTTTTTACTTTCTCGTATTTTTTAATTAATTTAGTCAGTTTATTAATAAAATTAAAAGGACGTATTTTGGTTTAATATATTTATTAATACAATTAAGATAATTCAACAAGTTCTACTAAAATCCACAATTTAAAAAACAGTAGCGTTGAAAATATTACAAGGAAAGTAAACAACTCAATAGGCTAAAAAAGGAACATAGAACTTATGGTGAGTAAGTATTTATTAACTTAAAACTTTTTATTTTTTAGAATTCACATTCAGTTCCTTCAACAATTTGACAAATTTAGGCCGATTTTGTTGCAGTAAAAATTTATGATTTAAATTTTTGAATTGATTTTAAAAAAAAAAACAATTGTATAAAATCACGATTTAAATCGCCCTGTTACTAACATTAATTGAACTACAACAACGCCTGATTATCTTGTATCTACCTATAGATAGATAGAAATAGGATTTGCAATTATTTCTATTTCTCGTCAATTTTACGAGTAAATTCACACCGAAACGAAACGATACGCGACATAGCGCTGCGTTTTTAAGATAGCTGTTTCAAATTGAACTTTATTCCATAACACAAGAAGTTACGTCTCATTGTAAGAGTTCGAATGTCAGGTTGCACCGCGCTGCACAGCGCATTCGCAGTGTATGACTGATCTGTATGATGTGTATGATACACATGTTACATACACATTTTTGTAGTAAATAAAGTTTAATTTTGAATAGCTATCGTAAAAAAATTGCGCCGCATATGGTCGCGTATCGTCGCGGTGTGAACTGACCCTTATTCGCCGTTATACTCAGATTTTTTAACAACTGTTTTATCGCCAAAACTTTTTGTTATCATTGGAGAGAAAAAAGATTTGTGCCTATTCTAAAAAGCAGCTAAATTACCATTGATTTCTTCGAGTGAATTTATCTATATCTAATATTATATCATGCGAAAGACCAGTCGAGCTAGCGGTGTGTGTTTTTGCTCGAGCCTTGCTGGGGGGGAAATGCGGTATTGATTGATGTTGGGCATATATGGTCGTATAATTGTAGGCAAAAACCGTTTCCTAGATCCGCTGCAACCTGGGAAAACAGTTTAATTTATTACTAGAAGGAAACAAGCGTAGAAATAGATGGATAGAAATTATGAAAGTTTGCTACAAAAAAAAAATATGAAATAGACCCCATATATTTTAGACGAGGAATGTCGTGGCAAAAAGTGTCCACACATAAACTGCCCCTTTTAGGGTTGTTGGGGCAGTCGAGGATTGACATTTGTCACTTGACATTTTGATATTTGTTTTCCGCAGTACATTGGCTGTGTTTGGCGGAAAAAGCGCTCGGATGCGCTCGTAAGCAAAATGGCGATCGCTAAGCGACAAGCGCTGTCAATTGCTAAATGCTATTTTCATCTAGGACGTTATGTTAGCGTTAACCGGGGAACCTTGCCTAACGTAAATGTATGTTTAAATAGTATTCAAATCAATTCATATATTTATTATATATAAATTACGAAAATATATTTTACTATTTTTAGGGATGACATTATTGTTAATTTTATTAATACTTTTATTAAATTAATTGCACAAAACACAATTACATATCTGGTTTCCAAACAAACAAAATAAATAAGCATTATTTAAGTTCTGATATCATTGAATTAAACTATATAGGTACGCATTTAGGATACACTGGATCTCAATATGAAATTGGCGTTTTGTAAAGGAGGACCTAAATTAAAGTATATACCTACCATCGCTATCTATGGATTTTTGCCATCTCATAGGTTGTTAATTGATTCCTTTACTAAAAAAACATTCGGACAGGAATAAATAAATTCTTTGAAGGCGCTTTGGACTGCACCATCGGAGTTGAATTTTTTCCCTTGCAAGAAGTTATCCAAAATTCGAAAAAAATGGTAATCTGTAGGAGCAAGGAGTAGGGTGAATGTCTTAGACATTCCAATTGAAACTACCCTAATTTGGTAGCCGTCTGTTGTGCCGTGTGGTCTACCATTGTCCTGAAGCAGCAGTGGCCTAGAGCGAATGACCAACCTCGGTTATTTAGCAGCTAGCTTTTCCATCATGATTTGCAGTTGCTGGCAATAGACATCTGCCGTAATCATCTGGCCAGATTTAAGAAAGCTGTAGTTAACGACACCGGCACTAGTCCACCAAACGCTCACAAATAACTTTTTTGAGTCAATTTTCGCTTGGGGCAGGCTTTGGCTTGTTCGCCAGGGTTCAGCCATTGCAATGAGCATTTCCGGTTATCGTACAGGATTAACTTTTTTGGAACGTAGTTCCTTATGGCGCGCTGCGAATTGTATGGAAGCTAGACGGATTGATTTAGGCACGACACTTTTTGCCACTCGAAATCGCTATGTAATAACGACTATTAAGAATGATACAAAAAACGACCTTATCACCTTGACAATAATGTAGAATTTTGCAATTACACATTGCGACTGTTATGACTGTTACATATTGTGACTAGCTAGCCGAGCGCTTGATGTTATTACTCAGTACGGAGCCGGACGTCGCGGCGGCAACACTGTGAGCAGCAAGCAACCCGCCCCCTCACCCCTGTCCCTACCTAAGCCGCGCGCACTATATATACTTAGTTCAACTATTTGTTTTGTATATTATAATATATTATATCTATACAGATAAACAAAATTAAAGTGTCTGTTTGTTATTTCAAATTAACAGCTTTTATTTTCACTTAATGCATTTAAAAGTATGATCGGTACTTACAATAAAATATAAATTGTTAACATTTTTCTGTCCGTCTGTCAGTCTGTGTGTTTGTTCCGGCTAATCTCTGAAGACCGATTTTCACGGGACGTTCCAGTGAACGTCCCGTCGCTATGCCAGTGCATATATTATAGCTGCACTCAATTCATGAGGTAACCACCTTTCAAGCTTTTTCACCTCCCCATTTTGCTTCAAGTGGATTAAAACAGTTTTATCACTAACATCGCAGCCTGCAATTAACTCGGGCGTGGTTTGCGATGGATCCGCTTCCACAATAGCCTTCAATTCTTCATTATCAACTTTGGGTCTCCGGCCGTCCACGGGGCTTGTTCTGCAGGTCGAAATTTCCAGAACGAAAACGTTGGAACCAAAAATGCACTGTGTTTTCTTTTGCGACACCGCCGCCATACACATAATTAATCCTTCGAGCCGTTTCTGCAGCACTGGTGCCACGGTGGAACTCGTACTCGAAAATAATACAATAATTCAAGTTTTCCATTTTGTAAACAGAGTGACGCAAAGAAAAAACGACAAGACAAAACAAAAGAGGTAAAAACAAATTAATTACGGTTTTCGAAACACAAATTCATGAGTAAATAGCGGTATAAATTTGAAGTTGATCTCAAATATATTTGAGATCAACGTGGCCAGTACGACAAAACGCCAATTTCATATGTAAGGACTTAATATTATTACATACAATTATAATTATATATTTACTTTTAGAAACAGGTCGGAATGCCCTGAATAAATTCTCCGAAAGTTTGCCCATCAATTATTAAACTCTACATCCGGCATAACTCATAAGACATTTGATTAAAAAAAACAATTCCAAGAAAAATTAGTAGCTCTTGCGCAGCGAAAATCACTAACCAACATTAGGCGTCGAGTTAACTATAACTCGACGCCTAATGTTGGTTAGTGAACATGTATTTTGAAACTTGTCGCCATATACATAAAGGTCACTCAGACGTAGCAAGGTGTCTAATAACATGATCGAGTTATGTCGGAACACGATAACATATAACATATTATATTATTTATATCAGCTGGTGCCCGCAACTTCCTTTCACGGCAAGTAGCAACCGCGTACTACGGTATAGTAGCGTTATGGGGAAAATGGATAGTTTTACTGGCTTTTCGAAAAGTACATAAAAAGCCTGGAAATATTGTCTTTGCAATGGGCATATCTACGATCAACCGTTGACGAAATACAGTCATCAGAAAAGTGAGATCGTTGGAGAGCATTAAAAACGCTCTTTACAAATAATGATGCATGAGTGACGTCACAGCAGTTGATGTGTTAAGATAAATACATAATTGATTCAATTAATTTATTGTTTTAACAAAAAATGACACAAATAACATAGGGATTTGAACAATAATTTTCGTTTTTTAATCATATCAACTGACTACTGCAATTTTTGCATTTTTCAGTCTATATAATATTTTTGTTGCCTTTCGGAAAATATAAGAATTTTGCTGATTTAAAACAAATGAATGTTTTAAATCAGCTGAATGAAATATATTGCTCCTGCTCGGGCTAGACTAGTCACGGCTTTACAGGTTGTCACTTTTTCTACTTGGAATGATGGCAGGGACAGTATGTGACTTGAGAGCCTCTTAATTGCTTCACATGAAATTACAACATATAAATAGGTATTATTTGAGTATTAATACAACCTGGATATTTTGTTAATTTAAGCAGAAAAGGGTGATCTTATCGCAAAAAAATGAACAAACCCGTTGATAAGTGCTCATGCTTCGATGAATTGGTAATTTACCGGAACTAATGCAGTTTTGTTGAATATTCGATGGGTTTGAGTAAATTGTCAATCCACATATTTTTTACCTGGAACAAAATATATGCCAATCTCAATCAAAATCAATAATGATCCACTATTTATCAAGCGATTAAAAAAATAGTATGTAAATCCGAATAAAATCAAATTACTATAAATACTAGATTTATTTTTTTATACAGAAACCCAATTGTCGTATTTAACTAAGAAGAATTTCAATGAATTATAAATGAATCGTCTTGATATCATCAACTAATGTTTGTAGTTTGGACCAATCAAAACGCGTTTGTCGTTAGTTTGACGTATATGAGGATCCCATTTCGCTGTTTTAACTTAACGATACTGCATCGAAACTGTATTGTTATAAGATGTAATTAGCAGAATCGACCCACAGTTTTCATTAAAACTAGTAAATAGGCCACAAGTAAATTAGTAAACACTAATTTAGTTCTAGTGAAGTAGAACTAGAAACGACACGACAAAAATACATTTACGACTTCTACAAACCTGCAACAATTTACGCTAAATGCGGTGTCGCGTATTTCATGCACAAATAACCCTACCTAACCCAGGGTTGCCAATATCTTATATCCCGGCGTCGGCGGGGGAGCTTCATCGGTCGGAGCGTCGAAGGTCCCCTATTTCAGTTTGGAAGTTCGGTCCCTTTTGAGGTATACCGGCTGGTCGTGTGTTAGACAGATTCAGGACACTTCCCTTCATAGCGGCTGATGGCAACCCGTAGGTGGGTTTTAGTGGGTAAAGTACCGACGACGGCGCCGGGAGACATACCCCCGGGCCACACATCCCGGGGGAGGCGTAATATCCTTTCCCATGTGAGATCAAAAAAAAGGGTTGCCAATATCTGTGGACCGGCAAACGAGCATAATAGCTGATGGTAAGCGATCGCCGCCCGTAGAGAGTCGCAACACAGGAGCTCGGTGAAACACAACGCTAGCGATTTTACATGCTGGTTTTCTGTAAGGCTACGGTATCTCATCGATTCCAGCTCTTTTGTACCACGGCTCATCCACACGGGTGTAATAAAAAAATCTAAGTTTATGGCAGCCTTATACTGAACTTGAACTAATCCTGCTCACATTGCGGCGGGTTCATATTTAGTGGTTGATGATGGTGATGGGAGATGAAATTCGTGTGGCAACTGGCACGTGGCAACCCTGAGTTCATGACACTGGCTATGCAGTGTTCGTTCTAATGTAAGTGATTCGCTGTAAACATATGTACAGTCGGAAATATAGATAAGTTTCAGTTTTTAATGCAGTACACCATTTCCTAGGAGTTTGTAGGTAGTCGTATCTACCTAATATCGTGCAGTGACGGATAATATTGAAACCGTCACCACTGAAAAAGAACTGTAGCTAGTTACGGGGAGTAACGGGGAGTTGTGAAAATAAATCTCTTGAAGAATTTTTCATAGCGTATTTATAATTTAAAAAAAAAAGTGCGAGTCGGACTCGCTCAAGAAGGGTTCCGTAAAAAATCACGTTTTTTGTATTGGGAGTCCACTTATATAATTATATTATTCTGTATTTGTTGTTATAGCGGCAACACAAACACATCATCTGCGAAAATTTCAAATGTCTAGCTAACACGGTGCGTGACATACAGCCTGGTGGCAGACGGACGGACAAACAGCGAAGTCTCAGTAATAGGGTCCCGTTTTTACCCTTTGGGTACGGACAAAAAAAAAATATATAGTGAGTAGTTTATTTTCCTCTGCGGTCATAAAGTCTTGTTTGCTACTGTTTAACGCCCGAAATTATTATTCAATCTTAATCACATTTTAGCTTTCTGAGAGCAAGATTTCAATACATTTCAACGATCCCCGGATTAACTTCACGTCAATTTACGTCAATTTTCGTTTGAGAATCTAAGATTGAAGTGAATCTAACATCTCAGATACGTTATTAATTTCGGCCGTTAAACGGCACGCGTGCATAACTGTCGTACATAATAAGTGCTATGCCTGTAGGCTGTAGAGGTAGGTTAATACTAAGTGTCGGATAACTTACAAGTTACAAGCATGTTAGTATGTTTCCTGTCAAAAAATATTACTAAGAGAGTTTCATTACTCACATTTTTTATCATATTACTTAATTTTAAAAGGCATACCTATAGTCCTAGAAATTTCTCTGTAAAATCTCAGTCAGTGTAATACTATACCTACTTACAAACACCAGTGAGTATAAAATTATACTTAGATATATATGAGACGGTCGCGGTGGGGCGACATACCTACCTATGATTCAGAGCATATTTTCTCATAACATATTAAAATATAGTTTTATAAACATATTTATTATTACAACGATTTAGTTATTTGACTAGTAGAATATATTTAGGAGATTTACTTATATGAATGAATCGTTATTGCGAAATGTAAGAAAAGGGAAATCACCACATCTTGCCTTCCCTAGGGGTATTACCGTGAGACAGGTACTGTCTTACTCGCAAGTTGCGCTGAGAGCGGGGCGTAAGTTTTTCCAGCCAGGACTTTCGTTCACGGGGCTGGCCGCTGGTCGTTTCGTGCTTTGACAATTGACAGTATAATTTCATAATATTTAAGACAGATTTGTCTGACGCGACGTTTGAAATTATTTCGGTGCAAACCTTAGGTTTACATCAACATGTCTGACATGCGCCGGTGCTCGAGCTGTCATTTATATAGAATGTCGTCCCTGTGGCTATAGGTACCTCATCTTGCCCTTCGTCTGTTTAGAACACGTAACGCATTTTTGACCCGCTGTTTAAAAAAGTGTCGATCACAAACCAGGATACTATTAGATTGTACAATTTTCATTCACATTTCATTTCCTGTAATTACCCTAATTCAGATCCATAGAAAATAATGGAGATATTCAATAAATTGTTAATCATATTTTGTATGAATAGTCGTTGAAGTTAATGAAAATGTACGAGAATTTACTCCAGCAGATATGCAACCTGTGTCATTGTAATCTAGGTGTTTATAATTACACTTGCATCTAGCCTTTTTAAGTCTGTGGTTGCCGCGCCGGGGCAAATTGTTCTATAGGAAATGCCCAGTGTCCTTTATTAAATTCAATAAAATAATTCTTACGTCTATCAACTATCAGGACGGTCGATTGTAAGGTGATAGAACGGATGTGCTCGGTCTATTGGAAAAACGTGAAAAGACCAGCACCCCGTCTTACCCCTCACTTCATTTTTTTTTTAAATTGTCTATATGTCTGATAGTTCCGACTTCCGGCTAATCTCTGCAACGGCAGGACCGATTTTACCGGCAGATAGCTAATGTTATAACTTATAAGTTGTAACTTAGGCTACTTTTATCTTAGGGTTCCGTTTCCATTTATAGTTTCAGGTAGTTGTATAATAATCGTTTTAAAACTTACCTACTTAAGAAGGTAGAATGTATTTATTTATATTTTATTATTTTAAATTAAAAACTAATGTGGATAATATTTACTGTCGTTTCGTGCGTACCTACTTATTACTTTTTATAGTTGTATACCTACTTGGCGTGACGAAACAATATAAGAATGATATTTGTAATATCAATAATATGTCCTCAAGTAGGTAAACCGAACGCAAATAAAAAAGTTTATGAAAATCTTAACATTTACATTAGATAATCAATCAATTAATGTCTAATAAATAATTAATATTCTAATCATATATTTTTAATTTGTGTCTACGATAATATATAAATGTCATGAGACAAATCCTGTATAAAAACATAGACGTATATTATTATAGACGAGACTTGTTGAGGTAAAAAGTGTTTCCAGTTAAATGGCCCTACTTTTGAGATTTTGGGGCCATTTTGACATTTTGTTTCACCATACTTCAAATGTCAGCCATGTTGATAAACTTTTTTTCATAGCCTATCTTGGGTTTTGAAATCTTTTTCGAATTTTTCGATAAAAAATTATATATATATATATATATAGGACGATTCTAATACGATATCGATACAAATTCATTTATTCTATTCCTTGAAAATTGAAAATCGAATCAGTGCTTATAACTAATAACAAACATGCAATATCAAACCGTACTAGCTCATCATGTGTTTCGAGTATTCAAACTAGTAATAATACTAATAACTTCATATCATTGCATTTTCGCCAAGTATGCGGGTAGCTTGAAACTAGTTTTGCTCATTTGCATGACGACCGCCGCACGGAGCGGACGTGTCTGGCGTCTGCTTTAACAACAATATTATCTATGTAGTAAATGTTGCGTGGTTTTAACAATGACATTGTAATAGCAGGTGGTATTTTCTATTTATGTTTTGTATTAACTTAAATTATCATAAATAACCTACTATATTTGCCAAGTTTCTTTACGGAATAAAAACTTAAAGGTCAAATTATATTATAATATTTTCTTATATGGTAAAAGTATTTTTTAGGTTATTAGGTAATGCATAACGAATAAATGTCGTTTTATATACTCCCCGTTACTAATAAAAACCTTTACACAATGGATAACTTAATTGACAGACAAAGACAGCAACGTTTAAGTTATCCCTTGTGTAAATATTTTTATTAGTAAGGTGGATAATGTATAAGCTAATTGTAACAGGTACAGGATAGGATTAATAATTAGTGAATGAAAAAGTATGTGAGGATGGATGGATGTTTGTGACTCTTTCACGCAAACACTACTGAACGAATTTTGATTAAATTCGGTGTGGTAGTAGTTTAGGCTCTGGATTAAAACATAGGCTACATTTTGTCTCGAAAAAGAACAGTATTCCCATGGGATACTGTACGCAGGCGGAGCCGCGGGAAAAAGCTAGTAAAAGTATATTTTAAATGTCTCTGGATGGCGTCGTAATAAAATAACCCATAAACTGAGGCAAGTATATCCATTACTGGGCTGAAGTGTCGCCGTTTATAGTTTTACAGTTAAACTATTTTCACATCTCACTTAAACTAAACAATGATTTATAACATTGTAGAAATGGCACTGCCATCAGCCACATAGATGTGTGATGTGGGTACTTGGTCACTATTATAAGAGAATTTTGGCCAGTCACAACAGTATAAGGGTCTATTTAACAATCTGCTGTTAAGCGTCAGATAGGTTAAATAGATCCTTTGTCTCTGTCGCTCTATATAAAGTTAACAACGACAAAACTTCCCCATAAAGTCTCTGACACATATTATCAGTGAATAAGTTGTAAATTCTAGTTTTACCCGCGTCGTATTATCAGCGTTAAACAGGAAGGAAAACTTCATCAATGATTATTATTCGTAGTTAAAGAACGTCAACGTGAAAGCAAATAAACTTAACCTTTCTAGTTTCTACTTTTAAGGTGAAAAACTTCATCTAACTATTTATTTTTTATAAAATTTACTTTATTTTAAAATATCCAATATCTAAGGCAAAAATATATTAAAATCTTAAAGGTTAATGAAACCCTCGCCTAAAATTTACGGCCAATGAGCAACGTATTAAGACTTCCCGAGTGTACCGTTAAAAATAGATCTCTATAATCGTCCTTAAAATATTCATACGGTATTAGACGTGTCTATTGTTTTCTAATTCTACTTCCCATATCATTATGACACGAGCATAAATTCGCACATCGCTTCCTCGATAGTAATGTGCGTTCGGTGTTTTATGATAACCCCATGCGCTTAGAAGGGTTAGAGGTGGCAGTATAAATAGCGTTGCTTTTACTATAGCTGTAAATGCAATGGATTATACTTTTGAGTTAAATAAGTTTTATATAGTACTAGCTGTCCCGACACGTGTTGTTGACAACATTAATTCTATCGTCTTGATCGCGGCATTGTTAATGATAATATCGGCACAATAAGCTAATAGAAACTTGAAACAAACAACTTCAAAATTTTTTATTGTTAAATTTTCAAACAAACTTAACCATAGACAACATTACGTTTAGCTGACAGTTGCGTTTTGTTATTCCATGTCAGTTGCGTTTTGATAAACCACGTTTTATGTCACGTCCAGCGATAACGGGATAAAAAGTATCATATGTCCGTCTACTGGTTCTAGGCTACCTCCCCACCAATTTTCAGCCAAATCGGTTAAGCCGTTGTTGAGTTATAAATAGTGTAACTAACCTAACACTACTTTCTTTTTTTATAAAGATGTTAAAAAAAATATGCAAATATGTTCATTTTATAGGGTAGGTAAAGTATAAATTTTGTAATCCAACATTACCTAAGACGCTTAACACACGTTTCTAAAATAAAAAATGCACTTCCGATTTTTCGAACGATATAAGTAATCGACAAAAATTTCAAAATAAAAATATTAAAATTTCAAAGTAGGTAAAGCTTACTTAAATTGGTACGCACTTGTCAAAAATTGGGACACATTTGCCCAATATTTCTAAGTTATGGTATAATAAAAACCATTATGGCACATAACTTATTATTTTGCAGGTGGCACAAAAAAAATCTAATAAAAGTTATCGCGCATTTAAATGAAATGTACTTTTATTTTACTTTAAATAACTAAAGAAAAAACATTATCATGTCATGTCGTTTAATGAAGTGTACCTAATTGAATATTCGCAATTTTGATAAACCAACTTTTTGTAATTAATATGCTGGTTTTATTGTTGTATTATTTAGTCAAATATTATTGGAATACAGTACATTTATTATAAGTATTTTACTTGCTAGTCCATGTGAAATGGCTTGTTTTTAAATCTATTTTGCACAATATAATCTAGACAAAATAAGCCTTTGCACAGATTAAACTATCTTTGGCCTTCTCACACTCGCTCGCGATATTTTCATGGTAATAATATGGCCTTTGAATTTTTGTAAAAACCTTTCTTAGCAAACGGCTCCTCATACCTACGTAATATGTGTGTGTGTGTGTAATATGCGTACTTAATCTGTTCCGTTGTTTGGGTTGTAACTTGTATCTATCAACACAGAACTTTTTTTTTTACACCTTTACACACATTGTCATATCTATTTCTCACCTAGTCTATGTCGCTGGGTATATTGCAGATTGTCACATCTACCTGCAACCTAGTCTATATCGCTGGATATACAATTATGAGTCGTATTTAAATGGTAAGTCAACACCGAATCATTGTCATGCATAACTCAGCCGACATTATTCATGCACGTTACACCTCAGAGACATACCAACGAGCCTATGATAGGAATCTGTTGCTGTCTCTTTCTGTTTTATAAAAATGCTTATAGAACATAGCTGCGGTGTAGCTGCGGAAGAAAGTTAGTTTTACTGTTCGAAATATTCCCATAAACTGACCGATATTTAGAAATTAGGTATTTTAAAGTTCGACTGATATCACTGTCATCACTCATGTTGACTATTTACAAAACCGTGTACAATGTAATTGTATACTGAACCCCAATTCTCGTAATTAACTGACACTTTCATTTTACTTTTATTGAATTATAAATGAATCGTCTTGATGACATAAACTGATTTTTGGAGTTTGGACCAATCAAAACGGTGTGGCGTTTATGAGAGTGACATTTTGCAGTTTTAACATATCGGGATTCGGGACTGGATCATAACTGTATTATTGCGGGATATCATTAGCAGAATCGACCTTAAGATTGCTGGCTATGTAACTTAAGGGTGGTATTACAATTATCATAATAAAGATCTTTGTCCAATATGCGTTTGATTAAAGAAATTGGCTGACTTCATCTAAATATCTTTGTCAAATAAACAGGAAGATATAGATACAAAGGAAAGAGAAATAGCAGAAATTTGATCAAATATCGGATATCCAAGATATTTGATCAAATCTTTATTCCAATCAGTTTTCCCTTTCGTTTGTATCTGTATATCCTTTCCTTGTTAATTTAATGAATAATTATTTAATATTGTAATACGACCCTAACAGACAACTATGTACCTACAAACTACATAATTTAAAAAACCTCTATAATTTTTCAAACAATTTTATCCCTAAAAATGAAAGTTCACATTTCCTTGTACAAATTTCGCTTAGGTAATTACTAGGTCTACATGTAAATGTCTCTTATATTTTCAATATTAATTAATTTGGAGATATTTCGACTCGAGGGTCTTGGACTGCTGGCTCCGCGCCAGACGAGTACACTTCGCCACTTGACCCGGTAACGCACAATGAGATTCGCTTTATGTTGTCTCAGTTATTCCCCTTCCTTTAGGATCTTTATAAAATATCATATCTTGCAAATAAGCCTGAGGTAAGATGGTATTTTTGTTCTTCCCCGCGACTCAGTATGGAAACGTATTACGTAATTCTACGTATCCCATAATAACTGTTTTGCCGGGATACCAGAGTATTGTGATTTGTTACTGATATGCAAAACTTACTTTGTGGTATAAGAACGATATATTTCTTCTCTTATATTTCTTAATTATCATTACACAAAAAGATATACGTTTCATTGCAAGAGTTCGAATGTCAATTTGCACCGCGCTGCACAACGCCTGTGCAGTGTATTAATGATGTCATACGAAACGTGTATGTTCGTATCGTCGCGGTGTGATCTGAACCTAAGGGTGAAACCAGCATGAACTTGAGTAACGCTACTCAAAAATGTATGGCACAATTTTTTAACGCCGAAGACCTGTCGGGGTAGCTTGTATTCTGCGCCAGGTCTTAAGGTAGGACCGCACTAGGCGTTCCGCGGCAGCGGAACTACACGACACGACACAGCCAAATATTTTTTGTATGAGATGTAACGCACTACGCGCCAGCAGAACTACGCGACGCGGCACTCCATAGTGGGATTATTGGTAGGGACGCGTCGCGTCGCTCCGCTGCCGCCAGGTGCTGTCTTACCTTTACAGTTGATAATAACATAATATTCCTCTTTCTAGGTGTACCGCGACCCTCGAACTGTGACATAGACATTATGATGTGAGGATGGATGAGGGTTAAGATGCCGCATGCGCGCAGTTCCGCTGCGAGCTCGGGCGGCGACGACCTGGGCTCCACTGACGAGGTCAAGGTGTTCAAGGACGAAGGTGACGGGGAGGACGAGAAGAGGAGCTCCGAGCTTCTGGAGGAGAAGTCGAGCTTGATCGACTGGACTGAGAGCGAGGTGAGTTTTTGTAATTCGATTGCTGTTTTGCTACATAACCGTTGACAAACCCGGTGAACATTTGACTTTGCGTTTATGGCACCGCATGTGTCCGCTACTATACAGTTATGAGCATTACAATGGTGTAAACTAGAATAACGCATTAAGGAGCAAACGATCGCCTATTCGTCTTTTCCACGGGGAGGGCGGGAGAATCCTCATGGATTCCTTATGGGCCGGCAAATAAGGCTGGCACAATATGATCCGCAATCCGGAGGACCGGGGTAACTTCAGAGCATTGAAAATAGAAAATATACACTTCGATTTTCAACTCTGTTGTATTAGCGCATAGTTCTATTTTCAGTGCCGGCCTAAGGATATGTCCGACTCTACTGGGAAGGTGGCCCGTCCCAACAACCTACGGACTAAACACATCCTTACACATCCTGCTGTCATGAAATTGTGGCACTCTATAAAACTGTCTAATATTATTTATTTCTGGTACCCGCTTTTTACGGAACCCTGAGATAAAAAAAGTTGCCTAAGCTACTCCTTATTACATCAGCTATCCACCAGCAAAAGTCTCCTCAAAATCGGTCCATCCGTTACAGAGATTAGCCGGAACAAACGGACAGATAGATAGACAGACAAAAATTTTAAAAATACATATATTTTTTAATTTGTATGCATGTAATATGTTTTTTAATTATTCTTCAAACTATCGTCAAGAATCAAAATATTATGTTTGTTACATTACAAAATACAGTTGTCGCTGTTTAGTCGCCGGTGGGCGCAAATGTTAAAGAGCTTGGATTAACTTCTAGTGGAAACCATCTTCCTGCAGTTGCTTCTGCGATCTTTAAACAATTCATATTTGAATACAAACCTCAAGACCATTCTAGTCTCTAGGTGGTCGACCGTTTCCGTTTAGATCATTAAGGAAACTTTCTTATTTCAATACCCATGCAATAAAAATGTCACGGGGCGCTACAATTTGTGAATTGTGCTATTGAATATATTGTTGAGTGTACAAAAACATAATTGTATGTCTATTGTGCACAGGGTTGGCACCAACGATTTATTCTAAAGTAGTCACAAATATTTGAGGAAATAAACAAAATATATTTTATAATTATTTATTTATAATTTTAACAGCTCTCATTCTTTGATAATTATACTGAGACGAGATGTTACTTTAATTACATTAATTTTAACGTAAAATAAACAAAATTAGGGTGATTTAAATAAATTAAATAAGTTTGACGTGTTTGTCTGTGTGTGTGTCTGTCCGTGGCATCGTAGCTCCCAAACTGACGAACCGATTTCGATCTAGTTTTTTTTTGTTTCAAAGCTCATCTGCTGCTTTCGAGCAAGAGAGTGTTCTTGACAGCTATAATTCACCATTATCAGCTCGCTCGCTGCTTGACTATTCGGGGTTTACTTAATTTTATTTTATATAGCTATATCTTACTTAAAGGCAACCCTAGATCAGCAGGTGATGTTTCAGAATCAGGTAGTTTTGATCATAGTAAACCAACAATGAGATCCGCAGTCAGTGCTTCCAATTGTAAAATATTTTGGTTCCCTATTACAAAGCAAAGGTATTATCACACGTATACCTTTTATTAAGCTTCCCTCGCTTTAAATCTTGTTTCTGTACAGACTTTGGATATCCTTTTCATCGGAATTTTTGTTTGGTGTATGCCTATTGCTACGTCATTATAGCGCCAGCGTTCAGTTGTTTGAACTATTCTAACCAGGGATAGGAACTCAGTAGCGTTTGTTGTTTTATATCTTGACTTAAGAAAGGAGGGTCTCAATGCGTCAGGACTTTGAGTGCTTTAAAGGTTATTCAAATCAATTACCACGGATATTTTGGGCATGTATCTACTGCTTATAATTAGTTTTTTTTTTTTCGAATTTTTTTTATTATTATTCCGCCTAAACGTCTTTACATACGCAGTAGAGCCCAAAATATCCGTAATTTATTTCGACCAACCTTATAATTATATGCCTGTATAATTATATGCTTTCTAGGTAACGTGTAACAAAAATATCTGCATTTTTATACTCAAGAGGTCAGAATGAATACCAAAAATAATGCGAAGAAACAAAAGAGTTGATGGGCCAATTAGTAATTTTAATTGCCCAGCATGCGCTTCCAAACTATGTGTATGTATATTCATTATAAAGGTCGATGACTCCATCACGGCGAACATTAAGATCACTCGCACGATAGAGAAAACATCGCAAATTGCCCGTAAAACAAATAATACCACCGAAACTAACGTCACCCAAACATCAGTCGAGGGTGGCAAGAAAAAGTTCAGGTATTCCAAGAAAAAAGTTCCAAATATTGTACACCAGTCAACATAAATTACGTACTTATTGTGTATTTCCGAAAACTCTATTATTCGAGGGGCGCGTACAATGCTTCTCTACCTGTGCCCAGGTATTCTTCGTGGATTTACCTGTCAAAGGGAGTGCAAACATTGACGTCTCTGTCGCACACCGCGGGTCCGAATTAGGGTAAACGAGAGGTAGATGGCCCCGGAGTCACGGAATATTGGATTATAGTTAGGTGCAATTCTGTCTGTATGTCATAATAGCGACGATTATGCTACGTGATATCATTACAATACTTTGAGCGTACATTTTCGATTTCTTTTCGATTATCCGATGCTGAGAATCTTTTACGGCTGCTTGATCTTTCGAATGTTTTCGTATTCTGTTTGTTTGTTTGTTTGTGTATGGTTATTATTCGATAACAAAACGACTGTTAGATTTCTAACAATATGTATGAAAAAATTCACGGCAAATTGAAATGTTGAGATTATTTAAATAAATAACCTACCTAAGCTAATCAAGAGCCTGTCAGAATGTCTAAGGAGGGTTCCGTAACTATCACCGCGTAATAAGTTTTTCTCAAATTACTTTAAAAGTTACTGTCCGATTTCGTTAAAAATAATTTTCTTCAAGAGTGATTAGCATGATCTATTAGCATGGAAACTTACAAGTTTCTATCTCCTATAATTTAGAAATGCTAGGGGGACCAACTTACATACCACTTTGGAGGCCGATTACTCGAAAATGCTCGACTTTGAAAAAAAGTCATTTATGAATCCTTGCCTTTATTTTAAAATACCTATTTAACGATACCCTCACACGATGGGGTAGAATGGAAAAATATATTTCATCCCCACTTCACATGTATGGAGAGCCACCCCTAAAATGTAAAATTATTATTATTTTATGATGCCAAAACCGAGATCTATACACAATCTACAACTGTACCAAATTTCATCCATTTATATTCGTAATTACAGAAGCTAGAAGCGCGGACAGATTGATAGACAAACGGACGGGCAGACCGAAACTATAAGGGTTCCTTGTGTATTACGGAACCCTAAAAAAGGCATGTAATTTTTATAGCCAATGTTTGTATTTATGTTAATAACCTTAGTATAAATAGTAAGTATTGTCTCTTCTGGATGTAAATTAATGATTATCAAAACACGTAACTTACTTATACAAAAATATATAATTTAAACAATTTCGGAAGCTCACTGTAGATTAGATAAGTCATTATTATTAATTACCAAGCACAATTATTCATAGTCACACTTACTTGGAAATACTAAATACTATATTTTTTTATATTAATTAATATTATAAGTTTTGACGAATATTCATTTATTTATGAGTTAATATTTTTTGAAATTTCTGATATTATTATATAGAATATTACCTAAAAATACTTCAAATATGATAAGCTTAAGCTATTCCTAATCCACGTACCAACTACCACAGACTGTTATCTATGTAATCAAAATTTTACGTCATAGATAGGTAGAGCGCACTAGTTTAAATAAAAAGAGGGATTGTGGCAAATATAGTCTACCTACAACCAGTTGACATGTCGTATGTTTTAATATTTTTCAGTCCCCATCTTTATGTAAACGTGTTATTGCAATTTTATACCTTTTTAACGTTTATCAAGGAGTAACACCTCAATATTTCTGAATTTATTTTACACTATCTTTTGCCCGCAGCTTCGCCCGCGTGAAATAGTGTTCTTGGAGAAAAAACTTCTTCAGCAAATAACTCGACTCACTGCAATGTACTTCTATATACAATATTGAAAATGTTTTTAGGGTTTATTACCCAATGGGTAAAAACTGGCCCCCTATCACCTCGACGTGACGCGCGAGACCGCTTGATATAACTATTATATTTTCGTGCTTGAATATAAAAATTACGATCCAACCGCTATCTATGATCCCTGCATTTTAAATCTGTAATATCTTCGAAAATAATCATTTAAATTGCATGCTGTAAAGGACCATATTGATCTATATTAAATGCACAATGTATTGAAGGTTATAAATTGGATAAGGATTAATGCTGTATTGCTTCCAATCGCTTCGTAAATAAGCCATTATTTCTCGTAAAAAGTAATGGATAAAAAAATGGTTATTGTGGGTTATCACTAAGAGATAGACATGTACCATTGCGGACTTTTTTGTAGACCTTTTTAAGGTCTACAATACTGTAGAACATTATTTTGATCTATCTCGTAGGGGTCAGCCAGCGTTTGGAATCTAAGCGCAAAAAATGTGTTTATTTACGACATTAGAGACCTCTAAAATTATCAGTGTTTCTCTACTATATTATGCATATTATATACATATAAACCTTTCTCTTGAATCACTCGCATCTATTAAAAAACTCGTCAAAATCCATTGCGTAGTTTTAAAAATCTAAGCATACACAGGGACAGATAGAAAAAGCTACTTTGTTTCATACTATGTAGTGATAGTGATGTAGTGGTCTTCCCTAATATCTCCTTGGTCTAACAGCTTGGCTGTCTCATGGCAAAGTATGTGTTACTAGTTGTATCTATTATAATATCTATGGTTTATGGCACAGATTGTGATAAGCTATCGGCTTTTCATTGGAGGGCGCATTATTGATTTGAAGATAACACACTTTTGTACCAGATTTCATTTGACCCAGGAATGGGGGCTTAGAATGAGAGATTTTAAATTTGTGACATGTGACAGCTTTTTGACACGTGGCAGCTTTTTGACACAAGGACCGTCGTGCTACCAAGCGCCGCCTGGCGACAGAAAAAGAATCGAAAATTCTTATTGACCGTTTTTGATACCACTTCCGTCACCAGATGACGCTTTGTGTGAGTTGGCTCTGCCGCCTGGCGTCAGAAAAAATATCAAACACTCTCATTAACAATGTTACGACTGGATGACATAAAGTTATAAATGATATTTATTATGAAACCTTATTATGTCGTACTCAATTAGTATTTACGTAGTTTTTTAGTTTCTTTAGCATTAGGTATGTTGACTTTCAGATCGATATCTATTGACATAAGTAGGAAATAGGAACTTTGTGTTAAAGTACGGTCGCGGAGCACGTAGAATTTCGTACATTCACTCATCGCTACTTGTCTCTTTCACTCGCGTTTACACAGGTACGCGATTGGATCGCGATGTAGCAATAAATTCGAGCGCGAGTGAAAGTGACAAGTATTGAATTATCGCTATATGTACGAAATTCTACGTGCTCCGCGACCGCACTTAAGTTACTTATTAGGTATCGATATTTTTGTTTTAAGTCGTTTAAAGTCTTGATATCTAAGGACTGACGCAAACGCTGATTCCTGCTGGTTTTACCATACCATACCGCCGTAGCGTCAGAAATTGAGCTCAATGTAATAAATTGACAGGAAATCAGCAGTGATATCACGTAAGTAACGATTCACGATCGGGACGATTTACTTACGTGATATCACGGCTGATCTAATCTAATCACTGCAAATTAAACAAAATTAGTGTCTAGATTCTGATAATATATCAATGACATTTGTGCATTTAAATTTGAACCTTAACACAGAAGGAATAAAGTTTGTTAAGTTTGTTTTTATAACCTTACAATATTATTTTAAAGTTATAGACTGGCAGTCTGGCAAAATTAGTACACCTCCCTTCCTATTCCTTTCCCCGTAGTTGTGTTAAAAGTGACGCCGACTATATTACGTCGTTAATAGGTACCTAATTCTGTTTTTACCCTAGCTGATACCCGACTTCGTACGCGCAAAAGAAATCCAGCTCGAACCGTACATTTTTCCGTGATTAAAAGTAGCCTATGTCCTTCCCCGTGCTCTACTCTATATCTGTGTTTAATTACATCAAAGTCGGTCCAGCAGTTTCGTAGCTTATTCAACGCAAACAAATAACATACAACAAATTCCATATTTTCTCTTTATAACATTAGTAGTAATTTATCCAATCATTTGCATAGAGATCCCTAAAAGAACTAGTGAAGGGTAATGTATTGCCGGAATCAGGCATTACCATATTCAATGTAGCTCCAACGGAAACACCACTCATAAACAACGAGTGACTGCACAAAACTGCATCGCTAATGCGGCCGCGAAGGTGAGCGGGGATGTAGGTGACACTAGATACGGCAAACTTAGTGAGGGTTTATTTAGATGCCATCCACATGCCGCTCAAACGCGAGATATATGTCTACAGCTCGCTTTTGACAAAGCTTTCTCGCGTGGATGGCGCTGACGACGTTTGCACGCGTTGAACATAGCTAGGGACAGACTGCGCAATTTTGTCGTGAATTTACGCAATGCTAAGTATATTTTTAAGATCGCTACTCAAAATCGACATTTATTTACTACACAAAAAGATTTGATATTTCATTCTACCACTTGATGGTGTGCAACATAACATTAAATCTAATACATTATAATTGACGATTATTTATCAGAGTATAATTCTAAACATTCGCAGATTACATCTAATATTATAATATATATGTCAATTTGAAACAAATATCTTACAGATTAATAATAATGCATAATAATATAATAAGATTGTAACAGTAAATTATCGAGATATGTCATAATGTTTTCCCTAAACTAATAATTATTATTATTACTTAATAAATTTTTACATCATGTCAAATTATTTCCGTGCATATAAATTATCAACTATCATAGTATCTGAAATTAAACTAATGAGTAAATTTACGACTGTAAGAATTCTTTTACACTATAGTAACTCTTATTTGCTAGCATTTTTTTAGCTCTCCTATAGATCGATTATATGTTAAGCATTTTATGTGTGTCTGAATGTTATTGTTTATTTATACACACATACTATAAGTACTTTTAAGGTCCTCACATAAGGTTATAATTCCTAACGGAAGAAAACTCAAAATTCTTAGCGTCTTAAATCACAAGCTGTCTCTGCATAGCAGAATGACAAGGACGGCATGTGACATGCCTATTAATTTAAGAAGCGTTTGAGAATTCGGCCATTAGGCTGGGAATATATGATCCGGAATCCGGAAGGCCGTAGAAAATTCAGAGCATAAAAAATAGAACTCTGGGCTAATACAATAGAGTTGAAAATCGAAGTGTCGAGCTGTCATATATGACGTTGACATTTGACTCGACACTTGTGTGTTCGAGTTGCAGCTCTATTGTATGAGCGCAGAGTTATATTTTCAATGCTCTGAATTTTCCCCGGCCTTCCGGATTCTGGCTCATATAGTCTCAGCCATACAGCCGGATTCTATAGGCATTTCAGGGCGCTAATGCGCCATTATAAGGTCAATTGAAATAAATTTTTGAAATTAACAAGGATGTGTCTTAATGTCAAATTCATGTTAAGCTAGCTCATACACGTAAGGGTTTAACTTACAGGTTTGCCTGCAGTTATACCGGTCGGGTAAGCTTGAGCTGAGTAGTATGGAACTGCACAGTTGTGCTATATACACGCTCCGGTATACCGTTATGTTGGCTAAACGTTGCCGAGCGATGGCCATTGCCAACGTGTAGACAGCCGATTTTCCTTGCCTTGGCATCGCTCGGTGTCGCTCGCCTAGTTGGCCGAGGAAAGCCCAACGCCAGGCGCCGACATGTGTGGAGCTCATTTGGCGCGACTTGTCTTCTTTAACCGTCACTCGTGATCACTAGGCTCACTTCAGACCTGTGTAGGTTTTTGTGCACAAATCAAAGGCGATCATCTACGCTCGGCAAATGTGCAGGCAGCTCGACAAACACTCGTCTACATTGCATTGGCATTCGACGAACTTGTCCAGCGTGAGGACATTAGCACTTGCCTTGTACCTATTCGCCGACGCTCCCATTGGCCTTCACTGGGCTAACACGTATAGCCGACGTCACGTGCATTAGATTTCTTCAGTTTCAAATATTTTTAAAACAGTAACTTTAGAATGACACGTAATGTAACTAGCCAGCGTTTGGCGTTTGGAAGGTTTCAACAAATAATTTGTAAGAAAAAAAAAACTTATTATAACCAACCAGCATGAAAAGTACTAGAACTTTCTAGACACATCCAGTGGTCCTAACTCCTCTAAGCAATGCAGGCCGCTGCCTACGTTGCGTTCGTTGCACATAGATTGCAATTAGGATATGTGGGCGCACTGGATATGGCAGTGAAATTAATTCTGTCCCTTTCATATTAACTACCTGTCTTTGTCTAATTAATGTGCACATATGCCAGGTGGGATTTGATGTATTTAATCAATTATTGACATTTGACACATCCATAAATAAAGTGGGAGTGACGTCTGAAGGTTTGAGATATGTCGTCTATGTTGAAAATTACCTAATTGGCTTTAAATGATTGTACACTTTGGCTTAGACAACTATAATAAGTTTACCCACCCACTAAATTGTTGTGTCTTTATCTAGAAGTTAGACGTACAGATTGTGGGACACATTTTGGCCCTTATAATTATTTTTCTCAAATCTTTTTAGATCTAGGTGGTTCTGGGTACCTACTACAAACTATATAGGCATAATATTACCTATATTTCTATACTAAACGAGACAATCTCGTATATATCACTACATAGTATAAAACAATGTCGCTTTTTCTGTCTGTTCCTATGTATGCTTAGATCTTTAAAACTATGTAACGGATTTTGATGCGGGTTTTTTAATAGATAGAGTGATTTATATGTATAGGTTTATATGTATATAACATGCATAATATAGTAGAGAAACACTGATAATTTTAGAGGTTTGTCATGTCGTAATTAAACACATTTTTTTTGCGCTTACATGGCAAACTCTGGCCGAACCCTGCATTTTATTTGCCCTTTAAACCATATATTTTAAATAAATATGTTTTATATTAAAAGGATATCGTAAAATTTATACTCAAGCGCGAAAAATATATATGAAGCGGTTTCGCACGTCGTGTCGAGGTTGTAGAGTCCCGTTTTTACCCATTGGGTACGAATCCCTAAAAAACATTTTCAATATTGTATACGGAAGTATATTGCAGTGAGTCGAGTTATTTGCTGAAGAAGTTTTTTCTCCAAGAACACTATTCCACGCGGGCGAAGCCGCGGGCTAAAGCTAGTTAGCTAGCTAGCTAGTGGCTAGTATATATAATCGTAATCTCGAAAACGGCTGCAAATATTACCATGAAATTTAGTATGTGGGGGAGTTTTGGAGAAGAAAAGTTAATCTTATCTAGGTAGGTATCTAGTTCTTATCCCTGGGAAATTACGCATTTTTAAGCTATACATGTTTTTTCTTTCGTCGTGCAACAATATATGTATCAATAATTTCGACTCTGTTATGTCAGTCCGATTGGCAGATCGGTATGCCTATGTATAATTTTTGCTTTGTTCGAAAATTCGGAATGTGGCAGGTTCGAATCCCGGTCAGATAAATATTTTTGTGATTCTTTTTATTTATTTAAATTTCTCAGAACTCCGAGCAAACCTCGGTTACCCAGGTACTCTATAGTAATATAATAAAGAGCAAAGATTTGTTTGTTACTATGTATGTTTTTTTGCATTGAATATGCTCCGAAACTTCTGAGCCGATTTTGATGAAGTTTGGCACACTACGGTCCCTCGGTATTTCCTTTTATGACATATTATATAGAATTACAATTTTCTAGCTTCCTTTAAAATTATACGTCTAGTTCATTAAAATGTAGGCCGGGACTAGAAAGATACTAGTTAAAAAACTTAAAGTTATTCTTTTTGGAGCCAGTAACCGTTGCGAAACATCTAGAACATGCAACAACTTATCAAGATGGCGTTAGCAATAAATATCTACTAATTAACCAAATGTACTACAAGGCTGAATTAATATGATTTAGCAAACAGTGGGAACGAGTTGACTTGAGGCAAACGAGCACACGGATCGCCTAGTGATTTTACCGCCCATGGACTCCATAAACATTAGATAAGTGTGTTGCAGTTGTTGTCCGTTGTTGAGCATAACATAATATTATTACCTATCTATCTTTATGCTTAATCATGTTCTTGCTGAGAAGCCCCGTGAAGCGTGAGTGTGGATAGTCTCTTCTTCTCGCACAGAGACTTCTCACGACTCACGAGCATTCATATTTGCAGTCACACATTTTTTTCAGACTTTGAATAGTATGAAAAAATAGGGATTTTGTTAAAAATGACAATATTGTTAAACATAAATTACCATAACAGATCATTGTACTTAAAACATCTTATATAACTATAAACTAACACAAAATACAAAATCTAGAATTTCGTCGAATTCTACATAATCACCACCGTTAAAGATAGATAAAATTAAAACAAATGATTTTATTTTTTAAGTTGTTCAACCATCAACATAGAGTCGAAAATTATAATTACTCAAAAACCTGTTTAGTTTTTTAAATTGCTCTATTACAGTGATTATGAAATATTAAGATTGTTATATTATTGTTCTGTAGTATTTTTTAAAACTAGGTGTGCTATTAAATGTTATATTTTGAAATAATTTGAGAAAATTAAATTCTATTTCTTAGATTAAATAACTATATCGCGTGACTGTGATTTAATACAATAAATGTTGTTTAATGCTACATTAATATCGTTGGAAATTTTGCTTTAAACGTTTTGCACCGATCTGTCTTTCTAAATTCAATATAAGCAGATGTGTAACATACATCCAATCTCTCATTTCGAAGCCAAATAGGAGTAAAATGACAGTTACACACGAACGGAAGCGGTGCATAAGAGAGATCCTTGTCAGCTAAATATAGCCGGGATTTAGGGCAGCGTATCGACATATCTATCTATAGTGATCATTGGCATTTTAAACATCGGAATAGGTACTAAATTTCTTCTAATTTACCCGTGTAATGTGTAAGATCTACAGGGACCACATATTAGGACCACATTTTCTTATTGGTAACAATTTAAAAAAAAAAACAAATTAGTATCTGGATATCACCTTCTGAAGGTCAGTTAAAAAGTTTGCGTTGTGTCCTTTTAGGTAAGCCCAAGGAATAGATTTTTTTGTTGAATATTCTTGTTCACGCGATCAGCTCTGTCTGAACTCAAGTAGGCAAGAATTGAATATCCAAAGCCTTCTATTACCCGACTGGATTATGTTTTTCGCGAGTATGTATATGTATGTTTGTAAACTCCTTTATTCCCACGTATCTTCTAAACGGCTGGATCGATTTCGACAATTAAGGTATCGTTAGATTTGTCTCAAAAACATAAGTGTCCTTAAATGGTTCAAAGAAAAAAAAATGGCGGATTTTGGCGCCAAATTGTAAGTAGTTCAATTTTTTTTAATCAAACCTATCAAGTCGGGTATCTAAATAAAGGAAATTATAAGGAGATTTCAAAAATACATATTATGTCATATATTTAAGTTTAATCAGGAATAATTACAACCATTTTATAATAAAATAATTCGAACAAATTTGTAATCAATGCATTCAAATAGTCATATTTTTGCTTTAAGTCGACCAAGTGTGAGTTGGATAAACTATAAAATCTAAAATAAATATTTAAATAATAAAAAACCCGACTGAAAAAACAGACAGATACTTAAGCAACGCACTAAAAAGACCGAAACAGACTACACTAGTAGTTGTTTGGTTGTCAGGTGGGAGTGGGGGTGGGGGTTTATTCTTGTACGTTTTATAATTGCCAAAAACATAATGTCAATTATTTCACTTAGGCTTTCAGTTCGTAGTGTAGTCTGTTTCGGTCTTTTTAGTGCGTTGCTTAAGTATCGGTCTGTTTTTTCAGTCGGGTTTTTTTTTTTGAAAATCATATTTTGTTCTAAGTCTTCGAACTGCAAAAAATGGACATGGGGCATTTCACTATGGAAGCATCAGCCACGGCGAAAGATAAAATTAGGTTACATGTAAGCGTATCTGTATCTGGATTACAACGGCATAGGTTCATTAGGCACATCTGCAGGAGGTGGGATATTTTAAAATTTTACCAATTTAAACTGATATTCATATGAAATATGAATAACAATATAATATTATCTCCACTTCTCCATGGATCTGAATTGAAATAATTACGGGAAATTAAATGTGAAAGAAAATTGTCTAATAGTTTTTTGGTTTGTGGTCGCCGCTCCCAATGTATTTTCATCGAAATCGGTTCAGCTGTGAAAGCGTAAATATTATTATAAACTTAATTATGTATTTAAAAATATATTTTAGTAGGTAGACACTATACGACACTATTAACTACACGTATTATATGACCAGACGTCTCATGGACACCTAATCTATTTTCCGGCTTGATATTAAGTTTCATTTTGCAATAATAAAAATAAATACGACGATACTTGCCAGTTATACGTAATAACTTTTAATAATATGTGTTTTCATAAATACGTAACTTTTATTACGTGCATACGTATACGTACGTAATAAAAACTATTTTTGGCCTTTTATGTCAAATAAGAACAGAAACAGTGACGGTTGTTTTGCAGACGCTACGTCTAGGATTACGTATTAAAAAAATAAATAAAAATAAACTATACTTAAAGGCGTATACAAACGAGCTTGATGCACTCTGCGTTTAGTGACGGTGGTGGCTTGTCATGTGAACCTTCTTTTGGAAGTCGGTTAAAATGTGCAAAGTTTCATCACAGTGGATCAAGCTGGTACCTCAGCAAGAAACAAAAACGATTGTGTCTAGCCTCGGGTATTGCAAAAATTGTGAGTGGTTTTTTTTATCTTTTAAAACTGATAAAATTGGTTGGGGTCAAAGGTACGCCTGTTTACTTTCCGGGTTAAAAGGAGCATTCCTTTTGTATGGCTCTGGCAAGATGGTCTATGAGGAACCTGACTATCTAGCCCCAACTGACAATATTTAAGAAATTGTCATAATTACGAAGCATAGAATCTGGCAAACGAAAGTTGAACCTGGATTATTTGCAAACTCATAACTTGGTAACTCTATACGACCTTTAAAATTAATTTGACAAATTCTTACAAAAAATCAGTGGTTTTTGCTTGAAAGTGTAAAAAACATTTATTTCACATTTTGTTTCTCATGTTAGTACTGATTAATTAATTATCAAGTAACTTATCAGGATGGATGGATGGATAACTTATAAGGATGTTGCCACCCTTAGATTTTTTATACTTGCCGCCATTTCTCTGGTCCTCTAATATTACACAGCAATTGTATATCTCTTGATATTTTAAATGTACATGACTGAACAGTGTACATCCAAATAATTTTATTTGTGTGACTTATATTTTTATACTTGCTACATTTTTTCCTGGTATTTTAATGGCATGTCGTGGCAATAATTAGTAATATAAATATTTATTGATAATAGTAACATGACTAATTTCAGAAGTACCTACTTCAATCTGCTTAACATCAACTCTCAACTTCCTAGACTATACAACAGTATATTAATAGGAGCTCTATTTAACATCTAGTCCCTCTATATCTGTTTCAAATAGTTTTGAATTTGACCGGAAGTGTTAAATGGATCAAAGCGTTAACCGCAGCCGAATCAAACTTCTGTATAAACGATTTTTATAGCATTTAAGAGCGTTTGTGTATATTGGTGTTTACTAGATTATGCGAAGATTTGTTTGAATTATATAATTTTAACGAAATGTCTTAACGAAAGAAATTAGTGAGCATTAGGATAAGCTATACAGGATCTGCCTATGATCAAACTTTTTTTTAAATCTGTATATTGGTTTATGTATGTTTAATTTACGAGGATGGAGGGATGGTGATCTCTGTCATATTTAATTAAGTATTATTAAATTCGATACTCATTTAATAACATTAATGGTCGAAAAACTTTTATAATTAAATCTGTAATCCGCATGTATTATCCTACCGACTGCGCCAATTAATTAAATTTATCAACTAGCCGTTACAAATAAATATTGTTTCGATGCCGTGTTAGTTACATCAAAGCCGATAAACCTCGGGCAATCAAACGGTAGTTATTGTAAATCAGCCAGTACATTAAATTAAACTTTGTTTTTAACTCGTAAACTGTTTTATTGTCCCCTAAAAGTGTTCCGAGAAGGTTCTAGAAATAGATTTATGGATGTTTGTACAAGCTAAAGAAATGTTTTGGCTGTCTTAACTTGAACTTGGTTTCATTATCATCATTTTCGAGAATGCCTGGTCTTAGATCATCTTTAATGACCATTTATGTCCGCCTAGTTGCTCTCCACTTAGTAAATGTTCGAAGTCTTCGATTAACTCATAAGATTATTTTCAGCATATTCTTTAGAAACCTCTGAATTGTTCCACCCTTTAAACATTCTTTTTGCCAGTTCACTTTTAACGGAAAATCTATATATACTCCACGACTGTTTTCGGGACTATATTGTCCTGAATCAATCCTTAAGGTCGCGAAAAATTCAGAGCACTGAAAATAGAACTCTGTGCTAATAAGATAGAGCTGAAAATCAAGACACAAGTATCGAGTCAAATCTCAATTTCATATATGACAGCTCGGCACTCGATACTTCGATTTTCAACTCTATTGTATTAGCGCAGAGTTGTATTTTCAGTGCTCTGAATTTCCCCAGAAATCCTGATCTTATAGTCCCAGCCTTAGCTATTTTATCGATTTACTAGCCACCTACTGAGCCAACTAGTAAAGAAACTAATTACGAGGTAATCAGTAATAAAAGGTTTTCAAATAAAAAAGCAGATGTAGACTATAAACGTGTCAAAAATAACGCCGATGAGCTTACATCGATTACTTTAATCAATTATTCTGGAAAAACGTAGTGTAAATAAACTGTTTTAGTGTTTTACTGGCGTCTAACGGATCGTAAGCGGATTAAGGTGGATGCACACTATTGATTGAAATTCACTTTCATTTTAGTACATCGCGAATTCGCAAGCATTTTATTGTGATTCGGGAATTATTTAAATTTATCGTATTAAAAAATGTCTATCGGCGAATACTTTAACTCTACTTAAATAGTGAGGCTCTCAAGTCACTGGGTGTAATGATCCATTTATTACATTACATTAAGATTTGAAAAAAAAAAACATACCGGTTGTCTGTAAAGTCGGTTTACTGACGATAGTTGAACGTGACAACGTCAACAACAACAATATCACGTCAAAAAAAAGAACAAATATTCGCATTCAAATTAAGATTAAAAGTTTAAAAATTTGAAACCATTAGTAATTGGCATTAGTTTATTTGAACTCATTAGGATAGAAAATTTGGTCGCAGCGCACCGCACACTATGGACGTCGTAAATCGCTCACACTCGTCATGCACGCGGCTATTTCTGGACATTTAATTATCTTGCCATGCGCATGTTTCCAAGTCATGTGGTAAATTACTTCAAATAAATTGCTCTAAACTGTTTTACTATGCATTTTATAATGTTTTTTTAGAATTTTATGTACCTACCAGAAACTAATGAACGTATTTGTTTTTTAATTCTTTAAAAAATACTCATTTCTACATAACAATATATTGTTTAAAGATGCTTTACCCCGACCATTAACTTTTTCTACTTTTCCTCGCCTATATTAAACATATAATAATAAAGAATTAGATCATCAATTAGAAAAAGATGCAACTATCGACCAGTGTCTCTCGTTCTGCATTCTTGTTTAATACCTCAAAATTTCCTGTTATACACATATCCACAGTATTCACCCTGCTACTAGTTATAGTACCTTACCTTACCTCACTTTCAACACGTGTTTATAAAGTCATAGATAATTCTCGACACGCGTCTCATGTCGTCGGGTAGGGTGTTACCTCTGACGTAATACAAATTGTAAACACATTATCAACCGCGTACGAGCCGACTTAAATACTTTAAATATTAGCTACAATAACTTATCATTAACTTGGCTGGCGCGGCGCAAACTATAGACATTCTTACGATGATTTTAAGTTTTTAGAGTTTGTTTAGCATCCGTTTTTTGCAGAATAATTTATAAACTTGTAGCTGGAACTTTCAATAAAATCGATCTTGGTTATTGCAAAATTTAAAATATTATAATAAGCACGTCATAATAAGAGAAAGGGGGTAATCCTAAATATTAGAAAAGTATTAAAACATCTAAATAAATATTGATTATTATGCAATAGATGTAGAGACATTAGGAGTTTTTTACCGGCTCTTTAGAAACTTCGATTTAGGTTGTATTATTTTCGTTCACATTTAATTTTCCGTAATTATTTTAATTCAAGAACTAGAAGTGAAAATCATAATCATGATCAGAAAGAAAGATAATCAATAAATAGTTAAATATATAATATGTTTTATGTGACAATTCGTTAAAATATATACAGTACTTACCCCATCTCTTACAGATATGCTACTTATGCCATTGTAATCCAGATGTAATTTAACGCTATTATATCATTGGAAAACATTCAACCTAATTTTATCATTGGATTGACGTATCTGGTATAATGGAATTTTACTAAGGGATCCATTTCCCCATCCATTGTCCCATAGTAAAATTCCAAATGTAACTTGTCGTGTTTGCCTAATAATATGATCTAAAATACTTCAACTTTTTTATAACTTGACAATGACATTTCAGGCGAATCTATACCGTATCTTAATGCACAAGGCATACTTCATCTGAGTATAGCATTTTTCTCACTATATGTGAAAATTACCATCGTTAGGCGACTGGGATCTTTACTCGTTGTAAGTATGCGCTGGGGTCATGTCGCCACTCAAGTGGCATTTTTATGTCGCCCATACCTTATCACGGCAAACATGGGACTCGGAATTATCATGGTTTTTAAGGTTAAAGGCCTCATGTTTTGTCTGTCTTGTTTACACAGCAAGGGACAGACAAAGACAGATGGCCGTTTAAAATAGAACGTTATCAAAAAGCTATTGTATGATATTTATAGTTTGTGCAAAGGTCGTGCAAATCTACATTTGCTGCTTTCGAGATAACTTATATTATCAGTCCAATAAAGTCTTATAGAGAAAGTAGAAAGATATACAAAAAATTAAGACGCTGTGGCGCATTTTAGTGTGGCTAATCTATGTATGTCTATGGATGTCAAAATTTGAAAATGGAATGCTGCGTTCAGAGTCTTTTTTCCTCTGACAGGTCCTTTATGCAAACGAAATAAGGGTCACTCTAAAGAAACTCCGTGGCAAAATAACTCTTAACGGACTATACTTCTAACCCTTAAAATATGCATTTACAACTATTGTTTAATGCGTATACTTTTTATGTTAATATAGACTTGTAAATATTTCATGTTATAATCCTGTTGGAACTGAGACGTGGTCGACTGGTCGTACAATACTCTGTTATATTATTGGAACCAAGTTCCTTATGCCGCGTTGCGATATTGAGGCTAGGCGGATTATATTGGCACGACACTTTTCGCCACTCGAAATCACAATGTAATAACGACTATTAAGAATGATACAAAAACGACCATATCACCTTGACAATAATGTAGAATTTTGCAATTACATATTGTGACTGTTATGACTGTTACATATTGTGACTAGCTAGCCGAGCGCTTGATGTTATTACTCAGTACGGAGCCGGACTTCGCGGCGGCAACACTGCGAGCAGCAAGCAACCCCTGTCCCTATCTAAGGCGCTAGTTCCCCGCGCACTATATATACTTAGTTCAACAATTTGTTTTGTATCATCATCGTCAGCCCGTAGTGGTCCAGTGCTGGACATAAGCCTTTCCCATTTCGCGCCGCCATACCCGGTCCTCTGCCTTCCGCATCCAACCGCTTCCCGCCACTCTCTTTAGATCGTCGGTCCACCTCGCGGGAGGTCGTCCTACGGGGTGGGTTGTTCGCGGTCTCCATTCTAAAACCTTTCTGCCCCATCGGCCATCGGCTGCTCGACAAATATGCCCCGCCCATTGCCACTTCAGTTTGCTTATCCTGAGGGCTATGTCGCTGACTTTTGTTTTTCGTCTGATCTCCTGATTCCGGATTCTATCCTTCAAAGAGACTCCGAGCATAGTCCTCTCCATAGCTCGCTGAGCGACCTGGAACTTGTGGACGAGGCCTTTTGTGAGTGTCCACGTCTCGGCTCCGTAGGTAAGGACCGGAAGGACGCACTGGTCGAAGACCTTCGATTTGAGGCACTGTGTTGTTTTGTATAATATAATATATTATATCTATACAGATAAACAAAATTGAAGTGTCTGTTTGTAATTTCAAATTAACAGCTTTTATTTTCAATTAATGCATTTAAAAGTATGATCGGTACTTACAATAAAATATAAATTGTTAACATTTTTCTGTCCGTCTGTCAGTCTGTGTGTTTGTTCCGGCTAATCTCTGTAGATATATATATAATATTTCTTCCAAAATAGGCTTCAATTCTTCATTATCAACTATATATTTATATTATAATATATATATTATAACTTCGTTCCATCCGGGTGTCCCTTGACACCTCTCAAGTTTTTTATACTTATATTTATAAAGTATGTGATTCTTGTTAACTTTTCTAGTGCTTGTGGCAGAGATGTTAAGATTGTGACTTTTAGATCTGGATACGGATACAGGAATAAAATTATATCGGTTTCAGTTCCGGTTGCGGATTTAAAAAATCGGATTATCCGTTTCGGTTACGGATGGTACGGAACCAAATGGTCTATGACGAATGTAAGTAAAATGCTAATACTTATTGGCAGTTCAGGTAATCGAATGGCCTAAAAAGATAGATAGTCGGCCGGCAAATCAAATAAACATGTCATATTATACTCCGTCCATATACGAAATTATCCGATGCTACTGTAAACGTAATGGAAACAGATATATTCGGATTCGATTACGGATAGTTTTTATATATAGTATCGGTTACGATGTCGGAGCTCCATAGCATCCATGACTTGTTGTGTACGATAAATTATTGTAAATACAAAATAAGATTTAACTAGACCCAAGTTTGTCTTACATGCTACCTAGCTTCGAACTGTTCGAATGTCTATCACGCCTAACAGCCGTTAAAAGGTTTGAATGAAAATTGGTCTGGTAGTGGACTAGTGGTTCAGGCTTTGGATTTACACACAGGCTACTTTTTATCGAGGCAAAATGTACGGTTCTTGTGAGTTTCCTTTTTTGCTTACGAAGTCGTGGGCTACACCCCATGTATATATATATACACATAGGCAATATACTTAGCTACTGAAAGTAGCAGGTTAATTTATTTATTTATATTATTTTCTTTTATTTTATTTGGTTAAAATTAACTAGAGATCGCTCTGTGGTCGAAATTAGCCCATAACAATTCATATAATTTCTAAATCTGAACTCTGGGTGGGTTCTCTTCCTCTTAGATAGAATTTATAGTAAATGTTGTGACAGATAGACAAATGTCAACATGAAGTAAAATTGTACCTATCAAACGCACGGTAGTGTGTGTTAATAATAATCTGAGTTAGTGTGTGTTGTTGTTATTTTTTATAATATGTATTTCTAAGTATATTTGAAGTAATATAGCTTTTTGCGCTTTGATTTGCGCGCTTTGCGCGAAATCTGACCGGTAAATTGAAGTTTATCTGAAGGAAGGTCTTCACATAAACTTCAATTTACCGGTCAAATTTCATACACCTCCTCCACGCAATTCTCTTTAAACTGTACTGCAAGTTTTTGCTTCACTCATTAAGATAATCAACTAGCTTTTGGCCGCGGCACCGCCCGCGCAAATCCAGTATGCCACGGTAACACCGTTCTTTTACGGGATAAAAAGTAGCATATGTGTCTAATCCAGAGCCTAAACTACTACCATACCAAATTTAATCGAAATCCGTTCAGTAGTTTTTGCGTAAAAGAATAACAAAACATCCATCCATCCATCCTCACAAACTTTTATAATAGTAGTAGGATATTAATAACTGGCAATGTAGAAACGAAACTCGATGATTCCAAACGTGTTTCAAATTTCGAATAAGGAATCATTCTTAAACAAACATGGCTAACGCGTTGACTCATGTACACGAACAAATGTTATCACTCTACTTTTGTTTGTTTCTCGAATATCATCCGAGGGTTAGTTACCAAACTCGCTGGTCTGTTGACAAGTTCATGCTACTCACATCTAAGGGTCAGGTTAAACTGGACACGACCATGTTCCTTCTCGCCTTTTCAGAGTATAAAAAGTTCATTGGGATTTTGGTCTTTATGTTTCTGTCTGTAGAGTTGAAATTCAATGGCATTCGCAGCTTCCGTTAGTCATAAAAAATATATTTTCTAATTTTTATAATATTTTACACTATTTAAAATTATAACACGTACTTAACTAAAGTAAAAACCAATTTACGCCTATAATATAATCATTTATTTAACCATCACAAAGATCAAATTAGCAAATAAAACCTATTTTAAACATAATTTTTCAAACTACATAATTGTCTTTTTTGAAGTTTATTGGAACGCACCGCTGCACGCTGCCACCATTTTTAAAAGAAAATTGAACAGTTGACTAGTTTATAAAATGTATAGTAATATTATATTTCTTAATTGTTAAACATTAAAGTTGATATAAATTAAAAGTTATCAATTTTCTATGATAACATTTAACCTAGTTTTGTCTAGTTTCTAAATCTCGGTTTAATAGATAATAGAAAGGTCAAAGGTGGTGTTTAATTACTAAGAAATCCGCTGCCCGTGTCTGTCTGTCACTAGGCTGTATCTCATGAACCGTGATAGCTAGACAGATGAGATTTTTGCAGATGATGTATTTCTGTTGTCACTATAAGAATAAATACTAAAAACAGAATAAAATAAATATTCAAGTGGGGCTCCTTAGCCCTTTTGTACGGAATCCTTCGTGTGCAAGTCCGACTCGCACTATTAATTAGTTATCCAACAACTTTGTAGGCTAAAATGCTGGGCTACATTTTTAATATTACTTCTGTCCAAAGTATGAAATCACAGACAGCATTTCGTGGAAAAAATATTGAAATCTATAAATAACATGTCATACTAGAGATGTGTCGTTTGCCGATGTAAAGTTATATTTAAAAGTTCTGTACGACCGCCGACAGATTCGTCTAACCACTTTTCGATCTTACTACTTGGGAATAGGGTTCAAAAGTGGCGCCTACACTGGATCTGTCGGCGACTGTACGTTCTATATTTGAAATTGGAATGATGCGAATTATTGGTGTGCGCGTTGAAAAGCCGTTAAGTTTTTAAATGCTCGCCGATGACTGCATGATGGATTGACACTTTATTAAACTTTTTAAACATTGTTATATGTAAACTTGAGTATTAGTAATAGATTTATAATTTAAAACGAGTAGCCATACTTTTTTTAATAATCGTATGATGCAATGGACTCGACGTGTTCAGCCATTAATCTTCATCAACACCAGTTATTTTATCGTCTGTCTAAAGTGGTTTATTTTACGCAGCGAAAATTAATTTCTCGTTAGTTTTGATGAAACTGAAGAAGTTGGATTGTAAGGCCTTGTACAGACACAGGGGAAATTGCGCGATTCAAGTGCTTAATCCGCGCGATTTTGAGAGTTGCACAGTGTTTTAAAAGCCCAAAAAATAATTTCGTAAAGATTAAATAAAAAGAAATGCTAGAGTAAACAGACTTACAGACTTGATAAAATAATATTATAACTGAATTACATGCTCCATTTATATCCCCATAAATTGAATATACAACCATTGATTGTTGTAAAGCCAGTAATTTTCAAATATTATTTTTAAGAAATCGGTCCGAAGAAAAACGGATTTTTAACGACACATTATACATACCTCCGGACTTAGACTCACTAGACAATTGGGAATTCTCCTCTCGCATTTCTTTAGATCTAATCTTTACGAAACTGTAATAAAAAGAACATGCCACTTTTAGGTTTTTTTAAACACTGTGCGTTGTAATATCAACGTTTTTGTAATGATCTGCGTGTGATTGATACGCACAGTTCTCTACCGCTCGGTTTTTGCTGTGTCTAAACAGGGCCTAATAGTAGATTAGAAACTGACAGGACTTATTTATTAATGTTGTTACAGATTTTATTGTAAGACTTAGTTTTTTTCACAACATTCGCAAGAAAAGGAGCAAAAAAGTGGGTCAAAAACTCGACTGATTCGTCGAAATATTCATGACTTGCGCAGTTTCACCGACGTAATTATCATTTTAAAAATGCAT
The DNA here is from genome assembly GCA_963565745.1 of Phengaris arion. Lineage (NCBI taxonomy): Eukaryota > Metazoa > Arthropoda > Insecta > Lepidoptera > Lycaenidae > Phengaris > Phengaris arion. The sequence goes on from OY751448.1 coordinate 4,755,492, forward strand.
ACAAGTTAATATTTTCTGAAACAAAATTCATGCATGATTTGTGTACCATTTCTGTATGATAAAAACTGAGAAAAAAAGTTTTTCACCTGCCCAAAACACGACCGATCATTATGTTAATAGGCTTACATAATACGAACAATTATAAGCCTTATATTGAAAAACATTGAATTTAAAACGCATAAAAAGTCAGCAGCTTAAATGCTAGGTATTGAATTTTTACCATTTAAACGAAATTAACACTTGACGTTAACTGTGTGAATCTTTTTTTCCCTTCGCAAGGTCAAGCACTTCCGACCTTTCGGATCGGGATGGAAATGAAATATGCATCGTTTCCCCGTTCAACAAGGGACCTTGTTATGAGCGGTGAAAGTGTCAAAATTGCGTAACCGTGGAAGTGCGAGTTACGCCCTGTTAAGCCGCCCTCCGCTAACGAGATGGAACGAGATGTGAATATATTTTTTAATGCGAGGAAGAGAAGCACGAACTCTCGAAAAACACTTGTGAGATAACAAAGGCTGTTCTGAGAAGACGTCCAATAATTTGTCTTTTTAATTTTACGATGGACTGCCATGGCTTTTAAATAATAGTTTTTTTCTATAACCCGACCCTGTCCAAGTCCATTATTGGAGGTATCGGTACTTATCGGAGGCTTCCCTGAAATTCTTAACGGTGCATTGTTCCCCAAAATTATGCTCAGTAACATTTATATACGTAGCAGCTTGAGGAAAATATATTATGAGACACTTAAACTCAATATGTAGTAAATAAGCTACAGCCTAACTGCTTACTATAAGTATCTACGCATTGTAGAGATTTAATAAAAAAAGCCTTAAGATTTTAATCACAATCACAATACTGTCAATTATTTTGACATATCAAAATGACAGTTTGCCATAAAATTATTACATCTGTAATTGGAAACTCAGGCCAAAGTGTCACTACAATCGTTTAATATTCCACGCAGTAAAGTATAAAATTAAAAGGGTCCGAGAAACCGGTCCTCTATCGGTCGAGTTGTAAAAAGCTCATTCCATATAATATTACACATTACAACCCTGAGAATGATCGACCAATCATTAAAAGGAATTCGAAAAAACGCAATTCGATTTTTAATTGTTTCGACTTGATGGTCTTGATGTTTGGAGTTCTGGACCGTTTGATGTTACGTGTTTTATTTTAAAAGGCTAAAGAGTATAATAAACTTAGCTTAGATATAATAATATTATACAATTTAGGTGTTCCAAATGATATACATAATTTTGTAGCCATTTGAAAAAATATATACAAATGGCCTGTTTCACAATCTTCTAATAATTGTCGCCTGTCGGATAGCTTATTCGGAAGTTTCGTCGCTTGCTTTATATCTAGCGACAGAGATAAAATATGCGAATAAGCTATCTGTCACTTATCCGTAAATTGTGAAACTGTCCCTAATACATAGCTTCCGGATTTTTTGTCACCGGATTTCGGTGACGGTGGCCGGTTTCATTGAAACCAGGCCAGCTACGCAGGAGTTATTTTTCAGTGCCCAGTACACAAGAGCACTCTCTCTTCCTTTACTCTCGAAACCCAGTGGGACGGAGAGACTGACACGACTGGCGAGAGATCAGAATGACTGGTGAGGCCCTAATAATAATATCAAAAACCCATTAATTATTCACATGTGTCACAATTCGTAATTAAAAAATAAGCATTTAATTGATCATTAGCGTGTACGCGTGTTTTTTTTTATTTTGTTCATGGTTAGTGTGGCAACCCCAGCACGCGGCCGGAACTCTGTAATGAGCGATTAGTGTTGCCAGTTACGGATAATGCCACTAATAGTTGGGGTGTGAGGTCAATGGGGATTTTTTTGTAATGTAAATGCTTACAAGATAGCAACAGGTTTGGGGTTGGGGTTGGGTTTGAATGTTGCGTGCGCTATCGCCGATAAAACTGTCAAAATGACAGTTTATATACGAAGATGTTTTTATTAATTTGTTGCAGAAAAAAATCCTATTGTAAGATTTATAAGTTCTCCATTATTTTAACCTAAGGTTATTTATCATAATCTAATCTAAAGCTTCTTCGTTCGATTTTTAACCCTCGAGGTAAACGTTATAAATTTGCGTGTGTCTTTGTGATTGTGGCATCGTAGCTCCCAAACGGATGTACCGACTTTGATTTAAATTTATTCGTTTGAAAACTGATCATGAGTGCATGAGCATGATCAAGAGTGTTCTTAGCTATAATTCATCATTATCGGCTCGCTGATTCGGGGGTTACTTAATAATAATCCGAAGCTTATTTTTTACACGACTACGGTGAAGTCAAAAGGAAGGGTTATGAATTTGGCAGTCTATGTATATATGTTTGTTCCACCATAACGCCAAAACTACTGATCCGATTGGAATGAGCTAATGAGATGTCAATAGATTCGTAATGATGGGGTAACATGGGCTATATAATTTACGGGGTTATAGTCTTTAACTTTAGGTTATTTCTAACCCAAAGAAGTCCAAATCTAAACATAAATTAATCAGAGTAAAGTTTTATTGACGGACCTCGAAATCCCACAAATTCCTAACCACTTGAAGTCCGTCTAATTACTGAGAGCTAACAACGAGCGCTAACTGAAAAAGCTGTACTCACACTTGTGAACGGTTAGCAAAAGAAACACAGAATTAAAAAAAATATGTAACCCCGAATTGTGAAGCAACGAGCGAGCTGATGATCAAATATAACTAACAACACTCTCGAAAACAACACTCTCACAAAATAAAAAAATCAAAATCGGTTCAACCGTTTGGGAGCTATGATGCCACGGACAGACACACAGACAGACACGTCAAACTTATAACACCCCTCTGTTTTCGTCGGGGGCTAGAAAATGGAAAGAATCAAGACAGTTTTGGTTTACTGCGACACGTCGAAAGCTACACTGTCATTTGCGTATTTTACAGGTGGTTAATATATTATTAGTTTCTTTTTTTTCTCTTTTTTGTTTTGCATAATTATATATAATGCTAAGCATTAGCATAAGCATAAGGTTCAATTCACACCGAAATGAAACGATACGCGACATAGCGCTGCATTTTAAAGATAGCTATTCAAAATTGAACTTTATTCATTCCACTAGAAGACACACGTTTCATTGTTAGTTCGAATGTCCGGATATGGCAACCAGTTGCACCGCGCTGCACAGCGCATGTGCAGTTTATGACTGAAGTCATATGAAAGGTTTATCTTTTTGTGTAGAGAATAAAGTTCAATTCTATCTTAAAACTGTAGCGACGCGAAGCGTCGCGTATGGTTGCGGTGTAAACTGACCCTAAGCCTAAAGATCTCTACTAATACTCATAGCGATCTCAAACTGAGAGGTAAAAACAAAAAAGACAATGTTCGATTTTTGTGCTGACGCTACCCGAAAAAATGTAAAGGAATGATAATATTTGTTCGCGTGTAAACACAAGTCCGGTAGCGTCGGCAAATATGTCTGTTTGTCAGTCTACCTGGGGGCGGTCGGCTACGAAATAAGGATTAAATAGTTCTACTTAGTATTTTACGAGTCACGTTTGGTAGTAAAATAATCGGTGGATAGAATGTGGCCTATATCACTTGAAACAAGTTTTCACTCTGCCTATGCCCTATAACGTGGAGTCAATACTAATGGCAGCTTGCACTAAAACGAAACGATACGCGACGCAGCGCTGTATTTTCACAATAGTACCTAATTCAAAATTGAACTTTATTAAGTACACAAGACGTTTCATTGCAACCGCCCTACGCTATGCAGAGACTACTTACAGTTTGACATTCGAATTTATATTTATACATAATTGCAATAAACTTATCTTAAAAATGCACCGTCGCATCGCGTGTCGGCTCGTTTCGAAATAAGTAGCCTATGAGTTACAAGAATTAAATTTTAATACTCCACGTAGCCAACATAATACCTACATATTACCTACAATATTATAACAGTAAATAGATAAGAAGAACGGTGTTATAACCTATAGTTGTGTAGGTAAAGCAGCTATGACGTGTCCCTGTAACTTTTCTTGGCAAAATAGTCGATGATGCCATCAATCAATCAAACATATATTTTGACGGACAGACATATTCTTTATTAGATGTGCATAAATTAAAAACGCTTCTTAGAATCGAGAGAACTTAAATTATATTATTTAAAGTTTTATCTTTTTCTCTACATGGTTATTGTAAAAAATTGAATATATATTATGAATGGAATTTATTAATGAAACAATAATCAATATATGCTTAACGGCCGAATATTATAATATTTATGCTTATCAAAATTAAGAGCCCACCTATTCACAGGCTGTCGCTGTCTCTGCTAGCCGAAATGACAAGGACAGCATGTGGCTTGAGCGTCACTTAATTTAACTATCGTTCCCATATTATAATTTTTTTAAGTAAGACTTATAATTTTTTTATAAATCATAGCAGCAGGTCCAAAATGGCCACATTAAGTGAATAATCGTATTATGAAACATCTTCTATTGAATTCTATAGATGCATGCTGATCATCATAGCTGTTTAGGGCCGTTCACATTTTACCCAACTGGACATACGTGTGTCCAGTTGGGTAAAATTAATAAAGCACTGTACACTACACGTTAGTTATTTTGAAAACTAAAAAGTATTATCTATTTCGGCCCAGCATGACAATAATTTGTAAAGTCGAGAACGAGATATCGTCAGTACTCATAATATGATGTGAGAACATGGATATCTAAAAACTCAACATTGGATGTGACATTTTTAGGTTTTGTCCATAAAATACATTATGATCAAATGAGGCATAAAAACAATGGTAGTAACGCATTTACCTAAAATAAAAAAGTAAACAGATTTTTTAATTTTATACTAGTTCAACACATTTTGAAATATCAAGTTACTTCAAACTTATTAATTGCAAATTAAACAATTTTATTGCCATTTTGTTTATATTAATATAATATATCCTATAACGACAGGTTCATGTTACATAAAATACCCCGTGGGGCGAAACTGACTTGCAAATGAGGTCGCGGGTTCGAATTTCACTTGACATTTATGTTTTATCACTAATTAGTTTTCAATGTTTATAGATATAGATAAATATAAATAATAATTAATAAACTATTATATTATCTGCAGGAATCTTTTCCATAATTTTACAAAGTACCATAGCTTCAATTCAAATAGTAATTTTGACTGGAAACGTACTTGTAAACCTGGTGTGGTATCCGTTAGCGGCGAAAAGTGCTTACAGTCAGGCGATCTGTCTGCTCGTTTTTCGGTATAAATGCCGTGTCCAAAACTATGCCTGCTTATGTTGGTTTTAACTTAAATCTGCCAGTCATGCACCCTAACGAAGGTTCACCATTTTGTTTTGGTCCCATTGTTGTAATGTTTTGGTAGTATTCCCTTTATTGCCAGCTCCTTTCAAATGTTTTCGATGTTCTTGGTTTTGAGGGTTTGTGAAACCTTTGAAAAGCTTTGATGTGAGCTTAATTTTTGTAATGCTCGAAACATAATGTTTTCGCTAATAAACTCACGAGCTGGAGCAAAATACATGCGTATACAAGAATTTTTAAAGAAATACTTATTACATTGTAATTAGTTAAAAAATTGTAGATACAGTTAAAACTGATTATAAAGACATTCAAGTGACTGATAAATTATGCTCGTAATAGCCGATAGTCGTTAAATCGATGTCAAAATGTTCATATTTTAACATGACTGACCTCAACACTTCGTCGTACCCTGTTTGTCGTTATAAAAGGTTTTCACTGTAATACATACTTTTTTCAATCCTACTACTATTATAAATGCGAAAGTTTGTGAGGATGGATGGATGGTTAGATGGATGTTTGTTCCTCTTTCAAGATTCAAAAACTACTGAACAGATTTCGATAAAATGTTGTATGGTAGCAGTTTAGGCTCTGGAGTCTGGATTAAAACATTGGCTACGTTTTATCCTGAAAAATTACAGCTATCCCGTAGGATACTGTATTTAAGCGAGCGGAGCCGCGGGCAAAAGCTAGTAGATGAATATGTGTGGTTTACAATTTACAAGTCTATGAAATCCTTACCTACTGTACTGACTGTACCACTACACCCAGTTAAATAAAAAAAATATCTTTATCTACAAAATGTTACGTAACATGTAGGAGATGCGGTTTTTGTGTCCCTTTCAAATTTCGAGTGTAATGCATGCCAGACCTGAGCACCCTCAAGAGGTCTGGGACTCCTCTTAGGACCAATTTGCGATAAAAACCCCTTTTTTCGTCCTAACCATTCAATGTGCCCAAGTGGTTGGTAATTGCTTGATTTTGTGAATTTCCTCTTGACATTTATATTCTAGAACCGCAGTAATGATGATGATGGATGGTTTTCTCTCAAACATTTAAATTTACACAACTTCTACTTTCGCCATTTCAAATTTGTATTGTTGAAGCATTTTTAACCCCCGACGCAAAAAGAGCGGTGTTACAAGTTTAACGTGTCTGTCTGTCTGTTAGTGGCATCGTATTTCGTGTTATAGTACTTCGATTAAGACGCGTTTTTTTTTTGTTTGATAGCTAAGCGTGATCGAGAGTGCTCTTGGCTTATAATTCATCATATCACAAATATTTTATGTAGGCTCATTAATAGCCTCGTCGCCTAAAAAATTTTTTTTCGTCTATTCGATGTAACACAATATGTTAATAAACAATCTAGAACCCATTTTCGTATATCTTAAAAAATAACGAAGATACAAACAATTTAAATTTAAAATATGAAATGGAGCGATATATCGGCCTGTGACGTAACAAATCGTTTTGCGGAGAAACGGATGGGCATTTTTTTTATTTGTTTATATTTTTTAATCGCGTCAATCTAAATACCTATTTCTTTAAGATTTATGTATCTTTAAACAGCAATTTTAATATTTCATTTATAATATTATATTGATATTCCACACTAGGCAACATCCCTATTATAATATTGTTCGTACATATTTTGGTTATCATTTTGAAATAAAGTTTCTGAAATATATCCTACTACTATTATAAACGTGAAAGTTTGTGAGGATGGATGAATGGATGGATGTTTGTTACTCTTTCAGGCACAAACTACTGAACGAATTTTGATGAAATTTGGTATGGTAGTAGTTTAAACTCTGGATTAGCTCATAGGCTACTTTTTAACGAGAAAAAGTACAGTGATCCCGTGGGATACTGTAATCACGCGGGCGGAGCCGCGGGCATAAGCGTTATAATAATTTAAAGAATATTTTCAAGGAACAAACAGAAAAAAATGACAAGTAAATAGTAAATCGATTTCAATATCTGTCTGCATAATATTGCATGTTATCTAAATCCCCGTCCTCTGTGATTAAGGATGTGTTTTTGTCCCCATAATCCGCGCCTTATCTGTCCCCAATCCCCATACAATATTTGGGGCCAAAGTAACTGACGTTTACAAGAAGTGGCGTTGATTTTTATCGATTTTACGAAGAATTTGAGCATAAAGGACTTAGATCATAAAGGAAAAAAATCATATGTTTGTTTGTGTTTTTTAACTGTTGCGATTCAGTGTATAATTTCGTTTTTTTTTTGTGCTGATTTAAGAACATGGCATATTTAATTTAGAAATCAAAAAAAAAAAATCAATCGAACATTTTAAACCATATCAAATCTCTGTCTACGAGATTCAGAGACCTTTACAGCCTTATCTTTATCTGTGTCGTACATTTTTTGTTTTTAATTTGAAAGGTAAATAAAGGTAAACAGAGTTTGCCCATCCGGTGTTTTTGTTTGGCGGAACTAAAGGACGTTTAAGGGTCCAAAATCCTTTATAGTAATGATATTGTTGGTATTGTAAATAATAATAAGAATTACATAGATAACAATTACTTATTGACCCGGTGATTTATTTGTTTGGGGCAATCGGTAATTTTTTAGTATTTTGGCGTTCAAACTCTTTTGATTTTATTTAGATTTATACAGTCAAATACTCGTAGTCGTAGGTAATATGGGCAGTTTTAAAAAATGTAAAAAAAATACAGATTGATGAACTTCAATACTGAGAAACAATGGTGTGGCAAAAAATGGGCCAGACTGGCTATTTTAAATGATTTATGGATATTCCAAAGTAGCTGATAACTTGTAAAATGAGCCAAAAGTAACAAGACACCCATACACGCCCCGTTGGGTACAAGGGCAATTACTACTGGACCCAGAAACTCCGAAAAAATATGTCCGTTTTCGCCCATTAGTTATAATTAGGCGATTTGTATGCTCTAGTGATCTTTTTATATGGTTTTGACTTAATATAACCGCACCGGAAACGGTATAAATATCTAGCATCTAGGCTATATTAGTTTTTCACTCAAAATAACTGCGCAGGACAAAGTTTCAATATCCGATATTGGCCGTAAATGATTTTCGATAGATCAGATCTACAGTTTTCTGTATTGAAAAAGAATTTTTGATGGTTGGATAAAAAAACACAAATAAATCCCTGACTAATTTGTGTCTCGAAGCGTAGACAAACATTTTTAGAACCATGAATGTAACCAGTGAAGGGAAACGAACGGTTATCCTTAACAAGGTTTTAATACCAGAACTGTACCACGTGGTGTCAGATCCCGAACGGCGCAGGCGCCATAAATACAGAGCCTCGTCTGCGCGGGCGCAGGTACGCCCGCCAAACGAGATTGTTCCTTTTTTGAAAAAAAATAAAATCAACCGTATCTAATTTCAACCCTTGAGTCAATGTGTTAAGGTTCAAATTCGAACGCGCGAATCGCGACTCCATTTCCATAATTCACTTTGGGCTTTCTCGCTTCTGAAATAAAGCTCCTTTTACGGAGCGATGTTCCCTAAGTAATAAAAACGTTGATTATGCATAAGGAGCTGTATTGTTATGGCATACGGTGTTTTTTTGTTTGACGGGGCTAGCTTTTTTCTCGTCATACCAGATTTTGGTGTTCTTTTTGTGTTTTTTGTGAGCTGGACACGGCTACGGTGGGTGTTTTGCGGGGTCAGGAGATAATAACTGTAAATTATCATCGTTTGCTTTATTGAAATTCGCTTGACGTGTTCTAATGGCCAAACTCGGCCATAACGTTTTACGGCAAATTTTTTGGTGACAACCTTGCAAGCAAAATAAATTGGGATAATCCTTTGAGATCAGCTGTTACATTTTGATTAAAATTGTTAGTAAGTATAAAGGTTTTATAAAATAAACAACTTTGGAATTACTTATCAAATCTCCAATACTTTTATGCACCACAGTGCTAAGAACACCAGCTGAATAATATTATATTGTATGTTGTTATTTTAGAATACGCACTTAAATTATGTACCTACCAACCAATGCCTATTCTACTAAAAATCCTATATAAATAAGAAAGCAAACAGGCCAATCATTTGATAGTACCAGAATCAAACTAACTAGCTTGGTTCCCAATCACCTAGACAGAGACAGGGCATGATCAGCGTAGGCGTGAACGAGATAGGTGCCTGTAGTGCTAATGAGACGGGAGGTCTCTAATTGCGTGTAAACAGAATCGACATAATAATACCTATTCTGTAGATTTATAACTTGTAACGAGAATCGACGTTCTAATTTTAAATTATTAGGGTTGTGACTTTTTTTCTTTTATGCTTACTGGTTAGGATTTATAACGGGCTAAGGGTTTGGGTCTTTCGAATCACAATATTATCGGGTGGCAAATCGTGACCTTATGGTCTGTATTCTTCGTGACTCAGCTTAAAGTGGCGAAGGCTGGTTCTCCTTCATAGGGAAGCCCTAGCCTGTATAGTAGGTAGGGATTTGGATGAGGGTTTTCAAAACGTAAGTGGTAAGTAAAGCCGTTAGGAATGGGGCTATAGGAAACCCACGCTACTGATGTCTCCTCTTGCCTCTCGTCAAAAATCTATCGACCTGCACATTGCATAAGATCTGCACCATCTACTTAAAATTTATCATATGTTTCCAATGCCTAGATATTTTTAAGCTTCTTTTCTACTTTCTCTGTGGACAATTACAACACAAAAATATTTTCAACATCAAGTGCGACTTGCAAGTGATGATAATCTCACACGCATTAATCTCATTCAACGGTGACGTCACTAACTACTATTTATCTTCGAAATTCGTGACCGAGAGAAAAAAAGGGCAAGACCCGTGTTCTGAGAAGCGGACTTGTTAGTGCTAGCCTGGACGAAATAACAGACATTCATATTAATTTTGCCTCTCGTTATGTTTGGATTAGTATAGTATTCTATATTTGACTTGGAGCTCTATTATAATTGTATTTTGTTATGTTTTAGCAATTTCTTAAAGACCTTCTACTGCTTTGAGTAATGCAAAAGCGCGTCCAGTTGACTGTATCATGAAGGTTATCACGTTATCACGTTATTTAAGTTTTAATATCTGGGTACTACTTTAAAAATAGTGGGTCCATATGATAACATAAAATTTTCATTCATTTTCGACACACGTGAGTCAAGTCTTTCGAGTCCAGTTGGCAAACTTGTCATAACAATAATATTATAATGAACTAAAAACGTTCTATCATCTGCCAGATACAATTAGGTATAAGGTATAAACCCACTAATGAAATTACTCGTTGACCCGAGAATTAGCGTGGGTCAATAGGTAATTTAAAATAAACTTCGAGGAAAAAATGCTGTAGCAAATATGTTTATTGATAAAATCTGTAACTTACTTTTGACCCGCATGGGGACAAGTTTTCGTGGGAGAGCCACGCTTTGGCATGAATGGGCCGGCTCGACGGGTAAATACCACGGCTTCACTTAAAACCGGCGTGAAATAACGCTTGCTTTGTGTTTCGCCGAGTGAGTGAGGTTACCGGAGGCCCAAGGGGGGTTGGGGATTTAAAGGACTGGGAACGCAAGTCGCAACACCAGAGGAGTTACGAGTGTAACTCCTCTGGTGTTGCAAGTGTCCATGGGCGGCTGTAATCGCTTACCTTCAGGCGATCCGTCAGCTCGTTTCCTGGTTTATTTTATTTAAAAAAGTTGTGTTTTTAACAAGTGTGATCGCGGAAATTCAAAGATTAGAAGTTTCATCATATATTTGTACGCATTAGGTATAAATGACGTCAGGCTTACGATGATAATATTCAGAGTAATGAAAATACAGTAGAATAGTAAGTAGATCGAAGTGTCGAGTGTTGATCTGTCATATTATATGACATTGACATTTGACTCGCGACTTATGTGTTCGATTTTCAGCTCTGTCGTATAAGCGCAGAGTTCTATTTTAAGTGCTCTGAATTTTCCCCGGCCTTACGGATTCCGGACAATACAGCCCCAGCCTCAGTGGCTTAATCTCAGAAAATTGTAAACATGACGAATTTCCGAATATCAATTAGCTAAACAATAAATTTCCTCGCCTGTATTATTTTAAATCTTAAATAAAAAGGCGTATCAGATGACAATAAAAATGCAAATTCCAACAAGCTCGTCCATAAAAGTCCAAAAATCATTCCGAGAAACGAATAATCGAAGTGAAATCGTGGACGAAAAGAGCTGAATTAATTTGTATTGAGTTTGAGTATGGTTCGTACCACTTTCGTGGGTACCAAATATAACGGACTCGGGTGATGGATTGGGGAACTACCATCCGGTATTTTATATTGGTATTCTACCTATCCGGTAGAAGAGCGTCCGGTGCCTCGGATTGCTCTCCCGGAGGAATAGCAGCAGCATCGACAGGTTGCTGCGATGGTTCTGCTGATGAATGCAGATGCCGCTTACTGGGCCGCTGCTGTTCTCGCTTAGGCGGGTCCGGCGGCCCAGCAACAAGCGGAGGAGGAGGCACCTTGGGGTTTCTCCTGTATATCACGCACCCGGGAGAGTCCCACGCACCGATGTACCCAATCCGCCAAATTAAAAAATATCGGTTGTCTGTAAAGTCGGTTTACTGACGATAGTTTAACGTGACAACGTCATAAGAAATGAGTCATGTTTAGCGAGGTAACGCCGGTAACGCATGAGTCATGTTTTTTCGTGCGTGCAGCCGGCTCCATCGAATTATAAGACGTTATCACGTCAAAAATAAATAATTACTTGATTGTACTCATACTAAGCGGACTTTACAAATCGCCTGTATGTAATGGATATCATATATAAATTAATAATGATTAACTTTAATAAAATATTTCCGTCATGATTTCAATTGACACTCAAATTATTTTCATTAGATTTTTGCAGTGACCCGTCACTATTACTAAACTCTTTTATCTAAACGCACCAACTACCTTTTAAGACAAATTATCTATTTTGTTTTTGGTTAAAATTTCCCGGGGTTCAACCCCTTGAACTCACAATAGTAAATGTATGACAGTGTGTTAGTATGCTACTAAATTATTTTATCAAATATTGTAGACTTCGAAACTTAAGGTCGAACCTGCTAATTAAATATTACAATAATATAGATTCGTCTATACGTATTTTATATGTTAAAACAGAAAAATGGTATTCTTATAAACGTCAAACCAACGCTTTAAGCGTTTTGATTGGTCCAAACTCCAAAAATCCATTTATATCGAGATATCAAGACGATCCATTTATAATTCATTAAGAGTAAATTGAAAGTCTCAAATTCGTTAAAAAAAGTTAAATTCGAGAATTCTAGTATCACCACGGGACAATAGTAACTTATTTTTATATACTTATTTATTTAAACAAAAAAATAATTAAGATTAGTAATTGTAACTAATAATAATATGTGCGGTCGCCGATAAACACGGTGTACCCCTTTTGGACTTTATTGCCATAGTAATATCATCGAAATGTATTAAACCGGGTCTGTCGCCGACTGTAGATTTATAAGCAGTCGGATAGTATTAAGTTTAATGTCTATTTTCAAACCTTTTCCGCCAATAAGGTGTCTTTGTTTTAACCTCCAAAAAGTTAGTGTATTGCATTCTGAAGCCCACACACGCTCGACTTCGTACTGAGAACAAAAGGATTAGATTGCCAAGCTGCTCGCCGAGCGTGTGAACATGATCTACGGCTGTGTGTATCTCTTGTTCACACAATGCAGTGATAGTTGATACGTTATCAATTGAGTCGATATCGATCATCGATGGATTAGGAGTTTGATTAACTTGTAGCACTTCGGAACTTGTGACAACAGAGCCTCAATTCCCGTATTTTAAATATACTTTCATTTTACTTTGATTGTATTATAAGTGAACCGACTGGTTGTCACAAACTGACTTTGTGAAGTTTGGACCAATCAGGATGCGTTTGACGCTGGTTTAACGTTTACGAGAATACCGTTATTCACTTTTAGCTTTATTGTAATCGTATAATTGCAGGTTTTATTTAACGGAATTGACCCTCGAACCAAAAATTATTTTCACTTCCAAAAATCTAGAAAATCTTCCAGTATAAACAATAAAACTGCCTGATTACTTCAAAAACCTTTCTGAGAGAAAACTTAAAAGAGAGTTACATGGATGGCTACTTAACAAAACATATTATACAATCAATGAATAGTTTAATGATCTAATAGATATCATGTAACATTCAAACGTTAAAAATGACACTTCATTATATTTTATTAATTTAATTTGTATTTTGACTATATTATTCATTAATGTAATTATAACAATCATTTCCAATCTATTAAATATTATAATCTAAAATAACTTTTAAATAACTATGAAAAACTGAAAATATTTGCACACTATTTATGTAGTAGAATATGTCGAACTCAATAAAATATTCAAACACCTACTGTACCATATTCTTGGCAAATAAATGAATTTTAATTTTGAATTTTGAATAAAATACATATAAACACCCTTCTGTTTACGCCGGGGGTTAAAAATATTCAATTGGAACTAATAAAGATACTAGAGACTAGAATATTAAAAAAACTAATTGCTTATTAAAAAAATGTAACGGTATAGTTAACAATAAAACAGTTGCGCAAAGTGTAAAAGAGTTAATTAAGAAAAGGTCAAACGTTCAGTTTAAAGTCGTTGTTACTTTTGACTAATGACACCTGATTAAGTTATTCCCATAATTAAATATTTTTAAACCACAGCGGTCATTTGATATGCTTAAATCGGACAATGTTTTGTGAAACAATGCTTGCTATCTGTCGTTTTATTATCGACTAGCTCTTGCGCGCGACATCGTCCGCGTGGATCACTATTGCATCCCTGTGGGGGGTATACCGTGTGTATTTCGTATTATAATCCATTTTTAACGGATTTCTTCATCATAATAACTATCTCCGTGCCAAAATTCATCTCCATCTGTTCAGATGTTGATATTTCACGATACAAACTTTGGACCCCCACTTCACCCCTGTACGAGATTCAAAAACTGTAAAATACATAGATAATAATTTGTATTTATTACCTTTTATATATATAGAAGATGTCAAAATAGGTAGGTAATATTGTTGGACATCACAATGCCACAAATATTTTCATGCATGTCGAGATCTCAAATAACGCCGAAATCCCCAAACATGTAATTGTAAGGAGTCGGGAGTTGTGTTCAATACTTTTGGGTGCAGGGTATACCTTGGTGCAAAATCGTACTCTTTGGTAACATATTATTATATGCTAATACTTCAGAAAAAGTCGAAATCACTATATGTGTCTATATAAATTTAGAGGAGTTCCCTCGATTCCTAATAGATTCAATAATCAGGTCACCACTTTAGTGACAACAGGACCCCTTGCAGCAAAAAAAAAAAAAGAATTTTGAAAATCGGTCCATAGACGGCGGAGTAGGTAATCGTTAAACATGGAAAAAACTTTAGAATAGTCTATTATCAATATTCATGAACCTGGCCAAGTTTGTGTCGGTATTCGCACATTTAGTGATTAAATAGAGATATTTTATCAAAACAGTTTCAGGCATTATTCTTCACCCGTCTACAAATCTACATAAAGCTATTTTTAACTTTATATATATATATATATATATACATATAGTAGATATGCTAGCTGCAACTATGTTTAATACCTACCTACGCGGAACGACCAGAAACTGAACTCTTTTATGTCGCCTAAGATACTCCTTATAGCATCAGCTATTAGCCAAAGTGTCATCAAAATCGGTCAATGTGTTTTAGAGATTGGCCGGAATAAACAGATAAGCAAAGATTTAAAAACTTGTACATACATATATGCATTACTACATATATAAATTTTATCAATTAGTTGGTTTTTTTATTATTTTTTATTTTCATTAATATTTCATTTTATAGTTTAGACTTAGATAATAATTTATTTAACTAATTTTAAAATGTTTTTTGTTTTTATGTATTATGTGAACCTTTTATGTTTATAATAATGTACATACTAATATTATTTGTTTGCATTGAACAGGCTCTGTAACTACTGGACCGATTTTGATGAAATTTGGCACAGATATAGAGTGGACGGGGAAGGACATGGCTTTCATTGCATTATTGTCGCGGCAAAATGCATAGTTCCCGCGTGATATATTTTTGTTCGTACGAAGTCGCGGGCAACATTAATACTAGTATTAAAAACAAAAAAAACATTGAGTTAAAAGCTGCTATAGTTGAAAAATTCTAACTTATTTTCCTCCCGCGTTGCAAATGTCTTTCCATTGCATTGTTATCTTCTAATCTACATATTAGAAATTTATTATTGACAGCGCGGGAGTAACATTAGAATATGCATAGGTTAGTAATCAATTAATAATTTATCATACCAATAAAAATATGTTTATAGATATCGGGGCCTTATCGCTCAAACGGCCAAATGCCAAAATGATGTGGTAACAACATATTTTTATTTTTGTATGTTGTCCCGAATTTTGATATGATATAATATTTTAGATGGCGTGATTAGAGCGTGGATATGTAGTTCTTTATTGCGTAAAAATTCTTCGGCATTTTTAACCCATAAAAAAAATTTAAAGGGTCAACATTTGTTTTAGATTTTTATTCACAGATATAAATATGTTGTTCATTATTAGGTAGGTACTAGATGTTGCAGGAGAAAATCTCGCAGGAACCATACATTTCGCCGCGATGAAATGTAGTTGAACAAGACATGCCGTACCTACTCCTTCCGCATGGTCTATTCTAGTGAGTGTTTTTAGTCAGTGTCGTATGCTATCTATGGATTCCCTACTAAAAGTTGCTTATATTCAAGAGTATACTCACTCAGTTTGGACACTGACTGAAAAAACTGCTTCAAATTTCATCAAAATCGGTCCCTATCATAAGCTTATTCAATGTAAACAATCAAATATACAAACAATGAAATATTTATATTATTAGATGTTGTATTGGTTCATCGTCATCGCGTAGTCGTCGTTCAGAAAGTCGTTAAGCTTCTGTATTTATTGGTTTAAGTAAGAACGTTTTCATTATTGGATTAAACCTTGAGAAGGTGAGTGCCAATCCAATACGTTTTCTTGGATTGGCACTTTCTCGATTTGGGATAAACTCGGGTAAACTGGGGTAAACACAAGTGGGGTAAACTGATTCATCCAATTACGACCCCAAAGAAACTATCTATTACCGGAACATTCGATAAAAGGCGCATGCGATATTTTTATATGTTTATTATGTCATCATTCGATAATATAATAATTATTCTCTATTTGTACACTTGAAATTAAATAAAGGTAATAATTTCCTGCTATTATGTTGCTAGTTAAAATTAAAATGAAGTTTTATTCGTATTTAAAGTCGAACAAAAATCAGCTTTAAATAGTTAATTAACGAACGTCCTGGTCAATCACCGGTAAAATTATGAGGTAAACCAAACTAGAAATTGATTAAAATAAACATAAAAAAATGTATTTACCCTACAATGATATCCGCCTGTTTATTTTTAAACCAGTTTGATTCATATACTTTATATGTGTAGGTATTTAGTAACTATAAAAATATGTCCATGTCCGGCTATTGTGAATTGTTCGAAATGTACATTTGGCAGTTATAGAATTTGACACGTGTAATGTAAAAAGGTTTGCAAAATTATTGCTCAAATTTTAGGTCACAGTTACACGTATAGCGTGTAATAACTTATTACAATAATTATATAACACTCAAAAACATATTACCATATTTTTATAATTTAACATGTTTTTTAATTGATTTTATGGCTTTGGATCATGTGGCTTTATTCATAACATCTTATGTTCGTATTATATTTGTTAATTAGTATAGTGATAAGCGCCATTTAAATCGGATAAAATATCTCACAACTGAGACGTATTTTTGTGTCCGCCAATAATTTTCTTTATAACTTGCCATCAATTACCCCCGTGTTCAATCCCCCATATTACTAAAAATATTTACACCACGGATACGCAAATCCATGTTGCCGTCTTTGTCTGACAAGTTGAAAAAGACACTTGACAGACACAGACAGCAACACGAATCGTATCCGTGGTGTAAATATTTTTATTAAGAAAGGGATTTTGGGATTAAATTATTTAATGCTTAACCAATGAATCGTACATAATTTCCAGTACACTGTCCAAATATCGCACAGTTATATCGAGAACTAGTATAATAGCGCACAAAGGTGTTGTGATTTCAGCGGTCGATTGGTTTGGTGATGGACATTCGGCATTAATAACAGCGGAAACATTTTGATTTGTTATGTCTATTACTGATATTATTTGGGGAAGCTCTAGCGGAATGAATTGGACACGCCGAGGGGAGCGATTTGTTCGGCTTTTTGTCGGATATCGAATGTTTACTTAATAACCCATTCAAGTGATACCCATAGAAGCTAGATTTTTTTTTCTAGTTCACTTGTAGCTAGGGTTGTTAGTCTGTACTTAATATTATTATAAAGAGAAAAGGTTGGTTTGTTTGTTTGCATTGAATAGCTTTTTAATTGGCTTCAAAAGTGCTGGGCCGATTTAAATAAAATTTAACACAGATTACACCACGGGGAAGGACATAGGCTACTTTTTGTTCCGAAAGAGTACAGTGTTCCCGTGGGATAATGTATTTACACGAGCGGAGCCGCGGGCAACTTCTAGTCTGAAATATACTTATTTGGGATGTACTATCGAACAAGCTGCCGCTCGACTAGGCATAGTAATCTAACCAAGAGCATCAGGACAATCAGGACATGTCTAAGGAGGGTTCCGTAACTATTAACGCGCATTTCATACGAAATTTCATGCAAATAAAATGTCCAAGGATTAAAAATTTTCATACAAACTTTAATTCCCTATTCACCACCTTGGGGGTTGAATTTTTAAAAATCCCTCCTTAGTGTATGCCTACGTCATATGAGAAATTCTTTTGCAAAATTTCGAATTTCTAGCCTTATGCGTTTGGTTTGGCCTGTGCGTTGACACGTCAGTCAATCAGCTTTGCCTTTTATATATAATACAGACTTACCCAATACTTACTTACTTCTATTTTATTGTTACAGGAGAAGTCTGGAGAGCCTTATTCCGGGAAATTATCCGTGAAATCGGATCTCAGTCCTGTTTTTGGTAAGTAGTTCAACATTAATTATAATTATTATATCTCATTGCCAAAATCATTACCCTTCCTTTTTGGCTTTGCCATTGTCGGAAAAAAAATAATTTAATTTTGCAAAACATTCGTCTTGTATGTAAAATATAACTGGCTGATTAAAAAAATATGTGTAACCTTAAATAAATAATAAAAAAGGTGTCAACTGTCAGAATGATCGAGCGGCTTGGATCTTGGATTTCTCCTTTATCATTACCATATATAGTGTTCCATTAGGATGTGTTAACGGGCGTAAGGTCACCTCATGGATAAGTTGGTGTAGTGGAATTAATGTAATTCTCTGAACTTACAATGTATACAATGTATACAATAACGTTGATGTAAATACCGATGAATCATCAGGAGGCGTAGCAGGAACAAAAGGTATCAACGTACCTAATCGTAACGTTATCGAATGAGAATGAGGGTTTTTGATACTCACACAAAGCGTCATCTGGTGGCGTAAGCGGTATCAAAAACAGTCAATAAGAATTTTCGATTCTTTTTCTGTCACCAGGCGGCGCTTGGTAGCACGACGGTCCTTGTCGTGTCAAAAAGCTGTCGGATTTCAACAATTTATAAACCCTTAAACCCATAGTAGGAACACCATGACAGCAGCGCCTATACACATTTCGTTCGATAACGTTACGATTTTGTTGCTGTCAATTGTTTCTGCTAGGCTCCCAGTACACTATGGTCTATGATACGTCCCTGACCATTGCCATCTCTGGCCGTCATTTTAATATATCAAAATTAAATCGACCAAGTAATAGTTGAAATCCAAATCGTTAGGTATTTTATTTTGATATTAAACATATCCTTTATTTATAGCTTAAACGTTATATCAAAATTATAATTACAAAGAAAAACGTCGAAATCAAATGTATATTATCCATAGAAATCAGAATGCTGAGGCTATTACGGTGAGAATTATGTGTGTTTTATTGCCCAGCTTATAATCATCTGTCACTATCGTTACAATATTTTTGATTTCACATTACCCCTCCCTTTGGCTAGTGATGGCAAAGTTTCTTCAAAAATTTTATCGATAATTTTTCGAATATTAGTGATTCAACCTTATGATGATGATATCATACCTGCCTAAAATAGGTACGTATGTTTCATTTAAAGCGGCAGATAATTCTTTCACAAAGATATATAATATTTAATTTCTTAAAAAAAAAAAAAAAATTCGTAAACGATTGCCCTTATTTAAAATAATTTTAACTTTGCCCTAAACGAAATATGCTGTTATTTACCTATAACTTAGTAACAGAATATCGTAAATATTGGGTACTAAAGGCTGGGTATCTTAAAAAACGGAAGCCCTAGCCTGTAGAATAGGTAGGGATTTGGATGGGGGTCTTCAAATGGCTTACCTTACCTTTTGAAGACCCTCATCCATTGAAGGCCTTGGTGGTAAGTGGAGCCGATAGGAATGGAGTTATAGGAACCCCACGCCACTGAAAGCTATTATAATATCTTAGTAATTACCCTACTGTTTTACTAAAAGGGGGGCACCCTTAACTAAAATGAAAGAGTTCGTTGACTCACAAATTACCTAACCATTTCTTACAATCGCACAACACTATCTCGTTATTTACTTATTGTGAATTAAATATTTAAAATTAAGTACTACTGAAAATACCTATCTATGTTCGTACCGAACATTAATGTTCGACAAACCCAAAAAGAGGTTCCTCTTTTCTATCGATACTGGAACAGCACTAACTCGTTATTTGTTGTTATTACTTTTTTTTTCACCGGGATGTTTTCAACAAACCGGTCCTAATCTGATCAGCTCGCCACGACCCGGACAAAAAACCAAACCAACATTATCGGGAAGCACGAAGTTCGTTAAAATCGATTCGGAATAGTTAATAATATCGATATCGATTGTTGAATAGATGCTCGTTTTAGGGTTGATAAATACTAGCTGTTTCCCGCGGCTCCGCCCGGGTAAATATCCTACGGGAACACTACTTTTTCGGGATAAAAAGTAGTCTATGTTTTAATCCAGAGCTTAAGCTACTACCATACCAAATTTCATCAAAATTTGTTTAGTAGTTTTTGCGTGAAAGAGTAACAATCATCCATCCATCCATACATTCTTTGATTTTTGATTGAGTGAATTTGAGTGAAATTACAGCAAACAATTTTGAAATTTGAGTTTCTTCTTTATAGTGAAGAGAATCGTTACTTTGCGGAAACTCATAGCCTACAATGTAATTGGTAAAAAAAAATTTAAAAAAAAATCGCGGGAAATATTATTAATTAATTTTTTTCTGTATGTAAAAATTGCGTTTCAATTTGGATGCAACACCGGAAGCTGCAACACAAAAATTTTTGGGGTGAAATAAATTTTGTATTTAACGATATTTAAATACGTTTATTTATAAAACCATTTACAAGTCAACAAACCTTTAAAATAAGATCCACATTATATAATGTATGCGGAGATTTTGCAATGTTATCTAATCTATTTAAGGTCAACGGTCTTCCTCAATAACGAAATTATCATTAAAAAATGTATTTGATTACCCGCATTAGACTAGCACGGAGGATCAGGTGCTACAGCCTTATCCTCCTGCTAGGGAAACCCTTCTCTGGGAGTAGTATATAAATGATTAATCCTATAATGTCATCATAGGTGTAGTTACGTTCTTAAAGAAGGCTAGTGACGGACGAAATCGCAAACACTTCTTAAATTTAGGGACCGTCACACTTGAGAGAGAGGATTTTGACGGTTGATCGAAGTGGTTTATTTATTAGGGTTCCGTATCCAAAAGGTAGAAACGGGATCGTATTACTGAGACTTCGCTGTCTGTCTGTCTGTTGCCGCTTTAACATCAAATGCAGAAAACAATAAAAAAATGAAGGGGGCTCCAATACAACAAATGTGATTTTTTGCCGCTATGTACGAAACCCTTTGTGCGCGAGTCCGACTCGCATTCGGTCGATTTTTTACTTCAAAATACCTAATTTAAAACTAAATATAATATTTTTTGTATTTAATAACGTGTTAAAAATATGTTGGCAGGAATTATGTACGTTCATGTACCTATTATGTAAGGAAAACGTTTAAAAATTCAAAGGTGATAATTTATTCCATGTGTCCCAACGAATATATCTATTATATAAGAGGAAAATAGTAACGTAACTGTTTATTATATGAATATTCATATATTATAAATTAAATAAAGTACAATCATATTCATGACACGCTGAACCTAGGAATATAAGGTTAGGTAAAATCAACTGCGAATATTTAGGGTACTTATATGATCTACTTACTGCTTGTATAAAGACGTTTCGGTAAAAAAAATATTGTCATACTCAAAGGAAAAAAATCATCTCGTGATTAGTGGATCTCCGCTCAACTCAAACTCGTTCATATAGAGGAACATTTTTTTTTTCGAGTACAACAAATATTTTTCTGCCAAAACGTCTGTCTATACATAAGATATAGTAGATCATATGCCCAAAATATCCGTAATTGAGTTTGCCGAACCTAATGTATATTACCACAAAAAATTTCAAATCATGTATTCTTGCAATGAGATATTAATTTGTATATAATAGGAGTCGATTTTTTCGAGCAGATTCCTTTTTAGATTTTGCAAAGTTTCATCCGCATATTATGTTTATCATCACTTGAACAACAATCAGCATACGAAAACATGAAGACTTATTAGTACCTAATAATAACATGCTAATATTTTAAAATTTGTATTTAATTTAATATCAATATAATAAGGAATATAAAATTTCCACATTCAGTCCGTAACGTTTAAGGCTCTTATAATTATATGTCCAAATTAATTTTAATTATTATTACCATCATTTGTACATTAATCTTTAAGAAGACGTATTTTGAGTAACCTTTTTATTGTGACATTTATGCTTGTAACATTCAATAAATTATTTCGCATATTAGATGAACAGACACTGACCTAGTTGTCGCGTAACCTAGTAGTTACAACTAGGTGGCGCTGTACAAATCACATACAAATTCCTAGTAAACACCAAACGTGTTCACGATCGAATGCGAAAAGAAAAACAGATACTCAGTACCTAGGTAACAGTGGCGAAGGCTAGTTCTCCTTCTTAGGGAAGCCCTAGCCAGTATAAAATGTAGGGATTTGTTTAACATTCTTCAAAAGCTAAGTGGAAGTGAAGCCGATAGGAATGGAGTTATAGGAACCCCACGACACAGCTAGGTAACCTAGCTTTGCTCGAAGTTCTGATGAATTAAAAAAAAAAGGATTTTAGGAGGAAGGGAAAAAGAAGGAAAAGGAAAGAAAAAACTTATATAGCATGAAAATGCGCAGTTTCCAGGGATAACACCTAGATAGATTTTTCTCCCCCAAAACTCCCTGCATACAAAATTTTATGGCAATACTTGCAGCCGTTTTCGAGCAACCGATTGTCTGTAATATGTACAAGATTGTTTCGTATAATGTACAAGATAATAAGTAATTAGTAAATTCACTAAGTCGAAAAAGAAATGTTAATTATTACCCTTCCTTTTGGCTTCGCCGTAGTCGGGTAAAAATGAATTGAACGCCGCCTCTGACAAAAAAACACATTTATCAACAAAGTCATGTCACATCACTACTTTTATTCATAGGAGTCACATCTCTACCTTGTTACGTACTAGAGTCAGTTTCACACCGAGACGCAACGCGACGTGCATTGTGTTAGTGTAGTATATAAAGTTCAATTTTGAATCGCTACCTTAAATAGTGCGCGCCTCGTGGCGTCTCGGTGTGAGCTGGCATCATAAACGTATCTGTTTTGTTGCGATTAGTGCACTGATGCGTGCTAGGGTTGGGAATTTTAGAATGTTTTCTCTTATACTTGTATGGGAAAAATCTTGTGATCGGTAGCCCTGGGAAGCGTGATACTATTTTTATCGTAGCCGTGAAACAAGTTCCCTGAGGCAGTACCATATCATTAATTAATCCGAATGAATTATCGACAACTAATTGTAAACCATTAGATATTTTAAACGGTAGTAGATTAGGGATGTGAAAGTTTCGATAACTCGTTGATGTCATTTTTTTACACGACTCTGTATTTGTTTTGATATATTTTGTATTTTTTTATATTATTGAGCTAATTTGACTTGTACATTCTGTGGACTGTGTCGCACACTAAAATGGACAAAATATAGAACGAGTTAGGCTACGTTCCGACAAGAGTTTTTAGTGGTCGCTACAGGTAAAATAGAACTACATAATATTAATACAATAGAGCTGAAAATCGAAGTGTCAAGTGTCGAGTTGTCAAATCTGAATTTCTCCTCCTTCCTTTCTTTTTCGTTTTTAAACCTATTTTTTTTGGACAAAAGTAATAAACTATAATAATATGATATTATGATAGATAAAATAGAACTACGAAATATTATAAAGAGGAAAAGTTTGTTTGTTTTCATTGAATAGGCTCCGAAACTACTGGACCGATTTTGATAAAATTTGGTACAGATATAGAGTAGACTACGGGAATATAATTATATAGGCTACTTTTCATCGCGAAAAAATGTACGGTTTCCGCGAGATTTTCCTTTGCGTGCACGAAGTCGCGATCAACATCTAGTCGTAGATAAAATGGAATCGTTTACTGTCAGTATGTTCAAAAGTGTGCAATGTCCACATTACGTTACAAAATATGCAACTTTACAGGCTGTTACAAAAACGCGACGATGAAAGAACTAAGAATCCTATTAAACCGTAAACTACAGAGTGTTTGTGTATTACCATTAGTTCAGCTTGCGTGGCCGATCCATAATACTCATATACATATCCCGCTCGCACCTACCTGGCATCCTATATGCGTCCCGCTCGCACTCGACTGTTGTGTACCTGTCTAACGAGCTCTCGGCTACCTGTTGGTATGTCATTACACTAATTGGATATGCATTAAGCTACTTAGCCACAGTTTTTACACTTAGGATTATGAGCTGGGAAAGTAGATATCCTAAACCGTACCTGTTACAGCTTGGCGAAAAAGAGTATGACGCGGTGACAGCAGGAAATAAAAATATTTTCGATAGTTTCATCTTGTCAAGTCAAGTCACTTTGTCATCAAGTCTTTGATACATTGGAATATATATATTATATTTATTTATTATATTAAAGATAAAAGATGATACAGTCGAAGCCGATAGGAATGGATTTATACCTCACGCCAGTTTCGGAGGCTGGTTCTCCTCCATAGGGACGATTTGGATGGTCTTCAAAAGGTAAGTGGTAATGAGCCGATAGGAATGGTGTTATAGGAACCCCACACCACTGTGGTGTACAAAAAGTTCCTTTTGGCCTAGGACAGAAAAATAAAGTAGCTCTTGCTCCAACTAACCACACCTAAAGCAATACGATAAAGTAAAAGGTTAATAACAACCCGTCTCTCTTGGTGAAAAACATGTAATATGTTAATACCGTAATGTATATTGTATACAATTGTCTTCATCATGCTAATGTTATTTAAATGTATAATTTTAACCAATTATAGTATGTCAGGTGTTGTCGTGAAAAAGTTTCCATATACAATGTTAACCTTTTGACAATATATCGAATCGGTTTTTATATGGTAATGTGTATATTTGTTGATAATCAACCATGTATTGTTAATATGTAACTGCTTACTACTAGATATTGCCCCATTCGCGTCGATGTAAAATCGGTTTACCCACTCGTAGATCCCCTTTCGATATCCTTTGAAAAATCCCTTTTGAACGAATGCAATTTGTTCATTGCACTATCGAACAAGTTGTCGCTCTACCAGGCATAAGATGAAAATCGCTTAACGATTAATCGTTACTTGACGTAAGTATATGTATGCTGCGATCGTCCAAAGTTCTGCAACATAGGCTTGATATAGCGTACTTTTGGTGACTAGGGTAATTCCGTGGTTGTAGGTTCCTTTGATCCGAGGATGTAATTTATTAAAATAATGGATCGGGAAGCGAGCAGACGGATCGCCTGGCGATCACCGCCGCCCATAGACACTCGCAGCGCCAGAAAGATTTCACTTGTCACTCCTCTGGCGCTGTTCACTTGCGTTGCTGGTCCTTAAAATGCCCAATCTCCTTGGATCCAATTCTTAGGTTAATTCCAGGTTGTAAACACAAATATACTTATGTATACATCTGTACATGGCGTGAACAATATAATCAGCTTGTAGTTTTTCCTCGGCCCTCGTCAATGATTGATGAGTGAGAGGGAAATGTGTTTCTTGTGCTGCAACAAATTGAATGGGAATACCGTTTTTTATGTTTCCATTAATGGCTAATATGTTATTTATATTCGTTGTTTTTGAATTTTACGAATTCAATTTTAGTAAAAATAAACAGTGGGAAAATATTACGAGATTTTTTTTTGGCATAGGCCTTTTGAAACCAAACTTTTAGACCCAAACATCAAAATATCTCACCTATCCTTTAGTCAAAACTTGGCTTAAAACAACCTGTGACCAAAGAACTCGACCATTATAAAAATAATGGTCGAGTCCAGTAATAAATTATTTTTTTACATTTAGAGTTTATTACTCTTTAGTCTTTACATAATATAGGTGGTTATAAAAATTTGGCATTGGCGTCATTTCACACCGAGACGCGGCGCTGCAATTTGAAAATAGCTATTCAAAATTAAACTTTATTCACTATATACACAAAAATATACACGCAAGAGCGGCGCTGTGCTGCGCAGCACGGTGCAGCAAGAAATTCGAACTCTTGCAATAAAACGTGTATTTTCTTATGAAGTGAATAAATATAGATTTTGATGACGGACGGTCGCGTCGCGTCCCGGTGCGAGCTGTCCCTTAACTTCATTTAAATTTCCAATCATAATATAGAAGATACAGTATGTCCCTTTATAATAAGTATAGGAATTTATATTTGCATATAAATAGACTGTATTTTTTAATTACCAATTAATTATGTATGTATATGTAAATGGAGTACAAGCGTTAAATACCTACTCTATATGAGGATTGAGGAAAATATGTATATATTTTTTTATGTGCTAACGACATTTTTATTATCATTTAAAACATCTATGAGAAATAAAAAATAATATATAATTTAATCCGGGGAAAATATGATGACAGATAAAGTTTTTTTTTTATCAGTTACTCAATTTAAAGACGACCAATTTTTTTTTATTAAACAAATATATTTCCTAACTTCCTGAATTAAATCTATTCTACAAAACGCGCTTTTACTGTCATAGGTATAGGATGCCTTTTCAGATTGTAGTTGCTACTCGGCCTATGTTCGATATCCATTCAATCTCTGCCAATCTTCCTATCGAATAACAAACATCGCATTATATTGGACACCTCGTAATCAATGTTTATCGTATTTTATAGAAAAAAATCCTTGTAAAAACGCCTACCTGGGCGGTCGACCGGAGGTATACCCATTCCACGCTGCGGTCAGGGACACATTGTAAACATGATTCATTTGACATCATCATCGTCATCATCTGACGTGTCTTCTTTAATTGGCGATTCAAAAATGATGCATTTTCTTATAAATACTCTTTTTACTAATTTCGACCAACTATCCCTAATTTACCCCAAACAATTTACATTTACACATTATATAAACATGATTTATTTCACTTCATATCGTCATCTGGTCTATCTTCAATTGGCTATTAAAAGAAAACACATTTCAAAACTGTTTGACTCTATTTTGCAAACTGCTCCTCTCAAGAATGAAGATAATTTAAAAAGAATTATTATACTTTTTAAATTATCTTCATTCTTCATTAAGTAGGTACATGATTTTTAACCCCCGACGCAAACAGAGGGGTGTTATAAGCTTGACGTGTCTCTGTGTGTGTGTGTGTGTCTGTCCGTGGCATCGTAACTCCCAAACGGATGAACCGATTTTGATCTAGTTACAAATCTGACGTAATCAACATCAACGGGGGTTACGTACATTTTTAACTTTTCTCATATTTGACAAGCCAAGCCTCATAGTATTTGAAATAAGTGGAAGAGTTCATAATGCAGTACGAAGCTACGAACCGTATGATTTTTCGGTATCATTTTGTTTGTAAATTTTTGTTTTCAAAAGTTTATTTCAACTGCAATGTACACAAGAATTTCCGGTATTGTATTAAATAATATGTGTATTAAAGAATCTTAATTGAGCAATAAAAGTAATGAATTGATGTTTGTAACATAAAATTTGACATTATTCCCGTGTTTCCACCCCGAAACTGTACGTTTATCCCAAACGTACCGTTTCTTTTTTAACTTAATAGTTTGTTACTTTACGGTTTTTATCTTTTTCATTGAAGTGTTAGGGTCGACGTGTGTTTTCAATAGTTCTCAAAGTATTATAAGTTTATAACCATATCGGTTATAAACTATCATAATAGATTGCTATACCAATGTCGAGCTAAAACTAGAGAACGGCTGGGACCGATTTGACTTATTTTGTTCTTGAAATAATTGTGGAAGTTCAGAAAAAGTTTCAACGGTGAGAAATATTGGAAAAACTGCGAGGTAAAAACTAAAAATGACGATTGAATTTTCCCGTACCAACTATTCCTAAATCCTATCTGTCAAACATTTGATATTCATCCCGTTGGTAGCGGAAATTAATTATTCATTTATTCCAAGTTCATAGATAAGACAGAACAACGTGTGTCGGAACAGCTAGTTACATTGATATTAAATTAGATATACTATTATGGGTAGTCGACGTGGCTGGTCCTACCGAATTCGAGAAAGGTCCGTTCTGTTCCCGGAAAGCTCCGGTGGGCCAGCCTAAATAAATATTGGCCTGACGCGTGCAGCGTAACGATATATGTACACAGCTACCGTGGTTTGTTATATCACGTATATCTGGTCAGGTGTGGAAACGAGGGCCACACCGAGGAGAAACGACGTTTTACGTCAGTATATATGTCCGGCGTAAAACGGTATATCTGCGATTGTAGCTCCCCACACCGTTTTCCTTCCGAGTGGCCGATTTCATTGAAACCAGGCCAGGTACGCAGGAGTTAGTTATTGGGCCCAAGTGTCTGCGCAGTACAGAAGAGCACCCTCTCTTCCTTTACCCTCAACCCAGTGGGACAGACAGGCCTGACACGACTGGCGAGAGATCAGGCGCAAGTCCGACTTTTAACATGCCCATGCGACGCATGGATCATCTTTCTTGTCAGACAATCAGGTGATCAGCTTACATTGTCCTAAACAAACTTGGAAATAACATTTTTTGTTGTTCCAATACGGGAATCGAACCCACGACCTCCGAGTATTTATGTAAAACATTGTAGTAATGTAAGCGGGGTTGTGGCAATGTTTTAAATAATTGCTTAAAACAAGTGTTTAAATCAATGTTTTAAACACTGATAAAAAGCAGAAGAACCCCTTTAAAACGTGTTTTAAAACATTTTGTTTTAAACTCGTTTAAAACAAACATAAAAAACCTATACCTACTTGCATTTCTTCATTTATTTCATACAGTTTTTTTTGCTAATTTTGCAATATATTCTGAGGTTGTATGCCTCTGTGCCTCTGTGGGCTGGCAACACTCACTCAACAACTTTTGGATTAGTGCACTCAAAAACACGCAACCGACTTGGCAGAGAGAAGGCAGCAAAATTAGTCACGATCATGAAAGCGCTCAATCTAAAAGAACAATCAACTGTGGACGACATGAATGAAGCTGACGAAGAATAAGTAAAGTGGAAAAGGATAAAGAAGGTGAAATGAAACATGTTGATTTTCCTAAAGTCATTAAAGATTTGTAGTATAAAATTAGTTTTTAAACTACTCAGATTTATTAGATAAGATATTTATTGGTGTTTCAGTTTCACTATGAAAATCCCTTTTATTGTTTTCTTTTGTATGTTTACATACGGTGCTTAATATTTTTTTTAATAAGAAGTGTTTTAAACGATGTTTAAAACGTGATTAAAACATGTCAATTAAACCATTCTCAAAAAAAACTGTGTTTTGCTCTTTAAAAAGACGTGTCTTTTTCCGACTCTGCTTTAAACTAATTAGAGTTAAAATATTAAAAATGAAATATTTTTATTAATTTAACTAGGTACGTTATACGACAATCTCATTAGCAGCATACAAATTATGTCTAAATATAATAACATTCCAATAAAACATTCCAAATTCCATTATGGAAAATGTAATTTGTTGTACGCATCCAAATATGTATATTATGCATGCTAGAAGTTATAGAACTAAGTACCAAACTCATTATATGAGATTAAAGTATTAAACGACAAAAAACTTCGCTCAAGATTGTCGTTGCTAAAATTTTGGGAGAAACTACTCGTGACGAGAGCAACAAGTGTCGCTTAGCTCTTCAGCCTTTCAAACAGAAATTCTCGTCATTAACTAACTTCTAAGCCAGACATGTCGCTTCACAATAGGAGTGTAGTACTTAACGTTGTTTTATTTCTACATTAATTGAAAATGTTAAGTGTTAACTTAACACTTGTACACTGTACCTCTACTTCTAACAGGAGGTAGTGGGCTGAGATCCCTGCCCTGCAACACTCCCCTTATATTCTTACTGATCAAATGTATGTCATATTGTAGTATTAGTTGTGTACAATGAATGTATGTATACCCGCTGTTTGTGCGGTGGGCCAATTCTAAGGTACAGGGGGCCAAGGGTCCAAAAAAATTGTACCAACTTTTCTTACAGCCTTTGAAATTCTTCTAACGTAATATACGTTAGAAGAATAATGACATTTGATTATTATAAAGTGAAATTTACACCGATTGCTTATTTTATAATAAGCGCATGGCACAATCTGGCGAATTTCTTATTTCTTTAATATAATATAAGCCGATAATTCTCTGTACATGTGAAATGTGGATCAAAAAAAAATTTTTTTGAACCAAATCGTGTGGGGTATCGGATATGGGGCTTTTTTATAAAGTGGAACATTTTCGAGTAATCGGTCTCTATAGTAGTTTGTCTACGTTTATCTCGGAAAAATGTCTATCCGATGGATAGATAGTTATATATAGACACAATAACTCGTAAGATATTTTCGACTGCGCTTGCGCTTCACAGGCTTAATACTCAAACGCTTCTTAAATTCAGAGGCTCTCAAGTTAAGCGCTTTTCATGTCGTTCTGCCAAACAGCGGCCTGTGATTTTCGAAGTCACTGACTTTAGGAAGCTCTTGAAAATTCGCCTTAAGATCCTACTACTATTATAAAATATGTGAAGGTTGAAAAAATGCCATCCTTCCATCCTCACAAATCCGCCCCACCTAAGGATGCATGGATGATTGTTACTCTTTCACTCAAAAACTACTCCATGGATTTTGATGAAATTTGGAATTTTAGTAGTTTGAGCTTTGGAATAACACGTTATTGATTGTACTGTTGGTTCTTGGTGAAAATTCATGTTTCACAGTAATAGTACACAGGACGTACTGGACGACTGTTTCCACTTTAATTAAAGTGGAAACAGTGCAAGACGTCCGTGTGTACTTAGGCTACTTTTTATACCGAAAAAGTACAGTGTTCCCGTGGGATACTGTATTTACGTGGGCGGAGCCGCGTGCAACAGCTAGTTACTTATATTTTTGTATGTACTCGTGGATAAATGTTTTACGACAGATACGTCTTTTTCAGGTAAATTCGAGCCGCACCCGGCTGCCGGCTTCAACATGGGCTACCTCATGGCGCCGTACCCCTACCCCAACGGTGGGGCGCATCCCCTGCCGGTCTCGATGGTGAGTACCGAGCTTTATACCTGCACGCTTAATCCGGAATCCGGCGGGCGCGGAAAAATTCAGAGCGATGAAAGTATAACTCTGCGCTAATACAGTAGAGTAGAAAATCGAAGTGTCGAGCTATCACATATGATAGTGACATTTGACTCGACACTCGAGTGTTCGATTTTCAGCTCTATTGTACTGTCGCTAAGTTATGTTTTCGATGCTCTCGCTCTGAATTTTCCCCGGCCTTACGGATTCCGGATCATGTAGTGCCAACTCCCAGCCTATCTCTGGCCTAATACAATAAAAATTGACCTTTCTATACAGCAATAAAAATTGTTATCAAAATAATGATAAGTATCCGATAGATTCCTATCATCATCATGATAATATTGAATATAAATTTATTTTTCCTAATTAATATATCTTTTGACGGTCGTCAGTTTTCCGAAGTATCATTTTACATAAAATATTGCTTGACACATTTGTTTTACACGTTCTAGAATTTTGTCGCGTCATTCAAAACCAAAATACAATGTGCGAAATAATATCATATCGAAAAACAGCTTAATACGAGCAAAGACTGTTTAGATATAGAGTATCTTTAAAACCTTTGAAGAGCAATTCTTGTAAATATATAGATAATAAACAAAGTATATATACTTTACTATTTCGGGATAAAAAGTAGCCTGATTGTTAATCCAGAGCTTAAACTACTACCATACAAAAATTCATCAAAATCCGTTCAGTAGTTTTTGCGTGAAAGAGTAACAGACATCCATCCGTCCATCTCAAAAACTAGTAGTAAGAGTACATAAGTTATAAGGACAGACAGACCGACGGACAGAGTGAAACTATAAGGGTTCTTTGTAGTTTAGTAACTACCCTAACGAACTACGAAACCCTAAAAAAACGAGAAGAAGGCAAAACCTACATTACACGCATCTCGGGAAAACCTTGTCTCTTCTCAGCGAGAAGCTGCTGTCTTTTTAACCGACAACGTGAAGCTAAATGGAAAGGTAATAAAATGTTGGCAGTCTATGTATGTATGTACGTGTGTTCCACCATAGCGTCTTAAACTACTGATTTCATAAAATTGGGTGTCAATATATTCGTATTAATAGTCCGGGTAACATAGGCTTTATAATTTACATACTCGGGTTATAGATATTTATGAAAAAAATATAAGAACTAACTTTTCCCCGCAGCTCCGCTCGCGTAAATAAAGTATCCCACGGGAATACTTTACTATTTCGGGATAAAAAATAGCCTGATTGTTAATCCAGAGCTTAAACCACTACCACACAAAAATTCATCAAAATCCGTTCAGTAGTTTTTGCGTGAACGAGTAACAAACATCCATCGGTCCATCCTCACAAACTTTCATATTTATAATAGTAGTAGATTTAAGTTATTGTTACCTTCTCGAACGCTGCGAAACACTGGAATCAAGTAAACATAGTGATCACAACAATCGACTTATAATCGGTGTATCTTGCTTACAAGGATACTCGTTGTCACACAGCATACTATCTTATCCTTATCGGTTATCACTTACGTCACTTATCACGTAGAGGCTCGCTCACAGTGGTCAGAACTTTGTGTAACAAAAAATATTATAACTTTGTTAATTACATACGGAAAATACTTTGCCAGGTAGACAAAAAAAAGATCCCTTCACTTTTGTTAGAAAAAAAAAAACGGGGTATTAAATTAGACAGAAAATCGCGGACATCAGTTGATCAGTCTTAACCGTGAGTTTTTAAAAACCAGAACATACAGATATAAACAGAAACAGAATAAGATACAGTTAGAATCCAGTCTCTTAAACGTCAAACCAACGTCAAACTTTTTTCTGACATTTGTCTGACGTTTGCGAGAATCATTTTGATTGGTCTGAACTCCAAAAAATAGTTTATTATATCAAGACGATTCATTTAAAATTCAATAAAAGCAAAATTAAAGTGTAACTTAATTACGAGAATTGGGTTTCTGATATTGGTTTATTTGCAAATTATTAATTACATAGGTAATAATATATTATTTCCTATTGTAATTTTTCTCCCTTGTGAAATAAATACTTATTATTGTTGTACCAAAAATGTACAAAACTCGACCTCCAGAAGTGTTGCCGAGTAAGTGTGTACGCGGCCTTACATTTCACGTAATTTTTTAAAGCGTGTCCATTTCTTATCAAATCTCTAAACATTGTAACATCATGTAATTCTATATGTAGTACGTAACATCTACTCAATCTATATGCTACTTACTATTTACAAACACACACACATACACACACTTTTGCTCTCACGCCTAACCTGTTGTAATATTGACCTGTTGGACCGTATCATTGTAGAATAAGAATTTAATGAGGACTTAACAAAATCATGACATTACCCATACCAATTTCTTTCGGTAACGTTACGTTTGCGCCGCTGTCAAATGTTCTCGCTAGGCCCCCTGATGTAAATGTTTTATTTCTATTTCTCATTAATTCCGAGGGGGGCCTGGTCCCTTAACACAGGGCAACCTAGTTAGGGCACCAGTCTCCCGCTATACACGATAGTTATATGTACAAGTAAAATTTGTGGGAGAAATCAATATTTTTTTTACTTATTTCACAGATCTATTAAAAACGTGTAGGTTAAATTATGCAAATTAGGTTATAGCTAGGATTACATATTGGCTACTTTAAATCCGGCAAAATGAAGTGTTTCCGTGGAATAGATGATTCGACATAACAATATTCAGATTGTTCAGACGACAACTCAATTAACCAAGCGTAGGGTAGGAGCTGGAAAATGTACGGTAATGTAATTCCACGAAAAATCTATACATTTTTGTCTTAACATTAACTGGACGGTGACAATCCTAATATGCTTGTCTAGTTTATTGTGGCAGCCCTGGCAATAAACAAGAAATAGAATCGTAATTTAATCGTCCAGATACTATTTTTATTGGATAATTTCTTCTTAACCACACGTGGCTCGAACCCGGGACTCACCGGAAACGCTAACACAAACATTTTTATTTCTGTTCATCCTGCCACTGATTCGGGCGGGATAGTGCACTTTTTATTTTTTGTAGGGTTCCGTACTCCGTAACAAACAGAACCCACGAGCCTCGGGGTCCATCTTTCTGACTGTCAATACAATTTATCTCAGGAACGCGAACAGCGTGGTGGTATTAAGTTGAAATAAAATTACTCAGGTCTAAAACTCTTGAATTCTGTCGACGCAATTGAAAATATCCATTTCTGTAGCATATTTTGACGTATCAAAATCTATAGGGATCTAGAATTCTAGATGACAATTGGCATGAGGAAATGTTAATAGCACAAGTACCTACCTACCTGAAGGAAAAAAAAGAACGTGAAAACCGATTATAACGACATTGAAGGAACCGATAAATTACGTTCGTAATGGCCTGTAGCCGTTAAAACCAATGGTAATAATTCATATTTTAACATGACGGACCTCAACACTTCGTCTTTATAAAATATTTTCACTGTAGCTGCTTTGTAGTTGTCACAAAAAATACCAAAAGTTTTTACGGAACCCCCGGTGCGCGATTCCGACTCGCTCTTGGCCGGTTTTATTTTTAAAATGATGCAAAGAATTTTAATCATAAATCCTTTGGCTATCGAATATTGCATTTTTGGCATCCCGCTACAAAATACAAATTAGTAATGCAAATATTTCTGTAATGAATTTTAAAATTAACTTTAACACTTTCGTATTGTTCAATATTTTTAATAAATTTTATATTTTTATTATTACATTTTATCGGTATTCTTTTGATGTCATACATTTGTAAATATATGTCACAATTTATGCAGAACAGAATCAATAGAGTTGCCGAATATTTGTAGATTTATGTTCAGTCCGAGTACTAGACACGAGTGTGAAAGTTTGTCACTTTGATATCATGTTTGTGACTATTTCACGCAACTACTGAATGAGTACTGATGAAATCAGTATAGTAGTAGTTCTGGCTCTGGGTACACATAGGCTACGCGTGGGGTACTGTATTTACGAGGGCAAACGCTAGTGACATTATATTGAAATCAATTTAACATACAACCTATCTACTACCTACAACTATCGGATTAGTAGGAATAAATTTTAAACGCAAATATTCGTAACATGAAAATCTCCATGATTTTGAGGACAAAATAGCACTACACTCTGACTGTTTTCAATTGTTCACGTACATTAATAAGTCATAAACAATAATTTTCGGAAATCCGAATCGCGTGCAGAATGGAATTGTTAACCCGCAAAAAAAAAGACAGCCAAGCCTTAGCTAACTTAAAATTTAAAAATCGAACGTCAATATCGATGCCTAACCCTAGTACGCATGCACTCCTTTACAAGAAAAAGATACCGCGAAAATATGAAACTCAAACGCAACAGGTAGACATACCGCCGTCTCATTCTTTTCTACGAGATTTTAAGTCGTCTCTGTTGTGCGGAAGCCTCCCCTAGTCGCCGCCCTCTGGGGCGGGAAATTCGAGAGGGGATAGAATGGAAATGCTTTTCTTTTTGCTCGCGGGGTGTATTTTGGGCTTTTGTCTAGGTGAATGCAGTAATTTTGGGGTTGCCTGCGTTCTAGCTATGTTCTGACCGATTTATGCGAATTAGCGAACGAAGAGTAATATTTGTCTATACTAATATTATATAGAGGATAGATTAGTTTGTTTGCATTGAGTAGGCTCCGAAACTACTAGACCGATTTTCATGAAATTTGGAACAGATACCGAGTAGACCACAGGGAAGGACATAGGCTACTTTTTAATCGCGGAAAAATGTACGGTTCTGCGAGATATCCTTTTGGGTGGGCAACATCTATAATTGAAATTCTTGCTGTTACAAAAATTATGTCGTCGCCAAAAATCGAACTACCTAAATTGATTAGTGTTCTTTTCCAAAAAAAAAACCTAGGAACCATATTTCTATTCAATCTTTTTATTTTTACTCCAAATACGGTAATGAAGGGATAATTAATAAAACCAGCCAAGTGCGAGTCGGACACGCACACGAAGGGTTCCGTACAAAACAGCAAAAAAACACGTTTATTGTATGGGTGTTATTTATGTTATTCTGTTTTGATATTTGTTGTTATAGCGGCAACAGAAATACATAATCTGTGAAAATTTCAACTGTCTAGCTATCACGGTTCATGAGATACATAAAGCCTAGTGACAGACAGACTGGCTGACGCACGGACAGCCGAGTCTTAGTAATATGGTTTTGTTTTTACCCCTGTGACAAGTAATTACTGGTTGCTGAGGTTTGTTTCGGTAGTTTATCTATTCAATAGCACAAACGCGTTACCCAATCAAAAGAGCATAAAATATCCATAGGGGAGATGACCAGAATATTCCCCTTGGCCCATAAAAAAATTAAGTAGAAATGCACCTTTGTCCCATGGTATGACCATGGGACAGAAGGTGAATTTCTACTCTATAAACTATCAACTTAATACAAAATTTGCTTTTCATTTAGTTGTCTAATTTCTATCCATATTATCAATTATTATTTTAAAACAACGCATGGTACAATCGGCCTTATTAGCTCTTGTCATTTTCCACTAAACAATTGTGATTTGTGATAACGTTAGTTATTACCATTGTCCAACCGCTATCAAACCCTTAACAGTACACATATTGACTTTTAGCTTTATTTATGCTTCCGTAATAATAGTGATTTTTAACCGACCTCCGACCGACGACAAAAAAAGGAGGCGGTTTTAATTTTAACTATTTCTGTACACAATCTTCATAATTTTGAAGTCGTCTGTGTGTCGCGTCGTACCAGCCAACTTAGGCGTGAGCTCTATAAAATAATGATTTATCATTTCATTTATTTGGTAAATAATCATTTACCATTTTTGCTCCAGTGTTACAACGACCCCACCAAACCCATTTACAAAGACCACCTCATCTCATCCGAAGTGGGCTGCCAACAGGGCGACCCTCTAGGTCCAGCAATTTTCAGCCTTGCTATACACCCGGTCATCGAGCTTCTAAATTCAAAATTTAATGTTTGGTATTTGGATGATGGGACCCTTGGAAGCGATGCACCCACTGTATTATCAGACTTCCGCACTCTGATCTGCGAGTTCCAAAAAATAGGTCTGCAGCTGAACCTAGGTAAGTGCGAACTTTTTGTGCCAGACAGTTGTGGGGATAGAAACGCGATTATATCCAGCTTTAAAGAAATAGCTCCACAACTGTCTGTCATTAACAAGGATTCGCTCTTCCTTTTGGGTTCACCTATTTTAGACGAATCTCTCCCGGACTTCATAGATAACAAATTACAAAAATTTTGTGAAACTTTAGACCGCCTCCTCCAAATTAACTGTCACATGGCCTTTACTTTAATCCGTTTTTGCATTTTCGTACCTAAATTGACATATGTGTTACGGTGTTGTCAACTGTGGAAGTTCCCTCAACTTCTCAAACAGTTGGATGATACCATAAGAGTAACGCTCTCCAATATTTTGAACACAAATTTCGATGACCGCGCATGGACTCAGGCAACGCTTCCAGTTAGGTTCGGTGGCCTGGGTGTTCGAAAGCCCTCTGACATATCGCTTCCGGCCTTCTTGTCCTCAGTCCATGCGAACAATAGCCTTATCTCCAAAATACTACATCACCCATCCTACTCCAATACAGTTCCCTTTCTGGACGAGGCCAAGGACGCCTGGAGCGCAACTAGTGCTTGTAGCGAATTGCCTGACAATACTTTTTCACAAAGGCTCTGGGACGAGCCACTCTGCAAACTGGTACGGAATAATCTTCTTAATACGTCCTGCAGTCCTGTGGAGCAGGCTCGCCTGTTAGCTGCGGAGAAGTGGGAGTCGGGCCTTTGGCTACAAGCATTACCGTCACCCAATACGGGCACATTGCTGGATCGAACAGCTTTCCGGTTAGCCACTTCCCTGCGTCTTGGCACCCCCCACGTCGTCCCCCATCGCTGTGTTTGTGGCGCAAACGTGGACAGCCTCGGACACCACGGACTGTCCTGTCAACGAAGCGCCGGCCGCATCTCCCGACATCACTGCCTGAACGATCTCATCCGTCGGGCTCTTGTCACCGCCGGAGTGCCAGCTGTGCTGGAACCCTCTGGTTTGGCGCGCGACGATGGCAAGAGACCAGACGGTATGACCCTGGTCCCTTGGAAAGTGGGACGGGCTCTTGTATGGGACGCTACTTGCGTCGATACACTTGCTCCGTCCCATGTCCAGGGCACCTCGAGTTCTGCAGGTGCGGTCGCCAATCAGGCGGAAAACCTCAAGCGGCGCAAATATGAAAACCTTAGTGGGGATCTCATATTTGAACCGTTTGGGGTTGAAACCCTAGGTACATGGGGTCTGGGTGCGCACAAACTTTTCAGAGAAATCTCCAAAAAACTCATTGAGGCCACCCGAGACCCCAGAGCCGGCACCTACCTGGCCCAGAGAATAAGTATCGCAATCCAGCGAGGAAACTCTCTGAGCCTTCTAGGTACTCTGGCTGGTGGGGACGACCTGGGAGATTTCTTTGTTTTGTAGCGTTTTAAGTTTTGGAGTAGTTATTATTGTTTTTTAGTACTTACCTACTTGTACAGTTTGTAAATATTTTATTTCCTGTATGTATGTATATTTTCCACAAAATCTGAATAAACATTTATTTATCAGGATATTGTTGTTGTAGAGACTGGTTCCAACTTCAATATGATGAATATTGTGTAGAGAAATAGTTAAAATTTTAGCCAAATTTAAAACGGGAATTATTTAGAAAATAAGATTTATTTCACACTTTTTTGTGTATTTTTACTTTTTTTTTTACTTCATAAGCAGAAAATGATGACGCTTTAAAGTTGTCGGTGATGTTTCTCTAACTTGAACAATAAAAATGTTCAAAGTAGTGTCAGGTTTGCACTAAAGTCTAAATATTGAAAGGCAGAAATTACTCCTCAGATGAGCCACACGTGGGGAAGAGATTTATGACTCACCTCAACATTAAATTGTCGCCTAATATAATATAATAATAATAGCTGTGGATGCTTGCACACCATGTCAATCTGGCCCCGTGCTAAGTATCCGAAGATCTCGTGCTGCGGGGACCAGACAACGGAAATTATATTTAATACTTTTATACTATGCATATATTTAAGATTTTTTATATTATACACATATTTAATAGGTACACATCCATGACCCAGGAACACGGAAATATTTTTGTTCCGTGGCGGGATCGGACTCGCGACCTCCGGCTTGAGCGGCAACGCGCTAACTACTGAGCCACAGAGGTCGTCAAAACCTATGCTATACTAGATATTATTTGTGCATCCGTAACTGTTTTTTTTTAAAACACATTTGTTGAAACAAGCTTTACCCGAGTGAATACAGTTTAAACCTATGTAA
Source organism: Phengaris arion (assembly GCA_963565745.1). Lineage (NCBI taxonomy): Eukaryota > Metazoa > Arthropoda > Insecta > Lepidoptera > Lycaenidae > Phengaris > Phengaris arion. Next base: position 4,795,127 of record OY751448.1, read on the forward strand.
GGGTCAGTTCACACTGCGACAATACGTGACACGCAAAATGCAGCGCGCATTTTAAGATAGCTATTAAAAATTAGATTTTATTCACTTAACAAACAGTTATTAGTTTTGCGGTTGTTGATGTTGACTGTATGTTTTTATTACTGTTACTGTAATTTGGCATTCGAACTCTTACAATGAAACGTGTATCTTATTGTGTAATTAATATAGTTCTATTTTTAATAGGTAATTTAAAAATTCAGCGCTGTGGCGCTTATTTTCGTTTCGGTGTGAACTGACCCTTAGACTTACCTACTAAACGTTACCCGCCCAATTAAACTATCACACGACATATCACGCGCACGTCGTGAGACCCCATCCGACAATCACCACCAAGATATCGCATTCGTGCTCAAAACTAGCTTTTTGGAACTCATGCGGATTCTTATCAAGTATCAACTAGTTATGTTTAGAGATTTAAGACGATTTATGTGGTTAAGTTAAGTTTTTACCCGACTACGGCGAAGACAAATGGATGGGTAATGATTTTGGTAGTCTATGTATGTAGGTTCCACCGTAGCGCCTAAACTACTGATCAATTGATCATTAGATCCGATTTCAATAAATGAGGTGTCAATAGATTCGTAATAATAGCTCGGGTAACATAGGCGATAATAATTTACGTAGTCGGTTGCCAATTTTTTTATAAAAGTAGGTATAACGCAACGAAGGCATGTCCCACCTTTCAGTCCGACAATTCCAAAAATATAATAGTTATTATATTTTTGGAATTGTCGGACTGAAAGGTGGGACATGCCTTCGTTGCGTTGCGTTCGAATGTCAAATTTGACCGCTCTGCATAGTGCGGCGCCGCACTTGCAATGAAACGTGTATCTTCTTGTGTATCATATAGTTTCGGTGTGAGCTGACCCTTAGACCTTAGTGGCAATTCGGCGGTCGATTTTTGCTGCATTTAGTCACCCGTGTACCTAAATCCGCCATTTAAGACGAATATTCGACTAATGCAAAATGGTTTGCATATACCTATGTAAATACTAAATACATAATAAAGTATTCTAACGCGCTGTTAAATCATCTGTAAATATTTTCCAATCGCGATATCCAGGGGGAGCGAAAAGAACATTCAATTCAGTCCAATTCGTCTCCGATACCGGGCATAATTCCGTCCGGGAAAATCATTACACACGCCCCGGTAATTCGGATTTCGAGGGACCTTCCACCCCCGGTCTCCCCCACGCTGCATCTCATTTTCAAATACCATACGACTAAGCGTCCTTTCCTCCTCACCACCCCGCGGGCGAATGTACACTTTACGTACACGGAATACAGTCTAAATTTCTATTTCTGGGTATGCGTCACGGCAATTGTAACTCTATTCTCTGGGTAGCAAAGATAGAATTGCTTTAGCGTTCGCTATCGGTAACAACGGCATGGGGGTAGGGTGAGTTTTCCAGCATAATAGGGGAGATATCCTCTAGCATTTTTCGTGAATTTTTTATTTAAGAAAGGGATAAGATTTTAATGTGGGATTCGTCTTTATTACTCGCGATGCCCCATTGTTGAAAGTCTTGATGCGTATGGGGTTTCCGCTTAAAGTATTTTGTATGGATATGTCCCGGGGACGTCGTTATAACGTTTATAAGGGCGTAGCATTCCATTGTTACATCAAAAAATGGTCATTAGAGCTTTTTGATAAATTACTATGTAGATATTAATATTTAAGTGGTCTGTGTCTTTTGTAGATATTTTTGAGGATTGATAAGTTAATACGTGAAGGAAAACTTTCAGTATAGTTACGAGAATTGTGCGAAGGGAGGAGTATGCTATTTGGCAGAATTGAAGTTTATGAGGAGGAAGGCGAGCAGAAACCTTATATTGTTTTTAATAATGCATAGAAATACATAAAATTAATAAAAATCACAACACACACTACCTCAGATTATTAACACACACTGCCGTGCGTTTAATAGATGCGATTTTGTTACACGCTGACGTTTGTCTATCTGTCACAACATTTACATTTTTTTTTTCTTTGAGGCAAAAGAACCGGTATGAAGTTGAAACATAAAAAATATATGCATTATTATTATTGGCGAATTTAGACAACAGGGCGACGTCTAGTTATAATTTACATTTATATTTTTGAATAAGAAATATAACAATCATCGCGCTTCAAAATACACATCGAAAGTTGTATAACTTTTAATTCATGGCCTATATACTATACTGCGTTACTTATAGAACTCTCGGACATTGAACGTTCTAGAAATCTAGAATCTACAGACAAAAGCCGGAGGCTACGATGCTACTATTTTAAAACTATTCATAAACTCAACACTGAAGATATCCCAGAATTTTCCTCTTCATTAAATCTTAACCACAATTCGAGTTATTAAAAACTATGAATTTATAAAAGGTCACACAATAGGCCTTATGGGGAAGGCTATAAGGACTAATAAGCCTTTTAGGCTCGTGTCGAGCTAAGTTCCTTTTGTTCTGCCCCTAGCAAACAGTGCGGCTGAGCGTATACAGTGGTCTAATAAGTTTTCTTTGTTTTCACACAATAGATATGTAACGTGGGAATAAATAGGTTAAGAAAGTAATTAAAAACGCACCTCGTATACTTCATACATTTATTCCATGCTCTTGTAGGACCGCTGATGATTTTATTCCTATTTCGGATAGATAAATAGAATTTAAAAATAAAATGCACGTAAGGAATTGAGCAATAACAAAGAAATACAACTCGCTACAGTCGAAATCATTAACCAACTAAAGGAAGCCATTTTGACATAGGAATGCATGTTTCACTTTCTTCTTAAAATATTCAGTTATACTTGTAGTAGACGTGGATGTGTACACGCATATTTTTTTTGTGTCATACTTTATTGCTGAGTTATTTAAGAGCTTTTAAAAAATTAGTAAGAGTGAAGTCCGTTATTTTTGGATGCTTAATATTTTCATCAATTAATTTGTAACAAAAACCAAAAAGTATTGTTTTTTATAGTTAAAAAGTTGACATTTTTAATTTTTTTTTCGAATTCTAAATTTGATTTTTTTGCGTATAGTAAACCGGAAGTGAAAATTTCAAATTGATATTTGAGTAACTTCGACCTTTTTATTTTTAAATACTAAGGCGGGTCAATAAGTCCGTGACTTTTTGAATTTCTAACCTCCTTACTGAAAAAGCAACACTACTCCTGTCAACAGGCATCTGTCAGTTGACTCCTATCAAAATTTGAACTTGCTGCGTCAATTAGTTTCTGTTTTACAGCTATCTTTATCAGACTATCCAGTAACTTAAGGAAACAATGGAAAAAAGTGAATTTCGAAATTAAGCATTATTTTTTGCGAAAAAAAACCATTACCGAGACCAAGGCTAAGCTTGATAAATACTATGGGGACTCTGCACCATCGATTTCAATGGTAAAAAAGTGGTTTACTGAATTTCTTTGTGGCCTTACAAGCACTGAAGATGCCGAACGTCCTGGACGCCCAGTTGAGGTCTCTACACCCGAAACAATCGAAAAAATTCACGATATGGTGTTGGCCGACCGAAGATTGAAAGTGCAAGAGATTGTGGAAGCCATAGGCATCTCGCATGGCTCAGTGGTTTCAATTTTGAATGATCACTTGGGCATGAGAAAGCTTTCCGCAAGTCGACCACAAACGCAATCGTGTAACAACTTCACAGGAAGGTTTGGCGTTGTTTAATCACAATATGGAGGAGTTTTTTAACCGTGGACGAAACATGGATCCATCACAATACACCAGAGAGCAAACAACAGTCAAAACAGTGTGTTTCTAAGGGTGAATCGGCGCCAAAGAAGGCCAAGGTGGGTTTGTCAGCCAATAAAGTTATGGCGACTGTTTTTTGGGATGCACGTGGGATTATCCACATTGACTATCTTCAAAAGGGAAGAACAATAAATGGGGAATATTATGCCAACTTATTGGACCGCTTCAATGAGGATTTGAAAAAAAACCGACCTCATTTAGCCAAGAAAAAAGTTCTTTTTCACCAAGACAATGCAAGGGTGCACACATGTGCAGTTTACATGGCAAAAATCCATGAATTGGGCTATAAATTGCTCCCACATCCACCCTCTTCTCCAGATTTGGCTCCGAGTGACTACTTCTTGTTCCCAAACCTGAAAAAATGGCTCGGTGGAAAAAGATTTGACTCCAATGATGAAGTCATCTCGCAAACAAAGGCCTATTTTGAGGACCTCGACAAATCATATTTTTTGGAAGGGATAAAAAAAATGGAGAAGCGTTGGACAAAGTGTATAGAGCTCAAGGGGGACTACGTTGAAAAATAAAATGATTTATTTATCAAAAAATCTGTGTTTTATTCCAAAAGTCATGGACTTATTGACCCGCCCTCGTATTTTCACCTTCAATTAAAGCTTTAAATGGTCTTCTCAAAAAAAACTAAAAAGTGATCGCTACTAGCTATATTTTGCTTTGTAATCAGATATTATTAGAAAATAATAGAAGCCGATCCTCAAAATGTTTTTTCAATAAGGTTTGCAACTGTAAGTATCGTACTTCCTACTACTATTATAAATATGAAGGTTTGTGAGGATGGATGGATGTATGGTGGATGTATGAATGTTTGTTACTCTTTGACGCAAAAAGTACAGAACGGATTTCGATAAAAATTGGTGTACCACATCAAATTTCATCGAAATCGTAGTTTAGGCTCCGGGTTAAAACATAGGCTACTTTTAATCCCGAAATAGTATTCCCGTGCGATACTATAAATACGCGAGCGGAGCCGCGGGAAAAGTCAAGTACTATTATAAATGTGAAAGTTTGTGAGGAATATATGGATGTTTTGCGCCAAAACTACTGAATAGATTTTGATGAAATTTAGTATGGTAGTAGTTTAAGCTCTCGATCAACATGTCATAGGATACTTTTTATCCCGAAAAAGTTAAAAAGTACAACGGAATACTCCGATACTGTATGTACACGGGTGGAACCGCGGACAAAAGCTAGTTTCTCTATCAACTAAGGCATAGTTTGTATCATTTACTAAATATTATGTATTTTGGCAGTTCTGTATGTCTCGCATAAGCAATGCACCTTTATCTGTACCTATACTGATTATACGAAGAGGAAAAGTTTGATTGTTTGTTCGCATTGAGTAGGTTACGAAACTACTGGACCGGTATACTACATAGTAGACTACGGGGCATGACATAATACTTTTTGTTGCGGAAAAATATACGGTTTCCGCGAGATTTACTTTTGCGCGCACGAAGTCGCGGGCAACATCTAGTGCCTTTTATTTTTACCGTAGATCTTATAGATGTATAAAAATTAGATGCGCCTTTTATTATATTACTCTTGTAATTTGTAACTCTTGTCACATTTTACAAAAAAAAATCATGTGCTTGATTTGAAAGTCACATAGTATGACTTTCAAGTAAAGACAATTACAATTACATAGTAGGTAATTTCATCACATACACATAAAAAGTAAAAGGCGGTCCACTAATCGTCACTGGCACCTCAGTTGTAAGTATTCTGTGGGAGCTGCAGGAAGCTAGCCAGCATTCCCCGACTCCGTCTGCCCTTGAACCCCACTGAAAAACAATGGTGTAAAATATGTACCTCTCAAAGTATAAACTTAAGCGAGCTTGAATAGCAATTCAGTGGTTGTACGTGTCTCATTTTCATTTTAAGTCAATTTTATTCAATCACTAACTTTTGTCCGTGGCTCCGCGTAAATACTGTATGACACATTGGATTTTTTCGAGATAAAAAGTAGCCTTTGTCCAAGAGCTTAAATTACTACCATACCAAATTTCGTCAAAATCCGTTCAGTAGTTTTTACGTGAAACAGTAAGCATTCCCATCCATCCATTCATCCATGTATCCCATATTCCATCCTCACAAACTTTCACATTAATAATCGTAGGATTTGTTTTCAAGAATTTTTAGCCGTCTTTCAATTTGACAATTTGAAAACCAGCGACAGTCATATTAATATTCAACATAAAATTTAAAGGTAAAAAATTATATTTGTATGTTTAGAGCAGTTATGTTTACTATTCAAAATCGCTACCGACCATCGCTAATCGCTACCGCCCACATCTTGACGAATCAATTGTATCACAGAATCGGAAGTACGACAAATTAATTCATTTGGGCACGTGTGCGTTTGACTCGCCGCCGCGCGCCGGTACATATCTATCATTTATATCGTTGGCACCTTTCGGCAACTTGTCTTGTGTCTTAATTAAAAGCAAATTAAAAGTAATTGCAGCTCGTTAGATAAGTGTAATTGAAACGATTTTATTGCAAATATACTTGTCGATTTGTCAATACGATTAATTTTTACTACAGCACCCGTCACACGTAATGTTCGGACCGCGGGAGACAGCACGCGCCGTTCCAACCCTAGCTCTTAAACGAACATGAACGATCCGGCATGTCGATACCCGCAGTTTATCTGCGCACTCTCATAAATATGTATGACGTCGGCAGTCCATACTACCGATGAATCGTTTTGTCGTAATTAGCTCGACAGTTCGATACGCAGTCCAAACCGCACAGATTTGCACTCCCAACCAACCGATGCGCGGTCGCAACTTTGCAACACACGTGCAGGGTGCAAATGTTTATTTTTAAATTAAATACAAAGATTGTTAAGTCTTGAAAAAAAAAAACAAATTATGTTATTTTAAAAATTATTTTCTGGTGCAGTTATGAAGAATTATAGGTTTTTATTTAAGGTTTCCATTTATCATTTGATAAATAGAAACCTAAATAAAATAACTTAGGTACCTCAAAGGATATTTACTAACACACTGCATAATATATAACTTATTACATAGCAGGTAAAGCTACATAAAAATATTATATCAAGAGTTATTTTTACAGGGGGCGTAAGAGATTGTAATACGTTTAAAAGCATCATCCTTTGTTCTGCATCCGTTACACAGAGTGTCCCATTTTCTTAATGATAGCTAGTGTGAGTTTCTAGGGGATTCACCACCTAGGGGATGAAATTATCAACTTGAGGGTGAAATATTACATACAGATTTAGCTGGAGAGGGTCTCACGTACTTACAGAAAGTCAACATGTTTTCTTAATGATAGATAGTATGAGTTTCTAGGCGATTCGCTACCTAGGGGATGAAATTATCAACTTGAGGGTGAAATATTACATACAGATTTAGCTGGAGAGGGTCTCACGTACTTACAGAAAGTCAACATGTTTTCTTAATGATAGATAGTATGAGTTTCTAGGCGATTCGCTACCTAGGGGATGAAATTATCAACTTGAGGGTGAAATATTACATACAGATTTAGCTGGAGAGGTCCCACGTACTTACAGAAAGTCAACATGTTTTCTTAATGATACATAGTGTGAGTTTATAGGCGATTCACCACCTAGGGGATGAAATTATCAACTTGAGGGTGAAATATTACATACAGATTTAGCTGGAGAGGTCCCACGTACTTACAGAAAGTCAACATGTTTTCTTAATGATAGATATTGTGAGTTCCTAGGCGATTCACCACCTAGGGGATGAAATTATCAACTTTGAGGTTGAAATATATGGCTTTGGCTCGACCGACCAGACACAGACACAAAAAATCAATAGCAGTTACAGAAAACCGGCGTGAAATAACGTTTGCGTGTTGTTCAGTCGAATAAAGACACCGAAGGGGGTGTAAACAACAACATGATAAATAAGTATACCTCTGGTGCTACGAGTGTCAAAAGTGTTACTACCTATAGGCACTAGGTTACTACCTACCACCACTAAGGTACCATCAGCCGAACTCTCTGCTCGTTTGCCATTACTTATGTAACAATTGACTATAGCCACACTAGAATTGCTAAAGTAATATAAAGTCTAGACTAGCTCACTTCCACGCAAGGACGATTTGAATAAGATTTTCTCTGCGACTAGTAATTGCCTAGTAACCCCCCTAGGGTAAACCCCTTCAAGGGGGTTCCCCATTTGTAAGCCTTAAAAGTCGCGATATGGGTTTCTACTTTCTATAGTTTCATGCATTTCGTTTAGGAATATTCTGTTATATGTTTAAGCAAGGAAACTGAATTTAAATTTGTACAGTATTTATCTGTCAAGTGACTTCTCCAACGTATCAGACAAAGACAACAATACTGAATATCTAATGAATTGTGTAAATATTTTTTTTACCTAGTAGTGGGGTACATAAGCGTACTTTAAGAAATGCTTGTGATATAAATCATAAAATTTTAACATTGCTAGCGTGAAATGTAAGAGATCTTCTTACCGATAGCAATTAAGTAATTAAATGGCTCAAGATAGCAAATACTCCAACGCTATATACAAATTCCTTAACCCTAAAATAATCCACGCACAAGTGATTGCACTTGAGATAATAATTGCATAAAGGACCCGTTTAGTATTGATACTAGCATTAACCCTACCGGCGGCGCCGAGTACAAATTCACCCGAATATTAAATCCAATTATTGACTTGCCCCACACTACCCCTCGATTATCCTTTACAAAATATGAATTATGACTATAAGCCCTCAAAACTTATTGTGCGGTAATCGTCAATTTGTTACAAATACTCACGACCCCGATATTTGCACGCCAAAAAAAAAGTATTTCATGCCAGGTTGAATCTATTATACGGGATTAAGTTATGAATAATATTTCTATTGGGGGATACTTAACAAGCTATTTGACACGTATGGGGCAGAGTTACCCCATGGATCAAATTATTTTTTTATTTGTAATTGGGGTATTAGTGGTGGTTATGTGCATTTATAGAAGATTATAATTCGTTTGCATGAATAGTAATAATCTGTTGGGTTTTTTGCTTACGTTGAAAAAGTTAGAACACTCTTTTATACTGTTGAATTAGTATTGTCTAAATATATTTTAATTAGTTTGAGAAATATAAGTTTTAAAGATGCCTTATATAATTTTCCTATTCTATAGCTTTTATTGAAACCCTTAAAATGAATGCCTGCCCCAAACTAAATCCTTATAAATTAATTAAACTTTTTGTTGATAGAGAAACGATCACATGCTTACATATTGCAAACGCGAAAGTTTGTAAGAATGAATGGATGTATGTATGTTTCTTACTCTTTCACACAATAACTACTGAACGGTATTTAACAAAATTTGGTGTGGTAGTAGTTTAGACTCTGGATTAACACATAGGCTACTTTTATATCGGTACGGTAAATTTCGCGCGTACGATGTCGCGGGATGTCTAGTTTACAATAATTCCATTGGCTTATGTCATTAACCACATAGAGTACTAACTACTAGCCCATATAATAGGATTTAAAAAATACATTTTTCCTCGTGTTTATTTAAAAATAACACCCACAAATCTGTGGAAATCCACTCAATTTCCTTTTATCTTAATCCTAATGCCCTTATAAATAAATCAATGTATACAATTTGAGCACATGTGTATTAATTTCGTATCGAAAATCAAAGGAGATCCCTGAGGACGCACTAATATGTCCGTCCCCTGGACAAAGCGGATTATTTCTGATGTCATCTTGGACCATTAACATAATATTGTGACGTGGTGTCTTTTTGTCTCCGGTTTTATCTCATGACGAATGTCTCCCTGTGTGGTCTTGAGTGTTAACGTGAAACTAAAAAGCGTTTAGCTAAGAGTGTTTGAATATATCGCCGTAAAATTGTAAAAACCGTTAGATTGCAATATAACTAGCGAGATTGTAAAAATATGTCGAAAGATTCTTTGCGCTCTGACGAAAAGTTATGTGTTAAATTGTATTTACAGAATGTTCGGATTCGCAAGCTTCCGACATTTTACAATCTCCCTAGTTGTATTACAGTCTAACGGTTTTTACAATTTTACGATGACAAATCCAACATCACCTGCATTAGATAATCTGTTAAAAGTTTTGTTATACTCGTTTACAAATCATATAAAGATACACTCATATTTATACTGATGATCCTATGACTATTATTTCATTTGACAGCATTGTATATTTAATCAACCAGTAATTCTGGTTGATTAGACAATAATCATGAATATTATGTGTATTGATTCCATTAATATATTAATAATAAACTGTTATCATTGACCGAACTATTGTGAGTTTACGTTTATTGTCCACAAGTTCCACAACTGTTATTAGTAAACAGAAATTATGATAGCATTTTTCAAAATTGCTAGGTGCCGTAGACACAAAGGCGATTTTAAATTTTCAGCGGAAATTATAGCAGGCAAACAAAATACTCAATTACGTTAACAAGAAAATGTTTACCCCCAAGAAAATAAGTGCAGGCGATGTTTTCCCATAAGCTTGCGCTTGAATATTTAAGGGTTAAGTTGTACGGACTTGGCGACATTATGTAATCAAAAGTTAAAAACTATAACCACACCGTTAGATATAGATTTATATAGACTATGTTACCCGGGCTATTATTACGAATCTATTGACACCTCATTCATTTAAATAGGATCAGTAGTTTAGGCGCTACGATGGAACAAACATACATACATAGACTGCCGAAATTATTACCCTTCCTTTTGGCTGCGCCGTAGTCGGGTAATAAACGCAAAGTCGAATATTTTTGGATAAAATGGGGAATGGTATTAGATATGAAAATCACTTGAAACTTTGTTACAGTAAAACTATTATGTATACAGATACCCTTTTTTTGGTTGATATAAAAATATTAGGTAGTTATGATTTGACACACGTTCAAAGTTCCGAAAATTTTCGAATCTCGCCAACAGAAGCGTGACGTCACGGTACACCTCGGCCATAAAGCCTGGAGTTCGCGCCATACTACGCACCGCGTAGTCGCAAGTTACCGTCTGAGCCACTTTAAAGTTAAAACATCTTGGAAACTAATTGACGTATCGAAATAATTCTTTCACGGGAATTTTTCATTTTCACGGAGAACACAGAAAGCTTACATTTAAAATTAGTGAACATTCTCCATTGTGTACAATATTGAAGCTATAGGTAATTAGACTGCATTTTACCATGTCGGGTACTACGGTACGTAAGCAGCTTGTTCGAGTAGTAAAATCGATTCACCCATATTTGTTGTTAATTATAGTCGGTTCAGCCGCTTTCGCCTCCACTGGTTCGAACGCGATTTGAGACCCTCCCTGGTCCAATTACGGAGTTCTCAAAAGTCCCTCTCTCCCCCCCCCCCCTCTCCCTCTCATTTTTAGAGCCCCGTTTTAATGACCTCTCCAGCCCCGATGTTCATTTGTCGCGAGGGTTTTGCGTACGATTATTTTCCCATTTTTTCGTCCATGTAGCCACCCCGATTGGAGTGCCCTCGAACGGGTAACTTTTCTTCGAATTATTTGAAAATATATAAAAAAATTGAGAGGTAGGTGAAGAGGGTAGGGTTAAAATTTTCTTTAAAATTCGTGCCATTATCGTTATCAAGGTTTAGGTAAGGATTTTCTAACATTTATATCGTACTCAAATGTAGGAACTACTGCAAGTTCTGGATTGCACATCACTGATGTCTTTATAATAATATAATCTAAAATATATATTTAAACAATCCAATATGCAATTATTTAATTGCAGATTGGATTGTTTATGATTTAATTAAAAGTTAATATATTGTTATCCTTATCCTGTGAACACCACCTGTGACCTGTCACAGGCGGTGTTCTACAGTGTAGAATGGACCTCTCATGGACCCTGTATTCTATATTTAAAAAAGTATATATTAAAAACCATTTAAGGCTTTACGGCTCTGAAGAAAATTACAAAATCGCCAGCAACCGAGTCTTATACGAGTAGTCATTAACTTAGCCAATCTTATATTCAGCAAACAGCGGCAAAAGGTATCGTTCAAAATACTAGAAACATAACTCTAATATTTACGTACTTTCGAGAATTATTAGTTATATTGATGACATCACTGTAAATAGATTTGTAAATCAATCCGCCGACATGTGAGTATGCATTTTTCTAATTGTTTAAAAGCTGTACACCCCATATTAAAATGTCCCCGAGCCGAGGGGTCCTTTTGTGCTTGTTTGGAATCCTGTAATTTTCTATGATTTCGCAGTTTGCTCCTTGTGATTGTGGGGCAGTATTTAATGGGCAGTATTATGAAATATTATCAATAGATCGCGCTTGATTGCGATAAAATGTTTGGCTAAATGTGTGTTATTAGTCGAAGCTGAATACTATATAGATGATCTCGTCACTCGTGAGCGTACTTAAATAAGAGTATGTATTTTAGGGTTAAACTTTGTTTTTCAGCAACAGAAACATCTTATACTATAAACGAGACAATCTCGTTTATATATAATCCGTTTCTCAAAAACGGCTGCTAGTATTACCATGAAATTTAGTATGCAGGGAGTTTTGAAGGAGAAAAATAGATAGCTAGTTCTTATAATATATGTTGTTTCTTTCGTTGTGCAACAATTAATATATAATACATATTACAGTACAGTGTGAACGTGTCCGTAACAATGTATGGTGCGCGATATCGTTGCGCTATGAGCTATGTATTATAGGGTAGTCTGAAAGCCGCTTATATCAATAATTTTGACTCTACCATGTCAGTCCGATTGGCAGTTTGGTATGCGTATGTATAATTTTTACTTTGTTCGAAAATTCGGAATGTGGTGGGTTCGAATCTCGGTCAGATATATATTTTTATGATTATTTTTATTTATTAAATTTATCAGAACTCCGAGCAAAAGTCGGTACCCAGGTACTTTTAATTAAAGCAAATAATTTCTTTGCGCAGTATCATTAAGCCCTTGATAAAACGCAAATACATCGAAATTGAGGCGAAAGACAAACAATGGCTGTAAACAGACGTCGTATTGTGAACTGTCCTCATCATTCCTTCCCAGGGCATACAAATTCATTTTACAGCCCAAAAAAATAATCACACCCTTACTACTATACAGATAGAGTCGAAAATCATTACCGTTTGAAAAGTAGAGCAGTTTTTTAATGCCGAAAATTTTAGAACACGACTGCACGACATGTGTCATCACATCATGTCAATGGAGGGATTATGATAACCATCGTACGGATGCCATCTAGCCTGGGGAATCACCCTCCGATCTCATCATCCATCAAAACAAAAGGAGACAAGAACACTTTTTATCAATCAAAACTCAACTCTATCATCGTGCGTTAAAATCACTTTTTGCCGGAGTTGTAAAGCATATCTAGGGTTGCCAAAAAGACAATTTAACCCTAAAAAACGGCACGGACATTAATCCGCATGTAATATCGCAAATTTGTCATCGCTCTAGTGAGCGGCGCTGGCCCATCTGTCAGAATAAATGCAATTCGATTTGCAACTATTAGACGTGGTACGCTGGAGGTGAATGGGCACTTATTAAAAATTAAAGCCCCTGACCACTTTAACGGCTTCATTATGCTGAAGCGAGTGCGGCTCATGCAAGATTAGCCGTTTTTGCTTACACCGAAGAGTCTTGGACAACATAGCAAACAGCGCTTTATCTCTTATTTTTTGGGCTTATCTCTTACGTTCCTTATTTTTCCGGCTTTATTTTCGTAGGTTCAAATATAAGATGCTCGTATTTTTAATATTATACCTACGGTATTTTTGAACAGCGCTTTCCGTTATTTTAAATACTGTTCTTTTTAAAACTCGTTATTTCTAAAACACTTGATAATTCCATTTAATATTCAGAGCTGCAGAGGTACATTTTGTCCTGGCAATAGTAAAAATATAATTTGGGGCGAAGTTAAAAGTTATTCCGTAACTTTTTAGCGTCATAAAATATTAATAACATGTTGGCCTTTTTGACACATTGAGACGTATCAGTGTCAGGGGCGATCGGAGGGTTAATTTCATGTCCCGATAAAGACACGCGCAGGTAACGTCACGCGCACGAAATATTCATTGCGTTATTACGACTATATTACAACCCCTCGTGCTAGAGACGTGTGCGACGTAAGGAAAGTAATTGGTCAAATTGACCCCGCTTTTGAAGAGCTTTTTATAATAAATTTCTTTGTTGATTTTTTTATAATATCTTTTTATTTTCTTTCTCAAATTCGAATGTTTCCTTACATAGTATAAAATGAAGTCGATTTCCTGTTCGCTATCTTTTATACTGCTCAACCGATTTTGAGAGTGATTCAAGAGGAAGGTTTATATAATACATTGCACCCGTGCGAAGCCGGGGCGGGTCGCTAGTTAATGATAAAGTGTTAACTATGGCTATTACTTATTTAAATAACTATAATTAAAAAAACATAACCCGACTACCTAAATTATATAACCTGTGTTACCCGACCTATTATTACGAATCAATTGACACCTAATTTATTAAAATCGGAATAGTAGTTTAGTCGCTACGGTGGAACAAACATACATTATATACACACACACACACATATACTGCCAAAATCCCTTCCTTTTAGCTTCAGGTAAAAAGATACCCCCTTTCCTTGCTTGTCTTACTAAATCAAAATCTTTTACGGCATTCGCAAAGTAACTAGCTAAAAACAAACAGCTTTTTCCTTAGAAGTAGAAAAAAGTAAAAACTCGAATGGGAAACATTAAAAAACCGTGTTTTAGCCGGCTAATTTAGCGAGTGAGGGCAATTTGGCGCTGCTCGTTACTGACAATGGGCCTCTGCGACCTGAATACGCGCCTGAGAATATCGCGGAGTACGTAGATAGTGGAGTACTCGGTAATGAATGGTTTTGAATTAAATGTACTTTTTTGATGTTGCGTTAAACCCAGTTTTGTGAATAGCAGGATTAATGTTTCTACTTTCGAAGCATAACCATTGACCCTAAAATATGTACGTGCCAAATCCTACTTAATATTATAAACGTGAAAGTTTGTGAAGATGAATGGATGGATGTTGTTACTCTTTCGCGTAAAAAACTACTGAACGTATTTTGATGAAATTTTGTATGGTAGTAGTTTAGGCTCTGGATTAAAACATAGGCTACTTTTTAGTAAAAGTAGGTACAGTATTCCCGCGGGATACTCGATAGTATATTTACACGGCGGAGCCGGGGCAAACAGCTAGTTTTTATATAACATAAAGATGTAGCTGGATTTTTTAATTATATTTTTTAGGCCGCATATATGAACACAAAAACTAAGTTTACTTTCAAATTTGAGGGCTTCTCAAAGTTTATATAATAATAAAATATAGACGCTATAAACCACGCATATCTGGTGCTAAGTATCCGAAGAACTTGTGTTACGGGGACCCTAGAACGGGAAATATATTTAATACTTTTATATAATACATATATTTATGATTTTTACTATATTATACACATATTTAATACACATCCATGACCCAGAAACACAAAAACTTTTTGTACCATCGGCGGGGTTCGAACCCGCGCTCAACCACTGAGCCACAGAGGTCGTCGAAATAGCCTTATTTTGAGCAGATCTTAAATTAAGAACCGTTTGAGTATTCCCCCGGTCATAGATACCAGGCATAGACAGTAGACATTGTATTGACGACCCCGTGACGTCCGGTCCACGTTGAGCGGCACTTGAATAGTGATTATACGCTTCCGCCTACCACGATTATCTTAAGGCTTAGTACTGGCTACTGACTGTCTAACGGCCGAATACTGGAACCATAGTTAAATTAAGTGACGCTGAACGCTGAACACATTCTGTCCTTGTCGTTTCAGCTACCAGAGACAGTGACAGCCAGTGAATAGATGGGCTCTTAATTTTGATTAGCGTTTCAGCTAGCAGAGACAGTGACAGCCTGTGAATAGATGGGCTCTTAATTTTGATTAGCGTTTCACTAACGTCACGGCCGTATTCGGCCGTGAGTCTTTTTCTAAAGTTATAACCATGATTGTCGCATAGGCTAAGGAGAAAAAAATGGTCAGTGGAAGGGCCAGAACAAAGGTTTTAGGAGCTCACGGTGGCGCATCAAATTGGTGACATTAGCAGACGACGGGTTAACAAGCTTCCTTAAGCTAGCCATACACGTAAGGATTTACCTGACAGGTTTGCCTGCACAGTTGTACCTGTCACGTAAGCTTGAGCTTGTACTGTATGGATACCTGCACAGTTGTGCAAGATACACGCTCCGGTTTACCTGTGCAGGCAAACCTGTCAGGTATACCGTTATGTGTATGGCTAGATTAAGATGCTAGTGGCGGCACAACTGTACTGATGTTGAATTTTAAAAGAGGTTTCTACATGTCCTATTTCGAATTTAACTTCTAAAATTCACTGCTTTTTCGTGTATGGCGTTAGGGGTTTTTTTTATCGTCGCAAAAAACGACGCGTCACCAATTTTTATTGAAACCGTTTAGGGGAATGGGCAAATATTTAGAAAAAACAGAAATTTACTATTCATGCACAAAACTGCTCTTTTTAATGGGTTAAAATAAAATGGATGTGAAATCGAAAGCCACGAGCCAAAACATGTGTCATTTTGTGTCTGATTTTTTTATTTTATTTGTAGGTAATCTAGGACATGACCAATAACCATATAATAATTAGGGAGACGACTACATGTGAAATATTACCGTTTCCTCTGAGAACTTACACATTTGAGACAAGTTCTATTCGTTTATGCAATAAATAAAAAAATAAATACTCTATTGCAGGAAAAATAAATATAATATATTTAGGTGCTACCAATAGATATTTACTACAAAAAAAGAAGTTATCTAAAATAGATGGGTTTTAGACATGCACTAATTGGTTGAAAATCATAAATATTACATAACTTAAAACCTTATGTTATTTTGTATAAAATATTTTTAATTTAAATATCACATTTCACGTAAAATAATGAAGAAACAATAGAAATAAAAGCATTGTTTCATTTTAATTTAGAGGCATGGTTTAGAAACTTGTGACTCGTGAAACAAAGGAAAAGCACAGAGGAAATTAAACGCGGTCTACGGCTTCGTGTCTATCCTACGGCCACCGTACATTTATGCAGGATATAAAGCATCCTAGTTTTGTTAAGTTGTTAAGTTCGTCACTGACGCCGAAAATACTATAATATTTTATCTTAAGACGCCTGGATATAGGTCCTTACATATGAAATTAGCGTTTTGTCGTACTGGCCACTTTGATCTCAAATATATCTTCTTGGGTTAGATATTCCAATTTATACCGCTATTTACTCATGCATTTGTGTTTCGAAAACCGTAATTCATTTGCTTTTTCCTCTTTTGGTTTTTTCTTTGCGTCACTCTGTTTACAAAATGGAAAACTTGAAATATCGTATTATTTTCGAGTACGAGTTCCACCGTGGCACCAGTGCTGTAGAAACGGCTCGAAGGATTAATGATGTGTATGGCGGCGGTGTCGCAAAAGAAAACACAGTGCGTTTTTGGTTCCAACGTCTTTGTTCTGGAAATTTCGACCTGCAGAACAAGCCTCGTGGACGGTCGGAGACCTAAATTGATAATGTAGAATTGAAGGCTATTGTGGAAGCGCATCCATCGCAAACGACGTCCTAGTTAGCTGCAGGCTGCGGTGTTAGTGATAAAACTGTTTTAATCCACTTGAAGCAAATTGGGTAGGTGGAAAAGCTTTAAAGGTGGGTCCCTCATGAATTGAGTAGAGCAAACCGACAAACGCGCGTCGACTGCTGCGTTACATTACTCAACCGGCGCAATAATGAAGGGATTTTAAATCGAATCATTACCTGTAATAGAAAGTGGATCCTGTACGATAATCGGAAACGCTCATCGCAATGGCTGAACCTTGGCGAACCAGCCAAGGCCTGCCCCAAGCGTAAAATTGACTCAAAAAAGTTACTTGTGAGCGTTTGGTGGACTAGTGCCGGTGTCGTTCACTACAGCTTTCTTAAATCTGGACAGACGATTACGGCAGACGTCTATTGCCAGCAAGTGCAAATCATAATGGAAAAGCTAGCTGCTAAACAACCGAGGTTGGTCATTCGCTCTAGGCCACTGCTGCTTCAGGACAATGCTAGACCACACACACTGCACAACAGACGGCTACCAAATTAGAGGAGCTTCAATTGGAATGTCTAATACATCCACCGTACTCCCCGGACCAACAGATTACCATTTTTTTTTCAAAATTAGGATAACTTCTTGCATGGGAAAAAGTCGATGCATGGCGATGGGGCAGTCCAAAGTGCCTTCAAAGATTTTATTGATTTCTGTCCGAATGGTTTTTTAGTAAAGGAATCAATGAACTACCTATGAGACGGCAAAAGTGCATAGATAGCAATGGTATTATATACTTTGATTAAATAAATATATTATGTTTAAAAAAAATCGACTTTATGTTCCTCCTTTACAAAACGCCAATTTCATATGTAATGACCTAATATTTCATATTAAAGTACGTAATTTATGAAAATATATTATAGTATCTTAGCCGTCTGTGATAGTTCATAAACTGTATAGCAAGCGATATTTTATCTTAACATAAAAAATTATAGTATCTTCGTTGTCTGTGATACCCAAAGTGCCAAATGATATCTCAATCTGTCAGCAATTTAGTAAAAGAAACACACAAACAAATAATTTAACATTGGGTCTCTGTCGGTGGTCCTAAACCAAAAAGTAATAAAAAATACTCGTAAAGACTTAGGATATCTAAAACCGTTTATTTTTTGTAAAATTTTCTAGACAGTTTCTCGTTTTTTAGGAAGTTTAATATCGTTAAATTCCAAGTTTTACTATTTTGAAAAGCTTAATTTAGTAATTGGAAAATAAACTTTACCTTCTCAGTAATCTTTATTGAGTTAAACGTTTGTGTTCGTTTTAGAAAGTTATATCTAATGAATAGTAATAATTGGATATTGACGCCTCCATGGTTCAGTGGTTTAAAGCTTGGCTCTCGCTCTCCTTGGCTCAGCAGGCCACTGGTTCGATCCCCGCGTTGGAAAAACAAAGTGTTCTTTTTTGTCTGGTTAGGATAATGCATGTTGATCACCTGACTGTTTGACGAGAAAGATGATCCATGCGTCGGATGTGCATGTAAAAAGTCAGTCCTGCGCCTGATCTCTCGCCAGTCGTGTCGGTCATCCGTCCCACTGGGTACTGAGAGTTCTCTTGTGTGTTGCACAGACACACTTGGGCGCTATAAAAGGACTCCTGCGCAGCTGGATTGGTTTGCAGGAAACCGGCCACGGTCACCGAAATCGGCGTAGGAGCTATTATTATGTAGATTATTTACGAGTAATAATATTGAAGTATAATATAATGTAGAGTCCTTTGATGTATCATATCAATGACAAGTGGTAGTTTCCTATTAGTTGCTACAATTTCCATTTTATGTTATCTAACACTTGAGGAAACCTTTGTCCTTCAGTTAAGAGCTTGGAAAAATCGTCAACAATCATTGTAATAGATAAATAACTTACATTAGACAATGTTGAAACTTTTCGGTAAACGCAATTTTCATGTTAAAAATTTATACCTGGAACCATCCTAGAAGTAAAAAAAAAACATTGTACTATGCTGTTTGGAAATACCTCGAGCTAAGAACAATTGTGGTTCAAATCTAGGTATTATTGTTTTATATTCTACTTTATGCCCTAGCCTTAGCTACATCCGTGTAGACGCAGACATATCGCCGCCGATCTGGACGCTACTTCCTACTGGATGTAACGGTTAGCAGTTAAAGGTCTGTTACATGGATATGTTTTGCAGAAACCTACACATATTGTGTGAACGTGAATCTCTTTTTGTATATCGCAATACCCATAGTCTACTCGACAAGATGAAAATGGTGACAAACATAGATTCTGGTCCTACAAATATGTGTGATACCTGATACCTCGTAAGATTCAGAATTATGTCTAAAAATTTGTGCTAGAAGCGTCTATTAGCACATCAATATTTGCAAAAGTTACAAACAATTATATATACGAGTATAAGATAGATTAGTAGAGTGTGGACCGCGGCACACTTGTGTTCCATGGTCATAAGTTGGTGTGCCTCGGGAAAATACGGTTACCTTAAAAACTTATTTTTAATGAGTAAGGAAGGGTAAGACAAATACTTACACATACAATAATATGTAAATCACACGAGTGCACGAGCGAGGCATTTTGTTTCATTCGTCATAATTATGTGGTTTCGTTTGGCGCGGTCGTAATATTGTTTTGTTGATTAATATTACTTAAAACTGTTTTTTAATTTGTGGTGTATACCTCCAAAAATATTCGTTCTCCTACATGTACCTTGAACCCAAAAAGTTTGCGGAAATCTGGATTAACCTACCTATACCTAGAAGTCGAACATAGGAAAAGTATTTCAATGAAACCTTCATACATTTTCCATGTATTCTATCTAAAAATATCGAAGTGTTAAACCTAGTCACCTACATTGGTGTCACCTAGTTTACCGAAATCTTAAGCGCCGAGTGCGCTGAATTTTTCATGTCGCCGCGACGGCTTTCAGCGCCCCATTAAAGATGCGCGTCAAATGGAGCTAGACTTTTAAAGTCTAGATATTGCCTTGAATAAATCGTGCGACTTGCGTTGTAAGGTGGAGAATATTGAAGTGGAGAATATGGATGGGACTCGCGGGATTCGCATTTAGTAGAATATCTTTCAACTTCTTTTCTTCTTTAAATCTAGGTTTATTTGCAAAAGATACGATGACAAGAGTATAGTTTATGCTACTAGATAATATAAATGCGTTTTAAAATTTAAATTTAAAATTTAAATATTTTCTGCCGTCCTGCATACCCAACGCACACAAAGCGTCATCTGGTGGCGTAAGTGGTATCAAAAACGGTCAATAGGAATTTTCGATTCTTTTTCTGCCACCAGGCGGCGCTTAGTAGCCTGCCGGTCCTTGTCGTGTCAAAATGATGTCACGAATTTATAAACCCTCGTTGTGTCGAACGCACGTTAGTGGTAGCGTGGGTTATTAATCTGAGGTAGTGTGCTGTTATTTTTTTTATTAATTTTATGTATTTCTAAGAATTATTTAAAAAAATATTAGCTTTCTGCTCACCTTTCACATAAACTTAAACTGTGCAAAATATCGTCCAATCGCACAATTCTCGTGAAACTGTCCTTTTACGAAAGTTTTTGCTTCACCTGGTAACAAATTTTATTTAGGAACCAATTATTAGACAATATCTGAAAATCTGATTATGAATAAGATGCTATATATTATAATTTACTTATAGGCAGCATTTTCATATTTAAGTTTAGCCAAAAAATGAATGTCATACTCGAAAAAAAGGGCGAGTTTGCGTTTAGCGGAGAGTCATCCATACGTGAGATATATTTTTTTTTTAGTTTGAGCACAGAGTAGCAAATATATATACTAACGTACAGAGTAACAGCTCTCTTAGAACAATCCAAATCGTTCCGAATTTGAAAATTTTGACGTACCCATCAACGGTCCACAATTATTCCACACAGTCGTGGACACCACCGTATGCTTGTAGTGGTGCAATCAAATCGAAAGCTAACTATGTAGCTGTTTGTCTGTTCGTCTTTCTTCAATCTGTGGGTTGAGTGTGACAAATATTTTTTTGCCTAAACGTCTTCCACATAGGCGGTGAATCGTGTGCCCGAAGTGTCCATAGTTGATTTTTGGGGACGTTATACAGTCGACTCGCGTTAATTCGAATCTCGGGGGACTCTTAAAATATTACGATTTATCGAGTGTTCGAAGTATCAAATGGTTCGAAATCGAAACAATAGTTTGAAATTAACTAAACATACCAATGCGTGGGCAAGTGTGAGTCAATTACAAAACGAGCTTACGAGTTGAGACTTGCCTCAAAATGTACTTAATATGTACCTCTGCAAGTTCTGTAATCTTTCTTTCTCTCTCTCTCTCTCTCTCTCTCTCTCTGCAACTTTGAATTGTCGAGTGTTTGACGCCGATGAGTTCGAATTAACGCGTCGTTTTGTCACGTAGCGATGACTTTTTCGTTCGAATTATTACCAAGTGCATAAAAATGTATTGATTTTCGATCGAATTATAAAGAGATTTTCTAGGGAACTCGTGCTAACTTTGAATTACAGAGACGTTCGAATTTACGCAGGTTTGTATTAACGGGAGTCGACTGTATTCGTTTTTACTAAGCACGAACACTATAACGAAGCAAGCTAAAACACGAATTAATTTATACAGTGTTGCTATCATAGGAAAATCATTGCTAATAATAGCTAATACGTAGTTCACGCCACATACCATATAAAGACCGCACTATCTCAAGTACTGAATCAAAATGTACAACTGCATGTAGATAATAGACATTAATTACCAAGCGTTTACGTAATAAGTAACTTTAAAGTTATTGGAATTGTTTTAAAAGGTATTTAAGGTTGAAACTTTTTGTTTCAAATTAATTACGAGAGGCGTTTTTGAGGATTTTTTTGTTTCGTTTAGTTTCGATGCACAATAAGTTTTTTAACCCCAGCCCGGGCTCAAATAGAGTGTTATGTTTGGCGTGTCTGTGTATCTGTATGTCTGTCTGTGCCATCGCAACTCCCAAACAAAAGGACCGATATTGATCAAATTTTTTTTTCGAAATATGACGTGATCTAGAGGATCTAAAGAATAACTCATCATCATCAGCCCGCTTCATGCTTGCCGGGAGTAGGTTTTTTCTATGAAATCGACCAGCACGCTTAGCATATACAGTTACGTGTATAGTTCAAGGGGGATTTACATGTGTCTTTTATTTACTTTTCGCCGTGAGGCGAGTTGTATCACAAATCGCTTTATCATTTTTGTTGGCGAAATTGTCTAGCGAAATGCAAATTGCCTATCAGACGCAGAATTTTCGCCGTGCGACGGAAATCGTACGGCTTTAGTCACCCGTGTAAACCCCGCATAACTTTGTCAGGTTTTCAATCTTACCGTGGACCCGTTATTATGGCGATGATAATGATCTCACAAGTATAACAGCCTCTCACTGTACCAACAACTCCCATAAGTTGGCTCACGTTTATACAAGAGCTTCGGCAGCGCTGCGTGTGATGTGGGAAAATTAGGTAAATTGAATAAGCGTTTGAATTAGTAGCCTTTTGAATCGAATAATAAAGACTTTAAAGTTGATAAAACAATGTTATAATATTTTACCCAATACCTGGGGTATTTATTTAATGCTTGTAATTGTTGAGATGCTTTAAATTTGCCGTATAACATTACTTTCCATAATTCGTTTCTCATTAGCAACACTTTCGAATGGTGAAACAGTACAGGTTGTGTGACGTTTTTTTCCAAAATCAGTCGGTTCGATTTCTGGCTAGGGATGTTAATTTATCAATAATATAATTACAGCAGTTTTAGTTTTTATCAAATTCGCGCTGTCAACTCCTTTTAGTATCTATGTTTTGCTATTCGTCATAGTTTCGCCTTTTGCCCACCATGCCCAC
Source organism: Phengaris arion (assembly GCA_963565745.1). Taxonomy (NCBI): domain Eukaryota; kingdom Metazoa; phylum Arthropoda; class Insecta; order Lepidoptera; family Lycaenidae; genus Phengaris; species Phengaris arion. Next base: position 4,818,466 of record OY751448.1, read on the forward strand.
TTCAAAAATTCACCCTGTATTATATAAAAATATTTAGAAACGTGCTTATCGCCACTCTACATTAGATCTACTACCATTAACAGCGATATTTGTCCGTTTTAAAGAGCCCGTGTAAATGCAGACTTACACGTTCTAGTTTTACATTTGTAACTTGGAATTTGGAAATGATGATGAGAGTCAAAAACACGCCTTTTTACTTACCAATTACCAAAAATTCAAGGTATTTAAGTGTTTTATGTGAACTTGAACTACATCAAACTCTACAATTGTTTTTTTTTTGTTTCAGGTATGTATCTATCAAATGGTGTTATTTTTTTAGCAGTTGAGTAAGTAATAAGTGGGTAAGTGTGCTCGGTAAGGTCGTTGTATTCACGTCGCGTCGTCGTGACGAACTTTTAACCCATTTCAAACACCCTGTAGTTTTTCGTTCTTCGCGGACCTACTAAACAATGATGATAATGATTAGATAACAACTATTTTATGAAATAATGATTATTATGTATTGTTAATATAACAAAACGGCGGCAAAAATGTAGCAGTAAGCATTAAATATACTATAGTGATGATGATGATCACGAATATAATTTTGTCAATAGCAAAATTTCAAAGACATCGATATCGGTGCATATGCTGGCAGTTCTTTAAACAACGCCGAAATCCCCAAACATGTATCTATAAGGAATCAAGAGTTCTGTTCAGTAGTTTTGGATCCAGGGTATACCTTGGTGCAAAATATTACTTTTTAGTAGCATATGCTTGGACTCCTTCAGAAAAAGTAGAAATCACCATATGAGTCTATATAAATTTCGAGAAGTTCCCTCGATTCCTCATGGATCCCATCATCAGGTCACCACTTTGATGTCAAAAGGACAAATTTGGGATTACCTACTTTTTGTTAATTTTGGATGAAGAGGTTGTGGAAAATTGTTTTTGCTATACTAAAAATAATTATTATTTATAATCTTTTTAACAATGTACTAGGTCTTTGTTCGTCCGAGAAAAAGCCAATTTATGTCAAATTTACAAATGCATCCTCAAACATTCTCTACTAGAACGTTTTCTCCACAGCCTGTAGTTTGTGACGTCACTGTTTCGTGTAATTGCCATTCTCCTCACGTGAGTCCTCACTCCAAACCCTCTCAGAGATTGTCGGCGAGGATTATACTTTTTCTTTTTTTACTCCATGTTTAGTGCTTTTCAATGATCGACTAAACGTTTAGGTTAATCGTTTATTCTGAAAACATTATTTTTGAAAATACAGATACTTTTTAGACATTTGATTCTAAAAATTTATTACAGAACACTTATTTTAGCGAGCCAGCATTTAGATAAGTCCTGACAATCAAACGCGATGATTAATTTAGGACTATCTCGTTTAAATAAATAGACTTTAGCAATCATTATCAACAGCTAAAAAGGTGACTGATGGGGACGTTCTAAATTCAAAAGATTGTCATGGCAACTTCAAAACAACATTATATGACATATTCCATCCATCATACGTACTCACAGTCATACAGATATTATGAAACGATAAAAAAATCAAACAAAACAAGGGCAAAGGTTAAAATAATGGATACATCAAAAGACTCATTTGAATAGATTAGTTTGCAAATTAGATATCGTAGTATGCGCATGTGATATTATTTAATATTTATGAGGGGGGAGGGCGATAAATGAAGAGGAAAATCGACTTGTAGAAAATACCATAGGGACCACAGGGTTCTGTATCCGGCTAGAAGGACCAAAAGAAACACTTCGCGGTTTTTTGGTCCTTCTAGTTGTATAGCTGTTTACAAAAGGCCGTTAGTGATTACCGCTGTCAAACTTTAATTTTTTTAATTGATATTACTGGCTGTGTCTGACGCACGTTGTCTTAACTATGAACTGGAACAAATAAATGTAACTATACCTAAAACCTACACACATCACCTTAAAATAAATGCATCTTAATTGAACCGCTGGATATCTAAAAAACTCTAAACTTCAAATTATCTAATGATGATGATTACGGCTGGATGATGCTGGTTTCCTCAAATACATCAATGTTCTCGAAGGACCAATTACGCGGACGTGTCATCCGCAGCGGTTACTGAAACGTCATTTAGTGGAAAACAAAGCTAAGCGTTAGCCTTCAGCCGCCGGCTACACTACAAAGGGAACAGACCCCCCCCCTAGACCTCTAGACCCCTTGACCCCCTAGACGACCCCCCCCCGCCTGGAGCGAACGAACCCGATATGTTTATTCGGTACTTATCAACAGGTGTAAATACATGTCTATTTCATTATTGTAACGAGCGTAATAGAATTTAATGTATTCGGTAATTATTTTGGGTGTTATCGAAGCTTGTGAGGTCCGTATTGTGCTATAATCATTTTAAAATGGAGAGTTAAAATTAGAATTTCCAACTCTCCATTTTATTATAAGATTGATGTGCTTTATCCTGCTATAAACTTAGAAAACAATGAGTACTTTCCAAAAGACACCAAAAATGCACTTTAAATTCACCTAGTATAATGAGAGGTATCAATATTCATAGAGCCACGTGCCGGAAAGAGGGGGAACGGTTGCCGCGTGCGTCTCGCTCACACACTTTAATTTCGAAACAATCTCGTAGAGCGTCCTGTCCCATTAAAATTCGAACTCCCTTTTTATTGTTTGACAAATGCCAAGGATATTGTAATTTTAAATATTTCCAAGGCTTCCACCTACGTTGGTGGGCGCAATCACAGGAGTGTTTTATTCATCTAATGCATTGTTTTTTACTGTCCTTTGATATATCTGTAGATTTGATATGTTTAAACGCCATGCGTAGTTTAGAAGACATTATAATTATCAGTAATGTTAAATGTGGCAAGAGAAGCACACTATTTGGCACCTGACGTGTTTACTCAAAGATCATCATGATACCCCAATATCTCATCAAAAAACTAGTCCTCCTATCAGTAGCGTGGAGTTTCTATAACTACATTCCTATCGGCTTTACTTACCACTTACCTTTTAAAGACCCTTATCCAAATCCCTACCTATTATACAGGCTGGGGCTTCCCTATGAAGGAGAACCAGCCTTCGCCACTGCCTCCTAGTTAAATCTGCCAAAAAAACACAGAATTATGACGTCACAGCATTTCAAGTTAAAATGTACCCACGTATGACAGTTAAATAGTAGATTAAAAATTTTGCTAAATTACTATTTAGGTACTCCTAAAGAATATTATAAATTACAAAACTATAATTAATTTGAAAAAATAAAGATCCTGACTGCGTCAAATAATTTTGATGCACCCAGTGTCACAGGACTAAGACGAATCTAATAATACCTCTCAAGCTCAAATGCGACAAGCCGTTTAGGCTCTACAGCGTGCCAAAGAAATATACATACATACATTCGGAAATCATAACCCTCCTCTGTTAGTTTAAATGTTTGACAGTTAAGTAGTAATTAGCACATTCATTTCCCACGTTGGGCTTTATATTTAGTGTTTTATATTTAGTGGTTAGTTACTATATAATTATTAGTAAAAAAACAATCTGAAGCAACTAAAATCCTTCATTAAAAAAATAATGACGTCACAGTTCTGTAAGTTAAAATGTAACCCTCGTTTGACAGTTAAGTAGTAATTAGCGCAATACGTTCACAATCACGTCCCGCGTTGGGCGCCAGCGTAATTGCTGGTTAGTGGTTGTTGGAGGCCTGAGGCTAAGCTTCTGTGGTCACGTAATATTAGCTAACTAGTTGTTACGATGTAGAGGGCAAACGAGCAGACGGATCGCCTGGTTGTAAGCGATTACAGTCGACGAAACAACGCAAGCGGTTGTCTGTAAGACCGCGGTATCTCCATTTGTAGCCGAACAATAACTCTATCACATTTCACAGTAAAAAGCTGAAAGCATACACTGACACGCTGATAGCTATCATAACTCAGAAAAAATTGTGTTATTTTCCCCTGAGATCTATACATAAGTCCAGCACATTACTTTTATATTGCGTTGAAACTTGAAAATCATTTATATCAACCTCCCGTATATTTATTAAATCTTGTCCTACACGATTTATTTATGACATTATATTCGTAACTTACAATTATAAGATCAAAGAACGACATAAATCCAAAACGACTAGCTCACAATTAGTTTCGGCGATTTCACAGTTCTAAATTGATATGTCATTTATTTTGCTGGCATCTGTCCATTTTTATGCTAGTTTTAATCTGTTGAGGTAAATAAATAAAAAAGTTCTAAAAATATTTACGTTGGAGAGATGTGAATATTGTATTTTAATGGTTCACTGTTGAAAGGGTAATGGGATTTAATTTAACTTTGAAAGGGTTTTAGGTTAAGATAATTTGAATCATTTTCGTAATTAAACAATTTAACAGCGTATACCAAACGCTTTTTAAATTAAGAGACTCTCAAGTTACATGCTATAATTTTCATTCTGCCCAACAGAGACAGTGACAGCCTGTGATTTAAGGGGCCCTCAACTTTAAGCGTTTCATAATCATTCGGTCGGAAGTTTCCAAGCTTATAAATCTGGGGACTTCTATGCAATAGTCATAGATAGTTCTCCTGATAAAACTTCAGTAATATTCATTGTGCCAATAATGTGGTTGTTAAAAATTTTAGAATTTTTGACCCCAAGACTTTTCTAGAATAGTATTCTCTAGTATATTAAAAATTCCTGGGATTGTTTGCTCTAAAATGTTAGAGTTTTCTACCCCAAGATTATTAGAACCAAGTGTCCGTAAAACTGGTAACTGGAGATGTTTATTTGGTTAATTAATAAGACCGAATTCAAACAAATCCAACTATTGATACACTCGAAGTACGAGGGATGTTTTAGGGTTGTGACAACACAATCGAGATTTTTATATTTACCTAAATTTCAAGCCTAAATATACTGGATGCATTAAGAAAAAAATTCGTCGAGGAAATAAGGTGCTATAATATATCTTTAATCGCTATGAACATGTTAGATTTTTATTTTGATAAATACAAGCAACATAAAAAAAAAATACCTAATAAACTCTTTAGGTATGTTAAATATTTTTTTTCCTTTACACAATTTTATGTCATGTAAGTACCATAACATGTCATACAAAAAAGATCATATCTCAAAACTTCCCTAAAGTATTCCAGCCATGTTTCTAAAACACCTACGATAAAATAAACAAAATTGAAAATTCCGCTCACGCACAGCCCTGGAGTGGCGAGAGGGTCCAGGTTCGATTCCCATTGTGATACCCACTTGTTTTTTAATACGTTGGGGGTTTGTGTTATTGTGCGACGTTGGGCCATTATTGATATAGGCTATTGTGGGACATTCTAATGATAGATGTCAAGTGTCCGACAAATGTGCATCCATATTAATGGATTTTTGTACAAAAGCTGAAAATTGCACATTCTGTGTAGTGTAATACTACTCCTATGATGTTTTGTGTAAGGTGATGCCAGAATGGTTTTGATGTGATATATTACAAACATTTTTTTTAGTTTTATAGTTTAACTACACTACAATAATATACATAATTTATACTGGAATATATGAGTTAAAAAACGAAAAATGAAAACTAACTATTCATTAAAAATGGTCCGGTCTCATCTGTTAAAATAACGCTACAAATTTAAATACACCAGCGCCGCGGTAATTATATTTTGAATTATCTAATTGCGTAAATTAGTCGGATTAGCTAATCTAATATACAACATAATGTATGTAAGCTCTTAATTATTCATAACATGACGACAGATACGATCTAGACAAGGACGTTTGTGTCTAGAATACTGGGATAAGTTTATATTTATGTAATGCTCAGACCAAATAGAAAAGTGAATAGATACTTTCGTCAAACAAAAAATGAGGCCGGTTTTTATGTACGTAGTGCGCGTGTAGCTACGCACTACATACATAAAAACACACCGCGACAGCTCGCCTTACAAGATTAGGCGTAGTTTCGTTATATGTGTGTGTGTGTAATTATGGCTAGTCGTAGTTTAGATAATAAAACTGTATATAAGTACACGTGTTTGTACTTGTATTTTGGTGGGAAAAGGGTGTAACAGGAAGTCAAGTGTGCAACTCTTTTAATATTTTTTGTTTTAATGTTGTTCTTGTGTTAGTCTCACCAAGTTGATATGTACCACATATATGCGTAGTGTAAAGCTGGTTGTGTAATTGTTACTGGAAGTATCATTATTGTCACTTCCCCCAGATGATGCAGTCGTTTCGACGACGGCTGGCGCAAAATTATAGGTGTTTAACACTAAAATGGTAGCACAATTAAAAACTAGTTAAACTAACTCCCTAAACGACGCGTTTTTAATTAAACCGCGCCGGAAGCCGCCATGCTGCACATCCGGCGGCCATCTTGAACGTTTGACAAATTGGTACGGCAGAGTGACGCGCAATTCCCGCTTTTTCCCATTGTTCGCTTTTCCCCAACAAAATGAAAAGTCGTTGGTTTTTTTTTCGGTTTCGGTATAGCTGTTTTGTACAGCTGTTCATTTCTCACCGTTTAAATGTCAGATACTAGGATCACATATTTTCATTCCGAACATGAATAGATATTTGTACGTTACTGAAAATATTTTTCAACGTTTCGTTTTGTTTATTTAAAATCTTTGTATCTTTTATATTGTGTTAACCATTGTATCTCTTATACATAATATTTTCTAGTCTCTAGAAATCTACACTAGAATCTATTGTACATATAGCCTATTCGTTAAGTTTGCAGTGAATCATCCGTGGAAATGCCAAAATTGACAAATGTCCCTTAAGCCGTGTTCATATTAACCAACTAGCTGACCCGTGCCCAATTCGTTGGGCGTCAAACTTTTTGATGATGATGAGGATATAAAGTATTCTAAGTTACGCCTTATAATATCAGATATCTGCCAGTGAAAGTCCTGTGAAAATCGGTCCAGTAGTTTCAGAGATTAGCCGGAACAAGACGGTATTAATAATAAAAAAATAATTTTATTTATTATTTTTTTATTATTAATACCGTCTATACTTTCATATGTATTATGTGAAAAGCTGTTAATTAGAAATTACAAACAGACACTTCAATTTTAATTATCTGTATGTATTAAAGTAAGCCTTTTGACATTGGCACTGATAACTCGCTGCAATTTAAGATCGCTAGTGGTACTGTGGTACTGAGGAACAATTCGATCTAGTTACTGGTTAACTGCCTCATTAGAGCGGCGAGATCAAAAGACGCCGAAATACAGGGTTGTGTTATATTTAGATCACACTTTTATGGCGCCCACACACGCTGGGCAAGCAGCTTGGCAAGCATGTATCCACGGGGGCTCAGGGGACACTGGAGATCTACAGTGCTAGGCAAGCGCCTAGAATGTAAATCAAGCAGTAAAAACACGGAATATATTTATGAAAGAAAAGAGTTGTGCTTCGGCATGAATAGGTCGGCTCGACTAGAAAGATACTGAGGCATCTCAGAAAACCAGCGTGTAATGACGCTTGGCAGCTTAAGGGGTAGGATTTGAATAGACCGGCATTTAATAGACCCTAGTGGTGTCTATGGGCGCCGGTTACATTCAGACGATCCGTCTGCTCGTTTGTTCTTAATCATACTAGCTGGTGGAGCTAACGGAAAATAGCCTAACCTAAGATAACCTAAGATGAAAAAAGCCTAAGGTACTCAGCTACCTGCCAGTTAAAGGGCTGTGAAAATAGGTTCAGCTGTTTCGGAGTACCGTTATATACTTCCATATGCATTTATGAAGCTGTAAATTTGAAATAACCAACAGACATTTCAATTTCATTTATTTGTGTGTGTGTATATATATATGTGTGTGTAGATAAATACCTACCTATAAAAAGCTACTTGTTTATCCTACTAATATTATAAATGTGAAAATTTGTGTGGATGTATTGATGGATATTTGTTACTCTTTCACGCCAGAACTACTGAACTGCTGTAACTTTAGGCTCTGGATTAATAGAAAGGTTACTTTACATCCCGAAAAAGTATAGTTTTCCCGTGGGATACCCGATACTATACTTACGTGGGCAACGCCGCGGGAAAAAGCCAGTTAGTCATAGTTTAAAACACTAATTACAGTATTAACCTATTGTAGGTGGAGCATAAAAAACGTTCTTCCATGAAACGGTCTTCGTTCAGACTTTAGATTTATGATTATGTATGTGGACGCGTGCTGTTTTGTCATAAACTTTGGCAGCTATTTTTAAACCTATTTACTAATCGTTTTAATATGGCCGTTAAGAACATCACTATGAGAGCCTGTTTCACAATATTCTAACAAGTGTCGGATAGCATAATCGTAAATGTTGTCGCTGCTTACTTTATATCCAGCGACAGAGACAAAACATGCCTTTCTGACACTAGCAGATTGTTGAACAGGCCCTTATATTACTATGGCGTCTAATAACAAAATAAATAGTTTCAATGCCACTTAACAGCGAACTGAATTACATGGGAATTAAACATCTGAAATTAATAACCTTCAGCAACAGGTAGTTAATTCAATTCCTACTGTATGTGACGTCATTGTATTCCTATGACGTCAATATATTAGAAGTATTGCAGTAAGGGACTTGACCCTCATCTCAAAGAACGTTATTTTATCAGGAGGTCGATTCTGCTAATTAAATCTTACGATAATACAGTTTCGATGCAGTCCCGAAATGTTAAAACAGCAAAATGGTATTCTCATAAACGTCAAACCAGCTTTAGACGATATGACGATAAGATGATTTTATAATTAATTGAAAGTACATTGAAAGTTTTAAGTTAAATACCAGTTTATGAACAGGATTCACTATAACTAGTCCCAATTATGCATTCCATTAGATAAGATTTGAGATTAGATGATTATCTTATAGATTAAATATCACTATCAATATTTATTCCTATTCCAATAATATTTAAAGGTTAAAACGGTTGTTTGTACATATGTAATGCACTTTTCCCGTGTGACGAACTGTAAAGAAGACATTCTAGGATATTATTCGCCACAGTTAATATTATAATTGTTATATAGCTATGAACCTATACCTAACAACTTTTTTTTAGGTCTTGCCATTTGACAATGGTAAAACCTAGGGTTGCGAACCGTCCTGTGTTCCCAGGACATTTCCCTATTTTATGCAGTGTCCTGGGATGTCCTGGATAGTTTTAAAGCAGCGTCCTGGACTTTTAAATCGCCCTGATAAGGTCATGTATTTTCACTACATATTAATTTAACTGTTGCAACTCCTGTCCTGCTTCTTAACTGAGTTTCCTGGTTTTTCCAAATTCAAATCGTACTTTTTTACGTTGACCTATTACTAAAAACTCCCTTATGTCTATTAATAAAACTCCTTTTACTATGTTAGTATTAAAATTGTCGTAGCTTAAAGTTTTACATAGAAGCGTGTTCTTATTTGTAACTTTATCTGCTTCCATTACTATCTATATATATGAATAGTTGCTCTAAACTATTTTAATGACCCCATAAATTTTATAATCATCACATTAAAAAACCTCATAAAGAGTGCTCTTAATAGAAAACCGGTTAACCTAAAAGTCGTTATTGTCATTTTAATGCCTTATTTCGTATTGATTGGACCTAATTGGACCATGGTCCATGACGAGTAATAATGATCAATTAGAAAAATTAAACTGCCAAGTATATTTAATGACCTTCTAAAACTCTACATTATCTTTTAGAGTTTTAAGACTGAACTAACAATTATTCAAAAGAAAACTAGAGTTGGTAAATTATGCATCAGGGTCAAATCACACCGAAACGAGACGAAGTGCGGCTCTGCATTTTTAAGAAAGCGATTCAAAGTTGAACTTAATTCACAATACAATAAGATACACGTTTTATTGCAGAAGTTCGAATTTGGAGCTGCACCGCGCGCTGCGCGGTACGACGAGACGAGAAGCTATTCGAAATAAAACTTTATTCACTACGCAATAAGATACACGTTTCATTATAATAATTTGAAATTCGAAAATGAAGCGTCGTGTCGGGTAGCGTCTCGTTTCGCTGTGAACTGTCCAAAAGTCCAATTATATTTCTAAAATTAGCTAAAATAGTAAAATGACAAATCCGTTACAAGGAATATATATATAGCCTTTAGCCTTTCAGAAACCGGCCTAATGATATATTCTCTTGTTGTTAATATTTATTATGTTACTGGTATGTCACACTTTTCCAATTGGTAGTCTACAGTCCACAAGTAACAAGAAAATCGTGTAGAGAATTGTTGTATTCTTGTATATGTTTTAATATATTTTATGATGATAGCCAGAGCCAAATATTAGTTTAAATCGCCATATTAGACACGGGGGATGTGATGGAGCTCTGTAACCGTAAACAAAACTCATTTAAATGCTTCTGATAATTTCGGATATAGGCGGAGTTCTAAGAATTGTTATAACATGTTTATTTAATTTTTTATAAGCTTTTCATGCCAAATCTTATACTTTAAATGAGACAAACTTGTATACATACTATAATATAATATTATAATCGGTATCTCGAAAACGGTTGGAAGTATTTCCATGAAGTTTTAAAATCGATCTAGCTAGGTCTTATCCCTGAGAAACGGCGCATTTTTAATTTATGTATGTTTTTTCTTTCGACACGCAACCGTATTTAATAATTTCGACTATTATGTCAGTCTGATTAGCAGTTTGGTATGCGTATTGTATAATTTTTTCTTTGTTCGAAAATTCGGAATGTGGTAGGTTCGAATCCCGGTTGGAAAAATGTTTTTGTGATTCTTTTAATTTTTAAAATTTATCAGGACTCCGATCAAAGCACGGTTAACCGGGCAGGTAGGTACTGATTACCTAAACTTAAAAATGGAAATAATTATTTGCATTCTACTTACGTTAATCTAATATCCGTAACCGAAAATATCCGAAACTAACGTATATTTCGATATAATTAAATAACCGTAACCGTATTCGATATAATTTTATTCCTCTATCCGTATCCGGATTCTAATTGTCATGTCCTAAACATCTCTGGTAGACACCCAAATCATCATCACCAGCTTCATGATCATGCTTTTTACCCGACTACGGCGAAGCCAAAAGGAAATGTAATGATTTTGCCAATCTATGCATGTATGTATGTTTGTTCCGCCGTAGCGCGTAAAATACTGGTACGATTGTAGAACGAACATAAAGAAATTGTAGCTCTTTCAGTGTTAACTCTACAGTGCTCTATTTAAAACTAGCTGACCCGTGCCCACTTCGATGGGCGTTAAACATTTTTTGATGATAATGTTGAGGATAAAAAGTATCCTAAGTTACACCTTATAACATCAGCTATTTGACAGTAAAAGTCGGTCCAGCCGTTCCAGAGATTAGACGGAACAAACAGACGGACAGACAAAAATTAAAAAAAATGTTTTTTATTGTATAATACCTTATATACTTACTTTCATTTCAACTACAGACAGAAACTTCAGTTTTATATATCCTTATTATTATTATTATTATTATAGATAGACTATAGATTTGATTGTGCGATTCTAATGCATATTATAAATGGAAGTTTTATTCACGAGATAATTATGATAATATTTTACGATAATCCTGGCTCATATCAAGTGAGTGTTCGCGGGTTCGTTTCGGGACAAGGAACTGAAAGGTTTTGTGTGTGGCGCACAAATTTCTATACATATTTATTTGTAGAAGACCATCTGGCGCCCGCAACTATGTTAGCGTGGATTTAATGGAAACGGAACCCTATTTTTTAAACGGAACTCTAAGACAAAAGTAGCATTAGTTACTCCTCATAACGTTAGCTATCTGCCCGTGAAAGTCCGGTCAAAATCGGTCCAGCCGCTAAAGAGATTAGCCAGAGCCCAGAACAAACAGACCGACAGATGGACAGACAGACAAAAAATTTTAAATTGTTTTTTTATTGTAAAGGTTTGTACCGTGCTTTCATATGTACATTAACCCCCGTTCTTATAAAAATATTTACACAATGGATAAGCTATGTCCAATATGTATACACTGTTTTGTCCTTCTCTTTGAATCGACTTTTCCAACGTATAAGACAAGGATAAAACATTGTATAGCTTATCCACTGTGTAAATATTTTCATTAGTATGGTGGTAGGTAAGTGAAAAGCTGTAAATTTGAAATTTATTTATTTGTATAGACTAGGAAGAAAAATGGGAAAATTTGGTATTTCTATACTCCAGAAGTATGTATTATTGTATGGTGGTAATGTATTATTGTAAGGTGGTATTTCTATACTCCAGAAGTATGTATTATTGTAAGTTGTTGTATGACGAATGGCGGCAAAATGTAAGGTTACTTGTTCGCGATATTTCGGAAGTCAAACATACACGAGAACAGAAATGAATCGGCCAACGATGTGTTCATAATTTAAATTTACAAATCGTTTCTTTTGTATATCATTCGTTACTCCGTCGGTATGCACATAAATTTTTTGTATTTGACATTTTTATGCATATTTAAGATTTCTCTTTGAAGAGATCTCTAGTTGATGAGAATTTACGTTTGTAGCGGCCGAGAAAAATGGACGGAAATCCTACACATTTGGGTTACATTTCGTTTAAATTCTATTTTTATCAGACATAATTATTAGAAATCATAATTTATTTATTTATAATTAGATTCTTATTTCAATGTAATAAATATAAGCAGAAAAATAAATTAATATTAGTTAATCTAAAGTAAGGCAAATTCGTCGCAAAAATAGGATCGAGATTTTAAAGTAATGAAAAGTTAAGGCCGAAACTAGAATCGAACACAGGGGTGTCATGTCATTTGGCAGTGTCAAATCTGACAACTCGATACTCATGTGTTCGATTTTCAACTGTATGGCATCAATCCAGAGTTTTATTTTCAATTTTCTGAACTTTTTCCCCGGCCTACCAGATTCCAATAATATAGACTATATAAGGAGCCTAAGAATTAACGGTAGTGCAATACGATTTAACCACTACTCATGGTATTTGTGTAACAAAATAATGACTAATATTATACCGCTTAAATACCTAAACAATCGCTTTATCAACACATAGACGTGTTTCATAGAACATGTATAAAACATGGCTATATTCATACGGTTGCGCTTTGGTATGTCAGCGCTGCTTGACGTTCTAACTTGTCAAATCACGCAGCGCAGGTCGCTCGAAAATCACGTAGATTACACGCCCCTACCACTTGCACGTTCGAGTTAAAAGTGAGTTCCTTTCGTATTTGTTATTGGTTAATGGTCAAACATTTATAATATAAATTATTTAAATAGACCTTTGATTTAAGTAAGCGCAGAATTGATAGGATCGTAATATTCTGTCGAGTACCTATTATTAGTAGGTAGTTAACATTTTAAAATTATTGCCAGAATCTAGCCTTTATGAACCATCTAAACTATGAAGCATAAAAGTAGATCGATACAAAATAGTTAAAAATATTATTTATATAAGTTAGGTAGTAGATTGTTACAAAACACAAAAGTTAAAATTCACAAAAGTTAGGTATTTGCAGTTTTCCTCGTCGATATAATATATCAGTTACGCCCAAACTCGAAACAAGCGAATCGACAAAACTTAGTACGGGCCTTATGTTTACGCTTCAAAATGCGACCGTGACGCAATTTGTAACACCCCCCCCCCTGCGCGAGGGGGTGAGGGGGTGAACATCAAAGAACCCTCCGACAAAGCGCGAAATAAGATGAAAAAAACACAAACGACAATGGACAGGGAAATCGGGCCGAATTTTCTCGCCATTTTTAGTTTCGCGCGTATTTGTTTGCTCGGGCCCGAATTGATGTTTTGGTTCTATTTGGCGATTTTTACAAGCCATTTAACTCATGGGAAGTTTACCTAAAAATGTTATAAAAACAACGGGATATTATCAATAAAGTAAATTCAATAGTGGTCGTATTTCTTGACTATGGTTGGCTGTAAAGGAAAGTATGGACGGAAAAAGTATTGAAAAAATACTAAGTCTAATAAAGTTTTGTACTTAACAATACGTTTCTTAAGAGTAGCTAACTTATATCTAGTTATAACTATTTAATACCTTGTTAATGCTAAGCATAATAGAATAGAGTATGAAAAACTAATTTATGTAAAAAAAACATTGTAGGCATAATTTAGAAAATCAAAAGGATAATAATAATAATGTTTATGGACGCTTCACACCACGTCAATCTGGCCCCGTGCTGAGTATCCGAAGAACTTGTGTTACGGGGACCAGACAACAGGAGGTATATTTAATAGTTTATACCAAACATATATTTAAGATTTATATTATTATACACATATTTAATACACGTCCATGACACCGGAACACAGACATGCCTTTTCTTCCTTTGGCGGGATTCGAACCCGCGAAAACCGGATTGTGCACCAACACGCTTATTTTTTATATTTTTATTTATCGCTAATAAAATTATACCAACACTTTATTATGTTTCCTACGACTTCGTACGCGCAAAGGAAATTTCTCGCGATAAAAGTAACATATGACCCCGTGGTCAACTCTAATATGTGCTAAATTTCATCAAAATCGGTTCAGTAGTTTCGAAGCCTTTTCAATGCAAACAAACAAACAGACAAACAAACTAATCTTTCCTCTTTATAATATGAGTGTAGAAAATGACTTCGTCATTAGTGTTTAGCGATCGGATGTTGGGCCGTGTATAAATCTTCGCAATTATCAAATTCTCAACCTCTCATCTGCATAAACGCACACATAGGCGAACGTACGCACGCGCGCGGCGAGATCAAAGGAACTCGACCCCTTTGTAAATGCCGCCGGCGCGTGCCGTCTTCTTCCTTTCGCTCGGTCCCAGCGCCTAAACGTGCGGGTGCGAACGAGATAGCCATAGTGATGATTGTGTAGCGCGCGATGTGAATATTTCACCTCGTTATCGAGTCTTGTTTGTGTTAGGTAGTGTTTAGAAACTGATCGAAAATATCGATATCGATTTTTGTGACGGGAATAATTTATGAAGGTGTGTTCTGTCGCACATTTATAATGCATTTGCTATTTCTATTTAAATGTGTCCTTTACTTGAACAATGATTATCTATAATATAAAAATGAATCGCTGAATGTGTTGCTAAGCGCAAATCTCGAGACCTGCTGAACCGATTTCGCTAATTCTTTTTTTTAAATATTGCTTGAAGTACGAGGATGGTTCTTACGGAGAGAAAAGTTAAAAAAATTGCCTTATATAAATAAAACTGAATTACCGAAACGTTTGTACGCGCATAACTTCCAAACGACTGCACCAAATTGGATAAATCTTTATTTTATGTGTTCATTATTGCCAGAAGGTTTGTGTGAATTTTTTTTTTGTTAACAAATATTTAATATATTATTTCTTGCGGCACGGCAAAAAAATATAGCGGTACGAAGTTCGCTGGGTCAGCTAGTTTACTATAATTTTCAATCAAATTGATTTGTGCCACACATGGAATGTGTTCAGAAATGTATTGACAATTGAAAGTGGTCAATATGTATCGAACAAGTTGCCGTTCGGCCGGGAATAAGATGAAAATCGCTTTCAACAGAGCCGTTGAATCGTGCACACGCACACACACTCACGTACGTCGTACGTATACGTAGTCCAAACCATGGAATGCAGTCGTTGCGGTCACTTCATTTGTGTTTTAATATTTTGATGCGTCCTAGAGCAAGTTAATTCTTTAGAAACTGGTCGAGCAGGAACTTTCCCGATATTGTACATATAAAAGAAAATTAAAAATGAAATATTACTTTTTTGCAAGACAAGGATATGGTAGCAATTTCAGTTCAAAATATTCTGTAAAGTCTTCACAACTTTTTGGTAATAAACCGAAATAAAATTATAAAGAACGGAATCGTAAATAAATACAGTAAATTCTATACAATGGCTACAATAATATCACATATAAACTAAAACGATTTTAAAAATATCTATATCGATAAACACATCGTCCCATCCCTATCGGTGGAGCACAGCGGAGTAGGCAAGACAGGAATCTGCCGATACTGAGTAATTAAAATAGAGTTATTGCGTCGAGCGCCGTATATGTTTTGTGCTCGGACATTTTTTACTCCCGCTTAAGGGATGGGACGCAATACCACTGTATTAAGATTCCAATACTTTCTAGACTTTAAATATGTTGCATATGAGTTCTCAGTTCAATTATTTATAACGTACTGACTACTTAGTTGTATGCAGACTTGTCATTTAAGTTTGTTGGTTAAAAGCCGATATTATTACTTACACTTATAGACTTAATAAATGATAACTATATTTTTTTTAAAACTATAAGCCGACTAAGTAAATTATATAGCCTATGTTATCCGGGATATTATTACGAATCTATTGACACCTCTTTCATTAAAATCCGAAGAGAAGTTTAGGCGCTACGGTACTTCCTTTTTGCTTCGCCGTAGTTGGGTAAAATACCTTTCCAAGCATCTTTCGTTCATTTTTAGTTTGTAGTGACCGACTAAGGTAAAAAGTCGAGGATAAAATATTAATTTACAGCAATAGCACACAAGACTTCTTGCACTATTTCCACTTTAATAATAACTAATAAAAATAATAATTTTAATCAAAAAATAAAATATTAATTGACGCAGCTAAACGCACTGTTTCTTGTTTTGTAAAAAAATGTGTATAAAGAAATCTGCAAATCGTTGAAAAAAGGGAATAAAATATTCCGTAAAATCCGATAATTCATCGCGATCGTACAAACGCGGAATTAACCTGTATTAACCCGAGAATGACAGGGCGCGGTCTCGGCGGCCCCGTTTAATAATTTGTAGGAAAATGGCGGATGGCATTAGTTTTTCCTTTTGATGTTCACTCGTGTCTACCGGCAATTTAACGAAGGCTCTATTAACCGATTGACAGCTCCCGTATTAAACAAATTACTTTATACGACAATTTTGTTATTAATTTATTGTAATCTTGTTTGTGTAGGGATTTGTTGTGTTGTTTCGCAATAAATAAGTAAGTCCCATTTTACATCTACCTTCATTTCTATAATAGGTTTTGTGGAAATCATTTGTCTTATGTGTTTTCTTGCTGTAATACTTAAGATATTTTTTGTATAATTATTAATTAATATGTATGGATGACCACTGTCTGATTCTTTGAATTACCATTATTCGTGCAACGCGTGTAGACATTTTAAACAAATTCTATCGCTTAATAAGATGAAAATAAACATATCGAAAAAGCTTTTCTTTTAAATAAACAAATAAAATTCTCGTTAAGTCCACCACGTTCATAAAAAGATCAATATAAATTTGAGGAACCTTTACGGTAAGTACGCGGGTCGGAAGGACCCCGCCGCCTGCGGGTGAGTTTTCGCTAAACAATTCATACATTTATTTCCTTTGAAGTCCCGCCGCGGGCGCCTCGTCAACTGCAGCAACCCTACCTGTTTATTATACCGGAAATTGAGTGTTGTTATATCGAAATATATATATATTTTTTTAATAATTTAAAACGAGATAATTTAGAACATTTTGTGGTAATTGTATTTTAATCAGAATTTCATAATTCATTTTCATGATGTATTGCGATTTGGAAATCCATGTCTCTATAATTATTAATGCGTGTAGAAAAAACTTTGTACTCCTTTTTACGAAAATTATCTTAACGGGGGAGTATTAAATACTGTGTATGTAAAATATCTATGTTGGTAGAGTGAATTACAGTATTTTTTTTATAATAATGCTTAAATTACATAAAAAACATGATGTGTACAGACAACAAAAGAACATACGTAGCAAAAGTACTCTTATAGTGCCTAAAAACATCACTTCGAAAAAGAATAGAAAAATTAAAATTTGTCCACCATCTGTGTATTGAGCCGTACTTTAGAAAGTTAATTTGTTATTTAATGATTATAAGTAGCCTCCGACAGATGGCGTTATATCGTAAATCGTGTCGTGGCGTGACGCGACCTTGAAATTTCACTCTGAACTTACTAAACTGCGCATTTTTAAGTTGTATATATTTTTTCTTTCGTCGCGTAATCAGATATGAGTGATTTCGTTATAATTATATTATATTAGCGTTGCGTAGTTGGCAAATTGGTGTCTCGGGTTCGAATACCGGTCAGATAAATAATTTTGATTTTTTTCCTTTGTATATTTTTTTTTACTTTTCATAATTTTTACGTTCTAATAAAACTCCGAGGAGAGCTCGGTCTTCCAGGTACTAAATATTAACGAGGAATATCAACCCCCATAGACAAGCCAGCATTAACCCTTTGACGTGTCGTGTGCCCTAATTGGCCCCGTTTGTTTATTAAACGGTGTCTCCTACAGAACACTTGTTTGTCACGCCAAGCGAGTTCTCACATACTTATTCTTGACAACTTATTAAATCCTTTTCAGGTG
The DNA here is from genome assembly GCA_963565745.1 of Phengaris arion. Classification (NCBI taxonomy): domain Eukaryota; kingdom Metazoa; phylum Arthropoda; class Insecta; order Lepidoptera; family Lycaenidae; genus Phengaris; species Phengaris arion. The sequence goes on from OY751448.1 coordinate 4,836,849, forward strand.
TTTAGTTACGAAAATTTGGTTTAAATTGAATAAGGCTACTTAATTAAAATACTTTTAACATAATATAATTAATATTTTCATATATTTGTTTAATCTTGAAATAAAATATTTGGCATAAATATACAAATTTACAAACTAAAATTATGATTAGTAAAGTATTTCCTTCGTTTTAAAATATCACCACTAAATTAGGAATAACATAATCCATTGGAAATTACTGGTACAACCCCTTAAAAAAGGGGAAAACTCATGAGTTATAACTTCCCATACGTCGAATGTATCTAGAAATAGCATCGCTTTTACGACATTGTTGTACCAGAATAAGTAATTAAAAAATAATTATCTGTAATTCAAAGGCACTAATCACACGATAGATTAGACTTTATTATTGTAAATTAACCTTTCAGTGCCATTAATTAAACACAACTGATCCATTTAGTTCTTCATAAAATATTATCGTAGGGTCTTCTTTAATTGAACGTTGTAAGAAAAGGGTTATGTTCAGCTTTCTAGTTTGTACTTAACATACTTAACATAAATTTTTATTTTCCAGATTCATAAGTAAATGAGTTGGTAATGATAATCTACTCTATACAGTATATTTCTATTTATCTATGTTTGTTGTAAAATTGGGTTTAAAAAGTGTAACGTAATAAAACATGTCGAAATATGCACATAACATTTTTCTTTTTTTCTCCAATATGACGTTAGTATACGTAATAGTATACGTAATATATAATTAATAATAAAAATACGTAGACGTTAAAATGTATAACCGACTTAGATGTGATTTGCATGATCTACTATGATTGATCATGCTACGAATGTTTGTAATGTAAAAATGTATAATTGACATACAAAAGTGCCATTAAGTATGGTCGACTAATTTAACAAAAAAAAAAGTTAATCCGAACTGAACCGACTGGTTCCTCAAGATATCTGTGAATTCGAAATTCAAATATTTAACACGTCTTCATGGTGTGAAAGAATTTTCATTCAGGACTTTCAGCATATCTGAAATGCTTGAAATTTTAATCAAGAATTGGAATTTTAGAAGGATAGTCAGATGTATGCGATCTGTCTGCATTCAATGTGTTCACTTTTACATGTCGATTTTGATCACATGACACTAATGAAAATTCTTAACGAGAATCGAACGAATTCGTACTTTATTTTATAAGGATAGAGTTTAATTTTGATTAACAGTACAAATGTCTGAAATTATTGATCCTAGAGCGGTGAAGGTACTTAAAGTATTTGTATATTATCAATAGAATTGCAGTCTGAGATATTTTTTTTGTACTTGCTGCAGATTGTTGTAGGTTAAAAAAGGAGTGATCATCTAAGAAAGTTTAACATTAGCGTTGAAATTAAGATTCGGGATATAGATTTATATAAAGTTTAATTTTCCTGAACCATGAAACTGTTTTATCATAATAATTAGGGCCCTGGATCACAATCTATACAAATAAATAAAATTGAAGTGCCTGTTTGTTATTTCAAATTAACAACTTTTCACTTAATGCACATGAAAATATATACGATATTCCGTAGTGACAATAAAAAATCAATTTTTAAAATTTTTTGTCTGACTGCCCGTCTGTCTGTTTGTTCCGGCTAATCTCTGGAACGGCTGGACCGATTGTCACGGGACATTCCTGGCAGATAGCTAATGTTATAACAACTAATATAGGATACTTTTTATCCTCATCATCATGATCAAAAAATGTTTAACGTCCAACGAAGTGGGCACGGGTCAGCTAGTCTTCTAGTAAATGTCGGATAGCTTACACGAGCGACAGATAAAAACAAGGTGAATAAGCTATCTAACACTTACAGTACAGTGTGAAACAGGCCATCCGCCCTTAAAAGTTCGATAAACATTTAAAAGCATTAACTAACGTTAAATAAAACAAAAAGTATTTTTTTTATATCAAACTATAGCCCGACTACGTAAATTAAGCCTATGTTATCTGAGCTATTATTATGAATCATTTGACACCTCATTTATTAAAATCGGATCAGTAGTTTAGGCGGTACGATGGAACAAACATACATGAACATAGGTTGCCATCATCATTACCCTTCCTTTTATCTTCGCCGTAGTCGGATAAAGTTTAAGCACCATCACTATGAATAACTCATGGTAAAATTTAGTTCTAACTATTTGTTTTTGTTATGTAAATCTTGTAATACTAATTTCGCTGACGGTGACCACCACCATCCAAAACAGAATTTATGCCTAGTTGTAAATTATATTAGTCATAAAACCTTAATGGCCACCAAAATAAATTAGGAAAACGACATGGTTTTTAATTAAATTAATATGTTCTTTGTAGAAATATTGTATTTTTTATGATCAAACGTCTTTACTAACTCTATTATGAAATTTACTGTTTGAAGCCTAAAAATGTAGAAAATACTGCCAGGATATATTTCTTATAAACAATGTAATATATTATGTATAGTATCATTAAAACCTTTAACTTTTGGGACTATTATACTACATCCCTCCTAAATACATACTAGAATATGGCTGATACTATATAATTTAGATGGCTGAGCATACATTTGCATGACTTGATTCTCGCTGACTCAGGTCTACACGTGAAGTGTCTTGGGGTCTCCAGGGGCTAGCTCCGCCACTGATGGCTGATGCCTACTTTTTTTATGGTAAACCGTGTGCTTGGCTTGAACATTAACTGACGAAGTAATATTTTATATCGAACGTTAACTCTTAAATTCAAATGAGTTTTGCACAGCACGTCAATACGACCACGGTGTGCAGTTACAGGTTAAGATAGGATCGAGGTTGAAAACGTGAATGAAGTCAGTAATATTATTATTTTAATCTTTGCTACAGAAGTTCAAATTGCACTCAAGTTTTTCCATTCTCATTTTGCCAAGCACAAAAGAGACAGAGATAGCCATATTCCCTAATTTTACGTAGATTTTCAGTATTCGCCTATAAGCCGCCTAAACCATCTACGTCGTGAACAAGCAACACGGAATAAACATTATGATTCAAATAGGATGGAAATTTTGGGTTATGTAAGGGTTATATAGAGATATAACCCTTACATAACCCAAAATTTCCCCATCCAACATGGCGGCCGGCCGTCAAAAACATAATTGAAATACCCTGGCATTAAGTTTTATCCAGAAAATGTCGGTTGAGGCATTTTCTATTACCAATTCCATGCCTTAGAAATTTTGATTAGAACTTTGTTTGGCTTTTAGGCAATATTTCATAATAGGTAATACCTAGAGTTTCATTTACATCGTAGACTAGTATTAAAGTTTATATGGTCAATATTTGAGTGACAGGAAGCACAAGTGAGGTGAAAGTTTAAAAGATCATAAGCGGCGTCATTCTATAATTATTATCTTTTTAAATATTTACTCACATCATAAAAAGGTTGGTTCTCTAGACCAGGGGATTCCCAAAGTGGGTTCCGCAGTCCTTGGGAGACTCATCAGGGTTCCGCCAAAATTATTCATATTACCCTTTAAATAATAGCATGGATACAAATATTATTTTTAACACAGAACATCCCCCCATCATCATCTGTGAAAATTTCAACTGTCTAGCTATCACGTTTACATTACGGAGATACAGCCTGGTGACGGACGGACGGAGCTAAGTCTCAGTAATAGGCTCACGTTTTCACCCTTTATAAAAATATTGTTGATACGGTTAGATATTATATTAATAAGAGTTAAAATATTATACTACGACTAGATTCGAATCCGTAACCTCCGGACAGATGTACGTTTTGATACTATTTAACCTCCGACCTATTAAGCTATATGTAATAAAAAAGTTATAGGCCCATCCATAACAAATATTTTCTATAAGTAACGTAAAAAAAATATAGTCATAAAATTACAATACATTATTAGAAAAACACATAAAATTATGTTAATGCTGTGTGATAAAAAGATAAAGATATAAGGAAAATATCTATAGCCTCCGAGGTCAACGACCTCTACCCTAAACGCCACCCCTGAATAGATTTGAATATAGCCCTCCAAAATTTAAGGATTAAATTTTCCCTCTCGAATTATCTAAAAGTAGTAAAATCTGATTATAGTAAAAAAAATGTAATAGCCAAGAAAAAATGTAATTTAATTTCTAAAGGATATTCAACATTAAGATCAATATATTATAATTTTCAAAGCACCTCGTTATAAGATTCCGGCGACGGTCGCATCCGGCTCGAAGGACCACGGCGGAAACTTGTAAGAAACGAGGCGGAATAATTGTCAAGGGTACGCTGATAATATTTTAGTAAACGCTAGCGACTCTTGAGGAACACAAGTTTACGCAGACGAAAAAGTTGTCAAGGTTAGGTTTCGGGTAACGACAAGTGCATCTAACTAGACCGAAAGTTCCAAGGTCATTCTCTCACTCACACCAGCGAACGTCCCCCGCTTCCCACAAGCACGTGTCTCGCCCCTACATGTGGTAGTCATGGCAACGCAGCATCCTACTTCCACGCCCCCTACCCCAGGGGCGAACTCTCAAGATATTACGCCCTACTTCGTCCGCATTGGTGAACCAAAGGGGTGTGCACCGCGCTGGTGTGAGTCACTTAGATTCGCTCCGTTCTCGTGAAATTCCATTTTGAACTGAAATCTCCTGACATCGAATTCTACGTAGATTTCTATTATTTGCAGTGTCGTAGTATATCTTCAGGAATGTTGTGAATAAAAAGATGATGTATGCATGAGGCAGTTAGTGAATGCTAAAGCTCTCCACCACAGTGGTAACATTCAGCCGGCCGCTCGTTAACAGACCCATTCAATTTTGAAGTATTAGTCGATTGAGGCAACATTTCTCGCGTCCTATCGCCACGAGTTCCAATTAGCGACTGGGGCCCGTCGCTCGAGTGGCTGTGACGTCACGCGGCGCTTTCATTCGCTTTCAATAACTACCCTCTCGTGCCTTCAATAGCCGGCCACTCCACCTGGCCTTCATTAGGGACCTTCTCAATATACGCGGAGAGCTGAAAAGGCAACGCGAACCTACTAATTTCAAAAATGCGAGTTAACGAGTAAAGTTGTTTAGCTAATAACTAGCGAGCTGCGGCGTCGCGGCCGTTGTAATTGCGTTATTTAGTTTTTTTTAATTATCACGAGCCGTCGAGTGAACAAAGCGTGGTGTCTTTTGTTAACCGCCCGCTCCGCCATAGACAAATCTTATTATGGAAATATTTTCAAATTAAGAACGCGCTACTCCCGCATTATGCGTCTCGACTGTCATCATTGTCTATGCTTTCTTTTTGTTCGCATGTTGAGGCTTTTCGACCACCGTTTCGGTTTTTTCTTTTTGTTTCTTACGTTGGCTGTCCGGGGCCTGAATGGAGGGGCTTTATTTGTGCGTGTTTTATTATTAATTAGTGGGAACGCTTTGTTCATGGTAATTATTGTCTTAATAAGCAGTTCCTGTTCTACCAGTATTGTAAAGCGTTAAAGTGAACCCTTTTTAATCATCATCATCAGCCTTCGTCATCATCATAATATGACGGCTTCTATGACTCAGTCGCGGGTTCGAATCCCGCCGACGCGACGGAACAAACAGTTTTCTATGTACCTGGATCATGGATGTGTATTAAATATGTTTATAATATAAATAAAAATCTATCTCTACTTATACTTCTATAGTAATATTATAAAGAGGAAAAGTTTGTTAGTTTGCATTGAATAGGCGCCAAAACTGCTTGACCGATTTTGATTAAATTTGGCACAGATATATAGGAGACTACGGGGAAGGACATAGGCTACTTTTTATCGCGGCAAAAAGCACGGTCCCCTCCGGGATTTCCTTCTGCGCGTACGAAGACGCGGACAACATCTAGTCTTAAATATTTATGTATAGTATTAAGGTATTAAATATACTTCCCGTTGTCTGGTACCTGTAATACAAGTTCTTCGAATACTCACCACGGGACCGGATTAACGTGATGTGAAGCGTCCATAGATTTAAAAAAAATCTTCTTCAGTCCACTGTTAATAGACATTGCCTGAAGAACCTTTCAAGTGTAGTTAGTTTAATATTTGTAAAAATTTAAAGCGCACTAAAATATTTCATTTAATGCTTTTCAGCGGCCATAATAACTAGATCCACGTTAATTTCCTGATGTATAATGTATGAACACACACACAAAAGGTTTAAAAGCTTGATTCATTAAAACTCTAAATGTATGTTTTTTAAACATAGCAGTTGTGTAGTTTTGCAACAATTGTATAAGTTATGTTGAAAGCTGAAAAATGGTGGTGAGTTTTTTCATTTTCTAGTTATAATACTATTAGCCTCATTTAAATATTTTGCTTCCACATTACATTCGCTGGAATATTTGAGTATTTTGAATTGTTTCAAAATGTTTCAAAACAGACTTCTGATTGTCATAAACTTCATTGGTCGAATATCGTTATCGCATTACGCGATAACGATATTCGACAACGTGAGAGGCATCAGGCAGTAAGCACGTATGTGCTTTATATTGAAACACAATTATATCTACCTGTCTTTGTAATTACATGACATATCGGCGCGATATCGGTTATCGGTTTGGATAATGGAAAAACGCTCTTATGCCGAAGACATTAGAGCGTTAGGGTCAATTCACACCGAAACGAAACGATACGCAACATGGCGCTGCATTTTTAAGATAGCTATTCAAAATTGAACTTTACTCATTAGTCATTACACAAGAAGACACACGTTTCATTGCAAGAGTTCGAATGTCAGGTTGCACCGCGCTGCACAGCGCATGTGCAGTAATTTGAAACGTGTACTTTTTGTGGCGAATAAAGTTCAATCTTAAAAATGCAGCGCCGCGTATCGTCGCGGTGTGAACGTAATTGTTTTCGTTGGGAGTTAATAAACACGTAAAAGTCTCACTTGGTACAGTACAGATTATTGTGGAAAGACAAGCCTTCAGCTGTGAGGACGTTAGTCGGTGATAATGATGACGGTGATGTTTATAAAACGGCATACAAAAATGAATGAGTCTTCGTCTGGTCTTACAATTTTCTTACAAAACTCAAGTCGCATACGTCGAGTCTCGCATACTTTACATAGTGGAGTTTCATATTAAATTTGTATATCTCCATTGTCGAAAAACTGAAAAGACGCCATAATGAATTCGCGACCTGCACCCCCCCGACCCCCTGCGATCCTGTCGTTTATTTCGCATAATAAAGTGCTGAAAAGAAGATCCAGTTTAATTAGAGGTGACACTCGAGCGCGCCGCTTGAATGGCTCTCCGTGGACGCCATTTTGCATAATTGGCGGCGGGGGTAGGACGAAATTTATACGCCAACCAATTTACGTGCTAATGACGCGTCTTCCCATACTCCATACTCCATTCGGAGTAAGCGACGCTTTTTGCCTGTTTTCTTTCATATAATATGGCCTATGTCTAAGGACTCATATTATTATGTGGCTTTTGGAGGGGTATAATGAGTAACTCCTTTATAATCTTCATTCATACGGGAAAATAACACTCGTGCACGCTTGAGTATAGTGTGCCTTTTCTATGAGAAGTGGTCGTAGGGCTAGTCGACATTATGAATATATTATTCGATATATTTTTTTATAAAACCAACAGCTTACAAATGTAACATATATAGCTTAGGCATAGAAAAATGGAAGCCAATACTAGGTTTTCACAGTTAAGGTCTGTTTCACAATCATAGTTTTGTCGCTGCTTATACTTTATACTGAGCGACAGAAACAAAACTAGTGAATAAGCTATCTGGCACTAGTAGATTGTGAAACAGGAACTTGGTGACTAAGAAAAAATACAAACGAACGTGTGACACTTGAGTATTAGCAAACTAAGATGCTTGTATATCTCTATTTACGACGAGAACAGAGGGGTGTTATAAGTTTGGCGTGTCTGTGTGTCTGCCCGTGGTATCGTAGCTCCCAAACGGATCGACCGATTTGAATCTAGTTTTTTTGTTTGAAAGCTGACATGCTCGAGAGTGTTCTCAGCTATAATTTATCATTATAGCTTGCTTACTGCTTGACGATTAGGGGGTTACATAATTAATGATGGCGTCGTTAGTGGTTTCAAATAATACAATTGGAAAAATTCAAACTTATTTAAATATAAAAATTTATTGCACAATAATCCACGCAGTGCCACATTCGTAAGTTATGGAAGCACTATTTCTAAATATGTTCCAAACACATAATATTACAATATAACAACAAAGAGCACCGCTTGTATTTTATTATGACATATCAACAAAATGGCGCGTTTATGTTAAATTCATAAGTGGGAATGCTATAGCTGGAAATAAATTTTGATGACACATTCATGTTCTACAACTTCTGGTCGCCTACGCCAAAATAAACATGATTTCCGTTGCTTCTACAGAGGAGTGTCATCACTACACCTACTTTAAAAAACTTTTATATGTTGCAGAAAAATGAATGAATCTATTTATTATTTATTGTATATATCATTATTGTGTCTTATGTAAAACTAGACCCTAAAAAGTTAAAGTTATCAAGCTGAAATAGGCACATGAAGAAACCACGACCTCTACGTCTCATTCTATCGTATTTTTTTTTGTTTCAGACCAGCAAGATGGGCCTACCAGCGGGCGGCAGCCTATCCTTATTCTGTCCTGGTGGTGACTTAGGGCAACCCCCACCAGCACACATGGGCATTCCTCCCCCCTACCAGATAGATTCTAAATTAGGTAAGCTTGAAAATCCTTGAAAATATTTTATAGATTATTTTTTCTAACAATCTTAATTTTGATCTGTGATGATTTTTTTTATTAATTCCCAAAGAAAAGAATGATTGTGTAACCCAAAGTTCCTATTGACCAAAAAAGGGTGATTTCTTTCTTTCTAGAATTCCTAACATTTTCCTTGAAATGAGATATAAAATAGATACTTTTAACGATGAAATCTTAGATATAGATGAAACTAGTTTGTATTAGCATAAAATATTGCTAATTTAACGTAATAATATTTAGTAATGACCCGTCGATGTATGTAATTAAATGTATTTATATATTCTAAAAATGTAGTATGTTTTATGTTTATACACCAAGGCGGCACCTTTCAACTTTTGATATTATTTTCTGAAATGCAAATAGAATCGATATTTTCGAGATTTGGTAAAGTTGGTCCACATATTTCGGAATCAATCATTATTTGAAAAATACCGCCGACGTGAGACCATTATGTTAAAACATAGCCTATTAACGTGATGAAGGTGTAAACTTGTACAATATCTAACAATGTCTAATGGCAACATTACTTTTTAATTACGTATTATGAAAATATTAATAATAACCCACACTAATAAAAATGTTAACACAATTTGTTAACATTCAATGTTTTTGTCAGTCAAGTGACTTTTCCGAAGTATCAGACAAAGACAGCAACATTGAATATCTAATCAGTATTTATATAAACAAAAATATATTATTAATTTGCGCGAAATCTAAAATTAATGTTAAACAAATACTGCTGTAAGACCCACTTGGATCTGGGTTAAAGCTAACCCTGGATTAAAATAGCATGCCTTCTCTTTCATAAATACGAAGAACGAGAGGGATAACATGCTATTTAACCCAGGGTTAACTGTAACCCATATCTGCGCGTGGGCCTTAGACGTTGTGGTATAACCGCAGGTAAATCAATGATGAAATGTCACGATGATTTTTGTATCTGGTTTCTTTACTTCTTGAAAACGGATTCAGAAAGTGTTTTCCAACTTTCTGAAAACTTAAATTTATTTTCTATCAATTACTTACTGAATTTTTGTCCTCAGCGGCAGGACTAGCAAGGACCCCTATGTACCCCTTCCCTGGGGGCGCGTACCCCTACCCCATGCTCAGTCCGGAGATGTCACAAGTTGCGGCTTCGTGGTAAGTTTAAAGTTTCATCCTTTAAATTTATGTCTATAATATCCAAGATATATTTTGTAGTAGCAAGATACAATTTAGTAGCTTTTTTTGAAATCGAAAAACTTTATGCTTATATCAATAAATAAATAGGTAAAGACTATTTTCCTCAGTTAGTATAATGAATAATATCTAAACTACCGTTTGTAACTGATTTATGAAGATAATGTTCCGAATACACTTTGTTATAAATCATTACGTTTATGTCCTATAAAAAACCTCTTTGCCGCTTACATCTTTGACTATAAATAAATGTAACGTCACGAAATCTTAAACTAAAGTAAAATCCACATGATACGATATTGTGAATTACTACTATTAATAAAATTAATTAAGATTTTGATAACATACCCAATAAACTTTTATTTTGAGGTATATTCCTTTTCTGGGTTAGGATAAACATATTTTTTAGGGTTCCGTACAATGATTTTAAAACTATGGATGGGCTATGAGTTATGACGTACATTTGACAGAAAAATCCTCATACTAAAAGTTACGTCACCTTGTTTTCATAAGATTTTGTCAATTAAATGCGGACTGTAGTGCAGAAAGCACAATGTGTCATATATCAAACCTCGACTGCCTCAAATAATCCCAACGAGCAGTTCAAGTGTGGACATTTTTGCCGCAACATGCCAAACGGGACCCCATAACTATGACTCCGCTGTCTGTCTTTCTGTCACCAGGCTGAATCTCCATGAATAGTGATAGCTAGACAGTTGATAACTAGAAAATTAAAAGTGAAATATTGCCTTGTTAGGTATCTAGAATGTAAAAACGGGACCCTATTACTGAGACTTCGCTGTCTGTCCATCCATCCGTCTGTCTGTCTGGCACTAGGCTGTAGGTATCTCATGAACCGTGAAAGCTAGAGAGTTGCAATATTCACAGATCATGTTTTTCTTTTGTCGCTATAACAATAAATACTATACACGTGGATTTTTTGCCGTTTTTACTGAACCCTTCTTGCGCGAGTCCGACTCGCACTTGGCCGGTTTTGTTGTATGCCTCTGTCGATATTTATCCACATGTATCCATTGGCCTCAACTGCCAACATTATAAAACAATTTCTAAATGAATACACATAAGTATTTTACAAGGAATTTTCCGTTAGTGTGGTACGGCCATTAATATCTTTTCTTTCTTCCAGGCACACACCCAGCATGTACCCCATAACTTCTGCGGCGAGCGGGTTCCGAAGTCCGTACCCCACGTCGCTACCTATTAGCACCACTAGTCTATCAAGGTAAACAAGCGTTCCCATCGCCTGATAAAACGTCACGACCCATAGCTATTATGCATATATACATTATACAATTATATACCTACAAAGGTAACATGCCAGTTTTATAAAAATATATAGGTACATAACTAAATAATATGTGTCCAATTTACCAGTCATATATGAGTTAACAACGCGTTTTTTTTAACTTTGATCTTGTTTTCTAGTTTGAAGGCTGACATTCGAGAGTGTTCTTAGATATATTTCACCATCATCAGCTCGCTGACTGCTTGACTTCGGGGGCCATTTAATTTTTAAATATTGTTTATATAAACATCGCGTACTGTGTATTATATCTTGCGGCTAATTTTCACTACTGATATTTCCTAGTAAACAATAAATATGTTATTAAATAAGTATTAAAAATGTATTATTTATTATTAAACAACAGTTTTAGCGATATTAATGTGTATCACGATCGATCATCGCGATAAATGTCGATACACGACTTCTACATTTAGCGATGAGTCTTATCGCTAACATTCATTAGGTTTTTATTTTAATCCAGTGCATCTCCTACTATGCTGGAATATTTTTAACCGACTTCTAATAACATTTTTATCATTAAGAAAACCCGAAATGTCAAGCTGTGAGTGAGCTGTTGATGGTGAATCTTAGCTAATGACCTCCTCGATCATGTCAGCTTTCAAACAAAAACAGACTACATCAAAATCGGTTCATCCGTTTGGGCGCTACTATGCCCCGGACAGACACAAACATACACAAAAGCAAATCATTATAATATGCAAAAAGTCAAAATTTATTTTGATACTCTTGTCAGAAAAATAATTGTAATAATACTATTTTAATTAAATTATAGTTATGACAGTTGTATGTTATATGGACATATACACACGGACACATGGACACATATACACGGACTCATGGACATATACACACGAACACATGGACATATACACACGGACACATGGACAAATACACTCGGACACATGGACACATATACACGAAGACACATGGACACATATACACGAACTCAAGGACATATACACACAGACACATGGACATATACACACGGACACTTGGACATATACACACGGACGCATGGACATACACACACGTGTACGACTATAGATCTTTTTTCGCTAACTCTGTTAAAATGTAAAAAAATACATCAAAGGCGCGTTCATCATACAATTTCGAAAGATATACTTATAGTTAAGCATAACGATGGCTTTTGCATTAATTACGTTTGTAACATTATTTCCGAAAACATAAAAATAGCAAGCCACTCCATTGTCTCTGTTCTAATATAAGTAATCGATTGTTCTGTGCAGCGAGCTGTACCGGTTCTCGCCGACACTGGGCGGCGGGCTGGGGCTCGGCCTGGGGCCCGCGCTGGTGCCCCCGCCCCCCAAGTCCGACCTCTTCACCCATCATTCTAGGTGAGTTTCAATAATAGGTGAAATAAATAATCACTCCTCAAGTCCTCACCCATCTTCTAGGTGAGTTCAAATAAGGGGCGAATTGAGGAATCACTCTTCAGGTTTCACCCATCTTATAGGTAAGTTGTTTTTAATGTGATGGGTTAAGGTCTAGGCCGTCCTCTTCACGCATCATCCTAGGTCAATTGGGTAATTTAGATAAAATAGACTTCTAGCTTCTAGGCATGTTACAACTTGTAGATCGAACACATCAGCCATCATTATAGGTGCATTAGTGAATGGGAAATGCGAATGGAAATGGGTGCATTTTAATAAACTTAGCCTACCTAGTACTACACTACACTCTAGGTGAGTTGCGCGATTCGGTGAACTTGAGAGGACTGTTTTTTATCATATACAACATCTAGTTTTCCGCCACTTCGCGTGCACGAAAGGAAATCTTGCGGAAACCGTACATTTGCGACGAAAAGTAGCCTATGTCCTATCCATAGTCTACTCTATATCTGTGCCAAATTTTCTCAAATTCGGTTCAGTAGGTTCGGAGCCTTTTCAATGCGAACAAACAAATTTTTTCCTTTATAATTTATAGTATAGATACAATGACTCAAAAAATATACGCACAGCACATATAATAAGATACTATGGCTGTTAGTTACAGTGTGCATAAACAAAATTAAAAAATTTGAAGTAATCCCCGAATTGTCAAGCAGTGAGCGAGCTAATGATGACTTATAGCTAAGAACACTCTCGACCGTGTCAGATTTCAAACAAAAAAACTATATCAAAATCGGTTCTGCCACGGACAGACACACAGACAGACCGGTCCACGTCAAACTTATAACACCCCTGTTTTTGCGTCGGAGATCAAAATAAACAGCCATAGTATCTGCATTTTCGATCACAATTTTTACACCAACAGTAATCCACTACAGCGAATGATTTAGCTAATAATACATCACGGCGATCTGTCCGATTACGCGTTGAGTTAAAATAACAGATTACAATAGCGATAAAAGCTATAATGTGTAGGGCGCGGGGCGCGGGGCGCGGGCGCAGTGCTGGCGATTGTATCTTGTTTTGTAATTGAAATGTATTGTAAATGAAAGTTGTAATTTTAGGCATGGACCGTGCTAAAACGTAACGGGCTGCGACCTCTTGATATGCAAGTCCTTCTCACGCATGAGTGGTGATGATAATAATACAGCAACAATTCTTATATTCTCCTTTATTGGCGCTTACACAGATACGTATTACACATGTCAATAATGACATTGACAGTTACATCTTACTGTTGACATATGTAACACCTCCCTTTTCGAGTATGAAAGCAACATAAGTACATAACTAATAACAATACAATACTTATCTACTCAAATTTCTCATGCATATACAATTTAGGACGTTTTACACTTCTACCGGACCTGGTTACCTTGTACCTGCTTAATGAGTTCAACTGATCTCAGATCAGTGTGCTGTGTGCGAATTTGTGCGGCATCGAAACAACGCCCCTAGTGCCCAACAATGGTAACTAATTCGATGCCATACAAATTGTAGTACTTCTTCACGGCGAGTAGTGACAAAAACTCGCACTCAGCACACAGAATAGGAAGTTGTTGTGCGTGGAACCCGCACCCAGTCCCACCGCTCACATACCTAAGGCGCGGCTAGCTGAGGTAACGGCAATGCGTCATATTTAGCGAGGTAACGCTGGTAACAGGTAACGCATGAGTCATGTTTTTTCGTGCGTGCAGCCGGCTCCATCAAATTATAAGACGTTATCACGTCAAAATATATTTCTTGTTTTGTTTTTATTTTTAAACTAGCTGATCCAGCAAACTTTGTTCTGTCATCTTAATTAATAAAACATCATCCAGTGGACCAAATTGTAAATCTAAACCATTCTAGAATCCACTTGAACACATACAAAATCGGTCCAGCTGTTTAGAAGGATTTCAATTACAAACACACGCGCAGAGAGAATATTTATAGAAATAAATATCAATTTTGCCTGGGTCCCATTTTTAACCGACGAAAAAACCGGAGGCGGTTCTCAAGTCAACGCGTATATTTTTTATGCATTACCACAGAATACATAATATTAATGTACAAGTGGTATGACCAGGTATGACCACATTGACTAGGCATAACTATTTACGGAGTAGTCCGATTTTGACAATTATTTTTTTAATGTGTCAAGGTGTGACGTAGGGTATAAACAGCCTATATTATAGCTCGTAGGGCCGTCCAGCTGACCAGCTGTACTGAGATCTTATCACTCCCCCTGTATAGATGATCCCCGATAAGGGGTGCGGATTGACAGATGCGTTTTTTGTACAAATCGCATTATGTCTCTATTAAAATATTTTGTGCTTTTAATCTGATGCATCTACATAATGTTAAGAATGTAGAGCGTTTGTAAATTGCTTAACTTTAAAGTTTAAATAAAAGTTTGATTTTTTTATCTACACTAATTACTTTAAAGAGGAAAGATTTGATTGTGTGTTTGCGTGGCAATGGCTCCGAAACTATTGGACCGATTTTGATGAAATATGGCAATATAGTACACCAACATTCGCTATTTGTCGCGGCAAAATGTACGGTGTCAGCGAGGTTTTTTTCTGTTTTCTAAAAGTTCGGATTCGTCTAGTTTGTTGGACGTTCTTTAACTGTTATGGACTATACTGAACAAAACGGTATGAACAGACAGACATAAGTCGACAATACAATATTCCGTTTTAAGGTTTTGGTTCAGCTCACGCCGAGACGCGATACGGTGCGCACTTTTTAAGATGTCGAAAAATTCGAACTCTTGCAATGAGACGTGTACATCTTTTTGTGTAGTAAATAAAGTTCAATTTTGAAGCGCTACTGAAAAAGTGCTCGCCGCGTTGCGTCTCGGTGTGAGCTGAGCCTAACCTAGCCAAACTGACTAGGGCCGACGATAACCATTTAACGTTAACAAGTAGCAGAAATCATTTACGAAACATTTCTTAAACTAAAGAATTTAACAATTAATCCACACAACATAAACACCGCGGGCGAATATTAAAAATTAAAAAACACGTTAACACAAGGAAAAAAAAAAGAAGAAAAAAAGGTAACAAGTTCTCGTCTCGGTCGTAATCTTATACGTTTCAACACGTCACAAACATTAATACATACCACATCCGTCAAAAGCACGTAATCAGGCCTCGAGGCGGGGCCCCGCTGTCGGCGATAATGCGCGCCCGCTTACGTTAAACCGCTAATGTTTATCCGATTGCAATGATGCTTTGGAATAATGGAATGTTAAAAAAAGAGTGATTTTTGTAGAGCGTATATGAACAGTGTAATAATGAGTATATTTTAAAAAATCTCCTTCGACACTCGGCTGTAGATTGTAACGCTTCATTAAACGGCTTTATGTGTCTAATAACAAGTTTTCTTTATATATATTTGCGTTTAAACTGGCTAAACAATTGTACCAGTTCTGAATAGACTTACAAAAGTATAAAAATCAATTCAACACTCAACTTACAAGTGCCTAATTTCTATGTCATCCCCGCCAACACTGGCGCCACAGCCTCAGGTGGTACAGTCATATAAACAAGTGGAGAAATTTAATTAAGATGACATACGAGCCCCAACGGTCGCGATAAGCTGCAGCCTGTAAGCCCAGTGGTCATCGCAAATGCAACACGACACTTCGACGTACTTGATAAGTTGAGTTAAAAGTGTTTTAATTTTGATTATTGTGGTGCAGGTAGATGTCTAGGGTGTAGGTGTAGGACTGTAGGATGTAATGTAGACGTAGACTGTAAATTAAAGTTTGAGGTGTAGATGGTTTTTAAGTGTGGACACTAGACAGTAGGTACATTTCTGCTTAAGATAGAAGCGACGTTTATATTAGGTCCTTACATATGAAATTGGCGTTTTGTCGTGGCTGGCCAATTTGATCTCAAATATATCTTCTTTGGTTAGGAATTCCAATTTCAAATTTATACCGCTATTAATGCATGACTAAATCTATTTACTCATGCATTTGTATTTCGAAAACCGTAATTTAATTGTTTTTTCCTCTTTTGGTTTTTTCTTTGCGTCCGCTCTGTCATTGTCTGAAAAGTTGAAATGTCGTATTATTTTCGAGTACGAGTTCCACCGTGGCACCAGTGCTGCAGAAACGGCTCGAAGGATTAATGATGTGTATGGCGGCGGTGTCGCAAAAGAAAACACAATGCGTTTTTGGTTCCAACGTTTTCTTTCTGGAAATTTCGACCTGCAGAACAAGCCCCGTAGACGGCCGGAGACCTAAGTTGATAATGAAGAATTGAAGTCTATTGTGGAAGCGGTCCATCGCAAACCACATCCTAGTTAGTTAGTTTTAATCCACTTGAAGCAAATTGGGAAGGTGGAAAAGCTTGAAAGGTGGGTCCCTCATGAATTGAGTGGAGCAAACCGACAAACACGCGTCGACTGCTGCGTTACATTACTCAACCGGCACAATAATGAAGGGATTTTAAATCGAATCATTACCTGTGATGAAAAGTGGTTCCTGTACGATAATCGGAAACGCTCATCGCAATGGCTGAACCCTGGCGAACCAGCCAAAGCCTGCCCCAAGCGAAAATTGACTCAAAAAAAGTTACTTGTGAGCGTTTGGTGGACTAGTGCCGGTGTCGTTCACTACAGCTTTCTTAAATCTGGCCAGACGATTACGGCAGATGTCTACTGCCAGCAACTGCAAATCATAATGGAAAAGCTAGCTGCTACACAACCGAGGTTGGTCATTCGCTCTAGGCCACTGCTGCTTCAGGACAACGCTAGACAACACACTACACAACAGACGGCTACCAAATTAGAGGAGCTTCAATTGGAATTTCTAAGACATCCACCGTACTCCCCGGACCTTGCTCCAACAGATTACCATTTTTTTCGAAATTTGGATAACTTCTTGCAAGGCAAAAAATTCAACTCCGATGGTGCAGTCCAAAGCGCCTACAAAGATTTTATTGATTCCTGTCCGAATGGTGTTTTTACTAAAGGAATCAATGAACTACCTATGAGATGTCAAAAGTGCATCTAGCAATGGTATGTCCTTGATTAAATAAATATATTATGTTTGAATAAAATCGACTTTATGTTCCTCGTTTACAAAACGCCAATTTCATATGAAATAACCTAATATTAGCGATGAGTTACTCACCATAAACGAAAAAAGCGACATCTCACATCGTTAACAGACAAACGGCGACATCGTTAAAACTATTTCAGAATCACAATTAATCTATAGATTTATATTAAATAGGTGTTTATATTTATAAATCACATCGCATCCGATGCTATCAATTATCTAATTTAGACGGAGGAAGCGATACATTCCCGTCCCTTCCGAGAATCAAACACCTTATTGGACTCAAATTAGGTATACTATTTTCACCGCAGGATGTCGTTTAGACTTGTCCTTTATTAATTTTGTCAGAACACATTAATATACGCCATTTTTATAACGTTTAAAACCTTCCATTTTCGAATCTAACAGAAAAGGGGAAGTCAATATTACAGATTTGAATTTCGATTAAGTATTTTATGATGTTTGTGTTACACTACCAGCCACAACCAGCCAGTTCTAAAACCAGCTTATGGCCCGGTTTGGGTGAATTTGTGGGTAGTTTATGTATTAAAATAATTCTTTAAAAAAAATAGTGACAATATAAAAAAGTTTAACTTAACACGTTTCATATCAAGAGCTGCGCCTTCGTCACTGCCTTTGGTTGACTTGACATTTGTACTCTTGCAATGAAACATCTATCTTCTTGTGTAATGAATAAAGTTCAATTTTGAATGGCTCAAAAATTCCGCGCTACGTCACGTCGCGATGTGAACCAGCCAGTTTTAAACAGTTTTAATGACGTCAGAGGCTGATACAATGTATGATAGTGTATGGTTGCATGTAATGTGTATGTTTGCGCGTGTATGAGCGGAAACACATGTCTATTTCCAACCGGACGTTGCTTATAGCCCGTCCTCTATACAGAGACTTCACACCTCTACAGATAGCACGTCTTTATGTCCAATGATCGTAATCTACACAAATTCTAATAGCTCATGGCTAATAATAATAACCATATTAATTGTTAGATTTAGGGCCTGTTTCACAATCTACTTGTGAGGCTGGGATTGTAGAATCCGGAATCCGCCGGGCCCGGGAAAATTCAGAGTACTCAAAATAGAACTCTGCGATAGTACAATAGAGTTGAAAATCGTTGTCAAAAAAAAGAATAGTTTTGCTCATATGAAGTCCATCCATACATACAAACTTTCGCGTTTTTAATATTGGTAAGGATACATTAATTTGATTAATATTAATCCCCACAAAATTAATCTCATTGGGAAATAACCTAAAATAAATGTAATAAATTGTGTTTTATACATTTTTTTTAAGGAAAATCGTGTCTAATTCTAATCTTCTTACAGATGATTTATAAATTAATAATAATGTCACATAAATGTTAACAAGATACGGTTAAATTCAGATACAGCTAATACATGATAATTTTAAAATAAATTAATTAACTGATATTTTCTGCATTCCAATTGATTGTGTTTGAATAAAAAAACATCATGTGGAAAATGTAAGGACCCGAAAACAATGCTAAATACTATAGCATAGAGAACCCTGCTATTCAATAAGAGAAGAAACATATATCGTTCCTTATCCCACATACTAACACTTATTATGAGACATGAGTGCCATATAGTCGTAATTCCAACGTCGTAACAATTGACTCTCTGGAGTCGTTGGAATTACGACTTAACTCGTAACGAAGAACTCCAAAGGCGTGACAACCTTAGAAAAAAAAACGAAATGTCATGGATTTGCTTTCTCTTTCTCTCTTACGGATTTTTGCCATTCATGTTTTGTGAGACAGATAGCTCTGCTTACGGTTTCGATTTTAGTCATATTCTTCTTCCAAAAGCTATACCTTTTTTAGAATTAAGACTTAACACCAATAAATTGATAAACGTTAACATCTCCACCACAGCCCTCCACTAATAAAAATATTAACACAACGGTTAAGCTAATCTACGTTTCTGTGTTATTCTGTCAAGTGACATACAATACAAGTAACGTATTAGACAAAGACAGCAACAGTGAATTTCGCTTATCCGTTTTGTAAATATTTTTTATGATAGTAAGGGGGGTAGTACGAGAAAAAAAGTAATTCAACTTCAGATAAACTTCGTCATCCTCGTCTCTTCGTCTCAAATTCAAAAATTACATTTCAGGTCGCAAGATAAAGGCAACAGCAGTAGTGCCAGCGACAAGCAGAATGATTCGTCCTCCAACCAGAACAACAAGGAACAGAACAAGAAACCTCATATAAAGAAGCCCTTAAACGCCTTCATGCTGTACATGAAGGAGATGAGGGCAAAGGTGGTAGCTGAATGCACTCTCAAAGAGTCGGCAGCCATCAACCAGATACTCGGCAGACGGGTGAGTCACACTTGGCCAGTAGATGTCATCAATAAAAAAAACTAAATGTCAATATGACAGTGACAGATGTGATTCTAATTTTAAATTTAAATTTTGTGTTTATTTCGCTGGGACTACACACATCCGGAATGTCTCTGGCCGGAAAAAGAGCCCTGAAATTAGTGCTCTGCGCTGATACAATAGTGCTGAAAATCAAACACACGGTAGCAATTTAAGAACTCGACGCACAACTCGTGTGTTCGATTTTCAGGTCTATTGTATGAGAGCAGAGTTCTATTTTCAGCGCTACTTTTTTCAGGTCGAAGAGATTCCGGTTGCATATAGCTCAAGTCTCTATTTTTTTATGCTTTTTTAAATATTTGGTAAGACCTGGATCATGCCTCTTACGAAAGATATTTTATTTGATTATATTGATTGATGCCCGACTCTGGAATATGATGTAAGTTTAAAAAACTCTCATCACTGAAGATTAATATTATGTTATCTATGTTTGATGTTTGTTTTATCTACAGCTGAATGAAACATTAATATTTTCTAGACTTACTCGAAACTGATGATCAGTCGTTAGCCTTGTTAGGAATACGATTCGTGCGCCGATCGCGTCAAGTCAGCAGTGGTATTCGTACACAATTGTTCTGCCGTATCTGCAATCTGCGCCTTATGTATCGAATAATAAAACATCGACCGCTACCGAGAAACCCGACCGTTTCACTTCCACGAACGCATCTAATCTTATTCCTAACAAGAACGCTCGAGCTCAGCCAAAATCGGCGACCCACGTAATGAAATACTCATGATACACAGTGGCATTCCTTGAGTCGCGAGGAGCAGGCAAAGTACTATGAGAAAGCGAGACAAGAGAGACAGCTCCATATGCAGCTGTACCCCGGCTGGAGCGCGCGCGACAACTACGGCTATGGTTCCAAAAAGAAAAAGCGGAAAAAGGACCGCGGTCCCGCAGAGTTGGGAGGTATTGGTCCCTCGCCGAGCCCGACTTGATGGGGATGGGTCGTCACGTCGACGCTTCTGTACACTCGCTTCTCCCCTCCCACCTCCCGCACCCCACTAACTCCCGTGCTTGCCAGGGCTCCTAACACGACTAACCGGCTACCCTCCCAGACCTCCCCTGTATGTGAGTGTGCGTGTGTGTTAATATCGTGTTAGTGCGGCGGCCGGTGGGGCCTGTGCTAGAAAAGCGGCTAGAACCGTTGCTGAGGATCGGGGCCGGCGCGGGCCGGTCCGCGCTGAGCCGCGCCAGGCGAGCCCGAGCCGCGCCGAGGCCCGAGCCGCGCCGCGCCGAGGCCCGAGCCGCGCCGCGCCGAGGCCCGAGCCGCCCCGCGCCGGCCGGCTGTTGCGTGTTCTGTGTAGTAGTCGTCGAGTGACCGTGTACTCGTTCTGACCCCTCCCTCGCCGATCGGAAACTATATTGGTTTGATCTATGTCTAGACGAGGCGCGACTACCGACCGCAGAATAGGTTCTGTGAGGAACGTCAATTGGCCAATTTTTCGGGGTAGGTTCAAAATTCGGGGGTTTGCTCACCGGGCTGTTTTTCTAGCACTCATTCTAGGGCTCGCGTACCATCGTCGAAGTGCAATTTCTCTTTTCTTTCCATATCGCTGCTTCGGTACAGTGGCACGCGCTCGGCCGCGAGGAGCAAGCCAAGTATTACGAGTTGGCGCGGCGCGAGCGCCAGCTGCACATGCAGCTATACCCCGACTGGTCGTCTAGGGCTAATACCCAAAGGGGCAAGAAGAGGAAACGAAAACAGGAGACAACCGATGGAGGTACTGCCTTTCTACGATCAATGCCGCTTCCCGTCCCGCCGCAACGCTCCGCCGACGAAATGACGCGACGTTGTGCTCCTTAATAGGCCCACGGCAGCGGACGATCTCTGGCCCCCGCGCCTTAACTACTAGGCCGAGGCTCATTAAAAAATGAGGTCAATTAATAAAGGATTAGCCGGAGACGTCCGCCTGCCCCGCTCCCCGCCTCCCGCTCCCGCCCGCAGCTCAGTCGAGCTCCGTCCTCCACAGTTCCCGATCGATCGTCGTAGCTACATACTATATTGCCGAATGTACTGGTTGAAGGGGTCCAGGTTGTAGATATATGAGTATTTTTATTTAATATTTACCGCCTTTATTTATTTTCGACCGCTATTTAAGAGATCCCCGTGTAAGTGGCACTCCTTCGAAGGTTGTCCCGGTTTTTGGCTTTCCGTTTCGCCCGTAGTGCCGCCTCGGGGACCGTGCATGCGACAGTCGATTGAGGAGAACTCGAGTAATGCTTTGCAGGGAGTGTAGACTCGATAAAGGCTGGGACAGCCTTCCAGAACTTTCTATGAACCGAGTATGCGTAGTATGAGATAGCAGTATGCATGAGCAGTCCGGAGCGACCGTCGCGCGTCGGACCGCAGGCATACCAGGTTGCGCTTGTGTCTGGGCTGAACGAGGATAGTCTTGGCCAACTACATATTTATTTTGATTCCGGAGAACCTATTCTGCTTCAATTTGCTTCAGCGCCATTATGTATTTGTGATTTATTTTTTTCGAATAGCAGCGTAGTTAGAATTTTTATTTCGAATTATTTTGTGTTGTTATAAAACCAATGTCTTTTCCGTTTGTCCATTTTGTTCGTCCTCCGATCCTGCATGACTAACGTTAGAGGGTGTTGGTGCATGTTTATTGTAGTTAAGAATGAAGGTTTAGTATGCCTTAGTCGGCAAATGCTTAGTGATTTTTTATTTCGAACGCTTAAAAATATAATTTTGAGTAAATATTTTGGTATTCTTATTTTGATTAAACAATAGTGCAATTTTGATTTTAAAGTTAATTGTAAATTACTTAATTACGCCAATTCCAAGTTTTTTGTTTTTATACCTACAATATTTGAAATTGAAATTATGTATTCTAACGCATTTGTTATGAAACTTTCAGGAAATAATTTGAAAAAATGCCGAGCGAGGTATGGCCTCGATCAACAGAATCAGTGGTGCAAACCTTGCAGGTGGGTCTCATTCTTTGCCTCTTAAAGCATAGTGTACTAAGTGCAAAATCATGATTTTTTAATTCTCTCGAAAATTATTTTTATATTGTTTCTATGTGGAAAGACTTGGCTTATCTTTGCTAAATCTATCGGCAAGTTCAAGAGGAGCCCGGTCGTAACAAGTTTTTATTTTCATTATAATTTATTTCATTTTATCAATAGACAAAGTCTGTAGTTGGTGTTGTATACTATATTTTGGTTATTTATAATTGAAAATATTACTGTTACGAAGTGATATCGTCAAATAACGGTATCACTCGAAAAGCGAAGCAAAAGTTTCAGAAAATGTGTCTTTTCACAAAGAAATAAACGTAGAATCACACAGAATAGATTTTTTTGAAAGTAGACAAAGTGTGAAAGTCGTAGTGAAAAATAGGAATTAGATAGTTTTGTAAGATAGTCACAGAGAGAAGGCAATCATTTGTCGAAGAACGCTTTCAAAAAAATCTTGACACATTTTCTGAACGCTCGCTTTTGTCATTTTCATCGAATTTTTTTAAGATGTTAAGAATACTTGTACTTATTGAAATGTTTTTTCCACTCATGATTGCCGCTTCTCGTGGATCGATGATGGATTCCGCTGGCACTATTGGTGACATTCAACATTTATTTAAATCCTAACGCACGCAAAAACCTGACGCTACTTCACTACAAACTCCTTTTTTTATGAATAGTCCTGAGTCAAGTAGCGTAATGGTATCAGGGGGCTTAGGGCTCCTTCGACCAGAACCGGCCACGCCCTTACCGGCTGCCAGTCTGATCGGGAGCCCTCCCCAGGAACCTACCTACGTAAACCTCTAGTGCCGGCCCGACGCCGCCGGAGCACAGACGGTCAGTTTTGGATTTTGGAGATTTTGAGAAAACGTCGGTCAAAGATTTTTGAAATTTTTGACTTACGTCTTTTGTGTTGTGTGCTTTTGAAAGCATGAGGTCGTGACATAACCTTTGTTTTTAGTTGCATCCTTTTTTTGTTTTCTTTCATATTCGAAAATAATTTCTCTTTAAAAAAGTATCCTTTTGGGTACGCCTATTGACCGCAGGTATTAGCATAAAGCAATATATCTTCTGTACAGATCAGACTCAGTAATCTGTACATCATCACATTGCATCCTAACACAGAATCACAACCTCAGGTTGACATACCTACATACAAAAGTTTTTGCAAACTGCACCAATATTTTATTTCCTCTTTCCTTAAATGTTTGTCATATTATAATTTAAGTTTTCGTCTGTTATCTGAATACCTAATTAAAATTCCAATCCCCCATTGAGGTAAAATTGTTGGTTTTTGATTTTTTACTATTTTTGGCTTATTTCAATTTGCATTTAGACTGTATATACTGACATAAATTGTTGCATTTCGATGTTGTTTTTTTTTTAGTTTTAATTTTAAAGTATTAAAAGATTCTAATTAGTGTATAAGTAGGCATGTTTTCTTTATAACTAAGTGTGAAAATAACTTTTCATGGCATGAGATTGCAAAACAGTAGAGAATGAAAGATTTTCATGTACCTATTTTTGAAGTCAAAACTTCTTTAGCGGCGCTGTGTACGTTTTTTGGAATGGGTAAAAATTTCTAAACTCGCGTCAGGACACGTGACCTGATCGAAAATTCGTAAGACGGATGGAGTCGGAGTTCTGAAGTATTAAATTTTTAATGTAATATAAATTGTCATGTTTGTGTACGATAGCGCAATAAATGAATATTGTATTCCACCACATAAATAATAGTACTTTTATACTAATAATGAAAGCAATTCGTACAAAATTATTCTCCAACCATTCCAAAATATCAAAAATGCACAACGTTAATATTCAAGTTTTCACTTCTGCCGGCACTCCCGGAGTGCAACCCGTCGATTTTTTTATAGTACAATTACATCTTTTTGTGATTTTTTTATCATTAACTTATAGTATGAGATATTTAAGTGCGTAATTAAAGTTATTAATAAGCTATATTTAAACCTTCATTTAATTACTTTTTTACTGTACAGTCCAACCAAAAATAAATAAGTTATTAATAGAGCATACATTGCTATTGGTTAGAATTAAATACGAGCCCCCTTATTAATAAAAATATTTACACAATGAATAACATATACGTTTTTTCCATGTCTATAAAGCGACTTTTCCAACGTATCAGACAGGGACAAAACATTGTATAGCTTATCCATTGTGAAAATATTTTTATAAGTAAGGTAGATGTCCTATAATATGGCAGCTCATGGTATTAAATGTCTCTATTAATTGCGCTCTTAATACGTATATTATTTGTCATTGTTAATGCTGTTGAAGATTTATTTGCTCTTCAAGTAGTTATTTAAAATTCGTGTAAACTTTATCGGAATATCGAACTGATGTATCCTCTGTCTCCAGGCGGAAGAAGAAGTGCGTTCGCTACATGGAAGCCCTCGCGGTGGCGGGCGCGGTTCCGCTGCCGACGCCGCAGTCGCCTTGCTCTGAGGAGGACGTGAAGCTGGAGGACATGTCCGACGCGTCCTCGGACGAGGCCGACACGCCCCTCAACTCCGCGTCCAGCCCGGGGGGGCTCAGCGCGCTGTCGTCGCTGGCGTCGCCCGCGTCCGACCCCCCGCCCCCTCGCCACCCGGTCGGCACCAACCCCCGCGACGCCAACAACCCCCTCTCCGTGGGGCAGCTCACGTCACAGTCGTGGCCCCGCGCGGGGACGCGGCCCGGACACGAGGTCATATCCGTCTCATAGTGACGTCCGTCCGGCGCCCGACCGGACCGAGGACCAGGAAATTGACGAACTATTCTGTAAAAAATGCTAAACGTGAGGTGTAGATTTTTTACACAATATACCACTAGTTACCCGCTTATTTGTATCGCCGTAAGTAAAAGCGCCATCCAGCGCGCTGCCCCGGAACTACGTCGTGTGATATAACCAATGAGTACGTGAACCTCTCGAAACGGGTGCTAAACTGATGCTTTGATATTCTGAAAGTACCGGCACGGTTTGCGGAACATTTATTCATTTCGATGGCCTAATTCATTTTATACTGCACGGTATTTCTTAATATCAACTCGTTTGTAGATAATATTAGTAACGAACCACTATATTGTTAATCCAGTCACAATCAATTTGATCTCAAACCTTGCGAGTCATATAATATATTTTTTTCCAACCTTTTGTTGCGCACTCGGGAGCTAACTCACGATCATAATGTATAAACGAATGGTATAGTTTTTATATTGTTGCAAGTGTTGTTTAAATTCGCCGATAGATGTCGCTATTTCTTTTTTATTGTTACTACTTTACAGGACTCTATGTTAAATTGTTACTGTAAGAATATTGTGGACGAATGATTTGTAATATGCATTGATTATGGATTTGTGACAGTTAGACGAATAATATGATATTTGAAGCTCTCATACCAATATAATGTATTCGCAATAAGTTCTGTGTTAAGTTAGATGTGAGCGCAGTAGGGCGCTCTTAAAATTGTATTATTTTACTACTCAGTGGTTACGAAGAGAAAGGATTTAATTTTCTACTTTTGACGCCCGACAGCACCGATGTGTCAATCGCTATATTATTGTTTTACCAGAATGTGTTATGAATTTTTCTTAATGTTTTTATGATCTTTTAGTTGCATGTAGTTTTCATTTTTCATACTTTTGAGATGTAATTTAATTTCGCTAGGCACAAGTCGGTATTAACGGCTAATGTTTTTGATTATCATCAAAATATTCCCACTTCACCACTGACTAGTATAGTGATATGTTTTCGAAGCACAATACCTAACTTTTGATAAAATTATACTAAATCTAACTTCACCTATATGATAGCCCCTTATAATCAAGAACCTACTTACGATTAATCGTTTTAATTAATTTCTCTTTATGCACCGAGAAACTCTCAATCGAATAGAAGAAAATTAATTAAAAGATTAGTCAGTCACTTCGACATCTCTTTACCAAAAGCTTGGAAAATAAATATATATTTGTATATATATGTGCCTTCCATCGAACACCGAGAGAATGTGACTAGTGTAGTTAGGCGACTTTCAGCTCTCTGGACGCACACATAAGGTTCCATGTAGCGTTGAGTCCGATTTTAGTTAAGCTCCCTTCGGTAATGTATAAAGTTAAGGCATAAGTACACCGGGGGGATTGTTTTTTCCGTTGTGCGGAATCCGTTAGACTGTCGTAGTTTAGACTAGCGTATGAGTGTAGGTCTCGTGCCGACCGAGCCCCGATCCGTTTGACAGGCGGCACAGATCGGTGTATATGTGTAAGTACACACAGTGTATTGTAAAAAGTTTAGTTTTATCATAACTGTGTCATATTAGCCCATAAGTATACTATTCTACTTACATAATATACATATACATTATTGCTATATAAAAAGATGTTTAAAAAATATTAGCTAATATCTGACCCGAAACGAAAAATCATACATATCTGGATTTATTTTGAATTGGACTATGTTGTAAATACATTTGTAACTGTTTGGGGTGAATTGCATTTATTAATATTAAATTAGCTCAGGGTATGTTCTTCGATGGTTCTTTTATCCGATTCTTTTTGTTGTTTTATTGTTATTATTAAGAATTTTAAACATTGTTAAATGCAATCCCGAAATCGACAGAAATTGTGCTTCTGAATAATTACTGGTATGATTAACATTTGACGCAATCAATGATTTCATAAAATTTACTCGAGTCTTGTGCAATAATGAAATATGGGTACTATAGTTTTTATATTCAGTGACTTTTAGTGTTAAAAAGCATTCGATATTATTTTGCACCGGAGTAGCTTTATGTTATGTTTTCTTAGACCCAGAGAGTGCCAAACCATCTTAGAACTAATGGACCTCTGTCCTTTCTGTGCCAAATTAAAATATATCGCTCTGGCTTTGGGACTACTTCAGTAGAATAATGTGACTCGAACTTAAATATTTTATGTGATAATTTTACACTCAACTTTTATTTAATGACTTAGCGATTTACACAAAGCGAGCATCCAACACTAAACAGCATATTTATGTCCGAGTCATTTTATTTTGTGAACAGGCCAAGTAGCCCCCTGGTATGTATGTATGTAACTGATACCTCGGAAACTTCTTTTATGTTGATAGATTTTATAGGTTGTTTTTATTGTTAAGATGGTAAAGACGAATCGGCTCCTAAGTTGAGCAAAATTTTTTTGTAGAAAAGAAATTGTAAAATTAGAAGACTCAATTATTAGGTCTGGACCCATTCCTTGTGTTCAGTTAAACGAATATTATTTTAATAAACAACATAAAATAACAATGTGTTTTATTGACATCTTACTGACGTACGCGGACTAGGAAAGTTGCAGTAGTACGCAAAATGTGTGTACGACGAAAAGTTAGGTACCTACGTCATGTTAAAGTATGAACATTTTACTATTGGTTATTGCGTCCATAAATTATCGAACCCTTTGATGTCGCTATTAACGGTTTTAAATGTATATTAAACAAACAGACCAGTAGCTCAGAGCTTAAAAGTAGTAAAACTGAAGATCACTACCAGATTTAAAAACTGAAATCTGCTACCAGGAGATCAGAAAGTATAAAGTGGGAAAATTGAAATCAGTGTAGATCGTGACTAAAATAGTTAATTAAAATAAAATTGTGTTAATAGAAAGTTGGTTAAATACTCCAGGTTAAAATGTACTAACTGAATAATATATAATAATAAATAATAACCTAGTTCTAATACTTTACTGTTTTTTTATTAAGGCAAAGTAGTGCGGGAAATGAAACACAATATTTTAATATTCATCGTTTATTTGATACGGGTGATTGGGAAGTTTAGAAAAATATAAAAGGTAGGTGTGACGCTAGTTAAGAGACTAGGTACGAATGCGCAATGCCATTGATAAAATTCGGTGGTTTTTCAAAATCAAGCTTTCAACACCGTCTACAATTTAGGTCATGGTGTAAAAGTCATTTAATAGACGGCGCATAATCACTGTGCAAGACTACGAGAACAGAAAAAGTAAACATATCTATATCTAATCAAATAAATTATCAATAATATGAAATAACAATACAACCTATTCGCTTAAAATAATGTTAATTCGAGATATTGGCTAGCGTGGCCAACGTTTATCGAGAAGTTTACCAAATATCAACAAATCATACATAAACCCATACAAAATTACGACAGTGTAAGTACAATGTGGACTTAAAATAGTTTTAGTTAATGTTAATATTTTTCACATTGATCAAAAATGCAAATGTTATAAATGCTCAATCATTTAAATGTCATGATTTAATTTTGGCATGTCAATTAAAAAAATAAGAAAGAAAGTACAAAATCAAAATATTCCCGTGGCAAATTACTAATAAACAGTATTATAAACATAACGTATGGGTTGCTAGAAGCTATGATTTTCTAGATAATTCTAAAATTAATTAATGAACATTTAGGTATTATAATTTCTGTCTTGAATCATACAGTTAGAAAATAAGTAACCTTAATGTTGGGTGTACTTCATAAAAATATAGATACAGTCGAGGAAATGTAATAATTAACAGGTTGATATACTCTTGTAATTAGCATGTTAATCATTCCCAAGTTAAGCAATTATTTACGTCACTTTGATACGAACGAAAATTAGAGGGACCATCAGACTGCTAATAATAATCATTCATTTTCTTTGACTGTACTTTATAACACAGTGATACTAACTGCATAATTTTCATTAAACAGTATTAGGCTACACACATAGATGAACTAGCATAATATATAGAGATTATAAAATATACAATCTAATAATAGAAAATATAATAAAACTGTATGTCGCCATACAAAACGGGAACATTGGTCTAGTTTAGGAGATAATAACATACAAACATCCCTTTCTATTCGTCTACAATCAGTCTATCAATGTATAATGAATTCCATGCACTAAAACTATTATTACAGCTGGTTAAATAAACACTGGGTCTGAGACAAATTACAACTACTATGATAAGTTGAAACATCTCA
This sequence comes from Phengaris arion, assembly GCA_963565745.1. NCBI lineage: Eukaryota > Metazoa > Arthropoda > Insecta > Lepidoptera > Lycaenidae > Phengaris > Phengaris arion. The sequence continues at coordinate 4,866,973 of OY751448.1, forward strand.
CGATCATTTGTCCGAGTCCCTGTCTTAATAAAAACAAGTTATACCAATATATCAGTAAATAAGTATTGAAATCAAACTTGACGCACAAAAATAAAGGTCCATGATTTTTGTAGAAAAAAAACTTGGTCAAAAGTTTTGTCAGAGAAGTTATATTTTATTTATAATTTTATCATCAATCATTTATTTATAAATTGTATTCCTTTGAAATTAGCCACAAACACAAAAAAAAAATTACTGAATTTTTCAAGGTTTCAGAAATATTTATATTAATATTCTCACCCCCACTCACATAAATATTATCATTAAAATCAGTTTACATGCATAAAATAAATTTTCAATTGGTTCTTTTGCTCCAAGCAATATTTGTGAAATATTTGCGACATCCTGAAGTTTAGCAACTCGATTACAACCGATACAGTTTGAAGTTAAGTTGGTGTTGGTTTGAAGTTTAGTTGCAGTTGATGTCTACCACAGGACCGAGGATTTGCCACCAGGCGGGTTCCGCACGCGGACCGATGTCTTCGTGTCGAGTCCCTCCATTTCCTCTGCAATTTGAAATTTTAATTGTTGAATAATTGTCCATCATCGTTACACTACATTACACTTTGGTTAGGAATTTTAAATTATTTTATGAATAAAAATATTTGTATTTTGTTTGGTGTGTAAGCGCAAAACATTAAAACATTAATAAATAATTATTACAAAAATACTGTTTCGTTTTAAATTTTGAGAGATGGCTTGTATTTGCGATAGTCTTTAAAGCGTTAATAGGCAAATCCTGGAGATAAGTAGACAGGGCCAGCTGCTCGCGAGGTGCAGCAGTGGAGGACCAATCGGCGCACAATTCTGAATCGCCACGGAAATGAATACAGTGGGATTCAGTGGGTTTCGGCCGGACCGAGCGCAACACCCACTCGGTCGGAGACATTTTGGGGTTACTTCTTCTGTTCCCACACAGCTGCAGGAATGTGTACGTACGACTGATGGAAAAGGTAGAGTTCTGCAGGTCGCGCTGGCCGGGCTCGCGCATCTTGCGGCCGGTGGGCGTGCTGCAGCCCGAGCCCGACACCGACATCGACTCCAGCTGCTTGTTCAGGTGAAGTTCTGGAAGGTTTCATTAATAAGTATTACTTCATTTACATACCACACATAAACATCACCGTAAAAAAAGCTGTCGTGATTCCTGGTCATTGAAAGAACACAGGCAGATAATAATTAGAATCCTACTACTGTGTATTATAAATGTGAAAGTTTGTGAGGATGGATGGATGGATGTTTGTTACTCTTTCACGGAAAAACTACTGAACGGATTTTTATGAAATTTGGCATGGCAAATAGTACAGTGTTCCCGCGGAATACTGTATTTACGCGGGCGGATCCGCGGGCAAAAGATATACGCGCGCATATTCACAAAGGAGTCGAGCGCGTCACAGTAAATACAATATAACTGCTGGCGCGTACGGTATCGCTGCATAAGCCGTCATGGCATTTATGACGATTTTGCGGCCAAGCTGCTTCAACGAATGATTTATATGAAATCAAAATTAACGCAAAATTTTCATATCGTAATAATATCGTCAAACTAGCAAATGGATGGACATGGTTACCGATTAGCACAAGGGCGTTATCGCGGGTTTAAAACCCCAAAGTCTTACGACAAGCGTCATGTGTCGTCGGTTAATTCTTTAGTAAAAAAAATTTGTACATACCATCATACTCACCGCTGGGCGTGCCGTTGGTGTGCTCTGACGTCACGGAGTGCGGCGTGTGCGGCGTGTGGGCGGGCGCGGGCGCGGGGGCCTGCGCGCCGTACACTGCGGGGCTGTCCGCCGGCGTGGGCAGGAACTTGCCCAGACCTGGGGAAGGATAGTAGTGACGTCACAGTCCTACAGTTCACTTTTATATAAATATATTACTGCGAATATTGTCTAATTTGGTAATACTAATTATGCACTGGTAAGTGTACACCCAATCTGTAATTAATTTTGTTTTTATCTTGTGAATATTTTGTGTTCATTGTTAATTTATCTTTTGACATTGTACATTCACACATTGTACATTCTAACCAATTGCCAAATTTACTATTTATATATAACTAAAATAATTTAATGTTATTGTTAAATTACAATTTTTTGTCGCTTATAGCGACAAGGCCGCCTTTGCCCATATTTAGGTTTAAGTAGATAGTTTTAGACATCGATTGTACCTACCTTAATGTGAGCTATAAGGTGTTTATCTGTCTACGTATCTATCTACAATTGGGATTCACCATGTATTCACCACATAAACTCGAAGTCGGTGCGGCGAGTATCTTCTTTATAGACATTTTACATCAACAATGGGCTTGTATTGCACAGCGACAACATGTTGCGCTTACCTTCCACGACGCGTAAGTTTCCGTCATCGAGGCAGACTCTTCCGTTGACGATCACGTACTGAGGACTGCCCACGACGTTTAGGCCCTGTAAGAAGACATTATAATGACCACTATTATACGTGTGATCTTATATAAGCAATTAACTATTTTTATTTTGTATTTTATTTAAATAGACAAGTAAATAAAAACTTAAAATCTATAATATAATATAATATAATATAATATAATATAATATAATATAATATAATATAATATAATATAATATAATATAATATAATATAATATAATATAATATAATATAATATAATATAATATAATATAATATAATATAATATAATATAATAAAAGGGGCAGTCCCCACTGACTGACTGACTAACTGACTGACGCACGCATAGTCGTAAACGTGTAACTTGTAGAGTCGTCATAACGGAGACGCACACTAAGAAAGGATTTTAAAAAATTTAACCTTTAAACGGGTGAAATAGCGGTTCGTATAACCGCTATTTCACCCCTTTAAAGGTTTGTAAAAAATCTTTAAATCGGCACCGATTTCAATAAAAATTAAAATTCGTGCTCCTAAATACATTTTATTAAATACGTGTTTCGAGGTTTATTAGAATTCACCCTCTGAGGGTGTAAAATAAGGGTTGAAATTTGTATTTGTATTTGTTTTTCCAAATCCGATGTAATAAATATAAATTACTAGCTGTTGCCCGCGGAAACACTGTACTTTATCGGGATAAAAAGTAGCCTATGTGTTAATCTAGAGATTAAACTACTACCATACCAAATTTCATCAAAATCCTTTTAGTAGGTTTAGCGTGAAATAGTAACAAACATCCATCCATCCATCTATACATCTATCCATCCATCCTCACAAACTTTCACTTTTATAATAGTAGTAGGATTGAGTAGGTATTTTATAGTTTTTTGAAATACGTGTGTAATAAAGGGGTGAAATGGGGTTCCAAAGTTTGTATAGTGTTATATCAACAACTGAACATAAAGCGTTGAATTTTGTCACGCAGATCGTTATTTTATCATAGAAATCCGTTAAAAAGAATTTTTTGAAATTCATACCCCACGGGGGTAAAATAGGGGTCCACGCGGACCTAGTACAGCATATAATTGCAACATATAATGTGTCTATGGTATCGTTTATACCATCAGGTGTACATCAGTGGCGAAAGCTGATTCTCCTTCATAGGGAAGCCCTAGCCCATATTTGGATGAGGGTCTTGAAAAAGGCAAGTGGTAAGAAAAGCCGATAGAAATGGAGTTACAGGAACCCCGCGAAACATGTGTACATCATACCTCGAAGATGTTAAAGTCGACGGCGTGGTGGTGCGCGCTGGCCGAGATGGTCCTCTGCAGGCGCGGGTCCCACACCACCAGGTCGGCGTCGCTGCCGGCCATGATGACGCCCTTGCGCGGCCACAGGTTAAATACGCGGGCCGCGGTGGCAGACGTGACGGACACAAAACGACACGGGTCCATCATGCCTAAGGAGGGAGGGTTTTATTTTATTTTATGATCTTCTATATATAAATAAAAAGGAATTACCGAAATGTTTGTACGCGCATAACTTCCAAACGACTGCACCAAATTGAATAAATCTTTTTTTTATGTGTTCGTTATTGTCAGGGGAAGGTTTGTATGACAAAAAATATTTTAAAAAAGATAGCAAATATTTAAAAATAAAAAGGATTGTGTGGTTTTATGAAACCACGGTAAAAGTGAAACTTAATAACAAAATAGAGTGGAGCACTGGCACAAATGAGTTCTAGTCTATACACTACACGGTCAGCTGATGCGAACTATAGGCGCCGCCATATTGGCCTCGGCTGCTCTGACGAGCGCCTTTCACTTTATCCCTACTCCGCGGCCGACCGTCACGCGACATGCAACACACAGACGAAAAAGTTTGAGACGATGTAATAAAAGTTTCACTTTAAAAAATATTAGTATTAACGGCAAAAAAATATGGCGGTACGAAGTTTGCAGGGTCAGTTGTTATTGATGAAAACAATCTGCAGACTTAATGCCCGTACCCTCTTCACCCACATGTTACAAATATACAGGGTGTTTTGCACATGGACCGACATGATTTTTTGGGGGGTGGGGGGGGTCATGTGCTATTTTCCCCCGTGAGACCCAATAACCTAAGTCTCACGGTAGTCTAGATATGTTTTTTTTTAATTTTTTTGAAATCTACCCGAAATCTTGCCTTTAAATCGTCCTAACTTTTTTGTTTGTGGTTATAATACCACAAAACAAAGTATGCTTGTATTTTACAATGTTTTCTAATTCTAAATAAATCATTACATGTTACAATTGATATCCACAAAAAAACTTCTGAGCTTTCAAAGTGGTAAATCGGTGTAAATGTTATGAAAAGTGACAACTTATCAATTCATTTAAAAAAAAACTAAAGCTCATTTTGAATTTAGCTTTTTTTAAAAAAGTTCTTTACTTATTACCCTTTCTAACGATATGCTACATGATATAAGAAACCATTCTTAAAGTGGTCAAATTAAGCTTCGTTTGCCTGAACACGCACTCTAACAATGTAACTGGTTTGAACAATGTAACCAGTCAACGCGGATTATCAAGCAGCAGGTAAAAAGTTAGTCCCTTTCTTACTAGTAGTACAGTTATTGTTGTCTTTGTCTATCGAGTTGAAAGTGAGTGAAGGTCACTTGCCGGGAATCAGTCGAGATTACTCTGCGATTCGAAGTGCCCGTACTTTTCCCGTTGTTCTATCGTAATCAAATTAAAGTCTTGTTATTGTTTTTTTGTTAAATCTGTTGTTGAACTGTTACGTTTTTGTTGTTTATCTTTGCGTATTCGTTACAATGGCGAACTTCAGTAACGAGGAGTATGCTGACATGATGTTGGCGTATGGTAAAGCTGATTGCAATTCGCATGAAGCGCGAAGAATTTATCAAGAACGCTACACTGATCGACGGTTACCTCACCACGAGACCTTCTCAACTACCTATCGACGTCTGAGGGAGACCGGAAACTTAAACTTTCGGGAGCCCCGAGTGAATGTGAGGCAACATAATGTTGAAGTTGATGAGAGAATCCTTCAAGCTTTTGATGACGATCCTACAACAAGCATACGAGTTGTTGCTGACGGACTTAACGTATCAGTTTGGAAAGTCTGGTCCGTTCTTCGGGCAGATGGAAGGCACGCATTTCATTACACTCCTGTTCAAGGTAACAACTTACAGTACTTACTACTTATTTAAAATGTGACATTAAAACATTTTACTTGATTTCAAATCTTAATGTGTTCACTTTTACTCTTATTATTTTTTATTTTTTATTGTTGTAATTGTTTCGTTGAATTCCTTTCTTGCTATGTTTCTCGGACAACTGAAGAAGTTCTTTGCGTGAGCTCAATTAAAAGAAAGAAATATCGCGTTTATGCAGTTATTACCACAAACTCACGGATTTCATTCATTGTTCCAGGTCTCGAAGAGGGTGACAATGCAAGACGGTTAGAGTTCTGCCGATTTTTATTGCACACAGATGTTGAAGATAGCGACTTTTTGAAAAGAATTTTATGGACTGACGAGTCAAATTTTAGCCATGAAGGCATAGCAAATCTGCACAATTTGCATCACTGGGAGAAAAGGGGCCAAAATCCGCACAAAAAAAGGCAGACTTCCTTTCAGCGAAAATTCAGCGTAAATGTTTGGGCTGGTGTTATTGGGCGAAATCTTGTCGGCCCATATTTTTTGCCAGAACGACTCAATGGAAACAATTATTTAGAGTTTCTTCAAAATGATTTACCTGAACTGGTACTACCAGTTTTAGAAGATGTGCCAATTGTTTTTCAAAATGATGGCTGTCCGGCACATTACCAACGAACGGTACGAGAGCATTTAAATAATGCATTTCCAAACTCGTGGATTGGTAGAGCTGGCCCCATTCCATGGCCAGCACGGTCCCCAGATTTAACACCCCTGGATTTCTACGTATGGGGACGTGCAAAAGAGTTAGTGTATGCAACAGAGGTGCCCACAAAAGAAATTTTAGTGGAACGAATAAACACAGCATTCGTAAAAATGCAAGAGGAAATGCGGCTTTTAACTACAACCTCGGAAATAAGAAAAAGGTGTCGTGCATGCATAAGGTGTGGAGGCGGCCAATTCGAGCAAACTTTGTAATTTTAATTTAATAAAAACAACTTAACATAAAAAATGTATTTTCATTATCTTGACCCTAGCAACAAAGTATCTCTTAGGTCGACCCCTGATGTATTATTTCTGTCATGTAGCATATCGTTAGAAAGGGTAATAAGTAAAGAACTTTTTAATAAAAAGCTAAATTCAAAATGAACTTTAGTTTTTTTTTAAATGAATTGATAAGTTGTCACTTTTCATAACATTTACACCGATTTACCACTTTGAAAGCTCAGAAGTTTTTTTGTGGATATCAATTGTAACATGTAATGATTTATTTAGAATTAGAAAACATTGTAGAATACAAGCATACTTTGTTTTGTGGTATTATAACCACAAACAAAAAAGTTAGGACGATTTAAAGGCAAGATTTCGGGTAGATTTCAAAAAAATTTAAAAAAAACATATCTAGACTACCGTGAGACTTAGGATATTGGGTCTCACGGGGGAAAATAGCACATGACCCCCCCCACCCCCCAAAAAATCATGTCGGTCCATGTGCAAAACACCCTGTATATATATATATTTTTTTTTCTTTCTAAGTCCATCGCGGTTTATATATTCTAAAAAATCAAGGTCCGCTAGTCACATTCTTTCACTTGCCCTTTCAATCATTTTGTGTTTTTTTGTCCGTCTCGTATGGCCATTCCAACATTATGGTCAAATACCTCGTCGACTAACTCTTCCATCGTTCGCCTGTTGAGGCGGGGGAGAAACAATGCAATTGTCATGTCAGTTTAATATCATTGAATAAAATAATACGAACAAATTATGAAAACGGTCACCAAGCTTATGTATTAGATTCCCTGATAGTACTAAGAACACATACTAGGAAGCTTAAATGTTCATCCGTCTATACCATTGGTTCCGAACCTGGGGGTAATTACCCCCGCGGAGGTAAAACAGCTATTCTATAGGGGTAACACAGGTGGTACCTTAAGAAAGATGAATAAACAGAAAAAAAATATGTTTCAAATAAAATAACAGTAGGTACGCACCATGACGCCCTCTCGCGTTCATACAATCGCGGTGAGAATTATGAACTCTGTACATTTTGGCGAAAAGCAGCTTCAGAATACCCTGTCATTGCTGAAAGAGCTCTGAAAATGTTGGTACCGTTTTGTGTCACTTATAGATGGGAGAGCGGCTTCTCAACTCTAGTAATATTGTAAGCAAAGGCCAGAAACCGTCTGTCTGAACGTGGAGCATGACATGAGATACGCGTTGAGTGTACCTAAACGTAATATTAAAAAACTTGCGAATTAACCTTCACACTAAAATCAAAACGTTATTAACAAACTATTATAAATGTGCATTTTTTTTATAAATAAAGATATATGTAGGTACTTGCTTTAAATAATTTTTGGGGTTGGGGGTTAACTGGGGGCAAAATCTAACAGGTCATATAGGGGTAACAGTTCTGAAAAGGTTAGGAACCACTGCTCTATACCCAGTGCCGGATTCAATCTGAGTAATCAATTTTTCCTCACCAGTATTAACGGCCTTCTGCCACAGCACCGCCATCCTGTCCTCGACGCCGTTGACCCCGTTGGGTATTTTGGAGAAGTCTCCCCTGCCCAACGCCTTGTCCTGCTCGTGGAAGGTGCAGTTGTCGCTGCCGATCAGCTGCAGATCGTCACTGGAATAACATTAAATTAAGCTACTAAATTGCTGGACAACTCAAAGGCTATGCAAAAGGTCAAATAAATATAAGTGCCTTTGACATCATTTTTTAATGAAATAGGGGCAAAGGAGCAGACGGATCACCTGATGTAAAGCGATTCCCGTGCCCATGGACTCGCAAACTCGCAACTCCAGATAAGCGCAAGAGCGTTTCCGGCCTTTTGTGAAGGAGTACCTCTCTTTTCTTGTAGGTTTGAAGGCCGTAGTGGTTCGGAAATTGGCGAAAAAAGGCGACAGTCCATTCCAGTTTTATTGTGCGCGCGCGTGAAAGCGCACTTGTACGCACAACAGACTCACGCGCACACAATGGAGGACTGCCATTCATGAAGATGATGAGGATGTTAGTTTTGTCGCGTGGAACGGTGGCGAATAGTTGCAGCAGGGTCCCAATTCTCGTACCTCGAATCTCGGTTCGGTTAACGCGCTGACTCATTCGTATAGGCGGCAAATCATGCGCGCGCGAGCGGGACAGACTGACAACCGAACCGATTACGAGGTACGAGATTTGGGGCCCTGAGGTATATGTCCGACAATTTCTCGGAATTTTTGAAGTTGTTTCTACAAGATTACTAAAGAAAGTCTCTTTCTAAAGTAGAAAATGCATCAATTTAATGGCTAACTTAATAAAAGAGTAACCGAATACTGAAACGATAGTTTAAGTGACGCTCAAGTCACATGCTGTCCTTGTCGTTTCGGCTAGCAGAGACAGCGACAGCCTTTGAATAGGTGGGCTTTTAATTTTGATTAGCCTTTCAATATTCGGCCGTAAGCGTTCAAACTCCAAAGCCAAAGTTAAAAATAAGTAGACACTCAGGTAGGTACTACTAATATGCAAACAAATATCACGATTCTCGGAACATCGATCATTAGAATATGGTTAATGATACGAAAGGATTAAGGACGAACACTAGGCTAATCTTTAATTTAATCTAATCTTATAGGTATTATTAAAGTGAATTCGTTTAGTTGTTACGCTTTTACGTAAAAACTAGTCAACCGATCATCATGAAATTTGGCTCAAATTTAGAGTAGACTACAGGGAAGGACATGAGCTACTTTTCATCGCGGAAAAATGTAAGACTCCCGTGGGATACTATTACTACTATTTACGCGGACGGAGCCGCGGGCAAAAGCTTATTAAATAAAGTAACTTACTCAGCTAAAGCCTGTATCATGACCTCCGGCGTGCTGGGGTCGGGGCGCAGCGGCGGGGACAGCACGTGCGCCGCCGCGTGACGGAAGCACGCGTTCCGGTAGTGGGTGCCTGCGGAGAGCGGTGGGAGATGGAATTGAATCTAATCTAGATATAGTATCCAACAGTGGGGGTTCCCCCCGCCGCCCGCACCTCGTACCTTAGCTCTGCAATCAACTGGCGCTCGGACCATAAAAATATATACAGCCGAGCCTGTTTTTTGAGGTCGGTTAAAAAGAATGCACATTTATATGAAATAATTGCTTAACCAAGATATCAAGATGGAAGTGCCACACACCAATTACTTCTCTTGTCCAATCGGCGTGACGCTGCCGATTCAGGCATGACAGTTATAAATACGTTTGTGGTGAATATGGATGACCTGCAGATTGAATCGAGCCTGCAGAGTGCACTATGCGGCGTCATGCCAATCGGAGTTTTTTTTTAATGTAATGGACTCGGAAACGAGCAGACGTATCGCCTAATTGTAAGCGATAACCCCTGCTAATGTCCTTCAGCCACCGGAGGAGTTACAAAGTGTAAAAGTCATTTAAATCCCTAACCCCGCCTTAGGCCTCCGGTAACCTTACTCGGCGAAACACAACGCAAGCCTTTTCCGCGCCGGTTTTCTGTAAGGGCGTATCATTTATCCTGTCGAGCCGGGCCGTTCTTCTATTTTTCTCGTAACGATATTTGTCCACGCCGACGTCAACGGGACGTCAAAATGAAAGACAACAGTCCGGACGTCACGTATCGTAAGTGGTAATATTGTGACGGTATTAAGAGTTTATGTGGGCCGATCCCGGCGGCACTGCAATGCCGGGCCAACCCGTGACGGGAGTGGAGCGAGCCCCGAACATCCCGTCGTGGTACAAAAATCAGATTAATATACTGGTCCCGCAGTGCGGGAACTTTCAGATATTAAGCTGAAAAGAACAGATACTACACTTTGATCTTAGCCAAAAGGCCGAGAAGCGATGCCAGACACATACAACGTGAGGGATGTCATTCTGAGCGCCGCGTTTTCGATAGCGCGATGTACAAAATGGACGAAATCTGAGAGTGATATCTAGCGGTGTATTAAGGAACTACTGTGTTTACTGTGAACTATTTACATATGATGTAAATGGCGCCATCTATCGTCACGCAATGTAACTAATTCCCAAAATTGTACCTTTTTAAATTGTTGTTTAGTTAAAGTATTATTACCGTCGGTTCCAACGGTGGCTGCCAGGGTCTCTCCGAAGATCGGCTGCCGCTGCCTGTGTCGAGCTATACGCAGCGCCTGCACAGCGCTCTTGGACATCATGTGCACTATGTACAGAGGCGCGTTCACCTGTAATCATTGTGTTTGATAAATTATTTTTTAAAAGAAAACAAATAGAAACGAAAATATTAAAAATATTAACCACAAATAGAATGTCTGGGGAAAAAAGTGCTGAAAACAGTAAGATAATATAATAATATCTAATAATAATATCTATGGACGCTTCACACCACGTCAATCTGGCCCCGTGCTAAGTATCCGAAGAACTTGTGTTACAGGTACCAGAAAACGGGAAGTATATTTAATACTTTTATACTATACATATATATAAGATTTTTATTATATTATACACATATTTAATACACATCCATGACCCAGGAACACAGAAAAACTTTTAGTTCCTTCGGCGGGATTCGAACCCGCGACCCCCGGCTTGAGCACCAACGTGCTGAACCACTGAGCCACAGAGGTCGTCAATTTATTATCCCAATCCCAATTTATTATTGTTATGTATCTGTTACTTTCTTTCATGTGTTCAAATAAATATTTTTGTATCATCTATATAAAGTTCGAAACGCACACTGTTCTAATTTTTATTTAATTAAACTACAAACTGGCCTGGAGACAAATCATTGATCTCGGGAAAACAGAATCTCAGAAATTATATGTAGATGGTGGCCCTCGGGCCTCGTGATGCCGGACGCGACAGAAGAGTACGATCTTAATGTCTTTCGAGAATCTTTATTTTTCATGTATCTGTCACTTTAATACTTAATTAATACCATGATTGTCAAGGAACATTAAGGAAGTGGTAGTACTATATGTCTGTCTGGCAGTCACCTGGTTGGCGATGACGCAGGCTCTGTTGACCGCCTCGCCCTCGACCTCCTCGTCCCGCGACAGCTGGTGGCCCTCCGGCCCGGTGACGCCATCAGCTAGCAGCTTCTCGGTGTTGCGAGCTACGATATGCCCATTCTCCGCGTGGATCTGTAAATGTCATTATAGAATCGATTTCTATCCACTGCTTTAACATTTATGTTCATACTTCATACATAATTTGTACAGAATTTACTTAAGTATGTAGGAGTTATCTCCTTCTCTATAAAAACCAATTGGCGGATCTGTACGACGGAGGGTGAGTATGTTTGTAACGCTTCTACGTCTAAACTGCTAGCTCTGCCTACGTAATTAATGTAACTTTTAGCAATAGTCCATCATAATGTACCTCAATCCTAAATCTGTATTTTTTGTTCGTCTTTGGCCTATCCTTCCCCTAGCCGTGCCTGTTTTCTTTCTTTTGTTTTATACACGAATAAAGAATACTAATTAGTTTTATTTATTTACTAGCTGATTACTTCGTTTGCGTGGAACTACATATTAATATAGATTATTTGGTGTATGTACTGTATATACATACTATGATAATATTATGTACCTATTTAGTGCAAAAGCTGAAGAATTTGAAGTTACAAACAGACACTTCACTTTTATTTATTTTTATAAATTACTAGCTTTGGGTATCCCACGGGATCACTGTATTTTTCGGGATAAAATGTAGCCTATGTTAACCCAGAGCCTAAACTAATATCTTACCAAAATTCATCAAAACCCGTTCAGTAGTTTTTCGTGAAAGAGTAACAAACATCCATCAATCGATCCATCCATCCATCCTCACAAACTTTCCATTTATAATAGTAGTGCGTTACATTACCTGTGGCAACGCCCTCAGCTGCGCGCACGTCTCCATGACGTGACACAGGTCGTAGTCGTCCAACATCCACGCGCCCTTGTACGCCATGAACATCTTGAAGGAGTTCACCCCGTGCTCCGCAACCAGCTGCTCCATCTCCTTCCGCACTGATGGTGACCACCAGGTCACTCCAACGTGGAGCGCGTAGTCGCAGCACACCTGGGGAGTTGATGATGATGATTTATAGCTTTACTCTCGATCGATCATATCAGCTCTCAAACAAAAAAAAACAGGTCAAAATCCGTTCATCCTTTTGGGAGCTACGATGCCACGGACAGACACACAGACAGACAGAATGTCGGACAGACAGACACGTCGAACTTATAACACCCCTCTTTTTGCATCGGGGGTTAAAAGTTAAAACTTATAACGCCCCATTATTTGCATCGGCGCGGCGGTTAAAAAGAAGATTTTTGCCAGTGGATTTAAGGTATGAATATAAGAATAAGGACAAACGGCCGTCGCTGTCCCTGCTAGCCGAAATGACAAGGACAGCATGTGACTTGAGCGTCACTTAATTTAACTATCGTTTCAGTATTCGGCCGTAATAATAATTCTTGTATGTATTATTCGTAGGTTACAATTTATAAAACCAGATGGCGTTATCAACGGCATAATAATAAATAATATTTTAAATAGGCATTTAATTAATAATCCTAACATTCTCGGCTCTAATAATATATTATGATTAGATAATGATTATTTATTTACCTTGCTATCAGCCTTCTCTCTCCAGTTGTTGTAGGCGTCGATTAAGGATTGTCCTTTCTGAGGCAACACGAAGTCGACTGAAAAATATATTATTACAATTACAATTTATAAGGTCGAAAAGCTAAGGTACGCTGGTTTTGGAGGCGACTGTACAATATCGGCAGAGTTCCTGCTCGACCAGTTTCTAAACATTTTCCTTTCCCACTAGGCAACCTTAAAATATTTAAACAAAAAGGGAGTGATCGCATCGACTGCAGACGTGGTTGAAGTGCGTATTTACACGTGAGTGGGTGCGATTTTGGTCTTATGCCTGGTCGAGCAGCAATTTGTTCGATTAATCATTAAGCTTATGGCAAGCTTTTGGATTTTTATCAAATAGGACCGCCAAACGAGTAGACAAATTGCCCAATGGGAAGCTATTTCCATTGCCCGTGGGCTAAGGGACCATAGCAGTTAAAAATTTATACAGCCCTTTTTCTAAAGTTCCTCCTCCTTTTGGCGACACGAGTGATGAACAGATTACAGAAGAATAAGTGAGTGCGAACGTTGCAACTCAAAAGTCGCTTTGATAATTATAAAAGTAATGGATTTTAATAGAAGACATTACACATACTGTTATTACGTATTAAGTATGCTAACAAGTATCAAACCTGCTAAAATTAGGCATATGGCACAATGAACATCTAACGGCCGAATGCTGAAACGCTAATCAAAATTAAGAGGCCTCCTATTCACAGGCTGTCGCTGTCTCTACTAGCCGAAACGACAAGGACAGCATGTGACTTGAGCGTCACTTAATTTAACTATCGTTTCAGTATTTTACCATAAGCTAAGGCTTCAATTAGCGGCCTCTGTGGCTCAGTGCCGGAGGTCGCCGGAGGTTTGAATCCCGGCGAGGGAACAAAAAGTTTTCAATGTTTCTGGGTCATAGATGTGTAATAAATATAATAAAAAACTTAAATATATGTATGGTGTACAAGTATAAATGTACTTCCCGTAGTCTGGTCCCCGTAACACAAGTTTTTCGGGTACTTATCACGGGGCCAGATTGACGTGGTGTGAGGCGTCCATAGATATTATTATTACTTACTGACAGTAGTAGTTCCCCCCGCGACGGCCGCTCGGGTGCCCTTGTAGAAGTCATCAGCGGTCCTCGCCCCCATCATCTCCAGCTCGAAGTGGGTATGGGGGTCTATACCTCCCGGCATCACCAGCTTGCCCGTTGCGTCGATAGTGCGGGTACCACCCGGGATGATCAGGTTGCGGCCCACTTGTCTGGAAAAATATGATATAAAGTTTAGAAAATAATCATAATATTAATCTTAGTGATTAATGATTTAACATGAGAGCCATGCTTCAGTAGTCAGCGCGAATGAGCCGGTCGACAGGAAAGTTACTAAACATTTGTGCTACGGTCTTACAGAAAGCCGGCATGAAACGGCAACTTGTGTTATTTAAGAAATAAGTAAATTCAAAATTTACTAATTTTAGAGATGTGTAGGTACTATGAGTAATGTATTACGCGTAATATAGCACGACCGCGTACTGAAGCAGTACGCATTACCCGACAAAATTTAGCATGACGTATGACATTAAACATGGCAAGCCCCGGCGGCCGGCATGCTCTACGATCGGCGCGGCCTGCCGTTTTCTGATAGTACTCGGGTGTCCGTCGGATAATATCGGTAAGGTTCGAGTACAAGTGACGAGGAGTCTAGTCCGCCAGACGGGATACTGTCTCCGTCACACGGATTTGTTTCCTATATACATAAAATATACCTAATTACTTACATGCCTGTTGCCAAAAATACCATGTTTCAGGCTAAAATACCTCGCATCAGTTGAAAAATAAAGTGTACAATTACCATGTAAATAATCTAACCAAGAGCATATCAGGACATATCTAAGGAGGGTTCCGTAACTATCACCGCGTAATAGGTTTTTTTTTAATTACATCAAAAGGTACTATTCACAAAAAAATCCTAAAGAGTTTTTAGCATGATCTATCACCATGGAAAGTTATATCTCATATAGTTTGGAAATGCTAGGTGGGGGGGGGGGGGGGGACCAACTTACAAACCACTTTGGAGGGAGGCCGATTACTCGAAAATGGTCAACTTTGTAAAAAAGTCATGTATTGCCTTGCCTTGAATGCCTAGGGAAATCAACTTTGTCAAAAATAAAGAATATATAATAATAATAAAAGGCCTACCTATTACACAGAACATTCAGTACAATCACAGGTATACGACATATTATGTAATAGCAGGCCGTTCGTATAGCGCGTCATGTTAGGTCATGTTTAGTGTTCTGCGTGCTGATAGCATGCCATATGACGCGATGCGGAATGTCATGCTATATAGCATTACACTACAAGGTACTGTTTTGAGCATGTCTATAAATTCTGAAAAGAGATGAGAGGTGGCTTTGGTAGAGCCATACTTCCGCACGAATGGATCGGCTCAATCAATATCGAGTCTCCACTCTCGACCGGTTTGCATTTCGCGATCTTACAGAAAGCGACGTCTATGTCTAATGTGTATTATTAGCTTTTTTGGCGAGTCGTGGCTAGACTTTTAGCTAACCACAACCCTTTCAAGATAAATCTCGTTTCAATCGTTACAAACGAACGTATTGAATCAACCAATAATTCAATTCTATATACCAAGCTAAAACGTGCTACCGTTAGCGCGATGTAGCGTCGTAATAGCGCCATCTTGTTTTGATGTGTGAAAACATATTTTTAAGCCTTAGTCACTCATTCGGGTCTTTTTAACCCCCTATGCGGCTATGCTTAAGACAGTCGACCTATGCATAGAACAAAGTTACATGTGACAATTAAGCCAAATTGATTTTTTGTATATTTAGTACTAAATTAACTCATTTAATATACTAGTAAAATCCGTTTTAATTAATTGTACGTGCTTTCAAAATTAGGAATTGAACAAAGGCAATATTAATTTTGCCGCAGAAAAACAAACCTTTATGATAATATTAATTTATGTGCATCGGAATCGGCGCGCGCGCTCTCCGCGCGGTTACATAATATTCACTCGTGTTTATGTTTTCTGGAACGACTCGCGGGCACAGATGAATAAATAGTTACTACACACGGGCGCGAAATTCTTATTACGATAGATGTTGGACAGTGTAATTAAAATATTAGTATAAAAGATAAGTAACATGAGAAGTACACGCTCGAAACAAAATATATTTTAAATAAAATAAAAATCAAGAAACTGATAAATTAAGTAAGTAAAACAAAGTAATATTTATATATCGGACTGAAACTTTCCCAAAGAGTAAAGTTACATCTAGACATATGACGTATGGTTTTCCGCTGTATAACATACAGGTTACATACAACCTAGACACACCTAAATAACAATGTATATTAATCTAAAGTATATTTTATTAGTAACTAAACATTATTTTCTACCTGTTTGTTTACAAAATTATTTAAATATTAACCCGGCTAGGTCAATCAGGAAAAAATTTAGATCATGAATTGACCAAGTCAACCTTCTTATCGCTCTCCTGTAAAGTAAGGATTGTGCAGCTGTGACTTTGTTCTATGCATAGGTCCAACTATTTATTACAAATCAAATCAATATTGTTATGCTCTTCAATAGAAACGGTGATTATGTACAGATGCTGCACGCTGGTTCTACCTAGTACTGCTCCATACATACAAGCTGTATATCATTGGGAAGAGCGTTTTTTATTTATTTAATCATACTTTATTTCCTTCCTGGGATGGGAGCAATAAACCAACCCTGGAACACATTTATGTAATTATTGGGTTTTTAAACGCTAAAAACAAAAATTACAGATTTTCTTACCGTTACTATTACCAGACAGTATATTAGGTACCTACATATGAAATTGGCGTTTTGTCGTACGTTTATAAAGCGTTTATCCGTTTGCAATGATGCTTTGGAATAATGGAATGTTAAAAGATAGAGTGATTTTTGTAGAGCGTATAAAAACAGTGTAATAATGAGTATATTTTAAAAAAATCTCCTTCGACACTCGGCTGTAGATTGCAACGCTTCATTAAATAAAAATTAACTTCAAAAAATTAATTTCTGTTTCTAATAACAAGTTTTCTTTAATTATCATATTTGCGTTTTGTCGTACTGGCCAATTTGATCTCAAATATATCTTCTTTGGTTAGGTTAGGCTTAGGTTGTTTCGAAAACCGTAATTCATTTGTTTTTTCCTCTTTTGGTTTTTTCTTTGCGTCACTCTGTTTACAAAATGGAAAAGTTGAAATATCGTAATATTTTCGAGTACGAGTTCCACCCTGGCCACCAGTGCTGCAGAAACGGCTCGAAGGATTAATGATGTGTATGGTGGCGGTGTCGCAAAAGAAAACACAGTGCGTTTTTGGTTCCAACGTTTTCATTCTGGAAATTTCGACCTGCAGAATAAGCCCCGTGGACGGCTGGAGACCTAAGTTGATAATAAAAAACTGAAGGCTATTGTGGAAGCGGATACATCGCAAACCACGTTAGCTGCTTGCTGCGGTGTTAGTGATAAAACTGTTTTAATCCACTTGAAGCAAATTGGGAAGGTGAAAAAGCTGGAAAGGTGGGTATCTCATGAATTGAGTGCAGCAAACCGAAAAACGCGCGTCGACTGCTGCGTTACATAACTCAACCGGCACAATAATGAAGGGATTTTAAATCGAATCATTACCTGTGATGAAAAGTGGATCCTGTACGATAATCGAAAACGCTCATCGCAATGGCTGAACTCTGGCGAACCAGCCAAAGCCTGCCCCAAGCGAAAATTGACTCAAAAAAGTTATTTCTCAGCGTTTGGTGGATTAATGCCGGTGTCGTTGACTACAGCTTTCTTAAATCTGGCCAGACGATTACGGCAGATGTCATTGCAGATAATTGCCAGCAACGCAAATCATGAATGAAAAGCTAGCTGCTAATCAACCGAGGTTGGTCAATCGCTCTAGGCCACTGCTGCTTCAGGACAACGCTAGACCACACACTGCACACCAGACGGCTACCAAATTAAAGGAACTTCAATTGGAATGTCTAAGACATTCACCGTACTCGATCGCACGATTACCATTTTTTCGAAATTTTGATAACTTCTTTCGCCTTCGAAGATTTTATTGATTCCTGTCCGAATGGTTTTTTTAGTAAAGGAATGAATGAACTACCTATGAGATGGCAAAAGTGCATAGATAGCAATGGTATATACTTTGATTAAATAAATATATTATGTTTAAAACAAATAGACTTTATGTGTTCCTCGTTTACAAAACGCCAATTTCATATGTATGACCTAATATTATTGTTATCTGTTTCATTTTTGGACCGGGATTCGTGGATGATAGGGTAAGGAATGGGGCAAAATCGAATGCACCCCGTGTATTATTATGCCGAAAACCTAAATTAGCCCTATGCATTACCACCAAGAGCAAAGTTACCACAAGCAACACTTAAAAATAGGAGATTCCGATAGAGTTATGTGATCTAATTAAAAGTTAATATGACGCCAAGACCCGAATCTTTGTTCTTTAAATTCGTTTTTAAATCACTGAGCCGTAAAATACCGTGACTTCACGGTATTTTACTGAACAGAAGCGCCAAGAAACATCAAAATAGAACAATTATTTTTGCGAAATCGTGTTTTTTGTGAAATCAATGTAAAAAATCAATTGTTATTTTGGACCCAACAAAAAATAGAACTACAGAGTTAAATAAATCATGCCGAGTCAGTATCGTTAAGTTTTAACTCCCATACAATCTACTTGAACCAATTTAGAAGATAGTTAAAATTAATTTAACTATTTTGTGAGTAATTGAGTACGACATGCGGGTTTTGGTTCGGCGAGTGAAATGATTTATCATTATTAATTTGTTGTATTGTTGTATTAATAAGTTTAACGATAAGAAGATTATTAATAGTATTTTACTTTATAACGTTTACGGTCCATTTAATATGTTATGGATAAGTTGGGTTTTTGTTTTGTTTTTTTTTGTAGTGGGGGTACGGAAGGCCCACGGGGTTGAGATGGGTTAGAAGGTCGGCCAACGCAAAAGGAGTCGCTTTTTACAGGTGCATTAGGTGTTCTGTAGTGACTAGTCCTATAACTATTCGTGATAAGTATTTAACTATATACTATATCTTAGATTTATTTAGGAACAAATTGTAGTTTATCTAGCATAAAATTTGTGTACACTCCCTGTCTCTAATAAGAATAAAGCGACTTAACCATCTGTCCTTACTTGTAATTAAATTTTTATTAACCTACTTTAGTTAAGTTTGGTGTCCATTGAAAACCAGCGTTGCGGATCCGTTCGCAGCATAATGCGAATTCCCCATTCATTTTCCCATTCAGGGAACCGATGATCACTTTGATTTAACTACTGTAAACACTTTATTCTGTAAAATGTTTTGTTATACGGAATAACTTGCTTTTTATTTCTGTCTATAAAAATGCACGAGATAGTCGAGCAGTATTAAAGCGCGACACAATCCTTAAGGTAGCATTGCGAATTTAGCGACTGCGACCCGCGACTGGGACCTGCAAACCAACGAATTAGGTTATCTGGACAGCCCACGCGGTGTTGTTATTTATTTAGTGCTCCATATAAATTCATAGTAAGCAGTGAGTCCGCGGGTCGCGGTCGCTGGCGCATAGATCGGGAGACTACCTTTAAGAGTGTGATAACTGGCGCTTTTTGATACTGTCTCGCGTTTGTCGTGGCGATGTGCTATTGCATCCACGCTCCACGGGCACCAAGTACCACCAAGTGCTGTCAGCTCGTTTGGCGTGTGAGTTCACTGACATGTCCCGTTACGTCGACACTTATGGCGATGCGGATATCGCCGCATTAGCCGCATCCGGCATGTACCGAATATTCGCTTCCTACTTCACAATTTACATTACAACAAATTAGCGAGGACTGAGGGACAACACTAGCAGCCAACTCGTGCCATTTCTCTTATAAAAGTACCTAATCATTTTAAATGACTTAAGATTATGGTTACCTGCGAGTTGCGACAAATGGGGCTTTCTATTTTGACATTGGAAATGACTTTTCGTTCGCGCCAGTGTAGGTTCCGATTTCACGAAAAGTGCTACCCCCTTATATCTCGGAGAGTTGTGAAGATATGATATATCAAAGGAAGTCAAAAACGAAGAAAGTTATGCCTTAAATAGTGAATTTTTTTCTGAATTTTTGATTTTGCGATCGATATTTTTGAAACGATGAAAAGAAACATAAATTTGAGAAAATATCCTCTGAACAATTTAGTCAGCTACAATTCGAGCCTAAAAAAACAAAGAATTAAGGGTTTGCCCTGTAGTTGTAACCTTTTTGAGAAAAGTAAAGTTTTATAGAATTCCGTAGATTCATTTCCAATGTGCTCGATAGTCGTGTGAGGCACGAAATCTGTGATTTTTTTTCTTCCCGGGTCAAGAGAAACATACTTTTTGTGTGTCTCTGTCAGCCTTTCTGCTTCTTTTGGCATATGCCTCCCCTGTAATAGGAACAGTATTTATTTACCCATAACACACATTACATATTAGACATCTCGCTCCATCAATTATTATTTCTTTACTTAGGTAGTGGATGAAGAATATGTAGGACCTACTCAGTTTTCATTCTCCGTAAGAGTTGCTACAGTCCAATGTTTTGAAACACGTTGACAATTCTGTTTATGAAAGCACTCGAGATAACGCACTCTGTAAAGTGTAAACTGTAAATGAAAATGTAAACAGTGTAAACAAACATTATTGCTGAAGATCAAAACCGTGTGTAAAATTCATTTACTAGATGGAGACTGCGACATCGTTGAGGGGCCTAATTACTAATATCATACTTAGACATTAGACATACATACATTTAGCCAAATTTATTTATACAAGTAAATAGTGACGTCATTTATTGCAAATCGGTCAAACTACGATGTAAGCGATCGAAGGCCTGTAAAGGCCTGTAAAGGCTTCCGTAACCCGTGACAGGCTTTAATTCTGAAATTATGATGAAATTCTTTGTATACTTTAATTACAACAAATTTATACCTATATATTATAATATTATATCTCGTCTTTTTTTACTCGTTTGTCGTAATTTTTACAGCCTTTTACAGCGCAACATCAGTGTTGCGTCTATATTGTCAAATGTTTTTACATTTTTGCTCTCTAGTGCCCCAATGGAGCACTCAAGTCTCAAAGGGCATTTCCAGTCTCGATAGCTCTCTTATATAATAAAAGTATATACTTTACACTTTTAACTTTATACTTTACTGTCTATTGTTAAATTCTGTGCTGTCATACTGTGGCCTAGGCTAGGACTCGATTGCTACTTGCTAGGGAATCTTCTTATATCGATAGTCGATACCAAGATCTAGAATAGCTTTAAGCCATAAAAATATGGTAATTTAGATAGAAAAAATATCTAAAACAGGATTAACTCGCATCATGCATGCTGAATTGAATTAAAATTCAATATTATAGCTATATGCCTGGGAACTTCACTGGGAAAATCATAGAAATTCCAAAATAGACCTTTTTATATTGGTAAATTGTTTGGAACACGCATTGTTTCCTTGCCATTTATAAATTTTTGATATAAGGGCCATACTGACTATCAAGCCTGCAAGCCCAAGGCCGCGGACTTGTAGGCAATAATTATATAAAAGTCATTACTTAAGAAATTGCCGTTTTGTAAAGGAGGAACATAAAGTCGATTTTTTAAGACAGAATATATTATTAAATCAAAGTGTATATATACCATTGCTATCTATGCACTTTTGCCATCTAATAGGTAGTTTATTGATTTCTTTGCTAAAAAAATCATCGGACAGGAATCAATAAAATCTTTGAAGGCTCTTTGGACTGCCCCATCGGAGTTGAATTTTTTCCCTTGCAAGAGGTTATCCAAATTTCGAAAAAAATGGTAATCTGTTGGAGCAAGGTCCGGGGAGTACGGTGGATGTCTTAGACATTCCAATTGAAGCTCCTCTAATTTGGCAGCCGTCTGTTGTGCAGTGTGTGGTCTAGTGTTGTCCTGAAGCAGCAGTGGCCTAGAGCGAATGACCAACCTTTTGTTTAGCAGCTAGCTTTTCCATCATTATTTGCAGTTGCTGGCAATTGAGATCTGCCGTAATCGTCTGGCCAGATTTAAGAAAGCTGTATTAAACGACACCGGTACTATTTATTCCACCAAACGCTCACAAGTAACTTTTTTTGAGCCAATTTTCGCTTGGCTGGTTCGCCAAGGTTCATCCATTGCGATGAGTGTTTCCGATTATCGTACAGGATCCACTTTTTATCACAGGTAATGATTCGATTTAAAATCTCTTCATTATTGTGCCGGTTGAGTAATGTAACGCACCAGTCGACGAGCGTTTGTCGGTTTGCTGCACTCAATTCATGAGGTACCCACCTTTCAAACTTTTTCACCTTCCCAATTTGCTTCAAGTGGATTAAAACAGCTTTATCACTAACACCCCAGCCTGCAGCTAACGTGGTTTGCGATGGATCCGCTTCCACAATAGCCTTCAATTCTTCATTATCAACTTCGGGTCTCCGGCCGTCCACGGGGCTTGTTCTGCCGGTCGAAATTTCCAGAACGAAAACGTTGGAACCAAAAACGCACTGTGTTTTCTTTTGCGACACCGCCGCCATACACATCATTAATCCTTCTGCAGCACTGGTGCCATAGTGGAATTCGTACTCGAAAATAATACGATATTTCAAGTTTTTCATTTTGTAAACAGAGTGACGCAAAGAAATAACCAAAAGAGGAAAAAACAAATGAATTACGGTTTTCAAACAAAAATGCACGAGTAAATAGCGGTATAAATTTGAAATTGGAATTCCTAACCAAAGAAGATATATTTGAGATCAAAGTGGCCAGTACGACAAAACGCCAATTTCATATGTAAGGACCTAACATCTGATTGACACTATTGACACTAATGACAACTATTCGCACTGGCGCTGGATTTGCTGGATGGACCGTGAGTATAGCGCTTTACAAAAGGCAATGTAACAATGCGTGTTCCAAACGATTTTCCAATAAAAGCGGTCTATTTTTACCGTAACAAATATATAAAAGTTTGGAATTGTGGTACAGTTACGTAACGACAGCAATCGGTTGCGCAGCGTAGAAGTACCTGTAGTACTGTTCGTTGTTACCATGACAAAAAAACATACACACACTGAAAATGGCAACAACGAAAACGAATAGGATATGGCATTAAATTAAAAAGTAAAAACCTAGTCGGAACTCGGGTAGTATTCGATTTTTAAGTATTTATACCGCAGTTCTGACTTCTGTGCAACAGAAACTCGTAATTAGTTTACAAGTTCATTTTCCTTTTATTGAATCATAAATCTTGATACAATCAATTACTGATTTTTGGAGATTGCACCAATCAAAACGGGTTTGATGTTGGATTTACGTTTATGAGAAAACTATTTTGCAGTTTTAACATACTAAGGCGGGTCAATAAGTCCGTGACTTTTTGAATTTCTAACCTCCTTACTGAAAAAGCAACACTACTCCTGTCAACAGGCATCTGTCAGTTGACTCCTATCAAAATTTGAACTTGCTGCGTCAGTTAGTTTGTGTTTTACAGCTATCTTTATTAGACTATCCAGTAACTTAAGGAAACAATGGAAAAAAGTGAATTTCGTGTGCTTATTAAGCATTATTTTTTGCGAAAAAAAACCATTACCGAGACCAAGGCTAAGCTTGATAAATACTATGGGGACTCTGCACCATCGACTTCAATGGTAAAAAAGTGGTTTACTGAATTTCGTTGTGGCCTTACAAGCACTGAAGATGCCGAACGTCCTGGACGCCCAGTTGAGGTCTCTACACCCGAAACAATCGAAAAAATTCACGATATGGTGTTGGCCGACCGAAGATTGAAAGTGCAAGAGATTGTGGAAGCCATATCCATCTCGCATGGCTCAGTGGTTTCAATTTTGAATGATCACTTGGGCATGAGAAAGCTTTCCGCAAGATGGGTGCCGCGTTTGCTCACAGTCGACCACAAACGCAATCGTGTAACAACTTCACAGGAAGGTTTGGCGTTGTTTAATCACAATATGGAGGAGTTTTTCAACCGTGGACGAAACATGGATCCATCACAATACACCAGAGACCAAACAACAGTCAAAACAGTGTGTTTCTAAGGGTGAATCGGCGCCAAAGAAGGCCAAGATGGGTTTGTCAGCCAATAAAGTTATGGCGACTGTTTTTTGGGATGCACGTGGGATAATCCACATTGACTATCTTCAAAAGGGAAGAACAATTAATGGGGAATATTATGCCAACTTATTGGACCGCTTCAATGAGGATTTGAAAAGAAACCGACCTCATTTGGCCAAGAAAAAAGTTCTTTTTCACTAAGACAATGCAAGGGTGCACACATGTGCAGTTGCCATGGCAAAAATCCATGAATTGGGCTATGAATTGCTCCCACATCCACCCTATTCTCAAGATTTGGCTCCGAGTGACTACTTCTTGTTCCCAAACCTGAAAAAATGGCTCGGTGGAAAAAGATTTGACTCCAATGATGAAGTCATCTCGCAAACAAAGGCCTATTTTGAGGACCTCGACAAATCATATTTTTTGGAAAGGATAAAAAAATTGGAGAAGCGTTGGACAAAGTGTATAGAGCTCAAGGGGGACTACGTTGAAAAATAAAATGATTTATTTATCAAAAAATCTGTGTTTTATTCCAAAAGTCACGGACTTATTGACCCGCCCTCGTATCGCGACTGGATCGTAATTATTGCAGGATTTAATTATCAGAATCGTTTTTCATTTAATTGTTAGGGCTTACTCACACATATAGTTTCTAGCGAAATTATATCTATGACAAACAAATCTTTGAGGGCAAAATATAGGATTCCCGTGGGTTGGTACTTGGTCGTATTTCAGTTGTTACATATTGTAACACGTCTTCTCTATCTTTTCGTATGAAGTCGCCTGAAGTTACAACTTACAAGTTACAAGCAAATGGAAAATATGTCTTGCATGATGAAAAACATAGCATACAGATACACATTAAAGTTTAATAATGAAAAAATCATAAAGCCTCTCAAGTGGAGATATTTAAAAATAAATGCAACACAATAGCGTGGACAGACATTTTAATTGGGTTATGTGAGAAGCCATACGTGCATACAACCTCACACGAGTACATCAAAAGCGTGGCCTTTAATGGCCTTTTGCCATCAAATTACTTATTATAATATGTTTTAATATTAAATATCATAAGGTTGTTCAAAATAAATTATGGATATTTTGGGCATGATGATGAGGATCTACTTACTGCTTATGTAAAGACGTTTAGGCAGAAAAATAATAAAAAAATTCGAAAAACAAAAACATGCAAGTATAGGTTATAAACCAAAATAAAATTACATTGCGCTCTCTGAGGCGCCGAGGTTTTTTAACCTCACAGAAACAGGCGATTTACAGAGGGAGCAGACTTTGGCTAAATAACATCATACAAACAGCTGGGTGGGGTACATACCTTAATAGCGCCGTAAAGAGCGTAATTAATTTAGTAGGTATATTTTTTCCGAAATTTTTAATAATTTTTCTGCCTAAAGACTTTTAGTCTTGACTCTTGACATAAGCAGTATATTACATGCCCAAAATATCCGTAATCGATTTAGAACCACCTTATATTATGTACAGGTGAGAGCCATGCTTCGGCATGAATGGCCGGCTCGACCGAATAAATACCGCTTTTTCATCGAAAAGCGGCGTAAAATAACGCTTGCCGTTATGTTTCGTCGAGTGAGTGATGTTACCCGTTTTTCGCAACACAAGAAAATTTAATTTATTAGCTATCCCATGGGAACTGTACAATGTACATTTCCGCGACGTGATGAAATGTAGCCGTAACTCGGACCAAATAAAAAAGTGAAAACAGAGGTTTGTCAAACAAACCTGAGAACGGTTTTTTATTTAAGTAGTGCGCCGGCCGCCGAGTCCAATACCCACGGTATCAGAAGGCCGGAGCGCATACGTCACGTACATGAGTAACATGAGGCCATTGAATATCGCATAGAAACAAACACATTTAGCATTAAATCATTCTACATAATATACTCTTATTCAATTACCAGATTACTGTCTTAATTAATTGAACTTAAGTGTTTTTTGTCTGGTAAAAAAACTGATAGTTTAGAAAACATAGAGGTATGTCTGGTTCACGGTATTTAATTTCAATGAGACTATAGTTTGAAATTGAATCAAAACTGACAATGACAGACTTAAATTCGCTTAATTTTAAAGTCTCAAGAGTTTTGCCAGTTTAATGTTGACATTATGGATAATGTTCCTGAACTTTCTGATAAACATAATAAGACATGCAACTCATCAACAGAATAGGATAAGTTTGAGCAGAACTCCTTGAGTACAATTATGTATAATTAAAATTATTTATAATAAAAATATTTGCAAATATTTAAGTCAATAATTATATTAAAAGGAAAAATTATATCCTTCGTAAAAACATATAAAAAAGAAAAGAAAATTGTGTACTCTTTCAAAATAATAACCTGTAAACCTTACATAATATTTGTTTTTTTTTTTGTTATGGATAAACTTTGAAATTACAGAACCACTTTAAAAAATACTCACACTATTAAAAATATTTATCACTGCCTTTCTTTTTTCACTTTTAACTTTTATCATTTTTAACAGCCTCCGTGGTCCAGTAGATTAGAGCTTGGCTGTCGACTCGAAGGTCGTGGGTCCGATTCCCGCATTGGAACAACAAAAATGTTGTTTCCAAGTTTGGTTGTTTGTTTGGTGGTTGGTTAGGAATGCAGGCTGATCACCTGATTGTCTGATAAGAAAGATGATCCATGCGTCGGATGGGCATGTAAAAAGTCGGACTTCGTTCGACTTCGGAGTCGTGACGGTTATCCGTCCCACTAGGTTACGAGAGTAAAGGAGGAGAGAGTGCTCTTGTGTATTGCGCACACACTTGGGCACTTTAAAATAACTGCTTCGTAGCTTGGCCTGGTTTCAATGAAACCGGTTCTAAGCAAATGAAATAATGAAATGGGAATGTTATCTCCTATATAGTCGTATAGTTCGTAGCGGCCTTAGCTTTTTGAAATATCTTTGATTTAATATAGAAAAAAATCTTATTCTAATCCAAAAAAAACTTCGAAAATCGCTTTAAGTTAACTGCGAATTACTCCTATCTACGATAATATTATTAATCAAAATTAATAATTCATGAGGAATAAAGATTTTATAATTTTAAATCCTGAATTTATAAACCTTTTTCAATAAAAACGATAAATACAACTGCAAAATTACTACAAAATGCGAAATGACGGGAACGCTTCAAATAACTAATCTCGCAGAGTGCCGATTTGTAATAGGGATCTTCATAAAAAACCACACACCGCGACAGCTCGCTTTACATGTGTGTGCGTGACGCTGTGTAATTACACGGCGAGGCGTAGTTTAGACCGGCTTCACTGTGTGGTTCGCAGAGTGGTCTTTAGTTTTTTATTTGGTCTGAGAGCTTTAAATGTAAATTAATGTATTAATTAGGTACATTCATCGAGGTCAGATTAAGTATAAAGTTTTAACTATCTTTTCCTTCTTATGTTATTATTAAAATGGCCTAACAAACCAAGTTCTTTTTAAGGGTTCCGACTTCCGTACCCAAAGTGTAAAAACGGGATACTATTTATTACTGTCTGTCCGTCCGTCCGTCTGTGACCGGGCCGTACCTACTTCATGAACCGCGAACCGTGATAGCTAGAGAGTTGAAATTTGCACAGGTGTATTTCGGTTGCCGCTATAACAACAAATACAAATAACCTAACCAAGAGCGTGTCAGGACATGTCTAAGGAGGGTTCCGTAACTATAAACGCGTAATAGGTTTTTTTCAAATTGCTTGAAAAGATACTGTCCGATTTCGTTCAAAATAATTTTCCTAAAGAGTATTTAGTATTATCAGCATGGAGAATTGCAATTGAGATTCACTTTGTAAAAAAGTTATGTATGAAACCTTGCCTTAGTTTAAAAGACCTATTCAACGATACCCCACACGATGGGGTAGAATGAAAAAATATTTTTAGCCGTTTTGTACGGAACCCTTCGTGCGCGAATCCGACTCGCACTTGGCCGGTATTTGTGTTTTGGGAATTTCAATCAATGTCTTCAGCGGATACGAATTGTTTGGAAACACAAAACGGTCATGACAAATGACAAAATTGAGTCCGTTTGTACGTGACCCAGCCTAGTGACTGGCGAGTGCCTACTTCGATAACATTTTATTAGTAAGCAATGGAGAAATATCTACGTAACTGAAACATTGTTAGGTCATACGAGTATGTTATGTAACCTTAACGAAGAGGACTCAACTAGTTCTCAAGCGCTACTTAAATTTAGATTTTTTTATTTTGGGCCATCATAAAAATTGGGCTGTCGCCCGTCACGGACCACGGTGTCTATTCGTTGAATGACAGAGCCAGCATGTGACTTGACTCTGAGAGCCATTTAATGTAAGAAGCGTTTGAGTTCGGCTGTAAAAATAATGAAGTCAAAAAACAATAGGTATTATAATAATGAAGTCATATCTCTAGAGTCATCATCACTAGTTGGCGCGGTGCTTGATCTGTCATTGTGCGACAGCTGTCACAGAACGCGGGAAAATGTTAACAGTTCATATTTTTTATTCGCTTGCAAAAAGGGCAATTACCTACCGCTTTCTACAACCTGAAGAAAATGTGACATTTGAATGGGGATTGAAAGCCAAGGTTGCAGACCATAGCTGCTAGCAAAATATCCTCACACCGATTTCGGTGACGGTGGCCGGTTTAATTGAAACCAGACTCAAGTGTGTGCGCAACAGCACTCTCTCTTACTCGACTTTCGTAACCCAGTAGGACGGATGACCGCCACGACTTGCGAGAGATCAGGAGCACCGCCCAGGATCGACTTTTTATATGCCCATCCGACGCATGGATCATCTTTTTTTGTCAGAGAATCGCGCAGGGTTTCGAACCCACGACCTCCGGAGTCGAGAGCCAAGCTCTAAACTCTAAACCATGCTGCAAGCTGGACCACTAATGAAAACAAAGTCGGGAAGATTTTGATGATCTACGATTTGTTGGATTCGTCTCAGCTCCGAATAGCAGAATTATTATTAAAACATCGAATACAATTTCGTCAAAATACAGAAAACCGGCCAAGTTTGGGGCGAGGGGTTCCGAACAAAACAGATAAAAAAACATGTTTGTTGTGCGATATAAATATTTATTTTATTTCGGTTTTTAATATATTTTGTTGTTAGTTATAGTTATTGTTTGTTATAGCGGCAACAGAAATACATTAACTGTGAAAATTTCAACTGGGGAGATACAGCCTGGTGACTGACGACTGACTAAAAACACTCTCGCAAATCTAGAGAGTTCATGAGTGAAGACATTGATAGCAAATAAAACAAATTTTAAAACTTTAAGTAACCCGCGAATTGTCAAGCAGTGAACAAGCTGATGATGATGAATTATAGCTAAGAACCATCTTCATCACGTCAGCTTTCAAACAAAAAAAAACTCATCCAAATCCGACCTTTCGTTTAGGATCTACGATGTCACGGACAGACACACAGATACGTCAAACATATAACACCCCACTTTTTGCGTCGGGGGTTAAAAAATAATTTTGAGACAGAGCGGGTGCAAAAAACACAATTTTAAATGCGGATGAAGCTGGTAAAAATAAAAGAAACAAATCTTATCAGTCTCGCCCAAGTCGCCTTAGTCAAGTTAAAAGGTGTAGTAAGTAATGTTTTCCGAGTTACTGGTGCAGTTAAGAATAATGTGAGGCAGTTACATAAATTGCTCCATCGTTCACGCTCACTGATGTTACCGGCAAGAAGAATTGACGTGGCAAAAAATGGAAAATTATACTAGTAAAGTAATGTTATTATAATATAAAAAGATAACTTCTTTATTATACACTAGATGTTGCCCGCGAATTTTTGCCGAGACAAAAAGTAGCCTATGTCAATCCCTGTGGTCTCTATCTGTGCTAAATTTCATCAAAATCGGTCCAGTAGTTTCGATGCAAATGCTTATTCAATGCAAACAAACATACCTTTATTTATTAGTCCATAACCTTTACTGTATTAGTATAGATAATAGTTTCTGAGGTCCGTTTATCGGTTCCATAACTTGTAGTTGACATTTCCACTGATAGATGGCGCTACATAGATTCAGAAACTAAAAGTTTTACATAAAATGATCATTTTTCTTAGTTAAAAAAGTTCAAAGCTCTATTTTACTCCCAAAGTAACTAGTTACATTGGCGGATTATAGCAAAACAAAATAACTTTATCCTCGAATTTGAAAAGGATTCATCTAGTGACCACTATATTCGGCAACTCGGCGCCAGTTAAACTTAGTTTATCAAGACTATAGTTTATGTAAAATCTTCAGAAACCAGGCTGTATAACTTGTCGTTGGCACTGTTGCCAACCGCTCCGCTCCGCCGTGGCTGTAGATACGACTTTTTATTATTAATAACTAGCTGCCCCGACACACGTTTTTCTGTCTCAACTATGAACTGGAATAAATAAATAACTACTATAAACTCCAACAGCTACACCTACAACCTACACCTACACATAAATCGACAGTAGTTTCTATATTATATATATATATATATATATATATATATAGATTTACTGTTTGATAGTTCATAACATAATAGTCTAAGATCCGGTGTAAGCCTCGCTTCATCATTGTGTCACATGAAGTCACGCGCGCATCGTATGTTCATCACTCTCACCACTCGCATTTAAAATTTACATACAAAATCTAGGAAACCATAAACTAGATCAACTTTTTAATTAGGCAACCTAATACAGTTATATTAAGAATAAAATAAGCTTTCATTTGACATTTTTTCGACTAAATAACTGATGAGGGTATATAAATAACATTCACTCTCCTGTTTACACCTGGCAACCCCATAGATAAGCAGTGGTGAAAGTAGGCAACCTTTACGTTTTCGATTCTATTGATATTATATTCTTTTAACTAGTGTACATTAAAAAAAACTTAACTACTAATAGTAGATTAAATAAATTAAATTAAAAATTTAACTATTTAATATTATCCAGGCGCAATTTAACTAGGCAACCTATTTGTAATGTGTCAATGTGAATATTATATCTATAATTTATTTATTATGACTAATAAATAACAGGTATATATTTCTTATATCGAATCTTGCACTATGAAGACCATACTCCGATCCAAATTAAATTAAGCGTAAACAAAGAGACAATAGCGCTCTATTATACTACCAATATGAATGCCACTAATTTAGCGTGCTATATAAAGAAATATGTATAGGTAATGAACATAAATCTTTTTGTTTACCTACGTTTAGATTAAATATGATATATAAACAGAGTATAATATATCAGTGGCGAGGGGTTCCAACAACTCTGTTCCTATCGGCTTCACTTGCCACTTACCTTTTGAAGACCCTCGTCCAAATCCCTACCTATTATACAGGCCAGGGCTTCCCTATGAAGGAGAACCAGCCTTCGTCACTGGTATATGATATATCTACTATATACAGAGTACAAGTACATATTAGCGACTGATGAATAATATTTCTTAGATATTTATAAAAGCTTTTAAGTTTTAATGGTACTATTTCATTTTAACGTGATATTATGGGGCAGAAGTAAAATTAGCATAAATATAAATTTAATAACTGGTGTAGATGGTCACTGGTCAAGATTAACAATATTTATAATATTATAGCATGCACTTTATAATATTTATTTTAATATCTATAATATAATCTATAATATAATCTATATTATAATATATATTATAATATTTAAGTAATTAGTTATATTTTTAGCCTTTTAAATCATAAGGTTTTTATTTATAATGAACACCGTAAAAGGTAAGTAAGGATTATTGTAAACAGCTGTCTTTAACCTTTGCTTATGGGTCGTTGAATTAAATAGTTAGGATTCTAAATTCAAAGATTGGTTTTCGAATCATATTTACCATAGACCACAGAGATTAATTTCAGTATACAGTCTGATCAGAGTCTGTTTACCTCTGACCTCTGACAGGACCTTTATGCCAACGAGTTAAGGATCACTCTCCTAGTAACTCCCGAGGCAAAATAACTCGGAACGGCCGCGGTGGTTCAACGACATCTTCCAAAGGGAGGTACACACTCATATGCAAATTATTGCGTTTCTGTTCAGTTGTCAGGAAGTAGACGTTACTTTGAAAGCCCTAGACAGTTAGGTACAGTCACGAGCAGCAATTTGTATACGCGAGAGATTTAAACCAAATGTCACCATATAATATAAAAATTTTATTTTCATTTCTATTGAAAACTGTCAAAATTGATGTTTTCTAATATTATGATGAAATCAGATAAATCATGTAGCCATTTTACAATTTCACGATTTTTGTAAGGAAAAAAATATATGAAACACCTAAAGTGGCCTTTTTAGACCCCCTGTAGTCTGTAATTCATTTATTACATGTATGCAATATGTATTTAGAAAACATTTAAAAAAATCAATAAGGAGATCAGTGATATAGGTATCACTGCACATGCGCTATGCAGAGCGCTGCATAATACAAATTAACTATTAAATATGTGTATAATATAGTAAAAATCCCGTTGTAACACAAGTTCTTCGGATACTTAGCCAGATTGACGTGGTGTGAAGCGTCCATTGATCCTACCATGTAATAATTATTATATAGTACATAGTAAACAGAAGAAGCCGTAGTTTATCAACCGTATTGAAATCGAAGTTCCCCACACTGCACTTTCATTCATGTAAGAAGCACGCGATGTAACAGTCACTACTTTTTACTCAATTGTAATTTAAATACACGCGAAGTGCTTCTCAAAGTATGTTCCGGATAAGTTTTATGGCATACGTCAGTGTTTTCTCTTTTTATGTTTTTCACGTCCTCTTTCCTCATATATTTTCACTATCGTCTATAAGTTCATACTACATATTGTCTATACTGTGTTCAGTAGGCCTAGCGGCTAGCAGGAACAATTGACAGGTGCGAGAACGTAACGTTAACGAATGTCAATTGTATGGGCGCTGTCATAATTTTCATACAAATCGATAACGTTGCATTCACGCACCTGTCAATTGTTCCTGCTGGGCCCCCAGAATTTAATCTACACGTACCTACACAAAAATATTAAATTCGACTAAATTAATGTGACATAAGGCATAGTAATTTTTATTGCGCGGTACATTTTAATTGGTAGCATTAGGGAACGTACGTTTAGTCCCCCACTAAAATAGCTAACTTCGACGTACTACGCGAAGTGAATTTCTGTCACGTAGTCAACATCTAGGAAGGCGGCCTTAACTAGTGCGACGACTACGACGTAAAAAGGAGGGTTGGGGGGCGGTGTCTCGGCATATACTACGAATGATCACCGTTGTAACTATTTAGTAACGTGTGGTGAGGGGTGTAAAATGAGTAAAAAGTGGTCAAGTATTGTATTGTCGTGTCGTTCCCTTATATATCGTATTCTTTTTTTTATATATATAAAATCTGAATAGTAATCAGCATTGAACTCCTGACCAGTGGGCCAGCTGCAGTGTAAATGATTGACATTTACACTCCAGCTGGCCCACTGGTCAGGAGTCAGGCTATTTACTGCAGGTTATATACTGCGCTAGTTGGTTTCTGGTTGACAGATTTCATGGGTCTTTATTATTAAGCTTGTGCATAGAGGAACAGAGTCGGTAGGTGTAGTTGCTTACTGCAAGGATTAGTTCAAGTGGATATCAAATTACAACTAGATAAACTGGATTTACAAAGACAATAACAACCTGTGTACACACAACATGTGCAACTACGATCTTGATGTCACTCGGTAAACATCGTCGGTCGATGATACAAAATTCGACGTAAGGAAAGTAGTTGTAATCTTCAAGGATATATTGTTGAAATCTTGCAATAGAATAAAAAACTTTGAGAACAACAGAAAATCGATATAAACCGAAACTCGATACAGGAAATAAAATCGATGCAAACTATATTATTTATACGCAAAATGCAAATGTAACCTAACACCTACTTAACGAGTCATTAAAATTAATCAACTTTCGAATAAGTTGATTAACCTCAAAACACATAAGAGATTTAGCATTTAAGTACCTATATAACGTTATTGTAATTAGCGTTTGTAAACTTCTGTTTATTTTTAAGTGAAAACTACTTTAGGCGCGTTGGGAATTTTTTGAGGTTGGAAAAAACTCGCGACACTGTTACCGACACCGCCGGTGCGGTACGAGGTAGGGTGGGTAAGGCGGGTCGCGTACCGCATGCTTGCCTGTGCGCTATTGTTATCACTTCTGTGACTTCGCTCTGCACTGCTGGAGTGCCAGATTTTTTTTTGTATGTATGAAATGGCTAAAACTAGAAAAATAATATAGGCTGTGTTAAATATTAAGCCCCAAAAATCTCAATTATTAGTCTTATTACCCCATTTGGATGAAATTACCCCTAAGCTGGAAACCCCATTTTACAATCAACAGTCTACAGTATAAACAGTAAGTAACTTTAATCAAATGAACCGTATTACTTATGAGTGAGTGAACTGTAGCACTTGACCCAATTCTCAGCTACACCCACTCGCGAGTACTAGGTCAAGTTAGTTCCTCGGTTGATTGGCATCTTTCGCGAAATGGTCTTCGCGTCTTCAGTATTTTTATCACATGGAATAAACAAGCAGACGAATAGCGTAATTTTAAGTAATCATTGACACCCTTCACACACGCAAATTAAAAAGTGAAGACAGAGCTTTGTCAAACAAAAATGTGGCTACGCGTTATTACATAAAAAACCACACACCTCGACAGCTCGTCTTAGAAGGTAAGGCGTAGTTTCGTTACGTGTGTGTGCGTTGAAACTGTGTAATTAGTAATTACTAATTACACGGCGAGACGTATGTAGTTTAGACCGGCCTCGGTCCTCACTGTGTGGTTCGCAAATTGCAGAACTTTGTCTTCACTTTTTCAAACACTTTAGCACGCAGCGCTGGTTTTCTTTGACACAAGATCGGCTCGATTCGGATTGCAAAGTACTCCAGCCGATCTCTGCCGATGGCAGTCGATATCGCGGCCTTTCTAGCTCCAAACAATATTGTTTAGAATTTGGAGATAAAGTTTATAATTATTTAACAACATGCCGCAGCTATTGCAGCAGCAGACCAGCCTTGTTAATCCTGCAGGACGGATCGCTGGTACTCACTTGATGATGCCGTCCTCGATGTAGACGTCAGCGTCCTGCATGCCGTCCTCGTTGACGACGCGACCATTTTTGATGAGCAGACGGTTCTGGGAGCTCTGTGGAAAAAGAAGAACTTTATTTTAGAAAGTCGATTCCAGGTGGCAACATGTATGTAACTAGGTATAGATTTTTTTAATAAGTAAATTTAGGACATAATTCACAATCGCCTAATAAGTGTCGAATAGCTTATCCGGCAGTTTTGTCGCTGCTTGCTTGCACGCAATTAAGCTATCTGACACTTATTAGAAGACCAGCTTTTGCCCGCGGCTCCGCCCGCTTAAAAACCGTAATCCCACGCGAACACTGCACTTTTCGGGATAAAATGTAGCCTATTATATAATACAGAGCCTAAACTACTACCATACCAAATTTCATCGAAATCCGTTCAGTATTTATTACGTCAAACAGTAACAAAACGTTTATAATAGTTAGTAGTAGGATTGTGGAACAGGTCCTAACTATACTAGACGGACGCTGAAACGAGAACAGACAATATCGAGGGAGAACTACCGATCTAATATTTCTCACAACGTATTAATGAGACCAGTGCCTATTATCTTATATATATTGTTGATTATAATTAATGTCTGCACCGAGAATTGGAATAGGAGCTGTAAGCTGTTATGATGTGCTGTATGTCACGTTATAACATTTTATAACTGCACAGTTTGATTACATTTCGTCGCTTCATTCTTCAGATATAATAATATTATATATAGTTTTTACAAGGTGGCATAGGTTTGATAAGATTGCATTGTAACTGTCAAAAAACACGAAGATAAGATTATGAAATTGCAGTAAAAGATAAGCCATTACTCTTCTGGACCAAATCAATCATCACACCTATGACGAATATTATTAGGTATTTATGAAAAAAAAACACATGATTGCCTTTTATAAGCAAAATTACATCAAGCTTTCGTAAAACACTAAAAATCTAAAATAAGTCGCTCATGCATCAAGTCATGCATGTATATTCCTTTTTTTATTTATATATTTCCAAATCAAATTCATATTATCATGGAGGAATTATGGTTTTATTGGTCCATGATATTATTGCAGATGTTTACAGATTATGAATTGTTATTAGTACAGTTTATGTATTATTATTCAATAGTTAGCGTTCGGAAACCTGTAGGTACTAGTATAAACTGTGACACAGCTCCCAGCGTAATTATAATACATATATTATAACACATGATATCAAAAGAAAGCGAAAAGCATAGTTAGTAGAAAGTTAGTATTACTACACAGTTTGTTTAAATATTGTGTTTCCGCATTAATGAATCAGTAAACAAAGATCTAGGATTAGAACACGGATGAATATTATTATTGAATGTGACAATGCTAACTGCAGCTAACATGGCTGACTGGCGCATTGATCCAGACGCGAGACGGGAGCAAGTCCCTGCCAACAGATAACTCTCAGCTATTGTGTCCTGGTATATTTCTGTTGTGACCGGAATAGTGGGAGATAAGGAATTGAGAATAATCTCGTGGATTAATTGCTAGAAAGCATAGACATTTAGGCATACATAAAAAAAACTTTATACAAGAAAAGAGTAACGCCATCTGTTGAAAACTACTACGATGTAAGCAATCGAACTAAGGCTTGTAATAGCTTCAATAGCTTGTAATAGCTACAAACATACATAGGCTGATAAACACATTACCCTCCATTGCGTCGCGTAGTCGGGTTAAAAAAACATATTATCGCCTTTCCATTACTAGATGAGAATTTATTAAAATAGATAAACTATAATCTATCTATAATAATCTATCCTGTCTGGGGTAGTCAGCACATAGATATTTTTGACTTCGTGTTAGAGTTCATTCATGGGTATTTGCTTGGATTAGTAAGTTATAATTTTTATCTCTTTTCTTTTAGATATATATATATATATTATATATATATATATATATATATATATATATATATATATATATATATATATATATATATATATATATATATATATATATATATATATATATATATATATATATATATATATATATATATATATATATATATATATATATATATATATATATATATATATATATATATATATATATCTAAAAGAAAAGAGATAAAAATTATAATATACAAAGGTAACACAATGGCTTAACAAACGTGCTTTGTTTAATATGCGAGACGTCACTGGTTTAAAAACAACTAGATTTTGCCCGCGGCTTAGTCCGCGTGAAATTGGGTTTGCTGCTTGCTTGCTTGCTTGTTCAAGAAAATACCATAGCCTCACAGAAAGACGGCATTAAAACCGCATGATTTCGCCTAGTAAGTGAGAATACCATAGGCCTAGAGAGGGGGAAAGGGCTTGCAAAGACTGGGACCACATTATCTATCGCACGCAATTCCGTGGGTGTTGCGGGTGTTCATAAGCAGCGGTATTTGCATTTTGCTTAGACGCTCACCATCAGACGATCCATCTGCTCGTCGTGCGTTTGAATTCCACTACGAAGCGAAATTTGTTTTTTAAGGTATTTTACTTTAATTAGGTAATAAATTTGCAATAGAAGAAGAGAAGAAGATGTTCAAGCGCCACGGCACTGCCGTGGTCTATGCCTATCGAGTGGCTTCCCTTTGAACATATTATGGTGTGGGTACTGTACAGCCGTGTCAGATGTATCTTATTTAGATGTTTCCCGATATTCGCGAAATCAAAACACAAGAAATGCTTTAAACGGAAAAAACTATCTTTAAAAAGCAATCAACAACCTTGTTATGAACGTCATTATGATTTATTTGTGTTATTTAAAAATGTAGTTACGTCTTTCGTTTTCAAAGCAATCTTCAATTCTGTGATGTTATTTAATTAGTACTATATTGGTTTTATAAGCGGTAGACGGTAGTATTACGAATGTCGTAATATCGGAGGTAAAACAGAACTTGATCCGATTGATCGTTTTACAGTTATGAACAGTTTCACCGTTTCTCGTCTATTTATTAATCCTACTACTATTATAAATGTGAAAGTTTGTGAGGATGGATGGATGGATGTTTGATACTCTTTCACGCAAAAAATACTGACCGGAATCTGATGAAATTTGGTATGGTAGTTGTTTGAGCTCCGGATTAACAACAAAATATTCTACTTATTATCCCGAAATAGTAGTGTTCCCGTGGGATGCTGTATTTACGCGGCGGGAGCCGCGGGCAAAATATAGTTTAACATAATTTCCTATAGCTGTGTTGTTTCTATGTAGACTGGGTAGGCATAGACGTTGTTATAGACGAGGCATGTTGAGGTGAAAACTTTTGGCGTTTTTGGGGCCTTTTTACATTCGAGGTATGGTGAAATCAAGATGGCTAATATTTGAAGTATAGCGAAAACCAGGAAGGCGTAAATTTTTCTTGTTTGAAGATTTGATCTGTCATTTGACAGACGTCGTAGTCATAGTCTATCTTTATTTTCTACACCAGATACTGTCTTTATATTGAAATTATAAACTTAAACACTGTGAGTAATAAATTAATATTAGTAGGTTTTAGTAAAAAGTCAAAGTCATAATATTATAATTAGAAAGATTTGCGCATTAAATGTGTACTTTTCTAGTTTATTAAATCACTCTGACATTGGCGAATCACTACGGAGCCAAATATAAAAAGAAGAAGAAGTAATTTATTAAAGTTGAATAAATGGATTGAATGGAATGATCAAGCACAAAATAAATAAAATTGAAACGTCGGTTTGTGCTTTCAAATTAACAGCTTTGGACTAAATGCATATATGTAGTTTATACGGTACCTACACCATAAAATCCATGTTTAAATTTTTGGCAGTGTGTCTATTTGTTCCGGCTATTCTCTGAAACGGCCGGACCGATTTTGATCGGACTCTCTCTGGTGGATAGCTGAAGTTACTCCAGAGTCCAGGAGTAAACTACGCTACTTTTATCTTAGGGTTCCGTTTAAAAAGGAAAGAAGTTGCAGGCACCAGCTAGTAAATAATAAAATCAAACAATAGAAAAGACATCTTTTTGTTTCCCGATACCAGAATTAGACACACATACTTGACATTACTCGTTCAAATCCTAATCACTAATATTAGTATTAATTATCATTTATCACACCGTCCACTAATAACTCACTTTAATATTCAACATTACTCACTTTAATATTAATACCAGATACAGAATTGGGCTGGGAATCCGGCATTTTACCGCTGAATTGGCGTTCTCGTGGGGACTATGCGCCGTGTACGGAAAGCGGACTGAAACTGAAATGTGCGGCCTAAAATAGACGAGTCACCCCTCGCGTGCACGCGCTAATCTGTATTATACTCTATAGTGAGGAAATAAAAGAGCTCCGTGGCCTAGTGGGTAGACCGTTTCATTCGCACTCGAGAGAGTGCAGGTTCGATTCCCAGGTTGTGGCGTGTACCAACGCCAAACTTTAAACAGTACATTATACGGACGCTCTAACGGTGAAGGATAACATCGCGAGGAAACCCGCAGACGGTTGGCCCCAGACGTATTGACCAGTCATTCCTCTAGACTAGGCTGACTGTGTTGTGAGAATGCCGTATGTGCTTGGGCAACTATACGACATTTAAAACCGACTGTCCCCGGAACTACGGCATTTCGAGAGTGGTTACTTCGTTCGGAGTATACTGTATTCATCCAATAACGGATGAAAAAAGGCCTAAGTTTTTTAGTGCGGAAATATTAGGCTGTTCAAAGTCAATAACGGATATTTTGGGCACATGATTTACTGCTTATGTAAAGACGTTACGTAGAAAAATAATGTAAAATAATGGGTCAAGTTAGGTAAACCTCACAGAACCAGGTGATTTAAAGTGGAAGCAAATACGTTGCCATAATGACATTAATAGAATCAGCTGTGTGCAGTCAATGACCCTTGCAGCGCCTTTAAGAGCGTAATGTAATTTTATTTAGTTTTTTTTTTCGATTTTTTAAATTATTTTTCAGCATAATCGTTTTGACACAAGCAGTAGATCATATGCCCAAAATATCCGTAATTGATTTTTAATAACCTTATAATGCCTTACCTATGTTATACTTTATAGTAAGGAAATATGGATATTTTGGTCATATGATCTACTGCTTATGTCAAGTTAGAAAAAAAAACCTACTAAATAAATACATAGCGCTCTGTAAGGCGCTGAGGTCATTACCCTCACGTAAACATCTAATATTGTTCCCTTATTCATTATTATTTTAACTACTTTTCAATTAAAAGTTCCATTAGAAGAAGTATCCGTTGCTTTTATTCGTAGCTGTTACAAGATTATACTTTTTGTCTACTATGAAAGAATCTCAAAAATCCATCAATAGAGCAATAAATAAAAGGTCGTGAGAAAACTGCATGCATGAGATACCTCTGGGTCAATAACCTTTAACCATCAAGATAACCAAGGTTAATTAAGCAGGTTTGAACTTAATTAAAAATCAGTTTACTACTAGTAATATGATACGTCTGTATGATAGTAAAACCATATCGATTTTTATGACATTTTATTATAAATGTGGCTTCAGTAGGTACTATTACGCGATATATATATTTTAAGCTCATTACCCTACTGATTAGATACAATAATTTTACCGGACTACGGCAAAGCCAAAATGAAGGGTGATTTTGGCAGTCTATGTATGTATGTTCGATCCATCGTAGCGCCGAAAGTACTGATCCGATTTTAATGAGTGAGGTGTCAATAGATTCGTAATAAAGGCCCGGATACCATAGGATATAATATAATTCACATAACTTTTTTTTACAGTTTTAACTTTTTTCTGCCTATTTCTATCTATGAAAACGAAAGTGTGGAAAAAGTTCGTATTTGCGCAATACTTCACAAAAAAAGGGCACCTTAGTTAATGAGGTATTACCACTTAACTATAAGTGACTAGCTAAGAACTTGAGTTCCTATTCAGATCTTTAAAGAGGGTCGAGTAGGGTTCAAAAATTTTAATGAAGAAACTACTACTACTAAACTACGTTACAAGTTACAACAAAATGAAGACAATCCTTCCACAATAACTGATCCAACCGCAACAATCCCACTTATTTAACTAGTCTATCATCATTTATTCATTTGACAATGTCCAATAATGAATCACCCAAATCAGTTGCATAAATATTTACCCAGTGAGCCGGAGATAGTTTCACGAGGTTTCTCCGAACTCGCAAGTTTCACCACCCACTTGACTTCTGAGTACCATTAAATGCTATAACACGGTCCTAACTATGAGCTATAAACAATAGAATACCCGAACAGCTTAAGGGGGACATGCATACTGCAGTAAAGTAAAAGATTATGCATTTCGAAAGTCAATGTGCTTGATATTTTAACTGGCTTTTTCGCGCAATTTCATATCATAATAACTATCTGCGTGCCAAAATTTAACTACATCCGTTGAATCGTTGCTGTTTCACTGTAGGTACAAACTTTGGATCCCCATTTCACCCTTTAGGAGGAGAATTTCAAAAAACTATAAAATACGTACTCAATACTTTGTATTTATTAGCCCAGATATCAAATTTCATATCGGTGAAGATAAAAATTTTTACCATACAAACTTTCAACGCTTATTTTACACTCTCAGAGAGTAAATGCTATTAAATCCTGAAATATGTATTTAATGAAATCGATTTAAGAGCATGAACCCCAATTTTTATCACAATCGGTGCAGATTTAAAGATTTTCCATACAAACTTTCAACCCCTATTTCACCCCTTTTAGGGTGGAATTTTTTAAAATCCCTTCTTAGTGCGTGTCTTAATTGAAAATTAAAACGACTGTAAAAATTTTAAGTTTCTACCATTAGCGGTTACGGCTGTGCGAGCGTCTATACGTCAGTCAGTGGGGAGTTGGGGACAACTCCATTTAATTTTTAACCGACTTCCAAAAAAAGGAGGCGTTATACGTTCGGCTGTTTGTATTCAACTTATATTCAACGATAACTCTGCCGTCTGTTGACCGATTTTCAACATTCTTTTTTTGATGTAAAGGGTATACTTCGAAGTTGGTCGCATTTTCACAAAAGTGATGACCTGAGAGTGGATACCATATCCATGAGAAATCGCGGGAACTCTTCAAAATTTATATAGACACATATACTGATTTTGACTTTTTCTGAAGTAGCCCAAGCATATCCTACCAGAAAGTAAGATTTTGCACCAAGGTATACTCTGGATCCAAAACTACGGAACAGAACTCCTGACTCCTCATATATACATGTTTCGGGATTTCGGCGTTGCTTAAAGAACTGCAAACATAAGCCACTATGTCAATTACAGTAATCATCATCATCACCACCATCATCACACCATAAATCATGAAATAATGATGATATAATAGGTACTTCTCATAATATTTTACACCGACACGGATATCTTTGAACATTACTCTGCCGTTTATGGACCGATTTTCAAAATTCTTTTTTTGATGTAGGTATTGGGTATAATCCGAAATCGTCACCTAAGCGGTGACCTGATGATGGCATCCATGAGGAATCGAGGGAACTATATGGTCATATATATAGTGATTTAAGATTCTGCACCAACTTATACCCTGGACCCAAAGCACTGAACAGAACTCCTCAGTCTTCAAAGATTCGCGTTTGGAAATTTCGACATTGTTTAAAGAACTGCAAGCATAATATGCCATTATGTAACTTACAGTAATCATCATCATTATCTTATATACAATACCTAATGGAAGCTTGGCGCGTGTTCAATTATACATTCGATCGTTTATTTTAAACGTTCTTAAAATGTGTTAATAATGATTCAAACAAATATCACTAAAAATGGAAAAATTATTATTTTTAAACAAAAAATTAATCCGCCTTTCAAACTAAAAATGCACAAAAAAGTAAGAAATTTTTATTTTCTAATTAATTCCCCTTTTAAATTTGGCTGAAATTTTAACTATTTCTCTACTCAATCTTCAAAATTTTGAAGTCGGTACCAGCCAACTTGAACGTGTGTTCTATTTTAAATATTATTTTATCAGGATGTTGTTCAGG
Source organism: Phengaris arion (assembly GCA_963565745.1). Classification (NCBI taxonomy): domain Eukaryota; kingdom Metazoa; phylum Arthropoda; class Insecta; order Lepidoptera; family Lycaenidae; genus Phengaris; species Phengaris arion. The sequence goes on from OY751448.1 coordinate 4,910,514, forward strand.
CTGGTGCTGGCATACTTTTTAGTGCATTACTTTGGAAATCGGTTTAATTATATTATTATAATAAATAAATGGTGAAATATCTATGTTATAACTTGAAACTGATTACCTCCTGCGTTCAGATCATACAGAAACATTTTAAAGTATTCAACATTGGACTATATTCAAGATTGGTGTCCTACAAGGGTCCATTCTGGGCCCCAAGTTGTATATGATGGCTTATGGAATCTCAAATATGCTGTCAATATTTACTAACCATTTAATAACAGCTTACTAATACAGTCGGTAATCAAGAAAAACTAGACTAAGTGAAAACTTATACTTTCACGCTCAATATGGTTTTAATTTAGTTTTTACTTTCGATTGATCGTTTTCTACATTACTATTCAAGCCAACACAAACTACCGCCGTGCATGAACTTCCAACGTCGAAGTCGAAGTCGTCGAACGGAACGAATACTTTAAACATTAAATATTAACGTCGGCAACAATTTCTGCTATATCTGGTATATTTATTTATATAAAATTTCAATTCTTCGTCCGTATTTTAAAACTTATGAATAATATTGTCTATTATTTACGGCTCCGTATACTATAAGTAGTGTTGCCAGGTGCGATTTGATTAAAATCGGGGCAGAAGGTGAAAAAAATCGGGATTTGAGTCTATAAATTGCACATGTTCAAGAGTAAATTGTCAAAAGGTTTCGTTTGGAATAAGATTGTATATAGATCTCGGCTTCGGCATCATAAAATAAATATAATTATAATTTTATATTTTAGGGGTGGCTCTTTATACATGTGAAGTGGGAAAATTTTTTCTTTATAAATAACGAATAGGTTTAAATAAATGCAAGGTTAGACACATTACTTTTTTACAACGTCATTTTCGAGTAATCGGACGCCAAGGTGGTTTATAAGTTGGCCCCCCTGGCATTTCTAAACTATAAGATATAGATTTAATGATTGTATAAAAAGTGGCGTATTTCCTGATCTAATGAAACATAGTAAAGTTCTACCTCTGTTTAAGTCTGGTAGTAAGTCGGATCCATCTAACTTCCGACCTATATCTATTTTACCAACACTAAGTAAAATATATGAAAAAATAATACTTACTCAGTTACTAGCACACTTTAATATAAATAACATTTTACATGATAAACAATTTGGCTCTACAACAGATGCTGGCGTTGATCTGATTAATTATATTTTTGATGCTTGGGAGGGGTCGCAGGATGCTCTAGGAGTTTTTTGCGATCTCTCTAAGGCATTTGATTGCGTGCAGCACACAACGTTGATCAGGAACTATGCCACTATGGAGTAAGGGGACCAGCACTCGTCATCTTAAAATATTATTTATCAAATAGGACTCAGAGGGTTGAGATAAATGGAAAAAGATCCACAGGTACCAAAATTGAGATGGGGTCCCACAAGGATCCATTTTAGGACCCTTTCTTTTTCTGGTCTATATAAAAGACCCATCATACCTTATTAATGATGGAAAAAACGGGATAGTCTTATTTGCCGATGACACGTCATTTACTTTTAATATTAATTGCCAAAGCTCAGGCTATGACGAAGTAAATAATGCTCTCTCAAAAATAGTATACTGGTTTAGTGTTAATAATCTTTTGTTAAATAGCAAGAAAACTAAATGTATAAAGTTCACGTTGCCAAATGTAAGGCAAACTAAAACCAATGTTCTATTGAATGGAAAAGGTATGGAACTAGTAGATACAGCTGTCTTTTTAGGTATAACTTTAGACGCAAAACTACAGTGGGGCCCTCATATTGCTGGGTTGGCCCACAGACTCAGTTTAGCAGCATTTGCAGTAAGTAAGATAAGACAATTTTCAGACGAAAACACAGCAAGACTTGTATATTTTAGTTACTTCCACAGTATAATGTCCCATAGCATTCTACTGTGGGGAAATACTGCCGATATAAATACTATATTTGTGCTGCAGAAGCGAGCTGTTCGGGCAATCTACAAGCTGGCCCGCAACACGTCATTAAGAGAGAAGTTTAAAGAAACTGGAATCTTAACTGTAGTTTCTCAGTATGTTCTATCAAAAGTATTATATGTTAAAAAAAATTTAAACCTATTCAAAAAGAAAAGTGACAACCACAATAGAAATACCCGAAATAATCATAAGTTTGATGTACCAGTGACTAGACTTAGTAAAGTAAAGAATTCGTTTAAAGGCCAGTGTATACGCCTATACAATAAGATCCCAGAAAGCTTTCAAAAATTTTCAATCAATAAATTTAAAAAAGTAGTTAAAGAACGTTTGTGTGCTAAAGCCTATTATAAAGTTAATGATTTTATGAATGATAGCACACCTTGGGAATGAGGTGAACTTCTGCAAGGCTACTTCCAAATTACATATATTATTATACTCTTGTTATGTAGTTTTAGTCATAACATTGTTATATATGCCTTTTTTATATTTTTAAAAGAACAATTTTCCATCTTTTTGATAAAAGATGGCCCCGCGCGAGTTTCTTACGCCGGTTCTTCTCGCCGGGCTAGTTCCTGAACCGGTGGTAGGCATCATGTAAATCGACGTTCAGAAAGTGTATAAAAATACCTATTTTGAATAAAAAAATTTAACTTTAACTTTGATAAAGAGAACCGAATCAATAAAAGCAATTTAAAGAAAATCTATTGCACGTTAATATTTACGGAACCGTCCTTAGACATATCCTGACTCCTGACATGCTCTTAGGAGCGTGCGCTCCTTGTAGGCAGAATTGCAGTGCTTTACTTGTCATTCACAGATATTTTAATAAAACGTTCGTACGTTTTAGATGACTTTAATTAATAGTAAATAAATTAATTTAAAAAATATAATAACTTAAAAACGCCTAATATTTCATAAATAGCAACTCATCTCATGCCGTTGCGTGCTGCAGGACATATCATCGCATGTATGTGTAATTTTCATACTTCGCAAACGCACACACCCATGAATATCGACATGATTATATAGCGGTAACTCCCGCGGCAGGCGATGGCTCTCGGCTTCGGTTCGGCTATCCGATCGCTTCCGAAAACCGCCGAACTAGCTTGTCGGAAATTATTCGCTGCCTATAATCCGAGTAAAAATAACAGACGGGAATCTAATAAATCACGTATGCACATTATGCATTTTTGTTTAGTATGGTTTTATTTGTTTAAATAGAAGAAACGTTTTGTGTTTCGCGGGGGCCACATTGCATATTTCATGTGATAAGCTGTTTACAATTTAATCGCTCCAGTTCATTTATAGTTTTCTTAAAAGATTTTCATTTTAACATTTGAAAGTGTGTACATTTAACAGTTTATTACTGACTTTCTATAATAATTGTAGTAATTTGCTTTTACTAGTGCGTTTGTTGATTTTTTTTAATGTTATTTGATTGTGAGGTTTGCGTTGAAAATGTGTGTTTATTAAAAATTAAAAATTCTCACAATTGTCATTCAGTGAAAAGATTCAAATTCTGTCTAAAGGTAGGTGTGTACCCGAGTTACAACAATTAAACCAGCAAAAAAATAATGTAACTCGAAAATTTCATGTTAAAAGTTATGAAACGTATAACTGGCTGTGTGGTTGTGTACATACGATTAAATTATATTGTTTTCCTTGCATATTATTTAGTAATTCTAGTACAGTGTGGACTGATTCGGAATATTCAGATTTAAATAATTTCTATGCCGCGGCCTCACTCACTTGGATAAGATATTTGAGGTGGCCGAAATCTTGCGTTTATTTACATCGGGATATAGTAATCTCAAGTAACCGAAACCTTGAATATGTGAAAATTGAAGCTGACTGACTGGTGAGTAGTTACAATATTTTAAAATATGCTTATTATTTTACTTATTAGAATTTCTTCCGCCGCGACGATCGATCGCTGTTTTGTCTGTGTTGCCGTAGAAGATGTAGTAAATCTAAGACTTGCTCTGTTGGCATGGTTTCGACTTAGAGATCCGTCGCTTGGCTGTAGCTATGCTAAAAAATCTATAAACGAAAAAGTTTTTGTGACCGAGTACTTCGTCGCATACCCAGTGTCATAATCCTGTGCACGCCACTGCATGTTAATTACCCTTGGGGTACGAAAACCTAAAAATAAACCTTGGAGTTGTATGTAATTCCAGACTTGATAATATAATATATATTATATCCTGTAAGGCTACTAAATATATTTCTCAGTACCTGACAGACAATTTTATGGCGAGAATAAAATAGGAAAACCATGGATCGTAAAATTAACATGGTTCAATATGTGCAGCGGATGGTACACTATAAACAGACCAATTTTGTGATGTTACGACAGGCATACTAAGTACTCGTTTATTGGATGATTACTACAATCATGCGTCAGAGCATTTAGCCTAGTACGTGTCAGTACTTAGTATGTACATCATTCGATTTAATTATAATATTAGGTCCTTACATATGCAATTGGCGTTTTGTTGTACTGTCCACTTTGATCTCAAATATATCTTCTTTGGTTAGGAATTCACATTTCAAATTTATACCGCCATTTACTCATGCATTTGTGTTTCGAAAACCGTAATTCAATTGTTTTTTCCTCTTTTGGTTTTGTTTTTTTTGGCATTGTCTGAAAACTTGAAATGTCGTATTATTTTCGAGTACGTGTTCCACCGTGGCACCAGTGCTGCAGAAACGGCTCGAAGGATTAATGATGTGTATGGCGGCGGTGTCGCAAAAGAAAACAGTGCGTTTTTTGGTTTCATTCTGAAAATTTCGACCTGCAGAACAAGCCCCGTGGACGGCATGAGACCAAAATTGATAATGAAGAATTGAAGGCTATTGTGGAAGCGGATCCATCGCAAACCACGTCCAAGTTAGCTGCAGGCTGCGGTGTCAGTGATAAAACTGTTTTAATCCACTTGAAGCAAATTGGGAAGGTGAAAGAGCTTGAAAGGTCCTCATGAATTGAGTGCAGCAAACCGACAAACGCGCGTCGACTGCTGCGTTACATTACTGAACCGGGATTACTCAATAATGGAGGGATTTTAAATCGAATCATTACCTGTGTTGAAAAGTGGATCCTGTACGATAATCGGAAACGCTCATCGCAATGGCTGAACCCTGGCGAACCAGCCAAAGCCTGCCCCAAGCGAAAATGACTCAAAAAAAGTTACTTGTGAGCGTTTGGTGGACTAGTGTCGGTGTCGTTTATTACAGCTTTCTTAAATTTGACGGCAGATGTCTATTGCCAGCAACTGCAAATCATGATGGAAAAGCTAGCTGCTAAACAACCGAGGTTGGTCATTCGCTCTAAGCCACTGCTGCTTCAGGACAACGGTAGACCACACACTGTACAACAGACGGCTACCAAATTAGAGGAGCTTCAATTGGAATGTCTAAGACACCGTACTCCCCGGACCTCTGCTCCAACAGATTACCATTTTTTTCGAAATTTGGATAACTTCTTGCAAGGCAAAAAATTCAACTCCGATGGTGCAGACCTTTTTTTACCCAAGAGAATTTTTCCAAAGCGCCTACAAAGATTTTATTTATTTCTGTCCGAATGGTTTTTTAGTAAAGGAATCAATAAACTAACTATGAGATGTCAAAAGTGCATAGAATTAGAAAAAAAATAATTAACAACTGATGGTATTTCTATCATGATAATGTAAAACTGAAAAATAAATACAATTAGGGTTTTTAAATTCGTGACATCTGACACGAAAAGCGCCGCCTGGTGACAGAAAAGAATCGAAAATTCTTATTGATCGTTATTCATACAACTTACGCCGCCAGATGACGCGTTGTGTGCGAAGGATCTGCCCTCAAGTGGCAGAAAAAATATCAAACACCATCATTAGGTTAGAGGTAAGCGTAATTGCATCTGGATTACAACGGCATAGGTCTCATATCTGCAGGAGGTAGAATAAATACTGTGATATTTTAACTCATTTCAACGGATATTCATATTTAAAATTATCCACGGAGAAGTGGAGATTTATTTATTATCTCCACTTCTCCATTATTTGTTGATTATTATCTCCACTTCTCCATGGATCTGATTTAAAATAATTAAGGAAAATGTTTTTTTGTATTATCTAATAGTATTTTGGTTTGGTTGCCACTTTTTTAAACAGCGGGTAAAACACGCCCAATGTCTTTTTAATTTCTTTATCACTTGAAATAATTAAAAAATTTATAAAGCGATTCAAAGTCTTATGGGAAATCTACAGATACAATCATGTTAAGAGTGGGTTTAAACCCATACATAGTAGGTACAATACAAAGCAGTCCTCAACCGTGACTGTTGCTAATCAAACTGGAAAAAAGTTGAAACGAAAATACTTCTAACGAATTTTCAATCGGTTCTTAATCTCAGGTCTACTCTTACTTAATTGAGACCACCTTAAAACGTAGAAGTAATGCCTAGAATCTTAGCTTTGAGAAGCCCCGCACATTTTTAAATTTTATGTCACCTTTTAGCTATTTGGGTACATTAAATATCTTTTAAAAATATATCTTATAAAATATATTATATTTTGATCATGGTGAACTATATAACCTTTTTAGTTCAATAGTTCCTTTTTTTTATTAGGTACTTCGGACTGCCCAATGCACAATGGCTAAAGTCATATTTCACTGTTCCCCTCCTCAGAATAGTTGGTTTTTCTCGTTCATTTAACAAGTTGTTTAATGTTACTTGCTGCGAATGAGCTTATGTCGTTTCGTGCATTGTCAGGCGTGCGGGGGTGCGATGAACGTGAACTAAAGATATTACTGTTTTGGAACTGAATGAATGAACGACATGACCCAAGTGAACTAGTCCAATTGAACGACTCATTCGCGAACTACACACATCTAGCGTCGGTCGCGTATCACAGTATAGGCATTTTGCCTAAATAATTTTTTTTTCGTCTATTCGATGTCAGACATGTTAATAAACAATCTGGAACCCATTTTCGTATATCTAAAAAAATAACGAAGATACAAACAATTTAAATTTACAATATGAAAGAGAGCGATATAACGGCTTGTGACGTCACGAGTTGCACCCGCCATACATTTGTCAATACAAAATGTATGACGATAGCAACTTGTGACGTAACAATTCGTTTTGCGAGGAACATTTGGGCAATATTTTTTATTTGCTCATAATTTTTAATTGCGTCAATCTATACCTAATACCTATTTATTTAAGATTTATGTATCTTCAATTTTAGAATTTCAGAAAAAATTTTAGAATTTAATTTATTAAAATGTGATATTCCACACTAGGCAACATCCCTATAATATGGTAGAAGTGTTAGAAGTTAGAACCCTTGGTCATCGTTAAACGAAACTTAAATATTTTTGACGTGATAACGTCTTATAAATCGATGGAGCCGGCTGCACGCACGAAAAAACATGACTCATGCGTTACCTGTTACCCGTTATCGTTACCAAGTACCGTTACCAAGTACCAGCGTTAGCTCGCATTGCCTTTACCTCATTATTATTATTATTGTTGTTGTTGTTGTTGTTGACGTTGTCACGTTCAACTATCGTCAGTAAACCGACTTTACAGACAACCGGTATGTTTTTTTTTTATTATCATTGCTTAATGGGCTTTTATCATTATTATCGTTATAATAAAAATCTCTAGTTGAAACTTGAATTTTTACTACCTACTGATTTATTTTTAGATGGTTATTTTTAGCTTTGTACGACATGGACGTTACATAATATCCTACCACTATTTAAAAATTACAGTGTTCCCGTGGGATACTGCATTTACGCGGGCGGAGCGCGGAGCCGCGGTCAACACTATACTTTTTCAGGATAAAAAGTAGCCTATGTTTTAATCTAGAGTCTAAACTGCCACCATACCAAAATTTATCAAAATCTGTTCAGTCATTTTAGCCTGAAAGAGTCACAAACATCCATCCATCATATGGATGGATGTTTGTGATCCTCACAAACTTTCACATTTTTAATAGTAGTAGGTTATGTATTTTTGACACTAGTACCTGGCACTGTCACGCTGAATAAGATAGTTTCATGAGTCTAAATTTAGAATCTAGAATTCTAGATCGTCATAATATATTTAGCATCACCTACGCTTCCAGTCCACAAGGTTAGACTGCAATGCAAATCTATTAATCGAATAATTTACATACAAATATATACATAATGGTTTTGCTTCGATGACAAATCTATTGTACCTAATAAGACAGAATAAGGGTCAGTTCACACCGCGACGCAACGCGACGCTTCGCGGTACGTCACATATTATGACATCTCACACCAGTCATACATTGCTGACTGCGCTTTGCAGCGCGGTGCAACTTGACATTCGAGCTCTCACAATGAAACGTGTATCTTATCTATATGGCGAGAGCCTCCCACCCCCCCAGTTTTTACGTACTTCATAACTATAGGTACGGTTTAAGAATATAATCTGCAAGTAGAAAGTAACAAAAAAATAGGTCAAAGTTAAGCATCATAGTTACAGTCCAGCCTGCAGATCCAACACGGTAATCAAGGCTGCCGCGCGAGATTTTTCCAGATGTGACCTCTGTATGTGTGTGCCCAGATCGGTCCCCCTTCACAGGTATTTTTTATTTTTAATAAAAACAAACAACATTAGTAATTCCCCATGCCCTTTTTAGCCAGTTTGTCACGTATTATGGGTAGTTCCCTTGTGTACACAAAGCGCAAACTAAGTCGCTAACAAAAGCTACAAAGGTAGAGAAAGTTATCTACATTATAATTTACAACCACTTTGTTGCCTTTGATCAACAACAATAGGAGTTAAAGGTATAATTAGCTATATTTTCTAATAGGAAAACAATAGAAAAGTTTTTTGGCCACTATTCATTTAATCACTTGATCAGATTTCAATATAACTTCATCGATACTTAACAGTGAAAGAGATATAAAACGTGAATGTGTGAGTGATATAAAAAGTGATATAAGTCGCAAAATATTCAAGTCCAAATATCTTTCGTAATTGAGCAGTTTTATTCAATTCAATCCAATTAATAAGTGAAGCGATGCTGAAAGAATCTGCGAATAGGCGAAGGGTTCCGTACAAAACTCAATTTACAAACGATTGCAAAAAATCTCGTTTATTGTGTGGGAGCCCGCAGCCCCTCTTAAACAGTTATATAATATTTTATTGTTTTTAATATTTTTTGTTATAGAGCGGCAACAGAAATACATCTTCTGTGAAAATTTCAACTGTCTAGCTATCACGGTTAAGGAGATACAGCCTGGTGAGTGGTAACAGACAGACGCAAAGACGCATAGACAGACAAACAGACAGCGAAGTCTCAGTATTAGGGTCCCGTTTTTACCCTTTGGGTAAGGAACCCCAAAAAAATTACATATACCATTTTACGTATAGCATTTGCCCGAAAATTTCGGAACATTCGGTAATTCGAAACATTTTGAAGGCCTCTTGAATTTCGAACTATCGAGGTTCGACTGTAAATAATTCGCAATAAATCATTCCAAAATGGCAATCCACCTAAAGAGAGTGTAATTATCATGGCATAATGACATCATCGAGGTAGGTCGCCCACACGATAACGCTAATCAACAAATTGAGCACCATGAGCCTGCCCTAAAACAGTGTCATTGGTTTTGCCAAGCCTTTAACAATGTCATGTACGCATGAAAGGCGAATAATATACGATTGCTAAATATGAGTTTTGAGCATGAAAAAATATGAGCGTCCAAGGTCTAGTAGTTGGGCGACAGTGGGGAAGGTTGCAGGTTCCATCCCGGAAATGATGAGGAGAAACGTAGGAGGAAACTTTCACGTTTTTAGGGTTCCGTAGGTAGTACAAGGAGGGAAGATACTATAAAGTATAAACTATAAGTTACGCTCTGTCAGTCCGTCTGCCTGTCTGTCTGTCCATCCGCCCTTTTTACTTCTGTAATTATGAATTTTAATGGATAAAATTTGGTATGGTTATAGATTTCATTTTTATTATATTTTAGGGGTGGCTCTCCGTAACACGGTCCGGATTTCCTTCAGTTCGGCCTGACGGATGCAAAATCACATCGTCTGTGTGCAATTTCGAAATCGCATCCGTCCGCCGGATGGACTGAAGCGATTTGCTCCAGTGTTGCCAACTCTGTTTTTGCGAAAGTACTAAACTCGCGTCGTTTTCTACTAAAAAAGTACCGATAACTATAAAAAGCTACTAAACTTAAAAATCCCTAAAAAACTACAGCATTTTCAGTTTTAGTATATTGAAAATCTAATCATTTTACCGTAAAATAAAAAAAATATAGTAGGAAATATTACGTAATATAGAAATTAAATGGGTAGTTTTAAGCAACTTATGGACGCGTGCTACTTACTATGTGCTATTTTTTTATTATGATAAGGTGTCTTAATAGCACATAGCACTCCTTTTTGCATATTATGATTACTGTCTGGCTATTTTCTACAAAACCACTACTAACAACTAAAATCCTACTAAAGATCAAATCAAATCAAATCATTAATATATGATAGAGGGAATTTATAATAGAGGGAATAAAATACTACATTTAGTAGTAAGAGCTTTGTTAAACAACTAAGTTGACAACATTCATTCTTGTTACCGTTCGTTTAGTATGGATGGACTAAACGGTAACAAAATTCGAGTGCAAAATAAAACCGATCAAGTGCGAGTCGGCAAGAGGCGTTCCGTAAAAAACGGAAAAAATCATGTTTGTTGTATGGGAACCTCAAACTATTTTATTCTGTTTTAAGTATTTGTTATTATAACGGCAATAGAAATACCTACATCATTTGTGAAAATTTCAACTGTCGAGGTATCACGGTATAAGAAAGTTAAGATACAGCCTGGTGACGGGCGGATATTTGCTGTAATAGGGTCCCGTTTATCCTTTGGGTACGGAACCATAAAAATGGCAACGTGGTCTAAAGAATATTTATTAGAGTTCATTGAAGTAGGTATTTGAAACTTAAGAGCCACTATGGTTAATGAAATCTAAAGACTATTACTATAAACCAAAGAGAAATGATTTCTATAACAATTATGACTGGAAAAATGTATGGCACAATAATTCGGTTTCGTCGATAGCGTGACTACAGTTGCAGCAAAGTACAATTAATAAATAAACTAATAACCTAATCAAGAGCGTGTTACGACATTTCTATGGAGGATTCCGTAACTATCAACGCGCAATAGGTTTTCTTTGAATTATTTCAAAAGTTACTGTCTTAAAGTTATTACAAAAGCTAGGAGAGCGGACAGACAGACAGACGGACGGACGGACAGAGCAAAACTATAAGGGTTCTTTAAGTATTACGGAACCCTAAAAACACGACCGAAGCTCGCGGCAAACCAGTTGCGATTTTCCATGTATATGCTCGAATCCGTTCAGGCCAAACCTTAGATTAAAACGTCTAGAAACCGGGTGTATTGTTTCTTTTAGTAGAAAACGGCGCGAGTTTAGTAGTTTCGCAAAAACAAAGTAGGCAACACTGGAACGAATTGCTTCAGTCCATACGGCCGACTGATGCGATCTCGAAATTGCACACAGACGATACGATTTTGCATCCGTTCAGGCCGAACTGAAGGAAAACCGGACCATGTATGGGACTCTTAAGTGTGAAGTGGGGATGTTTTTTTTTCATTTAACCCCATCGTGGCTACTATCTACAAATAGGTCTTTTTATTTAAAGGCGATGTTTCATACACGAGGTTTTGAACCATTTTCGAGTCAACCGCCTAAGTGACACACAAGTTGGTTTGGGTGCCTGCCATTTCTACACAATAAGAGGTAGAAACTTGTCATTTTCCATGCTGAAAGCTCTCTAGGAAAATTAATTTCACCAAATTCGGACAACTTTAGAAGTATATAATTTGAAAAAAAAAACTTACTGCGCATGCTGATAGTTAATAGTTTTTGAACCCTCATAAGCCAGCACATGTCTCATTTGGCCCTTCTGGCTGATAGTCTGGCTTTAGCGTCAGATCACACCGAGACGAGACGCGACGCGAAGCGGCGCTGCATTTTTAAGATAGCCATTCAATTGAACTTCGTACAAAAGAAGATATATACCTACATATTTCATAATACGACATGACGTGAATCTGTGTATAACTTTCATTATCTACTATAAGACGTGGTCGATAAGAGTTATCACTTATCGACCACTGAAACACTGACACGAGAATTTTATAATACTTATATTATAATATTGTACTTAAATTTATTTCTCTGTGTTCATACCTGTCGTACAAATTGTTATGTTTGGAGAACTAAAATGGTCTTTCTTATATTGAGCATCGTGTTTACTTTGTAAATGGATGATCTGATTTCATGTATTTGTTGATATTTTCTATATTTAGTGTGGTTATAAGCTGGAAGAGCATCACAGACGGCGAAACTATAATATTTTACCTTAAGATAAAATATAGCTTGCTATACAGTTTGTATGAACTATCACAGACGGTTAAGATACTATATTATATTTACATATTACGTACTTTAATATGAATATAATATCTTAAATATCCAGGCACATTAAGATTAGATATTATAGTATCTTCGACATCTGTGACCCGTTTTGTACGGATCCCTTCGTGCGCGATTCCAACTCGCACTAGGCCGGCCTTTAGGTTTGTTTTGGCGAAATGCATAATATGTCTCATTCTTGGGTTATCACTAGCATAGCATACATGGCAAATTATACAGGAGCTGTGGAATTACACCTGCTGGAGCGTTAGGAATCTATCAGCTGTCTAACTTTTAACGTCCAAAAGCAGCTGCTTCTACATAGTACAGGGAACTAAGGCAAAAAACAGAATTCCGAGTATTAACTATATAATTCATCTTAGACACTCCTACTTCTATTATAAATGTTAAGGTTTGTGAGGATTGATGGCCGATGGATGGATGTTTGTTTCTCTTTCACGCAAAAACGACTGAACGGATTATGATGAATTTAGTTTGGTAGGTAATAGATTAAGCTCTATATTAACACATAGACTACTTTTTATCCTGAAAAAGTACAGTGGGATACTGAATATTTAGAAATACCAGATGTTGCCCGCGCGCGGAGCCGTGGGAAACATCTATTATTTTCAAGGAGTATTTCATATTATTTGCAATAATGTCATCAAAACAGCTGAAGCAGAAAATCGTAGCAAAATACATAATATGCCTACATACATTTCAAAAACGAAATTGATGCAATTATTTACTTATTATTATTATTTATTTATTTATAACTTCATACCAATAAACAAAAAATATTAAATAAAGACCTACAAAACTGTTCTTCAGTTTGTCTGTAGGATCAATGTTACAAAACTTAATATTATAGACAGAGTATAAAAATAAAATTAACAAGATACAACATTAATAATACTAATAATACAAAATTAGATATTGTAATAACAAAAAAAATTTATAATTTGACGCCATGAACTGGAATATTCACAAGAGCTTAGGCCGAATAAACTGGAGAAATAATAAAATGGAGAATGTTACTAGGTATGTTAAATCACTTGAAACTTTGTTACAGTAAGAGCTCGCACCCACGAGAGTTTTTTTGCGGTCGCGACAGTAAAAACTGCACTGTAAATAGAACTCTGCGCTAATACAACAGCAGGCTTAGCATGCGCACACGAAGAAACACCGTAGAATCGACAAAATGACAGATTGAAGAAACATTAATACCATCCGGAGCAAAATAGTACTTATTGTAAGGCAGCAAGGTCGATGCATCGTCGTTATGAGAAGCAACATTTATTTTCTTTCCGAGCATGAGCTCACAAAATGGACTCTTTTGACAGCGTAGAAACGTTTTCTTATTTCAATTTCAATAGTCTTACAATAATGTCAACTACTCCATATCATGGCGGTCCAAGACAAATAGTTTAAAAGGCCGGCAACGCACCTGCAGCTCTTCTGATGTTGCGAGTGTCCATGGGCGACGGTAGTTGCTTACCTTTAGGTGACCCGTTTGCTCGTTTGCCCCCTTATTTAATATTAAAAAAAAAAAGTTTCTTTACGTTCAGTCATTTACTTGAAAACTTTATCATTTTTGACAGACGATTTCCCGGCAGTCATTTCAAAAATATGGCTATTTAAAAATGTTGACTTCTATTGACGACCTTGTTAACAATGTATTAAGAACTATTTTTCAACGAACTGTTTTGGATAGAATATTTCTTCTTTAAAATTATTTCTTCGGATCGCAAGGGCCTGTTTCACAATCTACTGATAAGAGTCAGATAGCTTATTTTCATGTTCTGTCTCTGTCGATCGACACAAAGTAAGCAGCGGCAAAACTTCCGAATAAGCTATCTGACACTTTTTAGAAGAATGTGTAACATACGCCAGAAGGCAGAAAACCAATTCACGTGACTATTTTGTTAGCCTTAAAGCCTAAAAACAGCGCTGAAAATAGAACTTTGCTTTAATACAATAAAGTTGAAAATCGAACACACGGTAGCAATTTAAAAACTCGTGTGTTCGATTTTTAAACCCTGACGAAAACAGGAGTTGTTACTTGTTATAAGTTTGACTTGTCAGTTTGTGTTGTGTCCGTCCGTGGCATCATAGCTCCCTAAAGGATGAACCGATTTTGATCTGGTTTTTTTTGTTTCAAAGCTGACATGATCGAGTGCAGTTCCTAACTATAATTCATCATTAGCTCGCCAAATTCTGACGTGACTGGAGCGACTTAAAAAAAATATTTTGTTTTCAGTACCTACTATTATACCTATTGGCGCATAGTAATATTTTAAGTGCTGTTTTTACTATCGCCGCGACTAAATAGCGCTCGTGAGGACGAGGGATACTCCTATTAAGGGTTCCAGTGTCGTCGCAAGCTGCCGCACACGCATACGAAGGGAAAGGCCGCAACTGTCTGTCTGTTTGTCCCGGCTAATCTGTAAAACGACTTGACCGATTTTCAATGGACTTTCTATGGCAGATAGCTGATGTTATAAACTATAAAGAGTAACTTCGCCACTTTTATGTTAGGATTCCGTTTAAAAAAATGAGTTTCCGTTAGTTCTACGCAAACTGAAGTTGCGGGCACCAGCTAGTAGTTAATAAGACTACAATGTCGGTACTAGTTTTTACAATACCACAGTTTTCCCTCAATACTTTATAGTATACTTTGCGGCAAATTGGTTAAATATTTGAGAACGCGCGTTGTCTAGACGTGTGTCTGGGAGGGGTGGGGTCCCGCACCCCTCTTTATTGCGTGAGAAAAGGAAATTAGGAGGTGGAACCTCCTATCTCCAATCAGATATACAGGCGCCTAAAATCCTGGACTTGACTGGATCTTTTGCAAAATTATTGAACTAGGTAGGTACATCAGATATATAGGTATATAGAGGCATACTGGTAGGTACCCGACTACGTCGAAGCCAAAAGGAAGGGTAATAATTTTGGCAGTCTATGTATGTTTATTCCATCGTAGCGATTAATCGTAGCCCCCTACTGATCCGATTTTAAAGAATGAGGTGTCAATAGATGTGTAATATTGGCCCGGGTAACGTAGGTCATAGGCTATAAAATTTACGTAGTCGGGTTATAGTTTAACATGATTATTGAAGACCCAAAGGTAGCTAACGAAAAGTAAAGGTGACATTATAGAGTTGTCTAATGCATGAAACATAATATTTAACAGATGTGCAGTTCACATGAATCCTCTACCCGTCTATCTAATCATCTTTCTGTAGCCCGTTATCGAATGAAAATTTTATTGGCGCTGCACTGCCATGATTTTCATACAATTCTCATTCGATAACGGGACGAATTTACGTTGTTGTCAATTGTTCGTTGGTTTGTGCTAAGCCCACAGTAATAAGTGCGTTTCCAGTCGTTAAAACACCAAACCCCCTTAGCCCTTCGATAACTCGGCGTAACATGTTTTCTGCGAGGCCGTGGAATTATCTGTTCGAGCCGGCCCTTTCGTGCTAAAGCATGGCTCTCAACGTCATGGTATTGTACAAAATATTACTTACACTTTATCTGGATCAGTCGGTTAAAATTAAACTGTAGTATGAGGACAAACTCGTGCATATAAATAGAGGTGCTGTGCGGTGCTTTGTTTGAAGTTCAAATCGACCGTGGATGGAAAGTGGATCAGTGTTTGGGTGGAACTTTTTTTATCCCAGTGTGTAAATCATAGTCAACAGAAAACATCATTATGTCTCTACTAATTGTGAAAGAAGGAAAGAGAGGTGTGGTGCCTGTAGACCGTTGCAAGTTATTTTTCTATGAGAGCGACCCTTGTGTCGTTAGCATATAAAGGTCCTGTTATAGGTAAAGTAACTCTCACTGACCTTTGATAAATTATTACAACGGACTGTAGAAATAAAATGTCATTAACTGAGATATACAAAATACAAACAGAGACAACCTGCATGTCCTTTCTAGGATTGTTGTTTTCAAATGGGGTTAGTCACGGACCAAAATAAAGAGTCAATATAAGGACGGACGGTGACGGCATTTTAGCTAATATAGGTTTAAATAATGCTAAATGCTATTTCTTGGGGTTTTGAACGATGCAACAATAACATTCCTGAGGACCGAAATGATATTTTTAGCCATTAGGCTGAATTCACACCGAAACGATAAGCGACGACTGCATTTTAAAATATATTTTTTTCATTACACAAGATTCAAGTAGATACCTACACATTTCATTGTTCGAATGTTAAGTTGCACCGCGCGAGAGTAAATAAAGTTAACTTAGGTAATAGCATGGACCAATATAATAATTCCTCCATGGTAATAGGTATCAATTTTATCTCCACAGTCAGAGGCAGTTAAGTAATTAATACGGAAACCTTTTAACCCACCAGGACATATCCGAAAAGGAGGATGTTATTCATGTATGTATGTTATACATGTAATAACTAAGCACATATACAAATACAAACAACAACATACAAATATGTTATGTAAAATAATGCTCAGTTATATTTCATCAACATTTTGAATAGCTCCCTATGAGTCATGACTAACTCTACAAAAACCTTCCGTACATAGTCCATAGGATTAGGTTCTACATTTGGCCATGTATACCATGTGTATAATATTAATATTCACTGAGCATTCAGTCACATTCAGTGTTAAATCAAGGTCAGGTTACGATAGCAAATTATTAAATAACACCTTACCTTGGCTTTAATTAAATAATACCGATTAACGTGGATTTCAAGTTATAAATATTATATGTTGACGGTCCTTATATTTTGTGTAAGGTTAATTAGGGCAAGAAAATCATACTGAAATATTTATGGTACTGGACCATTGGACCAACTTTACCTATTTGATCGCCCTAACTCGTGTCGTGACGCGTCTTCGGCAATAGTGCTATTTGGGTAGTACATTTATAGGGTAGCGTACCCAAAGGGTAAAAACGGGGTCCCTAGTATTGAAACTGACTGTGGTCTGTCTGTCTGTTCGTCTGTCCGTCCGTTTGTCTGTCACAGCTCGGCTGTATCTCCTTAACCGTGATAGCTAGACAGTTAAAATGTTCACAGAAGATGCATTAGTGATGCCGCTCGCGCTATAACAACAAAAACTTAAAACAGAATAAAATAAATGTGATTTTTTTGGCGTTTTGTACGGAACCGTTAGTGCGCGAGTCCGTCTCGCAGTTTTCATAGATAAAAGATATTCTCATTATCACCCATGTTAAAAGGTTTAACGACTTTAACGACTTTAACTATGTCAACTGTCATAACTGTGCCAAGGTTATGTTTGACTACCCTCGTTGTTGCTTCATCGGGTTACGCTAACAAAAGTTAACAATTAACTAAAACGCGTTGGTTTCAAATGATCGCATAAAAGATTCGCCATAATATTCAATTGAATTTCAATATATTTATTAGCGTTGATAATAACACGATGTTAATTCAGAGCACTGAAATTAGAACTATGCGCTAATACAATAGAGTTGATAATCGAAGTGACGAGTGTCTAGCTGTCATACATGACATTGACATTTGACTGCGTATGTGTTCGATTTTTTAACTCTATTATATTTCCAGTGCTCTCAATGACCGGAGAAAATTCAGAGCATTGAAAAATAAACTTATTTAATTACGAGATTTTAACTATTTTTCTCTTGTACTTTCACTAAGCCCTACTTTTGCGCAAAGTTATCGTCACCGGCAACAAATATTTTTTTTATCTCGCCTGACACTGACACGGGCTATTCCTCAAGGGAGGCCATTATAAAGAAGAAGAAGACTAGTACAATAGAGTTGAAAAACGTACTCATGAGTGTTGAGGCAAATGTGACAGTGACAATGCTATGATTTTTTCCGGTTAGAGAGTCCCTCTAATATAGTCTATATAGTATTATAATAATATAGTCCCAGCCGTTCAATAACGTCAAGCTGTGGTAAAGTACTTCATAATAGTTAAAACAAACGTCATTGTAACCTAAAAGCAGATAGGTGGGCGCCCAGATTACTGGCCAATACAGTTTTGTGTATGGTTAACGCAGGAATTTGCTGAATGGTTACTTTTACTATTTGGTTATGGTTACTGTTTCTGTTTAGAAACCACTCTAGTCTCTACTGACTGCACGTCACGTCACGTCACGTCACGTCATGGGAACGGAAGCCACTTATCAGATTATTGAGTGTAATGTATTAAGTGACGCGTTTATCCGGCTGTCGGCTAATCAAGAGATCAAAATCAAAGAGATATTCGATATCTTCGTCAAAAGTACGCCAAAATTATATGGGAGTAATGTAATATAACGTCCGAAAACTCACTGATGATGATGAATTATAGCTAAGAAGTAAGGAAACTCTCGATCATGTCAGCTTTAAAACAAAAAAAACTAGATCAAAATCGGATTGCGAGCTACGACGCTATGGACAGACACACACAGACAGATACTTCAAACTTATAACACTCTTATTTTTGCGTCGGGGGTTAAAAAATATAAGCCTACAAAGGGAGGAATGACCAGCATCTCAATCTGGAACAATTGACAACTTATTAATAACTTTGAAACAATTCTCTTGCGATAACGTTACGAATACGCCGCTGTCAATTGTTCCTGCTTACCCCACTCGCTGTTTTAATAAAGAAGATAATCCTATACAAAGGGAAGAAGACGCGTGATCTATAACGACTTAAAGTGATTAAAGGGTTTTATTGAAATGGCCTACATCAGTCCATGGCTTTGATGTGTTTCAATAATGTAAATTTAGACTTGCTTCCTCGTCGCTGATACTTTTATGATCCCCAGTCCCCATTTTGGAAAGATTTAAGGGTATCAGAGACGGCGAAGATAATATAATATTTAATGTTAAGATAAAATATCGCTTGCTATACAATCTGTATGAACTATCACAACGGCTAAGATACTATATATTTTCATATTATTACTTACGTACTTTAATATGAAATATATATCCTTTCTTAAGTTAAAATATTATAGTACTTTGGCGTCTCTGATGCCCTTTAAGGCCCAGTAATAAAATGTATCGATTTATAATGTAAATTAATTTTCAACGTTGATTTCGTAAAGTTAGCAAGTTGTAGATCGAAAAATTTGAATGTCACCCGAAAGTAAGTGGTCATTTGTGAACCGAAGTTCTTCATTCTTAAAACTAATCTTGAAATAAAAATAAGTTATGCCCTAAGTGTTGTTAATATTACGAGTTTCATAGACAATAACAGTGGCCAATAGAATTTCGTCCCAGTAAACACAGATGTCGTCAACCTTTTATAAATATAGAAAGATTATAAATATTTAGAAATTCTATTAATAATAACCAAACTTAACGAACCATTCTATATTATATTGTCTGTAATTATGTAAATAAAATGTAATGTATTTTTTCACGTTTATATCATTAATTAATCACTTCACAATACAGAATTATTAATTTAAAAAAAAAGATTAATTAAAAAAGATGATCCGAGTGTTAAAATTTAGCATATATAACAATATTTAATGTTCATATTCCTACAGGTTTGTGAGTTATGAAATAAATAACGAGATTAAAATCAATTCTCACGCCCGCGTTTGTATGCGTATTTTTCTTTTTTCTGAAACTGGAGCGTCTTTTATTTCATATTTTAGGCATTTTTAGGTCAAAATTGTTTTGTTCTTTTGCAATGAACGACATTATATGCCAATAAATACAATTATTTTGAAAAAAAAATCACAAGAAGCTCTATTTTATAATTATCTGACGAACTGCCAATAATTACAAAATTTATAACGATAGGATGCAGTTTATTACAGAGAGTCTATAACTGCGAATTTTAAGAGCAATGAAAATCGCGAAATTCTTATGCCAGTCATAAAACGATACTAAGAAAGTACTGAGGATCTCGGGATTCTTAGGTTTAACACTTTCATAAATCATTGTTTACGACCCTTTGTAAGGGGAGGAACCCCATTTAACCCAGAATAGATTGTTGCGGTTAAGTTTTAAACACTTGCTCTGCACGGTTAAAGTTGATCACCACTTACCATTTATTTTAAAAAACTTTACCAGAAGATATTTTTTTATGTTTTTATTATTTGATATAAAATATAAATTAAAGAAGGGGCATTTTTGTATGGAGCCCGTCCCCACTACTGTAGCACTACAAGACATATATAAAATGAAAGGGCTTTAAAAGTGTGTCATTTAATTGTACGATTTTCTTAACCCTTAATCCTTACTTTTTTCTCCCATGGTTTAGAGATTTTTCGTCATACAATATAATGACACTTTTTAAGCTTTTTCATTTGATACATCTTGTAGTGCTACATGGGTGGGGACGTTTTGCCCCTACTTCTTTATATAAAATGCGACAGTTACGCAATTCATAAAATTGCGAAACTGTCGTATTATATTATGTCTATGATTATGTCTCAGACTATTATATTCAGTCTGAAATAAAAGTATTTTACACAGCAATACAATTATACATTAAAGTGGCCAGCCGTAGTCGCCTGATTGTATTATATCTTGAAGCAGGTCTAAAATGGCTACATTAAGTGAATCGTACTAAGAAACATATTCTATTGAATTTCTGTAGATGATGTTACATAATACGATTCACTTATTGTGACCATTTTAGATCTGCAGGTGCTCCAAAGATCCAAACATGAATCTTCTTCAAACTGAATGCTCCACTCTCATTCGACTTTTGATAATTTTTAATACTTTTTGCACACGGTCAATCATTCAAGTCATACAAAGGGGTCAAAGTACCAGGACACCGGCAGGTAATTTGTGGCAAAAACAGTTACTCCCTATCGACCTTCATATCCCCCAGCAAAACAGGCACGGGAGCGCTTACTCATGCGAGTAGACAGTTACTATAGTATTTTGAGACCAACTAACCGTGACTTTTTTAATAAAATACAGTGCTTTCACTGAGAATGTCCAACTAGACTTGCGCGTACATCGTATGCCTGTATTAGAAAATGATGCCTTGTATCCGAGAAATTGTTTGCCTATTTATTTCGATGTGTAGAAGAATATTTTGCTTGACAGGAACTCTTTTTAGAATCATCATTATTTTGATTTGATACGTCCTTAGCAGTTTGTACATAACTTATCATGTTTTAAATCTCCTTTTAACCGTTAACATCTAAAATAGCTGTTATTTCAGCGAATAATATTTATATGTTGTTGGAACAACTTGGAACTGTACCTAATTGTCATAAATACATGACATTTATTTTAACGATGACAAACAATAATAAAATTGTGTTAAATGTCTGTATCTAGTACCTAGGTAATAATATTATATGTATAATATTAAGTATTTAATATTTTGTAGTCAATACTCAAGTTACGTAGTAACTATTTAGTAAACTCAAATCTGGGACTCAAGATTCACTAGTCACTGGGTATAGAAAACTTAAACAGCCGATTCGTTCAATTTTAACGAAATATTCGTTTGATAAATTCTTTTTATGGTCGATTAGCAAATCTATACAAATAAAAAATAATTGAAGTGTCTGTCTTGTCTTTTGCACTAAATGTAGGTATTTGATAGTATTTTAAACAGTATAAAGTTTCTTGCGGCTAATCTCTGAAACGACCGGACCGATTTTGACCGAACTTTCACTGGCAGACAGCTGTTGTTATAATTATTAGTAACTTAAGTTACTTCCATGTTAAGGTTTCGTTTAAAAAAATAGGGATCCATGCAAACGAAGTTGTAACGAAGTAGTGCTGGTGCCCAACAGCTAGTTGTGTAATAAAAAATGCAATGACAAAATAAATTATTGTATCCGGATTACGACTTATCAATGGTACGAGTACAAACGGTAAAGTAGATAATAATTTATTGTTATATGCACTTTTTTAATTTAATAACATAATACAACTACAGATCAAAATACAGCTGAAACAGCTGTATTTATTGCAGGTAATTCTAATTTGGGCTTTCCGGCTTTCCACTTCAAATGTCGATCATCTATCTGTGGGTTCCGCGCATGCTCCGGACCTAGACCCTTGGCTCCAGGTCGTTCACTCCTGGCTTACCATTCCAGGATATACATTCATTAGTGGAACAGGTAATAATAATTGACAAAAAACCTTTGACAGTAAAGCAAAAATGTAAAACCGGAATCTATTTTATT
The DNA here is from genome assembly GCA_963565745.1 of Phengaris arion. Classification (NCBI taxonomy): domain Eukaryota; kingdom Metazoa; phylum Arthropoda; class Insecta; order Lepidoptera; family Lycaenidae; genus Phengaris; species Phengaris arion. The sequence goes on from OY751448.1 coordinate 4,933,082, forward strand.
GGCATTTCGAGACGAGTAAAAATTGTTGTATTAAATAATAAATACATTTAAATTACACTGAGCAATTCCAAACAACTTTATAACAATCTTGTTTAACAAAATGTCAATCCATTTATAAACAAACTAGATGTTGCCCACGACTTCGAGCGCGCAAAAGGAAATCCTATGGTAACCGTACATTTTGGCGCGATGAAAAGAAGTCAATGTCCTTCCCCGTGGTCTAATCTATATCTGTGCCAAATTTCATAAAAATCGGTTTAGTAGTTAGGAGTATATTCAATGCAAACAAACATACAAAATCTCAGAATTATTTATTAAATCTGAGTACCTACAAAATAATAAAAAAAAATCATCTTTACATTATTATATAAGCATATAATGTATAGATTTAGATTATTTAGAGAAAAATCCATGAACTTGACAGTGAAAACGTGCTTTACTACTTTCGATAATTGATACCGATAAGCTGTTCGAAGCGAATTGAATAAATTAATGTTAAATATCGAAGACATGAAAACATAAAAAATAATTTATAACTATTCACAGATACCATCACAAAAAAGGTTGGACAACTATGATTTTTGCAACACGCGGTATCCGGATCAAAATTAAAAGGTACCTAAAGCTATGATAAGCTTCATTATTCTGTTATTACTGATTACAATAATAAACATATTATTTATATAACTATTATCTTTATTCGCACGATAACACAACAATAATAGTAAGTTGTAAATTGAAAAGAAACCTTTCGGTGACTGCCAAAAAGCCAACCGGCAAAGCGGAACACCTAAATCTATTATAAAATTGGGTCGCAACTCACATTTTGTAAAGTTATGAGAAACATAAATTTAAAATACTAATTAGGTACGTTTATGAATCATAAAAGAAGAGAAATAAGAAAGGCTAAGAAGAAAGGTTTAGAATATTAATGGCTGTGAAGATATTTTTCTGTGACTGTGCAAAAAACAGGTGGTTTTAGATTTTGCGTACCTGCAGATGTATTGGTACTTTTTTTACTGGAGCGTTGGTCATTTTTTCTCTAAGAAATCACAGATCACTATTCACAAAAGTATTTTTATATCGTGTGGGTGTTGAAAATTCGTTAGTGTTCAATTTTGTCAGCTACACATACAACCGTAACGACACACGCGCACAAACCGACTGTTTGATTTTTGTTATTTTATCACTGGCGCGATTCAAGGCGTTTCCATTGAATTACGCGTGCGTAAAATTCACAACCACTTTAATTGGTTACAAACTGCTCAATAGATTAGTAAAGTAGCTGGCTATTGGAGGACGTAGTTTTTAATGTTTGCCATAGATGGCGCTTTTGAGCGTATTTTTTTAATAATTCATAATGCAAATGGTATTAAGTGCTATATATTTTATGTAAAGATTATAACTGTTTTTTAATTATAAAATATTAATAATTTTGTATGAATAGAAAGATATATCTATGAGATAGTTATGTCATAAAATAAAAATTCTAAATAGTTCCAAGTGGTTCAACGACAGATGACGCTTTTTCGACTTTTACAGACAGTCGATAACCGTGAGCCGGTAATCGTCCCGAACTCCCGAACCAAAACATTCGCTCGAAACATGAGTCGGGTGCTACGGATTTTTCGCGCTCGCTTTATCTAGTCATATTTTTGTAAATGGACATAGTTTTACACATTAATGTAAAGTGCAGTGATTGTGAGTTACACGTTTTCGCACCCATGCCCACACTACATCTCAAGCCAGGATTGACGGTAAAATATTATCTCGTTAATATTATTATAATGCATATTTGGGCATTGTTACGAAAATAAACGAGGATTTTTCCATGCGCTATTTTAAATTGATAGCTACTAATACGAATGTTATGATCACTCAATACTTATAGGTTTTGTAAAAAAAGTACGCAATTCAATACTTGCAAAGGAATCATTGAATGGAAAAATTCAATACTTCGACTGTACGCTGGACCTCCAGTTTTAGGCCAAGACTCTTGGCCCAAGAGTCAAGACCGATGAGAATTAATGTATTATTCATGATTATCCTTCTCTTTTTAGTGTGAATATTTAACTAGTTGGGCCTGAATTTATATATTTTGATAGTTGGTTTTTGTGGAGGGTACTTACCCCATTATTTTGGTACCAATTTTAGTACGACGAAATGAGTAATTTTTAGTTTTTATAGCCATTTTTGTGATTATAATTTAATATTTTTTCACGTTTTTCACAAAAGTTACTTACGTAAATGTGTTTTTTATGACTTTATTTAGTTAGTTACTTTAGTTTAGTTTCTTAATATAATTACATACTTATGAATTTCGTTTTATGTGTAAATATATGAAATTAATGAATTGTAAAAAACCACGTCAACCTCAAAAAACCCGGATTGAAATAACGTTTGTGTAGTTTTGGGTTAGGTTAGAACTTTTTTATCACATTCAAAACGTCTTCGGAGTGGTAAGTGGTGTGTAGTTTGAGGGTAGGTTAGGTTAGAACTTTATTATCGCGTTCAATACGTTCATATTATTGTTTATATTATTTATAAATTCAACCTAACTTATACCTCTGGATTATTATCAAGACTAAATTTTAGTAACATATTTTGAAAAACCCCTAACTAAACTAAAATAATAAATAAAGAAACTTTAGTAAATGTCTTGAGAAACAATTATTTCCACTACTTAGTTGACATTAAATTATCATTATTTACGCTGCATTTCTCGCAGCGCTGGAGACGTGACAGCTGAACTTTGTGACTAATATTGTGAAACAGACCTAAGAAATGAAAAGTACAGGTTTCTGGGGTTCAGGGTGGGGAGTAGTAGATGGAAGGAGTAACCCACGATACTCCACCCTCAATATTGATTAAATATTTTCACTAAATACTGAAGAATTGCAGGAAAATTGTCTGTAAAGGTACAATTTAGAGGTAAAAATTTGTAAATTTTCAAATGCACTTTTCTCAAAACTATACATCTCACCCTGGGAATGGTGGAGGGGGGTTAGGTGACCCTTGCCCCTGCCCTCCCCTATTTAGGCTACCCCTATTCTAAAGCAACCCCTCTATCTATCTAATAAAAAGCAAAGCTGATTGACCGCATGTATTAACGCACTGGCTAAACCCTTAAGGCTAGAAATTTGAAATTTTGCACACGTATTTGTCGTATGACGTAGGCATCCACTAAGGAAGGATTTTTTAAAATTCAACCCCCAAGGGCGTAAAATAGGTGATAAAAGTGTATATGAAACTTTTTATTCGGACATACTCGTATTCGCATGATATTTCGTATGAATTGAGTGAGTACCGAAAAAATAATGAGTTGCGTATTTTAGCGTTTTCTAATATTTAGCCCCTGGGTGGGTAAAATAGGGCATGAAAGCTTAAAACCTAATTTCATGCGGGCAAAGCCGTGGGCAAATAATGCTAGTTAAAAATAAGTAAGTAAATGGTAAGTCCCTCATATTTAAATAAGTCCTAACTAGCATTAAGTCTTCTTTCTGTGAATCACCAAGGTGTCTCTGAGGGTGTCTCATTCTATGATCAAGTTTCAACTGTCTAGCTCTCACGGTTCATGATATACAGTCAGGTGACAGACAGACGGACGGACGGACAGTTAGGAGATATTAGTGGCCCCATACACGGTCCGGTTTTCCTTCAGTTCGGCCTGAACGGATGCAAAATCGTATCGTCTGTGTGCAATTTTGAAATCGCATCAGTCGGCCGTATGGACTGAAGCGATTCGTTCCAGTGTTGCCAATTAATTCTGACCTGTACGGATGGACTGAACGGCAATAAAATTGGACTGAATGGTAATAAAATTCGAGTGTAAAATAAAACCGGTCAAGTGCGAGTCGGCAAGATGAGTTCCGTACAAAACGGAAAAAATGTTGTATGTGAGCCTCAAATTTTTATTTTATTCTGTTTTTAGTATTTGTTGTTATAACGGCAATAGAAATACCTACATCATACATTTGTGAAAATTTTAACTGTCGAGCTATCACGGTATAAGAAGGTTAAGTTACAGCCTGGCGATAGACGGACGAACAACAAAGTCTCAGTAATAGTCCCGCTTTTACCCTTTGGGTTTGGGTAGAGTTTATTAAATTAGTTTATTTATTAGTAATTAAAACTTTAAAGCCACTATGGTTTATAAAATCTAAAGACTATAAAAGAAAGAGAAATGATTTCTATAACATATTACTGGAAAAATGTATGACAGAATAATTCGGACGGGCAGAGTGAAATCATAAGGGATCCTTAAGTATTACAGAACCCTAAAAACACGACCGAAGCTCGCGGCAATTTACTGTGTATGTGCTCGAATCCGTTCAGACCGAACCTTAGATTAAAACGCCTAGAAACCGGGTACGGGCATAAAAAGTGAAGTATATCATACTCAACCATATCGGCTCAGTTTGTTCGAACGACCCGTCAGTTGGCAAGGTGAAGCGTTAGTGCATACATTTCCGACTATTAAAAACATTATGACGGTTTGTGTCGTTATTGGGTGTCACAATGCATCGGAAAATAATATTAAATAGCTTAGAATCTAAGCCATTTAATATAGTAATAATACGTCATATCTATGTACGCTTCATACCACGTCAATCTGACCCCGTGCTAAGTATCCGAAGAACTTGTGTTACGGGGACCAGATAACGGGAAATTAAATTAATATATTTATACTATACATATATGTATATGTATAGTGAAATGAAAGTCTAAAGTAGAATTGAGGTTCAGAGCCATAGAAGTTGAGTAGATATAGCATTTGACTTGAGAGCTTCTTAACTAGAGTAACGCTTATGCTTGAGTACTCGGCAGTTTGAGTGCAAACTGACGAAAAAAAGAAAAATATTTCTGGTGGCCTTTCGTTAAGGTCATACCTATGCGTAGAATGCAAATATTTGATAGTATTATCACGTAGCGTAGGTATGTACTGTGTACCTACTTACTATGCGAATAGTTTTTTACTATTTCGTCATTTTCGTACGATGTTTTCCAAAAGCGTAGTTTAACTCCTGAACTAACAAAGTTGTCGAAGCTGTTATAGTTTTCCTTCAAAGATCATCACATGGACTACCATCATGAATGAAAAACAGAATTTTCGAGCCAGCCGTTTAGTTTTTAGAGGGGACGACGCCCCAAAAATATGCGCTTTAAAGTTGAATCGTCTTGGAAATATTTCAATGTTTTTAAAAGACCTATCTAATGATACCCCTATATGGGGTAGACGCAAGAAAAAGAAACGTGATTTTATTTTAGCACTGACGACGCACCGGGTTCAATCTCGCCCAAAAATCGGACATCGTCTTTTTATCGGTTAATTCAAAAGAGTACTTAATTACAAATGCCCGAGTAAAATACCCATGAATTTCGCTTGCATAGTTTTAAAACTATCTCAAAAATAAAAGTAGTATCCTGCATTGATATAAAAGTGAAAAAAAAAATCAAAATTCTTATGGAATAGCCAATAATATGTTAAACATTATTTGAATAACATACAAAAAGCTATATGTTACGTAATCTCACATACGTAGGCCCTCATGTACTGATCCCATGGTTATCAATCAGATATTATCATCAGAAATTAGGTACTGGATTCATCATGGAACGGCAACCACTAACCTTTCTAGTTCCTACTGCTGGTCGCTGGAGCTTACGCCTATGCAGATTCACCCTGAGCCTATGCACTATGCAGCCTGAAATGAAGGCTATTTATTTAAGTCTCTTCTAAGGCTGGGACTATATGATCCGGCATCCGGAACGCCGGAGAATTAAAGCATTGAAAATAGAACCCTGCGCTGATACAATGGAGCTGAAAATCGAACACTCGAGCGTCGTGTTTTCAATTGCTACCATATGTTCGATTATCAACTATAATTAGGGCATTATTAGGACTTCTATTTACAGCGATGTTTTTTTCCGGACGGAAAGATTTCGGTGAAGTAGTTGCACTACGTTACCGGAACTAGGCTAGGCTGGGACTTTATGATCCGGAATCCCGCGGGCCCAGGAAAATTCAGAGCAGTTAAAATATTTGAAAATCAAAGTGTCGGGTATCGAGCCATCATATTATATTATGACATTGACATTTGTCACTTATGTGTTCGATATTCAGCTCTATTGTATTAGCGCAGAGTTCTATTTTCAATGCTTTAAATTTTCTCCTGCGTTCCGGATGCCGGATCATAATATAGTCCTAGCCTTAGAAAAGATTTAAATAAGTACCTACCTATCTGTACCTACGTATACGTGTGAGGAAAATAACTTCTTTTGTAACTTAACATGGGGAAGATTCTGGATTAGGTTGACCTGCGCAGTAGTAGTAGAGCAATAGTTCGCCACTTTACTCTGACATTGAAAATTAACTTCCAATGCCTTACTCGGCTGTGGACTGTGACCTCAAGTTAAATCCAGTTCGATTATACGATGACCTTCAGTTTGGTCCTTTTGTGTGATAGTTAAAAATAATCCAACTTAAATTGCTTTCGACTCTTGGGCCTTGGCCTTGGCCCTTTATGAACTTTATGCCAGCTAAAAGTAATGACTTTTAGCTGGCATAAAGTTACTGTAAAAATTTAGTTTGGTACTTTTAACGGTCTTTTCATATAATTTCATGAGTAATTAGGTAAAATTGGATAGTTAAAAACAAGTTTACCTCCAGGTACTGAAAAATATTATGATTGTGTGACCTTGTTGTTTTGTATTTCATTCATAAAGTTCTTTTAATTACTTCGGTTCTTAATGTGTAATGTTGGTAGAATATTAACCATTAAAGATTCGTTAACGTGCACAAGTGTGGGTAAGTGGTAAGTACAACTTAAAAAAGCGTGCTGTTTCGTGTTTCAGTAAAGCGCCACTTTACTGAATCGACTGACTTGACTTATTGACTGCATTGATGATTTATTTGGTCTTGACGATTTAGAAAATAACGGTGTTGAAAACGTAAACGAAAATTATTTTCCCGCCTATTTAACTTGACACTGGCAATTAATACTTTACCGTTTTACCATATTAAAAAAAACATTCAACTTAAATTTTATCATATTGATTTCGTGAATTGGTCCCCAGATACTATGAAGCATCAATATCCATCCAGGTATTGGATACCTGTCCCTGATCTATGTACAGAGTAAAGTGAATCTGCCGGTATTGATTTCCACTCAGCTTATCCGTCACTTAGGGAAGATAGATCGAGTACCCAACCTTATCTATTGTTTGTATTGGACAGTGCTATTGTTAGATATTATATATCACTATATTCATGGTCCAGGTATATATATGTATATGGTGAGAATAAAGCCTACGAAAAATCCGAGCATTATAATATTATGTTAAATAATTAAATTGTTTTATATTTCAGCCTTCGGTCCGTACATCTTTTGCTAAACAACAATTTACTGTACGCTCTATCATATTATACAATAAAATCAATCGGTTACAACACATTTACTCACTTTCATACAGAAAATGTAAAAAAACTATACTAAATTGGTTAAAAAGCCTAAATTATGGAGACATTGAACTACTATTGCAGTAAACCATTTATGTATAAAACCTAATAGGTTTTATTTATTTTATTACACACACAAACACAGGCAAGTTTACACTCCTAAGTTAAAATGTATTTTCTATAGTTAAAAAACTTACAATTTCTAAAAATAATACTTAAAATATAATATATGTACCTATTAATAAAAATAGTAATATTGTCGGTAGGAAGGAGCGGGATTCTCCTAACACAAGTATTTAACTTAAAAGGAGGTCCCCACACTATGTAATACTATATATATACTGTAAAGAAAATAAAGAATTTTTGATTTTGATTTTGATTAAAATGTACAAGCTGTACCGATACAAGTTGTTCTGTCTCAACTATGAACTGGAATAAATAAATAACTACACCTACAGGCTACTCCGACATTTACAGCCTACTCCAACATCTACACCTACAACCTACACCTCTACATCTACAGTGTTTTCTGCACAATTTTTCCAATATTTCTCACCCGTACCTTCCCTGAGCTTCCACAATTATTTCAAGACCAAAATAAGCCAAATCGGTGCAGCCGTTCTCGAGTATTAGCGACACATTGGAATTGTAATCCATTTATAAATAAGATTATGGAATTTTTCGGAAAGCTATAAATAATAATAATCATATAAGTATATCAATACGTGAAGCAAGAACTTTAGTTCAGTTTTACGAGAATCCCCACCTGGTGTCGTGTACATGTCAATTGTCAAAGTAACTTTGACGCGAATACATTCCTGCGCATGCACTAGCGACACTTATCCCTATCATCTCTTATAGGTGCACTACACCTCTTTTAGGTGCCCTACACCTCTTATGGGTGCGCTACACCCGCCCGCAGTTTGCGCCGTTGAGCCAACGGGTATAGTTTTACTATAGAACAGATTTACGAGGAGAATTAAATTAGACACAGCTAAAGTTTATGTGGGGGAAGGTGTGCAGAATGCATAAATTTTTTAATCGTGCGCGCACAAACATATTCACGTGTAAATATGTAGTTCAACCACGTCTGCAGTCGCCTCGGTCACTTCCTTTGTGTTTAAATATTGAGGCGTCATGTGTAACTGAAAATGTTTGGAAACTGGTCGAGCAGGAACTTTGTCGATATTGTACCGTGTAATCTCAATAAACGGGGATCGCTTATCCTCTAATCCCCGGTATTATCGGACTTTTGGACATGGTTTAGCTTAATATTGTTGTGCCACAGTGCCCTACGCAGTAACTGTGAGATATTGCAGAATGTTACTATGAGATAATGGACAAGGTAGCTCCGTGCGAGTTTCTTACGCGCGCCGCGCTTCGTTCCCGAACTGGTGGTAGGCAATAGGCATCACGTAGGGACAATTCCGTGAGTAACGTAGGTGTAGATGTAGGTGTAGGAGGCAGTTGTAGATGTAGGTTGTAGGTATAGGTGTATTTAAAAAAAAATCCAGTTCATAGTTGTCAAAACAACGCGTGTCGGGAGTTCGGGACAGCTAGTTAAAAATAATAATAATATTATCCGGAGATATACAAGCGATGATATTTTGGTATCACTACATAGTACAAACAAAGTAGCTTTTTCTGTTTGTCCCTATGTATGCTTTCTTTAGTATCTTTAAAACTACGCAACGGATTTAGACGCGGGATTTTTAATACATAGAGTGATTCAAGTGTAAGGTTTATATGTATATAACATGCATAATATAGTAGAGAAACAATGACAATTTTAGAGGTTTCTAATGTCGTAAATAAATACATTTTTTGCGCTTACATTGCAAACGCTAGCTGAAGCAATGTAGCTTCACTCTGCATCCTCTATCGGTTGTATCACGGGAAGTGCTCTGAGGAATTGTTTTCGCCATCGTCCCACGCGAAAAACATACCATCCTCATCACCTTGATGAGTGGCAGTCTTCCACCGTGCGCTTTTCGCGTAACTTTCTGCCGCGCACTGTAAAACTTTGGAACGAACTGTCACCAGCAGTATTTCCGGACCTATACGACCTGCAAACCTTCAAGAGGAGAGCGTATTCCCTCTTAAAAGGCCGGCAACGCACATGCAGCTCTTCTGATGTTGCGAGTGTCCATGGGCGACGGTAGTTGCTTACCATCAGGTGACCCGTTTGCTCGTTTGCCCCCTTATTTTATTTAAAAAAAAAAAAAAACCTTACGAAATACGAGATAGATCAAAGTAATGTTCTACAGTATTGTACATCTTAAAAAAGGTCTACAAAAAATTCCGCGATAGTATGTCTAATCTCTTAGGGACAACCCACAATAAAAAAATGTTATCCTTTACTTTTTACGAGAAATGATGGCTTATTTGCGAAGCGATCCTATTCAATTAAGTACCTTAAATACATTGTGCATTTAATATAGATCAATATGGCCCTTTATATCATGTAATTTAAATGAATATTTTCGAAGATATTACAAATTGAAAATGGAGGGGCATTGCGGTTGAACTGGCCGTGGGGCCCGGCCGGTGGCGTAACAGTATGATCCTTATCAAATTAAATACGTTACCTACTCACTTTAAGCATTTTATACACATTATAGTAGCCTTATAAACCATACAGCTTAAATTAATATCTTATAATTATAAGACATTGTAAAATGTATATTCAAGCGCGAAAAATATATTATATAATATCACGTTATACGTATATATTATATCCAGAAGTATATTGCAGTGAGTAGCGTTATATGCTGAATAAGTTTTTTCTCCAAGAACACTATTCCACGCGGACAAAGCCGCCGGCCAAAGCTATCATATTAAAAAGTTATCTTTTAAAATGATTGGTTTTATGGGTTTTCCCCTAACATTCGTAAGGAGATGTTCCTCTGTTATTGAGATTGAGTTCACTCAATATTATCATAATTTTCGGCATATCAAGAGATTTAAGGGTAAAAAAATAATAATTTTTATCCCAAATTCATTTTAGAATCGAATTTTATGTCTGTCTAGCCAGGTCTAGGCCTGATAAGCAAAATTATTATTAGATGCAAAAGTCTTAAGTATTTTGTCAATATGAACTTACCTAGTAATATTATCCATCCTAATATCCAGGCAAAAAATATTAGGTAAAATACTTGTAGTCTATACGTGTTAAGAAGGTAGTAATCATATGTACGCAGTTACGTACATACTTACGTCAAAATGGAATGATTTTTGAATTAGAAACAATTGAATGTGAACACAGCTTATGCGTCATTGGTCAATTTTGACATTTGTACGCATGTTTCACTGCCTTTTTAAAGCGAATTATTCTACACTGATTCTGGCTATTCCTCAAGGGAGGCCATTTTAAAAAAGAAGAAGAAGCGAATTATATAGTATTTTGTTTGTATGAAACTACCTACCAAGTATTTTGCCGAATATATTATATAGTAAGGGCCTATATCAAAGAATTATAAAATAGATTTACGCGAATGACAGCTTGCGGCTGTGTGTCCGTGGCTGTGCGAATGCGGAGACGAGCGGGATGAGTGTTTCCCAGCCAGGACTTTCGTTCACGGGGCTGGCCGCTGGTCGTTTAATGATTTGACACAATTGACAGTAAATTTTATAATATTTATTATAGATTTGTCTGACGCGACGTTTAAAATTATTTTGGTGTCAACCTTAGGCTTACGTCAACATGGCTGTCATTCGCCGGTGCTCGAGCTGTCATATGTAGAGAGTGTCACCCCTGTGCCTATAGCCTCATACACAGGTAATAACTTATTTAGTAGGTCAAACAAACATGGAAGCTCATATCCGTCGCCGGAGGAAATGTAACGGCATGTTATTATATTTTTGATAGCTTCTACATCGCTCGTTTTATGTTTGTCTACAGAATACACTTTTGATTTTAAAGTAAATTTATTCGAGGAACAGCAACCGCGTTCCACAGAACAAGTACTTAATAAGTAAATTAATATCTGTTCTGTGCTGCGCTTCGAAGAAAATAATGGAAGCTCTGAGTATTTGAAACTGAATGAAAACTATTTGGACTGTACTACCTTCTTTGTATTAATTGATTAAGCTTTTTTTTTTTTTAAAAAGCATTTTCATGTTTCAGGAAAAATTATATTAGGCTATTCGCATTTTAGAGGCGCAGGGTTGCTATATGTATGTATGTACATAAGTAGGTTCAATAGAAATTGATTTTTTATATTTATCAAGCAATTGCTGAGAAAGAAAATGGAAAGCAAATTATTGTATTGAACTGCAATGTGTGTTAAGTGTACTCAATTACATACAAAGTGTGTTTGTGTCATGTGTGTCATCTTAAGGGTCTTACAAAATGTCACCTAGTAACCTGGCTAGGTACTACAAGTGGCTAGCCGCTAGGGCGATGTTCTATGAACAAAAGCTACACCACTCAAAGTACAGTGTCGTGCTTGGAGACTTTCTCAGATCTCGATAATTGGGTATTTCCCTACATGTAAAAATTTAGTTTTTTTTTTTTATAAATAAAGAAATAATTAGGTTTTACAACTTGACAAAAGTAAAAACCATTAGGATTTTATGTGTTGTTTTGTAATTATATGCATTTCGAAGTCACAAAAAAGTGGATATATTTTTTTTATCACATTAATGTAAAAAACCTACAAAATTTGTTTACTTAAATCAAATACAAAAAGATTTACTATAGTATGTCTGAACATAAACGCGGAAACTTCGCAGATATCAGAAATTTTGTGCATATGGCCATACATTTCGTAGCAACATTTGTAGCGTGTGACGTCACCTACTTGTACGACTTTTATATGGAGCGTTTTCACGAGACTCACAAAAGTGCTTCAAACAATCAGCAGTATCCTGGCTTATTTTTCAGAGCACTATTCATTTATCATTTATGTTATACATATTCATTTATGTAATCATAAATACTGTATTTGTTTGATACGTTGGAAAAGTTACTTGACAGACAAAGACAGTAACATTGAATTGCTAACCCGTTCTGTTATTGTAGTTAGTTAGTTAGTTATAGTGTATTTTTCCGTACCCTAATGGTAATAACCTAAACAAAAACTGGTCAAGAGATGTCTTAGGAGGGTTCCGTAACTATCAGAGCGCAATAGGTATTCTTTTAATTACTTCAAAAGTAAGTAAGTCCGAATTCGCAGTTTTTAGCATGATCTATCAGCATGGAAACTAACAAGTTTCTATCTCCTACAGTTTAGAAATTCCAGGGGGGGACAAACTTTTAAGCCACTTTGGAGGCCGATTACTCGAAAATGGTTGACTTTGTAAAAATGTCATGTATGAAACCTTGCTATTATTTCAAAAGACCTATTCAACAATATCCCACACAATGGGGTAGAAAAAAAATTCATCCCTATTACACACATGTCTGGAGAGCCACTCCTAATTTTATATTAAAATAATTATTATTTTCTGATGCCAAATCCGAGATCTATAAACAGTCTATGACTATACTAAACTTCATCCATTTATATTCATAATTACCGACGCTAGAAGTGCAGACAGACAGACAGACGGACGAATAGAGCGTAACTATAAGGGTTCCTTGAGTATTATGGAACCCTGAAAATGGGACCCTGTGCTATTACTAAGACTCCGCCGTCCGTCAGTCTGTCTGTCTATGGTCTATCCCATGTCTATCCGCGCTTCTAAGTTTTGTAAATATAAATTGATCAAATTTGCTATAGTAAATATTGTGTATAAATTTCTGTTTTCAAGAGTTGGTCCCCCCTGGTCCTGCTAAAAACTATCGGGTCATGCTAAAAACTCTACGAAAACTTTAGGAAAAAATTTGGAGCGAAATCGGTCAATAACTTTTGAAGTAATTTAAAGAAAACCTATTTCGCGTTGGTAGTTACGGAACCCTCCTTAGACACTTCCTGATATGCTCTTGGTTAGGTTTTTTTCTCTTACTGATGTGGTATCAGCACTACCATTGAGCCTTCGCATACTAGTATGTGCCCCAGCGTAGCTCTCCCAAAAGAATCAGCCATCTTCTTTACCCCCATACTCTGCACTTTTTCCAGATGGCCCGGTACAAGAAGACGGGCTTCATGGACGAGGACGCGGGCAGCGTCAGTTCCATACAGCTGAACGAGGGGGTACGCTCCGGCGGCACTCACATACGGTACCACATGGTGAGCTGATAATATGCGTGCTATTTTTTAATAAATGGGTGTATGGAATGGGAAAGAAATATCTAAAAATATTGATTTCTTGGTTTATTGGTCGAAGTAGAAAAAGTTATACGTAATAAATGTACGCCTTGTTAAATTCAAAAGCAATGAATAAGATATTTTATTGAAATTATTGCTTTAAAGCTTTTTATACCTTACAGTAGTCCTAGAGACGGCTTATTACCCGACTACGGCGAAGCCAAAAGTATGTACGTGTTTGTTCCCTCGTAGTGTCTACTAACAAGTGTTATTAGTATTAACGTATTTATGGCTTATAAATATTATTCCAAAATATGTTCGATTGGGAAACGGAAAAATACGAAATAAAAAAGTTATATAATAAGCGTTTAATTTATTAAAAATGATGCCAGTTAATTAAGATTAATTTATCAGCAAAAAACATAAAAAGCCAACATTACGTGGTATTCCCAGGCGGTCACCCATCCAAGTACTAACCGCGCCCGACGTTGCTTAACTTCGGTGATCGGACGAGAACCGGTGTATTCAACGTGGTATGAACGTTGGCGATTATTGTGTTGAATTTAAGTTACAATTCTTAAAATAAGTATGTAATTACGAGCATATTTACAAAAAAGTAATATTATGTAAACAACAATTATTATTACAACCATAATAATGGACTGAGATACCAGACCCGCCAGGCTGCCCTTATATTCTTACTGATAAAATATTTATCATATTGTAATTTGTAGTATTATATTAGTGTGTACAATGAACGTTTGCATACCCGCTAGTTTGTGCCGTGGGCCAATTTTTAGGTACAGTGCGCTAAAGTTAAGGAAAATTGTACTCACTTTCCTTACATTTTGATAAAGTATCAATGTTATTTTTTGGTTTTAGAATAACGCAAGCAACACTTAGTATGAACATAAAGGTAGCGATTTTCCATATTTTTTTGATTTTTGTTTAATGAAAACTACAACATAAAATAAGTAATCGGTGTGAATAATTACTGACTAATTACTTTGAAATATTTACCATTATTCTACTATACCATACGTTAGAATCATTTCAAAGGCTGTAAGGAAAGTAAGTAGGTATGATTTTTTTGTACCTTCGGCGACCTGTACCTGAGAATTGGCCCACCGCACAATCTGGCGGGTATACATACGTTCATTGTACATACTGATACTACAATATGATATATGTTTAATCAGTAAGAATATAAGGGGAGTCTGACGGGTCTGGGATCTCAGTCCATAAGGCTTCACTCGCGTAGAAACTATAGAATGTGTTCTTGGTTAAAACCAAAATGTCAAACTACCAATTACCATACCGATTTAAAATAAGAAAATAAGTTGAGTAATTCGGTTCATCCCTTTGGGCGTGAAAGGCAGTTAATAACTACAATTTTTATAAAAAACTAAAACCCGACTACGTAAATTATATAGCCTATGTTACCCGGTCTATTATTGCGAATCTATTTTCCACCTCATGTATTAAAATCAGACCGCTTAGGCGCTCCAGTGGAACAAACATACATGCATAGACTGCCTTTTGGCATTGATTTTTCACTACCTTTACATTATATACATTTACTACATACATTTAATACATTGTCCCACGGGTTAAAGAGTAGCCTATTTGTTTATCCAAAATAAAAAATATATAAGTATTTCATCTAGGTACATCAGTTTTGTAGTTTTTGCATGAAAGAGTAACAAACACATTTGTAATAGTAGTAGCGTAAATGGATACTTATATAAAATATGAGTTAGTTCTCAGAAGAAACACAATATTGTTAATCAAAATTTTCATAGTTACAGCGATTTGTTTGCAGAATTTCGCAAGTCGCGATGTCCAATTTTTACTTCGGCGGTATTAGTACTATGTGACGTCACCATGGAAATGTACTAAAGAACAATTGTACTAAACATGCGGACAAACAGCTGGCGCTAACGAGAGGAACGTGTCTCCTCACGATTGCCACGGCAAACACACTACATATTAATCCGCAAACATAGTATTAGCGTCACATACATAGCTTCATGGGGATCATGTAGATAAAATGATTATACTAAAACTTTCGGCTAAATTTGACCGACTCAGCTAAGGGACATACATACATAAGGTTGTCCAAAATTTATTACAGGTATTTTGGATATATTATGATCTACTGTTTATGTAAAGACGTTTAGGCAACAAAAAAAAACAATTATACCTACTTACTAAATTACATTGCGATCTCTAAGGTGCTGAATAGGTATAGGCTAGGTTTAGGCTATAGGCTAAATTGAGGTATTTAACCTCACAGATACAGGTTATATAGAAAAAGCAAAGATTAGCCAAAATAACGTAAGCTGTGTGAAGTCAATGAGCTTAACAGCGCCGTAAAGAGCTTAATGTAATTTTATTTACTATAATTTAATTGAAATTTTTCATTATTTTTATGCCGAAACGTCTGGCACTACATCATACTACAACATAAGCAGTACATCGTATGTCCAAAATATCCGTGACTGATTTTGTACAATCTTATATTGTCCGAAATCCGTAAGACCGTAACAATAGAGCTGAAAATCGAACATAAAAGTCAAATATCAATGTCATATATGACAGCTCGATACTCGATACTTCGATTTTCAATCAGGAGGAGGAATCAGGTTTTATTTAATTTGAGTTCTTAAATGACGCTTTTGATCACGATTACTGTAAATGCGATAACTATATTCGTGAACCTAAATCTGCGCAGCAACCAATCGAGCCCCTAGCCCCCCAAATTACCCAACTCTGATTCTCTGATTTTTGTTGACAGATCTTTAATAATAGGTAATTGTAAGAATTTTTATGGGATATAATTAACCTTGCGAACAAAAAATAAGGTAGCGACTGCAACTGTACTGTATTACTGAATTTGGCAGCGAATTAATATGTTGGAGACTAAATTACTAAACTGGCGAAAGCACTCAGGTGACAAAAAATACAAAAAATCGGCAGATAAAAAGTAGCAAAATTTAATCCAAATTGGCACCGAAATTTATAAGTTGCTGACTTAATTTCCGAGATGGTGATTATTATACAATGTAAGCAGCTATAAAACCAGATTGGGTTGATAAATTAACGGTTGCTAAAAATTCAATTTGCAGGGTACGGAAAATCTCATTTTTGGATACTGTTGATTTTTGTTTTCCTTTGGTATGGATGGAATTTTCAAGGTCTTTGGGGGGGTTTGGGGGGGTTTGAAATTCTAAAATGGCGTACATTTTGTTCACTAAAATTAATATGGGTGCCCTTTTCCAGGTTTCTGGAGGTGCTGATTATAAAATTGTCTTCAAATTTCTATTTCCGAAATGGAGAATTTTCATTCTTCGTAAAAATGACATGAGTACTAGTTGAAAAGTTTTTGCGGATGCTGATTAGGATTGATGATTATTAACACAGTATGTTATGTAGTACTAGTAACTTATCATAAAGAAAATACGTGGTAAAGGGGTTACTTGGAGAGGAGGATATTTTAATTATTTTTTCAGTAGGATTACCTGTTCTCGAGATAGAAGCGATTATAGAAAAAAAATATGGCAATGCTCTACATTGAGATACGAGCGATGTATAAAGCTGTAGATATGTTGGAAAATTCACGATTTTCAAATTTCTTTTCTTCTCCCATCATGAAGAAAGTATGTGGCTGCGGGGTTACTAAGGGGGAGGAAATTTTCTTTATTTTTTTAGTAGGATGCACTGTTTCCGATATAGAAGCGATTAAAGAAAAAAATATGGCAATGCCTACTTCGAGATACGAGTGATGTATAAAGCTATGGAAATGTTGATGTCCCATCATGAGGGAGGGAGAGGACATTTTCATTATTTTTTCAGTAGGACGCACCATTTTTGAGATAGAAAAATTGTACAGAAATTTAAATATATCCGTCATTTTGAAATTTCAAAATAAATATTTTTTTTGTAATTAACATTCACAGACACCTAGATTCATTTTGTTAAAATTAAATGTCCGCTATCTTTGAAATTCAAAATGGAAATCATTTGTGTATTCAGCACCCCTAAAAACCTCGAAGACGACACCCGTATCAATTTTACAGAAAAATAAATATTCGCCATTTTGAAATTTCAAAATGAATGAATTTTTGTAATCAGTGACTCCAGAAACCAAGAAAGGGGAAACAAAAAAAAAAACAAAAAACAAAAACAACTCCAGAAACCAACCACCACCTATATCCAATTTTTTTATGTCAATTATCTTGGAAATTCAAAATGGATGACTATTACAAAAAAGTCAGCACCCCCAGAAACCTACAAAAGGACACCCATATTAATTTTTATAAAACGAAGTATGTCCGCCATCTTGAAATTTTAAATTGAATGTCATTTTCGTATCCAGCACCCCCATGCGAAATTGGGAATTTTGTACACTTCTTTACGTTTTTTTTATGTGCGCTCGTTTTGCTGCTTATTATGTTTTTTAAATACCCTACATTAGGGAAAATATGTGTGCCTATTCTTAAATTATATGTGTACTCTCAAATTGTCGCCAAGATGGTTATTTATTCGCTGAAATAATATCTGTCTGCCAGTTTGGAATATTCAGTGCAAAAAACTGCTATTAAATAGTCACCACATTTTAAACTTTTTGTTCCTTATATTCTTTCGCAAACTTGGTAATTTAGTATTCAATATTCGTTTTTTTCACAACCAAAATTTGATTGTTTTGTCGCAAGTTTAACATGCCAATTTTTATTAATATTAATAATATTATTAATAATAGGGGAGAAATTACACTTTTTTGTTGCATGTAATTTTGCGACTTTTTTTAACTAATTTAAGATTGTGGATTTCAAATACGTACTAATTAAAACTTAGGCATTTTCATCCGTTATTGCATGATTTATACAGTATTATCCGAGCGAAGTAACCACTCTTGAAATACTGTAGTGCCTGGGACAGCCGGTTTTTTTAAATGTCGTATGGCTGCCCAAGCACATACGGCATTCTCACAACACAATCAACCTAGTCCAGAGGAATGACTGGTCAATACGTATGGGGCCAACCATGTGCGGGTTTTCTCACGATGTATTCCTTCATCAGTCAGCAACGCAAAATGTGTAATATCATAATATTTAACGTGTAATCAATTTTTTTTACCTGCCTTTTAATTTGGTTGTTAGATCCTTAAGATAGGCCTGGGACAGGCCAATAAAAAGTGTTTGAAAAAACTTATTAATGAATTAACCTAAATCTTATGTATATAAATGAAACCGAATTCGATGGCATTTTTTAAGTATCTAGTATCTTTTCCTAATCTAAGTATCTCCGCTGTTTTATGACTGTAAAAATTCGAAATACCATGATATTTGTTTTATTTTTTAATTGTACTATTTATGTATATTCTAATACCCTTTCTAAGTAATTAGATTTTTTATATTCGAAATATTTAATTTAACAGCGCCACTTGATGATCAATAATTAATCAATTTTTTTGTTACATTGAAATGTGATTTTTTTTTTCTTGTTAAATTTCAAAATAATCAGTAAAGATTATATATCTTTATTTTATTTTTAGCCTGTGTAATTGTAAAGTGTGTAAATGTGAAATATTAATTACATATGTTGATTTTAAACTCTTAGTTACATAAAATTTGCCTAAGAAAACTTAGATTTCAAGTTATAATACTACTTGGCTTAGTACCAAATTGAAATAATATGATTTTTAAATATGTATTTTATCATAGGCAATTCACATTTATGACAAATTGGCTTTGTAAATGTTTTGTTCAATTCCGATATTGACATCCAATAATCGAATCTCAATATCGGAATTGGAAACCGTCCGATATTGCATGCCGGCATCCCAGCCTAAAAGCTAGACCATAACTCAGACCATATAAAAAATTGAATACAGAGCTTTGTCATACATTTTTACTAGCTCCATGATTACCACACACTGCGACAGTTTGTTTCGCTACATGTGTGCGCGTGACGCTGTGTAACGGCGTGACGGCGAGGCGTAGTTTAGACCGGCCTCACTGCGTGGTTCGCAGAACTCAGTCCTCACATTTTTATTTACCACAATACAGTCCCGCCTCACCACAACAGACAGTGTCGCCGGTCTTTATCGATTTTCCCTCACTTATCACGGAACCTTGGCCCTCGTAAATATTTTGCGCTGAAAACATAATATTTCTAAGTTAATTTTGATTTAGTGGGTCTTTTTAGTTTGTTCTAAGTTAATTACTGATTTGTTAAGCTTGTTACTTAATCTCTACTTACTTGGGTATATGCTTTATAAATGCAAATGTTTGTAATTGTATATCGGTGTCGGTGAGTACCTACATCTATGATACTACGTGTTTGTTATGGCAAAAAGTACGGTGCCTGTGGGATTGCCTATGTCATGTATGTGTCACCAGTACCAACTACCTATTTTGAGCTTTAGATCAGTTTATCAACTTCTGTTACACAGTTCCAAAAATTCTTTTTTTGCTTAGCAAGACTAACAAATTATAAGCAACAATCTTATAATATAAACGAGCAAATTTTGTATATAGGTATATAATCAGAATCTCGTAAACGGCTGCAAGTATTTACATTAAATTTAATATGCAGGGAGTCTTATGAGTTATCCCTTGAAACTGTGCATTTTTAAGTTATATAGATATGTTTTTCTCTTTCGTCACGTAATAAGATAAGAGTGATTTTTATTTCTAAATGTCAAATCCGGTTGGCGGCTTGGTTAGCAATGGACTTTTTGATAAATGGGTGTCTCGGGTTCGAATCCCTATCAGAAGATTCAATTTTTTTATCGTTCTACTAAAACTCTGAGCAAAGCTCGGTCTCTCAGATATTTTATTATTATGTGAACAAAATACAACATAGAGATAACAAGAATATGTAAACACATAATATTAGCATACCATAGTAGGCCTCTAGGAAATAAGAAACTGTCATAAAATACCAATTTGCACCCATCTGCGTCATATCACCGTATTTAAATAAATTCTGTATCAAACACGTCATTAAAAACTATAATATTGTGATTTCCAGATGAGTTATAAATTAGAATTAATCTGTGGCAGGAATGTTCATGTTTCCTCAAATGTGGAGGCTCATATTTTGACCCATTGCTTATTTAGGGCTCCGTAGAGCTACAAGGAACTTTTAAAGTTTCGCTCTGTCTGTCCGTCAGTGTGCCCTTCTAACTTCTGCAATAAAGGCCCCCATACACGGTCCGGTTTTCCTTCAGTTCGGCCTGAACGGATGCAAAATCGTATCGTCTGTATGCAATTTCGAGATCGCATCAGTTGGCCGTATGGACTGAAGCGATTTGTTCTAGTGTTGCCAACTCTATTTTTGCGAAACTACTAAACTCGCGTCGTTTTATACAAAATTTTTGTTTTGGGGATTTTGTGTTTACAAACATACATACATTTTCAGTTTTAATAATAAACCGTTAAATTAAAAAAATATAGTAGGAAATATTATGGATATTAGAAATTAAATCGGTATTTTTATGCGACTTACGGATGCGTACTACTATGTGCTATTATGATAAGGTGTCATAATAGCAATTTAGAAGCAGGTCATTTTGCATATTATGATTACTGTCTAGCTATTTTCTACAAAACCACTACTAACAACTAAATTCCTACTGAGGAGGGAAAAAAAAAATAAAATACAAAATTTAGTAGAAAAACTTTGTAAAACATCTGAGTTGGCAACATAACATATTCTGACCTGGACGGATGGACTGAGCGGCAATAAAATTGGACTGAACTTTAATAAAATTCGAGTGTAAAATAAAACCGGTCAAGTGCGTGTCGGCAAGATGAGTTCCGTACAAAACGGAAATAACCACGTTTGTTGTATGTGAGTCTCAAATTTTTATTTTATTCTGTTTTTAGTATTTGTTGTTATAACGGCAATAGAAATACCTACATCATACATGTGTGAAAATTTTAACTGTTGAGCTATCACGGTGTAAGAAGGTTAAGATACAGCCTGGCGACATACGGACGAACAGCAAAGTCTCAGTAATAGGGTCTCGTTTTTACTCTTTGGGTACGGAACCCTAAAAATGGCACGTGGTCTAAAAATTTTTAGAAATTTATTAAAGTTCATTGAAGTATTTAAAACTTTAGAGCCACTATGGTTGATAAAATCTAAAGACAATACAAAGAGAAATGATTTCTATAACATATTACTGGAAAAATGTATGACACAATAATTCAGTTTCGTCAATTGCGTGATTACAATTGCAGCAAAATACAATTAATAAATAAAATAATAGCCTAAACGGACCAAGAGTATGTCACGACATGTCTAAGGAGGGTTCCTTAACTATCAACGCGAAATAGGTTTTCTTTGAATTACTACAAAAGTTAGTGTCATAAAGTTATTACAGAAGCTAGGAGAGCGGCCGACAGACAAACAGACAGACGGACGGGCAGAGTGAAATTATAAGGGTTCCTTAAGTATTACGGAACCCTAAAAACACGACCGAAGCTCGCGGCAATTTTCCGTGTATGTGCTGTATACATGTGCTCGAATCCGTTCAGGCTGAACCTTAGCTTAAAACGCCTAGAATCCCGGTACGCGCATGAAAAGTGAAGTAAATCATACTGAGCCATAACGGCTCAGTTTGTTCGAACGACCTATCAGTTGTCAATGTATTATTTTATTTTTTTATTTATTATTATTTTATGTATTATTTTATTATTTATTATTATTTCATCATATATAAGTATGAAATGTTATGTCCGAACAATTTGACATGTATTATGTCAAATATTTAAAATATTTTAAAATAAAATCATAATGTCGCCAGCTTGCTACCCTATTTTGAATTTTCAGTGTTACTAGTAAAAATAAATTTATTTCAAATTTTTTATGAATAACTAATAGTTGTAACTATGACAAAGTTTTTTAATATTTTCTGATTTTTTTAACTATCAATTTAAAGTATTGCCAGTATTAAGATAATCCTTATTATATTCCTTAATACCAGTTTAATATAAATAAATTTCACAAATTGTGTTTAGATGGCTTAAAATGAAATATAAGTTACATTTTTACATCTCACGATATTAAGAAAAACAAATACAATAATTCCAATTTTAAGAGTACACACTCTACAACTTTAAAGTTTTTTGTTTGTGTGTCGGTATGTAATGCTTACGCCTACATCTATCTGTTGCTTGCTTCACTTTGTACGATGCGTTTGTTTAAAGACTATCTAGGCGTTATTAATCTAAGGGCCGAACTGACGTCAGTTCGGTCGGATGCGATTTTCTCCGTGTATGTGCTCGAATCCGTTCAGGCCGAACTGACGTCAGTTCTAACTGAAACGATCGGCCTCTCATCTGTGGAGGCCTTAAGAAACATAAATTGATGAAATTTGGTTTTGTTAAAGATTATGTAAGTATAGATTTTAATTTTTGGTATCATAAAATAAAAACAATGTGGACATATATTTTGACCCATTGCTTATTTAGGGCTCCGTAGAGCTACAAGAAACCCTTAAAATTTCGCTCTGTCCGTCCGTCTGTATGCTCTTCTAACTTCTGCAATAAGAAACATAAATTAATGTTTGGTTTTGTTAAAGATTATATTGTATTATAGGTTTTAATTTTTGGTATCATACAATAATAACAAATTAAATAAGAAATAGATACAAAAATAACCTAACGTAACCAAGAGCATGTCAGGACATGTCTAAGGAGGGTTCCGTAACTATAAACGCGTAATAGGTTTTTTTTTCAAATTACTTTAAAAGTTACTGTCCGATTTCGTTCAAAATAATTTTCCTAAAAAGTATTTAGCACGATCTATCAGCATGGAAAATTGCAAGTTTCCAAGTCTCATAGTTTATAAATGCCAGGGGGTAAACCAACTTACAAACCACTTTGGAGACCGATTTCTCGAAAATGGTTGACTTAGTAGAAAAGTCATGTATGAAACTTTGCCTTGATTTTAAAAGACCTATACGGACAGAGCGAAACTATAAGGTTTCCTTGAGTATTACTGATCCCTAATTAAGGGTTTTTTTATAAAATAGATCTTTTTAAATAAATTCGATATTTCATGTAAGTACATGACTTTTTTTCAAGTAGGTACCTAAACCATTTTCGAGTAATGAGTCTCCAAAGTGGTTTGTAAGTTGGTTGGTCGCTTCTGGCATTTCTGAACTATAGGAGGTAGAATCTTGTAATTTTCGTTGCTGATAAGTCAGGCTGAGTACTATTTAGGAAAATTATCGAACCAATAATGGACAATAACTTTTGAAGATATTGGAAAAAATAATAATCGCGCGTGTCCAGACACACGCTCATGGTTAGGTTTTTGTTTTATAACTCGAATATCTCGGCCTAAATTATGTAAAGAACTAGCGAAGCATAGTATATGGAACCGCATAATAGCAGGCACTGTGTTTGCCCCGTGGCGGTATGCCCGAGTGGTCTCCATTTTGATGATTCGGCACAAGGACGTTTAGCTATTATTTAAACGTCCTTGATTCGGCATTACACTGTAGGTACTACCTACCATCTGATTCTGGCATAACCTAGTGTTAAAATGTTTAATATTATTTCTTTACCATTTTATGCTATTTATTTATCGTATTTTACTTTTCTTTTGTTGTGATTTTATTGTAATGTATATAATAGGTCTTTACATATTGCCGTTCTGCAGTACTGGCCATTTCAAATCAAAATAATTTTTGTTTGGCTAAGAATTCTAATTTCAAATTAACTAATTTTATTTTAAAAACATGGAATTATTTTTCCAAAGGTAGTCATTTGTTTATTGATTAGTGTTACATTTTCATCGCATTTCAATCTTTTTCGTCATCATGGATACGTTAAAAATTCGAGTAATTATGGAATATGAGTACCGTCGTGGCAGCAACGCGGCACAAGCGGCACGCAATATCAACGACGTTTACGGAGCTAACACTACAAACCAACGCACCACCTGTTATTTGTTTGCTCGCTTCCGTTCTGGAAATTTCGATCTGAAAAATGAACCTCGCGGTCGTCCGAAGACTTTGGTCAACAATGACGAATTAAAGGCGATTGTGGAAGCAGATGATACACATTCTACGGCTGAATTAGCAGCAGCTTTCGACGTAAGCATCAAAACAATATTGGTCCCTTTGCGTCAAATCGGCAAGGTAAAAAAGCTTGACAAATGGGTGCCCCACGAACTCAATGATCGCCAGCGCGAAGTACGCGTCGAGACGTGTCTGGCACTGCTCAACAGACACACAAATAAAGGAATTTTGAACCGCATTGTTACCTGCGATGAAAAATGGATTCTGTTTGATAACCGCAAGCGCTCAGCAAGTTGGTTGGATCCTGGTTCAGCACCTAAAAAATGCCCTAAACGAAAACTTACCCCTAGAAAAGTGATGGTCACTGTTTGGTTGTCTAGCGCCGGTGTGATTCATCACAGCTTCTTACCAAACGGGGTGAGCATTACTGCAGATGTGTACTGTGAAGAACTGAACACAATGATGGAAAAGCTGGCACATCTCCAACCATCGTTGGTCAATCGCTCGTCTCCGCTGCACGACAACGCGCGACCTCATACTGCACAGCAGACGATCTCCAAGTTGCAAGAACTGGGGTTGGAAGCTCTCCGTCATCCGCCCTACTCACCAGACCTTGCGCCTACAGACTACTATTTTTCCATAATTTGCATAACTTCTTAGCGGGAAAAAATTCAATACCCGAGAGGCAGTACAAAATGCCTTTGCAGAATTTGTTGCCTCCCGTCCAGCTGATTTCTTTAAGAAGGGCATCAATAAACTGCCACTGCGTTGGCAAAGATGCATCGATTGCATGGGTGATTACTTCGATTAATACAAATAAAAAATACATAAAAAAATTCCTTTAAATTTTTTCATACAAAACGGCAATTTCATAGGTAAAGACCTAATAATAACTTGTAGTGTATGTCCTAATTTGTCAAATAAACTTTTTTTTTGTATATTTTGTTAAAAATGTTGTTTCGTTTCACTGTCTTCCGAACCGTTAAATGGGAATTAAAAAGAGTATCAATAATAATTGTTTGCTGTTATCAAAACTTTTTTGCTTTAAAATACGGTAGTTTTATTATGTACGACATACCTAATTTACGAGCAACTGTAGTGTAGGTTTCACTGTTTTTACAATTTTTCTTTTATTTCTACTTCCAAAACATACACAAATAAAAGTTTTCAGTAAACATAATCTAGCAAATGCACAGATAAAAACAGTGTTCTATTTACGCCTAGCTACACATATAAACATTAATCCTCTTTGTTTAATTGTCCTGACCTCGATCCAGCTGTATCCCATTTACGTTTTAGACTTTAAGGCTGGGACTATATTGTCCGGAATACGGTAGGCCGGGGAAATTTAGAGCATTGAAAACAGAACTTTTGAGTAATAAAATAGAGCTGAAATTCGAACACACGATTGGGCAACTGTCACATTAGACATTGCCATTTGACTCAATACTAGTGTGTTCGATTTTCAGCTCTATTGTAATATACCAGAGTTCGATTTTCAATGCACTGAATTTTCTTCGGCCTACCGTTTCCGTATCATGCAGTCGCAGCTTAAGTTAACTCTTAACAGATGACTGTTGTCCATTGTGTAAAGTATAACGTACTTCAGCACGAATGACCCAGCGGGGAGATACCACGACCTCACATAAAACTGACGTGAAATAACACTAGAATTGTGATTCGCCGAGTGTTTTTTTGGGGCTTTAAATATTAGCATCGCAATAGGGAATATAAATTGATCAGAAAATTTACTTAAAACATTATATTATGATACTAGGCTGAAAAATAAAAGAAAAGGCGATAAACTCGCCAATATCTGTTGAAAAACACCAGTCATTATTTGTTGTTATTGTTATAGCGGCAATAGAAATACATCATCTGTCAAAATTTCAACCGACTAGCTATAATGGTTCATGAGAGCCTGGTGACAGACGGACAGCGAAGTCTTGGTAGTTAATAGGCTTCCGTTCTTACCCTTTGGGTACGGAACCCTAAAATGAGCGAGATATGGGCGGTCAAAGTTTTCAATCTATATCTTTCTATCAAAACGAAACCTAGTATAAACTTTTATGCAAGTCCTGTAATATGACGTCACGTTACACATCGGATCTCTCTGTCTAATTGACTACTATTATAAACGTTTATATCTTTGTTATTTTTAATTATATCAAAAAACTGTTTGTACGTACTACACGGTTTAATATAAAGCCAAGCCTGTGGGTGTGATTATGTTGACGACGCCATATTGGCAATGAAATGTCTATATTGTGTCGATTGTTTTAACACGATTGCCCCTTAACTTGTGAAATAGTTCGTGTCTATTGGACTACGCAATAATCATAATATTGTTCTATATTTTTACGTAGAACATAAAAATAAGCTTCATTTTTACCCGACAACGGCGAAGCCAAAAGGTAACGATTTTGGCTGTCTATGTATGTAATGTATGTTTGTTATACCGTAGCCCCTAAATTACTCTTCCGGTTATAATGAATTAGGATTAAGGTGTCAAAAGATTCGTTAAAATGGTCCGGGTAACATTTGCTATATAATTTACGTAGAATCCTCAAGCCTAGCCCGTATTTTAATTATATCCTTTAGCATATAAGGATTTGGCTCTCTAAGCCATAGAATAGGTCACATCCATAAAAGCCATTTGTATTGGTGATTGAAAACCATGATCTTGTCATGACTCGAGAGCTATCCGCAGAACAACAAAAGTCGTTATCGAGTAATAAAATATTACATAACTTTTTATCTTGTTTATTACATTTTATATTTTATGATATCACAGTGTTTGAGTGTCAGTTACATCATGTATCTTTCACTGAAACTTCCACTGAACTGTGTAGCTAATATCTATGTCCATAATCCATATTTTAGTTCTTATTATCGACCTAACGTCTAAAGGACTAGAACTTGTAATTAGTAACAAGAACTTTTTTTTTTAACAATTTGATAGTTAATCTGAATAAAGTTCCTCGTAAAATATTTTCACTGTCGGTTTAGTACGGCGTGAGATTTTCCAATGGTTGTTAGATAAAAAGCCACATATACGCTTACAAACAAAAACATTTTATATAGGAAGAAGAATATACATGGAAGGAGCACTAAAATCGAAGCCGTAAGCAGCTCTCGGTCTTACGAAACGTCAATAGCAAAAACCAAAACAATAAAATGCGCTTCTTGTGTCTTCGCGTGAACTACATAACGAGTTAAATGCGGTCTTTATCAATATACAGACTGTTTATGCGTTAGATTTTAAGTTAATTTTCTTAAGGAACTTTGGTTCTCATATGGCATACTAGATGGCGCTGATTTGCCGCTAGATCACGCTATAGGTAAAGCGAACCTATTTGCATAAGATGTTTATGAGGGCCTTACTAATGTGAAGTATTTTTGGGTTGTAAACTAATCAAGAAATGGTTTGTGTGGTTTTATGAAACCACGGTAAAAGTGAAACTTAATAACAAAATAGCGTGGAGCTCTGGCACAAATGAGTACTAGTCTATACACTAGACGGTCAGCTGATGCGAACTATAGGCGCCGCCATATTGGCCTCGGCTGCTCTGACGAGCGCCTTTCACTTTATCCCTACTCCGCGGCCGACCATCACGCGACATGCAACACACAGACGAAAAAGTTTCACTTTAATAAGAGTAAAAGAAAAAGAAAATCTATGACGTTTCGGTTTTTTTATAAGGTTGTCCCGATGATCTTTTGGTATTCTTTTTTACGACGTAAGCCCACGTTCCGACGAGTGTTTTTATGTGGTCGCACCAGAAAAAACTGCACTAATGAATAGCTGATTATTATTTTTTTGTAGAGAGGGTTAGACTTTTAGGCCTTAGGCGTCATAAATTACACAATATAGGCGCCCAATCTGTAAGTATCCTATTAATATGTCTTCTTTTTTAGTATTAATTTTTAGTTTATTATTTTAATAATTGAAAGTTGACAGCTGTTTTAATAAAAAAAACTAATAATTTAAATGTGAACGTTTGTGATGATGGATGGATGGATGCTTGTTACTCTTTTTCGCAAAAACTACTAAACGGATATTGATGAAATTGTGTAGGGCAGCAGTTTAAGCTCTGGATTAACACATAGGCTACTTTTTATCCTAGTAGTAACCTCTTCCAAATTCCAAAGATCGATACGAGCTACGACTTGCGATATACTGGATGCTCGGTTAACAAAAATAGTTATTCAATGAGCGTTATCAGTGTTCAATTCTCGTTCCAAAAATATATTTAACTTGTGACCTTTTTTTTTTGACCAGATTATCCTATAAAATACTTAAATTCTATTATTCACCGCCGCGCGCGCCCGTACTATTAGTCAAGCGCGTGACGCGTCAAGTGTGATGGTGTCCATCAAGTGTGAGTTGTCAGGAAATATTAATCATGTTATTTTTCTGTAAATTACAAACAGTTTTAGTTATGCGTACTGCCATTATAAGTAATGTACCACAATATTACATCTTATGTAATATTAGGCCACAATATTACATAAGATGTAATATTGTGGCCTAATGTTGCGTTAAATATTTTATTCGGATAACCAAGACCCCTGTATAATAATAATCATAACTAATTAATATGTAAATAAGTTTGTTATATGATAATTACGATATGTGATTATGTATTTTCTATACTAACATTATAAAGGGGAAAGTTATGTTTGTTTGTTTGCGTTGAATAAGCTCCGAAACTACTGGGCCGATTTTGATGAATTTTAGCACATAATACAGATATAGATTACACCACGGGAAAGGACATTATGCTACTTTTTGTCGCGGCAAAACGTACGGTTTTTCTTTTTGCGCGCTCGAAGTCGCGAGCAAAATCTAGTATTTAATAATTGCATACTTATTGCTAATAATTTTAATAAGTAGATGCCAGTAAAGGCATATCATAACTATTATAAATAAATATTTACATCCGTCGTGCAAACAAATTACCATCACCTGTGGGCTGTGAACCCAATCTATTAGGCCTGAACGAATAAACATAATATGAATAATCATAATTTCCTACACTTTACTCGTATATAATATGTATACAGTCTACGCAAATTAATATAATAAAAACTACAGCTTCAGTTGCGCACGAGTCTTTATTAAAGATCGCAGTTACACTACAGCGGCGCCCGAAGCGTGTGCGTGCCAGCTGATCGTCCGCCATCTTTGAATTCTGTTTATATTTCGAATCTGTGTTGTGTCAAAGTAAAATATGTGTTGCAAATAAAGCATTGCCTAAACGGATAGTTAAAATAAAAAAAAAATTAAAGTGTTCCAAATTCGAAATTCCAAAATGTCTTCCTCGCCTGAAACTTCGACATCAGAGACTCCCTCTCCTTCCCCCGGACCGGAACCAGTGAACAAATTTAACTGGATGAAACACGCCAAAAATGCCAGGAACTCCAGGAATAACCCGTTCGTAAAAGCGCGGCCATCTTTAACCCGGGAGAGTTCTACGTCCGAATTGTATTCGCGGGAAAATTCGAGTGCCGACTTCTTTCAGACAAATTCGAGACTGAACCTTTTCGATACGTCACCAAAACCTGAAGCTACACCGGGATTCGTTAAGGTAACTTATATTCGAAACTGCTAAGATTTGAGGAAATTGGAATAAATACCTATAGATATTTATCAGTTACCTTATAGTAGACGTTGTACCTATGTCCCCCTCATAAAAAAAATATTTACACTACTAATACCCTAATCCATGTTGCTGTCTTTGTCTGATACGTTGGAAAAGCCACTTGACAGACACCGACGGCCACATGGATTCGCGTATGTGTAAATAGTTTTATTAACAAGGGAGTTAAAGTATTTTAGTTAGTGGTTACTGAGGCCGTATTATGATCTTTTAAAAAACCAGCTTGTTTCCAGCCAATTCAATATACGGCCCTAAAGTGCCTAGTTCTTTTTCGTATTACAACGACATTTCATTCTGACTGGATTCATCCTGGTTTCATCCTTGGTTTGGTTGCTGACTGGTATAAACGAGCATGAAGGTGATACGGAAACGTCAAATTCGTTATTACTGTCCGTTCCTTTATAAAATAGCCGTCGTTTTTGTATAAATCTATTTTTAAAAAAGTGATAATTTTCTACCAAATTTTCGACAAAATTTTTTACCGGTAAGGTAGGTAATACAATTTATTTCGCATTTGCAATTCGCAAATGAGCCTTTATCATCTGTTTATTTTGTAACAACGACGCTAGTCTGATTCATCAGTTAAATATTAAAATAAAAAAAAATAAAAATAAGCCTGTATATCTCAATTCAGACGTTGGGACCATGATAATGATGACGCATTCATTGAGGAAAACCGTACTTTATTAAAATAGTTTTTAGTTAAAAAAAATAAGACTGTAAGCGATAGGCATCTACTAGGAGTATACATAATAAATATTTCTGTTGAGATGTTTTCAAATTTAACTTATTTAGACACGATAGAATATGATAAAAACTCGTAGATATAATTACACCATAAGCTACTCAGAATTCAGAGATCAGTCTGTTGTTAGGTGATTACGTGTTATTATTACCATGCAGTAAAGTGTAAACTAATTACTGCAGATAAATATGACCAATTATGTGTGAAATCTTGCTAAAATGCAGGTTCACAGGTTTTATTTATCTAGAGTTGTTTCCAATATTTGTATTCCAAATACAAGTAATGAATGTTCGGGTTGTTTGGATAACTTGAGCACATATTTTGGGACACCTGTAGGCCAAGCACGAGCAATTTGTGAAAAAGTATTCTTTACGTAATTGAATGAGAACTGTACGAAAATGATGACAGTATTTCATTCAATAACGATACGACACTTTTTCGCAAAATGTTTGTGCTTCGGCTACGGTCATCTTACTCCCGTGACTATAGTTGCTGTAAAGTAAATATGATGATAAGAAACCGCGATAAAATCAGTTAAAATTAGTAATTGACTTAATTGATAATAAATATGAAACAAATAATACTTGTCAAATAGATATTATGTCACAAGTGCCTACAAGTTAGCAATTGCCTACGGGGCAGCAGGAGTCTACAGTGTAGCAAGTTCCTACGGCAGGGGCGTGCGCTCCTTGTAGGCAGAAATGCAGTGCTTTACTTGTCATTCACAGATATTTTAATGAAACGTTCGTACGTTTTAGATGACTTTAATTAATAGTAAATAAATTAATTAAAAAAATTTAATAACTTAAAAACGCCTAATATTTTATAAATAGCAACTCATCTCATGCCGTTGCGTTCTGCAGGACATATTATCGCATGTATGTGTAATTTT
Source organism: Phengaris arion (assembly GCA_963565745.1). Lineage (NCBI taxonomy): Eukaryota > Metazoa > Arthropoda > Insecta > Lepidoptera > Lycaenidae > Phengaris > Phengaris arion. Next base: position 4,965,073 of record OY751448.1, read on the forward strand.
CATACTTCGCAAACGCACACACCCATGAATATCGACATGATTATATAGCGGCAACTCCCGCGGCAGGCGATGGCTCTCGGTTATCCGATCGCTTCCGAAAACCGCCGAACTAGCTTGTCGGAAATTATTCGTTGCCTATAATCCGAGTAAAATAATAGACGGAAATCTAATAAATCACGTATGCACATTATGTATTTTTGTTTAGTAAGGTTTTATTTGTTTAAATAGGAGAAACGTTTTGTGTTTCGCGGGGGCCATATTGCATATTTCATGTGATAAGCATTGTTTACAATTTAATAGCTCCAGTTTATTTATAGTTTTCTTAAAAGATTTTTCATTTTAACATTTGAAAGTGTGTACATTTAACAGTTTATTTCTGAGTTTCTATAATAATTGTAGTGATATGCTTTTACTAGTGCGTTTTTTGATTTTTTTAAAATTTTATTTGATTGTGATAAGATAAGATATTTGAGGTGGCCGAAATCTTGCGTTTATTTACATCGGGATATAGTAATCTCAAGTAACCGGAACCTTGAATATGTGAAAATTGAAGCTGACTGACTGGTGAATAGTTATAATATTTTAAAATATGCTTATTATTTTACTTATTAGAATTTCTTCCGCCGCGACGATCGATCGCTATTTTGTCTGCGTTGCCGTAGAAGATGTACATGAATAGTAGTACATCTAAGACTTGCTCTGTTGGCATGGTTTCAACTTAGAGATCCGTCGATTGGCTGTAGGTATGCTAAAAATCTATAAACGAAAAAGTTTTTGTGACCAAGTACTTCGCCGCATACCCAGTGTCATAATCCTGTGCACGCCACTGTCCTACGGGGTAGCAGGAGTCTACAGTGTAGCAAGTTCCTACGGGGTAGCAGGAGTCTACGGTGTAGCAAGTGATTATGGGGTAGCAGGAGTCTACAGTGTAGCAAGTGTCTACGGGATAGCAGGAGTCTACAGTGTAGCAAGTTTCACGGGGTAGTAGGAGTTTACAGTGTACCAAGCTATCACGGTAGCAGGCGTCTATGGTGTAGCAAGTTATTACGGGGTAGCAGGAATCTACAGTGTAGCAGGAGTCTACAGTGTAGCAAGTTATCACAAGGTAGCAGTAGTCTACAGTGTAGCATGTGCCTACGGGGTAGCAGGAGTCTAGAGTGTAGCAAGTTATTACGGGTAGCAGGAGTCTACAGTGTAGCAAGTTATTACGGGTAGCAGGCGTCTACAGTGTAGCAAGTTATTACGGGGTAGCAGGAATCTACAGTGTAGCAGGAGTCTACATTGTAGCAAGTTATTACGGGTAGCAGGCGTCTACAGTTTAGCAAGTTATTACGGGGTAGCAGTAGTCTACAGTGTAGCATGTGTCTACGGGGTAGCAGGAGTCTACAGTGTAGCAAGTTATTACGGGTAGCAGGAGTCTACAGTCAACATTCACATTTATAATAGTAGTAGGATTTAAAAGTTGATGTAAAAACAATTCAAGGCTATAATAATCTTACTGCCATAACCGATTAACTGGAACGATATGTTGATACGTTCTACTGAAAAATTACTGGTAAGTAATTTAAAATTATTATGTAAGTAGCACACCTGTGCTACTTACATAATAATTGTGAAAAAGACCCAGTGTTGCCTTAACAATGTTATGGATGTCGTTTTTGTGTTTACGTCAAATAATGCATTTCAAAACGAAGTCCCTATAAAATGTTTTAGGGTTCCGTACTCCGTAGCAACAAACTAGTAATCCTTATAGTTTCGCTCTGTCCGTCTTTCCCTGCTAACTCCAGTAATTATTCATGCAATATTTCATAAATTACTTTTTATTAAATGCATACCATTTTTGAGTAATCGACCTCCAAAGTGGTTTACAAGTTGCTAAACCCGGGGGGGGGGGTTTAGCAACTTCTGCAAGCAACCCCCGAGCATAAAGTTAGAAACTTACAATTTTCCGTGCTGATGGATCATGCTAAATACTCTTTATAAAAATTATTGTGAGCGAAATCAGACAATAACTTTTGTAGTAATATGAAAAAAACCTATTGCGCGTTGATAGTTACGGGACACTCCTCAGACATGCCTGACATGGTCTTGGTTGGATTATATAAACTACAAACATAATATAAAGAAACTAAAGCCTATATTATGTTATTAGCTTGATTGGCTGTAACGCTTATTATAATATCTTCCATAGGAATAATATACCTTTAATATTAGGTCCATACATATGAAATAGGCATTTTGTCGTACTGGCCTCTTTGATCTCAAATATAATATCTTCTTTGGTTAGGAATTCCAATTTCAAATTTATGCCGCTACTTATTTTATTATTACTCGTGCATTTGTGTTTCGAAAACCGTAGTTCATTTGTTTTTTCCTCTTTTGGTTTTTTCTTTGCGTCACTCTGTTTACAAAATGGAAAACTTGAAATATCGTATTATTTTCGAGTACGAGTTCCACCGTGGCACCAGCGCTGCAGACATGGCTCGAAGGCATAATGATGTGTATGGCGGCGGTGTCGCAAAAGAAAACACGGTGCGTTTTTGGTTCCAACGTTTTCGTTTTGGAAATTTCGACCTGCAAAATTAGCCCCATGGACGGCCGGAGACCAAAGTATATAATGAAGAATTGAAGGCTTTTGTGGAAGCGGATTCATCGCAAACCACGTCCGAGTTAGCTGCTGGCTGCAGTGTTAGTGAAAAAACTGTTTTAATCCACTTGAAGAAAATTGGGAAGGTGAAAAAGCTTGATAGGTGAAAAGCTACCTCATGAATTGAGTGCAGCAAACCGACAAACGCGCGTCGACTGCTGCGTTACATTACTCAACCGGCACAATAATGATGACCTGTGATGAAAAGTGGATCCTGTACGATAATCGGAAACGCTCATCGCAATGGCTGAACCCTGGCGAACCAGCCAAACCCTGCCCCAAGCGAATATTGACTAAAAAAAAGTTACTTGTAAGCGTTCGGTGGACTAATGCCGATGTCGTTCACTACAGCATTCTTAAATCTGGCTAGACGATTACGGCAGATGTCTACTGCCAGCAACTGCAAATCATGATGGAAAAGCTAGCTGCTAAACAACCGAGGTTGGTCATTCACTCTAGGCCACTGCTGCTTCAGGACAACGCTAGACCACAGACTGCACAACAGACGGCTATCAAATTCGAGGAGCTTCAATTGGAATGTCTAAGACATCCACCGTACTGCCCGGACATTGCTCCAACAGATTTCCATTTTTTTTCGAAATTTGAATAACTTCTTGCAAGGGAAAAAATTCATCTCCGATGGGGCAGTCCAAAGCGCCTTCAAATATTTTATTGATTCCTGTCCGAATGGTTTTTTTAGTAAAGGAATCAATTAAGTACCTATGATGAAATGGCAAAAGTGCATAGATAGCAATGGTATATACTTTAATTAAATAGATATATTATGTTTAAAAAATCGGCTTTATCTTCCTCCTTTACAAATTTCATATGCCAATTTCATATGTAATGACCTATTTGCTGAAAATTCTGCGAAAATAAAGATGATTGATCTGGGCAATCCCATTGGTAAACTCGTTCAGTACATTTCAAATATAGGTCAAGAGCGTACTCTCAAATATTTATAATTTATTTTTGGAGATACTTACTTTTAAGTATATTTGAAATAATTAAATAATTGGTAACAGTAATTCTTACCTACCTAATTATGCGATGGTATTTTCGGAGCTATTTATACGGATACAGTATGATCCTTATCAAATTAAATATGTTATTCACTTTAAGCATTTTATACACAACATAGTTAGCCCCTTAAACCAAACAGTTTAAATTAATATCTTATATTTAGAAGATATCGTAAAATTTATATTCAAGAGCGAAAAATATCTATCAAGCGGTCTCCCACGTCGCGTCGAGGTGATAGGGTCGCATTTTTACCCATTGGGTACGAAACCCTAAAAAACATTTTCAATATTGTACACAGAAGCATATTGCAGTGAGTAGAGTTATTGCTGAAGAAGTTTTTTCTCCAAAAACACTATTCCACGCGGGCGAAGCCGCTGGCAAAAGCTAGTATTGTATAGTATTTGAACCGACTTTAAAAAAACGAGGCGGTTATTTATGAAGTTAATTGTCTGTATAAATATACCCACATTCTGATAAGTAATCCTTTATGCTGTTAATGTTTTTTACCCGACTGCGCCAGAAGGAGGGTTATGTTTTTCGAGAGTATGTATATATGTGTGTATAATTGTTTGGCACGCTCTGCGGCCTGGACGGCTCGATGGAGGTTAGCTTGAGAGACGTCTTTAGAATCGTATTTAATGTGAGAGTGACACTGGGTACATAAAACTATTCGACGCAGACGGGTTTTTTGTTTTTTTAATTTTAAACTGTGGTTGCGGTAACTGTTAACTGCAGAATAAGTTCCTACTTAGTTACTAGATAGGTTATATAGGTACCTGTTTAGATACCTGGTTATACACCTGGTTATATACCTGGTTAGATACCTGTTAAGCGCCTCGCGCCAGAAAAACTTATTTTGGCCGCAAATTGCAATAAAGTTCTTGATCTAGTTTCTTTTAAAATATTCACATTATCAATAAAGTGTTGCAACATATAGAATGTTTAGGCGCCAAATATTTTGAGAACTAAATAATAATAACTAGCATTAATTGACCGTGGCTTCGCCCGCGTGAAATTAGGTTTAAACTTTCATCCATTCATCCATCCATCCATCCATCCATTATTTTTTCAGTAGGTACTCAACTCATACGAAATATGCAAATATGTCCAAGAAATAAAAAGTTTCATACAAACTTTTATCACCTATTTAACCCCCTTGGGGGTTGAATTTTAAAAAGTCCTTCCTTAGTGGACGCCTACGTCATATGAGAACTACGTGTGCAAAATTTCAAATTTCTAGCCGCAAGGGTTTGGCCTGTGCGTTGATACATCAGTCAATTAGGTTTGACTTTTATATATATTACTAACTTTTGCCCGCGACTCTGCCCGCGTAAATACAGTATCCCAAAGAAACACTGTACTTTTTCGGGATAAAAAGTAACCTTTGTTTTAATCCAGAGCCTAAACTACTACCATACCAAATTTCATCGAAATCCTTACAGTAGATCGTCACAAACTTTCACATTTATAATATTAGTAGGATTATTATAGATGGATAATTAAAAATAGTAGCCGCGACCGCGTGGTAGCTGGCAAACGAACAACAGTAATAATAATTATAGTGATTTATGAAGCTATAATGTTTTAGTCGCTATAAAATAATATTAGTACTTACAAGCTAGAGGATAAATTTCAACAGTAAGTAATCCTATACTTTATACGAGCTAATCTTGTATGTATATAATCGGTTACTCGAAAACGGCTGCAAGTATTACCATGAAATTTAGTAAGCAGGGAGTTTTGGGAGAGAAAAATCGATCTAGCTAGCCAGCTGGGAAACATCGCATTTTTAAGCTTTATATGTTTTTTGTTTCGTTGCGCAACAATATATAACAATAATTTCGACTCTATTATGTCAGTCCGATTGGCAGTTTGGTATGCGTATGTATAATGGTTTCGAATCCCGGTCAGATAAATATTATTGTTTTTTTTTTGTATATTACAGAACTCCGAGCAAAGCTCGGTTACCTAGGTACAATTTTCAATGTTAACAATAATCGCAAATTTGCTGTATAATGACGTATGTTGTAACTTCTACGTAGTTTGTACATCCTTACTACCATCACTTCCTTACTAGTAATATAAACGAGCAAGGTTGTATGTATGGATCTATGGATGTTTGTTACTCTTACACGCAATAATTACTGAACGGATAGTTATCAAAATCAAAGTTGCTGTATTTGAAAGAGTCATAATCAAGCTATTTAATAAGCTAAAATAACACAATAATTCGCGATACTAAGTTCCATAGGCGCTTGGGCATTTTCCTTTCGTATGGTATTATCATAGAAAAGAAAATATTATATATTCTCACGCACAGATAAACAGCTTTCATAAAACGTCCCCTTAAATTTTCCAAACAATCATGGTCTCACCGTAATTACAAGCTAACTATGTAGCTGTTTATCTGTTTTCCTCTTTCTTTAATCTCTGGTTACTACCACTAAACTAAACTACTGTTTAGGCTCAGGATTAACACATAGACTACCTACTTTTTCACAGCAAAATTTACGGTTCTCACGGAATAAACCCCCCCACCCCCCAGATAAGCACTGGCCGACCATAGCGGATCGCGATTTATAGAGGAAAAGATTGGAGGCCTTTGCCCAACAGTGGGACACAACAGGCTAGCATAAAAAAAACCAAGGTAAACGTTTATACGCAGGTCATACTTAAAACCTATTTGACTGGCTGAGCAGTAGAAGTCAGCACCTATAATAGATCTATACAATGCGACTATAAAATAAAATATGATTGACCATTCAAACCTTAGCTATCAGACACAGAATAGGAAAAACAGTATGCTAGTTTTTGTTACTTTTTTTACTAACACCGCAATGGGTTATGTAAATAATTAAGTTAACGTTTGCTGGATTGAAGAATTATTTAATTATTTAAATTTGAAAAATTGCTAGTAACAATGACTATAATAAATTGCCTTTTAATTTTTATGCATAGTCTATACTGTTTTTTAAAAGTCCGTCATTTTTATACTAGTCAAACCTGTTTACATAGTGCCATCAAATTTGTTACATATCCTCAGGAGTTTAAGAATTTAAAAGTAAAAGAAAATTGATTGTTCTAGTCACATCAACCATTTTGAACCATTTGAATTATTTCGCGCTTATTTTACGCTTTAATTTTTTGCTGGTTTGGTTATATACTTCCTACTTACAAACCTATTAAAATGTTAATTTCTAGACAATCATGAGAGAGCAATATAAAATATTATATGAATAAATATTATATTGTAGGCAATTTTTCTCCGTGCGAGTTTTTCACGCCTATTTTACTGTCTGAGCTAAAAGTGCTTGAACTAGCAAACTAGACGGTGGTAATGTGATTTTGATTTTTGATGACACCTTTTTACGTCGTTTTCCTCTTAACCTACTGATATATTCGATGCTGTGGTTCATAGTTATGGTAGTGATCCGTTCCATATTAATATTATCATTGGTTCACAATGGGATAAGTGGTATTCTGTGATCGAACCCATCCGCAGCCAGCCGTTCGCTAAAATCCATGATGGTCTTCGTGAGTATTTTATTACTGTAAAAAAATCATTTATTCATTCATACCTACGGCTAGATAACAATGTTGATTATTCGGGATGGTTATACATAGGGGTGGGTTATAAATATCATAGAATACTCTGACCAAATAAAAAAGTGGCGAAGTCAGATCTTTTTACAAACAAAAACTGAGTCCGGTTTTTAAGTATGTAGAGCGTGTGTAGCTACGTGTTGTCTCTTAGCACAGAGTAGAAAATATATACATTATACTTACGTACAGAAAAACAGCTTTCATAGAACGAGCCAAATTTCACAATTTTTCTACACAATAATAATAATAATAGTATCTATGGCTTCAAACCACGTCAATCTGGCCCCGTGCTAAGTATCCGAAGAACTTGTGTTACAGGTACCAGACAATGGAAATACATAATATGTTTAATACTTTTTATACTATACTTATATTTAAGTTTTTATTATAATACACATCCATGACCCAGGAACACAGAAAACTTTTGTCCCCCGGCGGGATTCGAACCCGCTCTTCCGGCTTGAGCGCCAACGCGCTAACCACTGAGCCACAGAGGTCGTCATCAATTCGTCATCGTCGGTAGTGCAATCTAATCGAAAACGAACTATGTAGCTGTTTATCTGTTCCTCTTTCTTTAGATAGGAAAAAATAAAAAAGCTGTCGATATTCGTCCATAATTCATATAACTTTTATTAAGTTTGAACTTTATAATTTATTTACCTCTTGTGTAATGTAATTATTGTGCAGTGGATGGCAGCAGTGTAGTAGTTTAACAACTAAATTAAGAAGTGTTGACCTCTTTACATTATTTTTTTTTGTAGGAAAAGAAGGCCTTCAGCCAGAAAAAAATAGAAAGAGCGTTCTTAATTCATAAGTATAATTGCAAATTTTAAAATTTCAATACTTACTTATTTAAGAATAATTATATTAACTCCTCCGCTTTTTTCCTTATTATTATATACCTATTCAAATTATTTACACGATTTAGGATATTTTCAACTATAAAATTTAATAATCGAGAATTCAATGATGGTTAAAAATGTATAAGTAAATCATTTTTTAACATATTTGATTGACAAATAAATTTCAATAATCCTCATAGGTACAACCCTGGCGCATTCGTGCTGTTAGGAATTCTTATTATTATTAGAATTATTCTCCTTTCGGATTAGGCTTTTTAAAAAGGAATATTTCCACAACCACTTTTATTAAAAGAAAATAATAATATTTGAAGGGACCCTTGGGCAGAACCGTCACGATCGAGGACTGAAGACCAACTGAGTCTCACAGCTAGAGTCTAGACCAGACTAAACACGGGGTGTGCTGATTCGACGTTACGTCAGCAGCAACCCTTACAGGGACGGGACATAACACCTCCCCCCTAAGATGTAACTTCGGGGAAACATCGAAGTTATAGCTGAAATTCTGAAATCTACTTCGAATATTATTAATGTTTTCAATTTCTATATTATCCTTCAACATTCTGTTCAGTGTCTTTAATTTCTATTATGTCACACTGTTTATTTTTAGATACTTTAGAATTAGAGTCAACTTTTACTAGATTCAATTTTAAGTTTCTGCCGCCGGGTTTCACACAGTTATAAAATCTAAATATGGAATAAAGAAATATTACTATCACTATAAGTATAACTACTACGTAGTAATGTATCCCGTATTCAACTATATCAGGCTTTTCTAGAATATTTTCTGAGTCCTCAAGGTTTTTAAGAAAAATTTGTTGATTAAATTTAATATTATCTAAGTCAACATTTAGTAGTTTTATAGGGGTCACATTCCTCGCGCTTAAATTTAATTTCTTAAAATTACAACAGCTGTCATTAATAAGATTAAAATCAGGTAATCCAAATTCTATGGTAACGTTGACAAAATCGTGTTGACTTATGAGAGTATTGCTTTTATGATAACCAATACAATTACTAGGAAGTGACATAATACCAGTACCTAAAATCTTAATTTTGGATGCTTCGCTATTTCTACAATCTATAGAGACTTTACCGGGTACTGACTGTACAAAAATCCATTTATTGTTTTTAAGTGGTTTCCAAATATCTAACTCTCCAAAAATTAATTTAGTTTCACAATTTTCCGGGACTTTATCAATTACATTAGTCATAAACTCGTTTCACATATGGACTTAGTTTCTGTTACATAAATTATTGAAATTTCACATATGTAGTTTTCGTTTAAAATATTTTTGCAACTATTTACATCTTCCAAGATACAATACTGCGATTTGTCTTTGGTCATTGCTATGTATTTTGAATTAGGTATTATTGAACTGAAAGAGTTGGGTTTGCTAGAGTCATGTGGTGTCGGTAATTGGAGAACAAAAAATATCTCATTATCTTCATAATAACTATCAATATTAGAAATACTTAACATATAACTCATTGAGGCTATGTCGAGGCTAACACAGAACTCATTGAGGCTATGTCGAGTAATGAAGGAGACATTCACATGTTTCCTCCGCGGTTGTAGTTCTAATAGGATACGCTGAAGAGATTTTCGTTAGATCATCTTGAACTGTTAATATATATTTTAATTTACCGGGATCAGATTCTGAAAGTGACCCGACAATGTCAAGAGCTACACGTTGACAAGGTTCTGTTGAAGTACTAGTTATTTGCATGGGAGCGCGATTTATTTGTCGGAGTGCTTTATTTTCTTGGCAGGTTTTACATTGTTTAACATATGTTTATATGTCACTACGCATCCCTTTCCAATAATAAATTTCTTTTATCCTATTATACATACGAGCAGAACCTAAATGGCCAGCAATCGAGACATCATGATCATCATGTAATATTTTCTTTATTTCAGTCGGGACTGGGAAAATAATTTTATTATGGTATATTTTAATTTAAATCTGCATGTTATGGAAAAGGTAAGTTAAAATATTAAATATTATAAATGAATGTTTTTCAAAAGGATTTTTCATATCTGATTCATACCTATTTCGTTGCTATTTCCGAAAATAATAATTCATTACGAATCCTCTTTAGTTACATATATATCTGGATAGGATGCTTCATCAAAATAATGAATTTTATAAAATAACAAATAGCATATTTTATTATTACTTTCTATTTTATAAAAACCAAAAAGCTCTCTTTCAGAATTTAATATTATTTGATTTATTTCAGGATCAATCTAGATTTCTTCAAGATTAAGGTAGGATTCATCAAGGTCAATAGATGTTGGTACAAGAATTACTATAGCCGGACATTTTAATAAACTTTCGTTATATTCTTCGATTACAGTATTAAATGTTTTACTTTTATCCGACATGGATTTTAAGAAGGTAGGATAATCGTCTACAGGAGCAGTTGGATTTGTGGAAGTGGAAGCGCTAGTGGAAGGAGTTGACTCGGATGGTACTTCAAAATCTCGTTCAGCGATATGCTGATCGCTAGGCTCATTAGCCACGGCATCTTCGAGACCGGGTGGATCAAATGGATCAGGAGGAGTATTCAAAAGTTCCGATGGAGATTCAGTATTCTCTACAGGGATTGGATCGGGCAAGAGGTCCAAGAGGGAGGTCTCTCTCGGGATCAAAAGATGGCGGTGTCGCTAACAAATCTAAAAGATCTCTGTCTGGTGAGTACGGTTGTCCCTCATGAGGCTCTAGTGCTGAAGGAGATGGGTCTTCGGCTTGGATTGGGTTCATGGGGTACCGGGAAAGAGCGTCATCATTTGTATTTATTTTACCTTTTTTATATTGAATATCATAATCAAATTCTTCGAGTTTTAGTCTCCAGCGAATTAACCTAGAGCCCGGATCTTTACAGCTGAACAGCCAATTCAGCGGTTTATGGTCTGTAATTATTGTAAAACGGCGACCAAAGAGGTAAGGGCGGAAAACCTTTGTTCCGAAAACTATCGCGAGACATTCCTTTTCAGTTACTGAATAATTGGTTTCGGCTTTATTTAAAGTTCTGGAGGAATAAGCTATGGGACGATCTTGACCAATAGGACCATGGGACAAAATTGCAGAAATGGCGTAATTGGATACATCACAAGTTAACAGGAAAGGTTTGCTAAAATCAGGATAAGCTAATACCGGAGCACTAATAAGATTTTCTTTAAGAGATTCAAAAGCAAGTTGCTGTTCCTCTTTCCAGGCAAACGGAACATCTTTTTTCAACAAACTTAGCTACAGCCTCTGTTTTTTCTGGGTTTGGCCTTACGCCATCTTTGCCTATTATGTGCCCTAAATAAACTACCTCTTTACGAAGGAACTTACATTTTTCCGGTTGTAATTTAAGATTTCTATTATTTGATATTATTTGATAGACTTTCGAAGTCTATCAAATACGGCTTTAAGGTTATCTATGCGTGTGTCGAGATCAAAGGAATAGATTACAATATCGTCCAAATAAACAAAACATCGCCTTAAACCTAATGAATACTAAAAACTAATGAATACATTCATGAATACAAGTAAGTTCATTAGTTTTTGAAATGTACTAGGTGCGTTTCTGAGGCTAAATGGCATCCGATTAAATTGAAAGTGACCTTGAGGGACTGAAAATGCAGTTTTGGGTGCATCGTCGGCTGAAATACGAATTTGGTGGAATCTAGAAGCAAGATCTAGTGTTGTAAAGTATTTACTTTTACATAACTGGTCTAGGATTTCAGAAATTTGAGGTATTGGGTAAGTTTCGCCTACACTTATGTCATTAAGCTTCCTATAATCTATCATTGTACGCCATTTGCGTTGTCCGTTTGAGTAAATTTTTTTGGGAACTACCCATATGGGTGAGCTCCAAGCGAAGGATGACGCCTCTATTATGTTATGATCAATCATTTGATTTATTTGTTTTTCAACTTCTTGCTTGTGACGTTCGGGAAACCTATATGACTTGGTATGTATTGGAATTTCGTTATTTGTTTTGATTGTATGTTCGATTGCATACGTATGTGCGAGCTGATCACTGGGCATATAAAAGATATCCGGATATTGACTACAAAGATCGACAAGAGCATTGAGTTCTTCTTTATTTAAATGATCTGTCCAAAGTTCTTTTATTACTGCTTCGGATCTTTCTGAGGTAAATAAACTACACGTATTTACCGGATGTAGAGGTAAATTTAAAGGCTAATCATGGAGTTCTAGATCTCCTTTAAAATGTGCATAATTTTCAGAGGTATTGGCAATAGTTAAATTAACGCGATTATTATTTTTGATTTTAACGATGCAATTAGATATAAGTAAATCTTCCGAAAGATGTTTATCAACTATAACACCTTCTTTTAAATTTATTTCTGTATTGAACATTGAATTACAGCTTCACTTCCGAGGTGGAACAATAAAGAAAAAAAATTCGATGAAAAGCAATTTAATTTCGGATTTTTCTATTTTTAATATATCAATCGTGTAATCTATTTTGCAGCCAAATTTTGTTAAGAAATCTGTGCCTATAGTACCATCGTAAGGTAAGCTAATCTCTTTTATTACATGAAATTTAAATACTAACGGATTTTTGTCATTTAATATAAATAAAAAAATAGCCTAAGTTGTAAGTGACCTTCTGTAGAAGTCGGTTCATCGCCTGGATATGTTTCACAGGTTCTTTAATTAATTTTTGAATATTTAATATACAAGTTTCTTTTATTAAACAGATCGACGAGCCCGAGTCGACTAACAAGGATAAAGGAATATCTGAAACTGAAGTTTCTATTAATATGTGAGGTAAGCGTCGCTTAGTTGTATCGATATTAATTTCATAAATTTATTTTTCTTCAGGTTCAACTACGAGGGACATTTCGGTTTGGGGCTGGTTACCCTGCTGCGTGACTCTGAAGGATGCATCTCCGTTTTGGGGCTGATTACCCTGTTGTATGATGCTGAGAGAATTATTAGCGTTTCCATTTTGGGGCTGGTTACCCTGTCGTATAACGCGAGAGAAAGTTTTTGTTTCGATTTCAGACTTAGCCCCGCACGACACGAGAGCGAGATCCGATTGGGGTGAGTCATCAACGTGTTGATCATCATGTTCATTCATAACCAAATGCATTCGATTTGGTTGTTGCCGGAATTTATTATTAAATCGGCTGTTATTGCATTCCCTTTTCGCGCAATCTTTAATATCATGGCCCGTAGTTTTACAATAGCGACAAAATACGAATTGGGTTCTGTCTGAATAATTATTCTTATTGTTGTTATTAAGGTTACTATTTGGAGAATTAAATCTCGGCTGATAAGAAGACTGATTACGTGACGTGCTTGGCTGTCCATATGATCGTGAGAAAAACGACCTGAGTTTCAAGTTATTTTGATTATTATTATTTAACTTTTAATTTCGCGGATTTCTGCAACACACAATGTTTGAGATACCGTGATGTAAACCAATAACAAAATGATGAAGCGCTAAATCCTCCATAGCCGCTGAACGACCACTGATTTCTCTTAGTGTGCAATTGGACAGGGTTACCTCAGTCAGAAACTGTGAAAGATAGGTTTCTACGCGTAAAGAATATTGTGTAACGTTTTCATTAGGACCCTGTTTACTTTCTTGCAAGTCCATAAGTATGTGAGCATAATGCTTACGTTCACAAAATTGGTTTCGCAGGAATTCTTTTAATTGGTCCCACTTTTTGAATTCTTTGATAGCGCAAGCTATTTCGGCTTTCCCTTGCAACTGGCTAAAGATATAACGAAATAGAATTGGCTTTTGTACCTCAGTGGCCACGTCATAGGCGTTATTATTTATAATAAATGAATTTACGCACTCCCGGGAACCATCAAATGGTTTGATAAATTTAAATAGTGTATTTAAATCCAGTTCGACCATCATGGCACTCGTACCCGAAGCGGTTCCCTTTCGGGTCGTTGCTTTGGGAGAAACAGGAGGGTTTTTGGCAGTGTCTGATGGACTAGCTTCTGATTCGGACATAGGAATGTTAAGATTTAATAGTTCACTTTTCGACATATTGAAAAATATTTTTAATTAGAATGATAACAAATTAAATTACAAATATGGATTATCATAGTGGAGTACCGAACCCTAAATCTAGGTAACCTTAGAAGGCTACTAAATGTAAACAGTGACCAAAGACTCACAGTGATATCAGCGCGTGGGCGGCGAAGATAAGCTGCACGGCGCACTCGATGCATGCCCGCGCCCGGCCGGATAGGATGACTCTTTCACACGTTTATAACTTTTAGCATTTTAACACTATGCACTTGGGATTTTCACTTTTCACTTTGGCTTTTGCTTTTAATGACTTTATGGATATTGGAAATGAGTTGGTTTCCTCCACTGCACACAATGCACTTTCACTTAAGATTTTTTTTTTCGTAACGAGTTTTTAGTTTTTCACTTTCTTAGGATAACTTTCCGGGATTAAACGACACTGGGGATATCTGATCCCACCGCTGCCACCAAAAATGTTAGGGGTCCCTTATGATTAGGCTTTTTTAGAAAAAGGGATATTTCCACAACCACATTTATTGAAAGAAAATACAATAATATTTGAAGGGACCCTTGGGCAGAACCGTCACGACCGAGGACTTGAAGACCAACTGAGTCTCACAGCTAGAGTCTAGATCAGACTAAACACGGGATGTGCTGATTCGACGTTACGTCTGCAACAACCCTTACAGGGACGGGACATAACAGTGCGTTGGCGCGCGTGACTCACTGTTACATGAGACGCACGGCCGGCAACACAACCTCGACACTTTGTGCGCGCACTTTTGGTACATTTTTTCTTGCTGTAAAAAACATAATATTATTAAGATTTTGTAAGCTAAAATAGCGTAGGTATTTTCGCTTTTGTATGGGAGTGATGAATCTGTTACGTAGTAACTATTTATTAATCTGTGGTATGGTGTATGGCAAACTGGACGATAGGTAGTAAGCCTGGCTACTGGATATTTAGTTTCAGTTTTAAGTTTTTATGTCCAATTTTTTAACACCTATCCGATCTGTTGATTTAATTAAATTATTATCGTAAGTGCATTAATGTATTTATTTATTAGGTACTACGAGGGCGGGTCAATAAGTCCGTGACTTTTGCAATAAAACACAGATTTTTTGATAAATAAATCATTTTATTTTTCAACGTAGTCCCCCTTGAGCTCTATACACTTTGTCCAACGCTTCTCCAATTTTTTTATCCCTTCCAAAAAATATGATTTGTCGAGGTCCTCAAAATAGGCCTTTGTTTGCGAGATGACTTCATCATTGGAGTCAAATCTTTTTCCACCGAGCCATTTTTTCAGGTTTGGGAACAAGAAGTAGTCACTCGGAGCCAAATCTGGAGAATAGGGTGGATGTGGGAGCAATTCATAGCCCAATTCATGGATTTTTGCCATGGCAACTGCACATGTGTGCACCCTTGCATTGTCTTAGTGAAAAAGAACTTTTTTCTTGGCCAAATGAGGTCGGTTTTTTTTCAAATCCTCATTGAAGCGGTCCAATAAGTTGGCATAATATTCCCCATTAATTGTTCTTCCCTTTTGAAGATAGTCAATGTGGATTATCCCACGTGCATCCCAAAAAACAGTCGCCATAACTTTATTGTCTGACAAACCCACCTTGGCCTTCTTTGGCGCCGATTCACCCTTAGAAACACACTGTTTTGACTGTTGTTTGGTCTCTGGTGTATTGTGATGGATCCATGTTTCGTCCACGGTTAAAAAACTCCTCCATATTGTGATTAAACAACGCCAAACCTTCCTGTGAAGTTGTTACACGATTGCGTTTGTGGTCGACTGTGAGCAAACGCGGCACCCATCTTGCGGAAAGCTTTCTCATGCCCAAGTGATCATTCAAAATTGAAACCACTGAGCCATGCGAGATGCCTATGGCTTCCACAATCTCTTGCACTTTCAATCTTCGGTCGGCCAACACCATATCGTGAATTTTTTCGATTGTTTCGGGTGTAGAGACCTCAACTGGGCGTCCAGGACGTTCGGCATCTTCAGTGCTTGTAAGGCCACAACGAAATTCAGTAAACCACTTTTTTACCATTGAAATCGATGGTGCAGCGTCCCCATAGTATTTATCAAGCTTAGCCTTGGTCTCGGTAATGGTTTTTTTTCGCAAAAAATAATGCTTAATAAGCACACGAAATTCACTTTTTTCCATTGTTTCCTTAAGTTACTGGATAGTCTGATAAAGATAGCTGTAAAACACAAACTAACTGACGCAGCAAGTTCAAATTTTGATAGGAGTCAACTGACAGATGCCTGTTGACAGGAGTAGTGTTGCTTTTTCAGTAAGGAGGTTAGAAATTCAAAAAGTCACGGACTTATTGACCCGCCTTAGTAGCTTTTCTTAGGCTCCGCCTGCATAAATACAGTATCCCACAGGAACACTGTATTTTTTCGGGATAAATAGTAGCCCATAAATCAACGGATTTTTATAAAAATACGTTGATTAGTTTTTGCGCGAAAAGGTAACAAACATCCATCCATCCTCACAAACTTTCACTTTTATAATATTAATAGGACAAAAATCAAATTATTCCTGGAATCTATGTTCAGTAAACCCAATATGTGCCTTACAACCTTTCGCTCTAATGGGAAGATAGGGGCAAAGCGAATACTCCCCACTACTCCTACATTTTTAGCATTTCAATCAACGCGCCACCACTGTTGCATTTGGCCATCTTGGTTTAGTACGCAGCAAGCATTAGAGCGAGAGGCCGCGTCGCGTCCCGTCCGCGGAGTGGAGGTTTGTGTTTTCGTAAATAAAAGATTGATTTTACGCGGTAAGTAAATTTATCAATTCTCCAGAATTACTAGTTCTTCATTTTTAGGAATGTATTTATTCGGTAGCGGATCAAAATAGGTTTTTACAGTATAATTAACAGAAAGTCAGAATTATTAGTTTTTGTATAAAATGTGTTAACCTCAAAACTTGCCTAGTCGGGCAAAGTGAATAGGGCAAAGTGGATATGGTATCCACTTTGCCCGCCATTTCTTATTAGTGACTTATTATCTCAGAATGTATTTTATATGTTTCAGATGGTGAATAAATATATTAAAAAAACTAAGCAAAGTACGTGGGATGAAAATATAATGCAAACAGCTATTAATTTGTGCAAAGCTGGAGAATCAATAAAAAGCACAGCTAAAAAGTATGGTTTGGCTTATGCAACCTTGTACAGGCATGTAAAAACCGGCATATCAGCTCCAAAACTTGGTCGATACCGTCCTGTTTTCACTGAAGACCAGGAAATAGAGTTGGTGACATATCTCAGGAATATGGATTCTGTATTTTTTGGCTTGACTCGAGATGAATTTAAAAATTTAGCGTTCACCTACGCCAAGGAAAATAATTTAAAGTATCCAAAGAGCTGGGACAAATTTCAAAAGGCGGGATTTTATGTTTTTTTTGCGGTGAAATATATATTGAACAAGACGGTAAGCCAATTGAAAATTGGATTCAATGTGACATTTGTCAGCAATGGTGTCACGAAGATTGTTCTGCTTTTGATGGTACTCAAGGGTATACCTGTGACAATTGCCAATCTTAATTTTCTAATTTTATGGTCAAGTTATTTTTTTTCTTAGTTTATTAAAGTTATTCCTATATTTTCAGAGATTAAATATTGGTATTCACTTTGCCCAAGTACTGTATCCGCTTTACCCTGGGTACCGGGCAAAGCGGATAATTTCTCCCTTTTTTTATTTTTACTTGCAGTTGATTAATGGTAACTGATGTTTGTATTTGTAAGAGTAATAAATAAAGACTAATTTGTGATACTTATATTGTTTTTGTATCGTATACCTTTTCTGCTATAACCTTAAATACCTTAACGTATCCACTTTGCCCGGCCTTCCCCTACGTAGTTCCCACCATTTGTTTTGATAAGACTAAATAAAGAGTTGTACTGTCGTCACTGAGCCATCTGGAATACATAAACTCTAGACATCACTCGTTCGCAGTGTTATGTATGGTATACAGTATTAAACTGTACAGTGTGTCTCGTCGCGAGGCTAAGAGATTTCAACAGCTGTTTTGTTTCTGTCGCTGGATATAAGGTAATCAGTGTCAAAACTTCCAAATAAGGTATCCGCACTTATTAGAAGACTAGCTTTTTTCGCGGCTTCGCCCGCGTAAATATAGTATCTCATGCGAATACTGTACTTTTTCTGGGTAAAAAGTAGCCTATGTTTTAAACCAGAGCCTTAACTACTACCATATCAAACATCCATCTACCCATCCATGCATCCTCACAAACTTTCACATTTATAATAATTTGTGAGTCAAGCCGACCCGAAACATCAAATATTAAATTGCTTGTAGCTCGGGGGATGAGAGTTGCGACCCACAAAATGGTGCTTTGACAATGAATTAAACTCTTTGCCTCGAAAGGACACACACTGTACATGCACCATTTAATATACTTACTACTGAGTACTGTATAATGTATATAGACAAGAATTTTGCTGTTGCTATTTCATCTACAGATAAACGCAACAGTGTTGTTTTTATAGCAACAACAGTAAAAATAAAACAACGAAGGTTGAAATAGACATGACTACTTAGGTAGATCGTAGATAGACTTTCATGTTTTTCCGTGCAACGACTTCATCAGGGAAGGCAAAATATATTTCTATCCCTAAAAACTACTTTGCTGTCGGTTTTGTTTACACTGCAGTTAAACTATTGCACGTTATATCTACAGCAAATAAGCTAACCAATGACGTATATTCCGATTATACATAGCATGATTTAACTTTTACTCTCGCTTGCCATTTGCCAAAGAGCCGTCTTTAGCGCTGATTGCCGAGACTGTATAGTTTAAACTAGGAACAAACTATAACATATCCACATTTAGAGGGGCACAGCCCCTGGTCATGTTTCCCCGCCCAAGGCCCCCTTCTAGGGCCTGGCGTGAGAAGACGTTCAACTATTGGAAGCGTCCGTAAGTCGCGGCTGGCAAATGGCGGTGTGACGGACGTACTGTGCAAACCATCGTTCGTAAGTCGCGGACGCGGAACGTGACCTAGAGAATAGAATCTGGCTGGCCGGATATTTTTAAGTCCGCGGACGTTTCGAGTGTCAGAAGCGTACTTACCTTATTTTTGGAATGTTAGGAAACACACTGAGGAGAGATGTTAGCGGCCGCGTCCGTCTGCCGCGACTTATGGACGCGTCCTATAATTAGTTCCCAGCCTCATATCGCCATAAATCTCAAGGTCAAGTTCTATTATCGTCTATACGGCTCTATATAACATACAACCGTTTGCTTTATGAGCTTAACAATTAAGAAGTCACCCGTCTGTCTGTCTATACGTCTGTCTGTCACCAGGCTATATCTTGTGAACCGAGAAACTATCTAGCTAGACGGTTAAAATATTCACAGATGCCCGCTTATTAATAAAACACCACGGAAACGTTAATCCATGTTGCTGTCTTGTCTGTCAAGTGGATTTTCCATATCAGATAAAGGCAGCAACACGGATTAGCGTATCCGTGGTGTAAATAATAATTTTATTAATAAGGGGCATGATGTATTTCTGTTGCCGCTATAACAACAAATGCTAAAAAACAGACCTTATTAATAAAACGCCACGGATACGGGAATCCATGTTGCTGTCTTGTTTGTCAAGTGGATTTTCCATATCAGACAAAAACAGCAATACGGATTAGTGTATCCATGGTGTAAATAATATTTTATTAACACGGGGCATGATGTATTTCTGTTGCCGCTATAACAACAAATGCTAAAAAACAGAATCAAATATATAGGGGTGCTCCCATACCTTTTTTGCTCACTAGTTGGCACTTGGCCGGTTTTTTTTTAATTTTGTCCCGCGTTTTCCATAGGGCGTGTCGTTCATCGGCTGGCACTCCCGCACAACCCTGGAGCGGGTGTTGCTGGTGACGAGCGCGCTGCTGCTGCTGGCGGTGCTGCTGACAGTTGCGGTGCTGCTGACTTTCCGCGGCCCCGCCTACATCCCCGTCCCACCTTGCTACCAGCCCGAGCCCAGAGGTAGGAGCTTCGCCTGACCTTGTATCTGTAAGGCTGGGGCTATATGATGCGGAATCCGGAAGGCCGGGGAAAATTCAAAGCAGTAAAATTAGAACTCTGCGCTAATATAATAGAGCTGAAAATCGAACACACAAGTGACGAGTCAAATGTCAATGGCATATATTGACATTGACATTTGACTCATCAGACTGGACACTTCGATTTTCAATTCTACTGTATTAGTGCAGAGTTCTATTTTCAGTGCCCTAAATTTACCCGGGCCTGCCGGATTCCGGATCATTATTCCCAGTCTAAAAGTACGGTTTTCTTTGTTCCCCTAAACGTCCGGTTAAATTAGCACGATGGACTTTTCGGCTCCACGCAGCAAAGATGCCACAGCAGTTGTATGTAACAGTACAGGAAGATGAAAATTATATTAAAGTAATTATATTATAGATTATTACCTAGCGTATGTGGCGAATTGGTGAACAAAACTAGTGATAAAACTATTCCTATTCCTTTCTGTCTATGAATTTAAAATTTTCGCCAGCACATTCTCTTAATTTGGCGAAGTATCCCGCATCGATTTAATATAAGCTTAAATTAGGCCAGATGTGGGTTATGACCTGGCTACTTTTAATAAGAGTAGACCAAATAATACGTTAGCTCTAGATTTTCTATAAGCCCTATTGGAAATTTCTCGTTCACAAAAGATCAACATCACGACCGCTTAATTTCTCTCTCTCTTCAATCTGAAAAAGATTAGGCTATAGTCTACCACGCTAGCCTTCGGTTTAACAAACATCACAGGTTTGAAGAATTGAAGTCTTATATTTATTATAAGAATTGAAGATACGCTCGTTTCCTTGCTGTGTATTCCTTCCCAAATAACTATATCCTTTCCAAAGCTTTTTAACTGTACGTACTTTTTCTTTCTAGAACATTCGGACGTCTGCCTCACTGGGTCCTGTATCTACACAGCGAGCGAAGTCATCAGAGCTTTAGATGAAAGTCAGAATCCTTGCGAGGACTTCTACGAGTTTGCCTGCGGGGGCTGGATCAAGAACAACCCTATACCAGAGGGCAAATCCAACTGGGGCATCTTCAGCAAGATAGAACTGCAGAACCAGCTCATCATCAGATATGCTTTGGGTAAGTTTAATCTGTACTAGTCTTTTAAAGAGGTGAAGTTTGTGAGCTTGTAGGGGTTTCTCTGGATCTACTGAACTGATTTTGAAAATTCTTTTACCAATAGAAAGCCACATTATTTGTTTGTGTCATAGGTTAAAACTTATATAGATATCGTCTACCTGAAACCCAATAAAGGTAGTAATCAATAACGCGGTTAATTACCTATTCAGAATTCAGATACAGTCTTGCCTGGTAACGAGGCCGTAAGCCAACAATTTATCTCGGCTCCCGTAATTTTTTAGAACTTTTAAAGTGAAACTTTTATTACATCGTCTCAAACTTTTTCGTCTGTGTGTTGCATGTCGCGTGACGGTCGGCCGCGGAGTAGGGATAAAGTGAAAGGCGCTCGTCAGAGCAGCCGAGGCCAATATGGCGGCGCCTATAGTTCGCAACAGCTGACCGTGTAGTGTATAGACTAGTACTCATTTGTGCCAGTGCTCCACGCTATTTTGTTATTAAGTTTCACTTTTACCGTGGTTTCATAAAACCACACAATCCTTTTTATCCGTCTGTGTTGTATTTTTACGCGCACATAAGGCTTAGGCATAGGACTTGTTTCACAATCTTCTAATAAATGCCGGATAGCTTATTCGGAAGTGACGACGCTAGAAACTTACTTAGAAGCAAATTAGCTAAAAACTTATCAGTAGATTGTGCACCCCTAGCGTCTGCTTCACAATCTACTGTAAAGTGTCAAGTATCTTATTTGCATGTTTTGTCTCCGTCGCTCGATATAAAGTAAGCAGCGTCAAAACTTCCTAGCCGGAAGCTATTCGACACTTATTTGCAGATTGTGAAACAGGCCCTAAACCTTTTAAATGCGGTGTGCAGTTCACAAACTGGTGAGCAAAAGTAATTTCTGCTGCAAGTAAGTAAATCTCACTAGGTTACTAGCGTCAAGCGTTTAAGTACATAGAAACGTTGGGCAAAAAATTGTATTTAAAAAAAAATAAAGCAACACTAAACTACCCTCGTAGTTTCGGGTATGGATAGCCATACCCGAAACTACGAGGGCTGATTGATAAGTTTCCGTAACGAAAAAGAAAAACTTCAAAAATCTATTTAAAATAAATTTATTTCTCAACGTAGTTTCCTTCTACCTTTATGCATTTAGTCCAGCGCTTCTCCAATGCCGTTATACCAGTTTGATAAAATGTTTTCTCCAACCCCTCAAAATACTCGTCCACGGCAACAATGACTTCTTCATTTGATGAAAATCTCTGGCCACCTAACCATTTCTTCAGGTTTGGGAATAAGTGGAAGTCGCACGGGGCCAGATCCGGGGAATAGGGTGGATGCGGTAGCAATTCGAACCGCAATTCATGGAGTTTGGCTACTGCAACTATTGACTTGTGTGCAGGTGCGTTGTCATGGTGGAACAAAATTTTTTTCTTGGCCAAATGTGGTCGTTTCTTCTGGATTTCTTCACTTAATTTTTGCAGCAAGCTTGCGTAGTACTCTCCATTTATTGTTTTATCCTTTTTGCAGATAATCCACTAAAATAATCCCTCGAGCATCCCAAAAAACATTCGCCATCACTTTGCCGGCCGACAAAACCGTTTTTGCTTTCTTCGGCGCAGGTTTTCCGCTCTCAGTCCACTGCTTAGATTGTTCTTTTGTCTCGGGAGTATAATGATGTATCCAGGTTTCATCGACTGTTACATACCGCCGCAAAAACTCTTTAGGATCTCGGTTAAACAGCGCCAAACACTCCGATGAATCGTCCACTCGACGTTGCTTTTGGTCTACAGTGAACAAACGCGCCACCCATCGCGCGCAAAGCTTTTTCATTCCCAAATGTTGGTGCAAAATATTAAAAACGCGTTCAGATGAAATGCGCATCATCTCTGCTATCTCTCGCAACTTTAAGCGCCGATCATTCAATACAATTTTGTGAATTTTTTTGATCATGTTCGGATTCGTGACTTCATTTGGACGGCCAGACCTGTGGGCGTCTTCGCAGCTCTGTCTTCCACGTTTAAAATCAGTTACCCAGGTGTGAATTGTACTCAATGCAGGAGCAGAATTACCTAAAACACTGTCTAGCTTGGTTTTAATCTGGGTTGCTGTTTTCTCTTTTAAAACGTAAAACTTTATCACCGCACGAATTTCGTTTCTTTCCATTGTTAAGAAAATTTACGACAGAGAAAGTTCTACTTCCTCTCAAACAAATTCCATCAGTTCGATTAAATTCAAATTTGGCGTTCTGTTTTCAAAAAGATGCCAGAATATAATGTAATATTCCTTTTTTGCGTATCATTTTTTTAAGTTCGTCGTTTCGGCCAGTTATCAATCTGCCCAGGTAAATCTCACATTTAGTTTCGGAAAGTTTTGAGCAAATTCTAGCAAATCTTGATAGCAACCGAGCATAGTACAGTGTACACTATTGATTAATAGTCTATCCTTCTTACTAATAATAATAATAATAATATCAATGGACGCTTGACACCACGTCAATCTGGCCCCGTGCTAAGTATCCGAAGAACTTGTGTTACAGGTACCAGAAAACGGGAAGAATATTTAATACTATTATACTATACATATATTTAAGATTTTTATTATATTATACACATCCATGACCCAGGAACACAGAAAAACTTTTTGTTCCTTCGGCGGGATTCGATTCCGCGACCCCCGGCTTGAGCACCAACGCGCTGAACCACTGAGCCGCAGAGGTATATATATATATATCTCTTTTTCTATCGTGTGACATTTCCAACGTACAGTCGTACGTCAGAGAACACAACAACGTTGTTTAAATAGTTTTATTAGTACGGTGGAATAGGTATAATAATGTATATATACCTACATTCAAGATCAAGGATATTTTCTATTTCAGACGATATTTCCATTTGACGTAGCAGCATCACTCCAAGAGACTGTTCACCGGTGTTTATGTAACATCTGTTATGTAAACACCGGTAAATGCTCAACATAGTTTTATATCTAGATTCTAAAACGTCGTTGCCTGCGACTTAGCCCAGAAACAAGATCCATGTTTATACCGGTCTATGAAATGGCTGTGTAATCGATTTACACTCGGTTTCTGTGGTATTTTGACGGTTGGTTATCTATGCCATGGCGCTTTTGATTGGATGACGCTATCGCGTTCACCAATCAATAGCGCTATTGAATAGATGAACTACCGACAAAAAACATCAGAAACCGGGAGTAACTAGTTTAAAACACGTAATCCACAAACAAACAAAGTCACTTTTATTAAGCTTTTAATATATTCAGGGCCTGTTGCACAATCTACTAATAGGTGTCACATAGCTTACTTGCACGTTTTGTCTCTGTCGCTCGATATAAAGTTGCAGCGACAAAACTGCCGGATATAAGCTACTAGCTGTTGCCCGCGGCATCGCCCGCGTAAATACAGTGTGGCGGACCAATTAGCACCACAATACTGAATCGCGCTATTGAAGTTTTCACAGTTCGGCACTATAATATATACAACATCCGAAATTTACTTGGGCTTCGGCCTGACTAGGGTTGCCAGGTCGCCAAACCTAATAGCCGGCCAGACGAACCAGTTTGGCCGGGCATTTGGGTAAAAGGCTGGACACCCCACATTACCTATTGAAGATTTTGTCTCAATGTTAATAAGCACGACAGTAATATAGTTTCTAAAAACAGCCTTTTTGATTTTTACCATAAATATTATTGAATTCTAATGAAATATACATAAAATAGAAGGCCAAGTCAGTCTAACTACTTTATTATTAATCTGTCCAAGTATTGTTATAAAGTCATCAATCAAAATTAATTTCTAGATAAACATTTATCAACATTTTTAAATTCAATAAAGCCTTATAAAATCTTTATTTTAGTCGGACACGTAATGAAAAAGCCTAGCTATGTCCGGCTTTATTCGGATACCTGGCAACCCTAGGCCTGACCGAGCATAGCACCTCGCTCGGTCGGAGATCTCCCTTTGGGGCTTCCACATTTCCCACAACAGTATTCCGCGGGAACACTCTACTTTTTCGGGATACAAAGTATCTATATATATTTAAACTACTACCATACCGAATTTCATCGAAATTTCGTGAAAGAGTAAGGGGTCCCATATACGGTCCGGTTTTCCTTTAGTTCGGCCTGAACGGATGCAAAATCGTATCGTCTGTGTGCAATTTCGAGATGGCATCAGTCGGCCGGAGGGACTGAAGCGATTCGTTCCAGTGTTGCCATCTCTGTTCTTGCGAAACTACTAAACTCGCATCGATTTCTACTAAAAAAAACAAAAAGAATACTGAAAACTATCAAAAAATCTACTCAACTTAGGACTCCCTAAAGCCCCCAAAAAACCACTGCATTTTAGGTTTTGTTAAGTATATTAAAATTTTATTATTTTTTAAATTATATTATAAATTTTATCGTTAAGTTAAAATAATAAATATACTCGGAAATAATACGTATATAGTAATTAAACGGGTAGTTTTAAGAAAATTACGGACGAATGCTACGATGTATTATTATGATTAGGTGTAAAAATTTGTGTACAAGCGTCTAGTAGTAGGACTGACATTGTTAAACTGGCCCTCAGTCAAGTAAGGGTTATAATGGGCCACTGCCCCAAATTGCTTTGCCGGAAATGCCTAATTTTATTTGGCTTTGTTAATGAGAAGGTCGCCCCAAATGTACCATTATAAGTGTGTAACAGAAATAACGGCTCACAAAACGTGAAAGGGATTAGTCGTACTTCCTCGTACCTCCGGACTTAGCGTATTTTTTTTCTAATTTCGTGAAAATTTGTTTCCCAACATCGCACTACTTACTTAAAATCATTATTCACTAACTAAAATAACATCTAAAAAGTATTTCGAAAAGAGATTATAAAAATATTGCGATTATAAATAATTGCCACCCCATTAACCGTGTGACATTGCGCGTGACTGGAAAGATTTTCCAACTTTCAAATACTTGAGCTTTCCCACAAATGATTTTTTATTTGTGTGCATAATTGTAAATAATAAAATATAAATATATTCTATTTTTGTTACAAAATTACCCAGCATAACGCTTATGTAACGGTTGACGGTATACAACGTATTCGCATATGAGCTATCCCCGTGACATCGTGATTACCGCGTAGATCGCAATAGAATATGGATCTTGCATCGATCATTTACCATCCATCCATACTGGTTATAGAGTATCAAATAGGAATAATAAGATTTTTTAATGGATTACATTTTAGAACGAAGAATGCAGTAATTATGATTTATGATAGAATTATACTATCGGCTATCTCATTTGTTTTAGTACCCATTACCTACTAGTTAATACAGGAAAATATTAAAACACAAACATACAGCTGTGTATTTTAGTATAATGCAAATTAGTATCACTTATAGTATCATAATATGTTCATAGTACAATAATATATTGAATGGTATACTGTGCACGTGTGATCATTAGGTACTTATGTCTCATTACATAAATAAAAGAACTTTGCTTATCACCGCTTGGACATGTGATCAATTGATCATACTTCATACATCATCAATGTAAAAGACATTTTGAGGGCTGCGTACTCAAAGGATGAAAACGGGACCCAATACTGAGACTTCGTTGTCTGTCTGTTACCCGGCCGTATCTCCTTAACCGTGATAGCTAGACAGTTGAAATTTTCACAGATGATGTATTTCTGTTGTCGCTATTACAACAAATACTAAAAATATAATAAAATAAATATTTAACTTCCTTCACACAACAAACGTGTTTTTTTGCGGTTTTGTACGGAACCCTTCGTGCGCAAGTCCGATTCGCACTTTTTTTATTATATTATGTACTTAAGATAGTCGTCAAAGGTAATTTAATACTGATTACTTATATTGTAGGTATCTGTAGGGAAATCTTACTACACTAATTATGATGTATTTATAGCTAGTAAGGATTAAGGATAAACACAGAAATGGGATTTCTGATAAAAATGTACTTCATATCTCGTTACAATTTTAACTACCGACGGTAACAGACCCCTCTGTTTTAATTTTTAAAAATATTATAAGTTTCACGTGTCGGTCTGTCTGTGTGTCTCTGTCCGTGGTGTCGTAGCTCCCATAGCTCCCAGTCTCCCAGCAGTCATATTTTTTTTTTCGTAAATAAATAAATAGGTTTATTATTTACAATTAGTTACGTATGAACTCCGCTTATCGTCTGCAAATACATCGTGCGCATAAGCACTTGTAACCTAATTCTACGCATATGGCCAGCAATATGAATTTGTACAGTGGCTAGTAAAAATTTGTGCTACATAATGAACACGTTTATAATATTGCCTGGTTACAGACGTACTGGTTTTGTTACATAATAATATTATTAACTATTTCTTGAATCACAAATATTAACTGTAGGTTTGAAAATTCGGGAGAATGTTTGTTATTTTTTACCCGACTAGCGAAGGCAAAAGGAAGGGTTTAGGGAAATGATTTTACCAATCTATGTATGTATGTATGTTTGTTCCACCGTAGCGCCTAAACTACTGATCCGATTTTAATAAATGAGGTGTCAATAGATTCGTAATAATAGCCCGGGTAACATAGGCTATACAATTGACGTAGTCGGGTTATAGTTTATATAAAAATTTTAGTTATTTACAACCCATTGTAATAGTCTCCTTTCTAAACACAAAATATGTCACAGTGTCAGTCCAAATAAAAGAGTGAAGACAGAGCTTTGTCAAACAAAACTCAGCCCGGTTTTGTCTGACAAAGCTCTTTTCTATTTATCTAAGCAGGGCGCGTGTAGCTACGCACTACATACATAAAATACCACACACCGCGACAGCTCGCTTAACAAGGTAGGGCGTAGTTTCGTTACATGTGTGTGCGTGACACTGTGTAATATAGACCGGCCTCATTGTGTGATTGGCAAAACTCTTTTTTAATTGGTTTGATTAGTTTACAGTACGACCACTTTTAATGACTCTCGGCTATCTTCGCATTGCTATGGAAGTTACAGACGACGTATGAAAAACGACGACTCCCGAAAGTCATTAGCAACATGTTTCTATTGTACCTAAATTCAAATTTAAATTGAATCTCAGTTTAATATTAAAGTTATACCTAATTGAAATTGAAGTGTCTACAAAATAAATACGTTTCTCCTGAAATATATTTTGCAAACTGTTTCACTACAAAGGTCATGGCAGTTGATTTCAGTCAAATTAGAGTGTAAACATGACGCATGTATAATTTAGCACGTTAATATTTGTTAAAGCAATTTTGTCATCATTTTAGGCGCTGTTTGGTGATGATTGTTAGTATCAACAAAAACATTACGTGGCTGATAATATTCCTCGCACTGTGTACCTGATATCTACCATATTACTATTGTATTAAAGTGCATAATCGGTTAAATCGTTGTCTCACATTGAGACTTATGGTTAGAAACATACAATCAAGCCAACAATGGAAGTGCTAATCATAATAATTGAGAGTTCATATGAATAAAAGTTATACTTATTACGGATAATAACACCGCCACGACATTTACCTTATATTTTTAACGAGCAATTCTTGTATATAAATATCTCGGAAATGGCTTCAACATTTTCCGTGAAATTTAGCATGCCGGGGGGTTTTGGGGCTGAAAAATCGATCTAGCTTGTTGCTACGTCTTATCGCAACGAACCGCGAATTTCTGAGTTTTCATATATATTTTTCTTTTGTTGGGTAATCAAGATATTATACAGCATGGTCTGCATGATGGACTGAGATCCCTGGCCCGTCAGACTACCCTTATATTCTTACTTATAAAATTTATATCAGTGTTTCCCAACTGCCAGGCCGCGACCCGGTACCGGGCCATCAAAATAAAATACCGGGTCGCAACATTCCCACCTTGTTTCGAAAAAAATACCTACTATCAATCGACGAAGCGGCAAGGCGTATTATTAAAATTAAAATGGCGAACCGATGTTTGGGAAACTCTCGTGTATATCATTAAATTATAGTACTAGTGTGTACAATGAACCTTTGCATACCCGCTAGTTTATCCCGTGGGCCAATTTTTAGGTACAAAGCGCTAAAGTTGCGGGAAATTGTACTCACTTTACTTGCATTCTGATAAATTATCAATCTTATTATAAGGCTATATATCTAGTTAAAGTAGGTATCTATCTGTTCGTAATAGAGAAACCCCTAGTAAAAGTAACTATCTGTTTGCTAAATGTCACTCCATACGGACAGGTAGACAAACGCACATGTATGTCTCTCAAAACTTTTTTCATTCATTATTCTTCAGTCCAACATCTATCGAAATTTATCATGTCCAATTGGTATTTTTCAGAAAAAGTGAACATAAGCGAGCCTGCAGACGCCGAGACCAAAGCCCGCATCTACTACGACGCGTGCATAGACACGAATGAGACCATAGAGAAACAGGGAGAGAAACCACTAGTCAGCATCATCAAGAAGCTCGGGGGCTGGCACATACTGCCCAATACACTGATCTCGCAGAGGAAGTGGGATCTTCAGAGGCTGTTGCAGGATGTGCAGAACGAGTGAGGATATAATATGATTTTTAGCGGGCTAAAACATAGGATAGACCGAGATAGCTGCAACTTTGTAATCATTATCGGCAAAGGCTACGTTCCCACAAGCGTTTTTAGTGGTTGCCACACAAAAAACAGCATTGTAAATAAAACTGCGCGTTAATATAATAGATATGAAAATTGTGTAGAGCTGTCAAATCTGACATTCGACACTAGACAATTCGATTTTCAACTGTATTGTACCAGCACAGAGTTCTATTTACAGTGCTGTTTTTTCTGTCGCGACCACAAAAAAAAACCCTTGTTGGTACGAGGGCTTAGTGTCATTTTTACAATAGGCTTGTAGACTAAAAAAATATTTTTCGTCTATTCAATGTGATAATAAACAATCTAAAACCCATCTTTGTAGATCTTAAAAAAATAACGAATATACATTACCTACAAATAATTTAAATTTACAGTAAGAACATACGTTTATCATTAAACGATGTATGGCGGTAGCATATTGTGACGTTTCGCGAGAAATAGATGGACAAAATTTTTAATTAATTATAATTTTTAATCGCGTCAACCTATCTAACTTTTTCTTTTAGATTTATGTATCTCTATTCAACAATTTTAAAATTCAATTTGTAAAAATGTGATATTCGACACCAGGCAACATCCCTATTACAGGTACAACCTAGGAGGTCTCTTCAATTGGGCTGTAACTGAGGACGATCGGAACTCTTCGAAGCATGTTATAGTTGTAAGTATGATGGCGAATACATCTAGCCCACTGATGCCCGCGCAAACGCGTTATCCAATCAGAAGCGCTATTGAATAGATAAACTTCCGACAATCAACCTTAGAAACCTGGCATGAAAGTTGGACTAAAGGTCCATTTCGAGATTGTGGTAGGTTTAATACCTAACGCGAACTCGAACTGGACCTTTTCAAAGCATAAAAGTTACAATCAGTTAATCAGTAATATTAAACCACTACTAAAAAGATATTTACGCAACGAATTTATGCGATTCAATGTTGCTGTCTTTGTCTGATAATTGACTTATCCAACGTGTCAAACAAAGTTGAAAAATGTTTAGTCGATTATTTGAATTCTTTTATTTTCCAGCTTGACCAGGGAGGACTAAATCTACCCACAAGGGATAACTATCTCAACAAGACAGCCCACAAGAAAGTTCTAGACGCTTATTTGGAATACATGACGAGGATATGCGTACTTCTTGGCGCGAATAAAACAGAAGCCAAGGCGCAAATGAGCAAAGTTATACAGTTCGAGACAGAATTGGCTAATATTACAATACCGTCAGAGAACAGAAGAGATGAAGAGGGATTGTACAACCCCTACACAATACGCCAGTGGCAGAAAGAAGTGCCATTTATAAACTGGACTATGTTCTTCAATGATGCATTCAAACTTGTTAATAGAACGGTATGTTACTTTGGTTTAATAATTTTCTTGTTTTCACTAGCGAGTAGCGACCCGCCCCGTTTCGTACAGGCGCAATGCATTATAAATATAAGCCATCCTCTAGAATCTGTTGCTGAAAGCCATATGAAAACTTGTTGAATAGTTTGAAAAGATCCAAGCGAGCAGACTGCGGAAGCTGATGTAAATGTAAAGATTTAAAAAAAGCAATCATTTATTGGTGGTACGTCATAAATTACGTCATATTTTAAAGGGGTGGGGGGTATCACCTGAATGTGACATCGTGCGACAAGGGGCCAGGGATGTCAAAATATATGTGACGTGACGTCACATATATTTTGACATCCCCGGCCGGGTGTTAAAGTTTAAAATACTACAACGAGAAATTTATACTAAGCGATAAAAAAACTGTTATCGATTGAACACATGCATTAAACTGAAACATGTGTGCGTCACATCAGGGGAAGGCGGTTCTGAATCTGAAAATGTGACAACCTGTGACAGCGATGGGGGTGGGGTTAAAAAGTCCTAAACTTCGTGTGACGTAAATTTATGGATGGCCACTTGTTAACGTCACCTGCTTATTAAAACATCATAATAATTACAATTGCGATATCAAAGATTTAAAAAATACAGCGCTGATGGAAAAGCGCCATCTATTGACGGCATATAATTTTTTGTAACTATCCACATTTTAACATTTTATAAATTGTTGCTAATAAATATTTTTTATTGATATTTCAGATATCGGATACAGAGAGAATAGTCGTATACGCCCCCGAGTACTTTAAAAACTTGACAAAGGTTGTTAGAAGATATAGCAAAACCGAAGATGATCAAAAGTAAGTTACGTTTAAAAATTAAGCGATTACCGCTGTTCATAGACATCTACCACACCCGTGAAGCCACATGTGTGTTGCCAGCTTTTGAAATAATATATATTTATTACAGCTTACCGAAAAATTCAGAGACCGTGGTTCTATTAAATTTATAGAAAAGATAATTTATTTTGGTAAAATAAACACTGAACAAGATTGATATACATTAAAAAACAGACAAACAGACAGATGGACGGACAGAGCGAAACTTCAAGAGTTTTCGACTGTTACGGAACCCTAAAAAACACAAGAAATTTCACCAAATTGGTGCCCACTCAGCATATTATGTTTTCTGATTGCAGACTTTTAACGAGTTTCAGTTCTATCGTGTCATAGTTCTCGAAAGTAATGTCTCTTATAAAATATAATAAACAACTATAAATCCTACTGCTATCTCTTTCAGGACTATCACCAGCTACATGATGTGGCAGGTGTCTCGCTCGCTCTCCACGTACTTGTCCAAACAGTTCCGAGACGCGACCAAGATCCTGAGAAAAGCTCTCTTCGGGTCGGAAGGCACGGAGGAGTCCTGGCGATACTGTGTGACGGACACTAACAACGCTATTGGTGAGATTTTAGTCTAGCTAGGGTAAGTTAGCCTATATTCATTCTTAAGGACCAGTAAAAATTCGAAAATTAGTAGATAGGAGCAAGTGGCAGGTAAGATATTTTACCTTTATCTGGAGGATTAGTTACTTCTTATATGCGTGGAAGTGTCCATAGATATTATTATATTAGCAAAAGATGAAACCAAAAGGAAGGGTAATGATTTTGGCAATATACATACATGTATATATGTATGTATATTGCTTGTTTCACCGTAGCGCCTAAACTACTCATCCGATTTTAACGAATAAGGTGTCAATAGATTCGTAATAATGGGCCAGTAACATACTGCTACGCTATATAATTTGCGTGGTCGGGTTTTAGTTTTACACTTTTGATTATTTCGTTTTTAACTATATTTTGTCTTTTATAATCCTCTTCCTGATCCATAGATTATAGACTCTAGAAATCAATACGCTCATATTGCTGCTGATGATGATAATGAATGATACAAGACACTAACTACAACTCTTCTCCCAGGCTTCGCTGTGGGCGCGATGTTCGTCCGCGAAGTATTCCAGGGTGAAGCAAAGACCCAGGGGGAGATAATGATTGAGAACATTCGTACGGCCTTCAAGAAGAACCTCAAGAATCTGGACTGGATGGACTCTGAGACGAGAGAGGCGGCCGAGACCAAGGCTGATGCGATCACTGATATGATTGGTGAGATATTGTACTCTTAATTATTACCAGGAGGACTAGTAGGTCCCGATGTCTGTGATGGTGGCCGGTTTCATTGAAACCAGGCCAGCTACAGATAGTTTATAGTACCCAAGTGTGTGCGCAGTACACAAGAGCACTCTCTCTTCTTTTACTCTGGAATCCTAGTGAGTCGTATAACCGACACGACTGGCGAGACATCAGACGCAGGACCGACTTTTTACATACCCATCAGACGCATGAATCATCTTTCTTGTCAGACAATCAGGTGATCAGCCTGCATTCTTCTAACCAAACATGAAAACAACATTTTTTGTTGTTCCAATGCGGGATCGAACCCACGACCTCTGAGTCGAGAGCCAAGCTTTTAACGACTGGACCACGGAGACAGAGGAACTTTACAATTTAATGATTATAGGTCTTTCACCTGTTGGAGGTAAAGCCCATTAAAGTTTGTAAAGTAAGTGGTTGCTTGCACTATTCCAAAGTGGGCCCACATTTTACCACACAAAGAGAGCGATTGACTAATGCATTTTAGTAATAAATATTAAATAAGTATATGATTGATTGGCTTGCATTTTAAGCAACTTGAAGGATTATTAGAACTGCCATCGAAGACGCAGCCCGTTTCGATGTGTTTCATAATATTTTCTTCTTTTTGAAAATGCCTTCAAACATGCGAATGATAATTTCTAGGCTTCCCGGACTACATCCTCAACAAGGAGGAGCTGAACCGCCAGTATGAGGAGCTGGAGGTGAAGCCCAACGAGTACTTCCAGAACAACATCGCTTTCAACCTGTACAGCCTCAAGAACGACCTCAAGAAGTTAGATGAGCCCGTCAACAAGACAAAATGGGGTAAGCAGTATCTTCATAGACACTCCTCTATTTTTTTTGCTTACTAGCTTTTGCCTACGGCTCCGCCCGCGTGAATACAGTATCCCGCGGGAACACTGTACTTTTTCGGGATAAAATATAATATATAAGTTTAAAAGCCTATATTTTAATCCAGAGCCTAAACTACTACCGTACCAAATTTCATAGAAATCCGTTCAGTAGTTTTTGCGTGAAAGAGTAACAAACATCCA
Organism: Phengaris arion; assembly: GCA_963565745.1. NCBI lineage: Eukaryota > Metazoa > Arthropoda > Insecta > Lepidoptera > Lycaenidae > Phengaris > Phengaris arion. The sequence goes on from OY751448.1 coordinate 4,999,598, forward strand.
AATATCCATCCATCCTTACAAACTTTCACATTTATAATAGTGGTAGGATTATCTCTTCCCTCTTCTGACACTTTCCTAATCAATATCGTAAGCATATATTTTATTTATTCTGTGACAATATTCTATTCCTATTATATTACTACCGACCCGCCCCAGCTTCTCACGGGTGCAATGTAATACTAAACGTTAATAATAAACGTTCCTCTTGAATTACTCTATCGCCGACTCTTATATATATATATATATATATATATATATATATATATATATATATATATATATATATATATATATATATATAAGAGTCGGCGATAGAGTAATTCAAGAGGAACGTTTATTATTAACGTCTAAGCGAACAGGAAAGGTAGCGATTACATTTTATAAAAGATACGGGCTGATTTTTTATTCCACATAACGAAAAATAGGGTATAATAGGGTAGAATGGTCCTTTCTTCTAACATGGTGAAAAATTAATTTCAAAATTGCACTATCGATTTAAAATATTTATTTACTAATTTAAACATTTACAAAAGTATTTCGGAGAAATTATATTTTCTTCAGACGGTTGAGAAAATCACCGAGTCAATCGCACCACAAAGGCTTGGAATGCCTATTAGCCTCGAAGGACCAATTGAAAGATTCTACTTACTTTATTTACGCAGATTTTTCTATACCGTACTCTCGCTTACTAAATCCTTTTCTATCTTCCAGGTATGACTCCCTCCACGGTGAACGCGTACTACACCCCCACCAAGAACCAGATCGTGTTCCCGGCGGGCATCCTCCAGCTGCCCTTCTACGACGGCGACAACCCCAAGAGCGTGAACTACGGGGCCATGGGCGTGGTGATGGGGCACGAGCTGACACACGCGTTCGACGACCAGGGGAGGGAGTACGACAGGTAGCACCCACTACTTACACCCCCACCGAGAACCAGATCTGGTTCCCGGCACTAATATACTTAACACGAGCATGCTGTATATGTGTGCGAACTTGGCTATGGGGTATGAGCCGATCGCAGCCTTTGAGAACCTGGCAGCATTCCGAGTATACCTTCCTATGGTGGAAACAACGTGGTAATGTTCCCAAGTTATTTCAAACCTATGGTATAAGACCGGACAGCGACAATTTGGTTGTGTTCTCCTGTCAACTTTTTGGAAAGTTCTGTGTCCGGAAGAGCGCTTGAACGAAAGCGCGTAAGCTTCAGTTATTTTGAGGTCTTTTAATAGTAACTAGGGGATGCTCTGTGGTTTGTGGTCGAACGACAGGGCCACCTCACCCATAATCACTTATATAATTTTTAAGTTTGATCTTCACAAATGTTTTTATATAGGAAAAAGGAAATGTGGCATATTGACAAACTTCCACGTGCAACAAAATTGTATCTATCAAATGCACGGAAGTTTGTGTGCATTAATATAAGGGTAGTGTGTGTTGTTGTTATTTCTTTTATTTAAATAATGCTTAGTTATTTTAAAAATAATATCTATCTGCAAACCTTCATCCACATAAACTTTAATTTACCGACTTAATTTCATACTCTCCAGCAGCACTATTCTCGTAAAACTGTACTGAAAGTTTTTGCTTCACGTATTAATCCTACTACTATTATAATTGTGAGGATGGATGGATGTTACTCTTTCACGCAAAAACTAATGAACTAATTTCGATGAAATTTAGTATGGTAGTAGTTTAAGCTCTGGATTAAAACAGGATACTTTTTATCCCGATAAAGTGCAGTGGGAGCCGCGGGCGACGGCTAGTGTCATAATAATTGATGACCATACTAATAATTTAGTCAGATGTGTCTTCCATTTTCTTGTTTTTCTTCCATATCATTCATCAAATACTTTCCTTTCAGGTTCGGCAACCTAAACCAGTGGTGGAACAACGCGACGATCGCGCGGTTCAAGAAGCGCGCGGACTGCATCCAGCAGCAGTACGCCGGGTACAGCATGGAGGGACAGAACCTCAACGGCAAGCAGACACTAGGTACGAATGGATTTCCCTTCATATCCAATAGCGTCTAAACGTAAACAAATAGACGTTAGCGTGGTGTAATGCTACTAATGTATATGCTACGGCTAGAACCCGAAGTGCGGCTACATCTAGTTTTAGCCGGTTTGAACTAGGTGTAACCATTTGCTCTTGGTTAAATCTAGTATAAGCCGATTGTTTTCGGGTAAAACTAATTCTAGCTGGTATCATCCCGGGAAGTACTAGGCCCAATCAAACCCTAGTGGCTGATACTAGGTTTAGCTGATATCGTGCCGGCTGCAACTAGATCCAACCAATCCCTGTAGGATAAAACTAGATGCAAACAAGGTCAAACGTGTAACAGGCGACTAGCTCGTGCGAGTCGCGCGTCTGCCGCCCGCCGCCCCGCGTACACCCGCGTTTGCTCTTCGGCTTGAGTCGCGGTTTTATACGCATCGTGCCGTTGTACAAAACGGACGCACTTGCAAACCTAGTAGAACAATCACCAAGGTAGTCAACCCTTATAGGTTACCCCTAGTAATGGCCACATGGGATTGATTGGATCTAGTTGCAGCCGGCACGATATTGGCTTAACCTAGTATCAGCCACTAGGGTTTAGTTGGGCCTAGTACTTCCCGGAATGATAGAACTTCCCAGCTAGAACAAGTTTTACCCGAAAACAATCGGCTTATACTAGATTTAACCAAGAGCAAATGGTTACACCTAGTTCAAACCGGCTAAAACTAGATGTAGCCGAGCTTCGGGTTCTAGCCGTAACATATATATGTTACGGCTAGAACCCGTCACGATTATGTCACTTATTTACCGTGCAATAAGTAATAGGTACTAAAAAACTTGGGCCTTTTTCATCCGTTATTGGATGAATACAGTATTCTTCGAGCGAAGTAACCAGTCTTGAAATACTGTAGTGCCTGGGACAGTCGGTTTTTTAAAGTCGTATGGTTGCCCAAGCACATACGGAATTCTCACAACACAGTCAGCCTAGTCCAGAGGAATGACTTGAACTCGCGATGTTTTCCTTCACCGTTGGAGCGTCCGTATAATGTACTTGAGATCTGAAAAAGTCTCATTGGTACACGCCACAACCTGGGAATCGAATCTGCACTCTCTCGAGTGCGAATCAAACGATCTACCCACTAGCCTAGTGACTAGGAGGTGGGTGCAGTGACACAATCATTTGGTCGAATTTAATATTTTACATTTAGATAATATTTAATCTGAACAGACTTTATTAGGCATAACATTAAAGTGCCGTCGCGGAGCATGTAGAATTTCGTCTCTCGCTCCTATCGTGTGCCTGTGTTAACACGATAGCAATATATTCGTGCGCGAGTGAAAGAAATAAGTAGCGATGAGTCAATGTACGAAATTCTACGTGCTCCGCGACCGCATTTTCGTATGTCCCATGGCGAGCAGGCTTTGTGCGTCTTCCAAGCTGCTTTTCGAATCCCCTTAGCTCCATGAGTCGCGATGAGCGTCGAATCTCTTGTTTTTAACGTACCAAATTGTGCTAGGCGGTGGACTTGCAGGTAAGGGTCAGCTCACACCGAAACGAGACGACACGGGACGCGCCGGTGCATTTTTAAAAATAATGATTCGAAATGGAACTTTTGTCGCTATTCAAGAACATTCACGTTAAAATGCAAGAGTTCGAATGTCAAACTGCACCGCTCTACATAGCGCGACGGGTCTCTTGCAATGAAACGAGTATCTTCTCGGGTACTGACTACTGAATGAAGTTCAATTATGAATCGTCTTAAAAAAATGCAGTGCTGCGTCGCGCTACGTCTCATTTTAGCGCGACTGAAAGAGGCAAATTAAATATGAGGTAAATTAAATCAGATATACATTTATCGTGTATGTAATAAAGACCTAACGTTCCAGGCGAGAACATCGCAGACAACGGCGGGCTCAAGGCGTCCTTCCACGCGTACGTGGACTACAGCAAGACCGCGCCCGCCAACATGACGCTGCCGGGCCTGCGGTACAACCACCGGCAGCTGTTCTTCATATCCTTCGCCCAGGTGCACACTACACGCACGCTCCACACTACACGCCCATTCCACACCCACTACACACACACTTCACACACACCACTCACCGGCTAGAATATCTTGCAAAATGTATTCCTTAAAATGTGAAAACAAACGAACGTTGAAAATACTTTGTTTTTAGAGCAGCAACACCAAAACGACTAGCCAAATGGCAGTCACCAGACCGACTAAGCTAAGACGGCCAAAAGCCATTAGCGTAGACCTTTTCGAAAAAAAAAGGAATTCTTTGACAGTCAACGTCATTACGCTGTCAATAGTGACAAAAAATCAAAATGTGTAAAGTATGCTTAAATACTAAAGTTTCGTGATTTTTCAACAGACTTTCTCGAGTTCACCGAAGTCCATACCCTTGTTTTTCCATAAAATCAGCATAAAATGCAGAGTCTTCGTCAATACACTCTGACACTTGTTTTCGAAACACAAATGCCATGAGTAAATAGCGGTATGAATTTGAAATTCCTAACCAAAGAAGATATATTTGAGATCAATGTGGCCAGTACGACAAAACGCCAATTTCATATGTAAGGACCTAATAATATATAATAGTACATATTTATATTTTCAGGTTTGGTGTTCCGCGATGACCAAGGAATCGACGAAGATGCAAATCGAGAAGGACGACCACACCGTCGCCAAGTACAGGGTCATCGGCCCCATCTCGAACCTCCCGGAGTTCTCCGAGGAGTTCAACTGTCCGCTCGGGTCCGACATGAACCCGAAGCACAAGTGTGTCGTGTGGTAAGGGCTTGAGTCTGCATTAACTTTACATGGTCTATGTCTCATGGTAGGACAAGTCTATGGAGCGAACTTGGTATTCGATTCTCGTTATAAAAATGACATGTGATCGTTTTTTCCTGTACTACCACTATCTAGTTATGCTGGGACAATATGATCCGGAATCCGGCGGGCCCGGGAAAATAAAGAGCACTGAAAATAGAACTCTGCGCTAATACGATAGAGTTTAAAATCGAAGTGTCGAGTGTCGAGCTATATATGACAGTGACGTTTCACTCGACACTTGTGTGTTCGATCTTCGATTCGATCAGCTCTATTGCAATTTCAATGCATTGAATCCGGATTCCGGACAATATAGTCTTAGCCAGTGTATGCAAAAATTTAAATCCCTACAGTTGTTTTTTTGAGCATACACAACTGAATCGTGAAATATTTAATTGAAATTAGGTACTATACGAAATCGAATACGAAATTGATTAGATTATTGACGGGAGGGAAGGAAAGAAAATATCCATGCTTCTATGTGCCTGTACATTTGTTTCGCGATTATGGCGCGAATATTTAATATCATCAAGCATCAATACGACGATCAAAATAAAATTGATAAGATCCAAATCTCTAAACTAATATTTAATAAGTACAATTAAACTAATACACACATTAATGAAATCTATATTAATGATTAAACAAAGTATTTACATAATAATATATGCATTGTGCAGTCGTAATTAAAAAAGTATTATGATGAGAGTAGGAGATCATCACTTTACCGCAGCTTAGCGATGTTAACACGGGTATTTATGTTTAAATTTATACGTTAGACTTAAAAGATATATACATATAGTATTTAAGGCCACAAACACAAACAATATTGATTAAATCAAACTTTTTTTGCGGTAGTTAGATAAAATCATTGGACAAAGAATAATTTTTAAAGATTTTATTTTTTGATAAGTACTAGTAAAAGAATTGTTATATTGAATTTTAAAACATTACCCTGCCCGATAGCAGATCAAAATGTTACTAAAATAATAATTAATTATGGACCAAACTGATTGTTTTACACACCCGACATTGTAATTTGTGGTCTGGTAATGATTAGGAATTAAATAATGTAAATTTGAATACACATGTGCAACTGCAAAGAATATCACTTGCAGTAAGTAAAATTCAAGGTTTACATTATTTATTGTTAATTTTAGACCATACTTTTAGAATTAGTAGATCAAATACTTAATAGAATAATGTATGTAATCTGTGTGTGTGATATATTTGTACAATTTATATTCAGTAATCTAGTGACTCGTGTATTGTGTAAGTTACATGTTAGCTTTCGTTGTTCTGGCAGTATTAGCGCAACTATTGTATTGGTATTGGTGTGACTTCTCCGTTTTACTAAGCTGCATACTAAGTAAGGCTGGGACTATATGATCCGGAATCCGGCTGATCCGAGTAAATTCAGAGCACTGAAAATAAAACACTGCGCTAATACAATAGAGATAAAATTAGAATGAGGGTTTTTGATATTTTTTCTGCCGTTAGGGGTCAGACCTTACACAAAGCGTCTCCTGTTGGGGAATTTGGTATGAAAAACAGTCAATAAGAATTTTCGATTCTTTTTCTGTCACCAGGCGGCGCTTGGTAGCACGACGGTCCTTGTCGTGTCAAAAAGCTGTCAGATGTCACGAATTTAAAAACCCTCACTGTCGAGCTGTCATATATGACATTGACATCTGGCTCGATTTTCAGCTCTATTGTATTAGCGCAAAGTTTTATTTTCAGTGCTCTGAATTTTCCCCGGCCTTCCGGAATTTAGGTCATGTAGTCACAGCCTAAAAGAAACTATAATGTGTATTCTAAATGTTTTGAAAAATCTAGATATCCATAATATTTGATGAAAATTTACTTAGTTGATATACAAAAAAAAATGTGTATAATATTAATGTGCTCTTCCTTCATAAAAACATATTTATTGTATAAAAAGATTTTTGCTCTTTATGTAACATGACACATTTTGGACAGTCATAAGTCATAATCATAAAGTAAGTACCCAAGAAATTCTTGTATATTAAAAAATAAATTTGTATTAGGCATTAGTCCCACGTGGTAGAAAGACAATAAAACCTACTTTTCCTCTTCTAATCGCAATATTTACGCAGTGTTTATGATTCTAGTCTTTGACTGGGTGAATAAAAGTTAAATCAAAATGGCTTTTATTTTTCTAGTCAAGTAGGTAATTTAAAATTATCGAATATAAGCTTCGCCTTTTTATACCTACGTACAGTCGCTGCCAGCCTCAAATTTGTTACAAATAAAGTATAAAATAAACAAAAAATATTGTTTATACACGAAATAATATTTTTGTTTTAAAACAAAACAATATTTTGCATAAATCAGAATCAAAACTACCGACATTTTCAAAAGTTATTTATATTTTGAAAAATGGATTTTATTTGAGAACATGAATCTGGCGCGAGCAGCACCTGGATGTCTTCATACGACATGCAGTGTAAAATAGCTTTTAATATAAGAATTAAAAACGTCTTACTACTTATAGCTCCTTTTCCATTTTTACCCAAAATATGTTTTTTTTTATATTATGATAAAATAAATGTATTATAATATTGTATGTTATACTTTACATAGAATCGGAAACATAAATACGAGGGCGGGTCAATAAGTCCGTGACTTTTGGAATAAAACACAGATTTTTTGATAAATAAATCATTTTATTTTTCAACGTAGTCCCCCTTGAGCTCTATACACTTTGTACAACGCTTCTCCAATTTTTTTATCCCTTCCAAAAAATATGATTTGTCGAGGTCCTCAAAATAGGCCTTTGTTTGCGAGATGACTTCATCATTGGAGTCAAATCTTTTTCCACCGAGCCATTTTTTCAGGTTTGGGAACAAGAAGTAGTCACTCGGAGCCAAATCTGGAGAATAGGGTGGATATGGGAGCAATTCATAGCCCAATTCATGGATTTTTGCCATGGCAACTGCACATGTGTGCACCCTTGCATTGTCTTGGTGAAAAAGAACTTTTTTCTTGGCCAAATGAGGTCGGTTTTTTTTCAAATCCTAATTGAAGCAGTCCAATAAGTTGGCATAATATTCCCCATTAATTGTTCTTCCCTTTTGAAGATAGTCAATGTGGATTATCCCACGTGCATCCCAAAAAACAGTCGCCATAACTTTATTGGCTGACAAACCCACCTTGGCCTTCTTTGGCGCCGATTCACCCTTAGAAACACACTGTTTTGACTGTTGTTTGGTCTCTGGTGTGTTGTGATGGATCCATGTTTCGTCCACGGTTATAAAATGGCGCAAAAACTCCTCCATATTGTGATTAAACAACGCCAAACCTTCCTGTGAAGTTGTTACACGATTGCGTTTGTGGTCGACTTGCGTAAAGCTTTCTCATGCCCAAGTGATCATTCAAAATTGAAACCACTGAGCCATGCGAGATGCCTATGGCTTCCACAATCTCTTGCACTTTCAATCTTCGGTCGGCCAACACCATATCGTGAATTTTTTCGATTGTTTCGGGTGTAGAGACCTCAACTGGGCGTCCAGGACGTTCGGCATCTTCAGTGCTTGTACGGCCACAACGAAATTCAGTAAACTACTTTTTTACCATTGAAATCGATGGTGCAGAGTCCCCATAATATTTATCAAGCTTAGCCTTGGTCTCGGTAATGGTTTTTTTACGCAAAAAATAATGCTTAATAAGCACGCGAAATTCACTTTTTTCCATTGTTTCCTTAAGTTACTGGATAGTCTGATAAAGATAGCTGTAAAACACAAACTAACTGACGCAGCAAGTTCAAATTTTGATAGGAGTCAACTGACAGATGCCTGTTGACAGGAGTAGTGTTGCTTTTTCAGTAAGGAGGTTAGAAATTCAAAAAGTCACGGACTTATTGACCCGCCTTAGTATTACAAATTATCACAACTCGTTTAAAGTTCGTAATTTTTACAAAAACATAAAATGTTTTTATTTTATCGCGCTCGAATGACCTTATTTGTATTATAGTCATTTATATTTGTAGCGTACTCCAGAAAACGGTTACAAAAAATATCTACTTAGAGCTCTGTACCTACCTACAAATAAATTTTAGTATTTTATAAACAATATGGCTCTGGTAGCCTTGGATATTTTTATGTTGCAAAGTTAATTATTATAGTTGTTATTTTATTTTTATATTCTATTTTAAGGAATCGCAGCAGTATTAGGTACAATATGCCAGATATATATTTATTAATATGTAAATAGACTAGTCAGTCATATAATTATCAGTGTAACTAAATGTCGTTTTTGTTTAGTTAGTAAGTTTAGTTTGTTTATAATACTACTTATGATAAAATAGCACTTGTGATTTATGTTTATTTAAAATAAATTTTCACTGTTGCCGTTCGTATTTGGAATAAAACAATATTATCATCATAAAATAAATACAATAAAAAATATGATTTTATTGCTGATATCACCAAAAGTGGAAAAGTGTAAATGATTTTAAAACAATTATGTAGGTAGCGATAAATATTGCTTCATTTCGATGTAGACCCGAGATGTATGGAGGTTTTCGTAAGATTAGAATATATGTTATTCGAAGAAATTTTGATAGACGATTCTCAAATTTTACCAAATCACCTTTTGGATATAATTAATTCTTATTAATTAACAATTATTATTTTATCAGTAAGTATGCGGTCCTAAGCGTTAAAAGCATTTATAAAGAAGTTCTTCCACAAAATAGTATTCAATTTTTTAATTTATATTTTTAGACTTAAGGTATATTTTCTTTTGACTGATGTTTATTGTGCATTACTTTCATTTGTGTAATAAATATATTCGTAATTAAATGTTTTTTTTTTATTTGATTTCTGTATTAAAATTGATGAATGTATTTTATATGTAGGCGAAATATATTATTGTTTTTTTAAAAGCTATAAGCCCCTTGGCTGTCAAGTGACTTTCCAACGTGTCAGACAAAGACAGCAACATTGAACGCTTATCGGTTGTGTTAATATTTTTATTAGTAAGGGACACAGACTAAGAATCGGCGGGAAATTTAAATTCCTTGGTGGGATTTGTTTATTAGTATTAGCAATTAAAAAACATTTTTAATATATTATTTATTACTAAAACCAATAAATAGGGTGACAATAGACTCTATTAAGATATCAACAAAGGTTTTTACACATTTTGGCATCACAGTACAAATTCATAATTGTATTTTTCATGATTTCTTTTTATGTAGCCTCTGATTTTGAACTTATTAGTTAAAAAAATATTTTACGAAAGGTTTTCCTTACTAATGAATACTTGTACAATGTACATGTTATTAAAAATTGCATTTTTTTTCAGTTTGTTTCATTATCCAGTCTTTTTCCGGATTTCGTTTATTTTTTTGACCTTTGGATTTATTTTCAATAATAAACGATAATAGACGGTTCGAAGAAGAAAAAACTCCATCCAGTGATGAGTAGATGAACTAATTATGTTGCATCAACTTTAAATTATGTTGATACAAAAACAAAAGATGGCGTTACTACCATTAAAATAATAGTGTAATGATTTAGTTACTTTTTTTAGTTGTTACAGGTCGAAGAATAGGAAAAATATCAGTAATTTGACGTGATAACTACTCTGATGACCGAACCAATGAATCTAACTTTTGTTGTTATTAAATCTGTAAAATGAACGAAATATTTGAGTAATTATCATAATAATTACTAAGGAATATAAATTATTTGAACAGCAACTTTTTTAACCACCGATTAATATCGATACAATTTTAAACATTTACAACAATTTTTATAAAATATATATATATATTTTTATAATTTTATATATATATATATAACCATAATTTTGAATTTTGATATCACAACCAAATACACGCAAAATATTAACACTCATAACTCATACATCTACAAAAGGTTTATTTTTATAAATAATATGTTTCGTGCACTCGTTTTCAATATAGAGAACATCAAACATTATACATTTAATTTTGTGCATAACAATTTTGATAATAAAAAACTAGGTCTTATGCCCGGCACACGCTTTTCTCGTGATCAAATTGGATTGTTCAAACAGACTTGAGAGTGTGTTAAAAAATTCATCTAAGAATGAGTTTTACAAGCCCCATCTAGTGGCGATTCGGACGTCGACACATGTCTTACAAAATACCTCACCTTAATAAGGTGATGTTAATATCATAATCATATTAAATCGATTCATATAAAATTAGTTACTTTGGACGAATAAAATCTAATAATAACCTTAGAGGAGCCAATATTTTCCTGGAGTTAGGACAAAATATAGAGGTTTAACTTTACTAAAATCTAAAGCACCCGACTCTACATAAACCTTCCCTATATTAAATTACATCTAGAAATTATTTTTGTAAAGATTAAGTTAGATTAGGTGGACAATTGAAATAGAAGGAAATCACCTAAATCATAATGTTTCTTTCAATCTTCTTATAAGACAATGGTAACTTTGTAGTCAAAAATGCTATGCGATAATCAATTTATGTAAGTATAAAATTGTAGGAAATGTAATATAATATTATAGTATATATCAGAAACAATAATATCAATAGATTATTACATAATCTTTACCGAGGTCCATTGCAAGACTTATTGTTTTTAGATTAATTAATCTGCACAAAGACTATTTATTTTTATTAACTTGAACTAATATAATTTATATAATAGTTTTTAATTAAATAATACAGTTCTTTCACTAAAATTTCTTACTAATGACAATGCAATAAAACTGTACAAAACTTTAAATACAAAGAATGTTGTAGGTGGTACTTTAAAACATTGATAAAAACTAAAATTACTGTAATATGTTTCACCCATCGTTACAGATGCGTTTTATACGGAGGTTACAAAAGTAAACAAGTGTAGGTTTTGATAAACTTTTAAATAAGTATCCCTTTCTTATATGCTTTTGTAATTTTAAATATAAGCTGCAATCGACAAACTTTGTAGGTTCTTTAAATGTTTTGTCTCACCGAAATTGTACTTTTCAGACATTTATAAGTATCTTTATTTAGTAAAATGCGTCCTTAATCTAATAATATAGAAACACTCAGTATCATTATTTTTAAATTACTCTTACAATAAACGAAACGAATCTATTGGTAATATAACTTCATATTGACGATATTTCGACGATATATGTAGTGGGCTTCTCAAGGATTTCGACGCAGTTTTGCAAAGAATCTGTAACATAAAATAAACAACAGATAATGTATTAATTTGTTAAGTTACATAAAAATATAATCTGTTGTGTCTACCACAAAACTTTGAAAATATATACATCACACACAAAGCTTTGAAAATATATAACATTGAAAGCGTGCCAATTCAGGTTTTATTTTATTATTTTAAAAAAAATCCTTTGGCCAGTTGTGAGCTACCAATTGCTGATTACATTATTTCCAAGATTTAATTGTTTTATTATTAATTGCAATATTAAAATCATAAAAAAGTCTTGGCGCCATCTATTAACTAAAAAAAGGAAACTTTCAGGAATATATTATGAATCCTACCCTCAATAAGAAGTCAAAAGTATGTAATCATGAAAATAATTGCATTACTTATTAAACGCTAACATGTTTAAATATTCGTAGTTTATTTTTTCCATCAGACTTCAGACAATCTATACAAGACTTTCAGAATTAAATTGTAATATCAGTAACAGTTGCCTTTCAAGAAAGCAGGTTATAAGTAAATATTTTTTAATTTGATCATAAGAATACAAAAAATAAACAAGTAATTATTTTTCAAATAACATTTTACGGCTTGTAGGCAATTTTATACTTAAATTGAATCAACTGAAAGAAATACGTAATGCGACATGATAACGAGCAAACAAACTTACCCAAGCATATGCAATGAACGCGTGAGGTGCCCTCTGTACATAGTGGTGGAGATGCAGTGCTACCACTTACCTTTCGTGCGACATACAACAAATATATTATTCATTGTGTATAGAAAATTATTTAGATTATTACCAGTTGACTATGTTTTTTGTAACGTGGATTTGTCTTCTATAATGGTAAGTCAGTCAGATAAAATACTTTTATACATAAAAAACAAAAGGAATCTGAAAATGTTTGAGAAAAAAATAGATAGTGTTTTTAACAAATATAAATTCCTGTAATGTTTATAGTTATTTTACGCTTTTAATCCGTATCTTTAGTTTAGTATATGATTTTAATAATTTTTGTGTATTTAATAAAACCATACATTTTCAGATTGCTTTCATCTATAAAACACACTTATAAATAAAATAAAAAAGCTAAATTAATTGAGAACATTTCATATAATATCTTCAATTAACAACTAACAGAGAGTGACGAGCGAAGTCGGCAACTCTCGCTAGCGCTAGTACTTAATAAAAACCAATAATAATCTCTTAAATATGTATAATTTAGCATAGATTCGATATTGTGCACTTAGAGACCAAAATACGGACAATAATGGTTTACACTTAACAAAATCTAGCAGATTTTAGCGAATGCTGTAACATATACAACACGAGCCGAACTAAATACTGTACAGAAGCAGTAAACTTTGTATACAAAACACGTTTAAAATACAATAAATTAGGCAACACAAAGTTAAGTCTATAAATAAATAAAATGCAATAATTCTTAGATAAAAATTGATTTGTCAAGATTTAAAAGGTCAATAGGCAAGATCAGACACGTTACATCGATTTATAATATAATTAATTAATATAGGTAAATATTCGTGTGTCTATTCTTTTACGATATTTTATATCAATGTCCTTTGATTGGACCCCTGAATTGAAATTCTCAAATTTTATCTTAGTAAAAATTGTAACATCATTTTCTTATACAATTCAGGAGTGCAATCAATACAATACACAATTAAATTGTAAAATTCATTACATAATAAGCAGATAAAATACAATAATTAGGTACATAAGACAAGACAACGAAAGTTGCTGTTTAGTGCCAATAGATGGCGCTTTTTTAATGTTCGCCATTTTTAATTTGTGAATTCACGCACAAACAACAACCTGCACTGCCTAAACATCGAAACGTTAAAAGTAGATTTGAACTGAATCGAATACTTGTAAAACACTTAGATCAACTCAAAAACAATTGTTTCATAGATGCGAATTTTGAATTCGAAGCTACCATTATTTTTTTCGAAAATATTTATTTTTATAAATAGGTATGTTACTGGAGAATTATAATTACACTTCTTTGAAACAATAGTACTATAAGAACAATAAATAGTACACCTAAGCTATATCTATGTATACCATACGTTCGTTCGTCGTCGGTCGTTCGGCTTATTTCTTATTCTTCCGCTTGAGTTTCGGTATTCTGTAATGCGGTGCGCGTGAGTTAGAGGCAGGCATGTGATATAGGATCTACTATGAAATATACTAGATGCACATATAGATTATTTCTATCTGAAACATCAATGTTAAAAATTCCAATGTAGTTATAATTTATCGTATATTCTGGGTGATTTTCTATTCCGTTGCGAGACAAACAGGGCATGTTTTGTATGTCAAAAATAAAAAGTATATAAAAACCATTTGTCTCAAAGCTCAAGTATTTGAAAGTTGGAAAAGATTATGAATGTCAATGTTAATGTCAATAGGGTGACAATTATTATTATATAAAAATAATTTCAACATTTTAATTACTTCCTCTTAAATACTTTTTAAATATATAATTATATATTAGTAAATAATGATTTTAATTTAGTAGTGCGATGTAGTTAAACAATTTTTCACCAAGTTAGAAAGATGTAAGCTAAGTATGCCATAGTACTCTATTACATGAACCTGTACACCCTGTTTCTCTCGAAACGGAACACCAGTATGTGTATCTAGCATTTATTGTAAAACAATTGTAAAATAGTTTGCTGTGAAACGTATTCTCATTGGTTAAATAAATTTTAGAAAAATAACTATTGTTGACAAGAAAACGAGGAGTAGATTATATAATATTACACAAAATATATTGTCTGACTACTATTTCCTATCTGATTGCAAATTAATAAGATACCAAAAATTACCAAAGTGAAAAAGATGATCTGCCAGAGAATATAGAAAGTAAGGTTAATTTAAAGTGAAATAAATAGTAATCGAGTGTAACCATCAGCTATTAAGAGCTTATGATGATGATGATGATGGTTCATTATTTGAAGTATATTATTTTCTACTAAGAATTTGCCAACAACAGTTTCACAGTGTAATTATGAGCAGTGTAGTACTATGTAGTACTGTGTAGAGTTTAGAGAATGAAAATAGAATGTTCTCGAGAGGGTTCATTCAGTGAATTAGTCTGTGCTCATGGCGTGACGCGGGTTATTCACACTTGCTGTATGAAATGGGGTAAAACACCCTATTATTGGCACTTTGGGCTTTAAATCGAAAAATAGGCAAAAATTTGCCTTTACATGTACCATATGGTACCCGACCAAAAGTATTACACTTCAACCTTAAAAAGAGATTGTAGAGCCTCATCTGTGCCAGTAGGAATTGGGAGAACTGTCATTGCTTTGTGCGTAAGAGTATATAATGCTGTTTTCTAAGGTCTATGTGGCTATCAGTTAAGTGCCAATACTTAGGTACTTTACCCTATATTTATAAAAAAATTGAGTTGTGCAACTCACCCTGAACCCTTTTTGTGTGGTGATGATTGCGATTTCTCTGATTCAAGTAACTTTGTACTGGAATCTTTCAATAATCCTGTAAAATTAAAATTGTACATTTAAATGCCTTCTTTTACATCATAGTGTACAAAAAATTAATAAGCTTTGACAATCGCTGTTTAACAAAAAAAAAATCGAGATTTAGTGATTTCATTTACATCAGATTGCCGACATAACTATAACCTAATTGTTTACACATAAAAGCAGTATGAATATACCATACCTGTCCCGCTCTTCCCAAACACAGTATTGCCCAGGTCGTTCAGATTGCTGGCGAATTTGTCAGCCTCATCCGCGAGCGCGCCAGCCACCGCCTCCTCTGTCCCTCTCGCTTCCTCCAATACTCCTTGTCTCGCTTCCTCCAGCCTTTCACCCGCCTGCTTCAACCTTTCGTCTGTAGACTGTTTTACATCCTCTAATTTATCCCCAGCCGTCACTTGGAATCCTTCAAACGAATCCTTTACGTTGCCGAATAACTCTTTCGTCTCTTGTTTGACGTTATCGCTAGTAGTTTGTACGCCGCCTATAAATTCACGTGCCGAATCGTCTAAGCTGTCGAAAGTGTTGCCGGCGGAACTCTGAAAACTGTGTAACGTGTCCTGTGCAGAATTCCCTAGTCCATGTACATCGTCCTTCAAGTCGGCGAATGTATCTCTAGTCGAACTTTGCAAGTCCTCCCACGTATCTGTAGCGTCTTTCACTTTATCCTTCGCGGCGCTTTCGAGCTTGTCGAAGGCGCTCGAGGACGTCTCCTGTATTTCGTCAAACGAATGTTTAACCGACTCCTGTATTTTATCGCCTTTGTCGGCGGATGCCTTTTGTATATTACTTAATTCGTTCTTGCCAGATTCTTTGAGATCATACATTTTTTCAGTTACATTGTTTTGTACTTCGTCTTTTTTATTTACAGCAGCATTCAGAGTTTCCTCGGCAGCCCATTTGATTTCATCTGTGGTTTGTTCCGCTTCTTGTCTTATTTGTTGTAACCGATCGTTGACCTCGTTTACAATGACATCTTTTGATTCCAATATTTCAACTTTCTTTTTATTTACTGCATGTGCCGCTGAATCTTTTGCATCCACTATGGCCTGGTTTACTTGATTCGTAGTATCTTTGATATTAGATACTACCTCGTCCTTTTTATAACTAATCGAGTCCTGCATATTATCTGCTGTATCTTTTGCAGCTTTTTTCACGTCATTCGTTTTTGATTTAGCATTATGAACAATTTTTTCACTTTCTTCAGTGACATCATGTACTATTTGTTCAGCACCTTCTTTAACATACTCAATTTTCTTTGTGGCACTTGCTTCAGCATTACTTTTCAATTCTGATGCTTCATCAACAACTTTATTTGCAGCATCTTTACCTTCTGAAATTTTGTCTTTAATTTCACCTTCTATTTTATCTTTTTCACCAAATATGTTATGCACTAGCCCTGAAAGGAAATTTTTGCCTTCCTTTGATTTTTTCTTGCCTTTAGATTTTGCCTTATCTTTTGCAGTATCGATTGACTTTCCAATGTCATTAACTGTATTTTCTGCTGCCTTAATGACTTCCGAAACTTGTTCTTCTGCCCCAGATTTAATATCAGCTGCCTTAGAGCTAAATTCAGCTTGTTTGTTGCTTAATTCTTTTTCAGTCTTTTGTACTTTTTCGGATACAGCATGAATACCTGCTTGAGTTTTATCTTTGAGATTATGTGAAGCATTTTGAAGACTACCTTCAATTTGGCCCAAATTTTCATTGCCATAAATTTTCAAATCTTCAGCTCTTTCTCGAGCAGCAAAATCGAATTCATGCATTTTGTTTTTCATATCATTGCGAGCATGGTCGGCGTTATCAGTCAACGAGTTGATCGTTTTTTCTGCAGATGCCCTTAGATTATTAATTTCCGATGCGACATGGGAATTTATTTCTGCAGCTTTGTTACTGAAATCGTCTTTAAGATTTTCTGTTTTTTGTAATACATCATTTATTTTTTCTTTTACACCTTCATTAACATTTTGAACACCCTCTTTGAGATTCGTCTCGAGTTCTTCACCCTTATTATTTACATCATCCCTTATCTGTGTAGTCTTATCAACTATTTCATCTTTAATGTCGCTGGTTTTTTGTTGCATATTATCTTTTTCCTTTCCTAGTTTATCTAAACCATCCTTTACATCACCTTGAACTCTATCAGTTACTTCTTGTATTTTTTCATTCGTTGAAAATTGAACTTGTTCTATTCTATCAGCTAAAGTAGATGTTTCATCGTGGCGATGTTTTTCTCCTGGCTTGTATCTTCCTTCGCAACAACCGGTGTAAAATTGGAATGGATCGGTCATCTTGCAATGTAAGGGAGTCTCGACTGGCTGCATGTGTTCGTACTGGTGATAGACTTCATCTGTTTTGAGTTTCAAATCATGAGGAAGATCTTCGTCTACAACTAGTTTGGTAGAGTATATTTGATTATCTACTTCATCTACATCTTTGTGATGAGGTTTGGTTTTAAGATCTTTGAACATGTCATCAACTTTTTCGAGCAAGTCTTCGTTTATGAATCGTGGGGCCGGTTTAGGCGGTGATTTGTCCTTTGATTCGCGAGGTTTGGGTTGAGGTTTGGGTGAGGACTCTTTGCTCTCATCTTTATCTTCGCTATGACTGAACACGTTCTTTACTTTATCAGCGAGGCCACCGAGGAAACCGCCTTCGGTCTTCTTTTTGCCTTTCTCTAACGTGTTCATAGGCGTCTTGTCTTCGTCAGAGTCAAATGTGGCTTTTGCTTTGTTTGAATCAACGTGTACAGCGTTTCCGTTAACTAGAAAAACAATTAATTTTAGAAACACAATTAACTTCAAATAACTACTAAGTCCAATTTTTTTAATGAGATTGATTTTAAAGTAGTAAATGTTTACTTTATTTTTAATTTACTGCGAACTTACCTTGAGGTTTTGTTTCGCTGTCGCTGTCGTCTTTAGTATATTTAGCATCTCCATTTGCGATCATCTTTCCCTAAAAACAAACACGTTATTTCTTAAAATATTTATTTGGCTTCAACAACTCTAGTTTTGTTACATCAAATTTTAATATTGAGTGATGACATATTTAATTGATATGTGTAGGACATTACTATATACATATACCACTTACTAATAAAAATATACAACACATCGTTGCTGTCTTTGTCGTATCAGAAACGTCGTATAAGTTATCCTGTCGTATATTTACTAGCAAGAGGGTTAATAGGGAAATGTAACTTACGTGTCCGTTCAGTTTTGGAGTGTCGTTAGGTATGGAAGCCGGTCCTAGACTGTTGTTGTGGTCACCCCAGTGGAAACTCAGCTCATCTTTCAGAGCATCGAAACCTATGCAGAAAAATACACTTTAACTGTTGAACTTGTGAATATAATTACATTTACATAGCATTACATTCCTGGCAAATGAATGAAAGGCAGAAAGTAAAATAATGTAAATGGTAGATGTAAACTATATACTACATAAATACACACATTCACACTTTCCCAGTTAACAACTGAAAAGTAAGGACGATTATTAAAATGTTAGACACAGTTAATACATTATGACATATAAATAAATCTGCTTTCTTGAAAGTTAATATATCTGCTATCAAGACTTTTAATATACCGAAGTACGTAAATATTTTACAATTTTTCGACAACCGTAGAAGTGTGATTAACATATTTTAGTAATGTGCGTTAGTATGTTTACTATGTAGTTATGACATTTTTAACATTTCAGTGTTTTAATATTAATAGCACAATTAAGTAGTTACATTGTGGCATGAGGTCTTGTAGTTGAACAGAATATTATACAGCGTGTTAAACATAACGGCTCTAAAGGGGTTATTGGTAACACCATGTTTGTACGTTAGTGTGTGTACTGTTTATTAGTATATTTTCTTATATTATTATAAACATTAATCATATCGCTCACCGCTCTGGTCCAAATGCAGGCAGTCAGCTTGCGAGCGGGCGGGCGCGGGCGCCACGGCGGCCGGCAGTGACACGTCCAGCACGCACGTCGGGCTTAAAGCTGGCTCACCCTTGGCCACCTGTAGATAAATATGTGTTTAAAATTAATTATAGGAAAGCCATGCTTTGATCCGAATGGGCCGGCCGACCGGAGGGAAACTACAGCCTCATAAAAGTAATAGAGTAACAGAACCGAAAGGATATCACGCCTCACAAAACACAGGCGAAGAGTAAGTAGGGTTCACATTTTCGAGTAACGCCAAGTGTGTGTGTGAAAAGCGGTTATTTTAAAATTACAAACAGATATGCCTAGATGTGTTACGTTACTGACTTTAGGTTCGTTCATGAAGTATATCCGGCCAGACGGACTCTCCTCGTGATGTTTGACGCGCACTGTGAACTCCACGCGGTTGTCTTTGAATGCCTGAAATAAAATAAAAAATGGTTTAATAACGAAAGGCCCTTTAAAATTAATAACTTGTGTAGATATATTGTTTTACGTTACGTTGCTCATACATTGTTCTTTTTCTTTTACAATATAAATATGAATCAATAGGCATAGCTACAGTATCTGTGAAATGAAATTTTTATTCACTTCACTTCTTTCTTAAGACCAGTCATTCCTCTGGACTAGGCTGATTGTGTTGTCAGAATGCCGTGTGTGCTTGGGCAACCACACGACATTTGAAACCGTCTATCCCAGGCACTACAGTGTTTCAAGGGTGGTTACTTCGCTCGGAGAATACCGTATAAGTCAAATCAAAATCAAAAAAAGTTTTGTTTCCATGTAGGTTATAAAACACTCACGGAATTGTCCCTACGTGATGCCTACCACCGGTTCGGGAACTAACCCGGCGAGGAGAACCGGCGTAAGAAACTCGCACGGGGCCATCTTTTAGCAAAAAGATGGAAAATTGTTCTTTTTTCATATATATATATATATATATATATATATATATATATATATATATATATATATATATATATATTTACAATGTAACCTATATAATATAACAGAAGTAATGATACATATAGAACATAAAAGCAGCTTTGCAGGTGGCCATCTAATTCCATAGATGTGCAATCATGAATAAAATTATTGACCCCATAAAAAGCTTTAGCACACAAACATTCTTTAACAAAAGTTTTTTTTCTTTCTTTCTATTTATCAATATATAGTTCTAGTAAAATAGTTATATTTCGTCTGTCATTTTACTAAGATAATTTTGGTATTTAGATTATAATTCTAACCTCAAAGGTGAAGTTAGGCTGGCTGCCGGACTTGGTCACGGGCACGAGGTTTCCGGAGAACTCCAGGTACACTGGCTTGCCGTCCGGCAGCCGGACTGCCGTCGAGTGCGCCACCTCTTGGTAGTGCTCCTGAAACGATACACAGGTAGACTCTTCCTAATCTTACTTAGATTGAACACATTTCCAGGATGTTATAATAAGGATGTATGTGTCTGAATTTGTTAATTTTTCACACAAAAAACCACTGTACTGCTTTTAATGAAATTCGGCAGACAAATTGTTTGTAGCTTGGATTAAACATATTTAGGACAAAGCTATTTTGATCTAATAAAAATAGTCAGTGTGCCTAGCAGGAACATTTGACAGCGGCGAAAATGTAACTCTATCTAATGAGAATTGTATGATAATCCGTCAAAATAATGACAGCACCCATACAAATTTCAGCCGTTAACTTTACGTTTCGCCGCTGTCAAATGTTCCTGCTAGGCCCCCTGTTTCTGTGGTATAGTGTAGACAGATCTAATTTTCTTGCGAACAAAGTTGCGGGCTACTTCTGAATTCGCAGAAAAGACACTACCGCTGTACAGAAAACCTACATCAAACAAATATTGCATTGTTTTTCGCCGACTACAACACCTGCACAGTTTATAACTTCTTGGTTACGGTCTGCGTGTCATGGCCTTTAATCACTAGCGGGCGATCGGCTGCTCGTTTACCTGCTGCAGCAGCGTGTCGTACGCGTATCTGTCGGTGATGTACAGCACGAGCAGGCGGCCCTCCAGCGCGTCCAGCCGCTTGCCCAGCACCACGATGCGCACCTCAAACGGTACCACCAACATCTCTCTATACAAAATAAGCGGCAGATTTGAAACATTGAATAATTTGTACTGTACAAACATACTTACAAGTTGGGAGAACGTTTTGAAATCATGTTAACATTACTATATTCACAAGTAAGCAAATTGCCAGATATTTATTTAAGAAATTGTATACATTTCAAAGGTTACAATGAGGGTTTTTAATATTTTTTCTGCCGGTAGGGGGGCAGACGCAACTCACAAAGCTTCATTTGGTGGCGTAAGTGGTATCAAATACGGTCAATAAGAATTTTCGATTCTATTTCTATCACCAGGCGGCGCTTGGTAGTCCGACGGTCCTTGTCGTGACAAAAAGCTGTCAGATGTCACGAATTTAAAAACCATCATTGTTTATGCCTGCATAATATGCAATGTAAGCTCCCTTGTTCGGTATCGAGTCCCGGTTTCCGTGTAAGTACTGCTTACTTTCGTAAGGACTCCCAACAGCCCCTGTGGCCTAATGGATAAGGCATCGGCCTCCTAAGCCGGGGATTGTGGGTTCGAGTCCCACCAGGGGTAGGAAGTCCCGTTTTAGTAAAATGTACTTTTCTTTTTTTAGTAAAACATTACGTTTTCACCTGTACAAGTCTGTCGCAAGTTTCGTTGCGTCGCTGACGTTTTGACAGTTCATTAACCAGAATCTGAAAAGAAAATAAATAAAAATTGAACATTACAACCAGAGAAATTAAGAATGTTACATATGTTTAGTGCTAGCTACTACCCGCGAATTAGGTATTACGATGAGAATAAATGTTAGGTATTGATACTAAAACAGCCTACTGGTTCGTTCGAACGCTTCTATTCTGGCTAAAATGTCATGTCTATCCCTCACACCTGGCGGACACGGTGGTGGTGAAGGAGGCGCAGTCGGCGGCCAGCGTCAGCGGCGTGGAGCCAGTGACGTCCTCCCACACGGCGCGCGCCTGCCCGCCCATGATGGAGCACAGTAGACGCAGGTTCGCGGTCGACGCTTTGTCGTGCGTATTCACCTGGAGTATAAGAATAAACTCGTAAATACATATTATATCGATGCATATGAGTAAAAAAACTGAATGTCGATTCTGCTAACTGAATCCAGCATTAATACACTTACAATCCAGTCCCGATATGTTACAACTGCAAAATGGTACCCCTATGAAACTTCAAACCAACGTCCAACCCGCCTTATTTGGTCCAAACTACAAAAATCTGTTTATGATATCAAGACGATTAATTTTCTAGATCAATAAAAGTAAAACGAAAGTGTGGGCTTATTAAGAGAATTGGGTTTCTGTACAATTGCAAAGTCACCGCTTTATGATTTTCAAGTATGTTGGCGTAATTCAAACCCACTTTCGAGAGACGTGCGACTAAGATACCAGAGGAGTTAAGCCGTTTCCACCGTGCTATACTTAAGCTTGGTTAATACATTTGGTCGGAGTGATGTCACAGTCTCTCAGAATCGGTTAATGGCCAGATAACGTTCTTGCGACCCCACTAATGTCGCAGTCCGGTGTTACTCACGGCCGTAATTCAATATTAGGCAATCAGCTCACATACAGCTTGGCAAAAAAAAGTAGGACGCGGTAACAGCAGGAACTAGAAACATTTTCGACTGCATCATCTTTTATCCATATTAAATCTATCCATATATTCATTTCAATATATATACTCATTCCAATCTGATAAGGATAAAGAACGATACAGTTGAAAATGTTTTTAGTTCCTGCTGTCACCGCGTCACACTCTTTTCTGCCAAACTGTACCTTATCGTCCGGATGGTGCGGCAGCGGCGCAGTCAGCGTAATAGATCTGTGGAACTTGCGGCGGCGCGGCTCGACGGTAATGACGGGGGAGACGGCGGCGCGGCGCGGCAGGTGGCGCCGCACGAGCTCCGCGCGCGCGCCGTGCGCCTGCAGTCCGACGCGGATGCGCTTGGTCAGCGCTTGTGCGGGAAACTGGGCTTGGACCTGGAATGACATAAGGACGTGAAGAAGTTCCCAACCAGTGGAGCGTTATTACATAAGTTTTGGCAAGTTACAATGTTTATTTGTCTCCATACAAAAAGAGTTGGGAGTATGGAAATTAATAAATATCGAAAAAATGCCACAGGAGGGCATGAATTATAATCCCAGGCGCAGTGAAAAAAGGTTAGGAAACCCTGTGTTGCAATAGCAATAGCGTTTCATCATCTTTCAGTAAAGTGTTTCTGTTCCTTTGTGATAGGGGCATGTTAAAGAGAGGCAGGGTCTTGATACTAAATTATTGTACTTGCGTTTCACCACATTTCTCCTTTACCCTTTCTGTTCCAGAAAAACTGTACATTATGGTGTGATAAAAAGTAATCTTCTTCAAAAATCTACAACATAGCTGTTTCTGACTTTTTACTCTACTATGACTTAGCTGATGTCACCTAGTAGAACATTCCGTGACGCAGCTAGTCCTAAACACGTGCAGGACAAGAACCGACCTGCGGGATGTGCGCGGAGGACACGGTGCCGCCGTCGGGCCCGATGGCGTGCACCTCCTGGCGCACGCGCGACACCACGGCCAGGTAGTGCGGGAAGTCGCACGTCACCACGCGCGTCACCCGCTCGCCGTTCTCGCCGAGTGCCTCGCCGCTGTTGCCGAATTCTGCACGTTCGCGGCTTAGCACTTCCTGAATATGACAAAAGTTTACATTATCAACGTTTGTTCATAAGCACGCACGCAGACGTCGCGTATGGGTGTACAGCACATATGCATGCACACCTTGCGGGCACACCTCAATCACGCCCCTAACAACCTTACGTTTACGTGTGCGTACGCAATGTACCTTCTTTCATACAATAACATTAGGTATAATATCTATGAACGCTTCACACCACGTCAATGCCGTGCTAAGTATCCGAAGAACTTATGTTAGAACAGGTACCAGAAAACGGGAAATATATATATATATATATATATATATATATATATATATATATATATATATAATGACCCAGGAACACAGAAAAACTTTTTTGTTCCTTCGGCGGGATTCGAACCCGCGACCCTCGGCTTGAGCACCAACGCGCTGAACCACTGAGCCACAGAGGTCGTCAAGGTATACGCACGCAGCATGGCGTGTGTCGCGGGTACGTTATTTATATAACTACGCACGCGTTCGTTGCGTATACGTACGCAATTAACTGAATACATTTACGCACATAAAATTACTTATACGTATCATGTCTTTATTGTGTAAGTAGTGGTTCTGTCCATGGTGCTTTTGTATACGTACACGCGCGAACTCATTACATAATAATCTTACATATTACATAGCGTAAAAGAACGCACCTGTATCATGGCGTTGTCGTTGTTATGTAGATAATGGTCCTGCCACGTGTCGCCGGTGTCGGACCGCAGTATGACGATCTCGCGCTCCGGACACGACGCCGTGAATATTGGCACCTCGATTATCACTGGCCTGGAATTTGAAAAAATAATGATTACTATCGGCTATAATGATAAGTTACATAGTGGTGAATCAAAATACATTTTAAAAAAAAAGCTACATATCTTCTACCTACCAATAAACTTGCATCTAGTCTGTAAAAATTGCAGACATATACAACTATTTATGAAATGGCCGACTTTTCTTTCCCCTTAGGCTGGGACTATATTGTCCGGAATCCGGTAGGCCGGGGAAAATTCAGAGCATTGGAAATAGAATTCTGCGAAATAGAGCTGAAAATAGAACACACAATTTGACTCGACGTCAAATGTCAGTGTCGTAAATGACAGCTCGACACTCGACACTTCGATTCTCATCTCTATTGTATTAGCGCAGAGTTATATTTTCAGTGCTCTGATTTTTTTCGGGCCCGCCGGATTCCGGATTATATAGTCCCAGCTATAGCAGATAGGCTCTAACATAACTATAAAACAAGCGTACTTACGCTAAAAACTTGGCTCCCTGTGGCTGTAGCTCTAAAAGTCTGGAAGCTAGGGCTTCACCCTCCATCAGGGGCGGAGGCGCCGCTGCTGGAGCCCGACGGGTCGCCGCTCTGAAATGTAAAGAGCTTTGTTGATTAACCACTATTTACAACAATTAAACTTGTTTAATTAGCTTATGATATACCTGAACTATATAAATTCTTCACGATCCCAACGTTTTACCAAATAACCTAAAACCAAATAAAAAATACCAAAAACGTCATACCAAAATATCGTGATACGAACAATATTTTTCTTAGAATGATTCTTACAATATTCCGGTAACTATAAATCTACTATATGCTAATTTTTTGCCTTATTTTGATTGCCTTACGTTTCATTAATGCATTTTTAATGTATTTTGGCGTTTATACAAGTTTCATTCTCAATATGAATCATCTACACTTGTTAGCTACAAGTATATAATAATAATCGATCATAATTTAGCTTCAATTTAATATATTTTAACTGATAAAATGAATTAGAAACTAAGACTGAACGCATATATATCACTTTCAGATTTAATATATAAAGGTTAATGTATGTTAAACTTTATATTAACAAGATACAAGTACATTATATGTGTTTTAAACTCTAAATTGGGCCTACGATATCCTCAAGCACTTGCCGTAACATAATGCGAGCACTATTTCCGCGAGGTTTTCTATGAAGCCGTCGTATCATTTCGGTCCTACAAGCACAATTGTCGCGAAGGACTCTCCCACTGTAGAACTTAAGTCTGAAACTTCTACAAGCTACCTTGATTTTTAACATGCATTCTTTAAGACAGACGCACTAACCGGAATTGCTAACATGAATTCATTAAGACAGACGGACTAACCGGCACGTGACTCGCGTGGGCGCGGCGCAGGCGGCGGGCGGCACGATGATGCGCACGCCGCCGCGCCGCTTCGCCTTCATGGCCCCGCCGCGGGCATCGACGACGAATGACACCAGGAATCTGGAAATAAATGTTTCAGTTATTTAGTATTCTAGCCGACCCGTTGTTCTACAATCTATATTGTCAATCGTTGGAATATACATAAAAATTTAAAGAATTTCATATATATTATAATACCTGTAATCTTTCTTGCACAAAATTGTTTTGTAACCTAAAATGCCATGAAGCAATTAGTATAGTCTAGGCACTTCAGTTAGAGTGAAGAGTCTTGAGCCTACCTCTAGTGGGTAGTCTTCAATAGAAACAAACATAATTCCCGGAGGAATTTACACTAAAAAAATGTAGTTCGAGACCAATTTCTGTGTCCAAAGATGAACATTTAGTCCGGAAGATAATATTTACGGATACGGTGTACAAGTTTTGCCGCTCCACGCTGCGTCCACGTGGCTCCACCGCTGACCGCGAGCCTAAGACTTCGTGGCCTTCGAAATATCTTGGCTCCTAACTACATTATTCAGAGCCGATTACTCGGGATTAGTTACCCGATGTGGCCTCCTGGTTCTGTGGTTGGCTCTCGACTCTGGAGGTCGTGGGTCCGATTCCCACGTTAGTCTGGTTAGGACAATGCAGGCTGATCACGTGATTGTCTAATAAGACAGGTGATCCATGCGTCGGATGGGCATGTAAAAAGTCAGTCCTGCGCCAGGTCCCGCGTCAGTCATCCGTTGCACTGGGTTATGAGAGTAAACGAAGAAATACTGCTGTTGTGTATTGCGCACACATGTGTTCTATAAAATAATTCCTGCAGCTGGACTGGATACAACAAAACCGGCAAACGTCACAGAAATCGGTGTAGAGAGAAAATTTTACCCGATGTCCAGAGGCTGGCGCTCGATGGTGTGCGTGCGGCTGTCGTTATTGCTGGGCCATCGATGGCCGTCCGCGACGGTGTCGTCGAGCGGCCGCGCCCGCTGCAGCGTGCCCGCCTCGCTATTCATGTAGCGGTACTGCTGCTGCTGTTGAATTGGACACTCCACTTCTCCTGGCAACAAGAAATGTTTATATAATGTTAAATTCATAGAAATTTTGTGATCAGCGACATCTTACGTCATTAACTCACTACACTTTGGGATTCTTCTCACTGCTAGCTTTGCTTTCATCATACTAGCTTTGCTATGTTATCTAAAGAAATTAACGGGTATTTTCGGGTGCAACATTTTCTTTAGTTAAAATTTTCTGTAACGGCAGGCTTGGGAGTGATTTCAAATGCATTCCCAATCGTTGTGAATTACTTACCGCCTTCGTCTTCGGAGTCACTCATAAACGTATCTTGCATAAGCTCTGGAGCTGCCACGCGATAT
Organism: Phengaris arion; assembly: GCA_963565745.1. NCBI lineage: Eukaryota > Metazoa > Arthropoda > Insecta > Lepidoptera > Lycaenidae > Phengaris > Phengaris arion. Next base: position 5,027,398 of record OY751448.1, read on the forward strand.
TTGCCTTCTACACCGCCTGGAACAAGAGAAATAAAGATTTAAAAAAACCCAAATTAACATAATATTTAAACGCAGATATCGGCTTATTTAACAACACATAGATAGGTCAAACAATCTTAGCAGTGCTGAACAAAAGCACGCCGTTATTTTGATGTAAGCATCCTAAAATATTATAATGAAATCCTTTGGGTGAATAAGACGGGATTGGGTGTTTCCAAGTTTTAAATAGGTAACAATAATATGAACAAAGACGCATAAAAAACTAGTTAAATTAAAATGAAAGCGACTACCATGTAAAAGTAGACGGAACTTCGTATAAGGACAACAGAGCCCTCAGGAATACTGAAACAGCTGTGAACGCGCGCGAGAGAGATGGCCTGTGCATATCAATGAAGCGCATTGTTTGTCTCGCTCTAATGATTTTCGGCTGCATGATTTGTATTATGTTAGTGATACAGTTGAGTGCAATGACTGCAATTCGTAATTTTATATCACACTACTTTGATGTACATATACCTTTATAAGCGTGAAAGTGTCGAGAAGGTGACCAAAAGCGTCTTTCTCTGTACCACTCGGGTTAACTGGTTAATACTTTATGTCTTATGGGCTATGGCGCCTATGGCTTATGGCAATATAGAAATCGGTCAAGTGCGAGTTGGACTCGCGCACGAAGGGTTCCGTATCAAATGGGAAATAAGTTTTGGCTTAAATTTGTACTCCCCGGACCTTGCTCCAACAGATTACCATTTTTATTCGAAATTTGGATAAATTCTTGTAAGGGAAAAAATTCAACTCCGATGGGGCAGTCCAAAGCGCCTTCAAAGATTTTATTGATTCCTGTCCGAATGGTTTTTTTAGTCAAGAAGTCAATGAACTACTTATGTGAAGCAATGGTATATACTTTGATAAAATATTATATTATTATGTTTAAAAAAATCGACTTTATGTTCCTCGTTTACAAAACGCCAATTTCATATGTGATGACCTAATATTTTCCCGCCTTTTTAACTTGACACTGGCAATGGTTTTAAGACGTATCACCATATTTAAATATAAAAAAAAAACACATAGTGTCTGTATTATACGCATAGACACAACACATAGTGTCTGTATTATATGACATAATATGTTATATTATGTCATATAACATTAAACATACACATAATCCCCCTTACTATTAAAAATATTCACACAGCGGATAAGTTAAACAACGTTGCTGTCTTTGTCAGTCAAGTGACTTTTACAATGTATCAGAAAAAGACAGAAACGTTATTTAAGTTATCCGTTGTGTATATATTTTTATTAGTTAGGAGGAATATATTCATCTCGTAATGTAAGTATGAGTCATATCATATAGGTACATTTACGCACGAGCAACTCCCGTGGTAGTAATTGTTTATCTTTGTATGTAATAAAAAATTGTCCTATTTTTTACCGACACAGACATAGTCATAAAGAAACAATAACGCAATTAAAAGCATATATAGGTAACACGCGTAGTAATAGTTATATTTGTATGAATAGTTTCAGCTCTTTCAGGGTAAAATACAGGACTTTCAGAGCATTATAAATACACTCTGTCTGTAATTCTATGAATTGTATTAAGGTTAGTTAAACCATCACCGAATTTGGTGAGAAAATGTTTTAACTAATACGACATTTACTTTTGAAATAAATTTCTGGCTAAACATTCCACGAAAATTAATAGGACATTGCGAATTATATCAGCTGGTTTTATTATTTCAAATTCGATTCCGTTATCATAATCGAGTCTATGTCAAAATTACTTTGACCCGTAACCGAGTAAGATCACCGATGACACCTACGACATCAATTGTCGTCGCGTGCCTTACGAAATAAGCGACCTGTCAATTCTAATTAATGAATTCGATTCACTTAATGGAGGGAACAATCTTAAATATGTTATTTCAGTATGTAGCATTGGATTACAGGAATGTCGGTTGAAATCATATACCTAATAGTATGCTTTGTTTAACCATTTCTGATGTAACACGTTGTAACGAAAGTAATTCTATAATAGTAAACTTTTATGCTTGATTTCAATAATGTATCTTTAAAGTCCAATCTTAGTTACATATTTTGATTCTATCTTGGTGTCTATCGTTCTATAGACTTATCTAGTAAAGTTAATCTTAGAATCGGAACTGTCAATTTTCCTACTAAGTAATAATGAATTGAAATAATTATGATTTAGGAATGCTAAAATCAAATTTTAAGTTAATTATTAATTCGGGATCGTTAGATTACTACGGGCGATGATGTCCCTATAGAAAATATTCAGAAGTGGGATCACACCCAAACAAAGGCCATTAATTACATTTTAGCAACATTTTATCCGATTGTACGGAAATAGCTCCACTACGGCGACCTACTTCGTCAAGGCGATGGCGGTAATGGTGCCAGAGCACGGAGTGTGACGTCATCCACGGGAATGCCGAGCCGTAAACTGTAAACACCACAGCGAAAACGCGAGCTACACCCAACTTTTAGGTGGTTTTGTTTATTGGCGATTGATAACAGCCTGTTTATTACATTAATAGGCTGTAAATCAAGGTGATTTTATGCAGTTGTTTGTTGATTGCCTATTTTTGGTAAAAATGGGACAACTGAACTCGCTATAGTTGTGCTATTTTGATAATAATAATATTATGCATGGTCCGTGTCACACTACGTCAATCTGGTCCCGTGGTAAGTTCTTGAAGAACTTGTATTACGGGTATCAGACAATGGAAATATATTTAATACTTTTTATACTATACTTAAATTTAAGATTTTTATTATCTAATACACATCTATGACCCAGGAACACAGAAAACTTTTTTGTTGCCTGGCGGGATTCGAGCCCGCCACCTCCGTCTTGAGCGCCAACGTGCTAACCACTGAGCCAAAGAGGTTGACACAATATAAAAACGAGGTTTGAACATACTAGCTTTCATGTTTTGTTTTTACAAAGCTTTAGAGCTGACTTAATTTTTATTTATATCCCCAAAGAGAAAGCTTTTCGATAAGTACTACTTTTTTCATGAAATTGCTTCCATGGTTAGTAATATTTTTTTTACAGTTATTCATCAATGACATCATTAATGCACGATTACATAAGAGGCTGATGATGCATGATGGCGACCACGAGTCAAGACAGTGGTTAGAATTACAATCAACGTTTACTACGCAATTACTTACGTATCGATATCGTTTTATATCAATCAAATATGCAAAAACCTTTGTTTTTAACCTTGTAAGCAATTAATCAAATATAGGGACTGTAACATAACAATGTTATCTTGTCGTGGATAACAGCTGAGGTTTTTAAACATGTTATACAATGAATATAAGTATTGTTTAGTGTAGTCTACATTGGCATAAGATGTTTGTGCTCGTGTACGGTGTAGTCAACACAGACAATCCGATACGCTTATCGCATAAGAGAATATAGAAACAAACATTGTGTAGTATTGTTAAAAATCGATTTATATTTTAATGACTGTATGTACGATTGTTTACTGGCAACACTGTAGAGTCGCGTTAAGATTTAATGTTCTTTTGTTCTAGATGCGGATTGTTGACTACGAATTCGATAATTACATTGCAGAGGCTTAGAATAGGAAGTAAAATGAGATGCTTAAACAGGCAAGTCATTTAAATACTATGGTATAAATATTATATTACGTTAAGAGGAAATGTGATAGATTGTTGTCATAATATAACGATTAGAGTTTTCATTAATAATATGTTAGCTACACTAATCTTTAACGTCTAAAACTCCACCAGTGCTTAAAATGTGTTACGTCTAAGTATAAATATACATTAATGTACACTTTGATATAAATTATTATTTTTACGATTGCATGGGTACAAATATAGAAACAATCACGTCATGGGGCCATTACGTAGTGCAGCTTGAGGTCGTCCTAACAAGGGTGTAGGTGTAGGTGGGCGCGGCTTGACATCAGTGCGCCTAAATAGACGCAATGCACTAATGTTTTCTTCCTGCGCTCGCTAGTTGGTGCAGTCGGTAGGATAGTATTTTTTGTTTACATTTCTAATATTAGTTCTAATAGATGTATTGTATTACCTGTATAGAAAACGACAAACTTTACTGACCTATATGATTGCGCTAAAAGTTCAAGGGGATGAAAGGTGGTCCAAAGTTCGGATTTAACGCCAGCGAAGCTGCTAGTAAATACTCATCTACTTTAATAATTATAATAGGTAGATATAATTAAGCCTTTTGTTATATATATTAAGTTGATAATAGTATCTATGGACGCTTCAAACCACGTCAATATGGCCCCATGGTAAGTATCCGAAAAACTTGTGTTACGGGGACCAGTCAACGAGAAGTATTTCTAATACTTTTATACTATTAATATATTTAAGATTTTTATTATATTTTTTTAATACTCATCTACAACCCAGGAACATGGAAAACTTTCTGTTCCTTCGCGTTTTTGTTTGAGCGCCGACGCGCTAACCACTGAGCCACAGAGGCCGTCAATTATAAACAACCATTTCTACAACTACGTTATGTAGTTATTTCCTAAGTTCCAAATTCCATGTGCTAGCATAAATAATTTTAAGCAGTATCTAACGAAGCCATGTAACGATAGTATTACGACATCAATCTGGGACCAATTCCCGACCCGACCTCTCAAGTGGAGGAATTCGACAGTGCCTTTCGTATGGCAGTTCCGTTCATCGTGACAATTTACTACATTAGATAAACCGCGAATGTCACGCAATTAATGCATCCTTTAACCCAAATAGCGCGATAGTATTCCCCTTGAGTTCATTGACAATACTTACCGTGAGGCACTAGCTGCATACAATTGCTTTGTTACAATGAACAAGTGTTTTAAATAAAGGTTACTTTTTCCATAATGTGTAGGCATTCTAAATATTGCGTATTATAAATACAGCAAGTAAGATGAAACTGAAGAAGACTGTTTCTAAATCTAAATGAAATAAAGAATAAAATCTGGATTCCATCAACAAAATTGGAATGACATATTTATAGCGCCCACTTGCGTTATACCAAATCGAGAATATATCTATCAGACATACCTGATCTAAGAATAAAAACAGAAAATTTAACACACTCGAAACCTAAATTATGTTGAGAGAGAATCGCAAGATGATCCAGATTCTAGAATACAAAGATAGGCCTAAGATAAGGATCAACTCACACTGAAACGAAACGATACGCGACATGGCGCTGCATTTTTAAGATAGCTATTCAAAATTGAACTATTCATTACACAAGAAGATACATGTTTCATTGTAAGAGTTGGAATGTCTAGTTGCACCGCGCTGCACAGCGCATGAGCAGTGTATGACTGATGTCATATTATGACGCGTTTATCTTTTTGTGTAGTGAATAATATTGAAAAAAATAGTAAAATGTTGAATAGCTATCTTAAAAGTGCAGCGTCATGTCACGTACCGTTTCATTTCGGTGTGATTGACTCTTATGCTTAGGTCTCTTCTTTGTATTCTAGAATAGGGATCATCTTGCGATTTTCTCTCAACATACTTGATGTTTCGAGTGTATCAAGTATCGTCGCGGTGTGAACTGACCCTTAGTCAAGTACATCTTTAAAAACATTCGAAATCATCACCATCGGTAGACAATGATTATGACAACTGATTGTTTACAGCAAGTTTACACAAACATGTGCCAGGTGATTGTCAATGTCAGAGACAATTCCTCGCATGTAAACACTGTCGCCCTTGCAGATGCAGCAAACAGGTAGGTAAATGCACCTGAATGTGCAAATAAACATAGACACATGCAATGTGTATGTAGAGCTAATTAGCATCATCATCATTGGGTCCTTTCAACTTACAAATCAGCTACGATATAAGGAGAACCAACTTGCTGTTGTTGCAAAATATTAGGTACGTAGGTAGGTAAGGGCTACAATGTTTACAAACATAGATTTCCAAACATCTTCTAAATACAAGATTTTAAGCAAAAAAAATGATAAATCTTGAAATCGGAATCAGTTCGACATGCCTGAATACAAACAGAAACCTTCATAAGATATAAATAAAGACATTTACCAAACATTCTTTCAATAAATCGGCTGTTAAAAGAACCCGGTGGCCAAATCTCGGAGCGTTTTATTAGAACGCGCTAAAATGGCAGCGCAAGGTTCTTCACGAACTTTTATGGACACGATACGACTCAGACTCACGATCCGACATCGTAAAATTAACTTCATAAGATCGCTGATCGCAAGGTCTGCTCAGTGCTCAATTATTAATGATTGAAAGAAGATTACCTAGTATCCTCGGTGTATGTCTGGGGTATTATTTTAGAAAATTAGTGAGGCACTCATCAATGACGTCATGTCATGCGTCGTGTCACGATGCGATGCAAATCCTCCCGTTACTCATCGCGTTCTCACAATGCGACGTCCGCGTCGCAGCGTGTTACGATGTCGTATCGTATGGAGTCGGGCCGTAATCCAGTGATATTTGCTGAGGCAATATTGTTAAAGGTCAAACCTTTTAGTAACTTTGAATCATTCGACCAATACCGAACAGTTGCCGAAAATAAATGCGCTCTTAACCGCCGAGAATTGATACGACAACATTTTTGTGGCAACAATAAAGATTGTTACCAACTTTGTTAGATCGAACGTCACTTGTCTCGATTGTTCTGACGTTGTTTAAGATGGGAGTTCAAAGGATAAATCGGGACATTATTAGAATTACTAATGATTCTATTGGTATTGGGCAATCAAGGCAGATATTGTATTAGGAAAACGACATACTTAAATAAGATGTTCCTTGAAATATATATATTATATAGATAATAGAGAGACTATAGACTTATATATATATAGACTAAGCCTCATTCCTGTTTTTCTTCTATTTTTTAAAGTACGGATGTCAGAAACGGACGCATAAAAATTCTTAATGTTTGGAGAAGAACTCGATAGAAAAAAAACTAATGAGACACCCGGATGGAACGAAGTTCCTTTCGATTAATTAGTGAAGGAATTGTAATAAAATTTTATTTTTTAAGTTATAATAATATTTTTTGTATTAACAAATATAATCTATAAACTTAATCAGTAGGCTGAATTTTAGTAATAATTGAGAGAGAGAGAGAGAGACAGACAGAGAAACACGCGCACGCCGCACGGCTTACAACTATAGCAAAAAGTGTCGTTACAGTCTTAATTTTTTCCGTCTAGCCCCCTTTCGCAACGCGCGATAAGGAACTTCGTTCCAAAATTTACTCAAAAGTGTATTTCGTAGAGGTGGTCGTGTGATAGTATTAGATTGTCAATTTACCAAATAGGGCAACACGAATCTGAAATAAAATATGATCTCAATAAAAATAAGCAGCTGACTCACCGGTAGTTGTAATAAAGGAAATGGCTTCAACAAGGTCACGACTAGTTCACCTACTGTGAATACATATTTCTTCATTCCTAAACTAAGGAAAACATTTTTCAAAGATTTTTGGTAATATATAGTATCTGCTAACCCGTACATGGGTTATTACAGCTGAATCAAGCTTTACGAACACGAAATATGGTAAGATATGCTGACTAAACTCTGAACAAAGTGGTCATGACAATATTTTTTCTTCGATTTTATAGAAAGTCCTTGTAGTCTAACGAGAAACTTGAGCAGGAATCTTCTCCAACCACTAGATTTATGCGAAAACATTGCGAAAAAAATATTCTACGCGCCATTGCAGACGCAGTGACCAAAACGCTGCAAGCAGGCAGGCCCTTAGATCTCAGGGGAGAATAAAGTATTAAATGAACCACATAAAATGAAAGAGCGTATCCAAATGTCGCCGCCTCACCGCCTCAGCAATCTTGAGGACAGGGACCTGTCAACGTTATGGCTCCGCATAGATTGCGACGACCACCCTCGCGTCTATGCGTGCCTATATAGGTCCCATAGTGGTGACCCCGAGACGGACCGACTCTTGGAACACCTGCAAGCTGCTTCAGATTTTGTGCAGCGGCAGATCCCATCCGCAGAGATCATAATACTTGGCGACTTTAATGTATAATAACTAAATACTAACTAAACCACCACGCCGACTGGCTCAATTCCAGTAAAACTGATTATGCGGGGAGATCTGTCTGCAATTTTGCCCTTGCGAACGACTTGACACAACTGGTCACTACGCCTACGTCGCCTAATCCCAGATGTGGATGGTCAGAATCCTTCCTTGTTGGACCTTCTGCTGACTTCAAATCCTGACGGCTACCAAATATCCGTAATCGCACCACTTGGTACATCGGATCACTGCCTTGTTAGGAGTTCTGTGCCACTTACGACGGTGTTACGACAGCGTGCTGTTAAATACCGTCGTGTGTGGCACTACAAGTCGGCAGACTGGGATAGGATGCGGTCGTTTTTTGCATCCTATCCTTGGGTGAACGTGTGCTTCTCGCCGGATGATCCCGACAACACTGCCAACTCTGTTGCCGATGTGGTGATGCAAGGGATGGAACTTTTCATTCCGTCCTCTGTAGTGCCAATTGGCGGCAGATTTCGTCCCTGGTTTAGTTCATCCCCCAAAAAAGCTTCTCGCCGGAAGCAGGAGGCTTACCAATCCTGGGCCAATGCAGTGTCTGCTCGGGATTTAAATACCAGCACATATAAAAAGGAGTACAACCTTGCCTCTAGGTCCCTCAAGAAAGAGATCACTCGGGCAAAGAAACAGCACGTCAATAGAATTGGTAAGAGACTTGAGCGCCTCCCCTCGGGAACCCGTGCATTCTGATCTCTGGCCAAAGCTATTGAAGGAAATTTCTGCAAGCCAACCCTACCATCCCTACACGTAGGAAATGGATCGTTGGCCCAGGACGCAAAGGACAAAGCCGATCTTCTGGGCAAGCTCTTTGCGTCAAACTCGACCCTGGATGACGGGGGGCAGAAACCGCCGACCATACCGCGATGCACGAGCATCATGTCGGATATTCGGTTTCATTAGCGCTCAGTGCGAAAAGCCCTCCGTTCCCTTGATATCCAAAAGTCGAGTGGGCCTGACGGAATCCCTCCTATTGTGTTGAAAAAGTGTGCTCCAGAGTTGGCTCCGGTCTTGACGCGTCTATTTCGGTTCTCCTACTCTTCTGGCATCGTCCCGGCTTCTTGGAAGATAGCCTTGGTGCACCCGATCCCCAAAAAAGGTGATCGCTCAAATCCTTCCAACTACAGACCAATCGCTATAACCTCTCTCTTCTCGAAGATAATGGAATCCATTATCAATAGCCAGCTTCTTCGATACTTGGACGGCCAGGGATTACTAAGCGACAAACAATACGGGTTCCGTAAGGGTCGCTCGGCTGGTGATCTCTTGGCGTACCTAACTCATCGTTGGGCTCAGGCAATTGAGTCGAAGGGAGAGGCATTGGCTGTTAGTTTGGACATTGCGAAGGCCTTTGATCGGGTTTGGCATAAAGCGCTGCTATCAAAGCTTCCATCATACGGGCTGCCCGAGAAATTATGTAAGTGGGTCACTAGTTTCTTAGCAGATAGAAGCATAAAGCTCGTAGTTGACGGCGAATGCTCGGAAACTCAGTCTGTTGATGCTGGTGTCCCTCAGGGCTGTGTGCTATCGCCTACCCTATTCATACTGCATATCAATGACATGTTACAGACCAACGGCATTTATTGCTATGCGGATGATAGTACAGGTGATGCTGTATATACCGGCTCCCCCAATATTTCTCGGCTAAATGTCATTGAGAGTCGAAACGAACTTGTGTCTAAAATAGAGAATTCATTGGAGAAAGTCATTCAACCCCGCCAAGACACAAGTCTGCGCGTTCACCACTAAAAAGTCACCAATGGTCGTATATCCTCGTTTCGAGGGCACATCTTTAACCATCTCCCCTAGCATTGAGATACTTGGCGTCAACATATCGAGCGAAGTCCAGTTCCGATATCATCTAGAGGGTAAGGCCAAATTAGCCTCGAAGAAGCTTGGTGTTCTTAACAGAGCGAGACAGTACTTCAGTCCGGACCAACGCCTACAACTCTACAAGGCGCAGGTTCGGCCTCATATGGAATATTGTTCTCATCTCTGGGCAGGGGCGCCAAAATATCAACTGCTCCCTCTGGATCGTATCCAACGAAGGGCCGCTCGAGTTGTTGAGTGCCATAGTGTTTCAAACAGCTTGGACCCCTTGGAATTACGCCGAGATGTAGCTTCACTCTGCATCCTCTATCGGTTGTATCACGGGGAGTGCTCTGAGGAATTGTTCGGAATCATACCACCTGCAACTTTTCGCCATCGTCCCACGCGAAAAACATACCATCCTCATCACCTTGATGAGTGGCAGTCTTCCACCGTGCGCTTTTCGCGTAACTTTCTGCCGCGCACTGTAAAACTCTGGAACGAACTGTCATCAGCAGTATTTCCGGACCTATACGACCTGCAAACCTTCAAGAAGAGAGCGTATTCCCTCTTAAAAGGCCGGCAACGCACCTGCAGCTCTTCTGATGTTGCGAGTGTCCATGGGCGACGGTAGTTGCTTACCATCAGGTGACCCGTTTGCTCGTTTGCCCCCTTATTTAATAAAAAAATAAATAAATGTAAAACTACCAATGATACCTTCGAAAATCTCTATCCTCAAAATCAGGCTTCCAACCTCCTTTCCTTCTCCCTCCTCGAAGTTCCGCTCTCAATGAACAGGCAACTTATCACTTATGTCATACTCCTGCTCACGCAAGTGTTAACAGTACTACCATTGTGTACCACCTGATGATCTCACTATGTTAATTGACTCTCATGACGTTTTACGTAATCTATTATTAAATCGGTACTACGCATAATTTTATCGATTCTATATGTAGCTTGTCTACTGTTATGTAACCTCCAAACTTTAAATTGTATGTGAAGTATCCTGTGAATTTTTTATGGGATACCTGTTTAATAGGAACATTAGGATCAATTATAATTCTATTTTATAGGATCCGGATAGGACTCGTACGTCAACTGGACCTGCTCGAAACTAGACCCACTGGGTCAATTGACTGATTCTTTTGATATTTTTCTTTTCATTAAATGACTATACTTGCAGACGATAGCAAGATATCAAAGCGTTACTTAAGACATAATAAATATTCTTCGGTCTTAACATTCCTGACACACAAAATTATTTGCACGCATCTTTCTTAGTACTAAGAAAGATGTATCTAGTTTATAGACTAAAAGAGTGTATATGTTGTATTTTATGCGAGTTTCCTTTTTTCTTTACCTGTATTATGTATGGAACAAATACGAATACAAAAGTTTTCTGTTACCTTCACAAACTAATATAAAATATTAAAACATAAAAGAAAACCATTCAGCCAAATCCTGGATTCAGTACAGTTACATTTCTTTGCTGCATTTATAAATAGTGGCGTTTGACCTAATGTGTGCCAAGGTCTGTTTTATTAAATTAACCTACATGTATCATGTCACTCCTGCGGACTGCGCATAGACACCGGCATAGTTTGTTTTATTTGCTAGTATTGCTATATTGTTTTTTAGTAGCATATAATGTCCCACTAACTGGCATAGGCTTCCCCAATGTGCGCTATGTTATGTAGATATGTGTGCTGTCTCTCATTCCTGCGCCTTTTGCATAGCTCCCTATGGGATGGGAAACCAGGTTCAGAACTTCTCTTTTCTATTTCTCTCAGATATTATGGATAATGGATTCCGATAAACTTTCTTCTTCCGTCACCTATTTTCCAGAATATTTTCGGTGACAATTACAAGATGAATCTTTATCTAAAATCTAGATAAAATACAGGAAAACTACAGTTGAAAACCGAAAAACTTATGTCCTTAACTTTTATTGGACATTTGACAATGAAGAGAAACAAAATATGGGCATATATGCGTCAACCAACCAATATTATATAACCAAGAGCCATGGTCACTGTTTATGACCAGATGACGTTTGCCGGAACACAACCTTCAGTTGTCATCATTATCTTTATTGTTCAAATATAAATAACTAACGACCTGGCTATGATGGCTATTGAATAGAGTTTTGATGGGGAAGCTATTAGCTAGGTAGGACGGTAAGTATATTGTTTATTGAGGAAAAAAAATAGTCACACAATTCCTAAGAATGGCTTGACTGATATTAATGAAATTCGGCACCTAGAAAGTTTATAGTCAGGACATATATTTATCCAGGCTACAACTCCAAACAGAAGTAACAGAAGGAACAACTATTACTGTTAACATAATTCTTTTGATTCAACAAAAGAATTATGTTAACAGTAATAACGTAATGTTATAAAATTTTATAAACAATTTTCTAATTCCAACACACCGAAAGTTTTACTGGCTTGTATTTGCATTTCAAGAAGTTCAGCACCCACGCTCTTCTAAAGGTTCCACCCTCAGTAAAATTTCTTTGAATAAAATAAGGACTATTTTTATCCTGTTACATTCTTCTATTTTTACATGGCTAAGTGTTTCTTTGTTTTCCTTATAAATAGGTAAACAAATCTTAAGTTTTTCTTTTGATTTTCTTGTACATATTTCATTATATAATTACATTAAAGCACCGTAAAAGAAAAACAGTACTTAAACAAACATAATATTCTTTGGAACATGCACCTCCATTGCAACATTCAAAATAATTTGTAATTACACATTAGCATGCATATTACGATGTCTGAATGGAAACATTAAACAAACTGACTAAATCTAAAACAATGTCACATTGAGATTGTATCGTTTGTGCCACAGGGCATGCACAGTCGCGCACACCCGCGGTACCACTTGTCAGCGACTGTTCCCCACAATTTACATTTACAAATTATTGGGTGATTTGGCATCATCAAACTTCGGCGGTGCTAGACCAGCTTGAGGCGCGTGCGCATTTGGCGACATTTTTGATCAACAATCTTTGCCTTCTTTACGAAACAATTTTATGACGTAGCTCTTGATAGCGTTGAATTTCATAGAAGCTTTTGGACCCCTTTCATTCCCTTAAGTGCATATAGGAGACAATACCTTGCTAGGCCACGTGTATTGTCTACATGATAAAAACAACCTACATCATGCGTGGCTTTCAGCACAATCCTTTTCTTGAAATGACCCGAGTCATGGATGCCGATAGATTCGTTAGTGACCTGCCTGTGATGCCTTTTGTATACTTATACAGAAGAATATACGTTTTGTATCCCATTGCCTCTCACCGGTATCCTAGTCTTTTTACTTTTTCTAATAGGGGTAACTTTACCACTCGATGAAAAAAAAAAATGTTTGGGGTCAATTTTTGATTTGTTTTGATTTAGAACGATAGCACATTAACTAGTTACTGTTGAGGAACCTGATCGTCAGCTCACACTGAAACGAGGCCATAAGCGACGCTGCGCTGCATTTTTAAAATAGCCATTCAACATTGAAATTTGTTCGACGCTTATCGTCTCGTTTCGGTGTGAGCTGACGCTAAGGTTTCACGTCGCGTAGACCGTAGTGCGTGCGTACATTTTATTTGACGTAGTTAAAAATCCACATCCATCCCGTCTGGTGCTTGCGAAAGACGTAAACACATCTACTTGTGGGTCGGATTTGACTTCTGAGTACACCGCTAATCATAACCAGAATTTATGTAAAACATTGTTTATATAAACATCGGCGTCCTTGCCGAATCATTAAACATTCGATTGCAGAGTGATGACCAATGATATGCGATTTTAAAAACATTATTACATTTTAGGATTTTTTTTTCATTATTATACACCTGTTTCGCATGTTTTGACTCTGTCGCCCGATATAAAGTGACCTGAAACAAAACTTCCGAATAAGCTATCCGGCACTTATTAGAAGATTGTGAAACAGGCCCTTAGAGAAATGAAATGACATTAGAAATGAATATTACCTAGGTTTTGTCATCTTAGTATTATAGGTACATAATAATTTTCTTTGAATCGGCAGAAGTATATGTTTGTTTTTGTTGTTTTGATCTCACTATAATATTTATGCACTGCTTAAATTTCATGTAGGTATGCAAGTTGACTCTAGACTACTTAAGTCTAATCATTATTACAACTAGCTTTAGGCCGCGGCGTCGCCCGCGTACATTCAGAATCCCACGGGAACACTCTACATTTTCAGGATGAAAAGTAGGCGTTGTGCTAATCCAGAGCTTAAACTACTACCATACGAAATGTCATCAAAATCCGTCACAAACTTTCCTATATATCCATATTAGATAAGCAATAAGTTTGAACATTTATAAATCTCGTAAACATTTGTATGACGCATGATGATGCATTTTACGCATATTTTTACATACATATTAGGATACGTAATGATCATAATTAGCAGAAATACTTTATTCTGAGAAAATATAAAATCTCTGAACATATGAGGGTAGATGTATAATGTTGCTCTAAGGGCGCCCTACCATTACAAGACCTTTACTTGACACAAAAAATAAAGCTAATAGAATCTTTTATCCTTCGATTCCAAGTTAACTATAATATATTGTAAACATTTTTTGTGTATTTAATTGTTAGATGGAGACCGTGAAAAGGGCCTCAACTATCGAATCAATTAATCATTTTTACCGAGATCTATTCTTACTTTTAAATTAGAGATTATTCAATTTTATTATTGGCCCTCCTTACCAATTGAATCCACAATTGGATTTATATGAATGTTAAATTGTAAGAAGCGATGCAAACAATCATAAGTAATTAATTTTAATTTGATTAGCATGGGAAATTTTAATTATTAATAGAATCAACCACACATTACATAGTGCATTTTTCAATGTTGGTTGTCGTCTAATTATGAGAATAATGAAAAATTATTGAAATATTTAACGTCTAGTGAAATGTAACAAATGTAACAATTGTAACTGTATATCGACACTGGTGTCGAAGCAAACAACATAGTTGCACATAGTGTTAATTTTGCGTGTTTTCTAATTAAAATCTAATTAGTAATTACTAATTAGTGAATACTACCATCGTCCGGCGACTTCAAACATTGTAAGCACGACACTTTCTTTTTCTTTTTCACTTTATCATTTTTCACGATCTTCTCGTCGTTTTTCTTTGTTGTGTTTTTCACGACACCCATTTTGTTTTTTTTCGCGCGCGTTCTTTCAATTTTCGCGGGTTCTGGCGCGCGCGGATGATCGGATACTAACGCTCACAGCTCACAGAGCGGCTGCATTCGCCAGCGCGGAAGGAAATACTGCCGGACGGTGCGTCTAGCTTGATGCTCCAATCCTCCTACGGGAATCAAGGCCACATGGATTGATATTCCGTGGGCGATCACATCCAAAATACGTATGTACTTCATTAATATTTTGGTTACGGTTGTGAAATTACTTGTACAGTTATATATCAGTGTTACGAGGTACCCGGTGCATAGGTATATGTCACACAGTCGCAACATCATTGTAGGGTATCTTCTATCAATAGGGTATATAATCGGAATCTCGGAAACGGCTGCAAGTATTTCCATGAAATTTAGTATGCAGATAGTTTTGGGGGAGTAAAATCAGTCTAGGAAAACTGCACATACGTTATTTCGTTTGTCGGGTAATATGATAATGAGTTATTTCAATATCTAAACGTCAAATCCGGTTAGCGGCTTGGTAAGCGTCGGACTTTTTGCATTATTGGTGTCTCGGGTTCGAATCCCGGGCAGACAAATTTTTGTTTTACATTATTTATGTTTGTTTTACCGTGCTACTAAAACTTCAAGCAAAGCTCGGTCTCCTAGCTCTCATATAATTAAACTTAAGTATTTGCCGCTAAAGAATATAGGGGTAGTTGGGAATAGAAAGGCACTAATTTATTTTTCTTTTTGGTCAAAACTCAAAAGGCACAGGCCATCCGGCATTCTTATCCAATATCCTTAAACCGTCTTACCTCAAGCTGACAACAGGAGATTTTCGCCTATATAGTTACCTAGTTTTCGAACACGAGTTTTGTAACTTTTAATGCGAAATGTAGGCGTCCCCTATTTTTGGCATATGACATTCAGCGGCAATTGTGTGTCGCATTAGTGGACGTATTGTGCGGGTACAATCGGGAGGAAATGTAGATACAATCGCGACCATTAGCGCGGACTGACGGGTCACGGTACAGATGATAGGTTCCAATCCCGGAACAAAATTAAACAACAGCCATCAGATATTGGTGAGCCGTCGAGTAAGAGACAAATAGAGAGAGACTCACTGACCAGGCGTAGTTGGCACTTGTCATGTCATCACATGTCATGTTGTTTACAATTGGCAAAACAGTAGGAATAGCCGAAAAGAGGCACATAACCAGGAAGATAATGTGCCAGAGGAGATATGATTTGGTGTTTTGTTTATGATCTAGAAGAATATTAGTTGTCTCTTCTATCTTGGTCTGCAAAACTATGTGTTTAACTCTACACGATATAAGATATTTTAATTTAAAATTTGGCAGAAAATAGGAATATTTGTGAAACAGTATTTTAAGTCGAATACCTAATCGTTTACTACGAATGTCTATAAATTCTCTATCTTTATATAAAATTCTAGAGTCACAGTGTTTGTTACAAAACTCCATCGAAACGTCTTGACCGATCACATGTAGGCAGTAGATTGACTAGGTTGTAGGGTAGGGTATGTAATGGGTGTACGTGTAGGTATAGGTGTAGGTATAATAGGTGTAGGTTGTAGATGTAGGGAGTAGGTAGATATTAGGTGTACCGCGTAGGTCTAGGTGTAGACTGTAGGTGACGGTGTCCCTGACAGAACAACGTCTGTCGGGGTCAGCTAGTATTCCTTATACAATGAACGGCAATGTTTTGAACGCAAATAACAATCAAGCAAATACCTATGTCTAACAAACAACATGCATGTCGAAAACAAACACATAAAGATCTGAGAGGAGATATTAACGAAATGAATCCTGAATCACTGAAAGTTATTCACCATCCATAGACTTAGAGCTAAACTCAAAATCGGCATGTACTTTTTATGGTAAATAAATAGCTACATGCTAGAGATATGGAAATTACTAAAAATTCTGAAGTTTATTGATCATACGAGAATCTGACCTCTGGAGCAAACATAGCTATAGTGGTAGTAAAGCTACCCATGTCCAATTGTTCATGGACCCCAGAGGTTTTTGTGATGCTGCCGGCAACACCAGACCTAATTGGGTAACACCAACTATTTTATGGGCTCCAATTGAAGAAGGCTACAAGGGTTTACTCAATTGTCCATCTGTCTGTCTATCTGTCCATCTGCCCATTTAGTTATGACATTCAAGGCGAAGGTCAGGGATATTACGCGTGTCAAACGAACCGTGGACAAACTAGTACTGACTACTGACAATGCTGTAGTAGCAAGAGTAAGTCTGGGACTATAGGCTCCGGAATCCGGAACACCGGTGAAAATTCAGAGCACTGAAAATAGAACTCTGCGCCAATACAAAAGAGTTGAAAATGGAAGTGTCGAGCTGCCATATATGACATTGTCATTTGACTCGACACTCATGTGTTCGATTTTCAACTCTATTGTATTAGCGCAGAGTTCTATTTTCAATGCTCAGAATTTTCTACGGCCTTCCGGATTCCGGATCATATAGTCCCAACTTAAGCACGTTACATAATGGCGCCACTTTATTGGTGTCAAATTGGTAACCAGCGCACCAGCGGACACCAGGTGGGCCAACTTACGGCCGAATTCACAAATGCGTCTTTTGTTTTTAAATTTAGCAAATAACAATTGCCAGTGTCAAGTTAAAACAAGGGGAAAATACAATTTTAGTTGCAGTTTTCAACACAGTTTTTTTTAAAATCTTCAAGTCCAAAGTCTAGTCAAAAGTCCTCGTAATTAATATAGTAGTTAATATTCTACCAATATTACACATTAAGAACCGAAATAACACAATTTTAAAGGAGAAAATATACAAAAATAATAACGTCACACTTTCACATCCCCGTCACAACTCGCGTCTACCTACGTCTACCCCATAGCCTAGGGTAATTACTACTATAGACTACATTGAATTCGCAGACTTCTTTTCAAAGTCTCTTACTTTTTCTGAATCATTGTAAAGTCCACATTTAACGTACAAGAAAAATCACATTTCTCCTCTCAAAATGATTGTGTGTTAATGGGAAACACCATGGTTTATACATTTACATACAATGACAACATAATATGAACATTTATTATTGTATTTTCGTTATTGTAAAAGTATTTTATAAAATATCATAAAATTAAATTCATACAACAATAGATGAATTGAATCTCTACTAGTTTTCTTGGTAAGCGATTGTCGCCGCCCATCGTTAACCAGGGAAACACAACGTTAATATTCGCTTTTTTTCTGTGAGGCTTTGTCCTCAGGTTATTCATTATCCTTATCTTGGTACCCAGACGTATTGACCAGTCATTCCTCTGGACTAGGCTGACTGTGTTGTGAGAATGCCGTGTGTGCTTGGGCTACCATACGACATTTAAAAAACCGACTACAGTATTTCAAGAGTGGTTACTTCGCTCGGAAAATATTGTATAAATAATCCAATAACGGATGAAAAAGACCCAACTTTATCTCATACAATCGTATGTATAATCATTTATCAATGGTGTCATAAGTTTTAGTTATTTATCGACTCAAGGGCGCTCCCTTTGTTGCCTCGACCTTCGACAGATTTAAGAAACCTGTAGACAGGAAAATGGGCAAACGAAATGACAGTTGTTTTATTTTAAGACTACGATAAAATTAGAAAGATATATGTATATTGTTTAGGCCTTTCTGATTCTCTTTTATATACGCAGCTATGTAGCTGTATGTATGTACATAAACCATTACAGTTTCGAATTCCGCAAACATAATAAGTGAACATATTTAGAAATTGATTCTTATCGAACTGAAAGGTATGTTCAAACTTCAGCTCTACTGTAAAAGGATAATAAAAGCATTAAGCCATCGTTCCTCAAGCGGCGGGTCGCGACCCTTGGGGGGTCGAGTTTGTTTTTAAAGAGAGTCGCAGTCTGTTGAAAAATAATAAATTAAAACTACATAGGTACATAGGTACAAAGTATTAGTATTTCGAACGAAGCTTTTGTATCGAACGTCGAAAAACGTTCGAACCAGTGAAGGCTAATATAACGTAGCTAAGCTGATAAAAATAGCGCGCTATGTACATAATATTATTATAATTTTATAGGGACGGCGATTTACTCAACTTTTTGAATTTTTCGTGGCTCGCGACATAAAAATGGTTGAGAAACAATGCCTTATACTTACTAACAAGTCAATATTCTTCGTTTGTTTTAAATATTCATCAAAACGCTAAAAAACACATAAATCTAGATCTCTGATACCTTATTTGGGTAGTAAGTAGAGTAGTAGTTTTCCATACACTAAGATTCCTTAGTGTATGGAAAATCTCAATATCTATTCTATGGTACACGGTTTCGACTCTTTTGAGATGATACAGAGCATTGGTCAGAAAACATGTTTTCAGGACCGTCTGCCTCTTTTTGGCGATATCTTTTCCGGCGTCCTCTTTCATAAATTCTGCGGTAAATAAATCTTATTTTTGTCTTTGTATTTATTAATGTATTTCTTAAGTATGTAATATATTTGTTTTTGTTGTATGACAAGATTATCTCTTCATTAAAATATCCAAGTGAATAGTGATATCATAGAGGAATTATGTATGATTACTGATTAGTCTATTATGGTGATATTAATTTAAGCTTGATACTCTTGTGTCTAAAACTTATTTTGTGCCCTGATTAAGGGAATCACGATGCAATGATGAATTCCTATATCATAGATTAAAGGGGATAAACGAGCAAACGTATCGCCTCATGGGAAGCGATTAGGCCCAAGGCACCCCGCAACACCAGAGTTACAACTTGCCAACCTAAACGCCTCTTTCCAAAAGCTAGTCTACAAGTTTCAATAGCACCTGCATCGGTGGCGAGTTCACATTTATACCATATTATTCTGCGAAATGTATACAAACAGTAGCGAGTGTTACTCAACTTTATTTTCAAATGATAAGTCATAAAGCGGCGAGATTTTGGCATAAGTTCGCTATAGAACTATTAATGTTTGTCGTGCGATGAACACAGTGATTGTCTATATATATCTGCTCATAGTATTAAAGCCATGGACATTTTGAAGGAGAAATTACTACGTTACCGTCGTGGACATTTTGACGGAGAAATTACCACATTATCGCCATGGACATTTTGACGGAGAAATTAGGTCGAGAACATTTTCTTTGCATTGAGGCTTGAAGGTACGGTAGTTTTTATTGACATTCAGAGTAAAATGTAAAACTGTATTCATCATAAATAAATAACAATAACACCCCCACACCGATTTCTGTGACGCTGGCCGGTTTCATTGAAACCAGGCCAGTTACGCAGGAGTAATTTTATAGTGCCCAAGTGTGTGCGCAGTACACAAGAGCACTCTCTCTTCCTTTACACTCGTAAGCTAGTGGGACGGATAACCGACACGACTGGCGAGAGATCAGGCGCAGGTCCGACTTTTTACATGCCCATCCGACGCATGGATCACCTCTCTTGTCAGGCAATCAGGTGATCAGCCTGCATTGTCCTAACCAAACTTGGAACCAAAATTTTTGTTAGTTAGTTGTCGAGAGCCAAGCTCTAACCACTTCTAGTGGTCTACCACGGAAGCTGTTAATTAAATAATATGGATAAAAGCTATTTATTGTTTTTTGATCGACATCTCACCTATGTCGATCTATGGAAATTATTATTAATGGTTTATATTCAACAATATCGTTTAAATTAATATTCTGAATGAAAATCTTGAGCTGGAGACTAAAATATGTTACCTACCTTGACCTACCTATCATACTTAAACAAGATGATATTTGTAATGGACGGAATATATGTAATAATAATAATGATTAAAACAACAGTGACACACGCTGGTTTCTCATTCAACTTTGTAAATCAGTTACTTTACAAAATAGTACACGATACATCGTTTTTTATCAAATATTAATGTTATTTTTATCCTATTTAACATCAATTGTGATGAATATTTCTGCAGATTTTATGAATATTATTATGTAGAGCGTAAAAAGCTTAATGTTAATATTGTGAAAATTGAAAAGGCAATGCAGAGATTAGAGAAGAAGCGCCATCTATATTCGATAGTCGAAAATAATTTTACTTTACGTAGCCCCGGCTACGGCATTAGTAACATTTCAATGGGCCGTTTTCTTTTTTAGTTTTGAGAATCCGTAAGTTGGCGACACGGTTGAAAATTTAACTCATAGGTTATAGAGATTTGTTCCTAAAGGCTACGTTCCCACGATCGTTTTTTTGTGGTCGCTACTGACCGACTGACCGAAAAAGAAGGACTGTAAATAGAACTGTGTGTTATTATTACAATAGAGATGAAAATCGTGTAGAGTTGTCAAATATGACACTTGAAGATTTTCAGCTCTATTGTATTAGTGCAAGGTTCTATTTACAGTTTAGTTTTTGTGGCGACCACAAAAAAGCTGTCGCGGGTACGAGGGCTTAAGGTGATATTAGACGGTTCACTCGAGTGGACGCTTAAATTTTCTTACATTCCATGTTCATATGGCTCATAAGGCATGATGTAGCAACAAACATTCTCTTCTCGTGTGTCTTGGAATTAATATGGCAACCGTTTCCTAAACAAGATTTGAGACTAAATCATAAATGGGCAAACGCGAATAAACGTTCACACAGTTTTTAGACTGTCTATTTCTCGTTAATTCGGAGTGGCAGTGATTGATGCCAGAAGCATGAAGTTGATCAGTTCACTAATATCATATTAAAATCAACTTAAATTGAAAAACAATACACAAAAAAAAACAACTTTTAAATAACAAATATGCGACTACTTGGATTCACTGGAAAATGAATGAAGAAAAAAACTCCCATCACTTATTTCAAAGGTGTGGGAAATAACTCCAGCAAAACGACAGCTGGCATTTTTTATATTAAATAAATTAATACTTTTATATATTTATTTAATTCGTTTTGTTTTTAAGCGTGTTTTAAAAATAACGTTAACGAAAATGTTTCATCCTTTTATGATAAGTAGGTATAAATTTTAGATATTATGGTAGATAATTTTCCACTATCGAACATCCCGCTATCTAGGAAATACAATGGAAACTGCTGAAAAAACCCATTGTAGAGTGTAAATTTCTTTACTTTTTTCTTATGAGGCACATTATAATATAAATTAACAATTGAAAAATGTGTATATCTTATAGCAAGGTCTTATGATCCTTCAAACGGATGACACAAATTGTAGAGACATTAATAATAATTGTCGTACATCAGCCTACGTTCAGTGCTAGATGATACTATAATATTGAATTTCCTTTATACTACTTTAAATGCCAAGGATAAAGTCTTATACAGCGTCAAATAGAAATAACATTATCAATTCATTGAAATTTAATGAAAAAATATATATATTTGTTTTTTTGCTACATAGAGTAAAAGAAAAACTTTTTTTGGTGACTGGTCAATCACAAACAGCTCAGGAGCAAATATTGTAATTTAAGTTGATTTTGATAATTTTAAATTATATTTTTGATATTATTATATCAAAAAATATAATTTAAAATTATCAAATTACTTTATTTGTGTTATTTTTTTAATCCTACAATAATTGAATCCGATAAAACATAAGAAACAAACTACTACCGCCATCTAATAGCAAGAGTTGTAAACTGGGGAATTGTTCGCTGCATGAAATATAGGTAGCGCTGCACCGCTAAGAATGCGAAACTTATCACCCGAAAAAAGACCATAATTATTATTATAGTGCTTATCATGGAATAATTATTAGCGTTTATAAGAATATATTATGCTAAAGGCTTTGTATTTGAAGAGTTAACAGTGAGAGAAAGGTAAATAAAATAGCATAATTACAAACTCATTGTACATGAGAATTGACTAGCTATTTAAATTCTCTACATTAGCATGTAGATTTTGGGTGGACCGTAGATACATTTTCAAGCATAGACAACTAACAGCCCAGCACTAAATATAACGTGCAAACCATTACGTACACTGACTGGAAGTAATCATAATTTTAAAATAATATACGTGTAGCAAAAACTTTCAGTACCTACAGTTTTACGAGAAACGGTGTTCAAACGGAGGAGTATGATTATGGGCACAGTTGAAGTTTATGTGGAGCATGGTGTGCTGAAAGCTAATCATTGTTTAATGCTTGTAAATACATTAAATTAATAAAAATAACTAACACACTACCTCAGATTATATTTTTAAGCTATTGCATAGCTTCTATCGCGGGCCTTGAGCGCGGGGACCGAATCCAGAAATTCCGTAACGAAAAAACCTCACGCTCCCTACTCCGACGGGCACTGATATGTGGCTTGAAGGCCGTGCATCGTCTAACGTCGTTTCAGTTCGGCAGTCTTCGACACGGCGTTGTGTGCGTGCGATAATGCTATGCAATAGCTTTACCGCGGCAGTCCCCGAGTGCCACACGTCTATTTTTCTATCTGTGGCAAAATAACACTTATAAAATTCAAACTTAAAAATTATATGAATTATGGGCGAATTTCCGAACCGTAGGACGACCTCTAGTATCTATATTTTGGCAAATAAGTATTTAAAACTGTAATATTAAAAAGGTGTACCTACATAAAAAATAAAAATAGGAATGACAGATTAATTATTATAATGATTCTATATTTGAGATTAATATTTTTCATGTGAACCATGACTAAGATGACTTTATTCATATTATAAGCGAATATTATTATTAAATATATTTTTACGACTCATTACCAAATAAATCCTTAATAATATTATAAATGTGAACGCGTGGATGTTTGTTACTTTTTCACGCAAAAACTACTGAACTGATTTCGATGAAATTCGGTATGGTAGTAGTTTAGACTCTGGATTAAAACATAGGCTACTTTTTATCCCGAAAAAGTAGTGTTCCCGAGGGATACTGTATTTACGCGGGCGGAGCCGCGGGAAACAGCTAGTATATGATATAAAAGAAAGTCGTGTTAGCTACACTATTTATAACTCAAAAACGGCTGAACCGATTTGGCAAAAAATTGGTGCGGAGGTAGTTTAGAACCAGGAGATGGACATAGGATACTTAAGTATATACTAATAGTATATACTTACCGAGTCTGTCTGTATGTTCGCGATAATCTCAAAAACGACTGAAAGGATTGTCATGCCGTTTACATTTACAGAGTGGTTCCTTAGGAAGGTTTAGGTCGATAATTATTTGTTAAGGTTTCGTGGATAGTGGATATTTAGGACGATAATAATTGAAGATGTCGGAAAAAATCAAGCCGTCTGGGAACTTTTATCGAAAACGCTGCCTTACCTAACCCGTTGGAGATAAATAACAAAACAATGTCTGGTGGGATTGTTTCTCTTTTATAAGTCTACAAAAAAGTCCGCGATGGCATATGATATGTCTATCTTTTATGGATAGGTTACTATTATACCCATTCTATGAAGTAATGTGGTATTTTCAGAAGGTATTTAGACGGATACAATTTAACTATCCTTATCTAGGAGATATCTTAAAATTAAAAAGTACGTGCGAAAATTTATTATAAAGTATATATATATTTTTACTCTGTGCTACTATTATATTGCAAGTATAGGTAGGAAGTTTTTTGCCACGAACACTCCCACGCGGGCGAAGCTGTGGGCAAAGGCTATTATAGATTTAAAACTACAATCAGGAACGGATTTTATACCGGTTTATTAAAGACTGTAGCATTTATTTCTGCGTAGGTACTTACTTTACCTCTAAAACAAAATCTCCACCCACTAAAATCCACCAAAACTAGTGTAATAAACTTAGACACGCCTGAATACTAACCCCCTTACCAATAATAATGTTTACACAACAGATAACTTACACAACCTCTCTGTCTTAACGTCAAAGATAGCAACGTTGTATCGCTTATCCGTTGTGTAAATGTTTTGATTAGTAAGGGGGTTATACCATACTGGTTATTTTATCTCATAAATCTAAAGCTATTAGGCGGAAATTAAGAAATACTTTAATTAAAATCCCGATTATTTCAATATAAAATTAACATTAGAGACATTTTTGGGTTACCTATATGTTTTGCAAAAAAAAATGTGAAAATCGATATTTTATAAAAATATTTATGTTAGGGCTGTCAACGATTTCAAAACAGGCTATGAATCACATTTGACTGAAAATCTTTTTGCCTCGATATGCCTCGTCTATGAATTTTTTTTATTTTTATTTCCACGCCTTTATTGCCATACCATTTTAATACAAAATAACAGCCGAAATGTAAAAGTCTTTACTAACTGACGGGTAAACACAAGGTTTACATTTCTATAACAATCCGTCGCGTATCCATGTTCATGCTCATGTACAACTGTGGAAAACAAAGCCTACCATTCGACCTCCATTAGAACCTGTATGTCGCAACTTTAACTGTAACTGTGTTATCGTTCAGGGAGCATCCTGTTTCTGAGTTATAACAAGTTTAGACGATAACAGACATAAAAGGTATTCAATTTAATTAAAATGTCCTTAATATATGTAGATTTTACATGTTTTAAATTATATTTTTAAACGCGCACTTGCCCGCCATAAATTATCACTAACATGGAAATTTTCATTTTTCATGATAAAAATTAGTCACGGACTTAAAGAGTCTAGAACTCTAGAGTGAGTGTATATTGTCTACAAAACGAGTCAATAAGATTAACTTGTAAAGCCTTGTACAGAAATTTAAACTACATGAAATTACCAAATATGAGTTAGTATTTTATTACAAGGCTCTACAGCAGTGTTTCCCAAACATCGGTCCGCCATGGCCCGGTAATTTTCACACTGTCCCTTCGTGGCCCACTTGATACTTTTAAACATAATAGCAAACCAAATATTACAAATTTATCAATAGTAAAAATGTTTTATTAATACTACATATTTTGGTATCGCCTTACCGCTTACGAATATTTAAGATGCGTCGATTGATAGTAGGTATTGTTTCAAAACAAGGCGGGAATGTTGCGACCCGTTAGTTTATTTTGAAGGGCCCGGTACCGGGTCGCCACCCGGCAGTTGGGAAACACTGCTCTTCAGCAATGATTACTACTAAGGATCCTACTCATAGGTCCTGCGAGTTACGAAGTAGATATAAATTTGACAGAAAAAAACTTTATATAAGAAAAAGTTACATCTTGATTTCAGAAGATTTGGACGAATAAACACGGACGGATTATACTGCGGTAAGCAAATGTCATGATGACATATGCCAAACCTCGACTGCCCCAAACAACACCAAAAGTCGTGCAGTTTCAGTGTGGAGCGTGGACAGTGGACACTTTTTGCCTCGACATGCCGCATATATCGTATAAACTATAATATATAGGTATATGCTCAACATGTTAATCTTAGGCTGGGACTATATTGTCTGGAACCCGTAAGGCTGGCGAAAATTCGGAAGACTGGAAATAGAACTCTGTGTTATAATACAATAGAAATGAAAATCCAACGCATAAGTGTCGAATCAAATGTCAATGTCATATAGCAGTCAGTACGACACTCGACACTTTGATTTTCAACTCTAATAAACTATCGCAGAGTTATACTTTCAGTGCTCTGATTTTTCCCGGGCCCGCCGGATTCCAGATCATAAAAAAGTCCAAGCCTTATTGATTCATTTTGTAGACAATATCAGTATCGCACAAGCCGTAATCCGACACCTTATACGTCTTGCGGTTAGCGGCGAAAGGAAATACAGCGTTAGTAACTAACACCACTGTCACCTGGTTCCGCGAATAAGTTTTTGGTTATACGGACTTCGCTAATCGATTCGTGGTAACACATTTCAAGTAAATCACATGGATTCCAGGGAGTATGGGTCTTTCTTGCAAACTAAATCATATTTTGTATTGGCGATTGGTTAAAGCAAGCGAAAAATTTTCAGCGCTTAACACCACGGACATTATTATCATACTGTTGCATAATATAGTGGAAAAAGTAGTAGTCTGTAGGCGCAAAGTCTGGTGAGTAGGGCGGATGACGGAGAGCTTCCAACCCCAGTTCTTGCAACTTGGAGACCGTCTGGTGTGCTGTATGAGGTCGCGCGTTGTCGTGCAGGAGCAACGGAGACGAGCGATTGACCAATGCTGGTTGGAGATGTGCCAGCTTCTCCATCATTGTGTTCAGTTCTTCACAGTACACATCTGCAGTAATGCTCACCCCGTTTGAGCTGTGATGAATCACACCGGCGCTAGACCACCAAACAGTGACCATCACTTTTTCTAGGGGTAAGTTTTCGTTTAGGGCATTGTTTAGGTGCTGAACCAGGATCCAACCAACTTGCTGAGCGCTTGTGGTTATTGATCAAGTGGTTGGATCGAGTGTTTTTGTTTCATGCAAAAAATAATATGATTTCATTAGGTAGGCATATAAAAAACTTTACATCTGTTATATTCTCCGAGCGAATTAACCACTCTTGAAATACTGTAGTGCCTGGGACATTCGGTTTTAAATGTCGTATGGCTGCCCAAGCACATACGGCATTCTCACAACACAGCCAGCCTAGTCCAGAGGAATGCCTGGTCAATACGTCTGGGCCGAGGTCAACCGTGTGCGGGTTTCCTCACGATGTTTTTCTTCGCCGTTAGAGCGTCCGTAAAATGTACCTGAGATCTGTAAAAGTCTCATTGGTAGGTACACGCCACAAGCCGCCCACAACCTAGAAATCGAACCTGCACTCCCTCGAGTGCGAATCAAACGGTCTACCCACTGGGTCACGGAGCTCTAGGTTACTATTGTAAACATAATATCTAAGATTATCATAATTTAGTATAAATATTATACTTTCAGTGCTCTGATTTTTCCCGGGCCCGCCGGATTCCAGATCATAAAAAAGTCCAAGCCTTATTGATTCATTTTGTAGACAATATCAGTATCGCACAAGCCGTAATCCGACACCTTATACGTCTTGCGGTTAGCGGCGAAAGGAAATACAGCGTTAGTAACTAACACCACTGTCACCTGGTTCCGCGAATAAGTTTTTGGTTATACGGACTTCGCTAATCGATTCGTGGTAACACATTTCAAGTAAATCACATGGATTCCAGGGAGTATGGGTCTTTCTTGCAAACTAAATCATATTTTGTATTGGCGATTGGTTAAAGCAAGCGAAAAATTTTCAGCGCTTAACACCACGGACATTATTATCATACTGTTGCATAATATAGTGGAAAAAGTAGTAGTCTGTAGGCGCAAAGTCTGGTGAGTAGGGCGGATGACGGAGAGCTTCCAACCCCAGTTCTTGCAACTTGGAGACCGTCTGGTGTGCTGTATGAGGTCGCGCGTTGTCGTGCAGGAGCAACGGAGACGAGCGATTGACCAATGCTGGTTGGAGATGTGCCAGCTTCTCCATCATTGTGTTCAGTTCTTCACAGTACACATCTGCAGTAATGCTCACCCCGTTTGAGCTGTGATGAATCACACCGGCGCTAGACCACCAAACAGTGACCATCACTTTTTCTAGGGGTAAGTTTTCGTTTAGGGCATTGTTTAGGTGCTGAACCAGGATCCAACCAACTTGCTGAGCGCTTGTGGTTATTGATCAAGTGGTTGGATCGAGTGTTTTTGTTTCATGCAAAAAATAATATGATTTCATTAGGTAGGCATATAAAAAACTTTACATCTGTTATATTCTCCGAGCGAATTAACCACTCTTGAAATACTGTAGTGCCTGGGACATTCGGTTTTAAATGTCGTATGGCTGCCCAAGCACATACGGCATTCTCACAACACAGCCAGCCTAGTCCAGAGGAATGCCTGGTCAATACGTCTGGGCCGAGGTCAACCGTGTGCGGGTTTCCTCACGATGTTTTTCTTCGCCGTTAGAGCGTCCGTAAAATGTACCTGAGATCTGTAAAAGTCTCATTGGTAGGTACACGCCACAAGCCGCCCACAACCTAGAAATCGAACCTGCACTCCCTCGAGTGCGAATCAAACGGTCTACCCACTGGGTCACGGAGCTCTAGGTTACTATTGTAAACATAATATCTAAGATTATCATAATTTAGTATAAATATATTCAGTCACAAAGTGCAATACATGGCATTGATATTAGGCCAAACATTTGGACACAGTTGAAAATTTTAGACACGCGCTTGTTCCCATTTTCAATTTCATCGTCAAAATGAATGCTACGTGCGTATCTCGTAAGCATTGTGCGTGTATTTGATGCAAATACAATTATTTTTGCCAATATTTATATTGCAATTCGAAAACATTTCACCATCAGTAAGAAATATGAAATCAAATCCGACTGACATTATATCATGATTGATATAATTGTCAGTTGGAGTAAGTTCTTCCGACAAAATGTCTCTCTCGTGAAAAGTCTCTATGTAAGAGCGAGAAAAAGAGAGTAGATACTGTCTCTACATTAAAATATTGACGAATGTTTGTGACTCCTTCACGCAAAAACTACTGAACGGATTTTTATGAAATTTTATTATGGTAGATAGTAGTTTAGGCATTGGATTAACACATAAACTACTTTTCATCGAGATATAATGCACGATTCCTGCGGGATTTCCATTTGCCCGCACGAAGTCGCGGGAAACATCTAGTCTAGTATAATAACTACAATTACTATAAAAGACTATAATCTGACTACGTAAATTATATTATTATAGCCTATGTTACCCCGGCTACTAATACGGGTCTATTCACATCTCATTTATTAAAATAGAACCAGTAGTTTAGGCGCTACGACGGAACAATTAGGTTACATACATACATACATACATACATACATACATACGACATACACGAAGACCTGTGTGGCTCAGTGGTTCAGCGCGTTGGTGCTCAAGCCGTTCAAGGGTTCGAATACCGCCGAAGGAACAAAAAGTTTTTCAATGTTCCTGGGTCATGGATGTGTATTAAATATGTGTATAATAAAATAAAAATCTTAAATATAGTATGTAGAGTATAATAGTATTAAATATACTTCCCGATGTCTGGTACCCGTAACACCAGTTCTTCTACTTAGCACGGGGCCAGATTCACGTAGTGTGAAGAGTCCATAGATATTATTATACATGAATACATAGACTCCCCGTCGTCGGGTAAAAATAAAACCTACAACTAAATCGCAAACTGAATGGCAGCTGTATAAAACTCAGTCGAAACATGTTTCATTTGACCTACTATTTCTAGCCGCGGTTAAACTTAGTAATCGCTATTCTGGACATGCTGACCGGTCTATAACAGAACCAATCAATAATCTGATGGATAAAGCATCATCATCACAGTCCCGCAGAATATCATCATTCAAAACAGAAGGCTGCAAAGACATCTACATCTATGTAATGTACTAAGTTACCAAGACGTAATACTTAAACAATATGTATCATACACACATACAAACGCGGTATTCTATTTACGGAGTAGTTTAGACTTGATTCTGTCCCGACATAAAAAAACTCTCGTGAGTTCAAGGAGTAAATCGCAATAAAATATTATAACAGCGCAACGCATTCGTGACACTGTATTCAAAAACTAGGCTAAAATAATTAACTGGTACGGAACCCTCCTTTAAAGGTCCGTCCGTCCGTCTGAAAATAACTTAGTAACGAAAGTACTTAGACTAAAGCTTTCGAACAAGCGATAGCGCGATGTAGGAGCACAACAGCGCCATCTAGTTACAACAGTGTGCAACAAAAGTATTCCAAGAATTCCAACTTATTGTCTGTTCTCTAATGATTTATTTATAGGATTCCGTGCCCAAATGGTAAAAAGGGTATTACTAACTCTGTCTATCCATCTGCCTGTCTGTCACCAGGCTGTATATCATGAACTGTGATAGGTAGACAGTTGAAATGTTCAGATAAGTAATGTACTTATTTTAGTTACCGCTGTAGCAAATACTAATAAATTTTTTGGAGTTTACTCCTTAAGAATCGATTTTCATATAAGGCCCCCGGTATGAAAAAAATATGAGCAGTAACATCTACTGAACTTCTACACTTTTTTTTCACATGGCGCGAATTTTTGAACTCAAATCGATCGCTAAAGTTTTTGTTCCTTCTGAGGGCCGTGTTTTACTTTTTAGAGTAAACTCCAGTCGTGCGTCGGAGCTGACACACACTTTTTAATACATCTATAGGGGCTCCCATACAACATACGTGTTTATTTTAAGGGTTCCGTAGTTCACGTCTCGAAACCCTTAAGGTTTCGTCATGTCCGTCCGTCTTCTGTTTACCGTCAAAACAGTTAGTGCTAGAAAGAGGAAACTTTAGTTTCGAGCGAACAAATCCGGGCGCGGTGTATGTATGTCATTAACCTTCTCCTAACGGCTACGTAACTGTAAGTATGATTTACCTTTGCGTGTATTTCTGTAGGCCATGATAGGGCCGCAAAGAATTTGTCTATAATATGTTTAGAGTAGGGATGATGACTACATCTAAACTATTTAGTTTCATTAATATACTCAGATATATTGAGGCATTACTACTACTTGTTAATGTAAAAAAAAAAAATTTTTTTTTGCTAAATTAGTAAACACAACCTACATTTAAGTTTACTTAAATCATATACAAAAACATTCATTACGGTAAGTATGAACTTAAAAGCACAAATACCGGAGATATTTACAAATATGTTCCTGCGGCCGTATACTTCATATACTTTAACCTAGGCGTGACGTCAGAGCTAGGTACGACTTTAGTATGGAGCGTTTTCACGAGACTTACGAAATTTTGTATACAAATCGCTGTACCTTTGAACATATTGACTTTTGATATACTGTTTCTTCTGAGAAGTTACTAATATTTAAGAGTACTATTCATTTATGCAATAAATTTTTTTTTGTCATCTAGCCTGTTATAACGACTACATAGATGTTGCCCGCGACTTCGTACGCGCATAAAGAAATCCCATGGGAACCGTACATTTTGCTGCTATAAAAAGTAGCATATGCGCTAATCCGGTGTCTAAACTACTACCATACCAAATTTCGTCAACATCCTTTTAGTAGTTATTGCTTGAGTTTATGTCACTACTCGCCTTCGAGGAAGTTACTGCAAATGTATGGCATCGAATTAGTTACCATTGTTTGCCAATAGAGGCGCTGTTTCGATGCCATACAATTGTAATTAACTTCTTCACGGCGAGTAGTGAAAAAAAAACTTGCACACAGCACACTGGTCACGATACAAACATTAAGTTATAATACGTTTAACGTATGAGGTCACCTAGGGCCTTCGGGCGTAACACATAAGTGAACATAATTATTGGGCTTGGTTTCATCTCATATTAATAATTGGGTTCCTCAAGAACAAGGTTTATAAGTTGATAGTTTTAGTTGCTAAAATTGATTTTCGTCGCTGGCTCAAGCCTCTTACTCTGTTTAAGAGCCCTATTACAAATCTGCACTCTGCGAGATTAGGTATTTGAAGCGTTCCCGTCACTTCGCATTTTGTAGTAATTTTGCAGTTGTATTTATCGTTTTTATTGAAAAAGGTTTATAAATTCAGGATTTAAAATTATAAAATCTTTATTCCTCATGAATTATTAATTTTGATTAATAATATTATCGTAGATAGGAGTAATTCGCAGTTAACTTAAAGCGATTTTCGAAGTTTTTTTGGTTTAGAATAAGATTTTTTTCTATATTAAGTTAAAGATATTTCAAATTCTAAGGCCGCTTCGAACTATACGACTATATAGGAGATAACATTCTCATTTTATTATTTCATTTGCTTAGAACAGTAGTTCAATCCAGGAGCTCGAAAAAGTGCCTTATATATAGCTATTTGACACTATTCAATATGTCATAATTGTTAATGTGTCTTTGTTTCTGAGATCAAGAACGCCATAATTGGCAATTTTACACAAAAATCACAGTCGAGATGTAATATGCCTCATAACAGGCAGCTAGACGTGGGCGGGTGTCCCGCGGCGCTAGCCACGCACACATAGCTGTGAAAACGTTCTTCCAGGGGCGAAAGTTTCATCTTCACGTAAGTTATTGGTACACATTAAGAAAATATTTATAACTCACCCCCTAAAGTTATCAAAACTATATAAGTACAAACGCGAATGCGAAAATATTGTATCCGCGTTAATCTTATATTAAGTCTAAACACTAAACTCGACAATACTCGAAAAAAGAATCTAAACTTTAGAGTATTTTTACATCCGAACGTGTACAAAAACCAGTTGTCTTTGAAAACTAGACAAGTTTTCTAACATAATGTGAACGATGACTTTTCCCTGGCCAAATGCTTGCACGAATGAAGCTTTCCCCGTCATTTTCACTGCATATTCAATAATAACATATTGTTACTAAGTAGCCAATTCAAAGAATGGCCTATGTCCGATACGTCATAAGTGAGAACACCGTCATTGAACGAATTTTAATGAAATTTGGTACAGTGATGTATTGTACTGCGGGGAATGACATAGGCTATTTTTTTTAGCGACAAAATGTACAGCTTCCGCGCGATATACGGATTTTTGCGCGGTCTTGCAGACAAAATCTAGTATACTTAAAATAACTCACGCAAGCGTATCTATCTCTATGAAACAGGTTCCTATCAATAGACAACATAGAACCGCATAATATATTGTTATAAACTAAATAGCACACGCGAATTTGATTCATAAATCGTTACGGATATAGACTAGAATTGTATTGGCGATATTGTTCACGCGTTAGGAGGTTAAGGTCGAGCTTACATCATTCAGTTGGAATCATCGAAGTTATAGTCTCGCTTCAAACCTAACACATTATGAAAAAATAGTCACGGGAAAAAATATAGATACACACGCAACTATCGCTGTTTTGTATACTGTATATACTGCACGACATACGACATCGCCCTCGGTATTTCTGGACCATTCCAAACCTTCTAGAAAAGAGCGTGAAAATCTTTGAAAGGCCGGCAACGCATTTGCGACTCCCGTCTGCTCGTTTGGCCCCTTATATATATATATAAACAATGTAGGGCTCTAGACTTTATAATATGTAAACAAACAGAAAAAATGTGTTTACTGACATCAACATATTTGTGACGTAGCATGATTCGTGTTACGTGTACATTTCATTTTCGTGCATAACAGCGCCAATTGGCAATAGATTTTAGACCTATCTTTTCCTACATTAGGGAGGCCCCAAGATTTAATAGTGAGGACATTAAAGTTTGTTAATGACGATGATATTGTGTGATCGAGAGATGATTAATTTTATGAGCAATTTTATGGACGCCATGGGTTTGGCTCTGTAGGTCGAGTCTGCTAATTAAATCTTACGTTTCGATGCAGTCTCAATATGTTAAAACAGGAAAATGGTATCATCATTAACGTCAAACCAACGTTCAACGCATATCGACTATTCATTTATAATTCATTGAAAGTAAATTGAATGTCCAAGTTAAATACGAGATTTTGGGTTCGATTGCGTTTCCGCTCCATGAATCATGTCAAAAGTTATGGTGGAGTCAATTCTTTAATGTTACTCATCAGCCACCACTGTATTTTTATAAATGATTTCACAACTAAAGACGGGCTATGAGTCTATGACGTACATTTGACAGAGGAAATCTTCATAAAAAGTTACGCCGCCTCGGTTTCAGAAGATTACGTCACATAAATACGAACTGATTAAACTGCGGTAAGCAATTTATGTCAAAATGTCAAGATGACAAATGTCAAACCCCAACTGCCCCAACCCCAAAAAGCGGTTTGATTGTGGACACTTTGGACATGCCTCGTTTATAGGTGACTATGACATTTATGTGACTATGCAAATTATTTCAAAATTGTATCCACGATCTTTACGACGGATTGTGAACTGTGACTAGGTTTAGGATAGATGCTAGCGAGGTAGAGCCTAGCCAGAATCTTTACCTAGCTTTATGAAAACAACTTAGCTTATTAAACCCTGCAATAATACAGATACGATCCAGTCCCGATACGACGTCAAAACTGCAAAATGGTATTCTCATAAACGTCAAACCCGTTTCGATTGGTCTAAACACCAAAAATCAGTTTTTGATAAGACGATTCATTTGTAATACAATTAAAGTATATTGAAAGTCATTAGTAACACTCCATCCAATTAATCTTGATATTTGCAATTGAAACCGCTTGTGTGGTCACGTGTCCCTCCCTGTTCAGTGTTCGGTGACTAATGGTATTGTGTGCCTGGGCTGGGTGTTGTTCATGTAATACGAGTTATCAGTTCTTGTGGTCACTTATCAGAATATTTTGCAACTTTTATAGCCATAATTAGATTTTTCTCATGTAGTATGTTATGTGCCTTAACTGCTGCTGGGAGTATATGATCCGGAATACGGCGGTCCCGGGAAAATTGAGAGCACTAAAAATAGAGAACAATATGTGAATACAATAAAGTTAAAAAACGAAGTGTCGCGTGTCGATCTGTCATAATAGATGACATAGACATTTGATTCGACACTTGTGTGTTCGATTATTAGCTCTATTGTACTAGTGCAGACTTCTATTTTTAGTGCTCTGAATTTTCCCCGGCCTTACGGATTCCGGATCATATAGTCCCAGCCTTAATCTAACTCACATTTTTGGCCTTATTTAGAAGCGAAACTTGCACCTTACACGCAATTGAAGTAATTTACAATAGGGATTTGCAGTCATCAGTCATGTTCTCTACATAATATACCATTGCCCCTTAAGTTTCCCGCTGCTGGTGGTCAGTTGTAGCGGGTTGGCTCTACATTGGCTTCAAAACATAAATAGATATTCAAGGAGCGTAATCAGTATTCAACTCATTCCAAAAACATAATATATGAAAAGTGATCCTAACTTTCGACCAGATGATCCTATATAATACCTAAATTATTTTCATAACCACGCACTATACAGCGCGGCGGGCGCGTGACTTTAAAAGCCGGCGCATTGTACGGCAGTACAAGGGTGGGGCCATGCGTATTTAGAGTTGTCAGGAAATGTTAATCATGTTATTTTTGTGTAAATAACGAAAATGTATAGTTATACATAGTGCATACTGTCATTACTTTGGTAATATTGTAGCTTAATATTGGGTTAAGTAATTCATTTGGTTCAAATACAGCCATACAGGCTGATAATGGAGTACTTGCCTCCAGCTATACTAATGTTATAGAGATGAATATGATGATGAGGATTTGATTGTTTATGTTTGTCCACGGGGAAGGACATATACTTTTTGTCGCGGCAAAATGTACCGTTCCATTGAGATTTCTTTTTGCGCACACGAGTTAACTGGCATAATCTAGCATACAATAACATTGATAATAATATTTTTTCTCAAATTTAAAAGATTATGGTACACAGGCCATTAGATAGGTGTTGGCGCCTACAACATGTACATGTTACGTTGTGTGCTGTCTATGAATATAAGAATTACGTGACGTGGCACGTCATGGTTATAGATAGCACACAATGTAACATGTATACATGTAGTAGGCGCCAACTCTTATCTTACAGCCTATACCTACTGTATTAAATTTTCCGTTTAAAGACTGTTATTTTTGACAAGCTGCACATCTATATAAATAGCGAAATAGCTACGTAAGTGTTTATTTATTTTCAGTTCAGCGAATTTTCTGAGTTTATTTGAGCGTTTGAGTAATGGCATATAATATCAAAATCATTTGATAGCTTATTATTTTGTCATGTGAGTATCAAATTTATACATGTTTCAAATTATTGTTGTGTTTAAGTATCTCTAATAACTACTCTATAGAGAACGTCATACTAATTTCTTCTAAGAACTCTACAATTACTGTGATTTTTTAGAAAATGCAATAATTAACTACTAAAAATGCAGCCACAAATTGTGTTTTTTATTTATTTCATATATTTATTTCATAAGTTTAAAACACAATTTTTCAACTACGTCAATATAGTAAACAGATTCTTGTAAAATTCGCCAGTATGCGAACGTAAGCTTACGACAAATTAAAATAACTATAACTCAATACGACATAAGACTGCGCAGCTCTTCTCTTACCTTTTATCCTCTAATGTATTTTAATTATAACCTATCAGCATATCAAAACATACAGAAAATTCGCACGCGGGTCGCGGCTTCGAAAAACTCAAATATCCAAACAATATACATTTGCCAAATACTCAAAGCATAACCACCTGTTCGATCTTCTATTACCTTTAAATGCAAATCCTTTGGGCACTGTAGAAATAACTCTCCTTCGACACTAACACTAACGCGACACTTTTTATCATTAATCACAGTCAACAACACGCTGACTCGTCATACGCGGCGGAAGGTCGCGCGTAGACTGAGCTGTCTCGCACGTGCTAAACTTTTACAATATAATCCACTTAGATGTGTTACGCAGCACGCACTATGCAGTTATACTGTTTATTTATTTATAAACAGACTAGCGATACTCAAACGCTACTCAGGAGGCTCTCAAGTCACATGCTGTCGCAAAGGTAATAAACAGCTTTATAATTAGGAAACTCCTAAGTGTTTGATGCCGATGACAATTTTCGTGTTAAAATATTGCTTTTTATTTTCTCTTTTACAACGGACCTGTTTTACAATCTACTGATAAGCGTCAGATAGCTTATTAGCATGTTTTGTCTCTGTAATAAGCTATTCGTAACGCTATTAATGTATAAAACCGTATGCAACTCTCCTTTTGTATGCACTTGGCAATTTCACAAATGTTTTAGTTGTACTATTATGTATTCTGTGGTTTTAGTTGAAATCAAATAGTGCTCTGGTGCTCACTGAAAGTCGGCGTTGCGATTTTCGAAATAAATTAAATGCTTGGTGAGCACCAATTAGGTGAAACAGAATGTATTGTCGTTTAGTTTATGTTTGTTGTGTTTATTTTTACCAAACAAATAATATTTATATTTATTATTTCTAAATGAAAAAATTGTATTGCCATCTCTGTTCTCTACATTCTTCTTATATTCATTTACGACGGCCTCTGTGGCTCAGTGGTTAGTGCGTCGGCGGCGGCGCTCAAGCCGGAGGTCGCGGGTTCGAAACCCGCCGATGAAACAAAAAGTTTTCAATGTTCCCGGCTCAAGGATGTGCATTAAATATGTTTATAATATCTTAAACTTGTACGGATTTTATCGCAGCATTTGAAATCTGCTTTATAAATGTGACTGAACTTCAGAAATGGAACAGACAACAGCTAGTTACCAGTTATTAATTCTGTATAAAAATACAGTTTACAAAATTTAAACTTTAGGTACTTTATTAAAACTAATAATATTTTTGTGTTTGTTATATTATGTTATATAATGTTATGTCCATAACCTTTCTGTGGTAAAGGTCAAGATTTTTCCTAACATTGTCTGATAAGTTATAAATATATTCGCGTCGATATTGTATTTTTAGAACACTCTCTCATAATCACGTAAAATAGAAAAAAATTCGATTGATTTTCACTGTGCGGTAAATTTTTAAGGCTTTATTTAGTCACCCGTGTCAATGTCGCAAAGGGGTAAATTCAAACCGAAACAGAACGCAACGCGACGCGGTGCCGCATTTTAAGATAGCTATTCAAAATGCAACTTTATTAATTACACAAGAAGACACGTTTACTTAGTTGTAAGACTTCGAATGTCATGTTGCTACGCGCTGCACTGCGCACGTGCAGTATATGACTGATGTGATATGAAATGTGTATCTTTTTGTGTAGTGAATATAAAGTTCAATGCAGCAACGCCTCACGTGCGTCTCGTTTCGTTGTGAATACCCTGTAATGACCCTGATAGCCAAACTCAGAGCCAAAGAGATATGTGAACGTCACACAGCCTTATTATTTATTATATTATATAACATATATATTTCTTTAATTCTCGGTAGTGTATACATTTGTTGACTTTGGCACGATTTTCGGAAGTTCACTCACGATCACTAATAGATCATGAGTTAACTTCCCCTCCGTGGAATACCCACTGACTAGCCGTACCCGTAAATGGTTAATAATTCACCAGCTAAGGTGCTATTGAATATTTCAATTGTACTGGAAAATCCTTCCTCTACCAAGTTAGGGCCATTAACTTGAATCCTCCTACTGTTTGTAGCGTCGTTACATGAGTTTAGGAGTTTGTAAGTCTTCCATAGACTTATACATATAAGTCTATGAATTCTTCTCAAACACATAGGCATTCATACGACATTTACCTTCGCCGTTTCGGCGTCTAGCCCTGAATCAGCACATGAACGCTCTCGCTTTAACATCATATTTGCAAAACTATAATATGTACCTAATCACTAAATTGTTTTTAAACAAAAAATTAAACCGACTTCCAAAGTAAAGTAAAAAAAGTTAAATTATTATTAATACATTTCAAGAACGTTTAAAATAAACGATCGAATGTATAATTGAATATGCGCCAAGCTTCCATTAGGTATTGTGTATAAGATGATGATGATGATGACTGTAGGTTATATAATGGCATATGCTTGCAGTTCTTTAAAGAATGTCGAAATTTCCAAACGCGTATCTTTAAAGTCTGAGGAGTTCTGTTCAGTACTTTTGGATCCAGGGTATATATATCCTTGGTGCAGAATCTTACTATTGTGTAATGCAATCACAGCGATTCGGTTCTCTTTATCACCCCACTCCATTTTAATATCGCAAAATATTGGCAAGCACGCGACGCCCGCCTCGCGCTACCTCACCAGTCTCGGTAAGTGTCGCGAGTTCTTCCCCATCTCAAAAAGAGAGCTTTTTTCGCCGTCACAAAAAATGCTCAACGCGCCTAAAGAGTTTTTAGCTTCAACAATGCACTTGGAACGCATGTCTGGCGACTGGCGACCAGTGGCGTGGGGTTCCTATAACACCATTCCCATCGGCTTCACTTACCACATAACTTTTGAAGACACTCATTCAAATCTACCTATTGTACAGGCTAGGGCTTCCCTCTGAGGGAGACCCAGTCTTCGCCACTGCTGGCGACCCTTTCGTCCTCAACTCAATGTTAACGCACGATAGTAGAAGTTGACAAACACTTGAACACAAGACAGTATGGGCGAGGCCACATCACTGCGTCGCGACTTGCGAGTCGCAAAGACGCATCGCACCACCGTCACACAATAGGCTACATGACAAAATTCTCAGAGGAAATAGTTTATCAAATAAAATCGGTTGTCTGTAAAGTCGGTTTACTGACGATAGTTGAACGTGACAATGTCATAAGAAATGGAAAGCCCCAGAGCGAGGTAACGCCGCATGAGTCATGTTTGCGAGGTAACGGATGAGTCATGTTTTTTCGTGCGAGCAGCCGGCTCCATCGTATTATAAGACGTTATCACGTCAAAAACAATATTTTTATAGGTACAGAGATTTGTTCCCAAATCTCGGAAAAACACCCCGTACAAAAGTCGTACCCTAACTGTGACATTTTGAAACTGTTTTGTATTTTTTAGATGTTGATATCTAATTACTGAACTACACTTAATATATAGTATTTTTTTGCGTTTATCACGTATATCTATATCAAGTATATATACCTCAATATTACCGAGTATATAAATTAAACTATCAGACAGCGCGGCAGCGCTATCGCCAAGTATTAATTAAGCGGGCGTAACTATCTTTTCTCGAAGCATTTCACGGCTTTTCGTGACCCCATATTTTCGTTTGTAACAAATCTAGCGGTCAGAATTATTGTCTCAGAGAAGTCGTTAGCGGTGGTACAAGCTATTGTTTTAAATTTCATAAAAATAAGTGCATAGTTTAGGAGATATTAAGCGTCATAAAACGCGATTTTGAAAGATATGGATACATGGAGGTATTAAGGTAGAATAAGTATAAGGAAGGGAGAATAAGTATAATTCAAAGCATACTTCTAGCAGACTGAGTAATTGATTCGAGAACGCACTTGTGGTTCCTCTGGTGTTGCGGGTGTCCACGGCCAGTAATAATTTTATTTATGGAATAGATCTAGAAACAAGGAAATGGACCGCCTGATAGTAATCAATTACTGCCACATTAAAAAACATTCACAACACCGGCGAAATTATAAGTGCGTTCACGGTCTTTAAAACCCCAAATTCCTTGATCTTCGGGTAACCTAACCTACAAAAGGAAATGAGATCCCACAAAAACTTTACCTAAATGAAAAAAGCCAAGTATTTCCTTTGCAAAAAGTTATGAGATGTCGTAGAGACCAAGTGAAATTCAAGATAGTCCATTTAATTAGTTACTCATAAAAAATTATAACCGTATGTGGAAAATTATATATATATATATATATATATATATATATATATATATATATATATATATATATATATATACATATATATATATACAAAATAATATATACAAAATATTATGGTCCTTGGGAAACTATTGGAAACTATAACATGGGTTATATATATATATACTATAAAATAACTATAAAATATAAAAAAAAATCTTCAAAAACATTCTCCTTCACAACGGCCAACTTAGTGGTAGCTAAAAAAGTCTTTCGATTAATAATTGAAACAAGTGTATAATTATTTATGTGCTAAACTATAGTAACTAAAATCGCTGCATCTATCCTACTGGGATGGCATGTATCCTGTAATTACCCTAATATACTTATATTTCTCTTCCAAGGCGAACAAACTGTTACCACAGGTGTTACAGTATGTTTACAGATTATTGTACTATCAGTTTACCTGTGATAAGGGATTATTGAACTCAAACCTGTTTACATACTTAAACACACTTTTTATTGTTTCAACACGATTCGCGAGGCAAATTGGTGAAAATTGAAATCAAGAATCAAATCATATCATAAATTGAGGACTAAGTAGGTTGTAAGTTTTTTATTATTATTTGTTGCAGGTATGGGATGTATCAACAAGTTTTTTTTTTTAATTTAACAAAAACAAACTACAGACTTAATGCCCATTTCATTTTTAGCCACATAATATTATAAATGTTATGCTCAGGTAATTTAAGTCCATCACGGTTATGGTAAACTAAAATGAAGGTCGCTGGTTATCTTCGTTCCCTTGCCCTTTTAACAATTTTATTAATGAGTATCATCAAGGTTAGATACATTTATTTACATATTTGTTTTATAACACTTTACATACGTTCCTTATAAAGGATAAAAAACTTCAGTGATGTCGTAAATCAAAATGAATATCATGAACCTACTTCTGATAGATCGTAGACCATATTTGAGTCCTTCGGAAAAATTAAATTCCACCTACATCCACTCAAAAACACTAGCTACTACAAAAGTAACGAACTATAGAAAGCGATTACGTCAGACGACCCTAAAAATACATTATTTATAAATACCACGCGCTTGGAAATATTTTGAGCTGGTAATACTTTGATTCGCATGTATTATGAATTATGATGTAACAGAGAATGTATGCAGTACGTTTACCGTCGCTATAAACTCAGCTCTACCTCTCTAACTAATAAAGAAAGAAAGAAACACTAATGAAAACACTATGTTTCATTTTGTTACGAATTCTTTGCGAATTCGGCACGTCACATATTTAGCCCCCGATGCAAAGGAGGGGTGTTATAAGTTTGACGTGTCTGTCTGTCTGTCTGTCCGTGGCATCGTATCTTCCAAACGGATGACCCGATTTTGATTTCCTTTTTTTTGTTTGAAAGCTGGCATGATCGAGAGTGTTCTTAGCTATAATTCTTCATCATCAGCTCGCTCACAGCTTGACAATTCGGGGGTTACTGTTTGTAATGACTCCGTTGCTAAACTTACAACAAAATATTTATAGAGATCAGAAAATTCATTCATATATCTTTCATATTACTTTGAAATTTAAGTTCGTGTCTATGTAATTGCTCGTGAAAGTACTAAATATCTTAAGTTAAATGTACATCTGAATCTACATTCTAAATGACGCACACACATTCGGGCGCAGAGGTTAAGGCCGCCCGATTGGGGTTATCATTTGCAGCGATGACTTTGAAATAGTTAGTGTAAACATGATTATTCATATCTTATACTTTAAACATGAAAATCTTGTATATATATATATATATATATATATATATATATATATATATATATATATATATATATATATATATATATATATATATATATACAAGAAGA
The DNA here is from genome assembly GCA_963565745.1 of Phengaris arion. Lineage (NCBI taxonomy): Eukaryota > Metazoa > Arthropoda > Insecta > Lepidoptera > Lycaenidae > Phengaris > Phengaris arion. The sequence continues at coordinate 5,070,538 of OY751448.1, forward strand.
ATCGAGGAAACGGCTGCAAGAATTTCCATGCAGGGAGTTTTGGGGGTGAAAAATCGATTTAAGTCTTATCCTTGGAAACTGGGCATCTTTAAGTTGTATATTATGTTTTTTCTTTAAAATACGGCTTATGAGTTAAGACTTATGAATGATATCGATTTCTAAATGTCAAATCCGGCTGGTGGCTTGGTTAGCGTTGAGCTTTTTGCATTGTTGGCTGTTGCACATTAATGTAATAGTTATAAAATGTATGTTATGTCAAATGTCATAATGTAAAATGTCACTTTGAAGCTTAAGTCTAATTTAGTTAGCCAAAAGGCTATGTATAGTGTAGACGTGTCTGTCATAAGCATCTCTCTGATAGGTATGCATGATACACGTAAATAAAGAAGATACAATAGAAGCGTTGTTGTATCATAGGTATTACCATCCTAACATTAGAAGGACACGCAAGAACCAAGGCGGCGAGCACATAACAGGTAAAATGCAAACAAATATTATATTTAATGGATAATAATGTGATTACTATTTTATTTTTTCCACCATTGGCATACTATAATATTAATGGACATCACAGTTATTACGTCTCTGGTTCGAATCCCGGTAACACGGATATTTTTGTGATTCTTTTTATTTCTATTTCTTTTGAATTTTTTATTTGTTTTTATTTATTCGTTCGTCCTATTAAAACTCCTAAAGCTCGGTCCCAGGTACTATTTAATTCGATACTAGTGCTATATTTCTATGTAGATAACTGTAGTCACAATTCGGAGTATATTTTTTCTATGTCTAAGCAAGACTTAATAAGTTATATGGCACCACATGATTTTGTCCGTATCTCTACAAATTAGGTCTAAAAGTGTTGAGAAAATAGCTATTTTCTGTCCATAGGAAACATTGTAGAACGATACGACGACCTCTGCTCAGTGGTCATCCCGCCGAGGGAACAAATATTTTTCTGAGTTCCTGTGTCATGGTTAAATATTTGTATAATATAAAAATCCTACTATTATAAATGTGAAAATTTGTGGGAAGGATGGATGGATGGATGTTTGTTGCTCTTTCACGCAAAAACTACTGAAGATATTTTGATGAAATTGGGTATGATGGTAGTTCCTACTGGATCTGGATTAAAACATTAGCCACTTTTTATCCCGAAAAAGTACAGTGTTCCTATGGGATACTGTATTTAAGCGGGCGGAGAAAAGCTAGTCTTAAATAAATGTATCGTTTTTTAATTATTAAATAATATACTTCCCGTTGTCTGGTACCTGTAACACAAGATCCTCGGATACTTAGCACGAGACCAGACTGACGTGGTACGTCCATAAATATTATTACTTGTACTAGCAAAGGCTTCAAAATACTGATACAAGTCTCAATATTACTTTAAAAACAGCCATTATAATCTAACATAATCAATACAAAAATCTTATCTAAGACAACAAGACCTCCTTCACATGCCCCTCAGAGCTAGGTCATATTAATTGACTGCCCACTACCCACTGGGTCAATTAGGCGGACAAAAAGATACCGCTTACATGTAGCTATCGATCTTGGGTCAGTTCGTCGTCATCATCATCATCAGATATACGCCTGTAGTATATTGAGACTTATAACAGATATAAACACGCGCACTCGCGGGGCGTGGTACGGTGACGAAGTGGTGGTAACTGGTATGAAATAAACTAGGTGGGGAAGCTCAAGCACCCACTGGTCACTACCATTCCAATACTGACCACCGAGCGAGTGGGTCTGTTACACAGCAGTCAAGAAAAGTTTCTGTTACCCACTCCAATCCTACAACGCCTACCCATCAGAAGCAAAAGCTGGTTCTCCTTCATAGGGAAGCTCTAGCCTGTATATTATAGGTAGGGATTTGGATGAGCGTCTTCAAAAGGTAAGTGGTAAGTGAAGCCGATAGGAATATAGTTATAGGAACCCCACGCCACTGCGTATGGGTATACATAAAATTAGCTTTTTCCATACTCTTACGGCCGCACCCAGACACATTTAATACTTACATACGGAGCTACTTAGTACAGACTTTGACAAAGTCCATACAGTTTCTGTCAAAATAGTACTTCTGTCACTTAGTAAATACTAAGTGACTCCTTAAGTAAGCATTAAATGTATCTGAGTGCGGCCGTAAGTATTAACGATTATTTATTTTAGAGCTGCATAGCCATAAATACATTTAAAAAAAACTAGAAAATTCCTATATCCGTGGTTAAATTATAAAAAAATATTTTTTTAATTTACCACATAAATAAACCTAACCTAATCCAATCAAATATTACCTACAATCTCATGACTTGTAACGGAAATTAATAATATTTGTTAATAACGATAACTGGGTATACAAAACACACTGTTTCCAATATTATAATCGAACTCATGCGATGTTGTTACCGTGAGTTACCGTGTAATAAGCGAACAGTACTTACAATTATACTAAAATTATATTCAGTGAAAATATAATTTTACGCTTCAAGGAGTTATTAGGTCAAAATATAATGTGCTAAGCTGTTACATGAGTAAAATTAGAATAAATTGTTCGCGGCTAGACTAAGATTTTTCTTTAGAATTTATTAGGTTAAGGGAAACAAGCAAAAGGGTCGCCTGCTGGTAAGGGATACTATTTGTATTATAGTATATATTATATACTCTACTATCCGTAATACGAGATGAGTCTCATTTCACTAGCTGTCTTTTTTTCAGCTGCACTCTCTATTAGTTTTAAAACCTTACTGCAATGTATAGTCTGATACTATATCATGGGGAAAAAATAACCATGAAAATACATTGTTCAAAATCCGTGTTGCAAATTCATTATAATTAATAACAACTGGTAATCGCTCAGTTTAGCAGATGACTGTAATGCCTGAAGTATGAACCGGGTTTTTGTTTACAGTTTTTACGTCTTTGTACCGAGAATTAGTATACAGTTCGAAAACAAAGTACAAAGTCTGGTTAAATACCTCAATACTCATTCTGATCTGTTATGTACAGCACTTAGGTGATACTGAAATTTCCATTCAAAAACCTTAAGTGTGAGAAAAATAACTCCCATTAAATGTAATCAAGACTTCCAAAACATTTGAATGTGAAACAAATTATAAACATATACATACCAATATACTATCTTATAATCTGTATTCTGTAACACACAGTCACTCGACACTGAATATAAATACGTTTATTCCCGGCCACTAAACACCATACAAACGTAAGCCGATTCGCGACATATCTCAAGAACTATTGTACATAGATTAGATAATGACTATTAGATCGGAGATGCATGGAAATGTGGCTGTCGACTAGGGTGGACACGCGTTAGGATTATTTACGGAAAAATGCTATGAAAAATATTAAAGCACGGGAGGCAATATGAATAGGATGCGGTAATTTTAGAAGGTACAATAATACTTTATCACTATGTAGTATTTATGCCAAAAATCTAGACTAGTCGCCAGTTATATTTTTAATAATGAGGGATATTATTAAAATATTTACACCACGGAGCTAATCCATGTTGCTGTCTTACGACCGAAAAACGATTTGAAACACTCAAAACGATTGTTAAATTAAGTGTTACTCAAGTCACATGCTGTCCTTGTCATTTCGATTAGCAGTGATACAGTATTATTGTATCTGCAAAAATATTATTTATATTCTCTCAATAATAAATTCAGGTATATCAAGATTCAAAGTAATGATATATATTATGTATATATATTTTTTAATTAATAATGTTGTGAGTGATCTTGTTATCAATATGACTAAAAATAAAAATCGAACGAGACATGTCTCATGTTTGTATCTATCGTTTGGTCACCCTACACCTTATGTAGTTACAATTTGTAGTCATTTTACAGTATATCACATACAACGGGAGAACATGAATTATGTATAGGCGCATTGTTGTCAAAGAGATTTGCTTACAATACAAGTTGGTTTAGTAAACATCGTAGGAGGAGCCGGCTTGTATAGAAGCTAAAGTATTCTAATGTAAGCAGATACGAGTTCAATAGTATTGATCAGGTGATTTGATACTAAACTCTGTTCAGTCAATTTGTAAACAACAAGGCAATTAAATAGCACAATGTTAACTATTAACATGTCATTTGTTTGCCGTATATAACGAACAGTATAATATGATACACTAGCTTTTGCCCGCGACTCCGCACGTGTATATACAATAAATACCCCACGGGAACACTGTACATTTTCGGGATAAAAAGTAGCCTATATGTTAATCCAGAGCTTAAACTATACTATACCAAATTTCATCGAAATTCTTTCAGTAGTTTTTTCGTACAACAGTAACAAACATCCATCCACACATCCATCCATCCTCGCAAACTTTCACATTTATAACAGTAGCAGTATTAATTGGGTCGAATTGAATTTTTCTGTTTACAAAAAGGTTAAATTGGTACCTCGTACCTCATACGGGACATACCTCAAGTGTCCAAATGTCCTAAAACAACTCCAAAAGTTGAGAACATGTATAGTCTATATACTCTTCCATATACTCTGATTTATAATATCTGTCAGTAAAGACACATTTTTAGGCACTTCACCCCCTTTTGGGGGTTCTGTAGTAACTACAAGGAACTTATAGATTTCATACAGACTTCATTTTTGGCATCATTTGTTAGTAAGAAGTGCAGGAATTGTTTTTTCTGTTATTTTACGACGGCAATTAAAAACCAGAGTATGCCTGCTCAATGTATAACCATATAACCAGCGTGGACATTATGTGAGTATAATTCATCATAAAGAACGTCAATGATTATACACAGCACACTTAAAACAGACCACTTAGACGTCATATACGTCACATTTCCGCGCAGAAATCAAGACCAATCAGCGCACGTCTAGGCAAGGTTATTTTTTATTCATTTTCACTAAATAATTTTCACCGGTGCCCGAACTTTTATCGGTATGCAATTGTCATCCTTATGCATTGGAGATAAGGGTGTTATTTTTGGTGTATGATAATTGTGATTGGCACACAGCCAGGTATCAATTTATGCTCGACTGGCGGATACTGTTTAAATTTAGTTGCAATGGACACAAATATAGAACGCTGTGTGCGCAAATGCACGGTCATTATAAATATTTATTTCATAATATCGAACACCAACTGGTCGATAGTTGTAACTCGTCGCAGCTGTATCATACATCAGAGTAGATATCTTTATAATACGTACCAAAAAAATTAAAGTATTCAAGTTTAAACGCGGATAAAAATCTTGTTTAAATCGTGTCCCAAATGTGTTAAAAATACGCTTGTTCTTTTGCAGTAATTGTCTCTAAATATGACAAAGTCGAGAAAAATTTAATGCTTAGCAGTTTGACACAGGTGCATACTTATTGAGTCATGATATTTTTTCATGAAGGCAGACCAGACTCACACAAAGAGTCACCCATCATCTGAAGTGGTATCGAAAACTGACATTATGAATTTTCGATTCTTTTTCTGTCACCAGGCGGCGCATCGTATTTAGGTCTGGTGACACGACAGGAGTCAAACAGCTGCCACATATCACGAATTTTAAAACCCTAATTATTAACACCAACATTAAGAAGACGATCACAATGCTGAACATTGGTTCCCCCGACTGTACATTTTCTATAGTGTGCTGTATGACTTACCGGTGTCGCCGACGGCCTGGCTGAGCGTGTTTTCGGTGACGGGACGCAACGCTTCCACGGCGCTGATGTAGCCTAGCCGGTCCGCGATCGCGCACGCTGTTTGCCCCGTCTGGTAGTAAACATCATAATATATATTAATACGTGAAGCAAAAACTTTCGATATCGTTTAACGAGAATTGTATGACCATGATTTGACAAAAAACAATAACACACACTACTTCAAATTATTAACACACTGTACCCTGCGTTTGATATATACAATTTTGTTCTACATTGACATTCTTTTGTAAATCTGTCACTATATTTAAAACAATTTAATTAATATTATATCTAACAATATCCTGAGAAAAAATAGCCACAACCCACAAGCAAATGTGTGAGTGCACGCATAAGCATGCGTAAACAGTAATTAAATTGTATGCTATGGATTTCCGCAAAGTAACGCCCGATTCTAATAACAATATTTAATAAAAAAAATATATATTACTTTTTTTTTAAGTATAAAATTTTATGAATTATCATGGGCGAATTTTGACAACAGGGCGACCTCTAGAATGTTTTAATTATATAAGGAAGTACGTCAAAGTAACTCAGTAAGCTAGCGTGGGGGACTACAGCCTAGATGAGATCCAATCTCCAGCAGTGGGGAAGTAAATATAAAAGTAAAATGGTTGCTAAAATATTTAGTTTTTAAAGCTATAGCGTTTCCTTGGCGGATTTTCATGAGGTAAAAGAAAATCTCATTGTATGCATGATGCAACGTTTTGATTACAAACGACTGCTGTGGAATGATAAGGGTATATCAGTGGTTATAATAAATTTAGATTTATGTATTTATGTACTTACAGCAGACAACGCGTTCGGATCAGCGTTACTCTTGAGCAGAAGTTGGATGATGAGCGTGTGACCTTGCTGTGCGGCTTGATGTAGAGGCGTGAACCTAGAAAAAAAAATTGAATTGTACGGCAAAAACTAACAACGATAAGCAGGCTATAAATTGTGTGTAAGTTCACTGCAGTTCACGCAACCGCTATATATATTTTATAGATTTATATTCTTTTTATCACGCAAATCTGTACAATTCACACAGAAAATCACAAGCAAACTGAGTATACAATCTTTACTGAATTGTGCGTTGCTCATACTGTAAATACGCAAGTGCGTGCATGCTTCTAATGTATGCACGTATGCGTGTACCCGTGTGCGGCACGCGCCGTGACGTCAGCGCCGGAGTCGAGCAGTGCGCGCGCGGCTGCTAAGTGGCCGTGGTGCGCAGCCGCGTGCAGAGGCGTGTAGCCGTCGCGCGTACGCGCCGCACAGCGACCGCCAGCCGCTATGAGCGTCTTCATAACTGCCGTGCGACCCTCGGCTGCAGCTAAATGGACTGGAGTGAGACCTGAGGAGAATAAAATTGAAACTGAAAGACTGCAGATATGCACAAAGATAGTACCGACATAATTCAATACATATAACATTAGTGTGCACTTAGGTCTTTTTGTATCAGAAAATTATAGAACTTGTACGCATTTGACATGGAACTACACGGACAAGGTTAGGATGGCTTTATTCATGATAAGCATACCGTTGTTAGCAGGCACGTTGACATCAGCGCCCCGTTCTATCAGCATCTCGACACAGTCTTCATGACCCTCCTGCGCCGCCATATGCAGCGGTGTGAAACCCGCCTTGGACTTTACACCGGGGTCTGCATCTATATACAAAGTTGTAACGTAAATATTTTGGAACAAACTTATAATCATAATTATTGACTTTTTTTATTGATGAACTATAAGAAAAAAATATACTCACCATGTTCTAGAAGCGCGAACGCGATGTCTGGATGATTATTTCGACAGGCAATGTGTAGTGCTGAGTGTCCATTCTTCGCCAGTGAATGTGGTGACGCACCTACATGTAAAAATGATTTTGCTTTAGTTGTCGTTTCGGCTTGAATAAATAAGCATTTTTTAGACAATTTTAACTTCATTTAGATAACTTGTTCTCGAGGATATTGTATTATTTTCGTTTTTGTAGATATTGATGTAGATACGGTGTAAATATACGGCACTGTGTTTCTGATTTGTTGCCATGAATTCAAGCCTCGCTGCTGTTTTATTAAAATTGTGTGTAGCGCAGCACGCGCCATATCGCGTATTTCTCGAGCAACGCCCATGTCGCCGTATTTGACCACCAGGTGGCGCTAATGTACACGCACCTTTGTCGAGCAACAGCAGCGCTAAGTCTGGGTATCCGTAGTACGTGGCCATGTGTAGCGGGGTGATGTGGCTGCGGCCGGGCGCGTCGGCGCTCGCCCCGCGCGCCAGCAGCAGCCACGCCACGCCCATGTCGCCGTATTTGACCACCAGGTGGCACTAATGTACTAATGTACACGCACCTTTGTCGAGCAACAGCAGCGCTAAGTCTGGGTATCCGTAGTACGTGGCCATGTGTAGCGGGGTGATGTGGCTGCGGCCGGGCGCGTCGGCGCTCGCCCCGCGCGCCAGCAGCAGCCACGCCACGCCCATGTCGCCGTATTTGACTACCAGGTGGCGCTAATGTACACGCACCTTTGTCGAGCAACAGCAGCGCTAAGTCTGGGTGTCCGTAGTACGTGGCCATGTGTAGTGGGGTGATATGGCTGCGGCCAGGCGCGTCGGCGCTCGCCCCGCGCGCCAGCAGCAGCCGCGCCACGCCCATGTCACCGTATTTGGCCGCTAGGTGTAGCGGCGTGAAGCCTTTACGAGTTTCTGCCTCAATCGGTGCATTGTGTTCGAGGAGAATGCTGGCTACTTCTTCTTTGCCTGTAAATAAAAGAAAAATATTAAATATGTTTTAACAGATACAAAATGTTAAATTACTAAGTTGATGTCGATGTTTACCTTCTTTAGCGGCGATATGCAGCGGCGTGTACTTATCCTTAGTGGTGGCGGCGACCTGCGCGCCGTGTTGTAGTAGCAGAGCAGCGATGTCCGCATGCCCAAGCCGCGCCGCCACGTGCAGAGGCGTCTGTTCCTCACGGGCGCGCGCTTCCACCTGTAGTTAGTTTGAAAATAAAAAAAACTTTTTATTTCTAAGTATATAGAGATTTGAAACAACTTTTTTTCAGAATTGACTTGTTGATCAACCACCGGCTCGGTGACTAACCCGGCGAGAAGAACCGGCGTAAGAAACACGCGCGGGGTAGGAATGTAGTTTGTACAAGTTAAAACACACAGTGTTTTTCTCATTATATAAAAAAGTATACTGAGTTTGTGAGGAAATAACGCGAGTTACACTGCTTGCAAGAGCTAGTTAAAATCTCATATTGATGTATACGTAACTACGTGTATACCTTAGCATTATTCCTCAGCAACACCCGTACTAAGTCAGTCTGGTGCGCACGTGCCGCCAAATGTAATGGCGTCTCGCCGCGCGCCGTCGCCGCATCTGCGTCCGCGCCCGCACCGAGCAGCACTAGTGCGATATTCATACAGCCCATAAACGACGCTACGTGTAGTGGTGTGAGACCTGACTCAGTTGTCGCTGATTTACCTGAAATTGAGGGTAGGTAAATATTTCAATAAGAATGGTAAATATTAAAAAAAATACGTGTGGCACTCGGGGACTGCCGCGGTAAAGCTATTGCATAGCATTTTTTATACTTTCTCACAAACACCTGCTTAAGTATTCGTCCGATTTCGGAGCAGCTTGTCTCGATCCGTGCGAGCTTCGTACAGTCGTACCATATACATACACGATAAGGTTCAACTAGTCGCGGGCTCGAACTCACTCGTGGACGCGGCCAAAAAGCACGCTGTCTCGAGAACCTAGCATTGTGTCTAAAAGAGATAGAATCAGTTATGAGCAGTTAGCAGCTAGTCTACACGCATACGTCTAGTCGCACGCACACAAACACCGTGCCGAAGTCTACCGAACTGAAACGACGTTAGACGATGCACGGCTTTCAACGCCGCACCGCTGTGCCGGTCGGAGTGGGGGGTGTTAGGTTTATTTTCGTTACGGAATTTCTTGATTCGGTCGACGCGCTCAAATCCCGCGATAAAAGCTATGCATAGCTTAAAAAAAAGTTTTATTAACTTTTACGACCTCAGTAATATTTATTTTTAAAATACAACGTTATAAGATCAATTCATCTGGATTACATATACGTACTTGCACCATATTTCAGCAGTAGTTCGACAACTTTGAGTCTGTTTTTCTTGCAGGCGATGTGTAGCGGCGTGAATCCGTTTAGAGCACGCGCGTTGGCGTCCGCATTTCTGTCCAGCAGAAGTTTGGCAACCTGTAATTGTATATTGTGTTAAAAAACGTGCTATACAATTTTAAAAAACACTTCCGACTATAACTCTGATATATCTTTTTTTAACGTGTAACGCACTTTAGATAACCCCACTAATTTCTCTTTGCGGCTGATCTGGTAAGGTAAATAACCCAGCATGATCATGAGCAACATATCGTGCGTCTCACTCTCACCTTGACGTGCCCGCAGTGCGCAGCGACGTGCAGCGCGGTGAGATAGTCGACGGTGACATCGTCTATCGGCGCGCCTTCCGCTAGCAGCGCGCGCGCAGTGTCTACATGCTCGCCTTGTACTGACATGTGTAGCGGCGTGAGACCATTCTGAAATCATAAAAAAGTATGTACTTAGCAAAGAAGCAGGATGTACTGAAATATTATGGAAATAATATGGCCTTATCAACCAGCTTAAATGTCGCAAATGACTGCGGTAAAAAGGTACTAGGCCCTGCTACACAAGGACACTCCACTTATCTTAACACATTAACATAAGAATACTCCACTCATCTCACCTTAGTTTTACTAGTGATAGGCGCGCCGTGCTGTATGAGCCGCGTGACGACGTTACTGTGCCCGGAGCGCGCGGCGCAGTGCAGCGGCGTGAGGCCGTCACGGGTTATCGCCGCTATGTTCGCGCCTGGGTATGGGCATAGACATTGTTATGAAATGGGATGAGAGATTTAATAACGTATAGCTTGTGATGTTAAGTGTAGCCCTCTAAGGAATATATTGTGTTCTGTGAGATATCACTCCAGCAGAGCCGACCCTTAGGGAATCTAATTCACAAGCAGGTAGAGTGTTCTCATAATTTATTTTTATTATAATGACTGCATGCAGTCACAGTACAATTATTATTAATGGCATGTCAGTTTGAAATAATATTAACAACTACCTACAAAGTTTGACATAAGTCAAACTGCTTGTGAATTAGATTACCTGATGGTGCATGATTCGCCCACATTACCATCGTTTAAACATTTTTTTACCATTCTCAATCAGTAGACCCACCATGGCCAGCATGGGGTCACCCCTTATTATGTTTAGCCGAGCGGCCCGGGCCCGCCGCCCGCCGGGCATTACATAATATATATTATATACATTATAACGGTACCCATATGTTATGTACTAGGCATGTAACTTACCATTCTCAACCAGTAAATCCACCATGGCCAGCTGCCCCCACTTGCTGGCCACATGCAGGGGGGTTATGTTGTGTTTGGCCGAGCGGCCCGGGTCCGCGCCCGCCGAAAGCAACGCCTTGGCCACTCCCACGTTGCCATAGTGCGCCGCAATATGGAGGGGAGTGAAGCCGGACTTCGAGCACGCGTCGGGATTGTGTTCGTTCTGGAAGATTTAATTGGATTGTGGTTATTTTATAAGAAAACAGTTCGTTTAAGCGAAAAAACTTGAATATTTTAAGTAATAAAACAGTTCATAGACCACTAAGGTCCTACCACTATCATCGCAAAACATTCCCACTAAAAGGGTCATGAACCAAACCGGCTCCATCGTTCCCAATTCGCACTTAAGCTTATAATAGTAATAATATCTATGGACGCTTTCATATCACGTCAATCTTATCCCGTGGTAAGTTCTCGAAGAACTCGTTCTCGTTTCTCGTACTCGTTCGTGTTACGGATGCCGGAAATATATTTAAAACTTTGAATAAATGAATGAATGAAAAACTCTTTATTGCACAAAAAACAAATAGGACACACAGAACATAGAAAAACTAAACATAAGTAACCACAAAAGGTGGTCTTATCGCTACAAGCGATTTCTACCAGACAACCTTTATAATCATGACACATGTTTACATGTAATATACTGGTAGATGGCTTTATAGACAGGCAAAAAGAAAATTATTTTAATACATATTGTAATTTAAGATTTCATAATACTTTTTATAAGATATATACTATTTAGGTACACTACTTTATAATGTTTGTTAATACATACACAAATACTTACATATCGTATTATAGAATAAATAAATAAACTCTAATAAAATAATGCATACAAATTATGGACTATAGTAAAGATCAGCTTATTAATTGTGACAAAAAATGTTCCTTTACTCCATTTTTAAATACGTGCAAAGATTGAGCGCGTCTTAATGAAATTGGTAATCTGTTCCACAGAATGACTGCACGAGTTGTGAATGAAGAGTCAAACAATTTTGTATTTCTCGTAGAGGGTTTTAATGATACATTAGAATTTCTTATTTCATTTTTTAAGTAACACATATTTAATACACACCCATGACCCAGGAACATAGAAAACTTTTTTGTTCCTTCGGCGGGATTCCACCCCGCGACCCTTTGACGGCTTGAGCACTGACGCGCTCCACCGCTGAGCCACAGAGGTCGTCAACACTATTCGAATTCATCACGCTCCCCCGCAGTGACTGTCTTTTCGTCTCCTCCTCGTGTCTGACCCGAATAGCTGTAGACAACACGTAGTCGAGCGCTCTTGGCCCTGCATCACATCACATCATATACTCACTTCGAGTAACAACGTGGCGGCTTTGACGTCGTTCTTTTTGGCGGCGATGTGTAGCGCGGGCAGCCGCACCTTGCCTCTTGTATCTGACTCCAGCAGCTCAGCGACTACTCGGTCGTGGCCTTGTTGCATAGCGACCGCCAGAGGCGTGAATCCGTCCTGTACGTAAAAAGTTTTGAGTGAGATTTAGCTAGAATCTATCCTATAACTAGCCGCTAGATCGTACATATTTTCATGAAAACATCATAAACAGAACACCATAATACCCAATCATAATATAATGTTTGCGTGCTTCCATTACGAAGATCTGAAACATTCCACTTCAACGACAATGAAGCTATTGGAACTGATTAAATTCCTAACTCACTTGACAGCTTGCGGAACTAATATTGAGTTGTTCTCTATTACAAATTTAGATTAGAGAGGACTAAAATTTGAACAGTATTCTTGACTCTTGGATCAGTTAGGCTTGATAACGTAGTGCTCGGACCAAATAAGAAGTGCAGACAGAGCTTTGTCAAACTAAAACTGAGGGCGGTTTTTATGTATGTAGTACACGTGTAGCTACATACATACATAAAACCCACACACCGCGGCAACTCGCACGTGTGCGTGTCACTGTGTAATTACACGGCGAGGCGTAGTTTAGACTGGCCTCGATATTTGTTTCGCAAAACTCTGTCTTCGCTTTATTTGGTCTGAGACGTAGAAAAAGACCGTATTCTAAATGACACCTTGGTCCATTACCTCTGTAGCCAGCGTCTGACTGGCCCCAGCAGCCAGCAGCATCTTGACACATCCAGCGTGGTTCTCCTGGGCCGCCATGTACAGTGGGGTAAAGCCGGCCGCGGACTGCGCGTCGGCCTTCGCCCCCGCGCCGAGCAGCGCCCGCGCGACATCCTCTTGCCCAGCGAGACATGCTATGTGTAGTGCTGTGTTGCCTGGAATAAGAGGAACATGTCTTAATATCAGGCAAAATAATTGATACAATGATAATAAAGTAATCGACGTATCACAATATAATGGTTAGTATTTTAACAGCTCATGTAGCCGACCCCAAACACCAGCAAAGGTATTAAAAGTGAGCTCGAGCCGTACCTACCTTTGCGCAGTATGGTGCTGTTTTAAACCAAGGCAGGTATGTTTTTCAAAGCCAATCAAACTTAGGCTACTTGACTCATGATTTAAAAAAATATTACAAAAAGTATCATGTAACGTCATAAAAAGCTTAAAATTAGGATAGGTACATTAGGTAAATATTTTTACACGCGCCGACACGACTAAAGCGGCTTTCAGACTACGCTACAATATAATAGCGTATAGGATATAGCTCATAGCACAACAATATCGCGCCCCATACATTGTTATGGACATCGCGTAATATGAACGCCATGCTATATGGTATGTATAGCATTAGGTCCATCTTTGCTATATACTCGTATAGCACAACAGTATAGCGTAGTCTGAAATGAGCTTTATAGATGCGATATTATGATGAAGCACTTTTTGATCGTGAGCGTAATATGATATGACCACAAAGAGAAGGTAATCTTACAATAATTGAATGACGGGGCAACCCGCAGCTGTCATCCCAAAATAGACTAATCTAAACTTTCCAAAACTTTGAGGCCTCGCTTGATAGTTGGTAGTGAATAGGCAAGATATTATGTACTGTCTGCGGACAAAGTTTCCTATCTCCGTAGGCGTGGAACCAAAGTTTCAAATTTTATTAGATATGCCCTGACTCCAAAAAATAAAAGTGGTGACAAAGATCTTTTCTTTAGATCCCTCCGTACTTTAAAGAAAGGTCTAATCATACTATGCGATGACATTAAACCGGAAACTCGAGATATGTTGGTGAAACTGCTTCACTCACCATCAGGCGTGTCTGCTCGTTACTCGGTCTATATTCTATTCCATAAAAAATGGCCTGAACAGTGAACAGTAACCAACAAGCGATACAATTGACAAATCCAGTTACATTAGGGTCAATTCACACCGAAACGAAACGACACGCGACATGGCACGCTGCATTCATTTTTATGATAGTTATTCAAAATTGAACATAATTCATTACACAAGAAGATAGACGTTTCATTGTAAGAGTTCGAATGTCAAGTTCCAACGCGTTGCATTACGCATGTGCATTACGCAGTGTATGACTGATGTCGTGTGAAACGTGTATCGGTGTTTTTGGGTAGTGAATAAAGTTCAATTTTGAATAGCTATCTTACAAACGTAGCGCCGCGTAGCGTCACGTATCAACGCTGTGTGAACTGACCCTTAGTTCGTGTACATTCGTAACAAAAAGTAATTACCTTTTTTTGTGGCGGCGTCGACGATGGCGCCACGCTTTATCAGCTCCTCGACGACTGTGATATGGCCGTCCTTCGCGGCCAGGTGTAGCGCGTTCAGTCCGTTCTGTAATTGAAAACAAGTAATTTTTAAAATAGATTATAGAAGACATATACATTATACATACATACATTATTCAACCTATACAAATACTTATACATATTAGGTACTATCTAATAGCCACACGACCAGACCTTAGATGAAAATCGTTTAAGACTTTGACTATATGATCCGGAATAAATCCGGAAAACAGAACTCTGCGCTCATACTATAGAGTTGAAAATCGCGGTGTCAAGTGTCGAGCTGTCATATATGACATTGACATTTAACTCGATACTCGTATCACGAATGTTCGGTTTTCGCTACTCTATTGTATTAGCCCAGAGTTCTATTTTCAGTGCTATGAATTTTCTCTTTATTTTGAGGCGTCCTAGTAGAAAGGAAAATATTTAGAATCTTGTCGAGCAGGAACTTTGTCTATATTGTTCTTGTACATATTGAACATAATATATTTGTTATTACAATATTTAATTTCGGTTTTATTAATATTATCCTTTGAATGATTTTGTTTTTGACGTGATAACGTCTTATAATTTGATGGAGCCGGCTGCACGCACGAAAAAACATGACTCATACCGTTACCACCGCATTCGCCGTTACCTCAGCTGGCCGCGTCTTAGGTATGTGAGCGGTGGGACAGAGTGGCGGGGGCGCTTTATGTTATTACTCAGTTCGGCGCCGGACTTCGCGGCGGCAACACGCCTACCTAAGGCGCGGCCAATTAGTTCCGCACGCACTATAAACATGACGTTGTCACGTTCAACTATCGTCAGTAAACCGACTTTACAGACAACCGATTTTTTTTTATACTATGTCTATATTAAGTTAAATTGATCCTACAGACAAACTGAAGAACATTTTTGTACATCTATATTTTATATTTTGTGTTAATGGTTATGGAATAATAAATAATCCACGGTGCGGAGGATTCTAATATGAGTAGGCTGAGAATACTCTCAGAAACCTTTTAACTTTACAATTTATATACTTCTATTGCCACACGTATCGCATCACCACAATTCAGTATCTATCACTAGATGCTGCCGCGACTTTGTGTGCGTAAAAATAAATTCCGCACGAACTGTTCATTTTGCCGCGATAAAAAGTAGCCTATCGCCTATTATGCCCTACTCCGTGG
Organism: Phengaris arion; assembly: GCA_963565745.1. NCBI lineage: Eukaryota > Metazoa > Arthropoda > Insecta > Lepidoptera > Lycaenidae > Phengaris > Phengaris arion. The sequence goes on from OY751448.1 coordinate 5,086,550, forward strand.
TCTAGTCTATATCTGTGCTAAATTTAAAAATAAAAATCAGTCCAATAGTTTCGGAGCCTATTCAATGCAAAAAACAAAATATCTCTCTTTTATCTCTTCATAATATTAGTATAGAGTACAGACAATACCAATCAAATAAATCGATTTGAGACTTGGCATTGGTTCTAAAGGAATTTTATGGGCATCATAAAGTCTAAGAAGTCTGTCGAATTAAGTTGATGAGAAGCTTTGTTCTCGTTCGATTTATTGAGTCCTTTTGTTAGATTATCTAGAATTGTAGACTTTTAATATTTGGTTTTTCTACGAAGATGTCAACTCCGACGTATGCGGATTGCGGGAGTTTACTACTGACAAACGATTTTAAAGTACATACATTAGTAATTACTTCATACACATTGCACGCAAATAACATTAAACCATAATGGTTAGGTATGTATTGATACCTAACCATTATGGTTTAATGTTATTTGTATTTATTATACATTATATATTATATCAGCCTCCGTGGTACTCTAGAGGCTAGAGCTTGGCTCTCTACTCGGAGGTCGTGGAATCGCTTCCCGCATTGGAACGACAAAAAATGTTGTTTCCAAGTTTGGTTAGGACAATGCAGGCTGATGAATGAGCTTTCGTGGTTTAGAAGTTAGAGCTTGGCTCTCGACTCGGAGGTCGTGGGTTCGATTCCCGCATTGGAACAACAAAAAATGTTGTTTCCAAGTTTGGTTAGGACAATGCAGGCTGATGAATGAGCTTTCGTGGTTTAGAAGTTAGAGCTTGGCTCTCGACTCGGAGGTCGTGGGTTCGATTCCCGCATTGGAACAACAAAAAATGTTGTTTCCAAGTTTGGTTAGGACAATGCAGGCTGATGAATGAGCTTTCGTGGTTTAGAAGTTAGAGCTTGGCTCTCGACTCGGAGGTCGTGGGTTCGATTCCCGCATTGGAACAACAAAAAATGTTGTTTCCAAGTTTGGTTAGGACAATGCAGGCTGATGAATGAGCTTTCGTGGTTTAGAAGTTAGAGCTTGGCTCTCGACTCGGAGGTCGTGGGTTTGATTCCCGCATTGGAACAACAAAAAATGTTGTTTCCAAGTTTGGTTAGGACAATGCAGGCTGATCACCTGATTGTCTGACACGAATGATGATCCATGCTTCGGATGGGCATGTAAAAAGTCGGACCTGCGCCTGATCCCTCGTCAGTCGTGCCGGTTATCCGTCCCACTGGGTTACGAGAGTAAAGGAAGAGAGAGTGCTCTTGTATACTGCGCACACACTTCGGCACAATAAAATAACTCCTGCGTAACTGGCCTGGTTTTAATGAAACCGGCCACCGTCACCGAAATCGGTGTGGGGGAGCTATATTTATTATTATAATATTATAAAGTTTTAACATTAATTAGAAACAAACATAATATCAAAAAGTGCAATGGTGGATTTTATATGAACCCCACTCTTCAATAGTCATAAGATACGAGTCACTTTGTTCATTGGGGCCCAAAAGAGCCTTACTGTCAAAATGACATAAAAACTAACGAGTAAATGACACAAAAACCAACGCATTACGCGTTCTGATTTAACTCCCCAGTCCCATACACATTCATACACCGGGCTATATATGAAAATTGATTTTTAAGGAGTGAACTCCAAATAACTAAATTAAAAATAATCAACGATAAGAAACAAGACCTACAAAACGAATGAAGCGTATCTTTATTTAGGAAGTGAATTAATTAGAGCATCAATTCGTGTAGAGTTACAGCGTGTTACAGTCAGTACCTACAGACAGTGAGAAATTCATTGATTGGGAAACACATTGGTTGACGACTAAATTTCATGGAAAACTCGTTAAATAGACAGACAAAAAAGTAGTAATTTTCATCCATACCTACCTTACGGGAAAGATTTCGTTACTATAGTCTATTCGCATTATAACTCCCCCACACCGGGGGAGTGTATGTAAGATTTCAGTGACGGTTGCCGGTTTAATTGAAACCAGGCCAGTTACGCAGAAGTCATTTTTATAGTGCACAAGTGTGTGCGCAGTACACAAGAGCACTCTCTCTTCTTTTACTCTCATAACCCAGTGGGACGGATAACCGACACGACTAGCGAGAAATAAGGCGCAGGTCCGACTTTTTACATGCCCATCCGACGCATGGATCATCTTTCTTGTTAGAAAATCAGGTGATCAGCCTGCATTGTCCTAACCAAACTTGGAAACAACATTTTTTGTTGTTACAATGCGGGAATCGAACCCACGACCTCCGAGTCGAGAGCCAAGCTCTAACTTCTAAACCACGAAAGCTCTATTCGCATTAAGGCAGTAAATCATGAGTACGAATGTCAAAATTGACCAATGACGCATATTATAATAAATGTTCTGACTGACTGACTGACATAAGTAGCAGGGGCGTGCGCTCCTTGTAGGCAGAAATGCAGTGCTTTACTTGTCATTCACAGATATTATAATGAAACGTTCGTACGTTTTAGATGACTTTAATTAATAGTAAATAAATTAATTTAAAAAATATAATAACTTAAAAACGCCTAATATTTTATAAATAGCAACTAATGCGGGTAAGTTCTGCAGGAAAAATCATCGCATGTGTGTGTAATTTTCATACTTCGCAAACGCACACATCCATGAATATCGACATGATTATATAGCGGTAACTCATGCGGCAGGCGATGGCCTTCGGCTTCGGTTCGGCTATCCGATCGCTTCCGAAAACCGCCGAACTGGCTTGTCGGAAATTATTCGTTGCCTATAATCCGACTAAAAATAATACGACGTGAATCTAATGAATCATGTATTCACATTATGCATTTTTGTTTAGTAAGGTTTTATTTATTTAAATAGAAGAAACATTTTGTGTTTCGCGGGGGCCATATTGTATATTTCATGTGATAAGCATTGTTTACAATTTAATCGCTCCTGTTTATTTATAGTTTTCTTAAAAGATTTTTCATTTTAACATTTGAAAGTGTGTACATTTAACAGTTACTTACTGAGTTTCTATAATAATTGTAGTGATTAGCTTTTACTAGAGCGTTTGTTGATTTTTTTAAATGTTATTTGATTGTAAGGGTTTGCGTTGATAATGTGTGTTTATTAAAAATTAAAAATAACAAGTTCTCACAATTGTCATTCAGGGAAAAGATTCAAATTCTGTCTAAAGGTAGGTGTGTACCCGAGTTACAACAATTAAACCAGCAAAAAAATAATGTAACTCGAAAATTTCATGTGAAAAGTTATGAAATGTATAACTGGCTGTGTGGTATAATATCATTTAATCGTGTGTACACAACACACGATTAAATGATATTGTTTTCCTTGCATATTATTAAGTAATTCTAGTACAGTGTGGACTTATTCGGGATATTCAGATTTAAATAATTTCTATTCCGCGGCCTCACTCACTTGGATAAGATATTTGAGGTGGTTGAAATCTTGCGTTTATTTACATCGGGATATAGTAATCTCAAGCAACCAGAACCTTGACTATGTGAAAATTGAAGCTGACTGACTGGTCAGTAGTTATAATATTTTAAAAAATGCTTATTATTTTACTTATTAGAATTTCTTCCGCCGCGACGATCGATCGCTGTTTTGTCTGCGTTGCCGTAGAAGATGTACATGAATAGTAGTACATCTAAGACTTGCTCTGTTGGCATGGTTTCGACTTAGAGATCCGTCGCTTGGTTGTAGCTATGCTAAAAATCTATAAACGAAAAAGTTCTTGTGACTGAGTACTTCGCCGCATACCCAGTGTCATAATCCTGTGCACGCCACTGATAAGTAGACGCTGGCACAGCCGTAACCGCTAATGGTAGAAACGTGAAATTCGGTCAGTAGTTTGAATTTACAATGTAGACGCGCACTAAGAAGGGATTACCACCCCATAAGGGAAGTAAAATAGGGGTTAAAAGTTATAATCTGTTAAGTCTTATAATCTGCACCGATTTTGATGACAATTGAGATCCATGCTCTTGAAGTCATTTCATTTATTACATCTTTCAGGATTCATTAGAATTCACCCTCTGAGGGTGTATATAAGGGTGTACAGTTTGTATATAATAATAATATAATTGAGAACGTATTTTATACTTTTTTTAAATAAAGGTCCCATAAAGGGGTGAAATGGGGGTGTGTGTGAAGAAAAGTTTGTGAAGTGAAATATCTGGACGGATTGCGCAGAAATCTGTTAAAAAGGATTTTTAAAAATACATCCCCCAAAGGTGTAATGGAGATCCACGCTGACGAAGTGTCGCGCAAAAGCTAAGCATAAGCCGTGATCACATAATTGGTTTACAGTAAACCATTTTGACATAATACGTATTATGTATGCATGATTCACTGACTTCTTAGCGCGAATCCTAATCCTTACTAATATTATAAATGTGAAAGCGTGGATGTTTGTTACTTATTCACGCAAATACAGCGCAAATTCATCGAAATGAAATTCGGTATGGTAGTAGTTTAGACTCTGGATTAAAACATAGGCTACTTTTTATCCCGAAAAAGTAGTGTTCCCGAGGGATACTGTGTTTACGCGGGCGGAGCCGCGGGAAACAGCTAGTACTATTATAAATGTCCAAGCTTATGAGCATGGATGGATCGATGTTTGTGACTCTTTCACGCTATAACTACCGAACGTATATTGATGAAATATGGTATGGTGATAGTTTGATCTCTGGATTAACACATAGGCTATTTTTTATCCCGAAAAAGTGCAGAGTTCCCGTGGTATGCAGTATTTACGCAGGCCGAGTCGCGGTAAATCTAGTAGGCTATAAAGCTGTGTCGACTTTCAAATCTTCCTATAGAGCTTCACTTAGTTGAGATGAAAATCGCAAATAAGCGAGCACGTGGATTAATTGCACTCTAATCAGATCGATTGGACCATATCGAGACAGATTGATACTACACTGGCCTTGAAAACGCTCGAGAGAAGCTGACATGGCTAGAACAATAAAGTTATATCAAAGGGTTTGCAGAACACGATAATACGATTACTATCGGCTTTCCCTCATGACAGTACTTTAAATTGTTCAAAACTTTCTGCTTGCGAAATTGTTGATATAAAATAGGGCTATATAAAGGCGTTATTTTAACAACACTCATAAAGAGTTTAATTGTACCCAAACCGAATTCAGATGCAACGATTTTAACTGTAATAATAATATTTGTAATGTATCAAATAAATAATAATAGTAATATATAATATATGGACGCTTCACACGTCAATCTGGCCCCGTACTGAGTACCCGAAGATACATATATACAAGTTGTTTTTCCAGTCAGTTTGCTTATAATCAAGAGCATATTCACTCCTGAAAGTTTGGATACTGACTGGAAAAACACCCGGTACATTTAAGATTTTATTATATTGTTTACATATATATAATACACATCCATGAGTCATGACCCACGGACACAGAAAAACTTTTTTGATCCTTCGGCGGTATTCAAACCCGCGACCTCCGGCTTGAGCACCAACGCGCTCAACCACTAAGCCACAGAAGTCGTTAAATAAGGTAGAAGATTCTAAGTCTTTTAGCGAACAATACTTATTTATTACTAACGTAGTAACCAGTAACAGTTGGTAATCTGCGACAATACAGTCGATTATAGGCCACCATATCTAACTATGCGAGATAATGTATTGTAGCTAAACGATTCGCAATCTAAGCATGACAGACACGACTCAAATTACAGACTCGATTACTTCTCAGATTTTAAATGCGCAGCAAAAAATAATCAATTACTTTACCCGCCTTATTGATAGCTTAATTTAGTCTAGACTCTAGAATCTTGAAGAAACGTCGATAACCGAACCTAAAAACATCATTACTTAAAATAGAACGTAATTAAAATTTTAAGATTAAAATAAACCACTTGTTGGTTATGGTATTCGAATTAAATTCGAAACTTTCTTAATTCTATTAATATCTTAATAAAAATAAGTTAGTTTGATAATTGTTACAAATGCATGTACGTAAACTCATTTTCCTTACTGATTATACCTATGGGTTATCGGAAAGTACCACCTCTACCTATACCTCTATTTATAAAATACTTTCAACTATCACGTGAGTTCTGACCGCCTTTCTAACCTGCGCTCCGAACCGAACGTGTAAATGCGCGGGGCCGATAGTTCGATCTGCAGTCCAAACCGCACAGATCACTCCGCGGTCCGAACTTGTCATGTGCAGGACGCGTATGTCTATAGAGTATAGACTCATATAGCAAAAGGAAGTGCACTATCATCATCGCCCCAGTTCCGCTCGGTTCAAGTTCAGACGAGGTGACGCCTGCGCAGTTCCATTTATAAACTCAACAATCATACCTATTGCCTGTGTTATTAATGAGAACACTATGCTTTGCCGGCGCCCTAGCGTAAAACGAATCCTTAGGTCTCGACTCTCGAGTGAAACACATTTTGTGAAGGTCGAAACTCGATAGTAGCCTTTGTTTTACCAGACGAAAACTACTTGCCGAATTTCATTACATATCTACTGTTTATTACAAATAGGTACAAACTTATTTTATTATTAAATTAATATAAAAAAATAATATTAATAAAGTAATTTAGCTGAAGGTAAAACTTTCATAATATTGTAGATTGTATTGTAACAGCATTTTCTCTATAGTGTTATAAAAATTTTGGATAGTTTTTTCTACCTTGGACAACAACACGACCAAAGAATATATGTTACTAACGTAAAAGAATCGTCATCCCACCGATTTGAATACGATGACAGCTCGCAGCTGTGTGGCTGGGCGAACGCGGAGGCGGGCGGGGCGTGACTTTTTTCCAGCCAGGACTTTCGTTCATGGGACTGGCCGCTGGACGTTTCGTGCTTTGACATAATTGACAGTACAATTTCATCATATTTATGATAGATTTGTGTAACGCGACGTTTAAAATTATTTTGGTTTGGTGTCAACCTTAGTCAACATTGCTGACATCCGCCGGTGCTCGGGCTGTCATTTGTAGAGTGTCGCCCATGTGACACGAGCACGACACACGTCCACAAACAGAAGTTCAAGGGAAATATTATTATGCGAAATACAATAATAGGTAACACATTAATTTGGTCGAATTTAATATTTTGTTTACGTTCAGATTAAATTGGATTTGAATTCTGAACATGGTACTTATTACTCATACTTTTGTTCTTATAGTTTTTTGGGTTCCGTACCCAAAGTCTTCGCTGTCCGTTCGTATGTCTGCCACCAGGCTATATCTCCTTAACTGTGATAGCTAGTTGAAATTTTCACAGATGATGTATATTTCTGTTGCCGCTATAACAACAAATATTAAATAATTATTTAAGGGGGGCTTATATGGAACCCTTCGTGCGCGAGTCCGACTCGCAATTGGTCGGTTTTGTTTTATATTCCTACATAAGCAGTAATTATTACGACTATAGCGTAACTGAATATTTAGGTCATCATACAGTATACATACGGAACCATACCTAATAGTTAAGGTCAAACTAATAAAATCTACATGTTTCTACTTTTTCAGCCTCATGTTATGTAAATAATGTACAGTCGCGCGGACTTTGAATATGTAAATGTATATTGTCAGATAGGGGCAAGATGGTAATGATCGCCAGTGCCATACAATAATGGAAAGTTAATAACTATATTTTTATAAAACCCGTTACCGGTCTACATAAATAATATAGCCTATGTTACCTGGGCCAATATTAAGAATCTATTGACGCCTCATTGATTAAAATCAGTCACTAGTTAAGACTCTACGGTGGAACAAACATACATACATAGACTACCAAAATCATTATCCTTCCTTTAGACTTCGCCGTATATATATATATATATATATATATATATATATATATATATATTATGTGTAGTTTAGTAATTTGATACATCTAAAAAGTACAAAAAAGTTTAAATTTTTGTTGCTAAATTAGTAAACAAAACCCACATCATTAGTTTACTTACATCATATACAAAACATTAATTATGGTCTGAACTTAAACGCACAAATATCGGAGATATTTACAAATATGTTTCTGCGGCCTTATACTTCATACACTTTAACCTAGGCGTAACGTCACAGCTAGGTACGTTTAGTATGGAGCGTTTTCACGAGACTTACGAAATTTTGTATACAAATCGCTGTACCTTTGAACATATTGACTTTTGATATACTGTTTCTTCTGAGATGTTACTCATACTTAAGAGTACTATTCATTTGTGCAATAGAAAAAAAAATGTCATCTAGCCTTATTATTTTTATTATTATTTTATTACCTTATTATCATCTACCTTCTTACTAATAAAAATATTTACATGGTGGATAAGCTATACAATGTTTTGTCCTTGCCAGTCAAGCGATTTTCCCAACGTATCAGACAAAGAAAAAACATTGTGTGAATATTTTTATTACTAAGGCGGGTCAATAAGTCCGTGACTTTTTGAATTTCTAACCTCCTTACTGAAAAAGCAACACTACTCCTGTCAACAGGCATCTGTCAGTTGACTCCTATCAAAATTTGAACTTGCTGCGTCAGTTAGTTTTTTGTTTTACAGCTATCTTTATCAGACTATCCAGTAACTTAAGGAAACAATGGAAAAAAGTGAATTTCGTGTGCTTATTAAGCATTATTTTTTGCGAAAAAAAACCATTACCGAGACCAAGGCTAAGCTTGATAAATACTATGGGGACTCTGCACCATCGATTTCAATGGTAAAAAAGTGGTTACTGAATTTCGTTGTGGCCGTACAAGCACTGAAGATGCCGAACGTCCTGGACGCCCAGTTGAGGTCTCTACACCCGAAACAATCGAAAAAATTCACGATATGGTGTTGGCCGACCGAAGATTAAAAGTGCAAGAGATTGTGGAAGCCATAGGCATCTCGCATGGCTCAGTGGTTTCAATTTTGAATGATCACTTGGGCATGAGAAAGCTTTCCGCAAGATGGGTGCCGCGTTTGCTCACAGTCGACCACAAACGCAATCGTGTAACAACTTCACAGGAAGGTTTGGCGTTGTTTAATCACAATATGGAGGAGTTTTTTAACCGTGGACGAAACATGGATCCATCACAACACACCAGAGACCAAACAACAGTCAAAACAGTGTGTTTCTAAGGGTGAATCGGCGCCAAAGAAGGCCAAGGTGGGTTTGTCAGCCAATAAAGTTATGGCGACTGTTTTTTGGGATGCACGTGGGATAATCCACATTGACTATCTTTAAAAGGGAAGAACAATTAATGGGGAATATTATGCCAACTTATTGGACCGCTTCAATGAGGATTTGAAAAAAAACCGACCTCATTTGGCCAAGAAAAAAGTTCTTTTTCACCAAGACAATGCATGTGCAGTTGCCATGGCAAAAATCCATGAATTGGGCTATGAATTGCTCCCACATCCACCCTATTCTCAAGATTTGGCTCCGAGTGACTACTTCTTGTTCCCAAACCTGAAAAAATGGCTCGGACTCCAATGATGAAGTCATCTCGCAAACAAAGGCCTATTTTGAGGACCTCGACAAATCATATTTTTTGGAAGGGATAAAAAAATTGGAGAAGCGTTGGACAAAGTGTATAGAGCTCAAGGGGGACTACGTTGAAAAATAAAATGATTTATTTATCAAAAAATCTGTGTTTTATTCCAAAAGACACGGACTTATTGACCCGCCCTCGTAGTAAGGGGGTTTATGAACAAATGTTAAGCATTATATTAAGATCTGTCATGCACCACACTTAGTATTGTCCAATCAGTTAGAATTACGCGTGTCTGGGACTTAGGTGTGTATTGGAATGACAAATGACAGTGTTGTATATGGACCTGCAGTGTCATGCCGATTGAATTGGACGATAGGAATTAAAGTGTTTGGCTATCCAAACCTAACCTAACCTATCGTTTACATAACTTAGAAAATTGAATACGTACTAAGGCGGGTCAATAAGTCCGTGACTTTTTGAATTTCTAACCTCCTTACTGAAAAAGCAACACTACTCCTGTCAACAGGCATCTGTCAGTTGACTCCTATCAAAATTTGAACTTGCTGCGTCAGTTAGTTTGTGTTTTACAGCTATCTTTATCAGACTATCCAGTAACTTAAGGAAACAATGGAAAAAAATGAATTTCGTGTGCTTATTAAGCATTATTTTTTGCGAAAAAAAACCATTACCGAGACCAAGGCTAAGCTTGATAAATACTATGGGGACTCTGCACCATCGATTTCAATGGTAAAAAAGTGGTTACTGAATTTCGTTGTGGCCGTACAAGCACTGAAGATGCCGAACGTCCTGGACGCCCAGTTGAGGTCTCTACACCCGAAACAATCGAAAAAATTCACGATATGGTGTTGGCCGACCGAAGATTAAAAGTGCAAGAGATTGTGGAAGCCATAGGCATCTCGCATGGCTCAGTGGTTTCAATTTTGAATGATCACTTGGGCATGAGAAAGCTTTCCGCAAGATGGGTGCCGCGTTTGCTCACAGTCGACCACAAACGCAATCGTATAACAACTTCACAGGAAGGTTTGGCGTTGTTTAATCACAATATGGAGGAGTTTTTTAACCGTGGACGAAACATGGATCCATCACAACACACCAGAGACCAAACAACAGTCAAAACAGTGTGTTTCTAAGGGTGAATCGGCGCCAAAGAAGGCCAAGGTGGGTTTGTCAGCCAATAAAGTTATGGCGACTGTTTTTTGGGATGCACGTGGGATAATCCACATTGACTATCTTCAAAAGGGAAGAACAATTAATGGGGAATATTATGCCAACTTATTGGACCGCTTCAATGAGGATTTGAAAACAAAACCGACCTCATTTGGCCAAGAAAAAAGTTCTTTTTCACCAAGACAATGCAAGGGTGCACACATGTGCAGTTGCCATGGCAAAAATCCATGAATTGGGCTATGAATTGCTCCCACATCCACCCTATTCTCAAGATTTGGCTCCGAGTGACTACTTCTTGTTCCCAAACCTGAAAAGAAATGGCTCGGTGGAAAAAGATTTGACTCCAATGATGAAGTCATCTCGCAAACAAAGGCCTATTTTGAGGACCTCGACAAATCATATTTTTTGGAAGGGATAAAAAAATTGGAGAAGCGTTGGACAAAGTGTATAGAGCTCAAGGGGGACTACGTTGAAAAATAAAATGATTTATTTAATGATTTATTTATAAATCTGTGTTTTATTCTAAAAGTCACGGACTTATTGACCCACCCTCGTAGCTATATTATTAGATCTATCTTAAACATTATAAGTTACATAAACTCCGGTTAAACAGTTTTCAGCGACACATCAAGTTAAAATAGATTTATTGTGACCGCATTGCAGTCAAGTCTAGTTACTTTTCATATGCAAATGTATCGGCTTGTCCGAATTAATTTGTAGCGGAAATTCTCTCCATATTATGATACAACAAAAATCACAACATCACATAAGATGGTACAAAAAATATATTGTGTGCAGTTCAATGATTTCAAAACTAAGGATGGGCTATGACGTACATTTGACAGATCAAATCTTCACAAGAAAAAACTACGCCATCTTGATTTCACCATACCTCAAATGTCAAAATGGTCCCAAACAACCCAAAAAGTGGGGCCATATAAGTGAGGACAGTTTTTGCCTCGACATGCCACGTCTATAATATATATACGTCTATGGTCCAGTTCACACAGGATTGAAGTGAAATCTTCGGAAATATGTCGTCGTTCTCATGATGTCTTATAAGTTCGCTTTTTGCTTAGCGCCTACTGATGCGCATAATATTTGTGACATCAATAACTCTACCAAACACAGCGTGTCTAAACAATTCGCGTCCACAGCATATCAGATGCATAAGCGGTGCATTAATATGAGCGTCTCTCTATATCTCGCGCCGCGTCACTACCTGGCACGGTTATTTGGCTGATCTCCATATCCATAACATCAATATCTCTACAATCACAATATGGCGTGTCTAAACAATTCGCGTCCACAGCATATCAGATGCATAAGCGGTGCATTTATATGAGCGTCACACAAAACCTATCCGTGACCCAGTTGTCACGCGACATAACCATCTCCACGTCCGCGGGAACACACTCGGTTCCTTATAAGTGACTCCATCAGAAGGGTTTAATAAGTACGCATGTTTCTACTTTTTAACCACCGGGTTCGATTTTTATTTAGGAATACCAATTTTTCTAATCGCAAAATGTATGGAGATGTATGTAGTCTTCGTCAAAGCGAGGCAGAGTATCGCCTGACTACTTTTGGGTATTTCGCAACACGGATGTGTGTGGCCCACTTGAAATACTCATTCTAAACCCTATCTTATACTTTAAACGAGACAAACTTGTATATATATAATCGGTTCCTCGAAAACGGTTAAAGTGTAATCTACGAGTAACAATAACTATATATTTATATAGTATTTTTATTCGTAGATTACCATGAAATTTAGTTTGCAGGGAGTTTTGGGGGAGAAGAATCTATCTAGCTAGGAAGGATGAGACCTTGGGAACACGAGCATTTTTCTTTCGTCGTGCAACAGTATATCAATAATTTCGACACTATTATGTCAGTTCGATTGGCAGTTTGGTATGCGTTTTTGGTTTTGTTCGGAAATTGGAGGAAAAAAGAAGGAACCCACCACGGGTTCGAAATCTCGGTCAAATAAATATTTTTTTTTTTCCTTTCCATCTTCCTTTTATTTTTTAAATTTATCAGAATTCCGAGCAATGCTCGGTTACCCGGGTGCTGTAAACATTAAAAGATAAAATATTGGTCTTTTATTTAGATATTATGATTCCAAAAGATTCATGCCCGGTTTCTGCAACTCTGACTACCAAGTCTAAGGCTGGGACTATATTGTCCAGAATCCGGAAGGCCGGAGAAAATTCAGGGCATTGAAAATAGAACTCTGGAATAATACAAAAGATTTCGACGTCGTCGACGACGACGTCGGGAAGACGTCAGATTTGACATTGACTTAACACTCGTTTGTTCGATTTTCAGCTTTACTTTATGAGCTTCGAGGTCTATTTTCAGTTCTCTGAATTCCCGACCCTACGGATTTCGGACAATACAGTCCCAGCCATAGACTTATCAGTCAGAGTTTTAGATGCTGTACCTTAGCTTCTGACGAAGTCATTGTGATGTGTCATGTGCTGCACCGACTTCAAAGAGTGAATTAAAATTGAGAAAAACTGTTTTGGATATTTTAAATTGAATTATTTTTGAGTTTTTCAGTGAGCTGGTTTTTTTAAGGCGGTTCTCGTTTTTTTGCTGAATAGAGGTTTTTGACGTGATAACGTCTTATAATTCGATGGAGCCGGCTGCACGCACGAAAAAACATGGCTCATGCGTTACTAAGTATTGTTACCAAGTACCGTTACCTGTTACTGTTACCAAGTACCAGCGCTACCTCGCATTGCCTCACCTCCGCATTATTATTTTATTATTATTATTGTTGTTGTTGTTGTTGTTGACGTAGTCAAACTTTGGGGAGCGGTAAATACTTTTTTAAAAAAAATAATAAAAATTTATTAAAGTTAAACTTAAAGTTAATTACAATTAAGACTTAACTATGACACGTCTGAGCAGAGTTGTATGCTCTTGACGAATGCCCCGAAGACATCACAACTTATTCTAACGATCCCTCGTAATGGATACCTCTGGGATCCTTAAAGTGCTTACCTAAGTTATAATTCTAAGCTTTGGGTGGCCAGAGCCCAACATGACTCCTCCCCCCTTAAGTTCGAAACCGTCAGACGAATTTCCTGAGTTCTGAGGGTTTCGATTTTTAAGTAAAATTAACTTATTTCTAAATTTATATAACGCTAGGGATACACAGAAACACAAAATTATAACATACAATATAAGGGTTGCAACACTGACACTATTGACTTTTATTATTTGCACTTCATCACTATCACTGAACTTTTGCGATTTGATTATCGTTGACAGGTGTTTCAGATCATCCAGGTTAACTCCTTTTATATCCAATGGCAGGTTCTCAGAAATTTCCTTCTTTGATCTAGGGAAATGTAGTTGTGGCATTATCTGATAATTTATTTTACTAAAAGCGTGTTGCTCGCTGCGCAGATGAATTTCCCCAATAATAATTTCGCATCCGGTTTCTATTTTTATAATATAAGTACCAATTACAGGCGTCTTGTTTATTTCGTTTCCACACTTTTCGGAAATTACAATCTTATTTCTGGAATACATAATATATCGGGACGAGGGAAGTTTTTGTAACTTTAAATCTTCTATTTGTACGGCCCTTGGTATACAAAGAGACGTATCTTTACTATACTCCATCATCTGCTCCGCACACGTTGTAGAGACATAGGGAACTATTTCCTTTTCGGTGCACAGGTACTGATCATTCTCCGAGATTTGCTGGCAAGGCGATATTAGTGATATGTACTTTGAACTTTTCACGATAAGGAAAGGGTATTCAGGAATAATGATATATGTTTTATTTTTTTGCTCATCATACATCGGTAAAGAAAACATTTTATAAAAATCGTAAGTATCATTACTAATGAGCGGAACCTCCAATATGAACGTGATCTGGTTTCCTTTAGTAAAAGCTTTAACAGTAATAGTTCTTTCTATTTTAACTAAATTGTTCATGGATACAGGATAAACTAAATTACGAACCCTTTCGACTTGTGACAATATTTGAAATAATTCTGTGGAATTAATTATACATTGATGTAATACATCAACCTTACTTAATGCTAGAGCGGTTTCTATTTCATTAATAGTAACATATAAAATGCGAAAACTGTTTATAAAAGTAGTATACATACCTAAAACATAAGTGGAATAAATTGAATTATTTTCTTTAGTATTAATTTCTTTTAGCATTCTTTCTATCCTCTTAAGACGCTCATTAAAAATTAAAGAATTATTATACAGTACCTCAGTGCTATTAATATGGTGAACAATGGTTTTGGTAATGAAGGTGATCTTATTTTGTATAGAACTTTGTTTTTTATATAAATTTTCAATAAGACTGTCATAACGAAATGCATCTTCATGGTCTAAATTGCCAGTAATCGATTTAATGACGGATCCAAGGGGATTTAAAAGACCGCGTTTGAATTTTTGTGAAGGGAAAATTTGTTTCATCTTATTTATTGTCGAATCACGAATATACTCTACTTGATCTTTTATATTACTAAATTCATTAGGATACGGCTTACTTGTATTTATTAACATACTGAATTCGTTATAACTATTTATATAATATACTAAATTATCTGCTATTCTTTCTAAATCTAATCTCTTAATAATAACCCACTTATCTGTTTGCATGTATGCATTCCCTATTTTAAGTGGTAAAAGCCCCGAATTTTCTTCTATTTTCTTAACTTGAAGAGCCTGGTTTTCCTGCATCATCGCCAGGACTACGACGCACCACCTGTGGAGGCCGTTTTATATTTTTAATAGGAACTTTTGTATTTCTATTTCCTACTTGAATTGGAACTACGTTTCTTTCTATTGTACCACTAACTTTGGCTTTTTGATATAACGGCTTATTCTTTGTTCTTTTTGCATGATCTTTGAGTAATTGTTGCATATAGTATTTATTAAAATCTACGTCAAATGTGCTATTGGAATCAGTATGCCCAAAAACTACTTCGAATGGTGTGTGTTTAGTAACACTATGGATTGTATTATTGTAAGCCATTATAGCGTATGTCATAACAGAAGCAGCATCTGTAAATTTTTGCTCATACTTAGCCAATCTATATATTTCTATTAAAGTGGAGTGAAACCTTTCTATAACTCCTGTAGAGTTTGGATTATTTGGTGTAGAAATATGAAGCTCTATTTTGTACATTGCGGTTAATTCTCGTATTAATGTATTGTTAAATTCGGTACCTGGGTCACTTGAAATTTTTTTTTGGTATGCCATAAAATGAAAAATATTTAATCAAAGCGCGCACTACCTCGGGTGTGGAGCGATTACTAATTTCAATTGCTTGCCCTAGTTTACTAAAAGCATCTATAATAGTAAGGTAATATTTTCCTTCAATACTGAATAAATCTATAAAAATTTCTTGAAAAGGTGCCTCTTGTGTTTGAGTTAACTGTATTAAGGGTCTAAGTGGTTTCCTATCGTACTTCATCTTCTTACAAAGTTCACAAGCATTTATTATAGCTGTTACGGTTTCTTGAAAATTGTCCCAAAAATAGTTGCGCTTTATCCTAACTGTAGTTTCTTTGATACCACGATGGCACGTCTTGCCTTCATGATATTTCTTTATTATAGCCTTTTGCTCATTTTCGTCATCTATAAAAATTACTCTTTCCGTACACTCTATCAGATT
The DNA here is from genome assembly GCA_963565745.1 of Phengaris arion. Taxonomy (NCBI): domain Eukaryota; kingdom Metazoa; phylum Arthropoda; class Insecta; order Lepidoptera; family Lycaenidae; genus Phengaris; species Phengaris arion. The sequence continues at coordinate 5,102,884 of OY751448.1, forward strand.
AATTGTATCCTTTTGAAATAATTTAGTTACGGTATTGGCAAAATCTGCCCTATGTTCCACATTTTCAAAGTAGATAAAGTATTTAATTTTCGGACGGATATATTCTTTTAGAAAATCTTTAACTAGTTCGTTATTTTGAAGGGGTAAAAATACTTCCAATATTTTGCGTTTAGGGGTGGATAAGTTCTTAACACATAATTCATTTTTAAACCACGAGAAGACTAAAATTTGGTTTGGTTTTGTATCTATTGCTTCTTTTAAAATTGGTATTCCAGCACTATCCATCTCTATATCAGAATGTATAGTATCTGTATGGCTGGATATGGATGGTATGGGGTACTGTTCTAATTGATCTAATTCCCTAGGGCTAACTGAAATAGTTTTAGATGTATCAGAGATAGTTAGGGTTTTGCTATCGCTATCGGAACCAATTGATATAATTTCATCTTTTTCACTATCTCTTTTCCTTGCTATTTTTGCTATATCACCTGTGACTTCATCAAGATATTTCTGCAATTTCGAATTCTTTTTATCTTTATCATTTACATTAACTTTCATTGAAAGGTCGCTATCATCTGAATCAGAGCCTAAAGCATTTAAATGAATTCGTGATAATGCATCTGCATTAGTATTTTGTTTTCCCTTTTTGTATATTACCTCAAAATCATATTCTTGTAGTCTAAGCCGCCATCTAGTCAGTTTACTATTGGGTTCTTTTATAGAGTATAACCATGCCAATGGACGATGGTCGGTGTATATTGTAAATTTCCTTCCGAAAATATAAGGCCTAAAGTGTTTGACAGCCCACACGATGGCTAACAACTCGCGTTCTATTGTACTGTATCTCTTTTCTGTATCACTGAGGGTTCTGCTAGCATATGCAACTGGATGATCGCTACCAAGAGAGCCTTGTGATAACACTGCTCCTAAAGCAACGCCAGATGCATCAGTTGTTAATATGAAAGGCTTTTCGTAATCCGGATATTGTAAAATGGGTGCATTTACTAAAAGTTCTTTACATTTTTGGAACGCTTGTATATAATTTTCGTTAATTTCAATTTTATTACGTTTTTTTAAGCATGATGTTAATGGTTCAGTAACCTTTGAAAAGTCTTTGATGAACCTTCTATAATAACCGATCAAGCCAAGGAAACTTTTGATTTCGGTAACTGTTTTAGGAATAGGATAATTTAATACGGCTTTAATATTATCATTATTTGGCTTAAGTCCATCCTTTGTAATGGTATGACCTAAATACAGTACTTCCTTCCTTAAAAACTCGGATTTATCTAATTGAACTTTAAAATTTGTGGCCCGCAATTTATCAAAAACCTTTTTTAAACTATCGATATGCTCTGCTAAACTTTTTGAATAAATTATTATGTCATCTATATATACCATACAATGGATGCCCTGAAGTCCTCTCAGGACGCTATTCATGGTGCGTTGGAATGTTGCCGGGGCAGTTTTTAAGCCAAACGGCATCCTACTAAATTCGTAATGTCCTGATTGGGTACTAAATGCAGTTTTTTGACGGTCACTTTCGTTAATCTCTAATTGATGATAGCCACTTGCTAAATCCAGGGTTGAAAAATAAGTACTCTTGCCTAATTTGTCAAATAAATCCGTTATATGTGGTAATGGGTATTTGTCGTCTATGGTGATCTCATTGAGGCGTCTATAGTCGATAACCATTCTATACTTAGGCTCACCTGTTGCGTCCATTTTTTTTGGGACCAAATGGACAGGTGCGCTCCATGGAGAAAAAGATTCCTGAATAACATTGTCATGTAAAAGCTTTTCTACCTGTCTTTCTATTTCTTCAGATTGTGCAAAACCATGCCTATAAGGCTTAACATATATAGGGTCTTCGTTTTTGGTTCTTATAAAATGCTTGATTTCATTGGTAAAGGTAAGTGGTAAACTATCGCAATAAAATATATCTTTATATTCCTTACACAACTCATAAATTTTCTCTTTTTCCTCTTTATTCATATGTTCTAATCTTAATTTATTTAAATTTTGTTCTAATAGTTTATCTATTTCTATGTTACTATTTAATTCACTTGTAGTATTTATTTTATTAACCTCACAACTAGCGCCTTCGTATTTAGTTACTACAAAAGGAGATTTTATTGTTAAAGTCATTTCTTCATCGCATAAATTTTGAATAACTGTTTTAGCGTAACTATTTATGCATTTAACTATTGCACTTGGCATGCGTACACCTTCGCAAAATTCTGTAAAATTAATAATAGCATCTCCTGAATATTGAGTGGTAGGTAAAGATACCCTTAGTTCTGAACGTGGTGGTAACTGTATTTTATATTGTGAGTCATTATATATAATGGGAATTTGTGCGTTTTTAATTTTAAGTATTTTATTTCTTAGATCTATGACTGCCTCTAATTGTTTTAACAGGTCGTTGCCTATTAACCCATCATATCTATAATCAACATTATAAACGTAAAATTTTTGAAATGTATTAGATTTAAGTGTGGGTAACGGTGGTATTTGTATAACTTCGTTGTGCTTACTGGATGCATGTGTGCTAACTACTTCAAATGGTTCGTTAAGTATATACGGTTCGAAATAGTGATATGCTAATTCTGGTTTGATGAAAGATTTTGTGCTTCCAGTGTCAATCATAAATTTTGCTTTAATTTCCGGGATAAAAATATACGGTAATTTTAAATTAGGGTCACAATTTATTTCTATTTTTTCTGTAGGCAACTTGAGGCTACTATGTGAAAATTTTCTACACTATCATTATTATTTTGGGTATTATTAAAATTTTCATGATTCGATTCTGTAATTTCTTCACTAACATAATCTGTAGAATTCTGATCGTAATTTAAGTCATAATTTTCATTGCATATGTTAGGATCATAATTATTTATCTCATTATTAAAATAAGGATCAATATTCTGATCTTCGCTAAAATGAATTTCATTTAATTGACGAGGCTTATTAAAAGGTGCTGTCCTCATTGACACATCTGTATCCTGAGGATTTGTTGCAGATTTAAAACCATAATTCATTTGAGGCCTATAGCCAAATGGCTGTTGTGGTCTAAAACCAAATTGCTGCTGTGGTCTAAAGCCAAACGGTTGTGGTGGTCTTTGACCAAACTGCTGTGGTGTCATTTTGGACGTAGGGAACGAACCGCCCTTATTAAAGTTGCTTAAATTCGGCTTATATCCAAATTGGTTGTTCGTATTAAAACTAGGCCTATATCCAAATTGGGATGGGCCAGGCTGAGCCCCAAAGCTATTAAATTGTGGCTTATTAAAATTATTCTGGGGTATACCAAAATTAAATTTAGGAATCTGCTGTTGCGACTTATTTTGATTAAAAGGAAAATTAACTGCATTATAATTTTTAAAATTAGAATTTTGTAACTGCGGTTTTGTACTAGCGTATAATTTATTTTTCGCACTGTACTGCTCGTTAAAATTAACTTCCTCTAAAACTATGCTTAATGCCATTTCTAATGTATCCGGGCACTTTAAACGAACTATTCTCACCATGTACTCGGGTAAATTATAAAGAAATACATTTAATGCAGTATGGTTGTATATAATGATTTTACTCTGCTTAATTTCAGTATTCGTAATTTGATTTACCTTGGATATTAATATTGAACGAACGGCTTGAATTCTATTGCAAAAATCAAGAAAACTTTCCCCTTGTTTAATTTTCAAATTTTCCAATTCTATAGCAATGCACTCTTCGTTCCTAGGATCACCAAAATGTTGTATTAAGATTTCTTTAAATTCAGACCATGTAACTATATCCTCGCGCTCGCTAATCAGTGCAGCTGCACTATCTATCAGGCGACTCATAATACATTGCATTAAGTATAGATTCTGAGCCTCGCCGCCCTTAAACTTATCTATAACGTATTCGCATTTTCTTAAATAAAGATTAAGGTGACGTTTATCACCATTGAAAAGAGGAATTAATTTTAGAAATTCACCAGGAATTAAAGTAATTTGTTCCATTGTTATAAAAAGGAATTTAAAATATTAAAATGTAAAAAGAAAATACGAAAACGATTTTTAACACACACAAACACAATATTAAAATAAATTATTTTAATATAAAATTATATTCTATTAAGTATATATAATAATTATAAAATTTCTCAACAGAACACAAAAATTATTTTATAAAACGTGACGATATGTAGTCGCTCAATTTAATTAAAAATATAATTTAACACGGAATAATTATAATTCAATGTTAATTTATTACTTCAATTGGAAATTATTTCTCAATATTTAACACAATTACATATTATATTTACTACTTCACATTAATTCATTTAATTTTATTTATTTAATTACGTTTTTATATCACTTAAAATCTAAAATTTAAAACCAGATAACGTTATACGGACGAGGTTCGATTCCGAAAATAACGAAAGGAAAGGAAGGTGAAAAGTTGTACTCACCAACCCGCCGCTGCAATCATCGCTTTCGGTTCCCGCTGCTCACTTTGACAAAATTTATTTAATGGTTCCGGATTCTCCCTATGCCGTCCTAATTTTGAAGGTCGTACTTTTTACGGAAAAATCCGCTCCGGCTGCGCCAGTCAAACTTTGGGGAGCGGTAAATACTTTTTTTAAAAAAATAATAAAAATTTATTAAAGTTAAACTTAAAGTTAATTACAATTAAGACTTAACTATGACACGTCTGAGCAGAGTTGTATGCTCTTGACGAATGCCCCGAAGACATCACAACTTATTCTAACGATCCCTCGTAATGGATACCTCTGGGATCCTTAAAGTGCTTACCTAAGTTATAATTCTAAGCTTTGGGTGGCCAGAGCCCAACATGACTACGTTGTACGTTCAACTATCGTCAGTAAACCGACTTGTTGTCTGTAACAACCGATATTTTTTTTTACTTTATTTTACCTTCAAGTCTATTCCAGTACCTACACGTCTTCAGTAAATTCTCACAGCCTCCATGATTGATGTCTCGATCTCCATCATAATAAGTTGTGGACAATTGCATTGTACCGTTACAGTGAGGGTGGTCGACGAGGCCATGCCGCGATGTGAGCGAATAGGTCACCCGGTTGGAGTCGGTTTACTTGGCACAGATATCTGACGTGGAGATTCCCGCATTGGAACAACAAAAAATGTTGTTTCCAAGTTTGGTTAGGACAATGTCGTGTCGGTCATCCGTCCCACTGGGTATGAGAGAAAAGGAAGAGAAAGTGCTTTTGTGTACTGCGCACACACTTGGGCACTATAAAATTACTCCTGTGTAACTGGCCTGGTTTCAATGAAACCAGCTACCGTCACCGAAATCGGTGTGGGGAGTTATTATTATTTGGACCGGTAAGAAAGTCCAATAAAATATTTATAATGCGGATTACGGAAAATTAAATAAATTAATGTTTATTATTACTGTTACAAACATTCATTTATTGTATAATTGGAAATGGCTGTGATAAATATTTAAAACACATTAGAAATTAAATTTAAAGACCACATTTTCTTTTGGAAAAATATAGGTTTTAAAATCTATTTATTTTTGAATATATGTCAACCCGTAAGAAATTGCAGTTAAAACCTTTTTTTATATTTTAATTGTGTTTATTTACCCATTCAATTATATTTATCGTGGTAAAGAAGGAAACCCTTGGGAAAACATGTCTTATATCATATATTAGTGCAACGAAATGATGATTAAGTATTAAAGTTTGCTAAATATTTTGTCCCGGGAATAAAAAACTCTGTAACTCATTATTAATAGCTTAATAGCTATACGAGAGCAATGTTGGGTTCCTTTAACTTGCGTCCATAGTTATTATAAAGAGGAAATATTAATTTGTTTGTTTGTTTGTTTATTTATTTGCATTGAATGAGCTTCGAAACTATTGGACCAATTTTGATGAAATTTAGCACAGACATAGAGTAGACCACGGGGAAGGCCATAGGCCTTATCGCGGTTAAATTTACGGTTCCGTACGCGAGCAACATATAAAATAATGGTGATAAAGTAGACTGAAATTCGCAATACTCACTGAGTTACATGTGTTGATGTCTTTGACTGCGCCCGAGTCGAGCAGGTCTACCACTGTGTCGAGCTGGCCGCCGCGGGCCGCGCGGAGGAACGCTGTGTTTGGGTCAATCTGGAACGAAACAACCTCTGTTAAATCATGCTCTCCTGGTTTTATCTACTGGTGAACTCTTAAACGCCCTTTAAGGTGGGAGGGTCTCAAGACACTAGCTGTCTTTGTCATTCCGCCAAGTGGCAGCCAGTATTTAAGGAGCCCTTGACTTTATGAAAGGACTTCTGTTAAATCACGCTCCCCTAGATCTATCTTCTGAATTCTCAAACGCTCTTTAAAGTGAGAGGCTCTTAAGACACTAGCTGTCCTTGCCATTCTGCCAAAAGGTAGCCTGTGATTAATGGAGTCCTTGACTTTATGACTGTGATGGTGTTAAGATACAGCGTCTATGGTATATGGCTCATAAGGCTAGAGTACAGGTCCTAACTTCTATGCTGAGTGGTGATTATGTAGAGTAGAGGAGCCATACTCAATCTTTTTTTCATAGGGGCAACATGTTTCAGTCATGGTGTCGAGGGCCGCAAACAAAAACTATTTATGCTTTGATAAAAACTTAATTCCAAGAGAAAGATAAAGGACCATGCAAAAAATCGTCCCCACCAACAAACAGGTTTCAAGCCCATCTCAGCTTTTGCCATCCTGATTATTATAAAAATTGGATTATCACGATGAAGGAAACTTATTGGGAAAACCGATGTCCGTGAAGACTTAAAATTAATATAATTTAAGGAGCAAAAATATTACAGCCAGCCAGCCACATAATAAAGAGAGACCTCTAGCCCCGATGATGATGAGGCCGGTGACAATATAAACATAATACGCCAATATAAAAAACATAAAAACGAGGTCGCTTTATTTAATTTTCTTTAACAATTTTGTTTGAAATGAATACTGAAAGAGCGATATCAATTTTCTCTTTGTAGGTATTCTCTTTGTAGCTATTGTGTTTACAAATATGTATTGCCAAAATTACCATTACAATTTATGTAGGTATTTTACAGTAATAATGAAAAAAAAAACACTTTTTGTAACTTTAAAATGCACGTAATTTCAAAACTACACATAAATTCTTGTTTTTTTTTTTAAATTACTAAGTTGTGTAATACTTCATTATTTCTGAATGTATTCAAAAAACAAAATTTTTACATGTTGGTAAATATAATATTGCAGTATGTTTATAATTTATATAGAAAAAAATAGAAATCAACAGCCCGGTAGGTTGGTAAAATTTAGCTCTACGGTTATTTGGTTAATGAAATCTAATTATTTACTCCACCGAAATCCCCTTAAAAATGTTAGTTACTGCAGCTGCAGGCAATGCCGTTCCTGGGCATTAGCTATTAGTCATCAACCCTAGGTAACTTAATATTTAGGTATGCTATTGCAATGTGCTGTCTAGGGGATTCTACAGATTATTTTTCCCTTAGCGTCACAGTTCGAGGCGCGACGCGACGCACCGATTTAAGGATAGCGATTCAAAATTGAACTTTATTCAGTAGTCTCTATACTCATAGTAATATACTCATTACACAAGAAGATACGTTTAATTGCACGAGTACGAATTTCGGCTGCACCGAGCTGCGTAGCGCGGCGCCGCTCTTGCAACGAATGAAACGTATTCTTCAGTAATTTGTAAATATTACTATTAATAGTCTATTAGCGTTAAGTAGCGTGTTAAGGCAGTGACATGTCAATTAAAATGCATACATAATACGTTAAAATGGCGTACTTTGGTTAATGTGAACATGGCTCATAATTATATCATTGGATAATTATCTTTTTATACATTTCTCTGTCTTTTTAACGCAGTATATTCGATATATTTAAAGTAAATATGATTATGATAGTAGTGATGATGATCAATAATGATGATATTATGATTTAGATAGAGGCTGGAGAGAACAGACGAAATGTAACATAACAGTTAGAAGACATGATTATGAAGACGAGGTAACTGCTAGCCGAAACTAAGCACAGCATTTGCCGCAAATGATGACGATGAAGACATTAACAGCTATCTGCTCGTCGGAGCCGATCGTTAACGCGGTGACCACGGCATGCAACCATAGTGGAGCAGTATCGAAACGTAACATCGCTAACAGTACACGAATTCGTCTCGTTTGATCTCTTGGCGGCTTGCGCGTGACGCGTTGAAGGATTGGCTATCGGTTAAAAATCGGCAAAGTTATGATAGACAGGAATCTGGATGTTGCTCGCGACTTCGTGCGGGCAAAAAGAAAACCCGCGGGAAAATGTACGGTAGTTTGCTGCGATAGCAAGAAGCTTAATATGTGTTAATCCAGAGTCCAAACTACTACCACGCCACATTTCGTCAAAATCCGTTCAGTAGTTATTGCGTAAAAGAGTAATAAACATCCATACATACAAACTTTCGCGTTTATAATATTAGTAATATTATTATTAGCTCTACGTAGAGTTCAATCTCTTTTACTTTCATATTAAACAATTCATTACTATTTTAAATCGTTCGAAATAAGCTTTAAATTTTGCTATTTTCGGCTCTAGCTTTGTTTTTATACTTCGATTACATCTACCAGGCTCTGCGTTATTTATATTTTATTCATACCTGCAACTTTAGGAATGACGAAAATATTTTTCTTTACCGTTAAGTAACAAACTCGAAGGAAATTAAAATTTCATTCCCACACTTTTAAATTCTCAGAACTGCACTCCAGTTATAAATATTCTAATGAAAAATGTAATAATTATATTATATAAACAATTAGGTGTTAGGTATGTAGTATGTTATTTAATAATGTTGTATGTATTTAATAATGTAACAAGATTTTACGAATGCAATAAAAAAGTTATTTGTATAACAGTAGCTACATTGTAGTAAGTAGTTTGCTTGAATTTCTAAAATACAAATAAACAAACAAGGAAATATCTAATTTTTAAGTAAGTATTTTTATCACTTTGAGTTTAGACTAGAGAGCTCATTCGAGTATGAAATTCTGTAGAGAATTTTAGGCTAGATGACATTTTTTTTTATTGCATAAATGAATAGTACTCTTAAATATGAGTAACTTCTCAGAAGAAACAGTATATCAAAAGTCAATATTTTCAAAGGTACAGCGACTTGTTTACAAAATTTCGTAAGTCTCGTGAAAACGCTCCATACTAAAGTCGTACCTAGCTGTGACGTCACGCCTAGGTTAAAGTGTATGAAGTATACGGCCGCAGGAACATATTTGTAAATATCTTCGATATTTGTGCGTTTCAGTTCATAGTAAGCATAATAATTGTATTTGTATACGATGTAAGTAAGCTAATAATATAGGTTTTGTTTATTAATTTAGCAAAAAAATATTCATAGATGTATCTTAATTACTTAACTACACATAAAATATATTTTTTTACATTTACCAAGTAGTAATGCCTCAATATATCGGAGTATGTTAATAAAACTAAATAGTTTAGATGTAGTCATCATCTCTATTCACATTAGACACTACAAGTTTTTCCTCAATTTTCCTGAGTTAACAAAATAAAACAATTTCTCGATTATTTTCAGAAAGACCGTCCAATTGCATACTTAGCCTGAAACCTGACTATAAAATTTACTTCCATAACATTTTTATAAAACTAACAAAGCTGTGACAAACTTATCGCATTTGCAAAATCTAAACACCGCAAAACCTCCTCCTCTGAAACCACCACAGGACACACACATTTAACCCTCACAACCGAAAACTAGGATCATGAGAAGACGAGTCTAACCACTAGGTATTATGAAAAGACCAACCACTAATTTGAGTGAGTAGACGCGTCGTTCGAGCGGTCGTATGCGCGCGCCGCACCACACCGCCATGGCGGCACTGCGCGCGCGGCGCGACACGCTTGGCCGTGCACCGTGAGGTAGAGCGGCGGACCCCAGGGGTTCGGTACTGCGTCTTAACCTTACAGCAACAATAAGTAGCTCTTTTGAGGCATAGATAATTTTAGGGCCTATTCGACCGAAAGAGGACCATCAACTTAAATCAAAGTTACAAAGTTTCTTTCGGTCCGTGTTGATGGAGTTCAGACTTCAGCATTGTAATGCAGCGTTAGTATCGGGACCCAGGGGTTACGTTCTGCGTCTTAAGTCTCACCTTAATGATAATAGCTCCCACACCGATTTCAGTGGCTGCGACTCTTGTGTATGTGCGCACTACACAAGAGCACTCTCTCTACATTTACTCTCTTAATCTGACACTTCTATCTGTAGACAAATAATCGACATGACTGGCGAGAGATCAGGTGCAGGACCGACCGAGGACCAAAGGGGTTTAGGTTTTTAGGGTTCCGTAATACATAAGGAACCCTTATAGTTTCGCTCTGTCTGTTCGCGCTTCTAGCTTCTGTAATTATGAATATAAATGGATGAAATTTGGTATAGTTGTAGATTGTGTACAGATGTCGGATTTGGCACCATAAAATAATAATATTTTATATTTTAGGGGTGGCTCTCGATATTATCGACCGACATAAACACAATCACTGAAGTAATTTAAAAATCCAAAAATAAAACACGAACTTTACATCTTTTCGGATTCCTCCTTGCCTAATATCTTACTAAAATAATTAAATATTAGAAACAACTTATGGTAATGCTATTCATTGTAGAGTATGCCATGGCTGATGGGGCTATGTCCGAATGTGCTTGAGTGGACCGAAAATAGAGTCGCTACTAGCTCCTTAAAATGCCATAAAAGATAAATCTTTTGAAGACGACTACTTGTGGTAGGAAATTGGGGTCTTTGATCTCATGGTCAGATGGTAGGCATGGTAACGTGCACCAGCCAATAGTCATGTTTTTTTGAATGCAATTTCATAACACCGTGTGTATGTGTATATGTAATATAATGACTATGAATACACAAATTAAAAACTAGTTCAAGTTATTCCTCAGTCACAAGTGGCAGACGTATTGAAAGCCGGTCTTCGCCGGGTATCCACTGTTGGACACTTGCCAGCGACTTGGAATGCTTTTTTGTGTATTATTATTCCAGTATAAGCTAAAAGAATTTCATTGCTTTCCGATTCTTAAGTATGCTATGTAAAAAATCATAGCAATGAGTAACGTTATCTAAAAGAAACATATACTACCTATACTTAATAACTAAAATTTTTATAAAAAAAACTATATACAACGACTACGTAAATTATATGGCCTATGTTACCCGGGCTATTATTACGAATATTTTGACACCTCATTTATTAAAATCGGTCCAGAAATTTAGGAGCTACGGTGGGACAAACATACATACATACATAGATTGCTAAAATCATTACCCTTCCTTTTGGCTTCGCCGTAGTCGAGTTAAAAAAGACCGGCAAAGGCGCAGACAAACGGATGGTATGCAATTACCGCCTCTAGAGGAGTGTGTTGTCGGTCTTTTTGACGGATACTCGGTTTGGGCCCCTGTCTGACCCAATAGTTTAGCTATCAATTTGAATGTGTGTAGTGCACATTTGAAGCACATACTTAGGCATAACACGTGTTCGTTCAGTCACAAGTAACAACTAAGAACTTGGTAACAAATACAGACTTTCAAAGCTCGTATAGGTAATCTTCAAACATACTAGTACCAAATAATAATAACAATTAGAAACAATAAAAATAAAATATTTCACGGTCACGGTGTTTGCGATAAAAAGTAGCGACTAGCTTATTGGGCGAAGGGCATGGTTAGATCGCTACCACACCGTTAGTTAACCTTTGATTAAACTGTAATGACCTGGTTATCCGTATCCGAGAGTTTGTAAACCAGGCGAGCTGTTTATAGTGAGTGCAGTGCCCGTGGTAAAAAACTTATCTTCCTTTCCCTCGCCATTAAAATCACCTCTTTCTTAACTTCCCCAATTTTAAAATCTTATCGTGCTCTATAACACTTTGATAACATTTAAGTTTTGAAAAGTTTATTTAGAGTAAATAAAATCGGCCAAGTGCGAGTCAATTCCGCGCTCGAAGGGTTCCGTACAAAACGGCAACGGCAAAAACACGTTTGTTGTATGAGAGCCCCCTCTTGAATATTTATTTAATTATGTTTTTTGTATTTGTTGTCATAGCGGTAACATAAATACATCATCTGTGAAAATTTCAACTGTCTAGTTATCACGGTTAAGGAGACGGCCTGGTGACAGAAGGACGGACAGCGAAGTCTCAGTAACAGGGTCCCGTTTTTACCCTTGAATCCCTAAAAGTTGTAAAACTTCTATAAAATATACGACCTTTTGAATCGTCTCTAGATACTATTTTGATAATCGAAAACAGTGGGTATGCGTAATCTAATCTAACGCCTCAATGTGAAAAAGAACTAGGCTGTAATCCACCACATTGTCTCACTGCGGACTGGAAGATTTAACATGCATCGTGATGATGATATTTTCCTTCACCGCCCACCGGTGATACGTCCGGGATGCATTTTAAAAATCTTGCCATTATTGCCACCTGAGCTTTCGTTATATTATGACAGACTTAAATGACTTTACATACTACAAGCCCAGTTTACAAAGGGACGACGTTTATAATGCCTGTCGTTAAAACGGGGCCACCATTGTTCCTGATATCTGATAGATCTCTGCAATCTTATTTATACGGTAGTTGAGATTATCTTTATGGTCCTTTCTATGTTTATTTCAGGCAAAGATCTCTAAAAGGTATCTAAACTGTTGAGCTCTCGAAGATCTAAAGGAATTGTTACAAAACAAACATTACACACAACATACATTAAAGGAGATCTGTGTGACATAATAATAGGTATTTACCTATGAAATAGCCGTTCTGCAGCACTGGCTATTTCAAATCAAAATAATTTTTGTTTGGCTAAGAATTCTAATTTCAAATTAATTTTATTTTAAAAACATGGAATTCTTTTTCCAAAAGTAGTCATTTGTTTATTGATGAGTGTTACATTTTCATCGCATTTCAAATGTTCAATCTTTTTCGTCATCATACATACGTTAAAAATTCGAGTAATTATGGAATATGAGTACTGTCGTGGCAGCAACGCGGCACAAGCGGCACGCAACATCAACGACGTTTACGGAGCTAACACTACAAACCAACGCACCACCTGTTATTGCTTTGCTCGCTTCCGTTCTGGAAATTTCGACCTAAAAAAATGAACCTTGCGGTCATCCGAAGACTTTGGTCGACAATGACGAATTAAAGGCGATTGTGGAAGCTGATGATACACAATCTACGGCTGAATGAGCAGCAGCTTTCGACGTTAGCGTCAAAACAATATGGTCCATTTGCGTCAAATTGGCAAGGTAAAAAAGCTTGACAAATGGGTGCCCTACGAACTCAATGATCGCCAGCGCGAAGTACGCGTCGAGACGTGCTTTGCACTGCTCAACAGACAAACAAATGAAGGAATTTTAAACCGCATTGTTACCTGCGATGAAAACTGGATTCTGTTTGATAACCGCAAGCGCTCAGCAAGTTGGTTGGATCCTGGTTCAGCACCTAAACAATGCCCTAAACGAAAACTTACCCCTAGAAAAGTGATGGTCACTGTTTGGTGGTCTAGCGCCGGTGTGATTCATCACAGCTTCTTACCAAACAGGGTGAGCATTGCAGCAGATGTGTACTGTGAAGAACTGAACACAATGATGGAGAAGCTGGCACATCTCCAACCAGCATTGGTCAATCGCTCGTCTCCGCTGCTCCTGCACGACAACGCGCGACCTCATACTGCACAGAAGACGATCTCCAATTACAAGAACTGGGGTTGGAAGCTCTCCGTCATGCGCCCTACTCACCAGACCTTGCGCCTACAGACTACTACTTTTTCCAGAATTTGGATAACTTCTTGGCGGGAAAAAAATTCAATACCCGAGAGGCAGTACAAAATGCCTTTGAAGAATTTGTTGCTTCCCGTCCAGCTGATTTCTTTAAGAAGGGCATCAATAAACTGCCACTGCGTTGGCAAAGATGCATTGTTTGCATGAGTGATTACTTCGATTAATACAAATAAAAAATACATGAAAAAAATTCGTTTAAATTTTTTCATACAAAACGGCAATTTCATAGGTAAAGATCTAATATCTAAGACGCACGCACAGCCGTAACCACTAACGGTAGAAACGTGAAATTCGGACAACAGTTTTAATTTACAATGTTACAATGCACACTAAAATTCTATCAATAAAAGGGGTATATAACTATATATATTCATATATTGAAAAAGGGGTTGAATGAAGAATGGAAAATCTTTACATCTGCACACATTTCCACGATAATTGAGATTCATTCACTTAAATACATTTCAGTAGATACGTGTTAGACTTTACCCGTTGAGGGTGTAAAATAAGGGTTGAAAGTTTGTATGGTAAAAATTAAAAATCTTTACAGATTTCCATTAAATTAATATCGGGGCGAATAAATACAAACTTTTGAACATATATTTTAAGGAATTCGTCACGTAAAAGGGTGCAATGGGGTCTAAAGTTTGTGTGGTGAAATATCAATCACTGGACGAATAGTACTAAAATTTGACAAGCAGATAGATATTATGAGGTCATCTTTTAAGAAGGGATTTCTCGAAATCCCTTCTTATGACACGGGGGTAGAAAGTGCGCGACTTTAACGCGCAAAGGCTAGTCACAATAAGCAAGTAAAATAATATAATTTACTTCTTTAGTCACTTAATACAATTGATCTAGTAGTCATGACTCGTGACCCTTTTCGACCATACATAATTCAGTGAAAAATATTTCTCATTTCGATACAGCCCGAGATCAAGGCCAGCATCAGCATTAGATACGCATTCAAATACCTACAGGGACGCGTACTCTTTAGTCTTGTCTTAATCACGGGTTTAATGTTATAAAACTGATTTTATAAATATTTATTTTAGTTTCCAAAAAGGTAGGTATGGTAATTTTGATTACCATACCTGTTATATGTACCGAACAGATATAATTTACATTGAAGAAGGTAATATGGTGTATTTCTGCTATAATACATTATTATAATACGCATTACAATTTAGAAACAGCGTCATTGTTATTTACTCGAGACAATTAGCTTTCTCTCAAAAGGCAATATGAACACTGAACAGGGAACAAAGGATTCTCATTACGTGTATAATTAAAAATCTGTAATCATCATGACTATTAATCAAGATAATGAGACCGTTATAGATTTTTTTATTATAAACATTAGGTTAGAATATTAAAGTATTATAAGACATTATAATTATGAATAGAGGTAATATTTACTAGCCTTGATATAGCGCGAGGATCGAAAAAGTATCAATTGGATCAGTTCCATATTGACTTATACAGTATTATATGTCATTCTGATCCACGTCCATACAAGGTCAGTTCTAAGTTCTAACTGATCCAATCGGCAGCGTCATGTCGATCGGACGATAGATTACGATTATGGTGTATGACTACTTTTAGTCTTTGGTGTGGTGTCATGTGTGTCGCTTTTTAGGGTTCCAAAGGGTAAAAACGGGTACCCTACTACTAAAACTTCGCTGTCTGTCTGTCTCTCTATCTGTATGTCTGTCTGTCCGTCCGTCTGTCTGTCACCAGGCTGTGTCTCCTTACCCTTGATAGCTGGACAGTTGAAATTGTCACAGATATGATGTATTTCTGTTGCCGCTTTAACAACAAATACAGTTGATACAGAATGTTTTTAATAGACTAAAATAAATATTTAAGGGGCTCCCATACAATAAACGCGTTTGTTTGATGTTTTGTACGGATTCATACGTGTGCGTGTGCAACTCGCACCTGGCCGGTTTTTTGAGATATTCTGGAGTCTCGGTTTATCGCGGCGAATTATGCTAGAAGGGCTGGTAGTGTCCTTATTAGAATATTTAATCCAACGTTCTGAATCTTATGCACTTTATGTATTTCTATTTCCTTATGTTTAAAGCTCACATATGGGCACATCTTTAACTGCTTAGAATTTAGATAGTACTAAACTAGCCGAGCGGCTTGTTTAGTACATACTACAGGATAATATAATACGCGAGGCCTATACTTTATTGTATTAGTAAATGTAACAGTTCATTTGTCAAAGCTTTAATAACAGCAGTTGAGGAAGTACTACTGCCGTACTACTGCATTCTTTTTGTCGTTATTTGTTAACGTGACCTACAAACTGTATATTTCCTCTCAGTCTCATTGTTACAGCTACCGTGTGTTTTTATTTAACCTGTATATCTGTATTCTCTTTTTGATAGACAAGTACGTGGTGGCTCTTGACTTTTGTAGGGAATAGGATAATTAATATGGCATTTTTTCAACCCGATCGTAATTACATCAAATTAAAATATTTTTTCGGTTTCCTTCGTAACAGATAAACGTTTCAGGAGAAAAGTGCATTAAGTCCACGTAGGTTCACTTATCTGGGGGCACGGCAGTGCCCTCCGGCAAGTCGAACAAAGCAAAGCGCTTCGACGATTTTTTTCACCGTCATAATTTCGTTTATATGGATTATACCAGATAAACGAAATTTTTCGGGACATGGTGCCAGTAGCTTAGTCTTAGGGTACTTAGTCTGGCCAAAAATACTGTTACAATTAAAAATAAACAAAATATTACATTTGAATTTGGAATCTGTCATTTTTATATGATTGTTCGTTGGGTTTTCTCATTTTGGCGCCAATACAATGTACAATATTTTGCAATATTAAAATGGAGTGGGGTGATAAAGAACCGAATCGCTGTTATTGCATTACACAAAGTAGGTATGGAGCCAAATGTAATTTTTAAAACTCTCCATACGCTTGGTATTAGTAAAATGTTTGTGTACCGGGCTATTAATAGGTACAATAAGACCTCCTTTGTTTGTGAGAGAAAAAGATCTGGCCGTCGACGTAGTGTTCGTACGAAAAAGGAGCAGTAAGGGAAAGAATTCGAAGAAATCCTGTCCGAAAGCAAAAGATTTTATCTCGGGAGATGAAGATAGCACCTAGGAACCATGTCGCGTATTTTAAAAGATGACTTAGGACTTGCAGCCTATAAGAGACGTACTGGTCATTTCTTAACTGATAATTTAAAAAAGAATAGGGTGGTAAAATCGAAACAACTACTGAAGCGGTACGGTCACAGAAAAATTTTGTTTACGGATGAGAAAATTTTTACAATTGAGCAAACATTTTAACAAACAAAATGACCGTATTTATGCTCAAAGCTCTAAGGAAGCTTCCCAATTAGTCGACAGAGTGCAACTATCCGACTTCAGTGATGGTTTTGTGGGGTATTAGCTATGATGGAGTGACTGAGCCATACTTTGTGAAAAAGGTATCAAAACATCGGCACAAGTTTATCAAGATACCATTCTTGAGAAGGTAGTGAAGCACCTTAATAACACCATGTTCAATAACCAAGAATGGTCCTTCCAGTAAGACTCGGCGCCGGGTCATAAAGCTCGGTCTACGGAGTCTTGGTTGGAAACGAACGTCCGAAGACTTCATCGGAGCTGAAGACTGGCCGTCGTCTAGTCCCGATCTTCATCCGCTGGATTATAATTTATGGCCAGTTTTAGAGAGTACGGCTTGCTCTAAACGCCATGATAATTTGGAGTCCCTAAAACAATCCGTACGATTGGCAGTGAAGAATTTTGGCATGGAAAGAGTGCGTGCTTCTATTGATAACTGGCCTCAACGTTTAAAGGACTGTATTGCAGCCAATGGAGACCACTTCGAATAAGCTTTTATATTTTAAATAGTTTTATATTTATGTATTAAACTAACACACTGTAAAAGTAATAAATGTTATTTGCAATAGAAATTTCTTTTTCTTTGTTTCAGTATTTATGGCAAGACTGGTTATTCGGTGTACAATTTATACATTGAGGACATTGATCAGTGCAGCGGTGATCAGTCAATGTCATCGGATAGTCGGAACGAATACCCATGGGGACGTCAACACGTAAACCTATACGTAACATCAGCCAGTGTGGCGACAAGAACTGAACTGTCACCTGTGGCGGAACAAGTGTGACGATCAGGGAACTAATAGCAGTAACAACTATGTTTAAGAGTGCGCTAGTCAACGGTTCGAACTCAGTGTGGCGCGCGGGGAAAATGCTTATTATTTCACCTAACATCGGGGAAAAAAGGATATACCCATAAAATAGTAATCTTTACTTAGAAGAGAAGCTACAGTGCACACATTTATACTGCTTTGTAGAGTATTTTAGAAAAGGCGTCAACAAATTAAGCAAATCGACACTCAGCTGTTGGTGTTTAATGAAAAATATATATACAATATTTTTGTCTGAAGTGAAGTTATCTCAATCGCTGAATAATTAAACTGTGTCGGTATGTGCATGCATTTTCATTTGCATTCTTAGTTTGTTTTTTATTAACGGTCAGAGTTGCGCTAAAAATCAGATGTTTGGAGGCTATTATCTTCTAAAATAATTTAAATTTTAAAAATATAAGCACGTACCGACCTAGATAAGTGTAATAAAAATCGATATTACAAAAATTTGGGTCTACAGTGTTAGGGTTTAGAGTAAATCACCAACAGCGTTTGTATGGAGAGAAAAAAACCGACTAGTGCAGCCTTAAGGGCCTGTTTCACAATCTTCTAATAAGTTTCAGATAGCTTAACTGCATGTCTCGTCTCTATCGCTCGATATAAAGTAAGCAGCGACAAAACTGCCGAATAAGCTATTCGGGACTTATTATGCGATTGTGAAACAATCCTTTAATGGAATAACATTGGCGAACAAGCAGATGGTCTGGTGGTAAGCGATTACCGTCGCCATGAATACTCTAATGCCTACCAGATGAGTTGCGGACGCGTTGTCATCTTGTAACCCCAACTTTGGACGTAGAGGGTACCTACACATAAGACTTCTTTTCATCATCTTGTAGAATCTTCATAGGAATTATCGCTTCAAATCAACCTTTCTTAGTAGTCTTCAACTACATTTCCCGCCATTCCCATGACAAAACATAAACCATACCATACCTTACAAATCTTTTCATAGCTCAATAATTGCATCCTCGCATCATGGCGCTGCAGTTTCGTGCCGTTCTCAGTCAATTGTCTAATTGTTCCCGTGCCCACGTAGGAGTTAGGTTAACAGGTAATAATTGAGTTTCCCACTTTGATAGGTGTATTATTTTCCAATTAGGCTGTATATGTGTGTTATGTGGGAGTGAAGAAAATCTGAGTCTTGATCAATAAATGCCGACACACAATGCTAAGTTTTAAAATTCAAATAAACATCATAAGGTATTTTTGAATATTTTATCGAGGTAAAAAATAACTTAGAGAAAGACAGTCGAGTTGTGCCCTGGTAGGTAAAGTCATGAAAAATGACCCTTGGTCTCAAGAACTCAAAAGACGTTACCTCCGGCTGCTGCCCCCAAATAATAATATTAATATCTATGGATGCTTCAACCACGTCAGTCTGGTCCCGTGGTAAATTCTCGAAGAACTTGTGTTATGGATACCAGACAACGAAAAGATATTTAATACTTTTATACTATACACATATTTAGATTTTTATTACATTATATACACATTTAATAAACATCCATGACCCAGAAACACGGAAAAACTTATTGTTTCTTCGACGTGATTCCAACCCGCGACCACCGGCTTGAGTACCAACACGTTCAACCACTGAGCCACAGAGGTCGTCATGCATGCATTGCGCTATTCCATCATATACAAATTATAAAAACAAACGCATAAAGAAATAGTAAAACGCGCTGTACATACATTGCTAACACATTGCGATAGGCGCTTTATAAAACAAAAACAAACAGTGTTATGATTGAAAACGGCATATTTCTTGTTTTATTGTTTCATCACGTCCCCGATTGTATTGTGATAGAATACTTTTTGTTTTCTACGAAACAAAGTAAATTTGTTTAGTTTTCGAATGTAGCAAGGTTTGGCCAGCAAAATATGCATATGCCCTGGGACTTTCGAACCCAACTTTCGAGAGCAGAAGCCGGAAATATATCTTGGTCTTAGTCGATTATTTCACTTCAATATTATTCTAACACAACTTTCTTGGTAAAAATTGTCTACATCCGCAAGATTCCGAATCCGTAATTATTTCAGTAAAAAATGACCTCCATACAGTTAATCACAGTGACACAAATCACACACAAAATAAACAGTAGATTGGTCATAAACAACTTGACATAAAAAAAAAAAACATTTTGACGCTCGATTCTTGACCACAAGTCGAATCAATCTTCCGACTAATTTAGCTAGTATTTGCTAATTGCTAATGAAAATAATAATCCATAAAATTGGATTTCTACGAAATTACAGCAGCAAATCTAGTAAAATTGCCGATGCACCCAAACATTTCTACGAAACTAGTTCTCAACTGTAGCAGTCTACAATCTAGGTCGACGTAGCAATTAACACCGTGGTCAGACACGAATGTGTCGAGCTGTCGACCGGAGATACCGCGGCCCCACAGAAAACCGACGTAAATTACACTTTCGACTTGTCTACTGAATGATGATGAGAGGTAAAAAAAAAACGGTATTCATCCGCCATCGCACTTCTGGCTCCAAGCAGTGAGTGTCCATGGGACACTTGGAGGACACGCACTTAAAATCAGGCGCTCCGTCTTTTCGTTTGTCGGTGCATAAAGAAAATGTGGTCGACACAACAATGATCAATAGTTGATCAGTGATAAGACATCGGATGGCGCCTCCGCCTTCGATCAATGCATGCAGTTTTACTGCATTGGCGCGGCGCAGTCAGCGCATCATCAGACAGACGCATCTTGACCTATTTAAGTCAATAAGTTTGTGCACGCACAGGATACAGTGAAGGGACACTTTATGCACTGATAAAACTCTTTAAGTGCCTGTTTTACAATCCTCCTACTATTATAAACGTGAAACCCTGTGATGGATGGATGGATTACGCTTTCAGACAAAAACTACTGAACGGATTTTGAATAAATTTGGTATGGCGTCGTTTAAGCTCTAGAATAACACTTACTAACATACTGACGTACATAAATAACGCGCTACTTTTAATACCGAAAAAGTACAATATTCCTGTGGTATATCCGATACTATATTTACGCGGGCGGAGCCGCAGGAAAAAGCTAGTCTTCTGATAAGTGTCGGATAGCTAATTCGGAAGTTTTGCAGCTGCTTAGGTACTTTATATCGAGCGACAGAGACAAAACATGCAAATAAGCTTTCTGACAATCAGTAGATTGTAAACAGACCTAAAGAGTAACAAAGAGGCCCAGAATATAGTCCACGAATACCTATTGGTTAAAAGACAGCAAGAATGTCTGAATTGGTAGGTAGGAGATAAAGGTGTGAGAAGACTAGGTACTGTTAAATCATACAAAATGGTTCCTTAGCTAGATTTGATCTAGGGATGTTATGGAGTTATCCGTAATCGAAACAATCTCATAAATTATAGTAAAAAACTATCCGTAACCGAAACCGAATGTATGAAAGTTTGGAATAACTTCAAAATTTTGTATTTACTATTGAAATTCCTTAAAAACCATTATCGTTATGCAAAACTATCCGAAATTAGCGGACCGGTTTTCGGTATAATATTATTCTCATTACTCGTATGACGTATCCCTAATTAGCAATCTGCAAATTGGATACTGTCGGAATACATTTGGTGATCCGTACGATTAATTTTAATTACGACACTGAATGCTATTGCTATTTGTATAGAAATATATATCATCATAATACATAATTCATGCACAACAATGTTACTTTCATTAAGTTTATTGCTTTTCCAATAAGCAATTGGATCAGGAGATTTTATCGAGAGCATAATGTTTCATGGATATTTTGCACTAGCTTTATTACAAACGGGTTCTAGATTTTCCCCGCTACTTCCTGTACTTTAAAATAAATTTTCTATACACACGGAATTGAAAATACGTCAAAACAAGCTTGAAAGATACGTGTAGGCCTTGTGTAGGCGGTGTAGGACATAGAGTTCTACGACAGAGTAGCAAATATATATATACGATACAACACGATTCAAATTTGAAAATGTTGACGTCCCCTTGGATTTTTTTATTACCGTACGGTAATACGGTGTGTCCACGATTTTTCCAAACAATCGTGGACACACCGTATGCTTGTAGTAGAGCAATCAAATAGATAGCTAACTATGTAGCTGTTTATCTGATCCTCTTTAATGGTTCAACTACATATTGTGAACTAGATGGCATTAACCTACCTTTTGCAGCAATACTATACCTAGACAAGCATAAGCTAAGTTCCTCGCGTTCTAAGCAAGCTACGCTTGAAGCTCTGCCGTAGAATTTTCCTGGTGTATGCCTAAAAGCAATTCTATAGTGCGCTGGGTTAAGCCATGTCGAGCGCACTAGTAGACAAAGACATTTCACATAGCCCGGGATCTTGTCACAAGAAATGGACTTTACTGTGGTTGAACATATTCCTTCAGAGGATTTTCCGCGGACTTTTGCTATAAGCTGCAACTTCTTAACTACAAATCATAATATGAAATCCTGTATCCTACTACTATTATAAATGTGAAAGTTTGTGAGGATGGATGTTTGTTACTCTTTCACGCTGACTACTATCTTTTCAAAAGATAGTAGTCCCGTGGGATATCCGATACTATTTTTACGCGAGGGGAGCCCCGCAGGAATAGCGGCTAGTTTTAACATAATCCGATAAGATGCATGAAGTATATAAATTGGTTTCACTCTAAAAACTGTTAACGATAATAAATCTATTACTTTATTTTAAAAATAAATAATAACCCACACACCGATTTCGGTGACGGTGGCCGATTTCATTGAAACCAGGTCAGTTATGCAGGAGTTATTGTTGAAGTGCCTAAGTGTGTGCGCAATACACAAGAGCACTCTCTCTTCCTTTACTCTCGAAACCCAGTGGGACGGATAACCGACACGAATGGCGAGAGATCAGGCGCAGGCACTTTTTACATGACCATCCGACGCACGGATCATCTTTCTTGTCAGACAATCAGGTGATTAGCCTGCATTGTCCTAACCAAACATGGAAACAGCATTTTTTTGTTGTGTCAATCCCACGACCTCCGAATCGAGAGCCAAGCTCTAACCACTAGACCACGGAGGCCGTACTTGTACTTTATTTTACGATAACTTCACCTATATAGATTCATAATATTTACCTATTTACTTATATTTCATACACGCTATATACTAACTATCGACGACTGTCCACGTCTGTCTACGACAGTCCATAGGGAGCCAGTCGAGTGGATAACATGTAATTGGGTTACGTCGCTACTAACACGCCTGCTGATTTATTGGACGTTCAACTATAGAGTTTACTATAACGTTGCGACTGCGAGAATTAGTTTAATATAATAGTGAACCTGCCTTTGTACAGACGTTCCGTACCTCGTTAAATTTGACATTAATTGGCTGTTTTTCGGATCATTTTGCGACCAAATGAAACCAAATCCTACATAACTAACAATTGTTACAAACACAGTACCTACTACCTACTTCTTTGTCTAAATTTAGTTTAAAAAAACATTGCAAAAAGATATGATTTTTAGTATAGCAAAAACATTTTACAGATCCTCTTCACCCAAAATTTACAAAATAAAAGAACAAAGTAAACACGACCGTGTTTACTTTGTTCTTTTATTATAATTATTATATATTTAAAAATACTCAAAGATAGCGGATATATATTACCTTAAAATTTGCTTAAAAATAATCAAACAATATTAAAAATTGTTTTGGAAAAAGCATAAAGTATTTTTCAACATTTTCACGTGTTTTGCTATTATGCATGAACATTAATGCGTGGCAATAAGGCTTATTTTATTTGGTTACTGTCTGGATTTATTGCACAAAACATTTCTAAAGAAATGTCAGTCCGTACTAGGCCGCCGTGTTTACTTTGTTCTTTTATTATAATTATTATATATTTAAAAATACTCAAAGATAGCGGATATATATTACCTTAAAATTTGCTTAAAAATAATCAAACAATATTAAAAATTGTTTTGGAAAAAGCATAAAGTATTTTTCAACATTTTCACGTGTTTTGCTATTATGCATGAACATTAATGCGTGGCAATAAGGCTTATTTTATTTGGTTACTGTCTGGATTTATTGCACAAAACATTTCTAAAGAAATGTCAGTCCGTACTAGGCCGCTGTCAAACAACACATTTTATTAACGCTCCCTTAAAGTATCAATGTTTTTAAGTAAGTAGAAAATTACACATTATTAAGCACAGATGCATAATTGAACTTAAATAATATTGTTAACCATGACCTAAAATTTGCCATCCAGACTATTTACTATACAAAGACGAGTAGTAGTACTCTAATGACGAGTTCGATAGTTTATTACAACTCGCATGTAGGTAAATTTATCATTTAAGAATAATGTATGAAGCGAGTATAAAAATATCATAAAAGGTTATCCCCTCACACGGGTTTGCCTATTTATAGGCAAAGTACCGTAATCTCTTAGGCACACTGGATCAATATTCCCGTTCCTCCTAATTGCTTCGTTGGCACTTCAACCATTCAATTCAAGAACATTCAATGGAATTTGAACCCTAATACAAGGGAAAAAGACGATTATTTGATGTGGCAAAATCTATTTTCCTTTGAGTGCACTGCGGCATAATATATCCTGGATTTTAAAGGAAGGAAAAGTAAATATTATATTTTTAAAGTGCATCATCTTAGCGAGCGTACTTAGTGCATTTACTTTAGTGCCGTAGCGAAGCTTTTAAGGATAGCCTTCTTATAACAAACCTTCTGTAAAATATTTTCTCTATACCTCGAAGATCTTTTGAATCAGGGATGTTATGGATATGAAAGTTCGGATCTGGACACAGTTACGAATAAAAACTTATGCCTTTTCATCCGTTATTAGATGATTAATACAGTATTCTCCTAGTGAAGTAACCACTCTTGAAATACTGTAGTGCCTGGGAAAGTCGGTTTTAAATGTCGGTTGCCCAAGCACACACGACATTCTCACAACACAGTCAGCCTAGTCCAGAGGAATGACTGGTCAATACGTCTGGGGCCAACCATGTGCGGGTTTCTTCGCGATGTTTTCCTTCTCCGTTAGAGCGTGCGTATAATGTATTTGAGATCTGAAAAAATCTAATTGGTACACGCCACAACCTGGGAATCGAATCTGCACTCTCTCGAGTGCGAATCGAACGGTCTACCCACTAGGCCACGGAGCTTATTTTTTAAAGGTTACGAATATAAGATATAATAATTTCAGATTATTAAAGTGAAACTTTTATTACATCGTCTCAAACTTTTTCGTCTGTGTGTTGCATGTCGCGTGACGGTCGGCCGCGGAGTAGGGATAAAGTGAAAGGCGCTCGTCAGAGCAGCCGAGGCCAATATGGCGGCGCCTATAGTTCGCAGCAGCTGACCGTGTAGTGTATAGACCGTGTAGTGTGGTGTGGAGCACTGGCACTCATTTGTGCCAGTGCTACACGCTATTTTGTTATTAAGTTTCATTTTTACCGTGGTTTCATAAAACCACACAATCCTTTTCTTGATTGGTTTACAACCCAAAAATACTTCACATTAGTAAGGCCCTCATAAACATCTTATGCAAATAGGTTCGCTTTACCTATAGCGTGATCTAGCGGCAAATCAGCGCCATCTAGTATGCCATATGAGAACCAAAGTTCCTTAAGAAAATTAACTTAAAATCTAACGCATAAACAGTCTGTATATTGATAAAGACCGCATTTAACTCGTTATGTAGTTCACGCGAAGACACAAGAAGCGCATTTTATTGTTATTAAGTTTCACTTTTACCGTGGTTTCATAAAACCACACAATCCTTTTATTCTTACATTTCAGTATATCCGCTAATTTCGGATAATAACGGATAAGCTTTTAAATAATTTAAAAGTAAAATACAACATTTCGACTCCACCTTTATCCGGAATTTATCTTGAACTTTTATGTCAGATTTGGTTACAGATAGATTTTATTTCGGTTATCCGATAGTTTCGGTTATGGTTAAGGAGTACCATAACATATCTGTTTTATTTATATATTAATAAACTTTCTAACTAGTTTGACAATAAAATCAGTCCAGTCTAGAAATAAACGCCAACAGCTGGCAAATGACATGTACAGGAACTAGTAACTGTGATCATGTAATATGTGACATAATGACTCAGCCAGCGTCCTTATGTAAGTATTCCCAAGGTTAGTCACTAGTAAATAAACCTTGACAGTGAATGTAGGTGTTGAAAACCCAACGACCTTTTGAAATACATAAAAACTGTTTTGGACATGACCAACATAAAATATTTTGACTATAAATATGGTAAAATGCTTATAAGGTAAGACCTCCTTAAAGTACTTAATAGTGCATGATAGTACTAAAGATGATAATGCTTTAAAGGAACTTTGACAAACTGTTATGAAAACTATCTTAGAATATTGAGTATGATGATCTTCGTACCGAGTTCCCAACCAGTAGGGCGCGCCTCTACTCTATATCTGTGCAAAATTTCATCAAAATCGGACTAGTAGTTTCGAAGCATATTTGATATCGTTTGTGGGGTATCTTTGTATTTAAAGATTATAGGGATTGTTGTTGCAATCTCAAAAAATGAAATTCAACAAATTTCATTTTTAGGCATTCCGTAGTTCTACCATAATAATAAGCTTTAGAAAATATAATATAATCTACCGATGCTGTAAAGAAGTATGCAGAAAAAAAATTGTCATACTAGGGGAAAAAAAAACATTCTTTGAATAGTTTGCGCTAGGTGGAGGGTCACCTAGGTTAGGTTAGGTTGTTATTTTTCTGCCTAAACATATTAACATAAGCAGTAAGTAGATCATAATCCACAATAATTATGCCCAGAAGATCCATGATTTCAAGATAATTGTCTTTACCAAGCCTGATTTACAAGAAACAATACAAGGCTGGTTCTTCTTCATAGGATAGCCCTAGCCTGTGTAATAGATAAGTCGCAATAGGTATAACTACATTTCCTTCAGGGGAATCTCTAGTCAGTATAATAGGTAGGTAGTTATAGGTATAAGGTAGTACCCATACTTCTTACCTTTTGAAGACCCTCATTTGAATCCCACAGCACTATTAAGAACCCTTATACCTACTTAGTTTCGCCCTGTCTGCCCTTACGTTATGTTAGTAAGAACAGTTAAAATGTTCTGAAATTGGCGAAATTAGGTCAGTCTTTTACAAAAAATACAACAAAAATTAATCATCACGATCATTAAGCATTTGTATTTTTCCGGGCGCAAGAATAATTTCCTAGCCTAAGAATCCATATTTATTTGGTCCAACTCATAAGTTACTCAGAAATGGAACTCTTAACGAGATTCGAAAGAATATAAAATCAGCTGATGTCTTGAAAATCCGCCATCTCACCCTTATCCACACGCTATACCACTTTTAAACAAGGGTCATGCCTTGTCTAAGCGTTGGATAATATAGTATGAAAATTATAACGTCGCTATACAGGCCTTATATCAAAAAATGATTATTAGTAGAAAAAATCTTAGAACGCCTGTATACGCAGTGTGTAACTTTTTATTAGTAAGTAAAGACAAAATAAAAGACGCACCGTTGGATTTCCAATTAAACCTTATTACACCACACTGTACTTGCAGCTATGCGCTATGTAATTGTTTCCATGCTATCTGCGAATCGCAATATTGCGAGTGCCGTAATGAGGCACTAATGACGTCATTTCTCTTGAATGGAAATGATAATGATGATTGAAATCATCTATATGACAACTATGCAGCGAATAGGTTATTATTGCCACAGTCCATATACATTCTATAGAGGCAAAGGTTTCTCCACAATATGAGGGAGATTATGATGTAGTCTTCCCTAGTCGTGTTGTTTGGTAAGTTCGAAAAAGTCCTTTTTATAACAATAGAGCGTTTCTGAAAAGTAAAAATAAAATATCTCTGAAATATGATAATTTCGGATAAAATGACATTTTTTTCTCATAGCATACTTATGAACATCACATTATGAACATCAGAAAGTTGTTCCATTTATTGAGAAGGCTCTATGCACATGGCAAGTAAACTAGGTCAGAGCTAGATAGCGATTTAAGCTGCGAGACTGAAGTGAAACTTTTAGGGCCGCAGTCAGTGCACACAACTATAATACCTAAAACCTCTGTTAAACTTATATTCATTGAATGTATATACAATGAGAGTTTTTTAATTCGTGATATCTGACAGCTTTTTAACACGACAAGGACCGTCGAGCTACCAAGCGCCGCCTGGTGACAGAAAAAGAATCGAAAATTCTTATTGACCGTTTTTGATACCATTTACGCCACCAGATGACGCTTTGTGTGCGATGGGTCTGCCCCCTAACGGCAGAAAAAACAAACACCCTCATTAGCTATACTCTTTCAGATGAAATTAAATTTAAACTTAAACAAAACTATTATAATGCATTATCATGCAACCAATTAAAAAATCACTTGTTCACCGTGCTTAAATCGTGCTTAAACGGCACCGTGCGTGACACATTAATTTGGTTTTGTGTTTGTTTAGTTTAAAATTAAATCTGACAGTGTATAGACTCTACCCTAGTATGATGCGAGCGAATCGACGGCTGATGAGATTTCGATTAATATTTTTGATAAAAAATTACCTACGCCTTACGACCGCCCAACCCCCGGGGGGGGGGGGGGGGGTCAGAGAGGCTCGCCCCACTGGTTGGGAGCTCCTGCTCTAGAGTTAATTATGATTTTGAAGC
This sequence comes from Phengaris arion, assembly GCA_963565745.1. Taxonomy (NCBI): domain Eukaryota; kingdom Metazoa; phylum Arthropoda; class Insecta; order Lepidoptera; family Lycaenidae; genus Phengaris; species Phengaris arion. Next base: position 5,131,708 of record OY751448.1, read on the forward strand.
CTATTCACATAGCACTTTGCGTGGGTTTGAATGGCATTCGAGCTTAACAATAAAAAAAATGCACCCTGGGGCCAAAATTATACGTTAAATGCACTACGCCTTCATAAAACCGAAATTGTTTGCTTTTATATTCGAGTAGCGTCTGCAACATCTTTAGTGTGAAAAGAAAATGCTTTGAATGGAATTTACACATAGCTCAGCAATCAATAAATAGGCTTTTCCTTCAGGTCCTTGGATCAGCAAGTTTAACCGAAAAAAACATACCTACTCTTTTAGCATTACATTATTTATTAACATAATTAATTTTTTTAATTACAACTTTATAAAGGTTCTTTTACCTCTTAGATAGAAAAAATTAAAAAAGAAAATGTAAATGCTGTGACAGATTGACAAACATCAATGTATTACAGAATTGTATTGTATCTATGATTGTACCTGTCGTTTGACACGGTAGTGTATGTTAATAGGTGTGTTGTTATTTTTATTAATTGTATGTATTACTAAGCATAATTTTAAATAATATTAGCTTTCTGCACACCTACATCCACATAAACTTTAACTTTCATACACCTCCGATTTCACAATTCTCGTAAAACTGTAGGTACTGCAAGTTTTTGCTTTACGTATTAATATTATATTTAATTCTTTAGTAGAAAGAAAAGAAAGTGTGTGTGTGTGTGTATATATATATATATAATCTAAACAAAGATCAATGTACTTTGACTCCAGTTAAAGCGTAGGTTGTAAATTCAATTACAGACTACAGTATGACTATTGAGACTATTATTTACAGTAGAGTAAAGCATTAATATTTTTTCTCTAAAGTTCAAACCTTTGTGAAAGTTCTTCAATGTGATAAAGAAAATGAATGTAATAATTCATTGAAAGTTATCTGAGCACTCAGCGCGCAGACGTTTTCTGACTTCTCTAATATAACTCATAACTAAAGGCTTTCGAGATTTTATTATAATTTCAAACGGTCTAGTCTATTGTGATAAGCGTTCTTTGGAAGCTTTCCTTTCATGCGATTTTTTTGGGTTATACAGTGTCTGATAATAATGCGCTTGCTATAAAAGAAGACCTTAACCTCCTACGTGAATATTATGAAGCATTCTTCATGTGTTATGAAGAGTTATGTGTCGCACAAAAAATGTTCAAATTCTGTGGGCGGCAAGTAATAATGTCTATACCGACGACGACGAAGGTATGGAAGGCTTATACATGGAGGCGGATATAGAATGTAGTGTAAAGTTCTACATGATACAGTCACAAGTCAAAGAACTACCTTTCCGCCGTATGATAGCTGTTATGACAAAATAGTAGAGAAATTCAAACGTTTTGTCAAAGATGAGCTGAGCAAAGAGCATGATCGTGAAGTTTTGGCCAGTAACCAAGAGTGCATAGCAAAAATGTTTTTGGCTGATCCAACTGCTGCACCCTCGATTTCACGCTTCGTAACTGCAGACATTAAACAAAATAGCTCTGCGGTGAACATATCAAGCGAGGTGCACTGCAGCATCGAAGACTGTAAGGACCTCAAGACGATGAGTAGAAAAGAGGAGGTGGAGGTTGAGATACCCTTTTATAGGCTTATAGGCTTCATAGGCGACAGTTATGACAAGAGTTGGATTTTAATTTTATCAAAATCAGCCAGGTACTTTCGGAGCTTATTCAATGCAAATTATTTATTATATTAAGTAGCTATTGATAAAATATAATAAAACCCAAGTTATGAGGGTTCAAAAGATCGACGAAACGCTTCGAGAAAAGGTGGTCTGGTAGTGTACACTACCGTGCCCCCAGATAGGTACGGCAGTTAGAATCGCGATGAGAAATCATCCCCGACGCGAGGAGTGAGGACTCCTTACGATATAGAAGTAGACCGCAATATTCATTGGCGAAGTGTAGCTTTATATCGCCATTCGCCACATTACTATTTACTACCTCATCAGAATAATTACCTATCACTCCCATAACTCGGTATCTATGAAACTAATCACTATGATTTACTGATGCACTCTGGACCCCCGCTAAGGTGGGGGGCGGGGGGCATCAATGTTTCTCTGTCAATACAAAGGATCGTAGGCGAACGGGTCAAACCGGTCGGGACTCGGGACTCCTGACCGAGTACTGTGTGGTCCGAAGTGTGGGATGAGGCGGATATGCCAGAAAAAAACTAGGGAGTTACAGGGCGTTATGTTGCAGAACAATCATGTGCAATAATGAGGGAGACAGATCTTCCAATATATAAATCCTAATAAAGCAGAACTGATTAAAGATCTCGCCGAAAGGCATCCTTTTACTAGATACAAGCTTGACTCTTACTTTGAGTAATATATAAAGTAGTAAATCGTGTGCATTCATTAAAAAATATTAGCAGTTATAGGGACTGCCGATAGAAGTGAAAAATGAAACTTATTAAAGAAAATGAAATAAAAATAATAAAAATATTTCGTCTGACCGACATTCGAACCCGAGGCAAATTGGTCAACAACACAAAATCCAAGCGCCTACATAACGCGTTACGCGTATCTGAAATTAGTATACGAAATTACTTATATCTTAATTGTATTACACGGCGAAAAAACAAACATGACAAATTAAGAACGTCCGCGTCGTCAGCATAAAGGTCAATCAGAGGTAAAATAATTTTGAACGGACTTTCAACAAGTTAGTCATGAGCATATCGGTGACGCGAACCCAACGCGGCTAAAGTAGTTTTCACTTCAAAAATCTCAAACAGTACAACCTCAATAATATAAATCAAATAAATCCAAGACGAGCTAAGCGAAGCGCAAGGGCTCTACCAGACCACCTATTCTCGAAGCGTTTCATCGATTTTTTTGAACCCTCATCATAACTTGGGTTTGGATTATACCAGATAAACGAAATTTTCAGGATATATTCCCAGTAGCAGACTTACTAAGCCTGTAAAGTTTTGATTGCATAGTTGCATAGGAGAGTATTGAAATCGGATAAAAAATATCTATAAATATTTGAGACAAAATTTGCAAAAACTAAAACGGCCTTCCCCTGAGTCCTTGTCTTTCTTAAAAATACTGAAATAATTTTCACATTCATATGACATATAGAAGACGAGAAAAAAGCTTTTAACTTTTAAAAAAGGGTGGACTTAGCATATAATTTAATCAATATTTAAATAAAAATTTCAATTTATAAAAAGACAGTCCTCGGCTAAATATAATGCAGATTAACTTTATTAATATTTTATTGGGATTTTTCAATACGACCATGACTGAGAAAAAAGGTTTCAAAGAACTCATCCCCTTAACACATAGGCTACTTTTTATCGCAGCAAATGTACGGTTCCCTCTGGTTTTCTTTTTGCGCGTACGAAATCGCGGGAAACATCTAGTTTATAATAATATTGGGTTGAAAAGCTTTTAACTTAGAACGTAGAGCGTGCGGTCGATATTTGGCACTTCTTTATTTGGGAATAAAAGTTACGGCATGCGCTTTTTTCTTAGCCTGTATTGTGGTATGTAACTAAGGTATCTCTGCTTAATCCCTTGGTAATCATCATCAAACCTGTAATATACTATAGCTGTTCTTACCGGTGGTGGGCATAATGCAGACCTGACGTTCGGAAAGTGTATACACATACAATACCAACTTTGCATAAAAATTTATGACTTTTACTAATTTACTCGAACTTTAGGCCAAAATAAAAAAAATCGGTATTGACATTTCAATATAGTGTATACCAGTCTGGATATTCTGTGAAGCAGGCAATTTCATCAAATAACTTGTACGCCTGTAGGACCTCTATAGCTGCTAAGCCGCGACAAGTTATTATGGTCAAGAAAAAAATCTTAATGGTTGCAATTAAAATCGCAAGAACCAGTTCTGATAAATAATCTGACATCATGTCACAATGCAGGATTATGAGTTATGACAGTTGTGAATGTAAGGACGACAAACGAATATCAATGACAAAATAATATCTACCTGATTAATTATACAAGTTTTACAAGTAACAATATCTGAACGTACATCGAATTAATAGTAAGATCAGTCAAAGTAAGAGGTACTGCCAATCTTTACCCAACGATGATATAATAAAATGATATGGAGAGGGCTAGGCTCGGAGTCTCTGTACGTGATAGAATCATAAATGAGGTAATCCGTAGCATAACCAAAGTTACCGACATAGCCCAGCGCATTAGCAAGCTAAAGTGGCAATGGGCTGCACATATGGCCCGTAGAAACGATGGCCGCTGGGACCGAACGGTTCTCGGGTGGAGACCACGAACTGGACGTCGAAGCGTAGGACGGCCTCCCACCAGGTGGACAGACGACCTGAGAAGTCGCAGGGAGTCGGTGCATACAGGCCGCGAGCGACCGTTCGCACTGGGGAAGGCTTATAGGCCTATGTCCTGCAGTGGACGTCACCAGGCTGAAACGACGATTAATAAAACATCGATTTATTACAATTATTCTATGCATTTTCTTGTAAAAATCTAAAGCTTAATATAAACTTATAGGTTGACTTGGGACAATATAGATCTAGGACGCTTTAATAGCCGCTCATCGTGGGTTGTATGATACAAATTACATTATACAGTATATAGGGGACCTAATGGCATCCTCCCAGACGCTGTAAATAGGAGACAAATCATATTACCCCGGTATAAATTGACCCATTACAGCTAGACATAAGGCCGGTCGACCCGGTCGTGACTCAGTGCATAGAATTTAGATGGACACTTCTGGGTTGAAATCGCAGACTTCTGCGTTTTCGATTGACTCCCAGACACTTGGCGTTAGTGCCAAACAATCGATATGCGATAAAAGAGTCTCAAATAGCGTAAATACGCAAAATGTAAATTTTCAGAAGATAATGGTAATGCACTTAAACCACATTAATATCTTGAGCTACTTTTTGGTAAAACGCGCAACAAACAACACCAGTGCGTCCACATCTCGTACATTGGCAAAAAACAGTACCTGATCTCAACTTGTCCGCCTACGAATACTGAGATTATTTTAATTCGTAGAACCAGTTCATGGCGTCATTTCTCATAAGCCACCAAAAAGTCTTAAATAATCCTGGCCAGAGAATCATCTTAGAAAGATGAAAACTTAACATCAGCGAAACGGAAAAACAAAGACTATGAGGCTATAACCACAGATCGATTAGAATCGATTTGATTGCACTACTACAAGCATACGGTGTATCCACGACTGTGTGGAAAAATTGTGGACCGTTGAAGGGGACGTCAAAATTTTCCCTGTACGTAAATATAAGTGTTATGTGCTTATATCCATGCTCTGCAATCACTAGAATCTAGATAGTAGCAAATAAACCTATTGTATGTGGTGATGATTTTTACTATCCTCGCATAACCTAAATAATTGTATCAAATAATCCCATTCGTGTTTCACACCCCGCTGCTGTTCGAAAAAACATGTCAGTCATAAAACAACATAATAATTATAAGCACGAAAAACAAATGGATTTACCTGAATCCAGTGCGAAGGCACGCCACGGGTAATGGAATCCACTAATTAAATTAATTAATTGAAATGGCGCAAGGAGTGCTCACGGCGATTGGAATTACATATTTTATTACATATATTAACAACATGGGATTCTTTAGTTTGACACGGTATAACAAATTGTTTCGTTTTGAGCTTTCATAGAATGGAAGTCATTTCATAGGATGAAACTAAACTTAAACAAAGTAATATTCAATTGTTCGGACTATATGCCCACTAGGAAGTGTTTGAGTCTCATAAGGATCACTTCCGCAATTTCTTCAAAATGGAGAAATTTACAACAACTCCCTATGGATTTCTATTGATGATTTAAAAGTAGTGTTTAATACCTAGAAATTATTGACGCCACTGTGGTCGGTTTAGAGCTTGGCCCTCGACTTCGGAGGTCATGGGTTTGATTCCCGCGTTAGAACAACAAAAAATTTTGTTTTCAAGTCTGGACAATGTAGGCTGATTGTCTGACAAGAAAGATGATCCATGCGTCGGATGGGCATGTAAAAGTCGGTCCTACGCCTGATGTCTCGCCAAGTCGTGTTGGTTAAATCCATCCCACTGTGTTATGGAGAGTAAAGGAAGAAAGAGTGCTTTTGTGTACTGCGCACACACTTGAGCACTATAAAAGATATTATTTATTTATTCAGGATAAACGAAATTATATTCACCATAATAATCTCTATCGTGCTCATTTCTTCGAGACGAGTCCTAGTTGTCCGGCCGGATTACGTAAATCCGGCCGGACAACTGGGGGCGCTCGCTGTAATGGCTAATTTTAGCAAGTAACTAATTCAGTTATTCCGGATTACCAGGTTATCCAAACTATCTTCCGAAATCTTGATTCCATAATAATTAGACTGGATCGATTCTCCAATGAAGCAGTCATGGGAGGACTGGACTTGGACTCTTGTCGATTAAATGGGATTCAATGTAGACATAATCTTTAAACAATTTTTTTTAATCGCAATGTCTACTGACGTCTGTTAGTTGGTTCAAATATAATTTCGAGAAACAAAGAAAGATATATTAGATAAACAGAGATGAATAGTGACCTAGGTCAGAATCCGCATAGTAGATTCTAGAACGTGGGAGACCACACATGTCATCTTCTAAAATATATTCAGCATACACGACTTGTGTCATACGTACACTTGCAATTAGCCAACCTTGGCCCATATCACTTAATTTATTGCTGGCCAGCGTGACTCAAGCTAAGGTGATATTAAACTCCTGACACGTCCTATTGTTTTGATTAATGGAAATTAGCTTGAGTTAATTAATTGTCGCATGTTTTTTGTGTAACATGTTAGCAAATTACGTAAGAGTTGCATAACTTTGAAAGCCTTTGATGGTATATGGATGGATAGATCAGTCTTGCAAAAATTTGTCGTAGAAAATTTTTGAAAAGAAAAAGAACCAAGAAGGCTTTACGTACCCCCATAGTGTACATCATTATGTAGATTGTAGATCCTGCTGTGGGTAAGTAGGTCCTTGTTATTGTATTATCCGCAAGATTTCTTTCACTTTTAGGGTTCCGTAATACTCAAGGAATCCTTATAGTTTCGGTCTGTCCGTCTGTCTCTCTGTCCGCTCTTCTAGCTTCTGTAATTATGTATATAAACGGATGAAATTTGGTATAGTTATACATATATGTAATGTGTATAGATCTCAGTTTTGGCATCATAAAATAATTATAATTTTATATTTTGGGGGTGGCTTTCCATACATATGAATTGGGGATGAAAAATATTTTTTCATTATACCCTGTCGTTGAATAGGCTTCTATCCGTCCTTTTAAAATGAAGGCAAGGTTTCATTTATGACATTTTTATAAAGTCAACCACTTTCGAGTAATCGCCCTCTAAAGTGGTTTATAAGTTGGTCTCGCACTGGCATTTCTAAACTATATGAGATAGAAACTTGTAAATTTCCATGCTGATAGATCATGATGAAAAGTCTTTAGGAGTTTGAGCGAAATCAGATAATATAACTTTTGAAGTAATTCAAAGAAAACCTATTGCGCGTTGATAGTTACGGAACCCTCCTTAGTCTTGTCCAGACATACTCTTGGTTAGGTCATTTCATGTTCGCGTTAGTATCTGCAACATATAATAGATATGTGATATGTAGATATTCATATCACGTCCACAACCGTATGTTCCAAGAAATGACCATTATGTTCGCTATAAGGTTAATTGTAATAAACTATACAAGTTCCATTTTTACCTTGACCCATAAACAATTTCCAACCCATCTGCGACGAAACGAAAACGGTTATAGGGCTTTGCGTTTGATCAACTGTATGTTTGTTTGAGCCGAATTCAATTACTCGTGACTGTGTAGCTACTTCATAACTAGGATAACGTTTAACGCTACTTTTACATGTAAAGCTCTACCGAAACAGGTTAAAACTGCGAGTCACAGGGTAACTTAAGCAGCAATATACCTAACTTCTCTAAGGCCTATTTCGTTGAAGACAATCATGAGGCAACTAATAGTCCTTCGAGCTAGAGCGACAGACTACTATAATAGAAATTAGGATAAGCTAAGGAATCCTGAGTAGTCCTAATGATTACGGTGGCTTTTTGCTATCGCCAGAAGACGGTACACTTGATGTAGGTCATAAAAATAAAAAATAAAACGAGTCGGACTCGCACAAGAAGGGTTCCGTACCATTATCCATAAAAACGGCATATGTATTCTATTTTCCTAATATTTTTTGTTATAGCGGCAACAGAAATACATCGTCTGTGAAAATTTCAGCTGTCTTAACTAGTGATGATAGTTCATGAGACAGACGTGACAGACGGACCGACAGCGGAGATTCAGTAATCACTACTTTAGTAACCGTCTCCGCCCGGAAATGGTTCCATTTTACTCTTTGGGGACGGAACCCTAAAAATATTCATATCATATAGATAATATAAGGCTTGAAGGCACATTAACTTTAGTCCAGAAAATTCTAGATAACAAGACAGACATTGTATCGTCAATAACACAGACATGATCTGTTTGTGTGCTGGGGTCTGGGGATAGACTGAGAGCTCTTGGATGTTAATGACTAGCTCGCATGACGCATCAACAGTGTAAGTATACCGTTGTCTACAATACCTTCGCAACAATAGTAAAGAGATGAGAATGTAGCTTTCCTATGCTATGAAAGTGTATGTTTTGTAATATGTGGGTATTTCACGTACTGCACAAACGATCAAGAGTCTAAGAGTCAATTCGCATCGAAACGAAACAATGCGCGACAAGGCGATGCATTTTTAAGGTAGCTATTCAAAATTGTACTTTAATAATTACACAAGAATATACACGTTTCATTATTAGAGTTCGAATGTCGAATGCAGTGTACGACTGACGTCATATGAAACGTGTCTATCTTTTTGTGTGGGTACTTAGGTAATGAATAAAAATCAATTTTGAATAGCTATTTTAAAAATTCAGCGTCGCATCGCATATCGCCCGCGGTGTGAACTGACCCTTAAAAAAATAATGACAAGATTAATGAATATTTCACGAGCGACACCGTGGTTCCTGGATTCCACAAACAATTCTAGGTTAAAACGTTCAATGCCTGGTTTTGGTACTAAAAGACAATATTATAGTCAACTAGCTTTTGCCCGCGGCCCCGCCCGCGTAAATACAGTATCCCACGGGAACACTACTATTTCGGGATAAAAAGTAGCTAGTATGTTTTAATCCAGAGCCTAAACTACTACCATACCAAATTTCATCAAATCTTTCCAGTAGTTTTTGCGTGAAAGAGTAACAAACGAACATCCATCCATCGATCCTCACAAACTTTCACATTTATAATGGTAGTAGGATGTAGTGTAGTGAGTATTTAGTATTCCGTAGTGATTGCTATTCGCTCGAATTCAGCAAATAACTTTAGTTTTCCCCCCCCCCCCCCCCCCCCCCCTTTGAGTACGTAATACAGATGAATTTCTCGAACTAATTATTATTTGAATCTACTAGTCATTGAACATATTTTGTGATCAATGCAAGATACAATTACAAAGAAAGTTCTCGAGTAGATTAAACAATTACTGTCAGCTGGCGGTAGCAACTTGTGACGTGACAAAATGTTTTGAAAAAAAGAGATGGGCAATATTTTTAATTTGCTTATAATTTTCAATCGTGTTAATCTAAATACCTATTTCTTTTAGATTTATGTATCTTTAATCAGGGTTGATATGATTAAAATCACTGGATTAAAATCAGTGTGTAGGGGACTGTATTATTCCACAGGGATTCAACCGCCGGCTCAGATTAGACTCGAAGATAGCAAGGTTACACCGATTTGGGCAGAGCCGGGGCGATAATAAAACACTATTTGAGGAGAACGATTTTCACTTTTTTTTGTTTAGCTTACCTGGTTCATGGCAATGCCGTATAGAGAGCCCTGCCCGTACGCCTCTTTCGGGCCGATTCGCTATCTCACTTTTACCTCTCTATACGGCTATTTTCCATAATTTTCCCTATTTTTCATGAGCCAGGTGAAGCAAAACGCGTTATGTGAAATACTTTATTGTTATGACCATATTATTTATTTATTAGTTATAAGTTATTTACATCTTATAGTTTACCTTATATGAAATGTTGTACGATTTTACCATTATTTTCGTAATAATTTCTTAACCATTTATTTTGTAACCTTAATCATTATATTACACGTTAGGTACTATGTTTATTCATGTAAGTCAAAAGAAGCTACGTTACAATTAGCTTTAGTTAAAAATATATAAGCAAAATAACCTGCACTTGATAAAACACCATTTTAACACGACTTTTACACACTGATGCCATATAAATCTTTACATATAGTCACTGAGTATTCACTATTATAGTTTTATGTACTGTTTTAAATCACTCGTTTATCGTTCACATTTAAATTCACTTATGTATTACTACGTTACGAGGCCGCTGTCCTTAACAAGTGCTTTTTATCAAGTGATTTTAATCGGGTGATTTTATTTTTAAATCAATGATTCAAATAATTACATTTTTAATGCAACTAAATCGGCAAAAAATTGTCAAATTGTTGATGGAACTGAATGTGAATTGTAAAAAATAAAAAGTTTTAAGTTAATACTTACCTTAAGTATGTATGTTCCTTTTTTAGTCCATTAAGTTTTTTACTTTCCTTGTAATATTTTCAACGCTACTGTTTTTTAAATTGTTGATTTTGTAGGACTTGTTGAATTATCTTAATAATTGTATTAATAAAAAAATTATACCAAAAACATTTTACTAATAAACTGACTAATAAATTAATTAAAATCGACGAGAAAGTAAAAAAAATCAAAAAATCTAATTTAAATCAAATAAATACGATTTAAATCAAATTAATTATTTTGTATTTTTTTTTAATCATGTTTTTAATCAACCCTGTCTTTAATCAACAATTTTAAAATGTAATTTATAAAAATGTGATATTCCACACTAGGCAACATCCCTATTGTATTCACTTTCTTTGGCCTCAATTAAATTGTCATCAACTGTCAGTACATATCGGAGCTGTCAAAACAGATTTATACGTTGTGAACAGGAAGCGTCCTGTCACTAGCACAAATGGGGCGTCCTACGGTTCTGTTACTTGTCGCTTAACTGTACCTACACAATTCTTCGACTTTTTATTTTATACCGTCTATGGGTAAGAGCGTTTTCACATTACGCGATACGATATCGCTTATCGCGCCGATCATTACCAAAGATGTGAGAATAACAGGTATATTATGTTTTAATATGAAACATATACCTTTGACCTGTGTCCTATGTCATTATAGGATATCGGATTGAATAATGGGCAAACGCACTTATACCGACGACTTATAAGCTGCCGGACCTATAAGCGATATCGCGTAATGTAAAAACGCTCTAAGGCTTATAAGGAAAGAGTGTTGCCATAACTCCTTAGAGTTTTAAACCAAAAATATCAATTCCTTTTACGTCTGAATTCTCAATCGCCATTTAAAGTTATGGGCCACCCCAGATAACAGGCTGACACTGTCTCTCATTTGCAGAATGACAATGAGCCTTTTAATTTATGTAACATTTGAGTATTCAGCCGATAAGGCTAGGACTATATGCTCCGGAATCCGGAACGCCGGCGAAAATTAAGAGCATTGAAAATAAGAGATGAAAATCAAACACACTAGTGTCGAGTCAAATGTCAATGTCATTTATGACAGATCGACCCTTGACACGAGTTCTATTTTCAATGCTCAAAATTTTCTGCCGGCTTCCGGATCATATAATCCCAGCCTTAGAGATAGGTCTGCGGCGATAGATTGCAAAGTCTATTGAACTGTAAAGCTGAAGATATTACTTCCAGCTACAATTTGACAATAATGCAGCTTCGCCATGATATAATGGCGCAATAGCTCAATGCTTGGAACATCGCGAACAGCGATGTAGTTAATTCTACTATAGACATAATTATAATCCCCTTAAGGTCCCTTAATCCTACTGCACTGGTATAAACTTAAAATTATCGTGTATTTAGAGTGCTGAAAGGATATTGTCAAAATTTGGACCAATTGGTGCCCAGAATGGCCACATTGCATTTTGTTACTCGAGTCAACACTAATCATAAAGCCGAAGCGCTTCAAAATTGTGGTCAATTAAGGCAGCACTTGGCCCATCTTCCTTGTGCTTTCCCCAAAATTGTTCCCAGAGTATGCAATTTATTGCCAATCACAGGGTGATCTTGCTCTGGCAACACTGCGTGATCGAGATGCGTGCTATACCTGCCGATTGAATTATTTATGAAGTGACAGTACAACTCCTATAAATCTTTCTTCGGTCCATGATGGCTTTCTTTTGGAATATATTTGGAAACATAGCTCAAATACTTTCAAAGGTATGAGGTAATACACAAAGGATTTTGCTTATGACGATAAATAACATAATTTGCCGCGAGGACTTTGCAGAAACAGGTTTTGTCAGTGACATCACTGTACGTATTAAGGATTTTATCGTAGTGGATTTCGAGAAATAGGTTTTCCGTAAATAAATATGTTCTCAACATCAAACAGAAACATAGGCCTTTAATTGAAATCTGCTTCACAAATAGGAATTTCGAGCCGTAGACTGCTGGCACAAACGCATTAGAAATCGAATTCTTATGAGCCCTAATCAAAATATATCAGCAACATTTAATCCGGAAGAAAAGCGTTAAGGTAGCCTTTTAATGCACGCGACGCGAGACCGCGACCCGAGATAGAAATAGGGTCGGAGGACTAAACAATTTTGGTGAGCGTGGCCAGAGAACCTTATTCCCTGGTTTGCTGGTCGCGGTCGCGAGTCGCGGTCTCGCGTCGCGGTCGCATAGATCGGAAGGCTACCTTAACATGTTAAAAAAGGACCATGGATATATTAGGTTAGTCGGGGCATAGTTTATTTATATTTGCGGGTTCAGAGGACCTTTTGTACGACACTGGCCATCTCTATCCATAGATCATCTTGCTCTAACTCCCAATTGTATAGTATCCATTCCAAATTCGTCCCAGCTGTTGCCATAATTGATCTGTTGGTTTTATGGTGTTATTAAAACATGTGAACCAGCACGCGTGACCGATCATGTGTGTCTAGTATACTCTATTATTAACCATTACGAGGAAAATCGTGCGATAACGAGAGCGAAAGTTAGTTTAAATATGTATAAACCATGCTGAATCATTCATCGGTTCGACATCAAAATTGGAGCAAATGTATATTTGGAATGGATATATATTGATACTAGCTGTTTCCCGCGTCTCCGCCCACGTAAATACAGTATCCCTCGGGAACACTACTTTTTCGGGATAAAAAGTAGCCTATGTTTTAATCCAGTCTAAACTACTACCATACCGAATTTCCGATCGAAATCCTTTCAGTAGTTTTTGCGTGAAAGAGTAACAAACATCCACGCTTTCACATTTATAATATTAGTAAGGATTGACGCGTTAAATGCAAATATGCAAACAGAATTTATCTAGCACGTCTAGTTTTGCTGCTCTAAGCAAATTTTGATGCATTATTTAGTACATTTCTTGTATTCGCATTTAGATTTTTTTCACAGAAAACATTGGCGCCGTGTATGTTGAGCACGGTGAGTAGGTACGCAAGAGCACTCTCTCTTCTTTTACTCTCGTAACGCAGTGGGACGGATGACCGACACGACTGGCGAGAGATCAGGCGCAGAACCTCCTTTTTACATGCCCATCCGACGCATGGATCATCTTCTTTGTTAGACAATGAGGTGATCAGTCTGCATTGTCCTAACCAGACTTGAAAACAACATGTTTTGTTCCAACGTGGGGATCGATCCCCCGACCTCCGGAATCAAGAGCACTAAACCAGTGGAGCACAGGCATCAGAACAACAACTTTGTACCTATTAAACACACACGTATTGTGGGATACATGAATATATTCTAGAAGTATTCATTTAACCCGAGTACTCTCGGCAGTATGAGCAGATATTACCATCACAATAACCATCAGTATCTTCAGTCGCAACACGCAATACCATTTGCAAGTCAATTTATGGGTTCGTGTTATTACGACTTGTCTGTTGTACAGGCGTCAATGCGATAGTGGATAGACGTACAAAAGGATAACCTAACCAAGAGCATGTCAGGACTAAGGAGGGTTATTTAAATTACTTAAAAAGATATTGTCCAATTTCGCTCAAAATAATTTTCCTAAAGAGTTTTTAGCAAGATCTATATCAGCATGGAAACTAACAAGTTTCTATTTATCATAGTTTAGTAATGCCTGGGTGGGGGACCAACTTATAAATCACTTTGGAGGTCGATTATTCGAAAATGACTTTGTTAAAAAATGTCTCCCATTCTTCACAAGTCAGTCAGTCACATGAAACACGATGGGGTAGAACGAAAAATTATTTTTCATCCCCACTTCATATGTTTGGAATATGGACAGCTGCCCAAAAATGTTTTCATCGTATGATGCCAAAACTGAGATCTATATACAATCCATATATAAGCCAAATTTCATCCTTATATTCGTAATTACAGAAGTTACAAGGGCGGAAAGACACACAGACGGACGGACAGAGTGAAACTATATAAGGGTTCCTCGAGTACTACGGAACCCTAAAAAAATACATAAACCTATGAGAATAAATGTTCCTCTAGTGCTGATTTTTTAAAAGCGTTTTCCCTTACGCACAAATGACGACATCTATTTCCCCTAACTTGTCAATATTTCTATACTAAAGCACGATTGTAAACTGTTAGAATTTCTAGGTGGTGGGTAACTCTTAGTAGACAGTAGTTAGCAATACAGACACCTTTCTAAAATTAATCATTATAATAATTATCATTATAAAATACAACGGAGCTTTCCCGGAAACATCAAAGTATACAGTCAAGTGCTCAATTGCTATAAAATTACTAAAATATACATTACAAGAACTAAATACTAAGCGTCGTCGGAATTTAATGTTGACCTCAAAAGCTATATCATTCTAGCTTTTAAATCCTACTAATATTATAAATGTGAAAGTTTGTAAGGATGGATGGATGATCCATATTAATGGATGAAAGACTAAACCTCTTTCACGCAAAAACTACTAAACGGAATTTGATGAAATTTGGTATGGTAGTAGTATAGGCTCTGGATTAAAACATAGGCTACTTTTTATCCCGGAAAAGTACAGTATTCCCGCGGGATACCCGATTGTGTATTTACGCGGGCGGAGCCGCGGACAACAGCTATAGAATATTATAATTACTGCTTTTAACTTAATCATAATTATTAAGTAATATTTATTTCAAAACGTTTTGCAAACTCAAAAGATTTATTTATATTTTTGAACGCTTATAGAATTGTCCTACACGAGAAGTATCGGCGCAGAAAGAAGAAACTCGCGAAAATCAATAATTGATTATACAAATCATTACATTATAGATAGGTTTCTAATATATTACCTACCTATTGACTATCCAAAAATAGAGTATTA
The DNA here is from genome assembly GCA_963565745.1 of Phengaris arion. Taxonomy (NCBI): domain Eukaryota; kingdom Metazoa; phylum Arthropoda; class Insecta; order Lepidoptera; family Lycaenidae; genus Phengaris; species Phengaris arion. Next base: position 5,147,200 of record OY751448.1, read on the forward strand.
TCAATGAATACTTAACAACCATGAGCTTCACAACAGAAACACCAGAACACCGAATTACCTGCAAACAAACACAAAATGGTAATCAATAAACAGAAATATGACGTCACCGTGGAAATACTTATACGTAAACTCAGTTTTGATCCAATCCTACTAATATTATAGAAGGTTTCTGAGGATGGATGGATGTCTGTTACTCTTTCACGCAAAAACTACTGAACGCATTTCGATGAAATTTGGTATGGTAGTAGTTTAGGATTTGGATTAAAACATAGGCTACTTTTTATCCCGAAAAGTTTCAGTGTTCGCGAGGGATGGTATATTTACGGGGGCGGAGCCGCGGGCAACAGTTAGTTTAATATAAAGGAAATACAATATTGAATATACTACACAATAGTGCTACAAATTTCAATATCACTTATTTGCCGGACTAAAAAAATACAATCATAACTGACACATTAATATTTGATCGAATTTAATAACTTTACTTAATCTGTCATTTTTCTAATTATTATCATACCTATAACCTAATATAAAAATTGTACAAGGTATATCGTGTTACTATTGTTATCATAATTGTATATTTTTAACCGAATTAAAAAAAACAGGTTCTCAGTTTGTTGTGGTGTGCGATAATGATTATTATTTTGTTTACGTTGAGATTAAATTGGAACTGAATTCTGAACAGAGTCGGTATAGCTCTGCTAAAGTGGTGTAGACGTTTTCATGAAACATGAATGAATATTTGACGAGCGTTGTAGATCCTCTCGCATTCGTAACGAGGCAATTTATCAATCGCTGACGGGTACAGTCGGCTACGTAGAAAAGCATCAAACCAAAAAAATAAAAAAAAAACCTCGTACGCAAAAAGTAAATTAAATTCATATTCTATTTAAAACATTTTAACCCCCTGACGCAAAAAGAGGGGCGTTACAAGTTTGACGAGTCTGTCTGTCTTCGTGTCCGTCCGTGGCGTCGTAGCATTGAGATGCGGGTTTTTTTTATTCGAAAGCTGACGTGTCGAGAGTTTTCATAGCTACAATTGACTGTATTTTACTGTCAATACGTTTTTTAAATATACCTGCATGTCCGCCTCGACAAATAGTTTCATAATATATATTATTGTGTTCATAATTGCAATGTTTATTATGAGAATAGAGATATCGAATTATCTAGAATACTATAAATAGCCTACATCTGAAGATTCTAGTCTAGAGTCTAGACTATAGAGTAGGTATAGACTTAGAGCCACAATTTGCTAGCTGCAAACTAGGCTGCAAAATAGGCTTTGTAACAGCACAAAGCCTACAGTTAAACTTTCCTTAAGTTGAAAGATAAGATGAATTTTTCAACTTTTTTTATAACAAAAGTTTCAGTTTAATAAAAAAAAACACTTTTACAGACGTCCTATGAACAATGATATTACCATGTTTGTTTGTGTTTTTTTGCATAACCTTCTTATACAAATATGAAGGTTAAATCTATTTAATTAATCATATTCTTTTAAATACACGATGTCGCATATGGCTACAGGTGTGGCATGTTTGAGAACATTAACTGAGTTTAAAACTTGTCTATGAACAAATTTCAAACAAAAAATTACATTTCTTTCTCGACGAAATAACAAAACACACAAGTTTATAAGAAATTCAAGAAGTTCAGCCGACTATGTATTAATATTTAGCATCATTCAATAAAATTAATTTTTAGCCGACCATTCCATGATGGGGGTTTGTTTTCAAATGTAGGAATGATACGAAAAAGCCCCGTTGACGAAGTCTCTAGTATCAGTGAAATTTAGAGGTTATGCACTATGCAGGGTTTTTTAACAAAATTGATAAAATATAAAAACATAAACCTATTTCAAAAGAATGTCGACTCATGTCGTTAGGTGCCATCGTTTAATATGAAAAGAGTATGTCAAAACATAATTACAACAAATGAAGCATAAAACAACGAATTGATTGACGAGCAAGCCCACAGCCCACACCTCCATAGAATACCTTCAAAAGGATGTGTAGTTCAGTATTTCGGTTACGTCATTCTATAATTAGTTTGAAGACACCTACGCAAAGAACCTTTTCATAATAGAAATCCACGGACGCTCAGTCGAAGTATAATATAAAAGTCTTTATATAAAAGTCCCACATATCACACATCCCACAAAAACCATTAAATGAAAAATAGCCAAGTCTTTTTCACGTAAAAAGTTTTGAGATATCGTAGAAACCAAGTTCCCAAGAAACCAAAGGGACTAACCTAGTTTAGGTTAGTCCCTAATTATTAGTTATTCATTAAATCTTTGTGACTGCATGTGGATAATTTTATTTTTTTATATTTATTATAGTGACCTGGCAATGAGCACTATAAATTTATCTATAATATGGTTACCAGTAACTACTTACGTCAAAGTGTGCTATTAAAATGTAATGAGCACATATAAAAACAAATACCATAGACTGATGTTCAGAAGTTCAGTTTTACCCTCTGATGGTAAGAAGTTATAACAACTTCTAAACATCAGGCGATAGTTTTGCTCGTTTCCAAATTAATTAGGAAAACTTATTACAATTTCATACCAAAGGTTTGCTCGTTTCCATATCTATTCCATAATTAAAACCAATACCGCCGCTCATGGACCTCCGCAACACCAGAGGAGTAACTAGTGCTTTCTTTAAAACTTACTTTGGGCCACTGGTATGTATACCAGTAGTAGGCAGTTAAACACAACGCAAGTGCTATTTTCCATCGGTTTTCTGTGAGGCCGTCTTATTTATCCGGTCGAGTAGGCCCATTCGTCCGGACGGAATCATCTAATTGAACCTAAAATAACCTACCACTACTCAATTTTTGAGGTTTGTTATATAAATAAAGATTACAAAGTTATCAGTGAACTTGTATTCATACACACAACATGTCAGTTATTTAAAAATATTTTTCGATGTATATTTTTTTCCCACGGGGGTGCAATACGCGGACGTAGTCGCGAGCAAAAGCTAGTAATTAATGAAATCGATTTTAAAACTGAAATCACGCGAGGAAGCGTGTATTTGATCAATAAAAATTACGTGGTATCTCTCGTTCTTCGTATTTATGAAAGAGAAGGCATGATATTTTAACCCAGGGTTAACTTTAACCCAGATCTGCGCAAGTGGGACTCTAGTTTTATACAATGTAAATATTTCTAACTGACTGTACATTAAAAATGTGAAGTTTTGTATTTATTTATAATAATCTGTTTGTTAGCTGATGACGCAATCGCCACATGCCCGCCTCTCCCGGCATTTCCCGACTCCCGTACGTGTGGGAACAGAAATAGGTTCAACCGCGCCGTTACCACTAACTGCATATTTATATCTACGCACTATTGAGAGCTTTAACAATTAAAAAATTTTAACAAAATTAAAAAAAAAAACATTTAGGCATATGTTTTATTTAGTACTCTTTTTGAACAGCCTCAGTGGTCCAGTGGTTTAGGGCTTGGCTCTCGACTCGTGACTTCGTGGGTTCGATTCCCGCGTTGGAACAACAAAAAATGTTATTTCCAGTTTGGTTAGGGCAATGCAGGTCGATCACCTGATTGTCTGACAAGAAAGATGATCCACGCGTCGGACTCGTAAAGTCGGTCCTGCGCCTGATCTCTCGCCAGTCGTGTCGGTTCGTCCGTCCCCCTAGGTTACGAGAGTAAAAGCAAGATAGAGTAGAGCGCACACACTTGGGAACTATAAAAATAACTCCTGCGTAGTTAGCCTGGTTTCAATGAAACCGGCCACCGTCACCGACATCGTTGTGGGGAGTTATCGTTGTACGTAAAAAACCCGTAAACAAGCAGACGAATCGCCTGATGATATAACCGTCACCTAATGGACAAGTTACAAGAGAGCTTTCAAAACAAATATAAACTAACTAACCATAAGATAATACATTACATATGCAATATCACAGTAAATTTCGCTGAACAGATACTCAACTAGTTGTTTACCTCTATTAGACTCTAGTTTTAGAGGTTACATCACCGTGGACACATCTGAAAAACTGTTCAACGATACATTTAACTGTTAGTAGGTATAGCGATATTTTAATCAGTCTCTGTGTTAACAAAATATTTTGCGTAGGACAATGCATAACTGTGCATACTGCATTGTGACTTTAATGATATGCGCCCTTAGGTTCACCGAAACCAAGTCCGAAGTAATATTATCATAGTATTTCCGCAAAAAAATCGGTTGTCTGTAGAGTCGGTTTACTGACGATAGTTGAACGTGACAACGTCATAAGAAATGAGTCAGGTTTAGCGAGGTAACGCCGGTAACGCCGCATGAGTCATGTTTTTTCGTGCGTGCAGCCGGCTCCATCGAATTATAATACGTTATCACGTCAAAAAAAACAATAAGACGACCTCTGTGGCTCAGTTGTTCAGCGCGTTGTTGCTCAAGCCGGGGGTCGCGGGTTTGAATCCCGCCGGAATCAAGAATCCAGGAACACAGAAAATCCTGTTCCTGGGTCATGGATGTGTGTTAAATATGTGTATTATATATATAGTAAAAACCTTAAATATATGTACAGTATAAAAGTATTAAATATACTTCCCGTTTTCTGGTACCTGTAACACAAGTTCTTCGGATACTTAGCACGGGGCCAAATTGACGTGGTGTGAAGCGTGCATAGATATTATTATTTAAGTGACTCTTCATTCATCTTTGAAAATCAAAAAATACTTCCAATTATTTTTAATAATTAAAAAAATAATTAATTATAATAATTAAAGTTTGTGTCATCTGTGTATTGAGCCGAACTTTAGAAAATTAAGTTGTTATGTAAGAAGTATAAGTAGCTTCCGACGGATGGCGTTATATGCAAAATCGTGTCGTAACGTAAAACGACTTTGAAAGTTCACTCTCAAATTTCACAGGATAGATGTATGGATGGATGTTTGTTACTCTTTCACGTCAAAACTACTAAACAGATTTTGATGAAATTTGGTAGATATGGTAGTAGTTTGTTAGCTCTGGATTAACACAGGCTACTTTTGTCAGAAACAAAACAGTGATCCTGTGGAATACTGTATTTACGCGGGCGGAATCGCGAGCAAAAGCTAGCAAAACATAATTCAGCTACTGGATTAATTCATGAAAACGGCTAGCTCTATTTTCTACAATGATTAAACTTTGGCAGTTGGCTCTACATCACAGATTTATCTTATGACTTCATGTACAGTAATGAGCTCGATTGTAATGCGTAGTTCATGCAGATTACAATTTGGTAATCGAAACAATAAAAATATCGATGAAGGGTCAATTCACACAAAGTTGAAATTTATTCATTTCACAAGAAGAAGTTCAATTTTGATTAGCTATCTTAAATATACAGCGCCGTATCGTCTCGTTTCAGTGTAAACTGACAGTTATTTTTGTAGCAGGAATCGAGCATCTAAGTAGAAAAGCATCCCATAGAAAAGAAAACCTTGAAAAGTCCTATTATGTTTACCGTTACGGAGTCATGCAGTAAAAACTATACACAGAGCACACACCCAATGAAATACCTTCATATTCTGTCTGGTCTTGACTAGAACTATGCCTACGTTAATGCGACGCATAGATACGAAGTAGATATCAGCAGCGCCATATAAGTAGAGACTCAGTTTTTGCCGCGTGGATACTTTTGCCTAGGTTTTGCGCAGGCTAATCAGGTTTAGATGTACTAAGACGGATCTAGATAACACGTCTAGAATCAAGATAAGTCTGGGTGATATATGGAGAAAGTATTTTCTATACCTTCTATTTACCTAAACGCTATATAATTCTCGAAATTTCTCGAATTATATTCTCGACGTAAGGCCATAAAAATATAACCTTAGAAATAGTTGATTTTTCTCTGCTCAAAAAAATATTCCTACGGCTGCTATACTCAAACGATTTACGATACTTAAATTAAGAGATTCTCAAGACAGACAATATCCTTGTCATTCTACCGAGCTGGGTCAGTGACCGCCTTTTTTGCCCAGCATGATAATACGGGAGTCCAAGGCGTTTTAGAGTACACACGTATAAAAATCACAACTAGGTCGAATCAAACCAGATAAATATTCGTAAAAACATCTCGTTTTAAGCGGATTAATAATAATATCCCCATATACAATGGGTGCCCTATATCGCAACGTAGCAAATCAACAATCTATGGGAATTCGCAAGCGGCAGCTGTACGGTCCCATTGTTGGCATTGTTACGCAATCCTTTGTCAACCATCGCACAGATTAAAAATATTAATTGCGGTATGAATAAAATTACTGAAGTTGGTGCCTTGACTATCATAATAATTTACTAACAATCTTTTAACGTAAAATACCATTAAAAAGTTTTGTAAACTTTTTCTTATGTGTGGTGTAAGGTGCGTACTTTGTAGAGACACGCGCCAAAAATTCCAATGTTTTAAACAAGTTGGGACAATCTTTAATAATATAATCTAGTATAAAAAAAATTAAACTTGCTTTAAAGCTTGAAAGAGTAACAAACAAACAACCATCAATCCATCCATCCTCACGAACTTTCACATTTATAATAGTACTAGGATGCGGTATATCAATGAAAAGCGTTATAGCTTATTTACAAGCTGTGCAGACCGCGTAGGCGTGGATTTCTAATGAAAACCAGGGCTCGATCTGTAATACCTAGTAGATACCTTCCTAGTTCCTGCTCGTATATTAATCTTTAATCTATCAATATAATATAGGAAATATATTTTCTTCTATTTTAAATTTGGCGCGCATTTGTCACTAGTCAACTAGTTGGCTATCTGTGGTACAAGTTACAAAATGGCAGAGATAGAAGACGAAGGAGGACTATGAAAAATTGCTTTTAATCGTTACAAGTTGAAATAAGAAAAAGATATATAGAGATATGAAATTTATGTGAATGGTTAAATAGTAGGAATAAACATTAATTGTTGTTTCTCTAATATAGTTTTTCTAATGTTAGTAATGTTATATTGTATTGTTAATTGTAATCCAAAGGTGTAATAATAAAACTCTAATTCTAGAGCAACACAAAGTTTATTCTTGCCTAAACCATTATACAAACGTATTATATAATATATATAAAAGGCAAAGCTGATCGACTGATGTATCAACGCACAGGCCAAAACCTTAAGGCTAGAAATTTTAAAGTTTACACACGTATTTCTCATATGACGTAGGCATCCACTGAGGAAGGACTTTTCAAAATTCAACCCCAAAAAAATAATGAATTACGTATTTCTACGTTTTCTAAAATTCAGCCCCTAGGTGGGTAAAATAGGGGATGAAAGTTTAAAACCTAATTTCACGCGGGCGAAGCCACGGGTAATTAATGCTAGTAGCTTCATAATCTATCGAGAAAAAAAAGCTCTTGCAGCGGCCGAATACTGGAACGATAGTTTAATTAGGTGACGCTCAAGTCACATGCTGTCCTTGTCATTTCGGCTGGCAGAGACAGCGACAGCCTGTAAATAGGGCTCTTAATTTTGATAAGCGTTTCAGTATTTGGCCTTTAATCAAACGACTCAGTGAAACCACACAAACACACCGGCATATTTAGCGGAACACAAAAAAAAGGTCCATAATTAAAAAAATATGGTTTTAATTTAAAATCTACTTAATACACTTCTTTTGTTATTTAAAGTTTCATTTGTTTTACTTAAAATGAGATCACATTAAGAACAGATTATGCGAGAAAGGCTATTTGTGAAAAATGGTACATTTTTGAACTTTTCATGTAACCGGGAAAAGTAAAAATTAATATTAAAATAACAATTAATTAAATTAGAAAAATAGTGATTAATATCGCGTATTTCCTCCACGTGCTCTTATTAAGTTTCTACCCGTCTAGGCATACTGAGAATGATGTTATCGATGGTCTCCTGGGATAGTCTCCGCCATTCCTCAACTACGGCGATTCGCAGTTCACCCACGTTGGCAGGAGCTGGAATTCTGGGCTTAACTTTTCTTTTCAGCAAGTCCCAAACGTGCTCTATTGGGTTCATATCCGGTGATCCACACTCCATAACAGTGATATTCATATCATTAAGATAAGCTTGAGTTACCCGAGCGGTATGCGGCCGAGCATTATCCTGCATAAAAACAAAATCGTCACCGATATATGGGGCGAACGGTACGACATTTTCTTCTAAAACTTCTCTGATATAGCGGTCTGCAGTCAGACTCCCTCTGTCAATCACTACCAAGTCTGTGCGAGCTCCCAAACAAATGCCCGCCCAAACCATTATTGATCCACCACCGTATGCAACTGTAGTTTCAAAATTTGTCTGAATGTATCGTTCTCCTTTGCGTCTGTATATTCTTTGCCTGCCGTCAATTTGATTTCAGAGAATTCTGCACCCATCACTAAACAATACCTTACTCTATTGGTCCGCGTTCCAAAGTCGATGTTCCTGAGCAAAAGTTAACCTGTTTCTACGATGATTTACCTCGAGCCTTGGAGCGGCGGGCACAAATGAACCCAAACCAGCTTCTTCGAACCTTCTTCGTACCGTACGCTCACTTATGGTTACACCCCGCACTGCTTCTAACTCATGTCGGGCTTGGACGGCCGTCAAACGGGAGTAGGAACGTACACGAAGCCGAATGAAACGATCATCCCTACTCAAAGTGCGTCTTTTTCTGCCATGTCCTACTCTTCTCACATAAGTACCGATCTCCCTGAACCGTTGGATACTGCGATGGATCGTTGAAACTGGTCGACGAAGATCTCTGGATATCACTCTGTAGGTTTGACCATTTCTTCGCATTTTGAGTGCCCTGGCAATCTCCGTTGGGGCTAAGTCAGGCATAATTCAGTCCTCAACTCCAAAAAGATACGCGATTAAAAAAAAACTAACAAAAAACAGTATTTCAATGAAATTTTAAATCAAACTCAGAAGGAAGAAATACTCGAAGTTCGCTCCAGATAAGGTGTATTTGAATAAAAATAAAACAATTGCATAAAATGTGATGTTCAGTTGTTTTCTTAATTTGAAAATATTTCTTTTTAAATGAAATGACGTATAAACCAGCCAGCAACCTTATATGACACTGATATCAAACCTCTATTTTATGTTCCGCTAAATATGCCGGTGTGTGTATTAAGCGAAATAAAAGTAGATTCTGTTGTGAATAATGAACCATTTTCTGTAAATGAGATTTGATAAAAACTTTAATGTGTCCAGATATTTCCATTCGGACATTCGTCTCTTCAATATAGGGCAAAAATTTTAAAGAACTTGCAAATTACATGAGATACAGAATTTAACTAAAACTTAGTAAAGCACCCATTAATAAAAGTATTTTAGGCACATAACTCTGAAATAAGAGAAAGTGCTCTCGCCACAAACAACGCCAATCAAATCGCAAGTACCTACTTTGAGGTTTCCAAAATGACTATCACTATGACTAGCAAGTTAAAAATAGTCATTACATAAGTTATTAATCATACAACTGTGTGACCTTTCAACGGAGAACATAAGGTTACTGTGACGGGAATTATGGCAGTGACCGCAAAGACTGGTTATATACGAAGTTAAAATGTATAACACCGGCAAAATATACGTATGTCGATATAACGCAGGCGAAACACATGGGTAGAAGAGTAAACAGCTTCTGTCTTGACGACCTCTGTGGCTCAGTGGTTCAGCGCGTTGGTGCTCATGCCCGGCGTCGCGGGTTCGAATCCCGACGAAGGAACTAAAAGTTTTTCCGTGTTCCTGGGTCATGGATGTGTATTAAATACGTAAATAATATAATAAAAATCTTAAATATATGTATAGTATAAAAGTATTAGATATACTTCCCGTTTTCTGGTACCTGTAACACAAGTTCTTTGGATTTGGATACTTAGCACGGGGCCAGATTCACGTGTTGTGAAGCGTCCATAGATATTATTATTATTATATTTAGATTTGGATTTTTAGAACCATATTTGTTAACATTATCTATTTATCTACCGATCTAAATATTTGGAATTAATTTTCCATAATTCCCTAACGTAACCTTAGGTTTTAATTAAATTCATATAGTCGCAGTGAATAGAACAAGTTATTTCAGTTGGCAAATCCTTGAGAAGTAGGGACACACGTAGTTATATCTAGAACATAAGAGTCATATTAGTTTATACATAGCAGATAAACCAGGAAGCTAAGGTGCATACATTATTATTAACGGATAATAATATAGGTACTAGATGTTTCCCGCGGCTCCGCTCGCGTAAACACAGTATGCCACGGGGACACGGTACTTTTGTAGTCCTAGAAGATCACCAAGTCTTGGAATTATTATGAAAATCACTGTGTTATTTCCTGAAATGGAGAATTTGAAACTGATGACTTCTCCCCATTTTTAGCGTTATTACTTGTCCCCGAGTTCCGGTCCAATTTGGAATGCAACACATACATATGACGTCATTCCGAGTATAAACTAACTCAAGTCGAGACTAAACTGGAATCAACGCACAAGGTGAAACCAAAAGCGATACGAATTGTATCCTTGAGCCAAAGTATTGTACAAATAGGTTAGTATGTTCTTTAAATAACCTGTTCCCACATAAACATTTATATTATGCTCGATTATAAAAAATCTGTCCTGTCTTCTGTCAAACTGTTTTTTTATAATCAAACCAGACTACAACATCAAATCCTCCAAAGAATAGAGAGAGAGACAGGCACATACCCTCATCAATTTGTGGAGGATAATATGGTTTGTCGTAAAGCAGTCTACAAAGCGAGAGAATATACGGATTGGATATTAATATTTCATGCATGATTGCATCGACTTACAAAGCCTATAGGTCAAATACTCATCACACATAAATCAAAAAGCTTAATATCCCTACGAAATCCCCACAAAGAATCATAAACTATAGTAACAAGTAACATTTCAAACTCAATAACAAACTCCAGCATCGAGTCGGGTCTATTACGTCCAACTGCCAGACCAAACAATGGAATTATCGCCAGAGTTGACGAAAGTTGGAACGGCAAATTGGGTAAACAGAAAGTAAACTCGGGTGGATATAAAAATAATTCTGCAAAATTGACATAATATATAACTAGGTATTATTATTAATTTGTTTAAAATACTTTGTGTAAATTCTTTTATTGTGATTATTTTGTATTATTTGCTAATTTGTAATAATTTTATAATGAGTTTTATTTTTACATACCTATTTACACGAATCTTTAACATTTATCTAAATGTTATTTGTTAAATTTAACTCCCTAAGCATTGTGATGTAATTTAATCTACAAAACAATTATTATTTTTAATGCATTGCACGCCATTGTAATGGCAGAATGTATCAGCAGCTCTCACAGAATATAAGACCATTATGTACTACATTCTAGCAATAAATGAATTTGATTTGATTTGATAAAACATATTTGAGTAGAATGAATCTATTTTTGGATATGAGGCATCACATCTACATTTAGTCGCTCGTACCAATTACCTCAAGTGACTAGTTCGAGATCATTATAATAAAATTTTGGCTGGTCATCGGTTGGAGTCAAGAAGAGTTTCCATTTAAAAACTTTATTCCTCGCACTCAAAGACTAGTATAGCAACTTGAATTACTTTGCTTAGAAGTCAGAACTAAGGCAAAAGCTAGCGAAAATAATATTCTAATGAGTGCATTGAAGCAAATATATTATGAAGTAACTTTATTCGTTAGCTACTTTGCTTCATGAAACAGAAACTTATGAAATGAATAAAAACTAATAATCTTAGCGTAGTGTCCGATGGTTAATCGTAAAAGAAAATCTATTGTGGAAGACAATATGGCACCAAAAGATTTTCAAGTCTGTCGCCTCACTGTCAAAAAGTTATCAGATCTTATGTAGATCCAAGCTTCTGACTCTACACGCCCTAACTCTATAAGGTTAATCTAATTTCATAAACATTGGTTATTGCATAGTATAAAGTATAAACTGTAAATCACTTGGAAACATCCCAAAAGAAAATCTACAGATACCAAGAATATGTCATATCAAGCTGCAAGCACCAAAAACAAAACGTTCAAGCAATAAAGTTTAGTTAGTTTAAATCATTCAAACGCAGGACGTTATTAACCACCTCGTCCACCCACCATTTCGGACAATTTCCGGCCAAACTGAGCGATTTGACCGCCGATCCACGCGCGTTCAGGTTCGCTGCGGAGTGTTTTTTAAATTGTAAATTAATACCGTCACGTGCTGTAACCGCAAACCCCTTTTTATTAAGTGTCCTTACAACGTATTTAATATATTTAAAAGGTACCTAATCAAATTGGATACGGGCTTGCTCAACAGCACTAGAGGAGTCAATATTGTTTGCTTAAAACGTTGCTAAATTTGAGCCTGTTGTATTGTGTGACACTGACACACATTGATATACAATTTGTGATTTAAAAACTTTCTATTGAAACACAATATATAACAAAATATATAACAAATTAATTATTACCTACTTTTTGTGTACTTTTTTTTAACACTAGAGGGCAATTTACAAAAATAAAGAGATATGGTAAAAAAAACGCTATATTATGGTACTATACTTAGTATACTATAGAAAAAAACATACATATTAATTACTCTTTTACATAACTCTACAAAAGATGGGAACATATTTTATTCGAGATCATCTAAATAGTTGCATTTTTGTAAACTTACCACCGTTGAATTTAAGTTTTTAAAAATTAGAAAATACTCGAAATTTCGATGTTTCATAACATAAAACACCTTCATGATCGGAGTAATTACACCCACTTGGCACCACTCTTGTTCTATTTTTCATGGATTTATGGACAAATACGTCCGTGTTACTATGGTAGAAAAATCAACTTTGATCGCACTTTTCGTTAAAATACATTATCAGTGCGAGTGGATAATCCAGTAACATGAATTGCCATTTAGTTTTTGAAGCTTATCTAGATGTACAAATGGATAAGCCAATAAATTAAACTACTAGCTTAACATTTCTGACCCTAATCTTGCGTGCGCTCGTATTGACAATCCGACTCGTAAATCAATAACCTAACCAAGAGCATGTCAGGTAACCAGGAGCATTTTGGGACATGTCTAAGGATGGTAGCTACCAAAAATAGCTACCAAAAATAGCTACCAAAAATACCAATTCTTTGAATTACTTCAAAAGTTATTGTCCGATTTCGCTTAAAATAATTTTCCTAAAGAATTTTTAGCATGATATATCAGCACGAAAACTTACAAGTTTTGATCTCTTAAAGTTTAGAAATGCGAGGGAGGACCAACTTAGCCCCACTTCAAATGTGTGGCTACAACCACCCCATAATAAGAAAATGTTATTATTGTAATGTAATCTATATATATAGAAGTTAGAAGGGCGGTGAGACAGACATACAGCCAGACAGACTTACAACTAGACAGACTATAAGGGTTCCTTGAGTACTACGGAACCCTAGAAACGAGGGTATTAAATGCACTAATGTTTTTCATATAAACTTGGGCCTTTTATACAGTATTCTCCGAGCGAAGTGACCACTCTTCAAATACTGTAGTGCCTGGGACAGTCAGTTTTAAATGTCGCATGGTTGCCCAAGCACATACGACATTCTCACAATACAGTCAACCTAGTCCAGAGGAATGACTGGTCAATACGTCTGGGGCCAACCATGTGCGGATTTCCTCGCGATGTTTTCCTTCACCGTTAGAGCGTCCGTATAATGTACTTGAGATCTGAAAAAGTCTCATTGGTACACGTCATAACCTGGGCATCGAACCTGCACTCAATCGAGTGCGAATCAAACGGTCTACACACTAGGCTACGGAGCTATCAATGTTTTTCATATATACACTTCAATGATTACAAAGTGCAAGCAATAAGCATACCCCAACAAATGTGGGAAAATAGGCATGCTCGTACATTAATTAATGTGTTTAGAAGCCAGACTGGTTAAAGCCGTGCTTCCCATGTAAAAGCACGAATACCGAACAATCCCATATGTTATTTTGAATTATAACTTCAATTTACATGCAAAGTCGGTGCATGTAAACTAAGCACGTTCAACATTCCTCAATTAGATGGCTGTAAAGCATTGATTCTAGAAGTCTACTTTTCGAAAAACGAAAGCGCTAATCGCATCTTTTCGCGCGTTTCAGGAAACACATTTTGAGGAGTACATAATGTGAAATGTTTCCCAGTGCTGCATGCAATCGCACGCTTTTGCCTGCGAAACATTACTTCCTCGATAAAGTCCTTTAAAAAAGTCGATTCAGTACAAACAAGAACATCAAACGCACTCATTTAAGCCAAGTGTTTACACGACGAGGCGATAACAGACGAGAGGTTCCTTTTATTGCTTTCTGTCTAAACGACATCCCTGCGTCGAACGAAACAAATTCCAAATGGTCATGTCAAATTCCGCAGATTTCACTTCATGTTGCTTCGTTCGAGTAAAAAAAAAACTCTCTGGGACCGCAAATTTTTACGAAATAAAATGTAGCCTATGTAATGTTCTAGGTTATACGCCATCTGTCTTAGCTTTGCCGATAAGTCGACTGTCTATGCTTACATAAGAATTCTTCTGCCAATTTACATTTGAAATGCTTTAAGAAGATATCCAGCGCCTTGAAGTAAAATTAACATTACTCGATAAAACATCACGATCATTATTGTTATTGCTTTCCGCTGTAACTAATAGTCAATTATGTACTACATAAAACCTTATTTACTGGGCAATAATATTTTATCTAGTTATTTATAGCTGCAGTATAACATGGGGTTTCCACTTTCCACTGGCATACATATAGGTATTAGGTACCTCCGACGTGGTCTGCAATATCAATCAGATTGCGCGGGCCGGGTAGCGATTTATGAAGACAATTTAAACGTAACAGGGCTGCTGCTATACAACCACATAGATGAAAATTATGACCTAGAAAAAACCCTACTCGTCCAGTGATCCCGAAATTTGTTAACAAATCATTAATTAATCTGCAATTAAATATTCTATTTAATACATACTTTTTTTTCATATATTTAAATGTCGGAGGTAGTTAGAAACATTCTAAAGGATATCATATCTCTAACTCCCGTCAAGATAATTCTTGGCGTTTTGAGAGCATTTTTTTAAGATTCGAACAGAAGACACTATCTAGATACATGAACGAGTTGAATCATATATTATGAAATTTTTCACAACTTTAATATTCCACAATGCGTAAAGCATTTCGAACTCTGTTGGCCCAGTTCGAACAAAACTTGGTCAATAATTACAACCTGTTTATTCAAATTAAATGGTACCAAAGGAATTCTTGTGCCGGAAGCTCGAACGTCTCTTCAATTTGTTGATGTAATTTTTCCATAATCGTTCATCATCACCATCATGAAAATATATTTTTACGAAATAGGACATACGAGCAGACAAAGCATTAATGGTAAAACACTTCTCTGCCCATGGATATCCACACCACTATTATATTAGTCACACCTTTTTTTGGTTCGTAAGGCGTTTCAGAACGCGAGGATTCGAACGCGGTGTGAATCGCCTCAGCATTATTTCTGAATGGGTCGATACGCACCGCTTAACAATTTTGGTGTGAATCGCCCCAGATATTTTTTGGAAAGGTCGATTCGGACCACAGACTGAAATAGTCATTTCATAATATTTAGAACTCTATAATTTTTTTAAACAGATGAGTAGAAAAGTGGTCCGTGAAAAAATGCCAAATAATTATTATATTAAAAGTGGTTAACGCTTAAATATAATTTAAATAAGTACAATTTAAGCGTGCTATAGCCACACATTTAGTATCTACTATCCATCTTACTACAAGAAAGGTAAAGATTAGTTGAGCAAAATTCATAGCAATAGTACACATTTGTTTTAGATAAGTGTTCAAGTGTTCAAACAAGATTGTGTCGCAGAATAAGTTTTGTTCAACCTTTGTTCAATTTTTTTTTCGTAAGAGATCGATAATCGTAGGTCGTAGGAATTTACTTATAACTACTCTCTTTAGTAAAAAAACGGGTGACAAAGAAAGTTGAAAAATAACTTGAACTTGAAAAAAAAAATTTGAAGAAAAACTTGAATTTCACCTACGCGCTAAGTGAAAATAAAAGATGTGCTTTTTATTTTCCTTCGTTTCAAACTAAAGCAATACTATTAATGTTTAAGGTGCGATGGGAGCGACATCCACTCTTAATTAAATTACATGCTCAGTCAATTACATCTTGGCATATTAGCGAGTGATTTTTGGGTTTTTTTTGTGGAAATGTACTCACAGAAGGTTGCAGCCAATGTTTTGTCGCTTAAAGTCCTAAAATAAGTATTCTAACATTTCAACGATCAAACAAACGTCTGGTTTCCAAAGACAACCATGTTCTGAACTACGACATGATATTTTTATTGGGAATCGATCGTTACCGAAATCGCAGTTTTTCCCAATGGAGTAAATATAACTTTTCTGTTATTTTGTGCATGATCATTGTACTTTGCATATTTTACCGTCAAATCGTCATCCAAAAAAAATGATATTTTCTACTGCGGCTAGAATCGACCCATTCTAAAAACGTCTTGGGTGTTTCGGACCGCAATGCAAATCGACCCATTCAAAAACAGTGCTGGGGCGATTCACGCCGCGGTTCGAATCCTTGCGGTGCAAATCGACTGTGTAATGTGGTTCGCTAAGGTTAATAAGGGGTCGTTCCCTTATTAACCCTAGCGAACCACATTACACAAACGGGATTTCACGCCAGTTCTCTGTGAGGCCGTGGCATCTCTCCGGTCGAGCCGGCTCATTCGTGCCACACATAATTTTGGGCGTTTGTTGATTGAGTAACAAATATCAAAAGTTTGTTTACACAAGCGCATTGATATAAGCATGATAAATCAGCTGATCACAATTCCAAATGCACACGCTTTCCATTATAGAGAGCACAATACAATTCTATTATTGTCGCCCGGATGTATTTCATACATTCCCATGACCAAATACTCAACTGAAATCTTGCACATGTGAACTCGTGATTCCTTTTTAATTGCAGATGCCTCGAGTGAAAGGCTCTCTCGCCAGCCGTGGGTAAAGTAGAAAAAATGGGAATATATTAAATTAACTTTACAACTGCTTGTCCGTTGAAAGTGATTTTATATTTTCCTCCCACGTTCAAAAAGAAAACATTTACTACTATTAGGGAACATAACGACTCCAACAATCAGGACCAACAAATATATATTAGGCCCTACCGGGCCTATAAGGAAGCCGTAGTTTTGATATGTCACGACTGTTGAAATCGTAATGTTTTCGCCTTGAATTTATCAATGACGAAACTATTTCAACGGTAGGCATAGCTATTCAATAATATTCTATACCAGTAGTCTCGATTACTGGACTTTTTTCTTTTCAGTTTTTACGCAATCGGTTTCTTTTTTATTTTTTTATTAATTTATTTCATTTTACACAAGTTCTTGTTTGTATTTCTTTTACCTTAAGACCATCTGCAGTCAGCAACACCGTATCAATATCAGTCCGCTCTAAGTGCTATAAGTGAGAATCGTTACTAAACAACTTTAAATCGTTATAGATCCTAACGGTAATTTTGATTGAAAAACGATATTAGAAACCTAAAATTGATTTTTAAATACCTATTCAACAATACCACACTTGGCATCATAGTTCGTCGATTTTATTTTTGTTCTTTTTCAAAATATAACGTCCAAATTCGGCCAATTTGATTCTTCTAAATTAGGTACACACATATCTGGCTGATAAACACATTACCATTCCTTTACCAGTCGGGTAAAAAGGCCTCATGATGTCCTTATCGCAGGATACTGGATAGAATGACAGAGGATAAATTAATGTTTTAATAATTGAAATGACACTGTTAACATGGCGTACGAGTACCTTCGATTAAATTACTGAATCTACCGGAGCCTCAATAGATGCACGGACCGAATTATGATCAATTAGATCTACAAATTCGGCAATTGTGTTGATAATCATCATCATCAAGCTTACTGTCATCTGCCTCATACACTTTTGTAAGGAAATTATTTTGAATCGTCATCTCCGTTCAGTTTAGAAAACCGCAAATCAGTAACCAACGTAGTTTTTGCAAAATGTCCAATTGGACCAATTAAAGCTGCAGGAAAATGTTTGAATTTTAACTGTTTACGACTGAAACGATTGGGCCTAGGTTCATATTAGGTCGTAGTACAAGAATGATAAATGGGTAATAGGTAATCCAAACCATTAACCAACCTACTTATTTGGGATACCAGCTGAAGACACTCGTCGACATTCCTGCATGACGGCCACGTATAATCGAGGCTTAAATACAAAAAATCTCAGATCTAGGAGCCACCATTGTTCCTGTTCCAGTTGGCTGCGTCTATACGCTTCGTCCGATACGAGCCATGGTATTTGTTCTTTCAAAAAACTTACCAAATGGGAATACCTTTGTAAGTTCACGTTTTGAACTGTTTAAAAAAAAAACAGGACAAGAAGAGAGCTCCAAATATTGTGCTTATAGCGTAGGTTAACAAATTATAAATCTAGGTAATATTCCATACAGAGATTTCAACAACCATTACATTATGAAACAATGAAGCTATCCAAAGCTAGATATAGATCATTTTATCCATTGTGATATTGGTATCAAAGATCTATACATATCGTAAGAAGTACTGATAAGCAGGTCTTCACTTTAAAAATGACTATACGACTATACAATTGAGATAGGTAGATATAAATTTCCATATATTTGTAGTTCATCTTGTGAATTATCTACTTTGTAGGCCGTATATCTTAAAGAGCTCTCAAGATGGTTGATATGTGATAAGAAAATCTTATCTTCTTCTAGATTCTATATCACCAAAATCAAAACTACAAAGACTAACCCCCTTAATCCTTATTCATAAATATTTAAAACTGTTATCATTCAATTGTATCCTCGCCACCTTCTGTCAGGTAATGTTTCAAAAGCATCTAACAAAGTCAGTAATATTGATTAGCTAATTAGTCATTTAAATATTACAATGAATAAGGGAGTTATCTTATACTTTAAACGAGACAATCTTGTATATATATATATATATATATATATATATATATATATATATATATATATAATCGTAATCTCGGCAACGGCTGCATTCATTTACATGAAATTTAGTGTACAGGCAGTTTTGGGGGAGAAAAATCGGTCTAGCTAGATTTTATGTGTTAACTGTGCCTTTTTAGGTTATATATGTTTTTTCTTTCGTCGTGCAACAATATATCAATAATTTCCACTTTGGCAGTCCGTCCGATTGATTGGCAGTTTGGTTAATTTTTGCTTTGTTCAGAAATTCTAGATTTAGGACATGAAAGCCTGGTTTCGTTAACATTATTCCACTTTCTAAGAAGACGTCAAGACGTAGGAAATGCTGTAACCTGACACCTGGATGTACACTGTACAGCCTGTGTGAGGTTTCCCAGGTCTAGATTACACGTAAGCGATACGCACTTGATCAGTTTAATCGACTTAACCCTTTCCAATACCTGGTATTTGTTACTTGATAACGTTTTTAAAGGATCGTCGTTTGCTTATTTATCCATCGACAATTTGGTAGAGGAAATTGATATTTATGTTTTGAGTAATCTTCTATCCTAATATTTAGAAATTTCATAACAGACCTTTTTAGAACAAGTGTCTAGATATGATATGTTTTAAAATTGTGAAATGCATATTGCTTTCTGTCACCAGAAGCCCTCAATATTAATGCTATCCCAATTAAATATGTGATAGTATAAAATTAGGCTGGGATCGACTGTGCCTTGAAGAAGTCTAAAGCAACTCTCTGTTTTGTCATAACTTCATAAATAATAGATAAACTAGAAAACTACAAGATTATGAGAGTAACACGTGTTTTATCATCTATGTAATTGGTGTACCGGAAATTGTGATGATAATGAAATGGTAAGTGATGTCAAGAATGCATCTCAATGTATGGCAACTTTATTAGCGCTCTGATCATAAATTCTGATGTAAGTACCTGCCAAGTTGACCTGGATGGAGAAACTGAATGCTTCTAATATGGCATATTACTGCAAAAAGTATGTATTATTTAGGAGGCTTATTAAAATTGGCAAACTTAAATTTCTCGAGTCTGTAGGTAATGTCCGATCGAAATTTCTTACCTTAAGGGATGGTTTTCAGCAAACTAATATAATATTAAATTATTTAATTATTACAATGTATTTTACTCTACTAGACCCAAAGACCTTGCAAATCGCCGCTTTTTATCCAAAACCTTTAGGTACAAGATTCTTATTTTATTCCGAAAGCTACGCAAAAGAAAACTTTCAGTTCAGATAGGTACACTAATATTTAAATGCTAACAACAGTAGCTCCAATACTCAAATACTAACAAGTGTATTTATTTTCGAACAACGAGCCCACACAAACATTATCATTTAATTACCATACGCTACTGAAATAAAGATAAAACCCACTTATCCCCATGAGAAGCGGTCGATGTCGTAGATTAGCATTTAAACATACCGCGTTTCGCTTGGAAACAAGATTGTTCCATCCTACGAGAGGATTCCTTATATGGAATAATACCGGGAAACGAGCAGGCAGAACACTGATAGCAAGCGATTACCTCCACCCATGGATACTCGCGACTACAACAGCGTTATATCAATCAATGGAATATATTTCGGTGACAAACAGCCTAGGTCCTACTTTCTAGGTAAAGAATTAAAGATATAGGCGTGGCAACGTGTAATCATGCCATGCGTTGCATTGGTTCACATACAAAATGTAAGTAGAACCACAGAGTAAATAATATATTCATCTTTAATCTGTGGCAGAACCTACAGTGTGTAAAAGTAATTACTTACGTAACGATACTCATTAACCAGTAATAACTGAGTTACCACAGACCGCAGTTGAAGTGAGAGTAAGTGAAAAATCCGCGGTCAACTCATAACCGAAGGGCCTCGTTAGACCCGGCACGTTCTGCGGTGACTTTCAACTTGTTCCCTTTGTCTGCAGTCAAGTTATACTGTAAATTGGAGTGTAGCCCTTTTAAACTGGCTTTAAAGTCGGTTCTAGTAAATAAGAAGGTAGGAGGTAACTTTTAAAACTCGCTATAGGTACTCTGTTTAGTGTTCAGATCTAATTAAATCTAAACGAGAGCAATAATCTTATATTCGTCCTAATAAATGTGTCTTTGCATTCCTTTCCTGCACGATAAATAAGTGACATTTAAATTGTTAGCATTATAGTGTATTATTGTCTCTTTGTTAACTGCTTTATCAAAATTAGGGTTAAAAGTAATACCACGTTATACATAGAAGATCTCTTAACTTGTCCATGATCAATAGAAAATTTTTAATAGAATTATTGAGTCTTCAGTTTAACATCCTTTATGTACGGTCGTCGGCTGATTCGATATATCACTTTTCGACCTTTTTACGCGGCAATAAGATTCAATAGTGGTACGCCGGACCTGTCGGCAACTGTACAATTTTTACTCTCTAGTGATCATAAAAGTTTTTGCTGGCTTCACACGTTTTAGTTATGCCTAACTACTCGGCTGTAAAACTAGCAAATGCTATGATAAATCTTAAAACAAATTCCAGCAAGAAGCATGGCGCCCACCTAATTATTTTTAAATTACAATTTGTCTGTTGTAATTTCACTTTCATTGTTTTTGCCTTCTATCGGCGCCGCGCTGATTTAAGGTCAAACTTTCTCTGGGCTTTTACCAATTTAGTTCAGAACTTGTTTGTTTAAGATCTTCGTGGTCTTATTTATTACTTTTTGTCCGAAACAATATGGAATTATGTGTAATGTTATTAAGCCATAAAGTTAAATGTGAACGTCAGTACCACTGCGATAAGCGTAAGAGAGTTGAGGTACTAATGCGCGACAGTTCTTGGATGGAGTTAAATGGGTCTGTGGTCCAAGAGTAGTCCTTATATAGAGTAAAAGGTATTTTAATAGCAATGGGCAAAGAATGTGCAATAAAATTTAAGAACATTTAGTTACTTTACAAAGAATAGCTCAGATAATTTGCTATAACTCTACTCCCATTAAATTTCACCTTGGGCAGTCAGATTCATGCAAGAGAATCGCATATCGATGATCGACAAGGAATCGTATACATTAACTTGACAATGGCCCTGCCCTGATTGCTGTGCGGCTGTGGTCATTGTACCAATTGATATGATTGGATACATTGATTTCGTTGTCATGCACTTGTATTGAAGATTAATTTATTATCATTTAGATATCCGTTCACGGTTTTGGATGTGATTCTTTAAACGTGGGAGGAAGAGCCATACTTCGTAACGAATGGACCGAAAACTCTTGTGTTGTGTTTCGCCAAATGAGTGAGGTTACCGCAGACCCAAGGGGGGTTGGGGATTTAAAGGACCAGGAACCCAAGTGCACAACCCCTGAGGTGATGCGAGTGTCCATGGGCGGCGGTAATCGCTTACCACCAGGCGATACGTCTTCTCGTCTTTTTCGTCTGCCGTTGCCTATACGACAAAATTCTGTAGGCAAATGACTGCAGACAGATCCCCTGTTGGGTTGGTAAGCGATAATAAACCCACGCACGCCAGATTTACCCCTCTCAGTCAACTTTTAAAGGGTCATCCAGACTCGAGAAGCCCCAATAAACTCACTTTTCGCTCTCGCTCAGAGCCTTCATATACTATTATGACGCCATTTATTATTTGAAGAAGAGAAGTATATTGGAATAAAAAGTTATTACGGTATAGTAACTAGACATAGGAGGCTGCGAGGATGAAATACGGAGACGTTGCGCTGTGACTGATCTAGTCAGTGGAAAAACTCACAAAGATTTGGAAAGACCGTAGAATAACCAAAAACACAAAGGTTCGACTGATGCGGTGTCTGGTCTTTCCTATCTTTTTATATGAAGCTGAGACGTGGACGCTGAGGATGCAAGACCGTCGCAAGATTGACGCTCTGGAAATGTGGTGTTGGAGATGCATGCTCCGAATCCCATGGGCCACGCACCGAACCAACGTCTCCATCCTGAAAGAACTTAACATCCAAGAAAGATTATCATCCTCTGTGCAATCGCGAATCCTCAAGTTCTTTGGTCATATTACGCGTAACGAGGGCTCAATGGAACGATTGGTGGTGCAAGGGAAAGTGGAGGGAAAAAGATCACGTGGGCGCTCTCCAACACGATGGACAGACCTAATTAAATCTGTAACGCACTCCTCCATAAACGACTGCTCTCACTCCGCCAAACATAGAGCTCTATGGCGGGGCATTACAAAAACGGCGACGCGTACGACGGATATGTGACCATGACCACTCTGCCAAGAGTGAACGACTAAGAAGAACTAAACTTATTCAAGCCTATACCGATAATAGCATGGTAAAAAGACAATTTCGTAGAATCATAAAATTGTTTAATTTGCATAATTATGTGGTTTTATTACTTCGTAGTATATTTTTACGGAGTAAAATAAATAACATAATATTACATATTCTATAAATACCTAGTTAAACATTATACAATTCAAAAGTTTTTAGTGTTTTGCGACATGCAAAATAATTAAACTAGGTAGATATGGAAATATGACATTTAAGAAGATAATGACCTCATCTGTAGTGGAATTTGTAAAAAATATATAAAAATCTATTGGCAGCTGCCTTTTAAATCGAGTAGTCTTGTAACTTAGTATTCTTGAAACGAAACCTAATTCCTTATCTTTAAATATTTTAAAAGGAGATGTCCTCACTCCTCAGTCCTCACTGACTGGCTGGCTGACATACAGCCGCCGCTAACGGTAGAAATGTGAAATTTGGACAATAACATACTAAGAATGGATTTTGAAAAAACACCTTTAAAGGGGTGAAATAGAGGTTGAAATTTTGTATGGAAAATCTTTAAATCTGCACCGATTTCGATGAAAATTGAGATTCATAACATTAATTACATTTTATTAGATATACGTATTTCAGGGTTTATTAGAATTTACCTCAAAATATAAGAGTTTAAAATAAGAGTGAAAAGTTTGTACGGTAAAAATTTAAAATCTTTACCGAATTCCATGAAATTAAATATCCGGACTCATAAATACAAATAGAATATTTTACCTTTTTAATTCTTCCCATAAAGGGGTGAAATGGAGGTCCAAAGTATGTATGGTAAAGTATGTATGGTGAAATATTAACCATTGGACGAATTGAGCTGAAATTTGGCGAGCAGATAGTTCGACGTAGACATCCTATAAGAAGGTGTTTTTGAAAATCATTCTACAAATGCACGGGTCCACGCGGACGAAGTCGCGCGCAAAAACTAGTCATGTACATTTTTAATCCACTTCCAAAAAATGGAGGCGGTACACGTTCGGCTGTACATATATATATAAAATAATATAGACACATATTATGGTGATTTCCACTATTTCTGAAGTAGTCCAAGCATATGCGAAAAGTATGATTTGTACCAAGGTATACCCTGAATCTAAAAGTACTGGACAGTCAAAGTCAAAGTCAAATTTTTTTATTAAAAATAGGTATTTTTATACACTTTCTGAACGTCGATCTACATGATACCTACCACTGGTTCGGGAACTAGCCGGCGAGATGAACCGGCGTAAGAAACTCTCGCGCGTAGCCATCTTTTATCAAAAAGATGGAAAATTATTTAAAAAAAAACTCCTGAGTCCTTATACATACATATTTGGGGATTCCAGCGTTGATTAAAGAACTGTAAGCATATGCCATTATAGCACTTACAGTAATCATCATCATCATCACCACCATATTCACACGTAACACCAACGTAATTATTATTATGATGACATAGGTACTAACTACATATTATCCAGAGTTTTGTTCACCGATATCAATGTCTTTGATATTTTGCTATTGCCAAAATTATATTCGTGATCATCATCATCACTATAGTATATTTAATGCTTACTGCTACATTTTTGCCGCCGACTATAACAATAATAATTTAATCATATAGTATCTAATCATTATCATCACTGGTGATTGTTTAGTAGGTCCGCAGATCGTTAATGCTTATTATTATGGGGAAATACCACGGCCTCTCAGAAAACTGGCATGAAATATCGCTCGAGTTTGTTTTGCCGAGAGAGTGAGAATGCCGGAGGCTTTTTTGTATTTATAACTTTCTTAAAATGTGTTTATAATAATATAGATAATAAATTTAACTAAAACGAGAAAAAATAATATTTTTAAACAAAAAATTAAAACCGACTTCCAAAGTAAAACTGCACAAAAAGGTATCAAATAAAATTTATTCCCCTTTTAAATTCGGATAAAATTTTAACTATTTGTCTACTCAATCTTCTTAATTTTGAAGTCGATACCAGCAAATTTGAACATGAGTTCTATATAAAATATTGTAGGATATTGTTTAGGCTGGTACCGACTTCAAAATTAAGAAGATTGAGTAGAGAAGTGGTTAAAATTTTATCCGAATTTAAAAGGAGAATTAGTTTTATTTCATACGTTCTTTTTGCATTTTTTTGCTTTTGTTTTTTGGCGGCTGATTTTTCTTCTATTTCCTGGATTTTCCTTGGATCAATGGATAAAACTCATGTAGCCTCAGTCACTCAGCATGTAGCCAAACAGTATCGAATAGCAACTTTAATCAAATTACCGTATTACAAAATTGCAATTGGCAAGTCACAACCACGTCGATTTGCCGACAAAATTAGTAAAACAAAATGGAATTTATGTAAAGTGGCTTAAGATACACTTCTCGTTGACAAAACAAACGAGGGCAACGCGATTACTTGCAGCTTCCATATAAGTCGGCATCCCATGTGACACGCTTTGAGGTCTCTGGACTTCAATTTGCATGCCGTTGCCGACACACAAGTCCAGGAATTAGTTTACGGTTCTAATAAATAGCAGGCCTAAGTCACAATTTCATCAATAAAAAAAAAAGTGCATTCAGAGTTCAGCCATCCGCCAAGAAGCCTTCCGATTACCGACTAAAAGTTCATTAATTGTATTAAGCTCTTGACACAGAATTTGGTTAACATACGAAGGTTAATTTTTACTAAATCTAGAACAAGTATAGCCTTAGCATGTAGCCACACAATATTTTATAAAAGGGCTTCAGGAGGGAAACTAAGAAGCATTTAAAATGACATTTTTCGTAAAAAGGAAAAACATTATATCCTGAAACAAGTTTGCCGTAAAATTATGATCTATGGTCAATCTGCAGTTAAATCTAACCGAATTAACCGCCACGCCATCTTTTGGAAGTTGGTTAAAAAGTAGAGTCACTGTCATGGCAAGTTTCGTCCCCTGGAAGATAAGAGTCTCATCGTAGATGTTGGATACCGGTATCAGTAGGTATATGTTATTGAACTTTAGTATGGTACATATATATAATTTATTACATTTATACAGAATGTATTCAAAACAAAAATAGATAATTCCAGCAGCGTGATCATTATTCCAGATTTTCGTTCCAAAAATATATATAATTATAACACTAGCCTTTGTAGTATAATGAAATCTTAAATTTTGACCAGATTATCCTATAAAACTAATTAACGTCGATTCATAACCACGCGGTCGATACTACGCGGCAGTCAGATCTTCAAAGCCGGCGCGGCGTACGTGTTCATACTTAGTGAAAACTTTTAACTGTGCACTACTTATCTATCTGTCATTACTTACGTTATACATATTATATAATGTTAGGTTAGGCAAATATATAATTCGAATAAAAAAAACACCTGTATTGAACTCTAGAAAACAGAAATTCAAAATGTGGCGGTCAAGGTCACTCGGATACATTATATTAGACTAGGCGCAGCCGTCACACCTTATGACCAAATGTTACCTTGCCTCGAGCGTCGTGTACCAGAATAGGTAACCACTTAACAAGTCAGTACCTATGTACTGTTACGGCAATGCTTATCAGAACAGCATATGGCGAATTGTAATGAGGTTTTAATTTTTTTAAGGGTTTGAAAATGTTGGTTTTGGGATGATGGTACGTACAGTCAGAAAAAGAAAAGGAGCAATTTAATCGCCCTCGCTGATGTTTATAATGGACAAAACAGGTTCGATTGTTTTTATTATTTAAATACTTACCTTATGCATAAAATTCCATGCAAATTAGTTCTCGAAACCTTGAATCGTTAACGTTAATATTATACGAAATGGTATTTACTAACAATTAGGTATTACATAATTACTAAAATTTATTTCCACTCCTAGGCCCGTATTAATAAAGCGTTCTTATCTCTAAGACAATTCTCAAGAAAGTACTTAAGATGTTGTTTTAATTAATAGACCGTACTTAAGTATAGCTGTAGGTACGGCGTATCTAGTGAGTGCGAACGTATTAATAAACGAGACTCGTTACTCAAGTACGCTGTCATTGCTGTCAAACTGTTACTTGAGACGGGGTTTCGTGGGTACAGTCAAACCTTGACTTGAGAACGGCTTGCTTGGAAATGGGATACAGAACATTATTATTTGTGGTGTTTTTGGGTGTTTTTATTATGAAAATTAAAATCTAAATATTTAAATTTTATTAAACAAACTCAGAATTTACACTACATACTCAACACAAAATAAAGTTATAAAAAAAGATGCTATTATACATGATTGATACTTATTTTTCTTTTTTTTGGTAATCGCGATTGCATAGGTTTTGCACCATTCTTCCAGTGTCGAGTATTTGTAGAAATATTTTCGATTTTATTTATAATTAAAAATTAAATAAAATATATTTATTTATTTATATTAAAGGAATTACCTATTTTTTTTTAAATAAATAAATAAATATCTATGGACGCTTCACACCACGTCAATCCGGCCCCGTGCTAAGTACCGAAGAACTTGTGTTACAGGTACCAGAAAACGAGAAGTATATTTAATACTTTTATACTATACATATATTTAAGATTTTTATTATATTATACACATATTTAATATACATCCATGACCCAGGAACACAGAAAAACTTTTTGTTCCTTCGGCGGGATTCGAACCCGCGACCCCCGGCTTGAGCACCAACGCGCTGAACCACTGAGCCACAGAGGTCGTCAAAATCGTCTATTTGATTTGTATTATTTGACTTGATTTGACACTTGACAGCAGAACTTTTTTTCGCTGCCCAAAAAACAATCCTCATAATATGATCCCTCCCTCCTACAATTCCTCGCCCTATCAACCTTAAATCTGTTCTGTGTTTTGTAAATACTCCTTTTACTGATACCTTATGTACTGTGGTACTGGCCCTAAATTTATCTGTTCTAGGTTTTAAATTATTCAACAGACTTCCTCCTGTACACCGTGCCCTTGTTTATTCATAAAACCCACTCATAAGGTAGAGTTTTCGTAAACACAACACTGGCGAATCACTAAGGAGCCACTTTAAATAATAAGAAGAAGAAGAACTTTTTCGAATGGCAATGATCCGCATTCCGTATTACGTAGTTGTTAAAAAAATATGGATATTAATATGTTAGACATTAATAAATATTGATATCTACGTAAAAATTAATGAAAATCAGTTTTTTCAATATAAAAATACAGACTAAACTTTTTTTGGTATTTATATTATTAAATATTACATTTTTAAAAAGAAATATTGAAGGAATGTATAATCAGTAAATCCGTTCTTTGTATAAGTGTAAACGAAACGTTATTTTATTCGTTCTTTGTCGTGTAGATGACGCTTAAAAGTTGAGTAAGTGATCTCAATAACGTTATCAACTCAGACGGTCTTGAGATCATACTATTAATTAAAGACATTCTTGAGAAGCTAATCGTTACTTGAGACCGTCTCAGCCAAGAAAGGTCTTGAGAACGAGTTTGAGAACGGTCTATTAATACGGGCCCTAGACTCACTCACTCTGCGTGGCTTCTTATCTTTCGAAGCACTAATAAAACACAGAAACACTTTCATGTTAGAATCGTGACATTTTAACTTGAGTATCCAGTTACCTAGTACTATACCGATAGTACACCGGTACATTGTTATTTTGCAGTCTTTTAACCATTAGCTCAATGGTTTGATATATAATTGGAAATTACTAGCACGCTCTCGCCGCTTCGCGATGAGTTTGAAGTGACTCGTCAGCGAAATGTCAAAATTGGCCAATGACACGTCCGTACTGATTGAACGGCTTATTTCAATCGGTGAGTATGAAACTATGAAATAAATGTCATTGGTTATTGCGCTGATGATTCACTTTAATCTTAACACGAATAGACTTTAATAACTATCAAATTCAAATTCGCCATCCGCCAATCCCTTGTTTTAACATATTAATATTTTATGTAACTACTTAATTTTGTAGGTACATACAATATTGTATTCATATCAAAAACAAAATGCTGACAAAAACAAGAAAATCACAGCACCACAAAGGCATAAACCAACCACAAACAAACAACAATAAAAACAATTCGATAAAATTCAAAGGCGCCATGGTTTTCTGGGGAACGACCTTGAGTGACGTCAGAGGGTCGATCTACCCTCTTACAGCGGGGGACATTTCTCATACTGACCTTGAGAAAATTTCAAGGAAATGCATTTGTTTGTTTCATATTTCACGTGGACATAAATCAAATCAAACAGCAAAAGTTTATCAATCTACTATCTTACTCATAACTAGATGATTCCCACAGATATCCTTATATTGAGAGGAAACCGTACATTTTTCCGCGTTAAAAACAACCTATGCCTTCGTCGTGGTCTAGTCTAGCTCGGTGCCTTACACGTTTAGACAGACGAAAATTTTTGCATATTTTATAATGCAGTGGCGTGCACAGGATTATGACACTGGGTATGCGGCGAAGTACTCAGTCACAAAAACTTTTTCGTTTATAGATTTTTAGCATAGCTACAGCCAAGCGACGGACCTCTAAGTCGAAACCATGCCAACAGAGCAAGCCTTAGATGTACTACTATTCATGTACATCTTCCACGGCAACGCAGACAAAACAACGATCGATCGTCGCGGCGGAAGAAATTCTAATGAGTAAAATGATAAGCATATTTTAAAATATTAAAACTACTCACCAGTCAGTCATCTTAAATTTTCACATATTTAAGGTTTCGGTTACTTGAGATTACTATATCCGGATGTAAATAATATGCAAGGAAAACAATATAATTAAATCGTGTGTACACAACCACACAGCCAGTTTATACGTTTCATAACTTTTAATATGAAATTTTCGAGTTACTTATACGTTACTTATTTTTTGCTGGTTTAATTGTTGTAACTCGGGTACACACATACCTTTAGACAGAATTTGAATCTTTTCACTGAATGACAATTGTGAGAACTTGTTATTTTTAATTTTTAATTACATCACATTTACAATCACATTATCAACGCAAACCTCACAATCAAATAACATTTTATAAAATCAACAAACGCGCCTTGTAAAAGCAAATCGCTACAATTATTATAGAAACTCAGTAAGAAACTGTTAAATGTACACACTTTCAAATGTTAAAATGAAAAATCTTTTAAGAAAACTATAAATAAACAGGAGCGATTAAATTGTAAACAATGCTTATCACATGAAATATGCAATATGGCCCCCGCGAAACACAAAACATTTCTTCTATTTAAACAAATAAAACCTTACTAAACAAAAATGCATAATGAGCATAGATGATTCATTAGATTCGCGTCGTTTTGTTTTTACTCGGATTATAGGCAAGGAATAATTTCCGACAAGCCAGTTCGGCGGTTTTCGGAAGCGATCGGATAGCCGAACCGAAGCTCTCGGCTCGCCGCTCGGCTCTTGGTTCGGCCATAGTCTGCCGCATGAGATACCGTTTTATAATCGTGTCGATATTCATGGATGTGTGCGTTTGCGAAGTATGAAAATTACACACACATGCGATGATTTTTCCTGCAGAACTTAGCGGCATTAGTTGCTATTTATAAAATATTAGGCGTTATTAAGTTATTATATTTTTTTAATTAATTTATTTACTATTAATTAAAGTCATCTAAAACGTACGAACGTTTTATTAAAATATCTGTGAATGACAGTTAAAGCACTGCATTTCTGCCTACAAGGAGTGCACGCCCCTGTTATAATGTCAATATTAGAATCATTACCAAGCTCTTAGGTCCAGCTGCGCAGATCTGGGTTAAAGTTAACCCTGACTTAAATATCATGTTCTCTCTTGTTCTTCGTATCTATGAAAGAAAGAGCCTGCTATTTAACCCAGGGTTAACTTTAACCAGGAAGCTCAACTCTCGTATTTAAAGTAGACTCATTTTACTTTGGTTGTATTATAAGTGAAGCGACTTGTTATCATAAACTGATTTTGTGAAGTTTGGATCAATCAGAACGCGTTTCACGCGGATTTAACGTTTATGTTCTCGTACGCCAAACGGTATTCTTACCGTTTGGCAGTTTTAGCGTACCGGGACTTGATTGTAATTGTATTATTGCAGGTTTTATTTAGCAGAATTGATCTGCGGAAGTGGGACTTATTAAGTTAAAATCTGCAACTTTCCTAACACAAACGTCAAGGCATTACAGGTTAGAACAAAACCATTACTGAGTAATGGCCATTATAGCACCAATATGGGGATTATTTTAGAATTTCGCGTGTTGCCTCATATTCGGGCTTATTTTTCCTTGACGTGTACTTAAACTCAAAAGTCGAAGCCAAAAGCTCGAACCAAGGTGAGCGTGACATAATCGCATTTTACAATGACATCATGTGCAGCTTATAAAGCCATGTACACACTATTAATTCTTTTTCTTTTTTTCAAATTAAAAAGAAATGGCGTAATGGTTGCAAATTGCAATCAGGTTTGCACTTTGCGTAGCAATAAAATTCCCGATGAAAGGGACCTGTGTTATTTTCCGGAATTAAAAGTAATCCTAATATTTAATTTAAATTAATAACCTAAGGGTGCAATAAATTAATATTATAAAAAAAATTTGTAGAATATTATTATATTAATAAGTGAAGCAAAACCTTTGTATACCTACAGTTTTACGAGAATTATGCAATCGTATGAGTGTGAAATTTGGCCGGTAAATTGAAGTTTACATACATGGAGGAAGGTGTGCAGAGAGGTATTTTTTTAAATAATGCTTACAAATACATAAAATTAATAAAACAACACACACTAGGTACCTCAGGTTATTAACACACACTTGCGTGCGTTTAAATACGATGTTGTTTTTTTTTCTTTTCTTGGCACTGACACGTGGGATTTGTGTACTTTGCCGTATACAAGGTAAATAGGCGGTGGAAGAAGTATATTCCGGAATTTTGGATTTCGAGTCGACTTAGGAAATTTTACTACGATATATATTATTTTACATTAGTATAGTAATTGAATTTTTACTTAAATATTGAGACAAAAATTAATAAACTAATTTATTACATGAATATAATAATATTTGAATAGAAGTAGGAAATGGAATAGAAATGGAGGAGAGGCTATAATAAAGATGGGAATGGTCATAAAGAGAACAGGCAAAAACAATGTAATTTAAATTACCAATTTCCAAACCGCAATCGCAAGCATCATCATCGTTGCGGATATTATTATTTTTTAAATGAGAAGGTACACAGACGTGTCCCAATCTCATTCCGTATAGAAGAAGTTGCACTTTTGGATAAATTAATTTTGAAAAAACCAAGGCTTAAACTGAATTTCAGATTGTATCCCTTTCCTTTGACTGATCACTGCCCAGTCCTTGCTCCAATCCCATTATAGAAAGTTTTTAGCAAGAGAAGGCAAGTCATGGCAGTAATTAATATACGGAAAAACATCCCCACTAGAAACTGCATCTTTAGCCAATCTATCCGCTTGTTCGTTTCCTAGAATTCCGCAATGACTTGGAATCCAGACAAATGTAACAGAAAAGTTATTGTCATTACATTTTTGCAAAAGAGGCAAAAGAACCCTTATAAAGATCAAACTTAAAAATTATATACGAGTTATCATGGACGTATTTCGACCACAGCGCGACCTCTAGGCCTCTAAAAATTCTGTAAAACAAAAAGTTGCGTAGGTTTGCAAAGACGAGAGAACGACATAACGAACACAACACATTTCTCTGCATTCCCTTTACGAAAATATCACCGTCTCTCAAATGAAGTGAGCTCAATGAATACAATTTGGCAAAGACGTTGAACGCATTTGCAAGTCCCCGGGCGCGGCGGCGTGATTTAATTTACGAGGGAGCAGGCGTGGGAGAACACTGGGGGCAAACGTTAAATCATAATCATTTTGTCATCATCACTGTTGAAAATAATGCTGGTCCGTACTAACGGTAAACGTCGTTAATTACCTCGACGATGGACATTTAACGGTGACATAGCTAGATGGTTAATAGATGATAGATCATACACCACAAGTCACTAAATAGTTATAAATACTTCGTAAAGTACACCAGTATTAATTACCGCAATATTTATCGCGATAGAGGTCATTGACCTTTGCGTTAGTATGACAGCAGTTTAGAAATAATTATAGTCCTACCAACATACCACTATTGACAAACACAGCATAGCGGCTAAAATCGATTTAGGAATTACTGATAAGGATTAACACGGTTTTGCACTACATGGGGGCTTATTATTGTTTGGGAAATACCTACTTGTTTCACAATTAGCTTATATTATAGGGATGCTGCCTAGTGTGGAATATCACATTTTAATAAATTAAATTCTAAAATTGTCGATTAAAGATACATAAATCTAAAATAAATAGGTATTTAGATTGACGCGATTAAAAATTATAAGCAAATAAAAAATATTGCCGATCTCTTTCCCGCAAGACGATTTGTTACGTCAGAAGTTGCACCCGCAATACATTTTGTAATGACAAATGTATGGCGGGGGCAGTGCAAGTCTTGACGTCACTTTCATATTGTAAATTTAAATTGTTTATATATTCGTTATTTTTAAGAATATACGATAGTGGGTTCCAGATTTTTTATTAAAATGTTGTCGAAAAAAATTTTTTTAGGTAACATGCCTATTGTGTAGCTAGCGATTACAATATATAACCTAAGAAACTTGTTAATTATATCAATTTTATTTAATTGAGGATATACCTCCCAATCTAATTATTAAGGATTGAAGTGTAGCTTACTTGTTAACCTATTCACAAGATTTCTCATTTTCTTAGTTTTTACTATAAAAAGCATATTTAACAATGTTAAGAATTAATACAAAAATCATAGGAATACCTACATTAATAAAAAAAAAGATTGTCAAAATGCTGGATTTTAAATGGTATCTGTTACAATCTAACACCTGATATAATGTTTAACTGAGTAACACCAGAATGTAATTAATAAAAAACCCATTCCATCACTAGCAAATCACATTCTTTGTATTGATCTAA
Organism: Phengaris arion; assembly: GCA_963565745.1. Lineage (NCBI taxonomy): Eukaryota > Metazoa > Arthropoda > Insecta > Lepidoptera > Lycaenidae > Phengaris > Phengaris arion. Next base: position 5,181,574 of record OY751448.1, read on the forward strand.
AATAATATTATTACATCTGTTATAATTTTTTGTTTGTTTATTTTTAAAATTATACTTAAATAGTGAATGATATGAGCTCCTTTTACCTGACTACGATGAAGCCAAAAGGAAGGATAATGATTTTGGCTGTCTATGTATGTATGTTTGTTCCATCGTAATGCCTAATCTCCTGATCAATTTTCATAAATGAGGTGTCAATAGATTCGTTATAATGGCCCGGGTAACATATGCTATATTATAATTTGCATTGGGTTATAGTTTTTAACTTTTGATTATTCAAATGGTGTGTTTTTGGTATGTTTAAGAAGACATTATTATTGCATATTATTATGCCACAGGAAATGTAATGGAAAAGTTGGACTTTTTTTATCATTGGCATTTTATTGGATTAGTTTTAAAGTTGTTTACAGGTTAGGATGCCTGGATGTATGTTACTTTTATCAACAAAATTTACTATCCCAACTTTTTCATTAACCGTACATATGCAAAAAAGCAACTGCATAATCATACCTATTAATCTTTACTTCTTTTTTTAGTACACATAGAAACAATAAAATCTTTATTACTGGTGAATAACAGCCTGTAACGCTTCTAATAAGTGTTGGATAGCTTATTCGGTAATTTGCTGCTGCTGTGCTCAAGTGACAGAGACAAAGCATGCAAATAAGCTACCTGACATGTGTCACTAGATTGTAAAACAGGCCCTAAATTATAAAAGCACCTATGTAGGTTACTAGGGCGACAATAATATGGACAATTATCTTCTACATGCCCATTGCCCACTTTAAAAACGAGAGAATCAATAAATTTGTTTGCTTAAAACATGGAAAAATTGTGATAGAGTTATTTATCTATTGGAGAAATATGAATCATCAGGAAATTGAAGAAAAGTAAAAACAATCACATAATATTTTATGTCTTTCATATAAAAGATAGGTACCTATGCTCACATCTATATTATGACATCAAAATTTATTTTTGTTTCCGCTTCAGAGAGAGGGAATTTAAGTGTGATTATATGCAAGCCTACGAATTATGTATTTTTAGTCAGAGTTAGAGTTTTCTAATAAGACAAATCTATATGGAGCGTTACCGAGTACGCCCAAATTATACTAGAAATAGGTCAAACCTAGTAATAGGGGCACCTATATCCGAAGAATCCCGGTCGCAACCCGCAATACTACATAGAGCCGAGAGCTGCGCAAAAAAACCAATTTTGTACTTTAACATCTGTTCAAAGTATGTTTTTATAAATCAAAACGGATGCTCTATACGTCTATTTAGCCGTGTGAAGTAACAGACAATTATTTCATCTCCAAAATTAGTTATAATCTCGAAAATCAAACATATCTCTTACCTGTTTCCTTTTGTTGTCGATCCCGTTCGCCTTGCCGTCCGGTATATTGCCATTTTCCTCGTTTTTTTCACCTGTTACACCTTCCAAAGCCATTTTCAAACTTTAATCATATACACTTTCATGCGCAACATAAAATAAAATCAACCAAATTCACTGATTCACAAAAAATAATAGTTCAAATTCGATACGTGAGAACTCCCATAGACAAATCACAGCGACATTGCACTTCACCACACGCGACGCATCGAGCGCGAATGAAAAGAAAAATAAGAAACTGCCGGTGCTGCCATATTTACAGAATAAAACACCCGTAAATATTTTGTTCACTTTTGTTACTGGGTAGGTACATACATAGTTGGTAAAGCTGCGTGCTGTTAGTTTTATTTATTTTTTATTCAATAAAATTACTATTACATTGGAGTCATTATAACAGGTAACACTTGACGTCTGGTCAGTTTTATCTTCATAGTGAGGTGACCTGCTTAAACACATCGATTAAAGTGAATGAATCGATACGGACTTGAAACATATGTGAATTTTAAAATCATCAGATTTAATTTTAAATTTAGAAAATAAGACAAGTACATAATTTAACTTTTTTATTTTTTGTATTTTTATAGTTAGTTAAAAGAATAATAAAATATATAATTATGTTTTATTATAATCACAACGTAGTTATTAATTTATGGTGATATTTCTTCACAAGAAATCATTGCATTCGATTCTACTTATCAGCTTTCGATTGTTATTTAAAAAAAAAAGAGTTAACTGACGCAACATTGTAATGACGTTCAGTTCTTTAGATCAGAAATTGTTTATGTTCAGAATGGTTTATTAGTAAAAGCAAATCGTAAAATAACTCGTATCGGTCATTATTACAATAAATATTATGTAATCGTAATTTAAAAAAGTTAAGCAATTGTGTAGTTCTAACAAAACGAAAAAAAATATATTATTTTAACCCGCCGTTACAAGGTTACGTTGTTGAATTTTGATGAATTGTCAAATGTTATATTATAAATCCAAAGTTATATTTTCAATGCACAGAATTTTCGTCGGCCTACAGTATTCCGGATCATAATAGGCCCCGCTTGAGATGAGGAAATAAGTAGGTATAAAAAATTGCATTTTTAGCTTTTGAGTTTTTATGTCTTAATTGAGATATAATGGGCAAATCATTATGCAAAAAAACAAATTAATTTTACCCAAATTTAACCTATATAAATAGAAGTGAATAGTGATCTCATATAAAATATTAGGCAAAATTCATTAAAATCAGTTTTTACATAATATCATAATTTACATAATAATTTTGATATTTTAGGTACTTATTTATGGTAATAGTTAACACTTATTATAAAAACCTATTTATATTATATTTTGATATCTATATATACCGCTAATGTGGGAGATTAGTGTTTCTTGAAACCCTCAATCTTTACTGTCAAATACCATTGATTTATAAAATTCGGTACTTTTTACAATGAAAATAATTTAAAATAGAAAGATAATATGTTTAAAAAAATATTTATAACTTCTTTTATTCGTTGGTAAATAGAAATTATTGCAACGATTTAGTGAATTTAAACGATATCCAGATTCAAGAGCTTAATGAAGTTCGCTGTTCGAAACAAAGGTGGCACTAGTTAAGGTACAGCGGCTTGCATTGTTTTTGTTATTAGCGCCATCTATTGTTCGTATACTTGAATTAAAATATTATGTAGAGCATGAAATGTAAAGTACAGTCGACAAAAACTGACTTCCAAAGTAAAAATGCACAAAAAAGAATGAAATATTTTTTTTCTAAATGATTCCCCTTTTAAGTTCAGCTAAAATGTTAACTATTTCTCTACTCAATCTTCATAATTTTGATGTTGGTATTTTTTTTATCAGTGGTATATATAATATAATCGGTTTCTCGAAAACGGCTAATACTTGCGTATTGTCATGAGTTTTAGTAGGTATGCAGGGAGTTTTGGGGGAGAAAAATCAATCTAGCTAGGTCTTCTCCCTGGGAAACTGCGTATTTTTAAGCTATCTATGTTTTTCTTTCGTCGTACAAGATACAACTGCAATGTATCAATAATTTCGACCCAATTATGTCACTCCAATTGACAGTTTGGTATGCACATGTTCAATATTTGCTTTGTTCGAAAATTCGGTAATTTGGTACCTATGTGGGTGGGCTCGAATCCCGGTCAGATAAATATTTTTTTGATTATTTTTATTTTATAAATTTATCACAACACCGAGCAAAGCTCAGTCACCCAGGTACTTATCATTAAACTGTGTATAATAAAATTATAAAGTTATGATTTTAATTATTTATAAGTAAGTAAAGGTGACTCAAAAATACCACTGAGAACTTTTACGTTGAAACCATCCACAAACCATCCGTTAGACAGTAATCTTAGGTAATTTATCTATAAGTACTATTTAATATCATTATTTAAGCATTGTATAGACATAAGTTTTATTTACTTAGGCGTTTTTCTCTACAAGCAACCTGTAGAAAACAATATAGGTAATAAGTATATGTCTTTATTACCATTCTAGGATTCACTATAGTCTATACAGTATACTTTACTAATATCTTCGTCGCCCTATGTGGCTCAGTGGTTAGCTAGCTACGAATAAAGTCTTCTGTGTTCCTAGGTCATGGATGTGTATTACATATGTGTATAAATTATAATTTAATGAAAATCTTAAATAATTATATTATAAAATAAATATAGCTGGTACCGATTTAAAAATTATGAAGATTGAGTAGAGAAATGGTTAAAATTTTAGCCGAATTTAAAAGGGGAATTATTTAAGAAATAAGTTTTATTTCATTCTTTTATGTGCATTTTTACTTTGGAAGTCGGTTTTAATTTTTTGCTAAAAAATAATAATTTTTAACTTTTTAGTTATATTAACACATTTTAAGAAAGTTATAAATACAATATACAAACGTGGTATTTCCCCGAATAAGCATTAGGTACCGGTCTGTGATACAATATTATTAAATAATTATTATTATCTACTGTAATAGTCGACGGAAAAAATGTAGTAGTAAGCATTAAATAAATATATTATAGCGGTGATGACGATCACGAATATAATTTTAGCAATAGAAAATTTTTAAAGACATTGCTATCAGAGCACAAAACTCTGATGCTTACTGAGTACCTATGTCATCATAATAATATATGTTAGCTAGCTAGGTGTTTCTTGTGAAGATGGTGGTGATGATGATGATGATAATGATGATGATGATGATTACTGTAAGTGGTATAATGGGATATGCTTGCAGTTCTTTTAACAACACCGGAATCCCCAAACATGTATCTATAAGGACTCAGGAGTTCTGTTCAATACTTATGGATCCAGAGTATACTTTGGTGCAAAATCGTACTTTTTGGTAGCATATGCTTAGACTAGTTCAGAAAAAGTTGCAATAACCATATGTGTCCATATACATTTCGAGGAGTTCCCTCGATACCACCTCGGGATTATAACCCTTTACATCAAAAATAGAATTTTGAAAATCGGGCCACAGACGGTGAAAGTTACGTGCAATGATTGATTAATTTCTATACGAAATACAGCTTCTTGATATATTTTTTGGCTATGATTTGTGCTCTCTTTGATAAGAGTCCATAAAAAATTCGTTAACACACAAAAAATTTACGTTTATCTTGTACATAATATATTGCTTACATTAATTATTATCTCGTAAAATGAAGTAGTATTTGTTGTTTGTTATAAAGATTCCAAAGTTCCAATGTAAATGATTGTAATGTAGCTACGTTGTCCTATCAGTATTGGTATTTACATGTAGTAGGGCGTCAGTGCGGTCAGAGTCATGACGATGTAACTGCGACTGGGACCGTTTATCATTATTATAATAATATCGATAATTCAATAGTGCGTAAATAATAAGTGGACATAAAGATCTGACTTTTGAGTTTTTACAGTTCTCGTAAAAAAAATACTTACTGAAAAATGTTGAAATGTGAGTATCTCTTTTATCAGTTCCCGACGTGATGCAATGTTTGACAATACTTTCCTGATTTGTGATATCGCACTAAAATGTTGTAAATATTAATACCTATATTTGCAACTAAAAAATACTTATATAACTTAGTATTTTTCGCCCTTAAGGAACGGTCCAAGTTCCAACGTTATTTTATAAAAACAGAAAACAGGAACAGGATTAAATATAAGATTAATAATTGTGTTCATCCCATTCTTTTATCCTGTTCTGTTAAATATTTAAGTATTGATCAACACAAAAATTAAAGAGCTCTATATCACATAATTAGTATATCTTTGTATAGATAAATGTCATGTGCGTGTGTATATAATTTAACTTCTCCTTAACCGCTGGACCGATATTGATGATACCACTTGTGATAACAACATGAATGACTATCGATTTAGAATTTGTATTTGACTAGCTTTTGACGCAGCTCCACCCGCGTGAATAAAGTATCCTACGGGAACACTACTTTTTCGGGATAAAAAGTAGCCTATGTGTTAATCAAGAGCTTAAACTACTACCTGGATACCAAAATTCAACAAAATCTGTTCCGTAGTTTTTGCGTGAAAGAGTAACAAACATCCATCCATCCATCTATCCACCCTTCCATCCATCCTCACAAACTTTCACAATTATAATTTATAATAGTTTATAATTGACGAATAAGTAATTTGACTTAATTAATGCTTATCCTTTTTTATGCAAAACTTGATTCATAATCAATTAAATCTCATGAAAAATTAAAATTTAGTAGCGTCTTGTTAGAACCTACTGAATTTTAGGTTTTCATAGATATCAAAATGATATCCAAGTTGGACATTATTTATAATATCATATATCTGAATATTAAAAAATATTAGCTCTACATTTTAAAATTCCATAGAAGTAACAACAAGACACATCTAATTTTACAGAAACAGAAAAGCTTTTCAAACTAGAAAAATTAACGTGACAAAAATCACATAAAAACATACAGTTCAGTAGACAGTAGGTAATTCCTGTTTAAAATTAATAAAATCACATCAAAATCAGAACTATATTATATCTTAGTTAGCGACTATTAATTAATTATAATATTAAGTAAAAAACCGGCCAAGTGCGAGTCGTGATCGCGATTTTTTACCGTTTTATACGGAACCCTTTGTGCGCACAAAGGCAAAGGCAAAAAAACATGTTTATTGGTGTCATAGCGGCAACAGAAATACATCCATCTGTGAGAATTTCATCTGTCTAGCTACGCGACGGTTCATGAGGTACAGCCTGGTGACAGAGAGACGGACAGCGAAGTTTCATCAATAGGGTCCCGTTTTTACCATTTGGGTTAAGGAACCCAAGAATAGCCCTACTAAAAAAAAGTCTACACTGCCTCATCTTATTTAGTAAAGATTTACCAAATTCTATTTCTTCTGATATTTAACATTATATAATGATCGTTTGGCTATAAGTCATAACGAGGTCTATGTTATCAGTTTACATACAATTTTCTTTATTGAACTTAGCAAAGCACATAACTTGTCGCTGCCGACCTTGTAAACACTGGCTCGTGTGCGGAAAATATAATTGCATGTAAATATGTTAACATGCAAGTCACTAGACATACATTCATATGACATTATTGCAATTGTGTTCTACTAGAATCATCATGATGATTGATAATTGCTCTGTCAGAGCCCCGAAGTAACGAGTATTTAATTAATGTATGTAATGATTTTTTATTTATTTAATAATTTATGTACACACAGTAAAACTTTGATATTGAAATGACAACTTAAAACTAGTTAAAACCAGAAAACAGTTTTGTACAAAGGTGCTACTTATTCCAAATTGGAATTTCTTCCAGCAGACCTGAAAGTTTACAGTTATTATAATAACAACAATCTGGTGTGTACTATTACAATTTACAAATAATAATAATAAATGATTGCGCATATATACGAATACTTACATAAATATTATATTATAATTTATAAATTATAACATAATATTTATGTAAGTAGATATATATATATATATATATATATATATATATATATATATATATATATATATATATATATATATATATATATCTACTAATACATATCATAATCATTACAATTTGCAATTAAATTAAATGCAAATATGAAAGTAAAAGTATATTATGTAGCATTGCTTTTACAAGACCGCTTTAGTAATAATAATGACTTAGTTAACTTCTTATTTATGAGATACTTTTTTTATTTAAATAACGCATGAATACTTATATAGAACCAGTGCCATCTATTAACAAACTAAATTTAATTTATAATGAAATAAATAAAAATCTTTTTATATTACGTTTCCGTTGACAATATTGTTCCATAGTTAAATTTCCCATGTCCTTTTTAGACAGTTTCTGTCGTACTAAAGAGTTTCTCTCGTAATATCGACACTGCAAAAACATAGGTTAGGTACGTGTTTATCTTCTAACTCATAATATTATGTCAGGTTAAATGGACGAAGCACGTTGTTCTATTAGTTCATATTGCAATATAAATTGTACTCAAGGCTGATGTATATTATGTACATGTATATTATATGATGTATAAATACATATTCAATATTATATGAGTCACATAAACCGCAATATAACCTGCCATTAAAGAATCAATAGCAGCGTGCAACCACAAAAAAGCGCTAAAAAAATGCGTTTTGCAACTATATTTTTTAACATTCCTGTTATTGAAACATACCTACAGTAAAATTTGTTACAGAATCTATTTACATATTTGCATTTAGAAATTAGTAGTAGGTATCTGATAAGTTTTAATACGTGATAGAGCCATCATGCATGGGCTGGTTGGACTGGAGACTCTGGCCTCGATACCTCGGCCTTACAGAAGTACCATAGGTTCAAGTTAATGACTTTAAAGACCTAAGCGTACATATGTGGTACTAATAAGTAGAACGCGCTGGTCACTTCCGTCTGGTAATTCGTTTACTCCTTTGCCACTCTCTGCTCGAGAAATCTATACAGTTTGTGCTTAAAATAGAGTACTTTACATAGTGATAAATGATAATAGATAACCTCACACTGAGATCACTGTACAAAGTTTGTCATTTCAGTATTGTGCCGTTTGTCGAGAGCTATCGTGTAAGTTTCTTACGTTCGTCTTTTGCTTATAAAAAATTTTAGAGACTGTTTTTGAGTACGAGTGAAGGTGAGAGTGAGACGTGGAACATCCAAGTAAATAGTGACACTTCTGGAAGCATTGTTTTGGTTTTGTTTTTAATTGCGAATATTTTCGTAGTCTAGCTACTTTGTACCGACTAGGGCAGAACCAAAAGGAAGGGTAATGATGCCAAAATCATTGTATGTTTGTTCCATCGTGGCCCGTAGCGCCTAAACTAATGATCCGATTTTGATGAATGAGGTGTCATTTGTCAATAGATTCGTAACAATGGCCCGGGTAACATAGTCTATATGCGTAGTCGGGTTATAGTTGTTTTTTTTTTTTTTTAATACAATTATAACGTATTGTCCTAGTACTGGGTACATTTATTAGGATTGATATAATTTCATTTTACGACTCTCTTGTGCCCATTTCAGCAAAACAATATTATAAGTTTCATAAATAAATCAATAAAAAAGTGAAGTTCATGTTGAATGCTGAAATTAATAACTTTGAAACATAAAATCTTGGAGACAATGAAAAGTTGAAATCATAAAATATATAAGGTTTGGTAAAATCAACTACGGATATTTTGGGTATAGGATTTACTGCTCATATAAAGACGTTTTGGCAAAAAAAATATTGTCATACTTAAAGTAAAAAAACTATCTCATACTGGGTGAATCTCCGCTCAACCCAAACTCCTTTATAGGGAGTTTTTTTTTTCGAGTATTACAATTACTTTTCTGCCTAAACGTCTATAAATAAGCAGTAGATCATATGCCCAAAATATGCGTAGTTGATTTAAGCGAACCTTATTTTACCATATTTATATTATCATTAACCACTTTTTGTAAAATTGGTTTTAAATCCATTTTGGGCATTGGCATGAGAATATTTGACTGTATTTCGTTTTAAGATTGTATCACATTTGAAAGTTGAAAGTGTTTTGTACTGTACTTCAACAAGAACATTGTAATATGAAGGTAGTTATTTAGCAAAATGAATGTCAACACTTTTATCATAGCGGCTGATAATAATATGACATTGAAGTACTTAACAACAGTGTAAAAATAGTTATATACCTATGTACATAACTGCGATTCATTAGTTAGTTACATCTTTTATCATAATGAGGGTGTTTGATATTTTTTCTGCCGTTAGGGGGCAGACCCAACGCACACAAAGCGTCATCTGGTGGCGTAAGTGGTATAAAAAACGGTCAATAAGAATTTTCGATTATTTTTTTGTCACCAGGCAGCACTTGCTAGCCCGACGGTCCTTGTCGTGTCAAATAGCTGTCAGATGTCACGAATTTAAAAACCTTCGTTCAAACAAAAGCTCGAATTATCGTCATATTTTGCATTATCAAAGTCTAATGACTTTGATAATGAATAAAATATGAAGTTAGTGTAAGTGGCTTTGGATAGTAGATTTAGGCGGTTTCTTATAACGAAGTAATGTACTCCTATTTGAACCGTGTTACAGAAACTGTCTGACTTTTTACTATTTTTATTTACTTACTTTTAAAAGTATTTAAAAGATTAAAATGTAAAAATATAACCAAGAGCATGTCACGACATATCATAGGAGGGTTTAGTAACTATGAATGCGCAATAGGTTTTCTTTGAATTACTTCAAAAATTGTTGCCGATTTCGGAAAAAATATTTTTTTAAAGGGTTTTTGGCATGTTCTATCAGCATGAAAACTTACCAGTTTCAATTTCTTATAGTTTAGAAATACCAGGGGGGGGGGGAGCAACCTGTAAACCACTTTGGAGGCGGATTACTAGATAATGGTTGACTTTATAAAAAAGTAATGTATGAATCCTTGCCATCATTTTAAAAGACCTATTCAACAACACCCTATACGATGCGGTAGAATGAAAAAATATTTTTCATCCCCACTTCACATGTATACCACCACTCCTAAAATATAAAATTATATAAAGTGAGATCTATACAAATATACAATCTACAACTATACCAAATTTCATCCATTTATATTCATAATTACAGAAGCTAGAAGTGCGGACAGACAGACAGACAGACGGAATGACAGAGCGAAACTATAAGGGTTCCTTATTTATTACGGAGCCCTAAAAATATAAACAATTTATATTGAGACCTAACCAGTGTTTAACGCGCTTGCTAATAGATGGCGGTTTTCGTACAAAAGCAATGTAGAGCAAATATCATTTTGCTTTACATTTTACGAATATTGGTTTCAGCTTTTGAAGATGTGTTTGAAGTGAATAATTTTTAGGAGGCTTTATTACTTTCTAAAGGGGAAGATTTAATAAATAAGTAAAGTCCTTTTTATGAAAGAAGTCCCCTAGACGCAGCGCTGTGACGACAAAATGTTTCCAGCATTATTTATGGGTATCAGAATACTTTGATTCTGCTGTTCTGCTTCACAAAACTCCTTTATGTTGAGTTGATTTTCTCGGGTATTACAACCTTAGGCATTGTAATTTGTAAATAACAATTTAACAAATGGTGCCACTTATTGCCGCGGGACTTATTTTGTGAAAAGAACTCTATTCACAACTGAGCCTATCTATACCTTCTTATAAATATAATACCTACATTATACATAATTTGACGACTTCTGTGGTTCAGCGGAGTCAGTGGTTAGCGCGATGGCGACCAAGCCGGAGGTCGCGGGCTCGAATCCCACCAGGGAAGAAAAAGTTTTCTGGGTTATGGATGTGTATTACAAATCTTAAATATAAGTATAGCATAAAAAGTATTACGTTTCCGCTGTCTCATGTCTGGTTTCGTAACACAAGTTCTTCGAGTATTTACCACGGGACCAGATTGACGTGATGAAACCGTCCATGGATATTATTATATTAAAATACAAACAAATATATAAACCACGCCATACCTATATGACGATGACGGCATGACATTGCACTAGTATAAATAATATATATACGAGCGGACCCGACAGACGTTGTCCTGCCGGGCTGATTTGTGAATCTAAACCATCCAGGGCGCCACCTAAACGCATACAATAAAATTCATTAAAATCGGTCCAGCCGTTTAGGACAAGTTCAGTGACATACACACGTACAGTAGAATTATATAAGTATATAAATAATAATATATATAATATCACAACATTGCCATGCATATTAACATAATCTGACTGTCACTGCCGAGGTTGATGGCGATAATCTTAATAAGTTAATACTATAACAATCTATTCATTTCTCAGAGGTATTGGCACTGAGTTATTACACAGCCTCATTGGCTTTTTATACTGTGATATTAGCTTATGTGAAAATAATGATTGTTTCAGTATCAGTGACAGAAGCCATGAAGATCGGGTTTATTGGAGGTGGCAAGCTGGCGTTTGCTCTTGCCAATGGATTTATTTCAGCTGGTAAGATTTTTTAAATGAAATGAGGTACTTACCTAGTACCTAAAGTTTCTTCAGTTCTTCTTTCTCTGTATGGGCTATTAACAATGTTTTTTAAATCTTTTATTTTATAAAGGCCATACATCATAAGATTAAGCCGGCCATGTTGCTATTTTAATAAAACTAAAACAACCATGGCGGCTCTTTACGAATTTTTAAGTTATTCATAATGTTTCGTTACAGGTTTGGCAAAACCAGACGAGATCACAGCCAGCTGCCATCCTGCTGATGTGGCCAGTGCTGAAGCATTTAAGGTAGGTACCTAAAATTTTAAAAACCTACTCATGAAGACTATCTTCCATTGACCTAGGTACTATTTAAGTTCTCCAATAGACGCGAAACACCTTAAATCGCTCTTAATGCAAGAATCTGCAACGAAAGACAGTGGCAACTGGCATACTTACCTACAGCACATTATTGCCCATTATTGCAGATTAGAAAGGCTTAAGGTTTTTCAATTCATAAATTACTTTTTTCAGAGTCTAGGAGCAACAGCGTTATTTGAGAACAAGCCGGTAGTGGAGCGGTCTGAGGTGGTAATAGTTTCTGTCAAACCTGACGTGGTCGCACCAGCTCTGAGGGAGGTCAAAGACTTGCCGGCATCGAAGAATAAACTCTTCATATCTGTCGCCATGGGCGTGTCTATTGGTACCATAGAAAAGGTAAGGGTGATGTCCAAGTTATATCCTGCAATCATCAAGAGGTTAAATATACTGTAAAACTCAGAGGTTTGATTTTGAACCTGATAGAAAATGAAACACGCACTTATCATAAAGTACTTACTTAATAGATAAAAAAATTGGAATTCATAAAAAGTAGTTTCAAAACGTAAGTAGGTAGTCCAGTATTAAGTTAGAAAGGAAAGGTAATCTAATCCTTCTTATCTACTTAGGTATATATGTAACTAAAAGTACTAAGTAACACTTGGCCTATTTCACAATTTTACAGAGCCTTCCCTCAGAAGCTCGTGTCATCAGAGTGATGCCAAACACACCAGCTCTGGTCAAGCAAGGGGCAGCAGCTCTGAGCAGAGGATCCAAGGCCACAGCAGAAGATGCTAAGCTCGCGACAGAACTCTTCAAGGCCGTTGGTACCTGTGACGAAGTGCCGGAGTATCAGATGGACGCAGTAACCGCTTTGAGTGGCAGTGGACCTGCTTATGTAGGTGTTAAGTTGATTAGTTACAAAGTTATAAAATTATTAAGCTGCTATATTTAAAAGAAATAATATATCTAGAAGCAAATATTAATGGATTCATTTTCTCATCAACAAAAATAATAAGCTGTAAAACCTACGCCGTAAACCGTAGCCTTTAAATTATTACCTACTTTATTGAACCCCCGACACAAAAAGAGAGGCGTTATAAGTTTGTCTTGTCTGTGTGTCAGTCCGTGGCGTGGCATCGTGGCTCTAAATTTCCTAAACTAAAGGCCCAATTTTGATTTTTGATGCTGAATATGTTCACTTTGATGATTGAAAGCTGACGTGATCGCGATGGTTCATAGCTATAACCTCTAGTAGTTCATCTTTTCTTTAACTCATCATCATCAGATAGCTTACTGCTTGAGAATGGGGGATACTGAAATATTTTAAATTTGTTTTTTTACTTCTCTTAAATGATAAGATTATTTTCAGATTTACATGCTAATAGAATCACTAGCGGACGGTGGAGTCAGATGTGGGTTACCGAGGGACCTCGCTCTTCGCCTGGCAACACAGACCACACTTGGGGCAGCGGCCATGTTACAAAATGACGGACACCCGGCTGCTATGAAAGATAATGTGACGTCACCCGCAGGATCCACCGCAGAAGGGACTTACCACTTGGAAAAGAATGGTACGCGTTTGTCATGCTAGATTTACACGTTAGGCTCCAGTAGGTTGTAGTAGTTTAAACTTAGATAGTCACCTACTATCTAAGTTACAAATGTAGGTATTAGGTGTTGTTTATGGTATTGAAATCCTACGTATATGTAGGCAGGTGTAGATGTAGATTGTAGTTGTAGGTATAGATGTAGGTAACCTACACCAATGTGTCAGTTGTAGCCTGTAGGTGTAGTTATTTATTTATTACAGTTCATAGTTGAGGCATAACAACATGTGTCGGCTCAGCTAGCAGTTTATAAAATTGTATGATTTTTTATATTTATTTCAGGATTCAGATCGGCTATTATTGGCGCAGTGATGGCAGCGGCTGATAGATGTAAAGTCGTCAACCAACAGCTTAATAAGTAAAATAAAAATAAAGACAGCAAATATTACTAAAGACTTAAGTAAAGAACAAAAATTGGAAAATTTATACATCTATTTTAATAGACCATGTTTTGTTAAATAAATCTTGTTATTACGGATCTTTTTTATTACTTTCAATTTTCATACGATGATGATACACTACGAGGGCTGCACTAAAAGTATTGGGAATGAAATATTTCCACTGTTCCTGTCATATTAAAATCTTTTTAATTTAAAACTCCTTGGTTTTAAAAATCGAATACCGTTTATTTATTTTAAAAAGGATCTCGGTCTTGTCACAAGGTCTTGTCAAACTTGTTTAGTCGTTGAGAACATGGAATTGACTCGAGAAAATTCTAGAGCGATGATTTATTATGACTTTCGAAGTGGTTTAACACAAAAACAGTGTGTTGACCGGATGATTTCTGCATTTGGTGATGAAGCCCCATCTAAAATCAAAATTTATCGCTGGTTTGCTGTATTTCAACGTGGACGTGTCAAGCTCAGTGATGATCCCCGTCAAGGTCGTCCAAAAACTGCAGTCACCCAAGAAAACGTTGATGCTGTGCGTAAGCTGATTGAGGAAGATCGGCATGTGACATACCGCGAAATTCAGGCAACTTTAGACATTGGCATGAGTCAAATACAAATAATCTTGCATGAACAATTAGGTGTAAAAAAGTTGTTTTCCCGATGGATACCGCATTTGCTCTGTGAAGAGCAAAAAGCTGCTCGCGTTACTTGGTGCGTCAGAACTCTCGAAAGATTCCACGCAGGATCCTCAAATGCTGTATACAACATCGTATCAGGTGACGAATCCTGAATATACGCGTACGAACCCGAAACAAAAAACCAGTCACGAGTTTGGGTGTTCGAAAATGAGTTAAAGCCAACAAAAATTGTTCGTTCACGGAGTGTTGCAAAAAAAATTGTGGCCACGTTTGTCTCCAAAACCGGCCATGTTTCGACTATTCCTCTTAAGGGACAAAGAACGGTTAATGCAGAATGGTATCTAACATTTGTTTGCCACAGGTCGTTTCTGAACTCCGTAAAGAGAACTGCAACCGCCGCATCATCCTCCATCACGACAATGCGAGTTCACACAGAACAAGAGTTTTTAGAGCAAGAAATCATAGAATTATTAGACCATCCGCCGTACAGCCCCGACCTAAGCCCTAATGATTTCTTTACTTTCCCTAAAATAAAGAATAAATTGCGTGGTCAGAGATTTTCATCACCTGAAGAAGCTGTGGACGCCTACAAAACGGCCATTTTGGAGACCCCAACTTCCGAATGGAATGGTTGCTTCAATGATTGGTTCCATTGTATGGAAAAATGTGTCAAATTTCGCGGAGAATACTTCGAAAAGCAATAAATACATTTTTAAATAGTAATGTTGTGTCACTTCCTTGATTCCCGAAATTTTCAGTGCCGCCCTCGTACTTGTTTTGTTTGGAATAAATTAATGGAAGACTATGCATTAGAATTTAGGATAGAGTACCTATTTAAGAGAGAAAGGACGGGAGGAAACTTTTTACTTACTAGTCTCTAACACAACTGAGAATATATTTTTCTCTTGTAAGTATACATTACAGATGTTAAGATGTAATAAGCTTCCTTATTCCTTTAATTTTAACTTATTCTTTAGAGTAAATAATTTAATAATATACTAAGCCCATACCCCCTTATAATAAAAAGATTTACACAACGGATAACTTATACAACGTTGCAGTCTTTGTCTGATGCATTGGAAAAGTAACTTGACAGACAAAGATAGCACGTTGCTTAAGTTATCCATTGTGTAAAGCTTTTTTTTTTTTAATTAAATAAGGGGGCAAACCAGCAAACGGGTCACCTGATGGTAAGCAACTACCGTCACCCATGGACACTCGCAACATCAGAAGAGCTGCAGGCGGCCTTTTAAGAGGGAATACGCTCTCTTCTTGAAGGTTTGCAGGGCGTATAGGTCCGGAAATACTGCTGGTGACAGTTCGTTCCAGAGTTTTACAGTGCGCAGCAGAAAGTTACGTGAAAAGCGCACGGTGGAAGACTGCCACTCATCAAGGTGATGAGGATGGTATGTTTTTCGCGTGGGACGATGGCGAAAAGTTGCAGGTGGTATGATTCCGAACAATTCCTCAGAGCACTCCCCGTGATACAACCCATAGAGGATGCAGAGTGAAGCTACATCTCGGCGTAATTCTAAGGGGTCCAAGCTGATTGAAACACTATGGCAGTCAACAATTCGAGCGGCCCTTCGTTGGATACGATCCAGAGGGAGCAGTTGGTATTTTGGCGCCCCTGCCCAAAGATGAGAACAATATTCCATATAAGGCCGAACCTGCGCCTTGTAGCGTTGGTCCGGACTGAAGTACTGTCTCGCTCTGTTAAGAACACCAAGCTTCTTCGAGGCTAACTTGGCCTCACCCTCTAGATGATATCGGAACTGGACTTCGCTCGATATGTTGACGCCAAGTATCTCAATGCTAGGGGAGATGGTTAAAGATGTGCCCTCGAAACGACGACGACGACCATTGGTGACTTTTTAGTGGTGAACGCACAGACTTGTGTCTTGGCGGGGTTGAATTGGACTAAGTTACGTCTACCCCATTAAGAGACTTTCTCCAATGAATTCTCTATTTTAGACACAAGTTCGTTTCGACTCTCAATGACATTTAGCCGAGAAATATTGGGGGAGCCGGTATATACAGCATCACCTGTACTATCATCTGCATAGCAATGAATGCTGTTGGTCTGTAACATGTCATTGATATGCAGTATGAATAGGGTAGGCGGTAGCACACAGCCCTGAGGGACACCAGCATCAACAGACTGAGTTTCCGAGCATTCGCCGTCAACTACGACCTTTATGCTTCTATCTGCTAAGAAACTAGTGACCCACTTACATAATTTCTCGGGCAGCCCGTATGATGGAAGCTTTGATAGCAGCGCTTTATGCCAAACCCGATCAAAGGCCTTCGCAATGTCCAAACTAACAGCCAATGCCTCTCCCTTCGACTCAATTGCCTGAGCCCAACGATGAGTTAGGTACGCCAAGAGATCACCAGCCGAGCGACCCTTACGGAACCCGTATTGTTTGTCGCTTAGTAATCCCTGGTCGTCCAAGTATCGAAGAAGCTGGCTATTGATAATGGATTCCATTATCTTCGAGAAGAGAGAGTTTATAGCGATTGGTCTGTAGTTGGAAGGATTTGAGCGATCACCTTTTTTGGGTATCGGGTGCACCAAGGCTGTCTTCCAAGAAGCCGGGACGATGCCAGAAGAGTAGGAGAACCGAAAAAGACGCGTCAAGACCGGAGCCAACTCTGGAGCACATTTTTTCAACACAATAGGAGGGATTCCGTCAGGCCCACTCGACTTTTGGATATCAAGGGAACGGAGGGGTTTTCGCACTGAGCGCTGATGAAACCGAATATCCGACATGATGCTCGTGCATCGCGGTATGGTCGGCGGTTTCTGCCCCCCGTCATCCAGGGTCGAGTTTGACGCAAAGAGCTTGCCCAGAAGATCGGCTTTGTCCTTTGCGTCCAGGGCCAACGATCCATTTCCCACGTGTAGGGATGGTAGGGTTGGCTTGCAGAAATTTCCTTCAATAGCTTTGGCCAGAGACCAGAATGCACGGGTTCGCGAGGGGAGGCGCTCAAGTCTCTTACCAATTCTATTGACTGTGTTGGTCTATGACCTCTTGATTGTAAG
Organism: Phengaris arion; assembly: GCA_963565745.1. NCBI lineage: Eukaryota > Metazoa > Arthropoda > Insecta > Lepidoptera > Lycaenidae > Phengaris > Phengaris arion. Next base: position 5,199,462 of record OY751448.1, read on the forward strand.
TCCTTCGTGCGCTCGTGTGGTGACGATAATAATACAGCAGCAATTCTTATACTCTCCTTTATTGGTGCTTACCACAAATACGTATTACAATATGTAATGAGATATGCTTAGCACAATATATATGTCTACACTATGTATAGCCTTTTGGCCAACTAAAATAAACTAACTCGATAGGCTTTACTTATGACATCTGTCAATGTCAATAATGACATTGACAGTTACATCTTACTGTTGATATATGTAACATTGACGTGCTGTTTCTTTGCCCGAGTGATCTCTTTCTTGAGGGACCTAGAGGCAAGGTTGTACTCCTTTTTATATGTGCTGGTATTTAAATCCCGAGCAGACACTGCATTGGCCCAGGATTGGTAAGCCTCCTGCTTCCGGCGAGAAGCTTTTTTGGGGGATGAACCAAACCAGGGACAAAATCTGCCGCCAGTTGGCACTACAGAGGACGGAATGAAAAGTTCCATCCCTTGCATCACCACATCGGCAACAGAGTTGGCAGTGTTGTCGGGATCATCCGGCGAGAAGCACACGTTCCCCCAAGGATAGGATGCAAAAAACGACCGCATCCCATTCCAGTCTGCTGACTTGTAGTGCAACATACGACGGTATTTAACAGCACGCTGTCGTAACACCGTCGTAAGTGGCACAGAACTCCTAATAAGGCAGTGATCCGATGAACCAAGTGGTGCGATTACGGATATTTGGTAGCCGTCAGGATTTGAAGTCAGCAGAAGGTCCAACAAGGAAGGATTCTGACCATCCACATCTGGGATTCGCGTAGGCGTAGTGACCAGGTGTGTCAAGTCGTTCGCAAGGGCAAAGTTGCAGACAGATCTCCCCGCATGATCAGTTTTACTGGAATTGAGCCAGTCGGCGTGGTGGGCATTAAAGTCGCCAAGTAGTATGATCTCTGCGGATGGGATCTGCCGCTGTACAAAATCTGAAGCAGCTTGCAGGTGTTCCAAGAGTCGGTCCGTCTCAGGGTCACCACTATGGGACCTATATAGGCACGTATAGACGCGAGGGTGGTCGTCGCAATCTATGAGGAGCCATAACGTTGACAGGTCCCTCAAGATTGCTGAGGCGGCGAGAGCTGATATCATCTCTGACATACACACACACTCCAGCTTTGGGCAGAAAGGAGTGCTCGAGAGAATACCCTGGGTGGGAAAGGTATGATGTGTCACTCGGAGATGATATCTGCGTCTCGGATAAAAAGAGCAAAGCCGGCTTTGCCGTCTCAAGGTGGTAATGGACGGCATTAAGGTTGGAGTGTAATCCCCTGATATTACAAAAGTCCATGTTTAATATCGAGGGGGGTGCTTTTTTGCATTTGCTCTTGCCCCGAGCAGATTGGAGCGCAGTTTTGCTCTCCCCTTGTATTAAGGGGCAGCCTGGACGTCCACGTTCAGTTCCAGGGGTTCCTGAGCATGGACGTCCAGAGAGGGATTCTCCAACGCAGTTGGTACCCTCCTGGGGTAACAAATTGCTTTTCAACTGCGGCATTTCTAGGGGGGTAGGGGATTGGGCCTCCGGTAAACTCACTCACTCGGCGAAACACAGCGCAAGCGCTGTTTCACGCCGGTTTTCTGTGAGCCCGTGGTATTTCTCCGGTCGAGCCGGCCCATTCGTGCCGAAGCATGGCTCTCCCACGGTAGAATTTTATTAGTAAGGGGGTATATCTATAGGTATTTTATTTATAAAATCAATAAGTCAACAGCAAGTAATTTTCAGTTTTTGATTAGATTTCTTGTTTAACACTCCGAATTACCATTGTAGGATCTTTGATTAATCTTACTTTCAAAATTTTGACTGCTTTGACTATAATTTACTTGGACTTATATAAGACTGGACTTGACGATTTATGGGGTTCTAAGACGATCAAGCAACTTGGTGGCAAGCACGTAATTTTTTGTTTCTTGCTCAAACAGTTTTACATGCCCATTTACGCCTGTCAAGCATCTTGATCAAGCTAGACTCATTTTTCTCATTTTAAACCCGATCGTCCGCCAACCAAATCACCCGTCGTTATTGTTACTGAGCTATGCTTGACGAAGCCGACAGCTAACACTGTCAAAACTTATGTCAAACCGTCTCGTCAAGCAATAAATATAAAATCAATCAAGCGCGGAGCAAGCACGTAATGCTTGGTTGTAAATGTAGATTGCAGATGGTCATAATGCTTGATGCAAGTAAAAAAAAGTGCTTGCCGTCAAGCTGCTTGATTATATCGGAAATAGAACCCTTTTAAAAAACCGTGTTGAAAACACAAACGGAAATTCTTTTTCCGGCCTTTTTAACCTGACATAGCTAAAAAAAATTTGCTTGTCCATGGATTGCTTGACGGATGAGTTCCGTCAATGTCAGTTGTCAAGAGCAGCCAGTCAAAAACTATGAACTCAAAAAAATTCATTGCAAGCTTCAACGGTTGATATTTTTAATGGATCGGCGTTCAAATAAAGTGCGTCACTGTGTCAATGAAGTGCCGAGATCATTTTGTGTACAAAATTGTTCTCAAAGTAAACGAGAATGCTCGACCTCGACCAGGTCTGTTATTGTGATGCTGTTCGCCCGGTACTTGTTTACATGATAATAAGTTGAATGCCAGCTTACACAAATGAACTGAGAGTACGGCGGCACGGTCTCCAGATTTCACCTTGTCTAAAGAAAAAATGAGGAACGCTCAGTTCCTGAATAATCATTGAGGTTCTATAGTCGCCATTCAAGATAGTATGACCTTACGATAGAACACAGGAATCGACCCACGCCGCCAATAAAGACTCCTACGCGGCACTTACGTTACTCTATCCGTTATAGTCTTAGAAAATATTACTTGAATATTATATGCACAGCTTTAATGCACTCAAGAATATATTTACGCATTATTAGTTTCGAATAACTGTTAAGTGTGTGTACTTCTAGTGGAATTTAATGTTAAAACTAGTGTAATATAAGAGGTTTCTATTAACATCTGTTACTTAGGATTTCTTTAATTAAAACACTGGCTGCTTTTGTGAGGACTCCTAATACAGTAAGTTTGATTTATATTTTATATTAAGCCATTTTTATTACAATGCTTTTAATTTTATTGAAATAATAAACAACAAAATTCAAAAAGGACCTTTGTGTCTTGGTTTTACTTAGTCAACTTATTTTGCAACATAAAATATAAAGACATAATTTATATTATGAAAGAATTTTGCTCCTACTGTAATTTTAATTATTAAGAAAACAAGTAGTAAACTGGCATATAAAATTTACAACATTCTAACAAGAAACCACATAAGGAATTCTATTTGAATCCAATATTTCTATAAATAGAATTGATATTTAAAACATAAATGATTATTATTATTTAAGTTAAAGTGGTAAAAGAATGTCCATTTTCAACTATTTCGTAATTTTATACTTTATTTTGTCCCTAAAAATTCTCCTCCTTGAAATTTGAACAACACAAAGTGATTATTAGTAAAATTTAAAATTGTATTATTTAAGGTTAATATAATATCATAATCTATACTGTTTCAGGCAATGTATTTGGCTTCAAAAAGCCTTCAATAGTATCCACTCCTAAGAAAGAGTAAGGAAAAGCCATCAAAATAAAGAAATCAAGTGCATTATTGTGCTACAAGGCAAGAATGGAAGAGAGCGATGTCATAATATCTTCCACAGAAGTGATTAAAGGTAAGGATATAAATTAAAGGCAGACTCTTTTATGATGGAGAAATGATTTCCTCATAAATGACGAACAGCAGAACAATGCCTTTCCGTATCTTATGGATGTTTTTAAACACTATATATTTTGTGGCTCTCCATTAAGGCTAGGGTACAAGTGATTCACTATCTAAAATTAATTATTATTATTATTGCCTTATTGTTTCAAGAAACATACATTACTTGTAATAAATATTTTTAATGCAGCTTAAATATAATTGTAAATTACTTCAATTAATTAACATAATTGAGGTATGTTTTTTTTACAATTATTTTTTTAACATTTTAAAAATGTAATTTAAACAATTATTTCCATAAATAATGAGAAATGAATTATGAAGTAATTAACAGGATGGTAGATATTGAGGTGATTAATGCATTTCAAGCTTATCAGTTATCACTTTGTTTAGGAAATGTTCAAATTATATTTAAAAAAAAATTAGAAAAAAATGTACAACAATAGATTTACAATAAAGATTATTTGAATTGTTAAAATTTTTTGTTGCTGCATAAATTTAGTTATGACTTGTAGCAGTAAAATAAAGGCAACTAACAGATAATATTCTAAATTTTTTAATGTCCAGACAAATTAGAATATAACAATCTGTATGTAACAAAGTAAAGTTAAATCTTAATATTTAAGCTTAATATTTAAATATTTAATGGGAATAAAAGGGACCAATGTTTTATCTATGTTACAATAAGTTGCCATTGTAATGATACAACATGACAATATTTATTAATTACTATACAGTAGTACATCACCTATAGTCAGTGCGTTGTATGCTGATATGTGTTGCAGATATTAATTGACAATCCCAGTGAAGTTACCTAACAAAACTTTATCGATTGTTTAGAAATGTTGTATCAGTTGGCAAAGGAAATACAATCGGAATTGCCGGTTTTTACAAATGAATTACGACTACAAGATGGTTGTTCGTATTCATCGATTTGATGTTGATTCAGCAGTGTCAATCTCTATTGACAGTAGTTCTATTCCATGCATTTCACATTTTTAACTTTATATATTTTTTATTTAATTTCCATTATATAATAATAAAGTATAGTACATTAAAATAATATTGTTAGTATAATTTGTAATTTTCGAATAAACATTTGTTTAGTCAATTCAATTACTTATTTTTTTTACTTGCAAGAAGTTTGCGTAGCCTGTAATATGAGAACTGTCATGCAAATCATCATACAACGCAATAACTATAGTACCAGTTAGGTCATTAATATTTTGTTCAAGAAACCTTCACACATGTTACTCATCACTATGGACATTAAATTATGCTAAATTTCATTTCATAAATAATTATCACTATGGATAATCGAAATGTGTCATGCATAAACTGTCATTTGTTTTTGGCAGGCTTATTGAAATAGTAATTAGGGATCATCCATAAATTACGTCACACGAATTTCTTCCTTCGTTGTCAGAGGTATTAACCTAATAAATGTGATTATAATTTTTCTTATTTTTAATAAATTGTAATATGTGACGTTACCCCTTGTCGCACAATGTCATATTTGGGTCGTACAATTCTAAATTTTAACTGCTCCAGTGTCCACAAATGGCATTACTAGCTTACCATCAGGCGATCCATCTGCTCGTTTGTTGGTCTCTTTCATAAAAAACCCACTACTAAGTAGGAAGTAATGAGTGGATGTCAGTGCAATAGTCTAAATAGGTGTTGAGTTGTTACATAACACCTTATGTAAAACAACTTTCTTGTATATTTTAAGCTGCACAATATTGTCAGGCTTCACTTCACACGTGTGGTATGGTATGATTTTTTTATGTGTATAATTTTTAAATTAGAAACCTATTTAACAGTTTGATAAAGAACATAAAATTATTCATGTACAAATAACCTAACCAATAGCATGCCAGGACATGTCTAAGGAGGGTTCCGTGACTATAAACGCGTAATAGGTTTTGTACAAATTACTTCAAAAGTTTATGTCCGATTTCGTTCAAAATAATTATCTTAATGTGTATTTAGCTTGATATATCAGCATGGAAAATTTCAAGTTTCTAAGTCTCCAGGGGAAACGCCAACTTGTAAACCACTTTGGACGCCGATTACTCTAAAATGGTTGACTTTGTAATAAAGTAATGTATGAAACCTTACCCGTATTTAATATAATACCTATTTAACGATACCCCACACGTAGGTAGGGTAGAATGAAAAAAATATTCATCAACCCCACTTCACATGTATGGAGAGCCACCCCTAAAATGTAAAATTATTATTATTCTATGATGCGGAAACCGAGATCTATATACAGTCTTTAACTGTACCAAATTTTATCAATTTATATTCATAATTACAGAAGCTAGAAGCGACGAAAGACAGACAGACAGGACCAGGAAGGCAAGTCGCAACACCAGAGGAGTTAGTCCATGGGCGGCGGTAATCTCTTACCATCAGGCGATCCGTCTGCTCGTTTCCTGGTTCATTTTATTAAAAAAACTTATCTTGCTTACCACGTGTTATCCATCAATCAGGCGATCTTCATACCCATTTGCTGGTCACATTCTATATATACATGTACGTATCTGCGGATAAGAGATGCACGGGATGCATTACAAATAGAAAGAAAAGGGCTAAAAATTAAATTATATTTTTAAACACTGTTTACTGTTCTATATATATAATAGAATTCTAAATATGCTCTTGCCGGCCATGGTACATTCACAGGACCATACATTTTTCGTCTTCGTTGTTTCGGCTCGGGACTTTTCTCATGAGTGGAAGATTGGGCTGTTAATAACCATGCTAGCGGTTAGCCTACTGCAGGTTGGCCGATATGCTCAGTCACTATGTGACGGTCGCCGACAGATCCGATGTACCACTATTGCGATATTCCTTGGCGATAAGGTTCAAAAGTGGCATACTAGATCTGTAGGCGACTACATATTTCAATTCGTCACAACTCTGTCCAATAGATTGTCTGATCTACCGCGTTTTAAATTTCATTTTATATTCTTATTGCTATAAATAGTCTTCCATTAAATTAAAGTATTCCTTAATCAGATAAATTTCTGATTAAAATTAAAAGGTACAGTACTAAATACGTTGTTATAAATGGCCGACTCCGCCTCGCTTGTATTTCTTATTTATGGATATGGGGTGTGGCAGAACAACTCCCCAGTAAATATATGAAGTTGTTAGTTATCACTTTTTTTTTATTTAGAGTGAGAATTTTTATTAGAACAGTTCGTGAAATAAGCGCGAGAGAGTCGAGAAGTTCTCAAAAAGCGACAAATTTCTACTATGTTGCGCTTAGACCCATTCTTACCTACTATAGAGTCTAGTACTCGTTCTTCTTGTTGTGTTTATGTGAACTGTACTGCATGTTCGCAGTGGCTGTGCTGGTTCGCAGTTCGCAAAAATCGAACCAAGTACATGAGAAGACGTGATATGGAGCTAAACCTGTTGATGATGACGATGTACGACATTAATCTTAGTTTTCGAAAGCCCTTTGAACTAGGTGAACGATTGAACCAATTAATTCCAATAGGTGCGGTGTGGCGTGGCCTTGGCGTTATGTAAACTAATGCAAACGTATGGCCCAAGGACATGAAAAAACCGTTTAAAGTACAGGCTTAATTTTATGCGGGTCGATAGGCAGTTGTCTTACGAATGGTGTGCATTACTTATGGTAATAGTACGCCAACGTTTGCCAGCTATATTAGCGGGATTTAAATTCTGTCGCATGTGATTTAATGCTTTGAAATGTGAAATGTGAAAGTGCATTTTAAGGGCAAACCGTGAATTTTCATTCCAATTTACTGTGTATTATTTTGCAATTTTCCAAGCGTATCAGTTTAAAACAATATTCTAAAAGTAGCCATTCCGTTAGATGCATATGAATTAATTTTTTGGAGGTTTGTAATTTAATTACAAAGAATCTTATTTTTTTAGGCAAAAATCGTTGGAACTCGCGACACTGTTATCGACATCGGTGCGGTATGAGGTAGGGCGTGGCGGGCGGGTGGCGCGCCGCACGCTTGCCTGTGCGCTATAGTTTTCACTTCTATAATATCGGCACTCTCGTAGTGACACTGTCTATCCTAAAAATTATAGGTAATAAGTATGCAATAATTTTTATTTCATATTTCATTTATTAATGTATAGTCCTTGTAAATCTGGCATTTCTTCTCAAAGATAATTGTAATAATAAAGAAGCAAATTATTATTATACTACATGCTCCATAAAATATTATAAGCAACTAAAAAGCAAACTTATAATAAAAATAATCGTTTATTTGCCAGAGTGAACGTTATTATAAAGCTACTTCATTTTTAGGGTTTCGTAATACTCAAGCAACCCTTTTAGTTTCGCTCTGTCTGTCCGCGCGTCTAGCTTCTGTACTTATGAATATAAATTGAAAGACTGTCCCTTTCTGGGCTGGACCTGAAGTCCTGACATGCTCTATGAATATGTAATATTTATAGTTGCAATTTAATATTTGGCTGTAAGTTTGGTCATTGAAGTTGATATAATGGATATGACCGTCCGACCTACTTGTGACATTTTATGGACCGTTTTGTTTCATTATTTTTATTTACTTTAGACGAAATTTTATTATGTCTAGTCTCTAGAATCTCTCCGTTTATATTCTATTCTTCTTTAACATAATATAATTTATTCATTCATTTGTATAACCTAATTTAAAATGACAATACAAATATTGCCATGTAAAAAATAATCTGGATAAGCTCGTTAGGTAATCCATAGAGTCTGGACAAGGGATAAAAGCGTTAGAAGTATTAGCTAATGCCTAAACCCGCCACTTGTAAAACCCTTACATTTTTTATGTGTAATATTTTAATGTTCTCAGTGAAATCCTTTAATCCTTTTTAGGGTTCCAAGAATCCTTATGGTTTCGTCATGTCCGTCCGTCTTCGTTTAACAGTCCAAACGGTTAATGCTAGAAAGATGAAACTTTGAATGGATATGTGCATTTACCACATCGACAAAGTGCTAAAATAAAATAATAAAAAATATACTTTATGGGGTTTACTACACGTAAAGTGGTGATGATTTTTTTTCTCGCGTCTACTCCATAGTGTGAGGTATTATTAGATAGGTTTTATAAAGAATTTGAGAGGTTTCTAAGACGATTTTTGTATTAAGGTTCCCGTTTGCGAGATATTCAACTTAAAAGCGCATTTTTTTGTTAAAATAGGGCGTCCCCCCCTCTAAAAGCTAAACGGCTGGCTGGAAAACTATAACGGCTTTAAAGTTAATGATGAACGAGTTAAAGATGCCCAACTTGTAAAATGCGCTTACTTGGAGAACTTCGTACAAAAATAATTAAATAATATATAAAAATGTAAAATATTGGTACGGAACCCTACTGCGCGAGGCCGACTTGCACTTGGCCGGTTTTTTGTCCCTCAGATGATTGGTTTCTACTATATTATCGTTGCCACTTGCCATCAATTTTAATGAGATAAAACATAACGGATTGTACCGACTTTTGATATTAATTTATTTTGACTGACTTTACAAGGTTACTTCATCTCTTCATCTTCTCTCAATTATCTCGTGTCATAGGTTGGCTTAGCAATTAGTACTAGCAGTTAGTACTAATAATTTGCAACAACGTTGTTGACATTTGTAAGCCCACGATTTTATGTTAAGTCTCCGAAACGTTAGGAAAACTGAATTAAATTATCTTTTCCCGTGTTATCTTCTACTTTGCACCATACAGTGCACGCTAAGTCTGGGGTAAGCAATTATAGGCCACTTAAGTGCAAGAATATCGACCGGCTAGGCCCCAGTGCTCTCCATATGGCACTTAATTGTATAACCTTCGGGGGGTTATTCGAAACTACATGGGGTACAATTTAATGTATTGTGGATTGTCGCTAAAAACTCGACGTTTTATGCTACTGAAATAATGTAAGTTGGCTGTGTTAATAAAAACCAACCAAGAGTGAAAGGTTCCGTACAAAACGGCAAAAATAATCACGTTAATTATTTATATTATTCAGTTTGTAGTCTTAGTGGCAACCTGTGAAGATTTCAACTGTCTTATGTTTATCTATCACGCTTCGTGATATACAGCCTGGCAGACGGACAGACAGTGAAGTCTCAGTAATATGGTCCCGTTTTACGTACGAAACCCTAAAAGTTATCAATTAATTTACTATGAATCTTAAGAAGTAGGAACCAGTACATGGCTTTGAATCCACTTAGAATTTATTTCTAACGATGAAGGAAAATATTATGAGGGAATTTGCGTGTCCAACGGTCCCCAGCAGATGTTAGTAGTACCTGGATATTGCTTTCTACTTCTTGCTAGAGTAGCTTTGTGGTCTACCGTCTACAGTCCTATCCTCCTTACATTAGAGACAGCTTGCCCCTGATCAATGAATTGATGATGATACACTTCGTGTGCGAATTGTGATGCAAAATAGATTGAATTGTAGTAGTGCGAGAAGCTTTCAACCTCTATAGACTGTAGCGCGCTCTCAGCGGTAAATAAAAACCGGCCAAGCGCAAGTCGGACTCGCGCATAAAGGGTTCCGCACAAAACGGCGAAAAATTCACGTGTGTTGTATTTCCACATAAATATTAACCCCCTTACTAATAAAAATATTTACACAACGGATATCCTATACAACGTTGCTATCTATGTCTGATACGTTGGAAATGTCACTTGACAGACAAAGACAGCGACATTGCTAAGTTATCCGTTGTGTAAACATTTTAATTAGTAATTGTATTTGTTGTTATAGCGGTAACAGAAATACACCTTCTGTGGAGATTTCAACTGTCTAGCTTTCATGAGAAACAGCCTGATAGACAGACGGCCGGAAGGACAGACAGACAGCGATTTCTCAGTAAAAGAATCTCGTTACTACCCTTTGGGTACGGAACCCTATAAATCCATTTCGTGGGCTAAAACGTATTTTAATATTCCCGCTAACGTTTTGTTCCTGGTATAAAACCTTAAAACCTACATTGTTTCAAACTCTTTTGTTGCGGGTAGATATAGAGAAACAATGTACCGACGATAAAAATGTGTATTTTTACTCTAAGGTTTAAATGGATCTGTGTCAGGACTGTCAGGATTGTCTACCAAGTTTTTGGCTTTCCAACCCTTCTTTCTATGACTGATGATTTTTGATTGGCAATTCTTAACTTATCTACTTTGGGATATAAAGGAGCTACATAAGATTTTAATAACGATAATTTCAAGAGTTAACAATTGAAGGTATTGCAGAATGGGAAAAAATGGTACTTATATGAATGCCAGTGCCATACAAAAAGTAACTCGTGACCCAGAAAGAAAATTAAAACGGGGAGTATGCTTTAAGTTAATTTCGGGGTCAAAACAACTCTTGGTAGTAAAGCGTATGCGTCAACACGCATACCCCTCTGAAGGTCAGTTATGTCAAGAGGGGTAAGCTTTAATTTTCAGTTCCTTTTTGATTTAAAAATATTATTTGGTACCAGTGGCGAATGCTGAACTGACCTTTTGAAGTCCCTTACCCAAATCCCTACCGGATTTGGGTAAGGGACTTCAAAAGGTAAGTGGTAAGTGAAGCCAACTGGAATGGAGTTATAAGAATCCCACGCCACTGTTTGATACACAACTGCCTCGCCGATGAAAACTTCGCCCATAGGCAACGGAAGCCTGTCGTCAAATTGAGTACAAACGCGGTCTTCGATTGTAAAATGAAGTATTAGACATAAGGAACATACCAAAATTACGTGACCTGTTTAGGGGAAGGAGGTCTTATTTACTATGCTTGGTCAGCGGGTGGAGGAAGGGGGCTTAGGTGTTTGTCACGTAGTCAACATCTAGTAGGATAATCTAGCGTGACGGTCATTAGTACTACGCGAAAAGGAGAGGGTGTCTCGGCATATAGAGGGGGGTGAGGGGAAGGGGTGTAAAATGGGTAAAACTGATTACGTAATATGGGTTTCCTACGTACGTTCCCTTACCAATGTTTGAGCTCGTTTACCTATCAGAGGCTTATGTACTTTAAATAGTGATCTAGAAATCATCTGAGAAGGGTCGTCCCACGTCGCACTCTTCTGTTTTTTTTTTTAATGTACCGTCCCCCTGTCATAGACAGGGCCTTACTGTTAACTTTTTTATTTTCTTTTATTTTATCTTTTATTTTCTTTTATTTATTATATTTTATTTCTTACATTATAGTTACATTAAGTTTTTTTTATATTTTCCTTTCTATTAAACACACCGGCATATTTAGAGGAACACAAAAAAAGGTCCATAATTAAAAAAATATGTTTTTTTTAAATCTACTTACTACACTTCTTTTGTTATTTAAAGTTCCATTTGTTCTACTTCAAATGAGATCACATTAAGAACAGATTTTGCGAGTAAAGGCTATTTGTGAAAAATGGTACATTTTTGAACTTTTCATGTAACCGGGAAAAGTGAAAATTAATATTAAAATAACAATTAATCTAATTAGAAAAATGGTGGTTAATATCGCGTATTTCCTCCACGTGCTCTTATTAAAGTTTCTACCCGTCTAGGCATACTGAGAATGATGTTATCGATGGTCTCCTGGGATAGTCTCCGCCATTCCTCAACTACGGCGATTCGCAGTTAACCCACGTTGGCAGGAGCTGGAATTCTGGACTTAACTTTTCTTTTTATCAAGTCCCAAACGTGCTCTATTGGGTTCATATCCGGTGATCTCGCCGGCCACTCCATAACAGTGATATTCGTATCATTAAGATAAGCTTGAATTACCCGAGCGGTATGCGGCCGAGCATTATCCTGCATAAAAACAAAATCGTCACCAATATATGGGACAAACGGTACGACATTTTCTTCTAAAACTTCTCTGATATAGCGGTCTGCAGTCAGACTCCCTCTGTCAATCACTACCAAGTCTGTGCGAGCTAAGAAAATTCTGCACTCATCACTAAACAATACCTTACTCCATTAGTCCGCGTTCCAAAGTCGATGTTCCTGAGCAAAAGTTAACCTGTTTCTACGATGATTTACCTCGAGCCTTGTGCCCGCCAAGGCTGGAGCCTTGATGAATGAACCCAAACCAGCTTCTTCGAACCTTCTTCGTACCGTACGCTCACTTACGGTTACACCCCGCACTGCTTCTAACTCATGTCGGGCTTGGACGGCCGTCAAACGGGGGTTCCTACGTACACGAAGCCGAATGAAACGATCATCCCTACTCGAAGTGCGTCTTTTTCTGCCTTGTCTTGCTCTTCTCACATAAGTACCGGTCTCCCTGAACCGTTGGATACTGCGATGGATCGTTGAAACTGGTCGACGAAGATCTCTGGATATCTGTAGGTTTGACCATTTCTTCGCATTTCGAGTGCCCTGGCAATCTCCGTTGGGGCTAAGTCAGGCATAATTCAGTACTCAACTCCAAAAAGATACGCTATTAAAAAAAAACTAACAAAAAACAGTATTTCAATGAAATTTTAAATCAAACTCAGAAGGAAGAAATACTCTAAGTTCGCTCCAGATAAGGTGTATTTGAATAAAATTAAAACAATTGCATAAAATGTGATGTTCAGTTGTTTTCTTAATTTGAAAATATTTCTTTTTAAATTAAATGTCGTATAAACCAGCCAGCAACCTTATATGATACTGATATCAAACCTTTATTTTATGTTCCGCTAAATATGCCGGTGTGTGTATATATTACGTTCCAAAATTATATAAACAGTTTAAAATTACAATTTAAAACATAAAATTAGGTTACAATTTGAATCTTAAAATTACAATATAAATAGTGTCGGAATTAAAATGCAGCATTAAACTACAATAAATATGTCAATTAAAATACGGGATTAAAATTACATTTTAAAATTATCATATGAAAAGTCAATTTAAAATAATATACAATTTCAATAAAATAATCAATTTAAAACAATGGCACAACATTCAACCTAACCCTAGTATCACAATGACTTGACCCTAATATCACAGTAGATCATCACAGTGTCTTTTATTTACAATTTTTACAACTTCTTTACAATACGAGAGGAACACCTCTCTCCTCTTTCCCCCCAGGATGGAAGGCAGGTTCTCACCCGTCATCGCGATGCCCAATTTCTGCTCAATATCGTATAAATTGCTTGCAAAAATTGGGCACTTGAGTAGCAGGTGAGGAACCGTCTCTTCTACTCCGGGCTGACACAGGCACGATGGATCCCTCTTCAACTTGAATCTGTTCAAGTAGAAGGCGAATCCACCGTGACCAGTCATACACCACACCACACAAGCAGTGTGGTGTGGTGTGTGATGTCTATCTTGCAAACTATTTTGTTTGCATCAGCAGCGCTTGGGAAAAAGAGCTTTGTGACTCCAGCAGCCTCCTTGGCTAACTGGTCTACCCTTTCATTCCCCCTTAACGCCCCTCGGAGGGAGACCTCCGAGAGCCTCTGCAGAGCAGCTTTTCGGAGGGCCCCCCTCGTTTGCACAGCTAGGGGGTGAGGGGAATCGAGGGTGACCGCCTGAATGGCCGATCTGGAGTCGCTGAGGATATCGACCTTTGTCACTCCACTCTTGCAGGCTATACTTACTGCTCTTTGGAGCGCTAGGAGTTCGGCCTGGTAGACTGTGCAATATAGTCGGCATATGTTTCCTCGTCTACCAACCCGAACCTCAGCTCTACCTGCTCTGCCGGATGTGAGTCCTCAATCGCAGGAGCCATTCGTTCCACCTCATGCCTCAATATATATGAGTATATTAATGAAACTAAATAGTATCGATGTAGTCATCATCCCTATTTTCTTCTTATGGCCTGGTCGAGCGGCAACTGGTTCGATAGTAGCTACATAACTCGTATGTCTCAATTTCAATCTATAAATTGTTTGTTTCAGACAGACTGTACTTCGCCACACTCAAGGTGGGGTACAAGCCGAAGCCAACTCGAAACAGCAAGTACTTCCACATCGAAGACGAGATCGTCTACGAGAACTTCTACTTCGACTTTGGACCTTATCACCTGTGCCATTTGTATCAATTTTGCAACAAACTCGACGATGAACTGGAGAAAAACCCGAAGAAAAAGATCGTCTTTTACACGAGTGATAACGAGACGCTACGGCTAAATGCGGCGTACCTTATTGGGAGCTATCAGGTTTGTATTTCCTCTAATAGAATAAGAATAATAACTCCCCACATCGATTTCGGTGACGGTGGCCGGTTTCATTGAAACCAGGCCAGCTACGCAGGAGTTATTTAATAGTGCCCAAATGTGATCGCAGTACACAAGAGCACTCTCTCTCTTCCTTTACTCTCGAAACCCAGTGGGACGAATAACCGACACAGCTGGCGAGAGATCAGGCACAGGTCCGACTTTTTACATGCCCATCCGATGCATGGATCACCTTTCTTGTCAGACAATCAGGTGATCAGCCTGCATTGTCCTAACCAAACTTGGAACCAAGAGTTTTGTTTTTCCAACGCGGGAATCGAACCCACGATCTCCGAGTCGAGAACCAAGCTCTAAACCACTGGACAACGGAGGCTGTTAAAACATGCCTAATAAGCCCCCAATGACAATGCGCGACGCAGGAAGACATAACAAATGGCGATAGATAACTATGTCGTCTCGCGTGTGGTAGAATCGTGCCAAGTGACTATCAGCATCTATATTATATCCATATATAGTATATACTTAGTCTGGCCATAAATAGTGTTACAATTAAAAATACACAAAATATTACATTTGAATTTGGAATCTGTCATTTTTATACTGTTCATTGAGATTTCTCGGCGCCAATACATTGTACAATATTTTTCGATATTAAAATGAAGTGGGGTGATAAAGAGAACCGAATCGCTGTGATTGCATTACACAAAGTAGGTATGGAGCCAAATGCAATTTTTAAAACTCTCCATACGCTTGGTATTTGTAAAATGTTTGTGTACCTGGCTATTCATAGGTACAATGAGACCTCCTGTTTGTGACAAATTTCGACAACGTTAAAAATTTTAAAAATTTGTTTACGGATGTGAATTTTTTTACAATTGAGCAACATTTTAACAAACAAAATGACCGTATTTATGCTCAAAGCTCTAAGGACGCTTCCCAATTAGTCGACAGTGCAACGTGGGCACTATCCGACTTCAGTGATGGTTTGGTGGGGTATTAGCTATGAAGGAGTGACTGAGCCATACTATTGTTAAAAAGGTATCAAAACATCAGCACAAGTGTATCAAGATACCATTCTTGAGAAGGTAGTGAAGCCCTTTATCAACACCATGTTCAATAACCAAGAATGGTCCTTCCATCAAGACTCAGCGCTGGGTCATAAAGCTGCGTAGACCACGCAGTCTTGGTTGGAAACGAACGTTTCGGACTTCATCAGAGCTGAAGACTGGCCATCGTCTAGTCCCGATCTTAATCCGCTGAATTATGATTTATGGTCAGTTTTAGAGAGTACGGTTTGCTCTAAACGCCATGATAATTTGGAGTCCCTAATCCGTATATATATCCGTATATATATCCGTACGATTGGCAGTGAAGAATTTTCCCATGGAGAGAGTGCGTGCTTCTATTGATAACTGGCCTCAACGTTTAAAGGACTGTATTGCAGTCAATGGATACCACTTTGAATAAGCTTTTATATTTTAAATTGTTTTATATTTATGTATTAAACTAACACACTGTAAAAGTAATAAATGTTATTTGCAATAAAAAATATTTAGGTCATTATTTTTTTAATTCATTATTTATGGCAAGACTAGGTATACAACTTGCAAAATCAATCGTTCCTTCAATAAGCTCATTGTCAAAATATCCTATACATAATAGCGACGTAGGCAGTAGAGTTCTACTCTAGTTTCTCTGAATGGATTATTTACTTTACAATGTCGCGTTTAGATGTGGAAGCGAAAACGACGATTAATGTACAAACGTTTAACTATCAATTTCCAAACCTGACGCATCAGATTAGCCCATTTCTCTTCTACTGTGACTCACGCCTGAACAACTTTAAAAATGACAAAATATTGACAAAGGATTCTTGATAAACCTTCAAATGATAGGTGGATAAGTAAAGAAACATCAGGAATTTGGGGTCGATTAGGCCAGTGAAATACTACGGGCCCACAGAAAGCCTGCTTGAAATGCTTACGTTGTATACTGGGTGAGGGTGTCGGAGACCTAAAGGTTGTTTAAAAAGACCGGCAAGCACTTGTATTTCCACCGGTTTATCGAGTGTCTTGCTACCTATGCCATGGACAGCTGTAATTTCTAGGCTGTGGGTAGTCCCAGTAGGGTATGAATGGTAGGCCGGAATGCGGGGGGCCCGAGGAAAACTCAGAGCACTGTAAATAGAACTGCGCTAATACAATTGAGTTTAAAATCTAAGCGTCGAGTCGATACACGATAGCTGTCATATATAACATTGAAATTTGATTCGACACTTGTGTGTTCGGTTTTCAACTCTATTGTATTAGCCCAGAGTTTTATTTTCAGTGGGCCTAGCAGGAACATTTAACAGCGACGTAAACGTAACGTTATCGAATGAGAATTGTATTTCTCGTTATTAATTGTATTTTATAACGTACTACATTTACGCCGCTGTCAAATGTTACCGCTAGGCCCCCAGTGCTCTGAATTTTCTCCGGCGTTCCGGATTCTGGATCATATAGTCCCAGCCTTACCTTCAGGCGATTCCGGAAAGTGAGCAGCGTTTTCCGGTCTTATTCCACAAAAATATGGCCGATGGTAATATATAAATCCACTCCGTAGGTAATATATTTAGGTGGTTCCCCGGCGGCGGTGTATAAGCAGCTAACGGGCGATACGTGGACCCTGCTCAACTTCCGCGATGCGTCAGGCGGCCCGCCGCTCTTCGACATCTCCCTGCTGGACGTGCTGCAAGGGATCAAGGTGGCCCATGACGCGCACTTCTTCGACTTCAACCACTTCGACGCTGAGCAGTATCTGTTCTATGAGGTGAGCCGACACATACACACTACCGGCGGCCCTGGCCTTCGCAATCTCTCTGCTAGACGTGCTGTACGGGATCAAGGTGGCCCATGACGCGCACTTCTTCGCCTTCTACCACATCGACGCTCAGCAGTATCTATTCTATGAGGTCAGTCGACACATACATACATACACACTTCTGGCGGTCCCCCGATCTTCGAATTATAAGTAGTATCTGTTTTAAACCGACGAAAAAACCGGAGGAGGTTCTCAAGTCATATGAAGTACGTTTGAGAAAAATTTTAAGTAGGTAAGTTTAGTTCTTAAGCTTTTTACAGCATATTTAAAAAAACATTGTGCACATAGTGTACAACTACGTGAAACTCCATTCGTGATGTAAAATCCAAAAAATACTCTCATAGCGCCTAAATAGTTTTCATTTTTTTTATAAATAATATATTGAGCCCTTCAAACCTGAGATGGGGCATCAAATATCCATGTTTTCCACCTTTTTTTAATTATCTTCTGACGTAAATGTTCTTAAATCTTATACCCTCATTTAATATGCAGCAGTGTTGAAAAGATCTACGTACTAGGACTTGCGCAATTTCGTTCACCTTTCGTAAGCAAACCGCTTAGAAGCAATAAGCTAATTAGAAATGGCTGAGACAAACCGTATACGTATCGTTAAAATGGCACGTGTTGTAGAATTTTTTTATTCTCCAGTTTCTCGTGTAGCAACTAAATAAAAACTCGAGTAAAACTGGACATTATGTAATATTGCCTTATAGCGCCGCGAAGGTTTTAGTGCTAACTTATTTGGTTCGGCCCTCCTACTCGTTTGTGTATCGCTGGCTTATCACTAATGTGCGAATATCTTTCAAACCTGTGAATATGTTTTAAGGCTATACTGTACCTATTTTTACACTTTAGTGTATTTTTTAAAAACTAAATCTAATTTGGACAGAATGAAGTTTTCCGTTTTACGCCACACACTTTAACCGTGTATAAAATACATAAACAAAGAAAATAACATCGTAATTGTTGTAATAATTGTATACAATATTTAATTTAACTATAAAAATAAATAAGAATTTTTATTTTTAGGTTAATTATAATTACGAAAAATTCACAGATTTCGTGCCTCACTCGACTATCGAGCACATTGGAATCTACGGAATTCGACAAAAAAAATTATCGCTGATCAACGAGGAAGTCGAGAGAAGGAAAAGTTACAAAATTAAACTACAACTTTGAATGATAATTATTTTATTCTTAGTCTAGCTCTTGCCCGCGACTTCGTACGCGTAAATGTTGAGGCGACTAATTTCCTATTATTTTTAAAAACAGACTTTAATTATGCTAAAAATAAATTAATTGGTAAATGGTTTAAGACTATTTTATTATTAGAGTGTATTATGCTATTGAAGGACCTCTTTATATACAACATTATTGCCGTGCGGAGCAAGGATCACCAGACTGCTAGCCGAACATACTCTGGAGCAGACAATATAGACCTGTCCGTGTGAGAAACAGTTCTCATTTATGTCTATCCCAGCCACTTACAATGGCTGCCCCAGAGCTTTATTGATGGCGAAGCATACTTTTAGGGGAAGTATCTAGTATTTTAAATACAAATGGATACTCTGATGGTATTTTAGATATGAATACCTAAAATACCATTAATCCCATCCTTTTGTTCCCCTTGAGCAAATCAGCTATTGAGTGCATACTGCCTCTGCCTGCAATGTTGCAATGGAGAACTTTTATCTGGGGTCTGGTGCCGTTGCCGTTGCACAATTTTGGAGGCTTAATATTTCTCAATAACATACCCGGTGCTCCAATATTCAAACGGAGATTATCTGGTGGAAGACCAGTTGGGCTTAGAGTATTAAGGAACTCCACGGGATAGTTTACCGCATCATCAGTTTGTGCTACTGAATCCACTAACTTATATTGTACTTCATCTGCTTCAAATGGCTTGAGTAAAAGTTCATTTACTGTGGCTGGGTTTTAATTTTTGGGAGTCAAAATGGCACGCTCACAATATAACCTTTCTATGGGCTTTGTCATGAGATTGGTGACATCAGGGTAAACTGCGTTAGTGAGTTCTGTAAGTGATGTCACCACTGTTGCTAAACTTTGCGGAATAGTAATTTTACCATCAATTGTAGGGCAATCGCCGTTTCCTATTTTAAGTAAGAATTCATAAAACTGTTCAGCAGACTGTTCACCTCTCAAAATATGGACTCTTATGTTTTTTTAAAGCGAGCTTTTGTATGTGACCACATGTATGATGTGGTCACATACAAAAACAACTTTAAACACGACTTTAGCTCATCCGCTCGTGTGTACCGTACACAAATATCCGTATCAAAATAAAGAGCTTGAAGAGAACATTCCAAAAATACACAACAAGTATAGTAAAATGGTCAAGCATGAGACTGACTGAAAAAAAAAACCGGTTGTCTGTAAAGTCGTTAAAAAGTTTACTGACGATAGTTGAACGTAACAACGTCATAATAATAAATGGAACGCCTCAGAGCGAGGTAACGCCGCATGAGTCATGTTTTTTCGTGCGTGCAGCCGGCTCCATCGAATTATAAGACGTTATCACGTCAAAATACATTCATACCCCCGACCCATGTTCACCCCTTTAGGGGTTGAATATTGAAAAATCGTGATATACGTGTTTACTTATTTTCTTTTAGGACTACATTTACAAAGTTCCAAACCGAAATGTTTATTTAATATTTTTCCCCATACAAAGTTTCATACCCCTTTTTAACAAATCATACATCGAATTTTAGAATATAATGCCTTCTTAGTGTACCTATACATCACAAAAGGAAGCCACGGTCCAAATATTACATTTCTAGCTTCAGTAGTTTTACCTCGGCGTTGATGAATCAGTCAGGACATGTTATTTTATATAATGGAGAGAGAGTAGAGGAGTCCCTGGGTAATTTTATAATAACTTGAGCTTTGCGCGGAACTCTAATAGATTTAATAAACAAAAATTTTAAAACTTCCAAAGTAAAAATGCACAAAAAAGTATGAAATAAAACTTATTTTATAAATAATTCCCCTTTTAATTTCGTCTAAAATTTTAACTATTTCTCTACTCAATCTTTATAATTTTGAAGTCATTCAAACAACATTCCGAATTTTCGAACAAATTAAAAATTAAACATAGTACGCATACCAAGCTGCCGATATACTATAGACTGACATATAGAGTCAAAATATAATTGATATGTTGTTGCACGACGAAAGAAAAAGAAACATTTATATCTTAAAAATGCACAGTTCCTAAGGGATAAGACCTAGCTAGATCGATTTTTGTCCCCCAGAACTCCCTGCATACTAAATTTCATGGTAATACTTGTAGCCGTTGCAGAAATTTCGATTAAATAAAATAATATGTCTCGTTTAAAGTGTAAGATATTTCTTTTTTTTTCAGTAAGGTTAGGCTACAGAGCAAACCCTTGACCTAATCGACTTTGTTTTAGGCTCAAATTGCCCAGAGTAGTTTTTCTCCATTAAGTTAACAACATTAAGTTTTGATACCATTCTT
This sequence comes from Phengaris arion, assembly GCA_963565745.1. Taxonomy (NCBI): domain Eukaryota; kingdom Metazoa; phylum Arthropoda; class Insecta; order Lepidoptera; family Lycaenidae; genus Phengaris; species Phengaris arion. Next base: position 5,220,687 of record OY751448.1, read on the forward strand.
CGTTTCCAAAATATCGAACACCAAAATCAAAAATTCGGTTTTTTTTTTCACTATTTCGGCCACAATTTTTTTCATTTTTGACTTTCTCGAATAATTATTTTTGCACATTACAGCTCCCGTACATACGAGTCTTCTTTTGAGACATTTTTGAATATCATGACATTAAAACTCTCCGAGAGATAAGAGAATCCGGAGCGATCGAAAAGACATTTCCAATTGACAAAATAAATTTTCATTCATGCTTTTTTACGGCGAAACGAAACTTTAAAAAGTCATAGACATTATCATTATTATTACTATTATTTATTATTACATCATCATTACCAATCGACCATTAATCGCTAACGTTTTGACAATATAAATACTTGTTTCTGTTTGACGGCGATTCGAAAATCGATTTTCATTATAACTAATAACTTTTTCGATGCGACATTAATATACTTACTACAAACAATTACAAACTTCAAATGCGATGTGTCCAAAAAAGCTTTAGCTTTTAAATACACGATAGATTAAATCATACTTTACTGATATATACCAGACATTGATAAACCAGATTAATGAGTCCCAATCATGTGTTCCAGAAAGTGGAGAACGGTGATCTAAACTGGATAGTTCCCGGCAAGATGTTGGCATTCTCCGGGCCGCACCACCGCTCCCGCCTCGACCGCGGCTACCCGCTCCACTCCCCGGAACACTACCACGACTACTTCAGAAGACATAACGTGACCACTATAGTCCGACTAAATAAAAAGTCCTACGACGCGAGGCAATTCACTGCGCACGGATTCGAGCATAGAGAATTGTTCTTCGTCGATGGTTCTGTGCCGTCGGATTTGATCGTGAATAGGTTCATCCGTATCGCCGAAGCGGCGAAGGGAGCTGTTGCTGTGCATTGTAAAGGTGAGATTTTTAACGTCCAATGATGGCTATATGATAGATGACGTCACGACTACAGTCCGGCTAAACGAAATGTCCTTCCGCGATGCACGACAGTTTCGTTACGCGTACGGATTCGTGCATAGATAATCACTATTCGTCGATTGTACTGTGCCGTTGGTGCGCTGGATCTGATCGCGAATAGATTTATATGGATTGCTGAAGCGGCGAACGGCTGCTCCGTAAAGGCTTTGCATTGTAAAGGTAAGATTCCATCATAAAATATAATAAAAATATATTTATTGAACACACAAGGTACAAAAACAAAGCTAAAAAGAAAATAAACAAATTAAAAACAGAATCAAATCCCCACACCACATGTTCAAAGGGAATCCACTCAGGCATCGACCAAGGCAGTGCCGAGGCGCCTGATCCTCCGTGGCCCCCTGTCAGTTTGAGATTTACAAACCAGCAGTATATAATTTTACATATATAACGCTATAAAATTGAAGATGCTACTATTTAAAACATCAACCCAAAACAAACAAAACAATTATAGTCAGTAGCCGCTACGTGTAGCTTTATCTCGCGACACGGGATACGGGACACCGCGATCGCCAGTTCAGTCGGCGCGGTGACGCCTCAGTGCTACAGGCTCAGCACTCGACTCGCAGTATCCTACACCTTACATGCCATAATAAGTAATGTAATGTCGGTATAATTAATTACGTGCAATGTATGTGTTTACTGTTTATACAGAAGTAAGTTCTAAAAAGTAAATACAAGTAATAAAGATAGATATAGTATAGTAGTAATTGCAGTCTGACCAGCACCGCTGTACCGCGCGGTATTTTATTCGTGCTTACTTAAAAATCGTATTGAGCCATATTAAGAATTGGATATAATATGTAACTGCGTCAAAATATTGCACTTCGATATGTTAAGATTTATCCGACAGTAATATGAATCTCTGGTGAATCCATGATCTTTCCTGCCCGCACCCCGCCTCCCCGCGCATACCCACGGCGCGGTACAGCGGTGTTGGTCAGGCTACAGTGCCTAAGTAGTAGTTATATGGAAACAGTAAGAAGTTCGTGTGTTGTTTACAACATTGTGATCATCATCATCAGATGACCTTGTTGATAAGGTAATATACCGCCTTGGCTTCGGCTGATACAAAAGCTAGTTAGTTTAGCTTTTATTTATGAAATCGACCAGGAAACGGGGAGACGGGTCGCCTGATGGTAAGCGATTACCGCCGCCCATGGACACTCGCAACACCAGAGTGGTTGATTAGTTACACTTGTAACTCCTCTGGTGTGAAACGGGCAGACGGGTCGCCTGATGGTAAGCGATTACCGCCGCCCATGGACACTCGCAACACCAGAGTGGTTGATTAGTTACACTTGTAACTCCTCTGGTGTTGGACACTTGCGTTCCTAGTCCTTAAAATCCCCAATCTCCTTGGGCCTTCGGTGACCTCACTCGGCGAAACACAACGCAAGCGATTATTTCACGGCGGTTTTCTACGAGCCTGTGGTATTTAGCATTCTAAATCTTGCTTGAAATGAAAAATTAAAAGCTTGGTTCTCCACCGTTTCATTCAGATTACAGATGCATATCTTGTTTCGAATCCGCCCGAGTGTTCTAACTGTTTCTAAACTTTCCAACTGCTTTAGAAATTCCTAACAACAACATCGTATAAGCCACCAGAAATTTACCTTCTATTATTACAATGAATTGTGCCTTCTGACGTCTCCAGAACGCTCTACAATATTATTGTCCCTGTTCGCAGCCGGTCTGGGCCGCACGGGCACGCTGATCGGCTGCTACATGATGAAGCACCACGGGTTCACGGCGCGCGAGGCCATCGCCTGGCTGCGCGTGTGCCGCCCCGGCTCCGTGATTGGTCACCAGCAGTGGTTCCTCGAGAAGTTAGTACATAGTATAAAACAAAGTCGCTTCCCGCTGTCTGTCGCTATGTATGCTTAGATCTTTAAAACTACGCAACGGATTTTGATGCGGGTTTTTTAATAGATAGAGTGATTCAAGAGGAAGGTTTATTAGGAATCCGTAATACACAAGGGACCCTTATGGGTCCCTTGTGTATTACGGATATTATCAAAACTATAAAGTTTTGATCTGTCCGTCCGTCTGTCTGTGTCCGCGCTTCTAGCTTCTGTAATTATGGCTATAAATTGATAAAATTATAGATGTGTATAGATCACGGTTTTGGCATCATAAAACAATAATTATTTTATTTTTAGGGGTTCATACATTTGAAGTAAGAAAAATATTCTCATTCTACCCCATTATGTCTGGTATCGTTGAATAGCTCTTTGAAAATAAGGGCAAGGTTTTGATATATGACTTTTTTACAAAGACGACCATATTAGAGTAATCGGCCTACAAAGTAGTTTGTAACTTGGTCCCCCCTAGCATTTCTAAACTATTGGAGATAACTCTTTAGGAAAATTATTTTGAACGAAATCGGACAGTATCTTTTGAAGTAATTTGAAAGAACTAAATGTTGAAAAAAGTTTCTAATGTGATGTCGTAAATATTATACATATTTTTTGCGCTTACATTGCAAACGCTGGCTGAACCCTACGAGGTAGATTAAAATAATGTACTACAGTATTGTACACCATAAAAAGGTCTACAAAAAAGCACAATAACCATTTTTATTCCTTTACTTTTTATGAGAAATAATGGCATATTTACGAAGCGATTTTAAGCAATACTGCATTAATCCTTATCCAATAAAGTACCTTAAATACATTGTGCATTTAATATAGATCAATAAGGCCCTTTACAGCATGTAATTTAAACTAATATTTTCGAAGGTGATACAGATTTAAAATTCAGGGACGCTATGTCCCGGTTGGACCTACCAGGGGGCCGGTGGCGCGTGCCTATATTAATAGCGCGTCAAAGGCCGCGCTTCGCCCTATAGCATATTTATGATTAGCAGCGATTAAAATTGCACTTTTTGATTGCACGCGTTTAAAACCCTATTTCACGCGGGCGAAGCCGCAGGCAAAAGCTAGTACTATTATAAATAAATAAATAAATATCTATGGACGCTTTCACACCACGTTAATCTGGCCCGTACTAAGTACCCGAAGAACTTGTTTACGGGGCGCAGACAACGGGAAGTATATTTAATACTTTGGTACTATACATATATCTAAGGTGTTTATTATATGATATATATTCATGACCCAGGAACACAGAAAACTTTTTTGTTGGGATGCCGGGATTTAAACCCGCGACCTCCGGATTGAGGGCAAAAGCGCTAACCACTGAGCCACAGAGGTCGTCTAAATAACGTCTCTATTCCAGTATCCAGCCGCGCATGCACGCGCTGGGCGAGGCGTACCGGCGGCGCTACAACACTTCCTTCCCCGTGTTCACGCGCGGGATATATAGCGACCTGCCGCCAGACACTGACAAGCCGGTGTCGCTGCAGACCATACTCAATAGCAAGACCACTCAGAAGGTAACCTATTAGTTGTATAGGGGTGAATCTCCGGAGAATTTTTTTTTTCAGGAGAATGAAGGTAGGTTTTTTGTGCACTAAACTGAATTTTATCGTCCGGCAGCCAATTTTTTACTTATAACGCCCTTTTTATATAGTAATATGGGCACTAAAATTTAAAAATTGTCTGCCGGACAATTGTTTGACGGTAGATTTTTTGAGCACTATTATTATCCTGAACAAAAAAAATTCTTTGAGATTCATCCTTAGGTTTCTCAGAGTAAATAGGTAATCTACATGTCCACGTCACGACGTAGTAATCGTGAAAAGGTGTCGCGGCGGCCGGCGCGGGCGTCGCGTTGCGCTTTTTCACGGCACGGCAACGTCGCAGCAGAACGGTGCAAAATGTATTTGAATTTTATATGGCTCGGCATTCCGGCGTCGTGTCATGCATTTTTACGATAACGTTAATTTTCACGTTATGTTAACGCACCGTGCTGCAACAACGAAGCGTTTTACGTTGACAACGTGCCGTAGACATGCCGTAACATAAATATGTATGCGTCAAATTGTCATTGCCTTCGTGAAAGAAAAAAAATGAAAAAAAAATTGTTTTTCAGTTGGACAATGCACACATACTGAACGCCAACGAAACGGACTCGGAGAACAATATAACTCCTGTCATTAGCAAAATACGAACCACGCCGACTCCAATGTTGCCAACCAAGACGGTGTTCTCGCCCAAAATGAACTACATGATGCCGACAAACAACATAAGAAACGCCAATAATACCAACTTGAAGCCACAAACGCGACTCCTCAATTCTACACTCAAGTCGCACTACGCGGCTAAAACTTCCACATTCCCGCCAACCAGAAGTGCCAACTCTCAAGCAAAATTGACCGGAGGAAAGTCAAGTTTTACGGGCAAAAATAGCTTCCACGGTCAACGTGCCAATCTCGCTCGGCCGGCATTGGGCTACACCCACGGCTCGAGTCCAATAAAAACGTTCACGAGAAAAGCCATCGCCACTAGAATGACCTCTAGCGATACAACGGTCACGGCTACACTGACCAGCGTAACTTCGACTCTATCCGCTTTGACGGAGAACTGTCATTTGAACGGCAAAAACCGACTACCCTCGGAGCCGAATCTTAAAACTATAACGCAATCAAAAACGACTCCTAATATGAACAGCAGAAAGAAGCTAATCGTTCGCTCGAATTCCAATTCTCGTAAGAAACTTCCAAAGAACAATACAACCAAGGGCGGCTTGGAGGCCACGCAAGATTTGTCTTCCAGTGATACCAACGTTACGAATATATCGGCCGACTCCCTAGATACGCCGTTCCGTTTCAGGCGAAAACGTGATAAATCCAACAGTCCCGAGCCGATGGACTGTATATCGAATTCCATAATCACAGCCGACGTGACGCCAGATAATTTTGAGGAGTCGAGCAACTCGCAAGGCAACAAGCTGTACAAAATCAAAGCTCTGAGAAAAAAGTGTCCGGCCTTCGGTGTGAGTTTGCTGAAGAAGGACGGTATCCAGACTCGCTCGAGCAGTTGCGCCAGCAGTTCCACGGTCAAGAAGAAATGATCTCGGTCGGATGTTAGTGTAGATTGCACATAGTGTAGGTGCATAGCACGTGTTGGATTTGTTTAGGTGCTCCAATTTCCGGACTTGACTGAATTAATTTATACTAAACTCATATCAACACTGTTAACATTCTTTATAAACGTTTTATTAGACCGTTTAACCAATAGACCGTGCGTTAGTGTTATTATGAATAAAGATTCCAGTAAATAATATTATGGAGAAATAAAAATATTAAATAGGATGTGGCCGGCTGATATGTGTGAGGTCTATTGATTATTTAGTCTATCGTTTTATGCCTAACATAATTCATTGACTTTTATAGATGTTGTATTATATTTCTGAATGAATAGTATGTATATGTAAATTAAATATACTTTTTAATGTTGTGATAGTTTCAAATCACTTCTATTAAACCAATAGTGTTACTGTATATTATTTGCAATGAATTTATAAACAAGTTATGACTTGCACGCATCATATAAAATATGTTCTATTTTCTAGAGACGTCTATCATAGTTTAATTATTATACATTTTTAAGCATTTTTATTTTTATTTCATTAATAAAAGATGAAATTCATACTATATACAATATATGAATGCAATATACATAATATTATTATGTATAGGTGTAGTTGTTTATATTTATTTGTTTCAATAATGACATGATTTTATCCCTTGTGAATATCGCAAAGGACTCTCCAATATTGTTCTTAAGTTCATCCAGTTTCATTCCAGAATATGGGAACTCATCTTAAAGTACAGTTGGCATCAAACGTGTATAAAAATAACATAAATGTATTATAAAAAGTGAATATTTAAACAAAAGTTACAAAAAAGGTATAAAAGAAAAACTAGAAGAATTGTCCCACATTACTGTAGGTACACCGTATACCCCACTTACAGATGAGGCTACAAGAGATTACTTGTAATATATATTCTCTAATCAGAATCTCGGTAACGGCTTCAACAATTTCGGTGAATAATCGATCTAGCTACGTCTATTCCCAGCAAAACCGGGAATTTTTGAGTTTTTATATAATTTTTATCTTTCACTGCGAAACAAGATAATACGAGTTATTTCGCTCTCTAATTATAAGTGTTAAAAAGTGCTTGGTTCAGCTACGTATTGGCGAATATGTTCAATTTTTTCCTTACTACTAGAACCTTCCGTCCTTACGACATTCTTTATATGAAATTGTTTTGCAAAAAACCTTTTTAACATAGACGGTATATATTATAGAGGCATGTTGAGGCAAAAAGTGTCTCTTGTTAAATGGCCCCACTTTTGCTATTTTTGGGATCATTTTGACATTTGACGTATAGTGAAAACAAGATGGCTGACATTTGAGGTATGGTGAAAACCAAAATGGCGTAACTTTTTCTTGTATGAAGATTTGATCTGTCAAATGTATGTCATAACCTATCTTTAGTTTTGCAATCTTTGCTTTTAAACCTCGTCGAATATATTGTTTGTTATTGTGATCACAATAGTTGCCTTTAAATATAATTTCTTTAAGTGTATGAAGTTTATAAAATAAATTTTACAATATATAATATCTAGGTAGATATGAAATTGACCAACGTATTATTTTATATATATATATATATATATATATATAGTTAATTTTTGTTATATAACATAATATAAATTGGCTACGTTGATAAAATTGAAATACTTATTGATTTCCAATTGTCACAATTTTAGTTATAAAATAAGTCACAATTTATATCAAAACGCAACCTAACTTTCGCTTTAGTTTTTAGTCTTCCAAAATAATTTGTAATTGTCATTGACTATCGTAATTTTTTATTTTATATTTCCCTTATGTTAAGTGTATTTTATAACACCCCATTCTTGCATTAATATGGTACAGTTAGACAAGAAAAACCATCCATTCTTCTTTTGTGTGATAATATTTTTATATGAAGTATAAGTTATTCCAATAATTATAGAATAATTATTAAGAATTATAAAATACATTTTATTTTCTGCCTTTCATGTTACGTATTGTATATAACTTCGGTAACTTTTGTTTTCACTCGATGGTTGTCACAATAAATAGCTCTTCCAGTTGAACTCGTAAATGAATTCATCTGATCAAGAGAGGGTTTGGATGTTTCGACGATCTCATTTTAGCATATACTAAATGCTATACATATTATAGCATTTATATACATATATTTTTTACTTTATAGACGAGCTTTCGTGAAGTTCATATAACAAGCCAGCAATAGGTTAAATTTGATTTTTTATTAAAATAGATTGTGTTTATATAAATCATGTAATGCCATAATGAATGTAAGGACTTTAATCTTGCCGAAACATAATTTTGTTACATACGTAGCACCTTTGTTAACAGTGTTATTGTGTTGCTCGTAATATATTTTATTGATACAGAAATAAATTAAACAAAACTTATCATTGTTTATTTTTTTTAGTTGCTAATTGATATAGTTCTATTCGGCCATTAAATATTATATTTCTTCGTAAGAATTGTACAATCTGGGCTTAAGCTAATTTGCGAAATCCGCCAATTCTCGTTTAGGCGAAAATATTTCTGTTTGCCACTATATGAAATTCATATAAGGTCTTTGTGGAGTTATTCTTGAATCGTTATATTTAACAACGTTATACAATTTTTGTTGTGTTTAAGGTTTCTCAAAATAAAAATCACAGGTGACATTCTTAGTTACGAAGAGAGTGTAATGTATTTATTTCAATTCGAATTTCACAATTATTTTTCTGCCTTAACGTCTTTACAGCAGTAGATTATGTGCCCGAAATATGTGTAATTGATTTTGAAACCTTATATTTATGTGTGCAACTGTACTCTGTACTTAACAGTATTCTATATTATTGTGTTACGCTTAAGTTTGCCATGTTATTATCCCCTTTATTCTGTCTTGCAAGCTTAAAATATATATACAATATACATGTACATAAGATGTAATTTCCATAAGATATGTTGTTATATTTGTGTAAATATCACTAAATATGACATATAATGTTAAAACTTCTGCTTAAACTCTATAAAGTTTATAAGCATATAAATATTATTACTGTAGCACATTCCCGTGTATCATCTAGAAAAAGTAAATTGAGCCTAATATACAATGAAATATTATACAGTTCCTACATGTGTGTTGAATGGATAAATGTTGTGAAAATAACGTAAGTACAGTTAGTGAAATATGGGCAGCTCTTCGTTGATTTGTTATCATATCGTTTGTAAAACTTCTGGGTAGCAATATTGATGGTTGACTGTACCATGCTAGTGTCTCGGTTTCCATTGCTTGTATTTATATTGACTTTTTTCTGATCGTTTTATGGTATGTTGTCACTCATTATTGAAGTTGAAATCATTATAAAGTTTCTTTGATGATAATTATGTTTGATGCACATTGCGGCATTGCGAAAAAGGTAGTTAAAATCGAATAAAAAATGTAGACAATTTAGATATTCTGGTAAAATGTTAAATGTAGCAATTTTTACAAGTTATATAACAGTATTGATATGTACGTCAAATGTAATGATTTATAGTTAAATAGAAATTACTCTTTCATGTAAAGAATCCCATTTGCTGGCAAAAAAAAAGTGATTATTTTTTTAATATGTCGACACATTGTGTAAATTAATTAAAGATTTTAAATCTTTGATTTGTGTAATTAATTTCATGCCATTATTAGCTTGTAAGCAGAATATTTTATATTTTTTTGTATTATTTTTTAAACCGGATAGTCCAAAAAAATCTGTTAATTCATTTTAGTCCGCTATATTTGCTAGCATAGAGTAAAAAGTACCATAGACAAATTATTTGACAGCTTATTTTTTAACCGACGTAGAGTGTATGGGACCAGATTGTTGAGGGTGTAAATGTTTTAAATCATTTTATGTTGATGTTAACGTGTAATGGACTAACTTCTGCCCTATTCGAGCTCTCTACCATCTTAATGTCCACGGTGGGATGAACGCTTGTGCTTCAATAAAATTATATTACATCTATATGAATTTTATTATCTACACTGAACTATATTTTGCTTACAAACCTTTTTCGATATAAAAGCGTCATGTAAAGTATTCATGTTTTTATGTTTAAACGTTTTTTTATTTTTTTGTTAATAAAGGGGAAAGGGGGAACAGAAAAGTTTTAAACATCGTATAACAATATTTCATTTTATTGGAATCAAAATAAATAGTATTTATATTTTTACTTATCTATATTAATCCTTAAAGTCCTAAACTTAGATGTAATTTTGTAAAACTATAATTTTGTAAAACTGTAATTTTGTGTTCGAAAGGAGGTCATCTATTAAAGTTTTTACCATATTACCATAAGTGTATCGCTCGTGCAGCGTGCTAACTCACCCTGGGTTTGTAAATTTAGTTTGAATTCACCGTGTTTAGGATACAATACATAGACATAGGCGATTGCTTCAAGCTCGATATTTATCTTGCGATATTTTTTAACGATCCGTTACACACCACGAATCACGATCTAAGTATGGTTGTACCTAATTTATAAATATGGAGCTTGTAGCATTCGCCATAAAGAGGAATTTGTAAGGCACGTCTAGAACTCATACTCGGACACTATCACTATCAGCCTGGCCACCGCGCTGCCGCCGAACATGTTTCTCTGGTACAGCGACATCGTCAGCTCCAGCTCCGCCACCTGAGGGCCGCCCAGGGCGCATTGGAGAGATACTACGCAGATGTTGCCCATGGGACGCATGCTGGTGGAAGAATGAAATAAGTGAGTATTAGACGCGGGAGAGCCGAAAACAACCGACAGTAATCGCTCATCTAGCGACGTTTGTCAGTCTTATTACATAAATAAAAATAACCTAACCAGGAGCGTGTCGACCTTATTGAAGGGTTCCGTACATATCAACGCCGACCGCGCAATAAGTGTTTCTTTTCTTCAAATGAATTCAAAATATGCTGTCCGATTTATCTCTAAAATAATTTTCCTAAAGTGTTTCTTAGTAAAAAGTATTATTTTTAGATGGCAAAAACAAAATCTATATGCAAGCTATAACTGTACCAAGAATTTGTAAAAGAATGAGAATTGAAATAAATGGATAAAAATCTATTTACATAAATTCTCACATAAGTTAGAAGGGCGGACAGGCAGATGGACGGACGGACAGAGAGAAACTATAAGTAATAATAAGGGTTCCTTGTAGTACCTACTAAGGAACGATAGAAAGTACAGATGCTAAACAAATAATTTTAAAACAAATAAATTTGTCATATTTAAATATGCCGTATGTGAATTTATTTGTCGTATTACAATGACAAGAGGATTTTCAATGGTTTATATTAAATAGGTACCGATATGGTACCGGCAGTCAATAGCGAAAGTGTGATCGCGACTCTTACATAGCTCACCCCGATTTCTCTAACAACAGATGATTATACTCACTGGAAGCAGCTTAGGTCAGCCGGCGTGACCCCGGGCCCTGCCTGCACGTCCAGCATGTTCATCTCGAACTTCAGCACCGCATCCGCCCAGGACGGCCCGTGCATCGTGAACAGGTCAACCTGCACAGACGGCATGAATATGTTACTGGTGTGAATATCGTCCCACAACATCCTATGTGTCACGAACTTTCTCTCATCAAGAGCCTTGTCCAGAAAGAGCGAATTTGCCGTGATTTTTTAAAGCGTATATCACGCTACCATTGCGTTCAAACGGACCGTTCCAACGCGTGATCATTGAAGACGATTTTAAAGTAGTTAACATTAAATTGATACATGCACTCGCTCTGAAGTTCGCTCGACGTCGTTCGCTTGAAACGATTTCTTTGCAAGATGTTCGTGACGTCACACAGATGTGACAATGTCCTCATACACTAACAGCTTATGCTAACGTAACGAATATGATAAGTGACGTTAATACTCTTTACTGTACTTACACTTCCCCGTGGCAGGTAGATGTTGGAGACGAAGGTGATGAAGTTGTAGCTGTAGGAGCTGGGCCGCTGCAGGCAGCCCCAGTCCGATACCGGGCACGCGTTCTGGATGCGGGTGCATTTGCTTAAAAATAAAAGAAAATGTTGATAAGTTTAGCGTTCTTTGAGCTAAAAAAGCGAGTTTTAATAGATTTTAAGAGGGGCTGAAGCTGCCTTCAGGCAGAAGATACCGGACTTATGTTCCGAAATAATCCGCAGTCAAAGACACTGTTGCGCCAGGTAAATTCAAATTGCCGCTCAATACGGCCTCCGGAAGGCGAATCCGCTTGCTATCCCGGTATCGCGCCATATTTTCATCTATTCCCCGCTAGAGGGTGACGGAACAGTCGAGAGCGCGGACGCAATCGGTAATGGTGGCTGGGTTTGCGTCTCCCGTAGTTTTAATTAGTTTTTAGTGTGAGTCTGTTCCCAAAAGTCATGTAAAAGACCGTAATAAATACAGTTTCAAACTATAAACGTGAGTGTTATAATTTGTGGTGTGTAAATCAAGTATCTTCACTACAACACTAAAAAAAGAGACTGCGTTTTTTTCAACTGCTAAGATCATTCAATAAAGCCAGTCACAAATGGTACAGCCATGTATGAATAGGGGTCTATAATGGTCCCTGACTAAAAGAGCTCCCTGAGGAGTTCGGCGGGATGACATGACACCCTCTTGCTCGCCTAAGTTACTGCTGGAGTGAAGACGCGGATTCTGCCTCGCGCCATCTTCATGAAATATTCTAAAAAACCGGTACAAGGAGCGAATATTCGTGAGTGAGAAAAGCTGCGCTTGAAAAACAATTTGTCTAAGAAACATTAGGCTACATACTGTCGTCCCTCCAGCTTGTAGCCCGGCGGGCAGGTGATCTGGTGGCAGTGGTAGCCGCCGCGCGTGTTCTGGCACACGCCGCCCCCCGCCTCCGCCGCGCAGTGCGCCTCGCCGCTCTCGCACTCGTCAATGTCTGTAAAGAAATTAATCTATGTAGATAGAAAACTGGTATGAAAATTATTTAACTAGCGAAAGTGTTCATGAACGTGACAAAAAGAATAGAACTTCTCGTATGCTACGAGGTTACGTTGTACTACGCGTGTCTACGTCATGCCGTAGCATGTAGATCCGCTACGTCTTGCAGTTAGGCATTTGCATTACGCTACATTGCATATTTCACACCGCGCAATGATGATGCGGTTTGCACATTTCCTGTATGTTAAAGTTGGTGTTTTACAGTTTTCATTCCACGAAGGAAATTCCTGGGGAAGTTATACCTATGCAACTGCGCAGATCGTCGCCCAGGCGGTAGCCGGGCGGGCAGGCGCAGCGGTAGGATCCGGCAGTGTTGACGCAGCGCCCGCCGCACAGTCGCGCACGCCCGCCGCCGTACTCCGCGCACTCGTCCACGTCGGTACATGTCCTGCAGAAGAATAGGTCGTGTGATACGTCGTAAACAATCTGATATAAAATATGACAATGTCCACATACACTAACTTCCATCTTAGCTAAAGCTTAAGGTAATACTCCACTCCGATTTGTGTGCGTACGTTTAGTAGACTTGTAACATTGACAATGATCGGTAGCAAATACCGCCTAAACCATGGTTGTTAGCAAATCTTTCCAGCTGCGGAGTAAATAGGAACCCTCACACAGAACCAACTAGCTACCAACCTGTTGTCGGCCTTTAGCCTGTAGCCCCTGTTGCAGAAACAGCGGTAGCCGCCCCAGGAGTTGACGCAGCCGTGGTCGCAGACAGCGGCCTGGGCGCACTCGTCCACGTCGACGCAGACCTTGTCGTTGGAGGGCGCGTTCTGGAAGCCCTCCCCGCACTCGCACTTGTACGAGCCCACGGTGTTCACGCACCGAGCGTTGTAGGGGCAGGTCTGGAACATTAGAACGGGTAAGTATTTACGGGTAAATGATTTGTTTTACATCCGTCCATACAACGGGCATGGCTTCATCCATTACTTGATGTTTCACGTCATCAGAAATACTTATCAGGAAAGTGGTCCATTTTTTTAAGTTCTAACAAGCATGCTTTAAATATTGCATGACCCATTAGAAATCCTTCATAATTTGTTTGTAGCTCGTTATGGTAAAAGACGTGGTTGATTATTTATTGGTATCCAATAAATATACAATGTAGATTGAGTCTTACATTGGCATATCCGCATTCGTCGATATCCTCACACCGGCCGTCCTGGTGCCGGTGTCCGGGCGGGCACTGACACGAGTACCCGCCGTAGAAGTTCTCGCAGCGCTGCTCCGGACCGCACTCCGAGATGTTGCGCGCGCACTCGTCTATGTCTGTAAACAAAGAGAATGTTCAGATAGAGCGTTAATGTTATATTTATTTATAAGTCTACGAACGGATCTACATCTAATAAGGCATATGACACATAATACTGCAGATACATGACAAATTAAGATGCAGACCCAATAGGGATGATGACTACATCTAAACTATTTAGTTTCATTAATATACTCACATATATTAAGGCCGTATACTTCCTACTTGGTAAATGTAAAAAAAATATTATTTTATGTGTATGTACAAAAAAGTTTCATTTTTTTTGCTAAATTAGTAAACAAAACCTACATCATTAGTTTACTTACATCATATACAAAAACATTAATTATAATAAGTATGAACATGAACGCACAAATATCGAAGATATTATTTATACAAATATTATGTTCTTGCGGCCGTATACTTCCTACATGGCGTGACGTCACAGCTAGGTACGACTTTAGTATGGAGCGTTTTCCAGAGACTTGGGAAGTTTTGTAAACAAATCGCTGTACCTTTGAAAATATTCACTTTTGATATACTGTTTCTTCTGAAAAGTTTAAGAATAAAATATTTAAGAGTATTCATCGTAGCCGGGCACCGTTAATCAAATAGTTAACTTCGTTAATCCGCTACAAAAAAAGTTAGCTTCTTTAAACGTTAAAGCGTTACATTTCGGAAGAATTAACGCAAGTTAACGTTAATCGTTAATCCGTTAATATGTGTAAAATTGCATCTTTATATCGTTACGTTAGTGAACTTATAAAACCTAGGTTTAGGTTATGGTTTAGGTTAGGTTTAGTTTGGTTTAGGTTCTAATTCATTTATTAATTATCAACACGCAAATGATTACTGACAGTAATTTATAATAACAACAAACAAACAAACAAAACACTCGTCACTCTAAGCACCGGCGCTAAGTAATGAAATGATCAAACGAAACAAATCTCTTCGCAGTTTTATTTCTCACTCGCACGCGCCAGCAAAATATAATTAGTTTTGTTTTTGTTTCACTCGCTGCCACGGGCCGCCCGGCACTTGTCGGTGCCGTGCGGTAACTATTAGGCATTGGATTAACGATTAACGGACTTCAAAGTCAAAATTTTTTATTCAAAATAGGTATTTTCATACACTTTCTGAACGTCGATCTACATGATGCCTGCCACCGGTTCGGAAACTAGCCCGGCGAGAAGAACTGGCGTAAGAAACTCGCGCGGGGCCATCTTTTATCAAAAAGATGGAAAATTGTTCTTTTAAAATATAAAAAAGGCATATATAACAATGTTATGACTAAAACTACATAACAAGAGTACAATAATATATGTAATTTAGAAGTAGCCTTGCAGGGGGTCACCTCATTCCCATGGTGTGCTATCATTCATAAAATCATTAACTTTATAATAGGCTTTAGCACACAAACGTTCTTTAACTACTTTTTTAAATTTATTGATTGAAAAATTTTGAACGCTTTCTGGGATCTTATTGTATAGGCGTATACACTGGCCTTTAAACGAGTTCTTTACTTTACTAAGTCTAGTCACTGGTACATCAAGCTTATGCTTATTTCGGGTATTTCTATTGTGGTTGTCACTTTTCTTTTTGAATAGGTTTAAATTTTTTTTAACATATAATACATTTGATAGAACATACTGAGAAGCTACAGTTAAGATTCCAGTTTCTTTAAACTTCTCTCTTAATGATGTGTTGGGGGCCAGCTTGTAGATTGCCCGAACAGCTCGCTTCTGTAGCACAAATATAGTATTTATATCGGCAGCATTTCCCCACAGTAGAATGCCATAGGACATTATACTGTGGAAGTAACTAAAATATACAAGTCTTGCTGTGTTTTCGTCTGAAAATTGTCTTATTTTACTCACTGCAAATGCTGCTGAACTGAGTCTGTCGGCCAACCCAACAATATGAGGGCCCCACTGTAGTTTTGCGTCTAAAGTTATACCTAAAAAGACAGCTGTATCTACTAGTTCCATACCTTTTCCATTCAATAGAACATTGGTTTCAGTTTGCCTTACATTTGGCAACGTGAACTTTATACATTTAGTTTTTTTGCTATTTAACAAAAGATTATTAACACTAAACCAGTGTACTATTTTTGAGAGAGCATTATTTACTTCGTCATAGCCTGAGGTTTGGCGATTAATATTAAAAGTAAGTGACGTCTCATCGGCAAATAAGACTATCCCGTTTTTTCCATCAATAAGGTATGGTAGGTCATTTATATAGACCAGAAAAAGAAAGGGTCCTAAAATGGATCCTTGTGGGACCCCCATCTCAATTTTGGTACCTGTGGATCTTTTTCCATTTATCTCAACCCTCTGAGTCCTATTTGATAAATAAGATTTTAAGAGGACGAGTGCTGGTCCCCTTACTCCATAGTGGCATAGTTTCCTGATCAATGTTGTGTGCTGCACGCAATCAAATGCCTTAGAGAGATCGCAAAAACTCCTAGAGCATCCTGCGACCTCTCCCAAGCATCAAAAATATAACTAATCAGATCAATGCCAGCATCTGTTGTAGAGCGACCCTTCGTAAAACCAAATTGTTTACTATGTAAAATGTTATTAATATTAAAGTGTGCTAGTAACTGAGTAAGTATTATTTTTTCATATATTTTACTTAGTGTTGGCAAAATAGATATAGGTCGGAAGTTAGATGGATCCGACTTACTACCAGACTTAAACAAAGGTAAAACTTTACTATGTTTCATTAGATCAGGAAATACGCCACTTTTTATACAATCATTAAAAATAGTTGCTAAGTAAGGTGCGATAATATCGATTATAGATTTAATAACTTTCATTGATAGACCCCATAAATCTGCAGTATTCTTAATATTTAATAAATTAAAATTTTTAATAATATCTTGCGGTCCTATTTCTTTAAATCTAAATTCGATTTCACACTCTTTTACATTATCTTTAAGAAGTAATTCAGCATCACCAGGAGAGCTATACAAATTTTTGGTGGTTGAAACTGGAATGTCAGCAAAGAATTTCTCAAAAGCAGTTGCAACTTCACTGTCGGATTTGATTATTTTATTATCCATATTCAATTTAAAATATGTGTTGCGGCTGGTGACTCTTCCAGTTTCATTTGCAATGATTTGCCAAGTTGTTTTAATCTTATTTTTCGAATTCTTAATTTTATTTCTAATGTGAAGAGATTTTGCTGCAGAGCAAACTTGCTTAAATGTTTTTGGATATAACCTTTATTTACCTATTTTTAAATTCTTCACTTTGATTCATTATTCTTTCATTATAAAGTGCATACAATTTTAATCTACTTTTTAAAATACCTGCTGTTGCCCATTCGCTGAATTTACTTTTACTGTTTGTTCTCACTGTCTTAGGGGTGAAAATAGTATCAAATTTATGTTTTATTAATTTAAACAGTTTACCGAACGACATATCCGGGCTACTATGATACTCTAAGTGTCCAATATTAGCTATAATTTCACCTCTAAACTTCTCAATATATTTGACATTTATTGGTATACATGTGTTTCTGTCCTTGTGTAATTGTTTGCAATTATTATCTATAGGGAAAATGGCCCGCTGTCCACAGTGATCAGAGCTTAGTATGTTAATGACTTCCTTATTTAATGGATCTATGTTGGTAAAAATGTTATCAATGCATGTAGCAGAGCTATCACTAATCCTTGTTGGTTCAAAGAATAAATGAGTTAAGTTATATGATTTTAACAATGAAGTAAATCTAACAGTGGTGGAATTACTTTCTAAAATATTTATATTAAAATCACCACACAATAATATATGTTTGTTAGATACACTTATCTTAGTTAATAACGTTTCCATTATTTTTCAAATGAATCATATAACCCTAAAGGAGGCCTGTATACGCTAACAATAATAAAGTGTCCCACCTCTATACAGGCTATTTCAGTTGTTCGTTCTGTAGAGAGGCTTACTATGTCTTTACGTTCTTTATATTTTAAATTCTTCTTAATTAATATAAGTGAGCCGCCTCTTATGGCTTTTTCTCTACAGAAAGAACTAGCTAGCTGGTGCATACCAAGATTTAACATAATTTCATTTTTCTTAAACCAATGTTCGGTTATACATAAAATGTCTAAATTATTGTTTTAAAAACAACTCAATTTCAAATTCCTTACTAGACATACCTTGTATGTTTTGATGCACCAGCGTAAGTTTACATAATTTATTATCTTTAATTAAATTATTATTTTCATGAGTACTTATACCTACAATGCTCGAGATTTCCTCTGTTGTCTTACAGGCTAATTTAAATTATTATTATTTGGAACATTTTCCAAGGTGTTATAATAAGTCATATTATTATGACTAAACTGCTCGATAGAAGCAGTTGTCTTACTAGCCAAGTACTTGGCTGAGTTAAAATATAAAAAAGTTAATAGCGTACTTGCTATAAGTCTTGTAAAATAAGAGGATAGATAATATCTATCTAATGTCAATTTACATAATTTATAATTTACAATATTATTAATGTCGATTATATTTATTTTATTGTCATATTTATTTAATAATACACAATTATTATTAACAGCAGTATACAATTGGCTGTTAAGCTTATATCTAATTTTGTTTTCCCATGGCAACCGTTTTATGTAAGGAAATGTGAGTAATATAATCTTACTAATATTTTGCAGTTTGTTCAATGCTTCTATATAATATTCTAATTGGTTACTATTCACATTTCCCCGTCTCCCCACTAATATTATTAGTGTTGTATTGGGACAGTGAGTTGTACTTAATATCTTTTTTATTATTTGTGAAAATGTTGCACCCGGCATACAGGTGTTGTACACTGACTGTTCCTCATACAACTTACTCAATTGCACCCCAACTCCCCGACCAAGCTCATCGCTGTATATAGTGACTATGCCCGGACCAGAGGCCAATGGTGCAATCAAATATTCACTATGGGAGGATATATCATGAGCCTCCACACCTAAATTACAAATTTTATTATTAGTTGAATTATTTACCAGATGCTGACATAGTGAGTTGTGTCTCAATAAAGACTTAACTCTTTCTTCATTGTAATAGCTGTCATCCAGTAAAATATTCAATGCAGATATGTGACTAGATATTTCTGATTGAGCTAGTTCATATTTTTTTGTTATGGATTTTTAAGTGTCATGTAAATCAGTAATTTCAGTTTGGAGACTGCACACGTCTGCCTCATAGACACATGTGGTATTTTCCAACTCTTTAATACTGTCTAAGTATTTATTTTTAATAACGATTTTTTCTTTTGTTAGCTTAAGACAGTTTTAACATAATTTTTTTGTTTCTTATTAACAATTTACTTGTTTTTTTAATATGTTTATTTACTTTTATGTATTTTTTTAACTTATTTTTACTTTGAAATGTATGGGAGGGCATAGTATTGTCACCAGTTAAGTCAATTATTGGTATAGTTTTTGTGACATTTTTTCAAGAATACTAGGATCTCTCCCAAACATTTCTTGGAACAAGTTTTGTGTTTGTGAGGAATTATGCTCCTGTATTTGACTTTTCAATATATTAATTTGTGTATAGGCTTCCTCTAGTTTCCGCTTCCAAATACTAGTATTGTTCAGAGCTTCCTCGTACTCGTCCCTGCACCAGTCAAAGCTGTCTACAATTTCATGTAATTTTCTGTTTTTTTGGTACAAATCTTCATAATTTACATTTAACTTATTTAACTCAGTTTTTAAGTTACTGTTTTTTTGGATAATTTTTACCATTTCTTTTTCATTATCCTCACGTTCAGAAAGCAATAGTTCATTTTGTTTCTTATACTGTTTAAGCTCCTGAAGGGTCAGACGGAGTTGCTCCTCAGTCTGACGAGCCAGGTTTCCTCTAGTCATCATGTTGATGTAAAGAAAGTTAAAAACTACGAGATAATTAGTTAATTAATTGACCAATTTATCTATCAATGAACCAACTATCTAGTTAGCGAGCAAATTTAACACTTTCTGATACCTCCAAGCAGACCCGACCACTCTATATCTATAGATGGTGAGATATTTGCTCGGTGTAAAGCGGTCACGCAAGCTGGAGTGGGGTATGTAAGATGGTAAAGAAGATATCAGTCTATGCCAAACCTACAAGCCAACCTAACAATGAATTTTATTTTGCAAACCAGAAAAGGAAATAAGTTTAAAATTCGAAATAAACTATAATGGCAGTGGAATCAAGAATACCCAGTCCTCCTTATATGATCCTGTCACTCGATATCTATAGATGTTGAGATATTTGCTCGGTGTATAGGGGTCACGCAAGCTAGAGTGAGGTGAATAAGTTGTTAAAAAGGAGTAACAAGGTCCATTAATCCCACTGACCGGCCTAAGTAACCTACGTCTTAATTAGTTATAAACAGCTGATTTCCAAGCCCTGATTTCCAGCTGAGCCCAATCCCCTACCCCCCTAGAAATGCCGCAGTTGAAAAGCAATTTGTTACCCCAGGAGGGTACCAACTGCGTTGGAGAATCCCTCTCTGGACGTCCATGCTCAGGAACCCCTGGGACTGAACGTGGACGGACAGGCTGCCCCTCGTATTCTGGGGAGGGCAAAACTGCGCTCCAATCTGCTCGGGGCAAGAACAAACGCACAAAGGCACCCCCCTCGATATTAAACATGGACTTTTGTAATATCAGGGGATTACACTCCAACCTTAATGCCGTCCATTACCACCTTGAGACGGCAAAGCCGGCTTTGCTCTTTTTAACCGAGACGCAGATATCATCTCCGAGTGACACATCATACCTTTCCCACCCAGGGTATTCTCTCGAGCACTCCTTTCTGCCCAAAGCTGGAGTGTGTGTGTATGTCAGAGATGATATCAGCTCTCGCCGCCTCAGCAATCTTGAGGACAGGGACCTGTCAACATTATGGCTCCGCATATATTGCGACGACCACCCTCGCGTCTATGCGTGCGTATATAGGTCCCATAGTGGTGACCCCGAGACGGACCGACTCTTGGAACACCTGCAAGCTGCTTCAGATTTTGTGCAGCGGCAGATCCCATCCGCAGAGATCATAATTCTTGGCGACTTTAATGCCCACCACGCCGACTGGCTCAATTCCAGTAAAACTGATCATGCGGGGAGATCTGTCTGCAACTTTGCCCTTGCGAACGACTTGACACAACTGGTCACTACGCCTACGCGAATCCCAGATGTGGATGGTCAGAATCCTTCCTTGTTGGACCTTCTGCTGACTTCAAAACCTGACGGCTACCAAATATCCGTAATCGCACCACTTGGTACATCGGATCACTGCCTTGTTAGGAGTTCTGTGCCACTTACGACGGGGTTATGACAGCGTGCTGTTAAATACCGTCGTGTGTGGCACTACAAGTCAGCAAACTGGGATGGGATGCGGTCGTTTTTTGCATCCTATCCTTGGGGGAACGTGTGCTTCTCGCCGGATGATCCCGACAACACTGCCAAATCTGTTGCCGATGTGGTAATGCAAGGGATAGAACTTTTCATTCTGTCCTCTGTAGTGCCAACTGGCGGCAGATTTCGTCCCTGGTTTGGTTCATCCCCCAAAAAAGCTTCTCGCCGGAAGCAGGAGGCTTACCAATCCTGGGTCAATGCAGTGTCTGCTCGGGATTTAAATACCAGCACATATAAAAAGGAGTACAACCTTGCCTCTAGGTCCCTCAAGAAAGAGATCACTCGGGCAAAGAAACAGCACGTCAATAGAATTGGTAAGAGACTTGAGCGTCTCCCCTCGGGAACCCGTGCATTCTGGTCTCTGGCCAAAGCTATTGAAGGAAATTTCTGCAAGCCAACCCTACCATCCCTACACGTAGGAAATGGATCGTTGGCCCAGGACGCAAAGGACAAAGCCGATCTTCTGGGCAAGCTCTTTGCGTCAAACTCAACCCTGGATGACGGGGGGCAGAAACCACCGACCATACCGCGATGCACGAGCATCATGTCGGATATACGGTTTCATCAGCGCTCAGTGCGAAAAGCCCTCCGTTCCCTTGATATCCAAAAGTCGAGTGGGCCTGACGGAATCCCTCCTATTGTGTTGAAAAAGTGTGCTCCAGAGTTGGCTCCGGTCTTGTCGCGTCTTTTTCGGTTCTCCTACTCTTCTGGCATCGTCCCGGCTTCTTGGAAGACAGCCTTGGTGCACCCGATCCCCAAAAAAGGTGATCGCTCAAATCCTTCCAACTACAGACCAATCGCTATAACCTCTCTCTTCTCGAAGATAATGGAATCCATTATCAATAGCCAGCTTCTTCGATACTTGGACGGCCAGGGATTACTAAGCGACAAACAATACGGGTTCCGTAAGGGTCACTCGGCTGGTGATCTCTTGGCGTACCTAACTCATCGTTGGGCTCAGGCAATTGAGTCGAAGGGAGAGGCATTGGCTGTTAGTTTGGACATTGCGAAGGCCTTTGATCGGGTTTGGCATAAAGCGCTGCTATCAAAGCTTCCATCATACGGGCTGCCCGAGAAATTATGTAAGTGGGTCACTAGTTTCTTAGCAGATAGAAGCATAAAGGTCGTAGTTGACGGCGAATGCTCTGAAATTCAGTCTGTTGATGCTGGTGTCCCTCAGGGCTGTGTGCTATCGCCTACCCTATTCATACTGCATATCAATGACATGTTACAGACCAACGGTATTCATTGCTATGCGGATGATAGTACAGGTGCTGATGCTGTATATACCGGCTCCCCCAATATTTCTCGGCTAAATGTCATTGAGAGTCGAAACGAACTTGTGTCTAAAATAGAGAATTCATTGGAGAAAATCTCTGAATGGGGTAGACGTAACTTAGTCCAATTCAACCCCGCCAAGACACAAGTCTGCGCGTTCACCACTAAAAAGTCACCAATGGTCGTATATCCTCGTTTCGAGGGCACATCTTTAACCATCTCCCCTAGCATTGAGATACTTGGCGTCAACATATCAAGCGAAGTCCAGTTCCGATATCATCTAGAGGGTAAGGCCAAGTTAGCCTCGAAGAAGCTTGGTGTTCTTAACAGAGCGAGACAGTACTTCAGTCCGGACCAACGCCTACAACTCTACAAGGCGCAGTTCGGCCTCATATGGAATATTGTTCTCATCTCTGGGCAGGGGCGCCAAAATACCAACTGCTCCCTCTGGATCGTATCCAACGCAGGGCCGCTCGAGTTGTTGACTGCCATAGTGTTTCAAACAGCTTGGACCCCTTGGAATTACGCCGAGATGTAGCTTCACTCTGCATCCTCTATCGGTTGTATCACGGGGAGTGCTCTGAGGAATTGTTCGGAATCATACCACCTGCAACTTTTCGCCATCGTCCCACGCGAAAAACATACCATCCTCATCACCTTGATGAGTGGCAGTCTTCCACCGTGCGCTTTTCGCGTAACTTTCTGCCGCACACTGTTAAACTCTGGAACGAACTGCCACCAGCAGTATTTCTGGACCTATACGACCTGCAAACCTTCAAGAAGAGAGCGTATTCCCTCTTAAAAGGCCGGCAACGCACCTGCAGCTCTTCTGATGTTGCGAGTGCCCATGGGCGACGGTAGTTGCTTATCATCAGGTAACCCGTTTGCTCGTTTGCCCCCTTATTTAATAAAAAAAAAAAATATTGCTTTCTTACAACGTTTATTATCATAGCCTATCGTCAACCTTAATCAGCATAAAATAGTTATAGATATTATTAATCTGTTTACAGAGATTTATTTAGAATTCTAAGCGTTTTTAATATAGAAAATTTGAATTACCTTGACAGCTGCTCGCCGTTGACGTAAGGCACTAACTTTAAATTGCTGATTACACAAATAAACTTGTTCACAGCACTGATACTTATTATTTGTCTTATAGCTAACACTTAAAATAATATAATTATCAACGATTTGAGATAATTATAGTAAATTAATAAATAATTTTCAATTTTTAGTCGGGAGACTTTACAATGTCATGTTAACGGTGTTAACGGTAGGGTTGCCAGCAGGGAAAAAAAAATCTTCTGCATATTAATGGAAGTTAACGTGTCCTTTAACATTTTTAAAATTTTAACCGGTTAATCAAAATGTTAAATTCGTTAATTAACGATTAACGGATTAACATTGCCCAGCTATGGTATTCATTTATGCAATAAAAAAATTAGTCATCTAGCCTATGAAAGGCAGACTGAGCGTGCACATTTTAAATAGCATAATGGTTCTCTGGCTATTGATGGTGACAATACCGCATTACAGTGGGTTGGGTATCTCCGCTAGCGCGCGCTTGAACGGAGCAAGCTTGTAAGCGGCAAAGTCAACATTGAACTCTTTATACAGCTTGTTATGTTCTCAACATGCTATGATGGCCTAAATTATTTCTGAAACCCTTTACGAAAAACACGTCAAACTAACAGCGGTTTTTACCAACAAATTAATTAAGTATAAGTACTTATTTGGTACCGTCGTCTGTTGTTCTCTCAATAATTGGATGGATAGCGGCCTCTTCCGGATGCTCGTAGAACATTCTGTAGCTGCCTTGGAAAAGAGTATTGGCCGACTACACAACCTCCATGACCAACCCTTTTCTAAAAACTTAGGGTGTCCTACAGATACTGGTGTTTTAGAACTGTCTCTGCAGTGCTGGAGCAATCATAAAATATTTCTACACATTATAATATTCAACTTACCTATACAGAATCTTTCAGGCGTCAGCCTATATCCCCATGGGCAGGTGAACGGCTGCGCGCCGGCGCCGGGCTCGCGGGTTACTGTGGGCCGCACGTAGCGACCCCCGCGCGTACCGTACTGCGACCCCACAGTGATCACAGATGGCTCGCGAGGCTTCGGCGCTATAAACGCGAGGAATTAGTATGACAAATATTGATTCCTACAATAGAGATGATTATGTGGTTATATCGGCCACAGAACATACACGAGACGTCTCCAGTATGAATGCTTCGTATTACGATAGCGAAGATATACGAAATACTATTTTTTTTTGCATATAATAGAAAAACAATCATACTATGTAACTATTTATAATAGTATGATTGTTCTTCAAGAAATGAAAATGAAATGAAATGTAATTATTTATAATTCGACAATCCATTTCATTTCTTTGTACCGCCATAAACCGGATCTAGCTTATGTCCGCTAGCTGTCTCGACACATGTTGTTCTGTCTTAACTATGAACTGGAATAAATAAATAACACCTACATCTCCAATATTTCTCACCGTTTAAATCTTCCGTGAACTTCCACAATTATTTCAAGGCCAAAATTATCCAGATCGGTCCAGCCGTTCTCAAAAGCAAGACATTGGAACAATAAATTTTTACCATAAGGAACGACTCCATTGTCGGAGCGGCACCGCCAGCCGCACACGCACTTGTACCCTCCGTCGGAGTTGACGCAGTCCTCGTTGGCGGCGCACGACGACGCCTTGTTGGTGGCGCACTCATCGATGTCTGTATATATGTTTTGTAAAATCAATTACAGAAAATTTGCGCACATGATTTCCTCCTTATGTAATTAGCATTAAGACATTTTTTTTTAAATAATTAATCTAGTGAAGAAACTAAACTTCGCTACTGTGGCCATTGACCTCATACTATCAGATGATTCACTCCGCAGCTGATTTCAAACCTCTTCTCTTACAAAAACATATTTTAAAATCAGCTGTGAGGTGAATCAGTGTGAGGACAATGGCCTCGGCTGTGAAGATTTGTTTCATTACTAGATATTTCTTATTTCGATATTTTTACATAATAGTAAATTATATTATGTCCAAATTATCAGTAATTTATTTAACGTTAAAATTGTTAAATCTGATATGTTAGTAGATGAAGAAAACTCTATACCTATTTTTTGTTAAAATATAGACTGTGTACAGAATTATAACAAGTAACAAGAAGTCAGAAATTTAAATTCCAATAAAAACTCTTATAAATGTTATGTCGAAGCAAGAGAAAGACTTACCAATACACATTCCTTGAATGCTGCTGTATGTGTAGCCGAAATCACAACTGGTAGAAATTGGCGGTTGTGGTCGGTAGCTGGGATACCTGCCTCGATTCCCGTGGGACACCGGCGTATATTCGGGATAAGTTGGTGCTGAAAGATAATTTAAGCAAATTGTATTCCACCTAACTTATTTTACTAAAAATAGATAGGATGGATATTTTTAAGGTTGAAAATCTGCAGAATCTTTATTAGAATCTGAAGAGCTATGTTGTATAGAAAAGAAAATATTTTAAAAAAGATTTTTAAGTCAGATCACCAGCTGCAGTAGTCGATGTAGATGTAGTTGTAGCTGCAGTAGTCGATGATGTGGTTCTTCTTTGTGTTGTGGTTCTTCGTGGAGTTGTAGTTCGAACTGTCGTTGTTCTAGTAGTTGTTCTAGGTGTAGTTACTCTAGGCGTTGTTCTAGAAGTGGTTCTAGGTGTAGTAGGAACAGACGTGGGAATGCAGTATCCACTAGCCTCCCTGGTGAATCCTGGTACACATTTGCATTCGTATCCGCCGTCCATATTTTTGCATACCTCTAGAGGCCCGCAAATATGCCTGTTCAGTTTGCATTCATCCGTATCTGAAAAATATAACTTTTTGTCAATTTGAGCACAACATTAGTTATATTAAGAAACTATTACAACCTTCATAATTATTATATCATTAAGTAGGTATATAAATTAAAGTATTTAGGGAATAGCAAAATCTAACTAACAACAAAAAACTAAATAATCTTACCAACACATTCTCCTCTTTCATTTCTCTCATATCCACTCAAGCAGAACAGGCGATTAGGGTCTTCCTCTGGCTTTGGATCCTTTCCCACAACATTAGTCCATGTCCCTTCAGGTATATCACCTATATTCAGATCATAACTTCCATCTGGTTTTCGTTCACTCTCAATAAACGCTGTATTATTTGTTTTCGGAACTTCTACTATGGGTATATCTGGATTTGGTGGGTAATCTGGCCTCCATGTATTGGGCCTGGGTTGATACGGAGGTTCGTATGGTTTTACTGTTGTGGTCGATGTGGTTGTCGGTCGTTGTGTCGTTGTCGGATGGCGCGTTGGTCGTGGTGTAGTTGTTGTGGGACGTCTAGTCGTCGGTCTTGCTGTTGTGGTTGGTTTCGGGCTGGTTGTAGTGGGAGGTGTTGTAGTGGGGGGTGTTGTTGTTGGATGTGTGGTTGTGGGACGACGCGTTATTGTTGTTGGTTTTGTCGTTGGCACCGGTGGTAGGTCGCTGGTATCGTCACTGTAATCATAAGATTCAAATGTTATGTAATACTATGTATAATTATCAGTAAATAGGTCAACCAGACCGGCTCGACCGGAGAAATTTCTACGGCCTCACAGAATACGCTCGCGCTGTGTTACGCGAAGTGAATGATGTTACGGGAGGCCCAAGAGGGTTGGGAATTTTAAGAACTATAAACGAAAGTGCGCAATACAAGAGGAGTTAAGGCGATCCGTCAGGTCGTTTCCTGGTCTATTTCATAAAAATAGCATTTTTCTTCTCCCTTCTCTAAAACTTTAATGGTTGCTCAAACAGAATATTACACAATGTGAAGTGTGTCTACATAATATAGCATCATACATACATACATATAACATATTTATGTGAATATCTAACTATATTCATCCCATCTTTACTTCATTCATCAATTATGAGGGTAGAACTTACTCGACATCATAGTACTCGTACTCGTAGTCGTTGTTCGGCGCGGGGGGGAGGGGTGGCGGGGGTGGTATTGTGGTGCTGGTGATCGGTGATCTGGTGCAGGTGAACGACCCCAGCACGTTCAGGCAGTGCATTCCCGCCGCGCAGTTGTCCAGTTTTAGGGCACACTCGTCCACGTCTGAAAATCGTGTTTTTATGACAAAATAATATATACCAATCAATAATATTGGCATGACTTGGAAAATACTTTCAAATGGTCATATTGCCATTTAATGAATTTTGTCTGAAACCCATATATGGAGATGAAGACAGTTTTTCACATGATGACAGTTAATATATTGGAGTATTTCAGACCGTCTATTTACACTTAGCGCTTTATTCGGCGATATGATGCGTCAACAATCAATAATATATAATTATTTCAATAAAATATAAAATAGGTACTGTAAAATTTTACATTTGCAAGGCGCCTTTGAATGTTATTTTCAATGTTTTGTATTTGCAAAGGGGATTTTGTGTATGCAAGGGGTCTTGAGATAGCTCATTGGTTATTTTATTGACTGACCTGTACACGATCCAGAGGAGGAGTCCAGCTCGAATCCCTTCTTACACCTACACTCGTGGCCACCAAAAGTGTTGATGCAGTTCTGGAACTGGTCGCAGAGGTGCGTGCCTTCACGGCACTCGTCTATATCTAAAAAGTAAAATCTCTTTAGTGTCCTCTTTCGAATATAAAGCTACAAAACTAATGCTTGTTTTACGTAACAACTAATTACTATATGTAATAGTACTACTACTTATATAGTATACTATTTGAATAATTTCTTATAGAAACTTGTTTGCTTAAATCACTCTTACCTTCACAAGTGTGGCCCCCTGATCTTATTCGAGTTCCTTCTTGACATGTTTTAGGTGTCAATCTGAAATCATTTTATAATTTAGTTAATTACCATGGCACCAGATTGACGTTGTGCATAGGAATGTTGAAATATTTAAGTCCTTTATTAACACCTAAAAACTGCAAAAAAGCTGATAAAATTACTTGGGTAAGGTGCTAATTTTCGATTTGCAGTTATAAGCTCCGGGCAGGTTGATGCAAACTTCAGTCCGCTTGCAAATCTCCGAGCTCTCTTCACATTCATCAATGTCTGTGAAAATTGCAAAATAATAAGCATGTAGCCCTTCAAATTAAAAAGAAATTTTAGAGAAATGGGAAAAGACATTGGACGTTTTTGACCCGCTATTTAAAAATATAATACCCGCTATAAAAAGTAGCGACCACAAACCAAAATGCTATAATATTGTACAATTTTTATGCACATTTAATTTTCCGTAATTATTTTAATTCAGTTTTAATTCAGATGGAGAAGTGATGATGATGATGAAATATAAATGATCGATAAATTGTTAATCATATTTTATATGAAAATTCTTTGAAATGAGTTAAACCTTCACAGTATTTACCCTCCAATTATTCGACCCACGCCGTTCAATCCAGATGCAATCGCGCTTAGGTACATCTAAGCTACTTTTATCTTTGATCGCCGTGGCTAATTGTTCCATAGTAAATTTCCTCATGTCCTTAAGACTCCGAAACTACACTACGCACATCTAAGAAATCAGATAATCTATTTAGTACCTAAATTAAAATATCCTTGTATTTAGTATTTTATATTTGAAAGTTGTTTGTTACATTGCCGTAGATAGATGGCGTTGAGCGCCAGTTAAATCGTGTTATATCATTTATATTAATAGTACACCATGATAATATACTGTCGCTTTTTCGATTCACCAGTTCCGTATTAGAACGATACTAAAGAATTTTCTATTTGAAAAATGTTGACTTACCCTCGCAAACGCCGAGCGTGTTGACCTTAAACCCGGGGGAGCAGCGCTTGGACACGTGGTCCTGGCAGAAGAAGCCGCCGTGCGTGTTGATGCAGTACTGCGACAGCCGCTGACAGTCGTCCAGATGTTCCTCACATTCTTCGATGTCTGAAAACATATAAGTACTATTAACATTTATACGAGTTACGACGTTGACGTCCCCTGTGGCACATAGGTTAGCGCGTCGGCGCTCAATACGGAGTGTGTCTGTTCCTGGGTCATATATATATATATATATATAATATAATTAAAATCTTAAAAACTCTATTATCTAATATATAAAATTCTCTTATCATTCGGTAAGCAAGGTCGTGGTTAGAACGGTCGAGCTGGCTCAAGCTTCCGAAGCATTGAAAACTTGTCAAAATTTACTCCGTACGTGTAAGTTAATAATGTAAAAAACAATTAAATAGGATTGACCATAACGCTCCTCTATAATCTACATATCTGCTTCTCCAAAACATCAAAAGAACAGTCAAGATTTACCAAGGCATTCATCATCAGGCCCCGCCCTAAAACCCTGGGGACAAATGTCATTCTTTACAGCAGGGCTCGAGGACGCTGACGCATTCGTGGTGGGTGAAGGGCCTGCCTCCATGAAGGGCTTCCCAGGCTTCCCGGCGCAGGTGTACCCCCCTATTGTGTTCTTGCAGAGGTATTTTGGGCACGGTGGCCGTGGTAGCTGGCACTCGTTAATATCTGTGGATGGGCAATTTATTAGAGAAATAATTTGACATGTAAAATTCGAGTATATTATTACAACTTGTTGTTGAAATCTCGCAGGAACCGTACATTTTCCCGCTATAAAAAGTAGCCTATGTCCTCCTCCGTCCGTCCTCCTCCTCTACCCTATATAGTGCTAAATTTAATGAAAATCGGTCCAGTAGTTTTGGAGCCTATTCAATGCAAATAATCATACAAACAAACAAATCTTTCCTCTTTATAATATTAGTGTAGAACATGAGATCATTACTTTTAGAGTTTATACCACAGATTAAAGAAAGAGAAACAGATTGCACGCCTACAAGCATAATATGGTGTGTCCACGATTGTGTGCAAAAATGTCGTGAATCACTATAAAAGCTGTTTCTCTGTACGTAAGTATATATATATTTTTTACTCTGTAGTTTAGACAGTGTGGGTCATATCACACATATGGGCTCGTATTTTTGATGCAAATGTTTTTATTTGGGATATAATATTTTCTCACCATCACAGACTTGGTTCTGTACGTTTCGTTTGAATCCTGGCGGACAGGACAGACTGACGTCCCGCTTTTTTATCGGAACGCACTTGAAAGTCCCCTCTGTGTTGTGGCACACCGTATCTTCTGCTAGACAGAGATCCTCCACAGCTTCCGCGCACTCGTTAATATCTGGCAAGTAAAATAAATAAAACAATAAATGTTTTTATTTATAAAAAATACTCCAGTCAAAATAATTAAAGTGCAGTAATTATGTACTACTAAGGTAGTAAATAATGGCAATGGAAAAACCGGACAAGAGCGAGTCGGACTCGCCCACCGACGGATCGGTACAAAGTAAGATCATTATAAATAGTTCAGTAATCGAGTTTATCTAACGATGAGAGTAATTGATACTTACGATCATCTTAAGTTCAGTAATGTAGAAGTTATTACTTTTGTCATTTTTCACTTTACATTAGAAATTATGCTTCGTAAAAAATAAATAAAATGATACCCGATTTGACCTAGTGGCTTCAACTTGAAATTTCGACCCCCTATTATACTTAAGACTTTATTTTTTATGATTTAATTACTAATGTGTAGGTTTCAGATTCTTTCTTGTATTTGTAGTATTTAACGAAGATACTTGCCGAATTTCATAGCTTTAGGGCAACGGGAATTACCCTATGAATTTTGATTCCATTGAGGGTGTCGAGATATGCGTTTTTATGCGGCATAAACGGCCGTAACTTTTATTACATTAACTTATAAGTCTGATTTTTTTTACAGCATCAAGTGACCGTAGATTTGAGTATAAGGTTTTCTCGATAACTAACTCCACTAACACACCTCACGCGTTCCCGAAATAAAGCGGCTTGACAGGCAAACGGACGGACGGGCAGCAAATTGATGTTATAAGGGTATGGTACCCTTATAACATCAATTTGCTTTACCTTTACCCTAAAAAAAGATTACTTTTCAAAACAAAAATATAAAGCCAAAACTAAACATTTTTTCGTAATTTTGAAGTTTACTTATATTCATTAAAGAACTTCATAATAATCCCAGCGCAACCCCTGTTCTCCCTTATGTCATTAATTTGATTGGTCTCTTGTGGATTGTCGGTAGTCGGTACAAGTGCATCATTAATTACATCAAAGGTAGGACAAGTAGCCTATCATTGCACACACAAAATACTAACAAGTATAATTCGAGAGCCTACTTCCGTGTAATATAAAATCGAAGCACGTCAAATGATCATCATTTCCGTGTTACTGATGATGATGGAATTTTAAAATCCATTTAGATTTTCGTGAGATAAGAAAAAAGTAAGTGTTTTTGTTTTTGTTATTTACGGATGGCGTTAAATATTGGCTAAGGGTTGCTTTTCAAATGGGCTCCCAATATATTTTTGATGACACGCCGCGCCGCTACAAATCGCACGCGGTAGCACTGTGTACAGGTCAACTAAGTCGAGTCAAAGTCAAAAATAAACGATAATGTGCAAAAAACATAAATTTATTAAATTTAACAGATCGTACAGTATTTTACTGACATATTTTTCTATACTTTAAGTAATTATGTAAGTAGTATTAGCCCAGGCCCTGACTGTGTAGCCTGTCGCGGCAACTTAAAATGTGTATCGGTGGCGACCGGACGCCATCGAAAATGATCGCGTAAAACTATCCCGGTAGGATCGAGCTTTTCAATCGTGTAGCACATTACAAGTCTTTCTTAACTTTAACTTTACGCACTTCTAAAATTCGTAGTGATGAATTATAACGCAAACCTTTTTAGTAACTACCACCAAGATGACATGGGTGATAAGATGATATGATGGACACATAAGCCTCTATACTTATTTTAAAATACCTTTACAAGACTTATTATCCGGCTGCAGCCGAAAGCCCTCCCTGCAGTGACACCTCACCACGCCATCCGCATCCGAACACTCATGCTCACAGGAGTTGGCCTTACATTTGTCGCGCTGTTTGGCCGTTGTCGTGGTGGTGCGTTCTGTTGTTGTCTGTTCTGTCGTTGTCTCCGGTTTTTTGGTAGCTTCCTGAAACGGATCAAGGTTTACGTATGCAATAAATTATAGGCTAAGGCTGGGACTATATGAATCCGGAATCCGTCGGTCCTAGGAAAATTCAAAGCACTGAAAATAGAACTCTTCGCTAATATAAAATTGAAAATGAATGTGGCGGCGAAGTGTCAGAGTCGAACTATCCTATATGGACATTGACATTTAACTCGACACTTGTGTGTCCGATTTTCAGCTCTATTGTATGAAGCGCAGAGTTCTATTTTCAATGATCTGAATTTTCTCCGGCCTTCCGGATTCCGGATGATATAGTCCCACCCTTACTTACGGCAAACAAGAAGCTGGGTCCATTTGCGAAAGTACCGTGACTACGATCATAGTAAAAAACAGGCCAAGTGCGAGTCGGACACAGTCGGACACACGCATGAATGGTTTCGTACAAAACGGCAAAAAAATTCACGTTTATTGTATGGGAGCCCCCACTTATATTTATTTTATTCTGTTTGTAGAATTTGTTGTTAGAACGGCAACCGAAATATACAAAGTCTCACTAATAGGGTCCCCTTTTAACCCTTTGGATACGGAACCCTAAAAATATTAATTAATACACTTATAGTTACTGGACAAAATAATTTTGGTTGTTGATATTAAATAAAACTATTTACACAATATATTAGGTACGTGAAGCTATTTCAACCAGATGGCTTTCATTCAATCTGCAATACCAGAGCAGCACTCACCACACAGCAGCGGTAGTAGGCATTGTTCCGTAGCGTGGAGGTGGAGCTAAAGCTGTAGCTGTCCGCCTCTCCGCACCCCTCGACCCCCTGGGACTCCCCCGCCAGGGCACCGAAGGCACATTCATCGCAGCACATCTAAAAACAAGCAAATGTAGGAGAACAGTCCGCGGCAGACAGACGGACATCAAAATGTGTGGAGAGAAGCATTGTTTGTTGATACAGGTTCAATCCTACTACATAGATACTATTATAAAAGTGAGAGTTTGTGATAATGGAATGATCCATCATTCATCCTGTGTTTGTGACTCTTTCATTATTTTTTTTCGGATTTTGATGTAATTTGTACCAAACTTTGTAGTTTAAGCTCTGGATTACCACATAGACTTTTTTTTATTATTCTTTATTTAAAGGCTCTTCATCATATGATTATGTCAGCCTACCACATAGACTTTTAGCTCGAAAAAGTACAGTGTTCCCGGGGGTGCTGCTGCGAGCGAGTAAAAGCAAGTTATTACCAAGAGCCATATTTAATCGACCGATTTTGATCGTTCTGGTAACCAGTTAAATGACAGTGCGCGCATTAGATGATTAATAATAATAATCGATCGACCAAACTATCGAAGTACGATTGTGACTAAGCTATCGGTCGATTAAAAATCGCGAGTGCTCGGTTAGCTTTTATTCTAATACGAGTATAATATATAATAATATATAATATATAATAATATATAATATATAATAATTCTAATAGTAGTACCTGGGTAACCGAGCGGACTCGGAGCTCGTAGATTAAAAAAAATGGAAAGAATCACAAATATATTTTACCAGGTTTCGAAGCCACCGCATTCCGAATTTTCGAACAGCGCATAAAATAACCGAACTGCCAATCGGATATTATATAGAGTTGAAATTATTGATATATTGTCATTTGTTGCATGACGAAAAAACAAAATATATATAACTTAAAAATGCCGGGATGAAACCTAGCTGGACAGATTTTTCTCTCCCAAACCTCCAGCATACTAAATTTCACGTAAAAACATGCAGCCTTTGCCGTGATTACGATTAAAGTAGGTATAAGATGCAAAAACTAGATACAGTGTTATTTGCTTACCCGGCCAATGTCACTTTTAGGCGCACTGCAACGTTTGGAAGGCGCCAACTTCATACCTGCATCGCACTCGTCTTTCTGTCTAAATAAACAAAAGCAGTTATTCCAGCCCAAAAGATTGTAAAAATTCTTTAGATAATAATCATTAATCGGCATATTTATTATTATTGAAAAATTTGAATAAAACAATCTCAACAAAAGAAGAAGAATTGAAGCCTATTTTGGAAGAAATATATACAGAGATTAGCCGGAACAAATACACAGACTGACAGACGGACAGAAAAATGTTAAACAATTTCTATTTTATTGTAAGTACCGATCATACTTTTAAATGCATTATGTGAAAATAAAAGATGTTAATTTGAAATTACAAACAGACACTTCAATTTTGTTTATCTGTATAGATATAATATATTATATTATACAAAACAAATAGTTGAACTAAGTATATATAGTGCGCGCGGAACTAGTTGGCCGCGCCTTAGGTAGGGACAGGGGTGAGGGGGCGGATTGCTTGCTGCTCGCAGTGTTGCCGCCGCGAAGTCCGGCTCTGTACTGAGTAATAACATCAAGCGCTCTTCCGTTCCACCGCTCGCATACCTAAGGCCCGGCTAGCTAGTCACAATATGTAACAGTCATAACAGTCACAATGTGTAATTGCAAAATTCTACATTACTGTTAAGGTGAGAAGGTCGTTTTTTGTATCATTCTTAATAGTCGTTATTACATTGTGATTTCGAGTGGAAAAAAGTGTCGTGCCTATTCAATCCGTCTAGCCCCAATACAATTCGCATCGCGCCATAAGGAACTTCGCTCCAAAATTAATATGCGTAGCTGATAGCATAATAAAATCTAACAGAGTAACAATTAATTATGTACTATAGAGCCAAATATTAAACTAAAATAAAAACTTTCGTAAAATTTTATTTTGTGTAAATTTTTTTTAGTGAATGTGATTATTCTCTGATAAATAAAATAAATAATAAAAACTTTAGTTAAATTTTATTTTACTGAGTGAGTATTCTCTGATCGAGTATTGTTGACACAATTTGGTGTCGTTAGCTGAAACCTTGCAACTGTGTCGATCAAATTGTCTAAATTGACTCAAATAATGAAGCCATAGAAAGTTATCAAAATACTATTCAACACTATGTTATTCAAGAGTGCGGCTTTGGAGTAATTAAGACTAATTTCCGAAAGGAATGGAACTAAATAGCATAATATAAAATATATCTATGGGGATAGTTGGCTATGGCCACGCGTTCACTACAAGCACAGAATAGATAATAGTACAAGGTACAGAAGTCTCTCTGTTTTGATCTTCACAAATGCCGCCTTTTTATGTGCCTATATAATTATTATTAACAAACGGACCGTACGCGAGCAGCCGAAATTGAGCTCACTGGCGCCGCGCGAAGGTCGACATTATTCCACACTTTGTCAGATATTCCGAAACTAGGGTTGTCACTTGTCAATACTGTAATTAAATATCTTATATTATACTATCAGATTTATACTAGACGACGATATAATATATAATAATGATATAATACATATTATATAGATTACCATACAACATACCGACCGAACATAAATACCACGCAAGGTATACAAGCGGAAACTGTTATACCTATGTACCTATTAGGTAAATTAATACAGAACATATAAATCAGTTTACACAGACACGACACGTGATTTTCTTTTGATGTAGGTATGGATTATATGTATGTATATGCAGCTACCTACCACCTATTTTAAATAAGCATATAATATAAAACTTTTGTGTGTATATTTAATAATTATTGTTATTGATTTAGGTACCATGACAGTAGATATAAATGAGTAATGATTATCGTACCATTCGCTATCTTTCTCACTTGCCGGAACCGAGAAAAACTGACAATTGCTATTTTTTTCATTGTTCCGACAATCGGCTACAATACAGGATTTTTTTGGATACATATTTTTGCCAATTAAAATATGACACGCGTTTGCGACGTAAAGTGAGTCGTACTGCGTAAGAGGCGCGCGCGTGCGCCACGGCCGGTCAGTGCGTGGCAAGTGGCAACCATTGAATCGCCCCAACGTTGGGGAGTCTCGGTATGTACTTGTAGCTCGGCGGCGGAACGGCGTAGTGACACCCCCCTGCTACAAGGATTGCCGGTATTAAGACTATCTCGGACTCACTGTGGGTGAAACGCCACCGTAACATAAAACACTAGACATTGTATATACTGTCTTGCCTTCTTTTCGCTCTTGCGCAGAGATTATTTATTCGTCGTAAGTATGGATGTCGTACACATAATACTAATTTTCGCAAGACGACCTTTGTGTGGGTATACATACAGTGTCTTCAAAATAAAAATACATATTGAAGGAGCAGTATTCAATTCTCGTTCCAAATATATATATATATATATATATATATATATATATATATATATATATTACTTAAATGCATAACCACCGTGGGCGCGTGACCTTCAAAGTCGGCGTGTTGTACAGCAGTATGAGTGTGTCCATGCGTAGTGAGAGTTGTTAGGAAATTTTAGTTGTGCATACGTAATATTGTAGCCTGATGTTGGGTTACACTGACTTGCCCGTGAACGGCATTAAGGTAAAAAACGCAGGCACTAACTGCTGTTGCTGCTCACAGCACGTCCTCAGCGGCCCTAGGCAGGCCTCCGTCGGCTCCTCAACATCATCTGGCGGCTGCACGCCCGCACACGACGATGACGTCATCGCGTACGCTTGACCGGCCTTACAGCAATTGTCCGCTACCTCCGCCGCTTCCTCCGAGTTGAGCTCACCTGGAGACAGATGGATAGAGAAGTTACGAATGTAGAGTATATAATATGTATTGGCGCGAGATTGTTATATCGCGCGAGAGAGTGATGCAGATGTCTTCTTGCGTTGCTAAGGGGCAGACTTTACGACCATAACCCAAGTGGAAGAAGTATTTAGACTGCATATACAACCGACTACCAATAAGAGCGAGCTTTCACTTAAGACAAGATACAGTCTTAAGACTCTATTGCATTACAATATTGGTCGCGGCGATTGACAAGATACCGCTGGCGTGCTTGAAAAATGCGGCAACAAATAGTAACGCCGAGGTCGGCATGCCCGAGCCTGTCACATTGAAATCTTCGTGTCAGATGTACGAACCAAATTCACGCACATCAGAAATTGTCTTACACACTAATATATTATGAACCCACACTACTTTAATGAGTTGCCGCACATACGGAGCTGTTGTAGTTAGATAGCGTGGTATCTAGTCGAGCGCTAAGACCAATCATTTATGTTTGCACAAAATATATGAAGATGCGCACACTTTCAACAAAACGTCTCTTAGACGAAACAGTTTTAGTCATAAGACAGGCTTGTCTAAGGTGAGACAAATCTGTTTAAGACTGACGTGACTCGTGTCCCAAAAGCTCGCCCTAAGGGGCTAAGAAACTAACAGGGTGGAATATTTCCCTAAGATTTGATTTCGCAGTGTTCAGTGGTCACTGGCTGTTGGGTAATCAGTGTTAATGTGTTAAACAATAACGTATGTAAGTATTCCATTGTGTATGTGAGTTTATTTTTGACTTTATTGATAACTAACTTTTGCCCGCAGCTTCGCCCGCGGGGGAGAGTTCGTGGCAAAAAACTTCTTTAGCAATAATTATACCTACTGCAATATAGTAATAGCACAAAGTAAAAATATATACTTATTATAAATTTTCACAGGTACTTTTCGATTTTAATATGTCTCCAAGATAAGAATTAGGTAATATTGTATCTGTATAAATAACTTCTGAAAATACCACATTATTTGTGATCGTTTTTTTAAACTTAGAATGGGTATAGTAACCTATCTTTAAAAGATAAACTACAAAAATATGAAGATTAAGTAGAGAAATAGTTAAAATTTTTGCTCAATTTAAAAGGGGAATTATTTGGAAAATAAGTTTTATTTCATACTTTTTTGTGCATTTTTACTTTGGACGTCGGTTTTCATTATTTGTTTAAAAATAATACCTTTTCCCTGTTTAGTTATATTTATTATTATTAACACATTTTAAGAAATTTATTAATACAAAAAAAGCCTCCGGTATTCTCACTCTCTCGGAAAAACAAACTCAAGCGATTTTATGCCAGTTTTCTGGCAGCTGTGGTATTTCTCCAAATAAGCATTACCGAACTGTGGACCAAATAAACAATCACCAGTGATGATAATGATTACACACTATATTATTATCTTATTATTATCTATTATCTATTGTAGTAGTCGGCTGAAAAAATGTAGCAGTCAGCATTAAATATAATTAAGTATAATATAATTTTGGCTATTGCAAAATTTCAAATACATTAATATCGGTCTACTAAACTATGAGGAGTACCTATGTCACCATAATAATATGTTGGTGTATCGTAAGAAGATGGTGGTGATGATGATGATGACGATTACTGTAAGTGGCATATGCTTGCAGTTCCTTAAACAATGCCGAAATTTCTAAACATGTATCTTTAAAGACTGAGGAGTTCTGTTCAGTGCTTTTGGATCTAGGGTACACCTTGGTACAAAATTTTACTTACTTTAAAAGTCGAAATTACTATTAATGCCCTCATAATTTTGTGGAGCTATCTCGATTTCTTATGGATGCCATCATCAGACCTTGGTGACAAAGGGACCAATTTCGAATTATGTTTTGTACAACAACAAAAGAATTTTGAAAATGCTTCGACGAACGGCAGAGTAATGTTCAACGATATACGTGTCGGTGTAAAAGACTATGAGAAGTATATAATATTATTATCATCATAATGTGATGGTGTATGGTGTGATGAAGGCGGTGATGATGATGATTACTTTGATTGACATAGTGGCATATGCTTTCAGTTCTTTAAACAACGCCGCAATCCCCAGACATGTGTCTATAACGACTCGGGAGTTATGTTCAGTGCTTGGATCCAGGTATACCTTGGCACAAAATCTTTATTTTTCGTAGCATATGCCTGGACTTCTTCAGAAAAAGTCAAAATCACTGTATGTGACCATATTAAGAGGAGTACCCATAGATTCCAAATTTCTCAATTCCTAAACTTTGGTGTCAAAAATACCAATTGAGGATTATACCCTTTACAGCAAACAAAGATTTTTGAAAAAAGGTCCACAGGGGGCGGAGTAATCGTTGAACATAAAAAAAAATTATAAACAGCCGAATGTATAACAGCCTCCTTTTTTGGAAGTCGGTTAATAAAATTTTAAGTGGAGAGGAGTAACCAACGCATTAGTGAAAACCGCATTCAAATCGGTTAAGCCGTTGACTTCATACGCGCAAAAACGAATATCGCGGGAACCGTACATTTTTCCGCAATAAAAATTAGCTTATCTGTTAATCCAGAGTCTAAACTACTACCATACCAAATTTCATCATAATCTGTTCAGTACATGTTCTGAGATTAGCGCGTACAAATGTACAAACTAACAGACAAACAGATAAACAGACATACAGACAAACAGACAAAAATTCAAAAAAATTCATTGTTTTGGGTTTGATGTCGTTCATAAAGTCCCCCTTTAATTATGTTTTTCTCATATATCTTCCATTTACAACAGCCACTAGTTACGATTTTATTATATTATTACGATTTTTGTCATTTTCATCAGTAAAGTAAAAGATATTGGGAATTTATTAACCGCTGTTTATAAAAGAGGCGATCACAAACCAAAATACTATTAAGTAGATTGTACAATTTTTAATCACATTAAATTTTCCGTAGGTAATTATTTTAATTCAGATCCAAAATGAAAGTGGAGAAAATCAATAATTGTTAATCATATTTATATGAATTCTTGTTCGTATAAATGAGAGTATATATATTATATATCGATGAAAACATACCCCACCTCCCACTGCAGATATGCGACCTGTGCCGTTGTAATCCAGGTGTAATACCGCTTACATCTAACCCAATTTTATCTTTGGTCGTCGTGAATAGTTCTTTTGGATTTTTCCTGGGATTCAGATTTGCTTAGTTGATAATTGCCATTGTGGTGGTATATGGTATCTGTTATAATAATCTATTCATTGCACGAAAATGTTTGGATGACTAATTTTCATTATTTAAATTACAAATTGAAGGTTTTTGGTGTTGAAACAGGTGTAAAATTCATTTCCAAAATCGAATCAAATGTTACCATTTACAACTTAAGAATTTTAATAAAAGTCTACCTCAATATAAATATATTTTATTCAACGTTTTAATTCTTTTTATAAAAAAAATACCAACATTAATAAAACTATTTGAGCCTACTCTACAAACAGAAATAGAATATGACACATACATCTATTGTAACGACGCGTAAAAACGTAGGTGAGAACTAAATTGTTTAATGTATTACCTACTTATTTAATGTAGTTTATATCATACATGACACGATCAAGATTACGAATATATTTTTTACAAAAATGTATGTTATTGTTATATTGTTAACATGTTACCATAACACAAAAAAACAAAAAATTCTAAATATCGTTTTGTTAAGGCTCTACATTACAATGCAGGGAGGAATAATATAGGGATGTCCCTTCCATGTGGAAGGTGTATATTATACTAAAATCGAAGCCGTAAGCAGCTATCTGTCTCACAAAACATCAATATCAAAAACCCATAAGAGTGAAAGATTTAAACCGACTTCCAAAGTAAAAATGCCCATACAATATCTTACAATATTTTATAGTACTCACGTTAAAATTTGCTGGTACCGGCTTCAAAATTAAGAAGATTGAGTAGAGAAATACCTATTTAAAATTTTAGCCGAATTTAAAAGGGAATTTTTAGAAAATAAATTTTATTTCATACTTTTGCGTGCATGTTTACTTTGGAAGTCTGTTTTAATTTTTGTTGAAAAATACTTAATATTTTTTCTCTTTTTCGTTACATTTATTATCTTTATTATTATGAACATATTTTAAGAAAGTTATAAAGCCAAAAAAGCCAAGCCAGAAAATGATGATCACGAATATAATTTTGGCAATAGCAAAATTTCAACGACATTGATATCGGTGCACAAAACTCTGATGAGTAGTTAGTACCTATGTCATCATAATATGTTGGTGTTTCGTGTGAAGATGGTGGTGATGATGATGATAATTACTGTAGGTGGTTGTGCATATGCTTGAAGTTGTTTAAAAAACGCCGGAATCCCCAAACATGTATCTATAAGCACTCAGGAGTTATGTCCAGTACTTTTGGATCCAGGGTATAGGGTAGGGGTCAACCTTGGTGCAAAATCTTACTTTTTGGTAATATATGCTTGGACTACTTCAGACAAAGTCGAAGTCACTATGATATGTGACCATATAAATTTAAAATTTATAAATTAAAAAAAAAATTCGAATTATAGCCTTTACAACAACAAAACAATTTTGCAAATAGGTTCACATACGGCAAAGTAATGGCTAATGTTCAAAGATATCCGTGTCGGTATAAAATACTATGAGAAGTACCTATTATATTATGAGCATAATGTGACGATGTAATTTGTGATGATGGTAGTGATGATGATGATTACTGTAATTGACATAGTGGCATATGCTTGCAGTTGTCACGCCTTTGGTAGACTTTTGAGTTTTGGTGTCCGTTTTTACATCATTGGAATTACGACATTATGGCACTCATAATAAGTGATAGCATGTGAGATAAGGAACGATATATGTTTCTTCTGTTACTAATAGCCGGGTCTGTATGCTACAGTTAGGTATTACTCTGAAGCAGGTGCAGTTTACATCTTTTGAAAAATTGTCGCGATACTATCATAATAATGTACTTTCACCTCAAAATCCACTTTATAGTTGAGGAAATGTAAACTATTGGCATCGGTAAGTGGCAGTCGATCGCGATATTTCTGATAGAGGTCGAAGATTATCTGTCTCAGATTGTAGGGTCGCGCCCTCGAGTCGGTATGCTGCGTACTTTTATAATAACGAAATTATTGTAGAAAATATTTAGGTCATGATATAGTGTGTACATAATATCCTTATTCCTAAAACAATTATTAGGCTATAAATGGAAAAAAATCATGATAATGTGCTAAGAATAACAAAGACGTCGTGCATTTTTCTATAAAAAATTGGCGCATCCCGATGTTAGTATTCGTCGGCTGTTTCCATTCATAAAATCCATTCCTTTTGACGACATAGCGCGAAAACAGCGAAAGACTCTGCTCAATAATTTCAAATGACAAAGGAGGTGAAGTTGTTGAACAAAATCTAACAAAATATAGCGCCAATAGAACTTCAAAATTGCTCTAACCGTCTAATCCAAGACAGACAATAAGAAAAGAGCAATTTTAAGCATAAATTAATTTAAAACTTACCTTTGACAACATTCCTCGAGAGGAGACACAACACTATAACCAGGAAATTCATTTTAAGTTATCCAAAAAAAATCACAGAAATGTACACGAAAAATTCACTAAACGCCGTGAAATACGTTTGTACAATTTGAACACATTTTGTTGCGTGCACGCGTGCTAGCGACTGAGACTTACTGTACTACTGAGAGTTAACAAACAGTCTGCGCATGTCATTTTCCTAGAAGATGACTGTGTTCTTAGAAACTTTTCCTTGCACTTTCTGACCTTAACCCTTTTTAATTAGTAATTAAATTTATTTACGCGTATTAGACCAAGTAAATAAGGTGCACAGCACCAGTGGCTTATTGTTTTGTATAAAATCAATAACGCTTACCTATTGCTACTTATGTCGACATTGATAGTTTAATATATATAGCTCCCCCACACCGATTTTGGTGACGGTGGTCGGTTTCATTGAAACCAGGCCAGTTACGCAGGAGTAATTTTATAGTGCCCAAGTGTGAGCGCAGTACACAAGAGCACTCTCTCTTTTACTCCATAACCCGGTGGGACGGATAACCGACACGACTGGCGAGAGAGACCTGCGCCTGCGCAGGTCTGACTTTTTACATGCCCATCCGACGCAAGGATCCTATTTTTTTTTTCAAACAATGATTGATCAGCCTGCATTGTCCTAACCAAACTTGGACAACATTTTTTATTGTTCCAATGCGGGAATCGAACCCACGACTTTCGAGTTGAGAGGCTAGCTCTAACCACTTGACCACGGAGGCTGATAATTTAATATCTAATGCTTAAAATGAAACCGACATCCAAAGTTTATTTTTCTTTAATTTCTAAATAATTCCCCTTTTAAATTCGGATTTTTTTAAACTATTTACATTATGTAAGATACATAATCTTCATCATTTTGAAGTCGGAACCAGTCTAACAATATCATTATTTTATAGAGCTCACATTTAAGTTGGCTGGTACCGACTACAAAACAATGAAGATTGTGTAATCAAAATCCGTTCAGTGGTTTTTGCGTCAAAATAACAAACATCCGTCCACTCCATTTCCATTTCCAAACTTTCGCATTTATAATAGTAGTAGGAATAGGATACCATGTTAAAGGTGATGACGGTAACCAAAATACCGGTTTTATTTAAAACATTACTCATGGAAATAAATATGTAGGATTTTCCTATATATTTTTTACAAGTGTGGGTGACCGTGGAAGAGTCGCGCTTCGGAACGAAATGGGCCGCCTCGACCGGATAAGTACCATGACGTTTCGCCGAGTGAGTGAGGTTAACGAAGGCGCAAGCGGGGCATTGGCGATTTTATGGACCAGGAACGCGAATCGCAACACCAGAGGAGTTACAAGTATAACTCCTCTGGTGTTGCGAGAGTCCATGGGCGGCGGTAATCGCTTACCATCAGGCGATCCGACTGCTCGTTTCCTGGTACAAATACAATGACATGAGTTAGCCACGCCCCGGAAACCCTCTCGAATAGTTTTTATAATACTTATCTACTGTTGTTATAATAATAATAGGATTATTAACCTTTTAAAAAGAAACCGCATGATATAAAACGACGCCATAGCGCTAAATGGTGCAAATCACGAGTGCTAAATAAATCCACTCGACATTTCTCTTTGACATTTCAAAATAATTAGATGAGGTTTCTGGGACGTGGTTATTTTAAATACTACCGAATTAAAGTACATAGTTATGGAAATAAATATTTAAATAAAGAGTAC
Organism: Phengaris arion; assembly: GCA_963565745.1. Lineage (NCBI taxonomy): Eukaryota > Metazoa > Arthropoda > Insecta > Lepidoptera > Lycaenidae > Phengaris > Phengaris arion. Next base: position 5,265,628 of record OY751448.1, read on the forward strand.
AACAGCGTGACGTTGGTAGTTGAAAAAGATAGTAGACAATGATAGCCATGACGAAAATCTATTTAACTACCAATCCATTTCCGCCTAAGGCAACTTTTTTCTTATGAAATCGACCAGAAATGAAGCAGACGGATTCCCATGTACCTACTTGTAACACCGGAGAAGTTGCGTTCGACACGTCCTTAAAATCACCAACCCCTCTTGGGCCTCCGGTAACTGTTGGTCCTCATTCGCTCGGTGAAACATAACTACACTAAAAAAAACATAACGTTTTCTGTGAGGCCGTGATATTTGGTCGAGCCGGCCCATTTGTGCAATAGCATGGCTCTCCCACGTAAATGGGAAAGACCGAAAACGAGCAGATCTAGTGCCCGATGGTAAGCGATAGTCGTCGACCAGAGCGTTACAAGTATATAATGTGTATATCCACTAGTCGGCCCTTTCATTTTTATGCAGCAGTTCAAACGCGAATCGCGATAGATACGAGGGCGGGTCAAAAAGTCCGTGACTTTTGGAATAAAACACAGATTTTTTGATAAATAAATCATTTTATTTTTCAACGTAGTCCCCCTTGAGCTCTATACACTTTGTCCAACGCTTCTCCAATTTTTTTATCCATTCCAAAAAATATGATTTGTCGAGGTCCTCAAAATAGGCGTTTGTTTGCGAGATTTTTCCTTTTTGCTTTTTCCACCGAGCCATTTTTTCAGGTTTGGGAACAAGAATAGTCACTCGGAGCCAAATCTTGAGAATAGGGTGGATGTGGGAGCAATTCATAGCCCAATTCATGGATTTTTGCCATGGCAACTGCACATGTGTGCACCCTTGCATTGTCTTAGTGAAAAAGAACTTTTTTCTTGGCCAAATGAGGTCGGTTTTTTTTCAAATCCTCATTGAAGCGGTCCAATAAGTTGGCATAATATTCCCCATTAATTGTTCTTCCCTTTTGAAGATAGTCAATGTGGATTATCCCACGTGCATCCCAAAAAACAGTCGCCATAACTTTATTGTCTGACAAACCCACCTTGGCCTTCTTTGGCGCCGATTCACCCTTAGAAACACACTGTTTTGACTGTTGTTTGGTCTCTGGTGTATTGTGATGGATCCATGTTTCGTCCACGGTTAAAAAACTCCTCCATATTGTGATTAAACAACGCCAAACCTTCCTGTGAAGTTGTTACACGATTGCGTTTGTGGTCGACTGTGAGCAAACGCGGCACCCATCTTGCGGAAAGCTTTCTCATGCCCAAGTGATCATTCAAAATTGAAACCACTGAGCCATGCGAGATGCCTATGGCTTCCACAATCTCTTGCACTTTCAATCTTCGGTCGGCCAACACCATATCGTGAATTTTTTCGATTGTTTCGGGTGTAGAGACCTCAACTGGGCGTCCAGGACGTTCGGCATCTTCAGTGCTTGTAAGGCCACAACGAAATTCAGTAAACCACTTTTTTACCATTGAAATCGATGGTGCAGAGTCCCCATAGTATTTATCAAGCTTAGCCTTGGTCTCGGTAATGGTTTTTTTTCGCAAAAAATAATGCTTAATAAGCACACGAAATTCACTTTTTTCCATTGTTTCCTTAAGTTACTGGATAGTCTGATAAAGATAGCTGTAAAACACAAACTAACTGACGCAGCAAGTTCAAATTTTGAGAGGAGTCAACTGACAGATGCCTGTTGACAGGAGTAGTGTTGCTTTTTCAGTAAGGAGGTTAGAAATTCAAAAAGTCACGGACTTATTGACCCGCCTTAGTAATTTAATTTGGAAAACCTTTAAAAATGATCTATTTCACTATATCGTACTTAAAATCTAATAAATATTATGAGACTACATACTTATCGGTAAATTTTATAATTAATGCAGGGGCACGATTCTTTTGCAATAAAGAGAAGTTCACGTTCGAATGAAAATTCCAAGTTCGAATATTTTAGAACGTTCCGTTTGTACAATCTCAGGATAGTGATAGGATAGTGTAAGTAGGTATATATTTTTACTCTGTGCTCATATATGAAGTGCGCATATGAAGTCATATTCGAAATAGTTCGTGCAAACGTCAATCGATTTCGATTATGAAGTTCTGAGAATGCACAAACTGTGTACCTAACGTTCTAAAAATCGAACTTCGTATTTTTTCGAATGTGAACTTTTCCCTATTGCATGAGAATCGTGCCCCTGTGCCTATTTTTAACCCCCGACGCAAAAAGAGGGGTGTTATAAGTTTGATGTGTCTGTCTATCATCAGCTCGCTCACTGCTTGACAATTCGGGGGTTACTTCAAGTTTTGAATTTTGTTATTCCTGCCACTTTTTTATTCAAGTTTCAATTAAAAGATGCGAAAAAACCACTTTAAAAATTGTTATTTTTTTTCCATAAATGAAAAATTAAACAATTGTAATATAAACATTCTAATCTATGAGACCTTTCTGCCCTATGATAATGTTCCACTCATTAGATATCGCTATTTAAAGATTACATTCTCAGAACTTCACTACATGTAGGTACTTAGTGTGCCATAGCGAAATATCTCCAGTAGCCCGAGCAGGAACAAATAGACTCCCACGAATTCGTTACGTCATCGAATGCAAATGTATGGGCGCTGTCTAGTTTCATACATTTTTCAATTCTCTTTCGGTAACGTTACGGATACATAGTTATCAATTGTTCCTGATAACCCCGTAGATATGATGCACCAGATAGTGTTACTTTTTAACCGACTTCCAAAAAAAGGAGGCGGTTATACGTTCGGCTGTATGTTTTTTTTGTATGTTAACGATAACTCCGCCGTCTGTTGACCGATTTTCAAAATTCTTTTTTTGATGTAAAATTTTTTTGATGTAATCCGAAATTGGTTTCGTTGTCATCAAAGCGGTGACCTGATGATGGTATCCATGAGGAATCGAGGGAACTCCTCGAAATTTATATGGACATGAGTCTGAAAAAGTCAAAATCACTATATAGTGATTTTGACTTTTTCAGAAGAAACCCAAGCATATGCTACCAAAAAGTAAGATTCTGCACCAAGGTATACCCTGGATCCAAAAGCACTGAACAGAACTCCTCAGTCTTTAAAAATACGCGTTTGGAAATTTCGACATTGCTTAAAGAACTGCAAGCATATGCCATTATGTAACTTATAGTCATCATCATCATTATCTTATATACAATACCTAATGGAAGCTTGGCGAGTATTCAATTATACATTCGATCGTTTATTTTAAACGTTCTTAAAATGTGTTAATAATAATTTAACAAATATCACTTAAAACAGAATAAAAATATTATTATTTTTAAACAAAAGATTAAACCGACTTCAAAAGTAAAAATGCACAAAAAAGTATGAAATAAAATTTATTTTCTAAATAATTCCCCTTTTAAATTTGGCTGGAATTTTAACTATTTCTCTACTCAATCTTCAAAATGTTGAAGTCGGTACCAGCCAACTTGAACGTGTGTTCTATTTTAAATATTGTTTTATCAGGATGTTGTTCGGGCTGGTACCGACTTCAAAATTTTGAAGATTGAGTAGAGAAATAGTTAAAATTTCAGCCAAATTTAAAAGGGGAATTATTTATAAAATAAGTTTTATTTCATACTTTTTTGTGCATTTTTACATTGGCAGTCGGTTTAATGTTTATTTAAATTTTCCTGTATCAGGTCAAATGGAAAAAATTCCAATTTGGAATAAGTAGCACTTCTGTACTAAATTGTATTCTAATTAAAATAAATAAAATAAAAACTCAGTACCACGGTTAGTTAGTAACATCGTTGATTGAATAAAAGTTCCATTATCCGAAATTAACTCAGAACAAAAAAATCTACCATTTGGAGGGGTTTGTGAAGTTAGGCCTTATACTCTATAAGGCGTGTAGAGTCAGAAGCTTAGCTCTACATAAGATCTGATAACTTTTTAACAGTGCGGTCTCGTCATGGCAACAGTTTACATAAAAATGTTCTGGTGGGACTCAGTGGCGAAGGCTGGATCTACTTCATAGGGAAGCCCTAGCCTGTATGAAAGGTAGGGATTTGGATGAGGGTCTTCAAAAGGTAAGTGGTAAGTGAAGCCGATAGGAATGGAGTTATAGGCACCCCAAGCCACTGGTGGGACTTGTAGTAAAGTACTTATTAGATAAGTACAGTGTTGACAGTGCGCCATGTTTGGTCTTCGTCTGTTGTATTTTTTATACATCGTCTGTCAATTTCTATAGAAAATCCTCAGAGTAATGACAACTTTATTCCGAGAAAAAATAAATATTGACAATACCACTAGTAAATGGTTTTAAGGCGACGTTCCCAAGAGAGTTTTCTAGTGGTCGCTACATAAAAAACACCACTGTTAGTAACAGTGGTCTGTTAGTAGAACTCTCAACTCGACACTTGACACATTTGATTTTTTTCTCTTATTGTATTAGCGCAAAGTTCTATTTACGGTGATGTTTTACTGTCGCGACCACAAATAAACCTCTAGTGGGAGAGACGAGGGCTTATTGTAATTAGAATGTCACCTTTTTATTTTGATTAAATTGGATATAAACATAAACCAAATAAAATAAAACCACCTTTCATCATTTGTTACTAGAAAATATAATTAGAATCACTTCCGTACATGTCTATTGACCTTCCCGTAGATCTCTGGGAAGGCTTCCCGGCAATACGGGAGTGTGTCCCGCAGTCTATCGTACAACGTGTGGTCGAACATCGCCCTGAACTCCTCGCGGGTGGTGAATGTGTCGGCGTATAGCATCTGGAAACCCTGCTTCTCTACGACGAACTTCTCTATGTTCCTTGTTGAGGATATCTGAAAAACGTTATGATCTCAGTATATAAGATTATTTTTAAACAAAAAACCGGCTTCAAAGTAAAAATGGGATCACACGGGAAGCGCCAGCTTTCAAATAAAAAAAGAAACATCAAAATCGGTTCACCCAGTCGAAAGTTCTGAGGCAACAGACTTATTTAAAAACAGTCGAATTGAGAACCATCTCCTTTTTTGAAGTCGAATGAGATATAATTGTATGAAAATGTGTCAAAATCATGACAGCGCCCATACAAATTTCATTCGAAAACGTTACGTTTATAGAGTTTTGCCGGAAATGACAATGTGCGACGTTGTTATTTTTGTATTTCTTGCAAAATTTGTGTTAATTCGGTTCATAATCTATACTTACATATAATAAAATCGTAACTGGTCGCTGTCTGTACATGGAAGATATATAAGAAAACTTATTACAGGGGGACTTTATGAACGACATAGAACCCAAAACAATGATTTTTAGAATTTTAGTCTGTCTGTCTGTAAGTCTGTTTGTCTGTACATTTGTACGCGCTAATCTCAGAATGTACTGAACCTATATTTCAGAATAGGCTAAATAAAAAGTTTATAGGTATACAAGTTTTTTGCTACGAAGACTCTCCCACGCGGGCGAAGCTGCGTGCAATAGCTATATAGAATATAGCAGCTCTTTGTTATCGCGGCAAAATGTAAGGTTTCCGCAGCATTTGTTTTTGCGCCCACGAAGTCACGGGAAATATCTAGTGTGTAATATTGGTTGAATATTAACCATTAGATATTCGTTGACGTGCACAAGTCAAGTGGTACGTACAACTTCAAAAAGCATGCTATTTTGTGTTCCTGCCAAAACTCCCTAGGAACTTTCAGTAACGCTTCTACCACTTTGCTGAATCGACTGACTTGACTCTTTGACTGCACGGACTATTTATTTAGTCTAAATTACAATCTTAGAAATACGGTGTTGAAAACTTCCGGCCTTTTTAACTTGACACTGGCAAATTTTAAGCCGAACGCCATTTAAAAAAAAGTTACGTTTACGCCACTGCACTGTCAAATGTTCCTGCTAAGGACGCTTCCAATATATACTCTAAGGATGCTTACTTAGAGCAGGGGGTACTTTGTCGTGCTTGTGATAAACACAGTAAGTGACACGGAGACACTTCCGAGAAAACGTTATGTAAAGTTTTGTTTTTCGATAATCAATGTTAATTCGTGTTAATCTTGTGTAATGAATAATGTTCAAGTTCGATTTCAATAGTCGCGTACCGTTTCGTTTCGGTGTGAACTAACCTTAAAGTTAATACTAATTCGTTGTTTGAAGATTAACAAAATTAAGTAGGCACGATTCACACAAATACTTGGTATGAATTTGTGCTTGGTTTGTGTTTTGGCGTTACATTCTACTACAGATTAAAAACTACAGCTACATAAAAATATAATGTACAGTCTCAAATCCTTTAGCTTTGGGCACGCCGTACACGCCCACGTCGACGTACATCCTGTCTGTTGCGGACCGCACCTGCAGCTGCCCGGGTTGGTTATATACCCTGAACGGGCACAGCCACACGGGGTATACCTGAAACGTTACACATTAATATGAAAATATGACTTTATGGCGGCAGACTTTTTGGGCTGGCAGAAACAGAAAAGATATAAGTGATGTAAGTATAAATTCTCTATCGTTACACTTTTCCAACGCACATTTACTAAAGAAGGAGACATCAATAGGTACCCGAAACTCCTCGTGGAACTTCAGTATGGCCTCCTCCAGCGTGTCAATAGGCACGAGCATGTCCTGTATGATGTGGGCCTTGTTGTACAGCTTGGTGACGGCGTCCGGCTGGGTCAGCTTCAGGAGGGAAACTTCGGGGGGCATCAGCCAGCCGAACAGGTAGCGGAATAAGGGGTGGTTGCCGAACGGTATGATGTCCTGTGGGAGGAGGGAATGAATGACTTTTACGGTGAATTATTGGTTAATTATATATATATATATATATATATATATATATATATATATATATATATATATATTTTTTTTTTTTTTGTCTCCATAAGTCTGCTAACCCAAAAAAAACATGACTGATCCTCATTGAAAGCAGTATGTTCGGGTTCACAATCTCGCTAGTTATATTACAATCTGGCGGTATTTACAATTTTACGTTGACGTTTATATAGGTAGGTACATCTCGTTTGCAAGTTATGTGAAAAAGCAAAATTTATATACCTACCTGTAGCTCCCAGAAGAAACTGCGCGTGTGTCGATGGTAGTAGTCACGTAGAGGTATGTACTCTATGCAGCTCCTATTCCGTAACAAATGCCTCTCCACTTGCTTGAAGAACCATTCCGAATACCATTTGCCGATTGGGTTGAACTGAAATGGGTAAATAAGTCCAAATCACTATTTGTGTCCATCTCATTTCGAGGCGTTCCTTCGATTCCTCATAGATCTTATCATCAGATCACTTTGGTGACAGCGGGACCAATTTCAGATTATAGACAGACGGCGGAGTATTCGTTGAACATACAAAAAATATATTATATTATATATAATTTCAGATAGCAGAAAAATAATTATCATACTCGAAAAAAAAATTTTCACTATAGGTATGCCCAGTTTGCGTTTTGCGGAGAATCACGCATACACGAGATGATTTTTTTAAGTTTTAGTATGACAATTATTTTTCTCAGCGTCTACATAAGCAGTGGATCATGTGCTTGAAGTATCCGTAATTTTTTTTGGAGACTTTATTTTATACAGCCGAACGTGTAACCGCCTCGTACTTGGATGTCGGTTTGCTTTGAAAACAATGTTTTATTGAATACTGCATAAAACGCCATCTAGCGTGTGAAATATTTTGATAGCTCCGTGGCCTAGTAGGTAGATTGTTTGATTCGCACTCGAGAGAGTGCAGGTTCAGAGTGCAGGTTTTTTCCTTTTGGCGTTTCCCAGGTTGTGGCGTGTACCAAGGAGACTTTTTCAGATCTCAAGTACATTATACGGACGCTCCAACGGTGAAGGAAAACATCGTGAGGAAACTCGCACATGGTTTGCCCCAGACGTATTGACCAGTCATTCCTCTGGACTGACTGACTATGCTGTGAGAATGCCGTATGTGCTTGGGCAACCATACGACATTAAAAAACCAACTGTCCCAGGCACTACAGTATTTCATGAGTGGGTACTTCGCTCGGAGAAGACTGTATAAATCATCCAATAACGGATGAAAAGGCCAAAGTTTATTGCTTTTTATGGATAGCAGAGTACCTAAATATGTACAATATTATATACCTACAGCGCATAAAATGGGTCTTCTGCTTTAAGATACGGTATTAGGCCCAAGAGACCAATTCTCGTAACATGCGTCTCGCTCACATACGTGTCTATCGCGCGTGAGCTAGTGAGACAGCGCGCGCACTGAAAAAGGATTATGATAACAAATAGTTACGAGAATTGGGCTTCAGGATACATAGGCAAATTTTAACCCGAAAAAGTACAGTCTCCGCGTGAAATAGGTACTACCTACTGTATTTTCGTGGGTGCTGGTGCTGGTATTCGTAAATTTTCGAATATTTTGTTTTTGGATGGCTCGAAACATTAAAATAACCTCAAATTTAGTTATATACTATTATGTTAATAAAATTTTAGATGCTATCCGTGTCTAAGAGTTTTCACACGCTGAAAATCATTAGCTAAAATTAATTTTTGTATTAAAATCATTAGCTGAGTGGAGCGGGCCAGATAGTTTTAAAATTTAGTACCGGTTCCAAGTTATTAAAACATAATATTAATATTAAGTAATCTGCAAAAGTTACAGTAAAAAATTGGTGAAATTTTTTCATATTTTTTAGTTCTGACCTCGAAACGAGACCTTTCTGACACGTTCGGGGGTAGGTCCCCTGTAGGTAGGCCGGGGGTGCCATATAATTGATATGGCTGATACAGCGGTAGCTAAAGCCCCCCCCCCCCCCCCCCCAGCTATACATGGAAGTAAATACTTAAATATAGTATTTAATATATATATTATTTGTGCGTAGATAATAAGAAATTTCAAAATTGAATGATTTATTTTCTAATTATTACCCGAAATTTCTGTCAAGTGTGAACTTGCCGCCCGGGGCACGGGCATCGCCGCTGTGACGATTCATTAAATTGTATGGTATGGATTTCCGCAAAGTAACGCCTGATTCTATTAACTATATAGCTTACTTTTCCATCATTTCCGATTTCATTCACCATATCACCGGTCAACACCACCCCAGAGTCCTTCGTATACAGGAGCCCCTCCACGAACTGATGAGGACTCTTCTTCACGGATTCCTCTTGGAATCTCTTACACAGATCCGTCAGGTTTTTATATGGATGGTACTGCAGGCGGATATACCTGTAAAAAGTTTTTTCTGTAAAACATCGTATGCCTTTGTTTAGGGCGTTCGGCGTAGTGAGTAACAAGGTGATGCCTCGCCACGCCAATACAACATACTTAAGTGTTTTTCTGCTCCAAAATTTATTATTTTCAGGGTTCCGTTGCCAAAGGGCAAATTCCAAAAATGGGACCCTATTACTAAGACTCCGCTATCCGCGTCCGTCTGTCCGTCTGTCTGACGGTCTCTCACCAAGCTGTACCTATGTCATGAACTGTAATAGCTAGAAAGTTAAAAAATTTCAGAGATTATGTATTTCTGTTGCCGCTTTAACAAGAAGTACTTACTAATAACAGAATAAAAAATATATTTATGTGCGGGTCCCGTACAGCAAGTGTTTTTTTTGCCGTTTTACAAAGACATTCGTTTCGTCGGGAAAAAGAAAAGTGCACCGCAACACAATCCGTAAGTGTTTAAGACTATGTATCTTACTTTTTAGCAGGGACAATTTTAATGGTCGCAGCTGTTAAGAATCCCAGCGTACCGTACGACCATGGCACCGCGTAGAAGAGATCCGGCTTGTCGTGCTGAAAATTACCAAAAAGATAATAATTATATAAGATCTAGCAATACTTTGACGACCTCTGTGGCTCAGTGGTTAGCACGTTGGCGTTCAAGCCGGATGTCGCGGGTTTGAATACCGCCGAAACGAAAAGTTTTCTGTGTTCCTGGGTCATGGATGTGCATTAAATATGTGTATAATATAATAAAAATCTTCAATATATTCCCGTTGTCTGGTACCCGTAACACAAGTTCTTCGAGAACTTTCCACGGGACCAGATTGACGTGGTGTGAAAGCGTCTATAGATATTAATATACTTATGTACTGTTCTAAACACTAATTGGAACAAGCTTAATGCATTGTTACTACTTAAACGTATTTAAGGATTTTTTTATCTTCTAACGTCAAGACTCAAGAGAACACATAAACACAGAGATGCACCTTCGAGTTAATCAAGCTATTAACTCACCGCAGTACACTTAACCACGGACCCATCAGCAAGCACCAGCTCATACTCCACGCATATGTGCTGGAACAGGCCGTGCACGTGCGAGCTGGTCTCCACGCCGGTGCCCATCACCAGCCCGCCCACCGTCAGCTGGTCCAGCTCGGGCACCACGGCCAGGGCCAAACCCAGCGGTTCTAAGGTGCGGGAGAGCTGGCCCATGGTGACGAGAGGCTCGCAGCGGACTGTCTGGAAAAGAAGACAATATAGCCTTTAGCCAAGTTGCCAACGCATCGCTGTGTCACTTGGCATACATTTTTGTTTTCTAGCTTCGTTGTCGAAAAGGCAACTTGTCTAAAATATCCCCGTTATAGGTACTAATACTATCTTTTGTCTACGACTTCGATAGCGTAAAATAAAATTACTAGTAACATTTTTGTATTTACGCCGGAATTTGTATTACGCACGTATTACGCACAGAATAACTTATGCCTATAGCCTTCTGCAATAAATGGACTGTCCTACACACAAATAATATTTTTTATAATCGAAGGCTCAAGGCACCTAGTAAAATTATCATAGCTTGCAATTAAACATACAAACTTTTGCCCTTTATGGTCTTCGTATAGTTACATTACATAGTTTAATTGGTATTAGTTACGCATATACAAGATACTTTAACTTTCCAAATTTTGACTGAAATAAAAGAAATTATGAATTTGAAAAACAGTAGCTGTTGCCCGCGGCTCCACCCGCGTAAACTACCACGGGAGTAATGTATTTTTTCGGGATAAAAAGTAGCATATGTTTTAATCCAGAGCCTAAACTACAACCATACCAAATTTCATCGAAATCCGTTGAGTAGTTTTTGCGTGAACGAGTAACAAACATCCATCGATCCATCTATACATCCATCCATCCATCCTCTTAAACTTTCTCATTTATAATATTACAAGGATAATCTGGCGAGTTCCTGCGACATATGCGATCTAGATGTGGTACATCCAGATATGTCTACTGTATATATTTGATCTTTATTTTCCTCCATTACGCCATTAAATAGTTTTTTACCATATTCTCAGTATCCACCTCCAGCACATCGACCATATTTATGTCTATGTTAGTGAAACTCCGCTTGTACAAGCCCTGGCGGAACGACATGGTCTGCCAGGTCGGCCGCGCTGTGCAGAGCTGTGTGCTCCGGTCCCCGGACAGCCAGGACTTGATCTGGAAAGTTGAAATATAATGTTGAATTAGGCAAACAAGCAAACGGATCGCCTGATGGGAAGCAGAAGCAGACAGGCCTACTGCTTTGTATCACTTGGGTATGTACAAGTGAAACAAGTTTTCGTGTATATGGGTGGCATGAGGCATCTTTAGGGTTTGGGAATTCCCAACAATTTCAAAATCTCGGGACACAAGACAATAAAGTCCCGGGAATTCCCGGGAATGACGATAAGCCACGAGACGTCCCGGAACCCAAACCCTAGGCATCATCAGATTTTTTGGAGAACTGCATTATAAATATTTTAAACACAAATTCTGTTATGTATATGAATGACGTATTAAGTCGTAAAGGAGATCAACCAGTCGCCATACATTTACTGCCTGGCAATTAAAATACGTGGCTACAAAAAGTATTTATTGAAAGTTGTACTATAAGAACATAGGGCCAAAAAAATATTATGCATCAAACTCGGGGGATAAAAGATAATTTGATTAAATATAACCTAACCTATTGTTAAATAATTTTCCCTAATATTTGGTTTGCGGAAATGCGACACTATTACTTGTGATGTCAATTATGTAATGAAATTAATAAATAGTTTGTTTCAAACGCAATATGCTAACAAATAATTGTTAGATGTCGTTTTCACGTGACGAAATCAAGAGCATAATAATTATTTACCTTAGTATAAATATACATAGTACCTATTTATTTCATTAAAACAAAACTGCTGAACTAAAGAAAAGAAAATAACTTTATACTCCAATTAAAAATAAATCTATCTATTGGGGTACCTAGCCCAAGCTTTTACGCCTCAAATTGACAATTTACAGCATATATGGGCAACAACCGGCCCGCGGGCCGCTTTTTGCCCATATATGCACATACCGGCCCGCTGTAAGATATGATCCGGCCCGTGAGACGTTTTGAAAAAACCCAATTAAAAAATATTACATTAGGTACTTATACCCACGGGAGTGACAGTGAGGCGGCAAACATCGAATCCTCTGATGTTTGCCGCCTTACTCTTTGATAATCGCCGCCACTCGGCTTGCTCGATCAAATTCTTTGAGGTTTGCCGCCTCACGGGCGACACATCAAAAGATTTATTGCTTCTCAATTATTCTAAGCTAGTTTATTCCAGATTATTCCTTCATTTTGCCTATATAAGCGGGTGGATGGCCCGAACGTTAGTTCAGTTCTATTTGACCTGCCGAGATGATAACTTGGACAAGCGATATCCTAGCGAACTGCTCGAGCCGACAACTTGCTTTGTGACTTTGTGTGCATCTTGAGTGGTTACTAACTATAGTTTGTTATGAAGTTTATTGAACAAAAAGTAAACAAAAATGATATCTGGTGGAAAGAAACGAAAAGTAGATACAGAGGGTCGCCAGTTTCAAGAAAAATAGACTGAATAATTCTTTTTTATCTTGCACAATGGTAAGCCTATTTGTTTGCTGTGTAATGAATCCATTTCAGTAATGAAAGAATTCAATATAAAGAGGCATTACTCAACTGAGCATGCTACGCTACACTCACTGACAGGACAATTAAGAACAGCCAAAATCCAGAAGCTTACCGCAAATTTGGAAAAACAGCAAGAAATTTTTCATAAACAAAGAACACAACTTGATAATGTTGTGAAAGCTAGTTTTATAGTTAGCCCAAAATTGGCAAAGGCATTAAAACCATTTGCCAAAGGAGAATTTATCAAGGAGTGTATGTTAGAAGTTTGCGGTATTTTGTGTCCTGAAAAGAAAAATTAATTTGAAAAAATTACTTTGTCACGACGAACTATTGTTCGACGTATAGAAATAATGGCTAACGATATAAAACAATATTGACTGACCGTATAGCTGGTTTTGAGTCATTTTCCATAGCATTAGACGAGAGCACCGATTTGTCTGACACAGCTCAACTGGCTATATTTATTCGAGGTGTTGATAAGAAGTTCACTGTTACTGAGTAATTGCTTGCTTTACAGCCGACAAAAGGAACCACAACAGGAAATTATATTTTTATTGATGTTCAAAGGGTATTCACAAGTTTTGGCTTGCCATGGTCACAGAATAGATAATAGTACAAGGTACCATGGTCAAAATTAATTGGAGTATGCGCTGATGGTGCACCTTCTATGGTCGGCTTACGTAAAGGTTTCATCGGAATTTCGAATGAAAAACAACAGAATTAAATGTCCAAAAAGATGATTTGATAGTCCTTCATTGCATTATCCACCACAATAACTTGTGTTCTAAGTCCATTCGACTCCAGAATGTTATGTATGTGGTAGTAAAAATCATCAACTTTATTCGATCCCGAGGGCTTAACCATCGTCAGTTCAAGGCGTTTTTGGATGAAATATCAGCTGAATATAACGACGTAACGTATTATTGTGAAGTCAGATGGCTGAGCAAAAGAAAAATGTTGAAACGGTTTTACGCGCTTAGAAATGAGATAGCAGACTTTATGAAAATAAAAGATAAACCACTATCTGAATTAAGTGACCCATAAATCCTAAAAAAAATTACCTCAACAGCTTGTTTCTAGCCAATTATGGTAGATGGCGTAGTATTAGGGTACCGTACCACGTGTCAACACTAGATGCCGCGCCAAAAGTATCGGATTCCTCATATAAGTACTTTAAATACATAGGTACAATGTTGTATGTACCTATTGTATTGATAATGCCCTAGTGTTGCCCGCGACTTCATCCGCATGAATGTGGTTTATCGCGGTTGGATAAAAAGACAACGATAATACGTTCATTATGAAAACAAAACTAACTAAATACCGATCTTAAAAAATAATACAACTGTTGAAAAAGTCAAGAAAACTTATTTTGCTTAAAATATTGAATATAAAACTACTACGAAATCAAAGTGTAACTTATTTAAAAATATCAAATTAAACGATAAGTAATCGCAATGAAAATGTTTAAATTTACAGTTCGCTAAGTCAAGTGCAGTCGCGAACAGATCAGGTGAACTTTATTTTGAACCTTATTACCAAGCAATAAGGTTGAAAAGTGATACAGCGGTCGAGAGTGACTAGGGAGTACAGCATTTTCACATTACGCGACATCGATATCAGATAAAAAACTTGAAACGCTCTTATGCCAAAGACATAAGAACGTTTTTTATCGTACTACTCTGCGTCTGCGCTAGCCGCTAATACAATAGAGTTGAAAATGGAAGTTTCGCGTGTCGAGCGCTCATATTATATGACATTGACATTTGACTCGACACTCATGTGTTCAATTTTCAACTCTATTGTATTAGATCAGAGTTCTATTTTCAATGCTCTGAATTTTCACCGGTGTTCCGGATTCCGGAGCATAAAATATAGTCCCAGCCTTACACTTGTCTTTGTCATGTTTCATATTAAAACATATCTCTGTCTCTCTCTAATATGTGAAAACGCTCTGTTATAACTCTTGCTAGTATGTAGAGTCGCTGACACACAGCGAACAAAGCAGTATTCATTGGTATAAGTACACAAGCACGCGGGCCCCCCCGAGTCAGTTGGTGTGTCGCTCTCGTTCCGGGTTGTTGGGTCTCTATCGTTGTTTCTAAGTCTACTAGTTCCACCATTTCTATGTTAAAGTGTAATTAAATCTTTAGGTAAAATAAAGTTATTTTTTTAAAAAGACCCTAGGACGATCCGGGATAACATTGGTGGCAGCGGTGGGATACGAAAATCCCCGGAAAAACCCAAATAAACTACCAGTAAGTGCAATAAAATCAATATCAAAGTGTAAAATCTAAAGAAAGAAAAGCAAAATTAAAAGTGTGAGTGTCGGGAAAGTGAAAAGTTAAATTCATCATCATCGGCAGCTGCAACGGCGTGTGGTCACCGTCACAATTTTCACGACACAATTTGTGTCAATCAACATCTCGTCATGATCCGAGCGGCAGCGTTCCTGTTCCTGATTTTCCAGTTTTCCATATGAGTGAAAGTTTTTCAAAGAACACGCAACAAAGAAACTCTGTCCAAACCCTCTACTTAGAACTCGAACTCAGAATCCACTCTACGCAACATTGTAACATCTATTGTTCCTTGTTCCAACGCTGAACGCGTTGTTTATGTAAAAACATTGTAATTCTTTGTGCCTTGTTGATTCAATGTATCGATACTGAAATTCAAAGTGAACTATTAATATAACTTAACATTCATTGTTTAAACTATACTTTAAATAATAACTAACCCATTGTTACAACGATTGATCCACTAGTATTGTATTTACATTCAAATAAGAATCCATTGTGCCCGTGTAACATAGAATTAAACCAAGATGACAGACAAAGAAACCCATGTACCCAACACAGTAAACGAGGCTAATGCCTCTTATGCTGCAAAGGAAGCTAGCGCCTCAAAATCAACAACAGATGAAAAATTAGACTTAAATATAATATTAAAATTTATTAAGCCCTATGATGGGTCGCGAGAGAGCTTAAATGCTTTCATAACAAACTGCCAAAACGCATATAATCTGGCAGATAAAAACCAAAAACCAATCGTATTTAAGTACATACTAAGTCAATAAGAAGGAAGGGCACAGTCAACATGCAGTATTAAAGAATTCGAAAACTTCGAACAATTTATAGAATTTACAAAACAACAGTTCGGAGAAAGAAAACATTACGCACACCCACTCAATGATCTACAAGATTCTAAGCAAATCCAGGGCGAATCCGTTAGCCAATTCGCCCTCCGCATAGAGGAAAACTTATCAAAGCTCATTACAGAAATAAATATTTCTACTAAAGTTAAACTAGCCACACCGAATCCACTTTATCCCATAAAAATTCGCAACCAAAACTTCCCACGCTACACGACAATTCCGAAACTATAAAACCTGAAATCCTGAAAACACAAAATCCTTCCACAAAAGTCAAATCTAACTCTGTGAAAATCCATTCCAATGAAAACTCAGACGAAAACTCACCACACTGTCACAAATACTTCTCCGCGCCAAACCTGGAAAACAAAAAAGAAAATACTAAAATCAATAAAATAAACAATAATTTGGAAAAACGTAGCTTACCTTACATCAAACTGCAAGCCTCGGTAGCATCTCGTAAGCTTACTTTTCTTGTCGACACAGGCTCCTCTGTCTCCCTAATTAAATTAGGATCACTATCCAAAATCCCAAAACTTAGCGATAACATTATCATTTTGAAAGGAATCGATGTCGGAAATGACACAATCCCCACGTTAGGCAGTTTTCACATGCAAATGTGTACTAAATTCAAAAAACCAAACTTTCATGAGTTTCGTGTAGTCAAAGATATTAGCGTAAAACACGACGGTATTATTAGTAACGATTTATTAGAAAATCTAGAATGCCAAATAGATTATAGCCAAGGCTTATTGCGAATGGGCGATGATATCATAAACCTAATATTTTATAAACCCTTATAAACAATAGCTCCTAGACCAGAAACCGTAATAGAATGTACTGTGAAAAACCCAGACGCCACAGAGGGAATTATCGTAGATCAACACATTTCAGATTCACTATTAATAGCAAATTGCGTAGTTAAAGTGAAAAAAAATGGCCGTATAAACATCACTGTAGCCAATAACACAGAGTATCCAGTCAGTATCGACTCAAACCTAGAACTTAACTTAGAACCATACGAGGTCTACCCACAAACACAGATTCCTATTTCAACTATACACCAAAAGGCGTCAACTCGAACACAAGAAGTCCTTAAACAACTCAGGACCTCACACTTAAATGACGAAGAAAAACAAGCACTGTTTCAAATCTGTGCTGACTATTCCGACATATTCCATCTCCCAAACGACCAACTCACGCATACAACAGCTATAGAACACAATATAAAAACTAACACAGACGTCCCAATTCATACTAAATCATATAGATTCCCAGAGTGTCACAAAAAGGAAGTAGAATCCCAAATAAACAAAATGGTAGAACAAAACATTATATCTCCTTCTAATTCACCTTGGTCCTCACCTGTCTGGATTGTACCTAAGAAACAAGACGCCTCAGGCCAGCGCAAATGGAGAGTCGTAATCGATTACCGGAAGCTCAACGACATCACTATAGGCGAGACATAACATATTCCTCAAATAACAGAGATATTAGACCAATTAGGTAAGAGCCAATATTTCACCACACTAGATTTAGCATCGGGTTTTCATCAAATTCTAGTTTCTCCCGAAGACGCAGCATTTTCAGTACCACAAGGTCATTTTCAGTTCGCTAGAATGCCTTTTGGCCTCAAAAACTCTCCAGCCACTTTCCAAAAATTAATGAATACGTCTACGCCTATCCTAAAATTAGAAGAATTTGAATATAATATTGTTTATTAAAAAGGAAAGACAAACACAAACGCTGACGCACTATCTCGATTTCCTGTCAACCCAATAGAAAACAATGCACCGAATCCTCTGGACCCTGAAACTCAAAGCTCAGACAATGAATCTTTCAATCCACTAGAAGATCCTTTAATGGACCTACCCGGGGGTGGGGGTAGGTCCAGTAAAGGATCTTCCCCCCAACTCCCATTCTCCAGAAGATTTCCTAAGTCCCAATAGAATTCCTACTAACCCTCATAAAACAAACCCTATACCAGACAAGGAACCTCAACCTTCTTCTGACCTTATTAACTTAGAAGATCTTGGAAATTTCAAGTCCAAAAAGCACTGATCTCAACACCGATTTCGAATTATTACAAGCCCATTCTCCTGAAAACAACCAACCAGAAACGAATAACACCAATTATTCTAAATTCCTAAAAGAAAACTCTAATAAGAATATTGTATATAACACTATATTAAAAGAACATAACGAAAATCTGTTAAAATCACCGTTTAAGGTCCTGCTAATTCCGACGTCAATAGACTTGGACGAATCAAATCCCTACATAACAGAAGTATTGTCAAATATAAACAACAAAGAAGAAATCATTAATTCTGAAAAAGAGTTATATTCATTTACTAAAATTATATACAATGAAGACAAAGTTATATATTTACTATATACCATAGTACATCACTTTGATGAATCATCTTATCCAAATGTATACACAACGTTAAAACGTATAAGAAACGAAATCCTAGCGGCAGAAAATTGCCAAGACATTGCCATGTCCGATTTTAAAAACCCTTTTGGTAACTATTCATATACCAAAATTTACAATATAATTACACATCTATTCCACAATACAAAAATTAATATACATATCTACCATACAATAATTTACCCTAGCTTAAGTGAGAGAAGTAAAATACTTCGTGAAAATCATGATATCCCAATTGCAGGACATTTAGTATCTAGACGCATGTATAATCGTATACAAGAACAATATTACTGGAAGGAATGAAACATAGACATAGAGACATACTTAAAAAATTGCAAACTCTGCCAAGAGAATAAAAAACTACGTAAAATAAACAATGCTCCAACGGAAATAACGACTACTGCAACTTCCCCTTTTCAACGCGTAATCTTAGATATCGTAGGTCCCCTTCCAGAATCACCAGTAAAACTTAAATATATACTAACCCTACAAGACGATCTCACTAAATATTCCGTAGCCTATCCTATACGTAGCACCACAGCAGAAGAAACTAGCGACTGTCTCATTCATTTCATATCTCTGTTCGGCATTGCCAAATCCATATTAAGTGATCAAGGCACTAACTTCACTTCCGATCTTTTCAAGACTACTTGTCAATTCTTTAAAATTAAATAACTCTGGTCATCACCATACCACCCTCAAACACAAGGAGCTTTAGAACGTAGTCATTCCACACTAAAAGAATACCTTAAATCTTTTGTAAATGAAAACCAAGACAACTAGCCAACTTATGTATATACCTCTATGTTAACATACAACACTACTACCTATATAACCACAAAATTCACTCCATATGAATTAGTATTTGGACACAAACCTCACCTCCCAAACTCTCTCTACAAAACCACAACAGGCACAACATACTCAGATTATATTAGAAAATTACAACATAAACTCAAGTATAGCCAAGAAAAAGCGCTGGTAAACATAGTTAAGTCAAAGGAAAATTCTTAATTATATTACAATAATAACGCTAAAACACCGCCCCGATACAAAGCAGGAGACTTTGTTTATATCAAAAATCATTTAAAACTTAGAAAAGCCCTATCACCGGTATGGAAAGGACCATACAAAATCATAAGAGTTAATAATAATCACACAGCCACCCTTCTTATAAATAGACGTCATATTACCCATCACTTTGACCAAATGAAGCCAGCTGAAACAACACAACATTGCTATCTCAATTAAATAAAAAATAAAATACATATACTTAACAAAATACTCATACGTAATCCTACAAATAATAAAATCTATCTATTCTAATTTCTGAATAAATTCCATAATCTACGTACTTGTTTAATCTCGTAATATCTAACAATTACTCACCTTATTTCAGCGTCTCGACCGGTGCACAGCTGAATATTCTGCAGCCACTAAATACCAGCACAGGAATCTACTTTGATGGCCTAGGAAAGCTTAAAGTAATAAATGGACAATTAAACGTAATTAGTTACATAGACATATCCTATGTAAATCCTCAGCTTGATAACCTAAAATATATTATTAACGCAATTAAACTTATTTGTAGACTATCATTTCTCCAACAATGCTTAAATGCTCTATCTCCTTTGGTTACGAGATATAACGATCTATCTCTTATGAATCTATATCTTACTTTCTAAGCGCAGTTTGCGCTAAGCCTGGTTCGGTATCGTAGGGACGGCGTTTCAACACATCTTCGGAACTTTAAACGAAGATGACGCCATAAAATATGACACAGCTATTAATTCTATTCAAAACGACGAAAAGAACTTTGCTCAATTAATGAAAGAGAATATTTTAATTACCAACACCACGTTACAATCATTCAAAAACGTCATCAATAAATTAAACAACAATCAAAAATATCTAGACGCAGAAATAACAAAATTGCTTAACATAACAAATAGATTATCCAATAATTTAAATACAGTAGAAATCGACATACAAACCTTATCATTACTTAACATCCTCGAAAGCTCACTGATGACGGTGTCCTTCCAACTAAAAGACTTGACAAATGCTAACATGTTGACTAAACAGAACATACTTCATCCAAGTATTTTGACACCTAACCAATTTTATCAAGAGTTGTCTAAAAATATTCAACATCTTTCAAGAGGCACTAGAATTCCTTTACTCGTAAATCTAGATAATATTCATCTAATTATAAGTACTTCTAATGTTGCATGTTATTATTTTAAGAAAAATTTTGTGTTTAGAATACAAATTCCATTAATTACTAATGACGAATTCAATTTATATCATAGTTTTCCTTTACCAACTCCTAATGGATTGGACGATCCAAATGTAAACAAAATGATACAACCAACTAGTCCATATATTGCTATTTCTATGATAAGATTATTTAATAAGATAAGATTAATTATATAAGTTTAGACAATTTAGAGATGTGTAAAGAAATGGGTTCTGAGTTCATATGCCAAGCGTCCCTGATTAAAATCGTGAATGAAAATCCAACGTGTGAGAGTGAACTTTTAACAAAAGCCATAAACAATCTTCCGAACCAGTGTTCTGTAAAAACAATTGTTGGAGAATTGAATATTTGGCAATTAATCACAAACAATCGATGGTTGTATATACAACCCCGGGCACCTAAAGTGTATGTGGACTGCGATAACGCAGAAGTGCGCGAAATAATAGTGTCGGGTGCTGGTGTACTGAACACACCGGAAAAATGCGTTGTGTATACAGGAAAAACAAAATTAATAGTGCCTACACAAAACATTCGAAATATAAATGTAATAGACTAGATTCCCCTAGATCCCCTAGATTAAGTTTTAGTTTAGTCAATGTATCCTGTTGTAAAATTAATAATAACATGTTAGACCTAAGCAACCAATCAAATATTTTACCAAATTGCTATTAATTCATTCATTATTATAGCTTTTATTATTATTGGGTGTCTCATTGTTCTAAGACTTTATAATACAGATCGTAAAAAATCTATTAATTTGAATATTAATACAGCAACCCAGAACGAGAATCTAGAATTAAAAGAAGTCGTGAATGTTACCGAATATTCACCACTTCCTGAACCGCGTATTAAAGGGACCTTCTGAATTTCACTTTCATCCCTGAAATTCAGTCTTATGGGGGGGTTGTTATAACCCTTGCTAGTATGTAGAGTCGCTGACACACAGCGAACAAAGCAGTATTCATTGGTATAAGTACACAACCCCGAGTCAGTTGGTGTGTCGCTCTCGTTCCGGGTTGTTGGGTCTCTATCGTTATTTCCAAGTCTACTAGTTCCTCTGTTATAATAAAGTTCTTTTTATAAAAAGACCCTAGGACGATCCGGGATAACAGCTCGTCGGGCTGGGACTCGGGGGACTACACCTACGCACACTAACGTAACAGCGCTCGTCTGACGCAGGAGCGTAACTATGTTAGCCATAGCTAACCACGCTCGTGTTGTGGAGTTATAATTAGGTAAAATTATTATGATTTCTCCTTATAATATGTTGATTCTCCTTATATGTGATGTTACGGGCAATTTTGTTTAAACATTATTTAAACTTGGATAAATATAACATAATATTTATTTGGATAAGGATAAATATATGAAGTTGATAAAACACCGTCGCAGATATAATTGATTATTATATGTTTTCGAACAAATTTGATTCCCATAAAAAGGTTTTAGCTTAGAGCATCCAGTTGGATTAATGCTCTAAGGGTTTTAGTAAAAAGAACGGCATATAATATTTAAAGATGCAAAAAAATATTCAAATTTTGGGGCGTGCTAAAACCGAATGTGGCATACTGAATTACTTAGTTGGCGAAAGAATGCAAGGCACATAAAATTCAAAATCTGGCGACTACATAATATTAGTTATAAAACTGAATAATTATTCTAAACCGACAGCGGGAATCGATATATTAATATTTTGGCGAACAAACATGAACAAACAAACTTGAAAGCACACATTTTATTTACGAATTGGCACAATATATTATTTTACATTAATGTAGGTGATTCAAAAAACAATAAGCAATGAACCGACTACACATTAAAAAAAACTAATAAACTAATCAAGAGCATGTCAGGACATGTCTAAGGAGGGTTCCGTAACTATCAACGCGTAATAGGTTTTTTCAAATTACTTCAAAAGTTACTGTTCGATTTCGTTCAAAATAATTTTCCTCAAGAGAAATGAACCCAAGACGTTATAAACTTTTATTACATGTTCAAAAATCGAGTTAATGATTGTTAATAAAAAAGCAAAAAGAGTGTTAGCAACATCTTCATTAAGTTTATAAGTTTTGTTTAAGTTAAGGTATAAAGATAGAAGTGTTTCAAATTATTAAAACGCCGTAAATAAACACTGGTCATTACAGAACCAAAATAATATCATGTCAAATAATTGTACACTTTATATAAACACTTATATTTAAGCTTATTTGAATAAAATTCCAGAATGTTGGGTATCTATTTTTATGTATGGCAATATTAATTCGCCCTCCACACGCGCACGCAGAGAAATTACAAATTTACAAAAATATAGGAATAGTACGCTAGTCGGCTAGGTACGAGGGCGGGTCAATAAGTCCGTGACTTTTGGAATAAAACACAGATTTTTTGATAAATAAATCATTTTATTTTTCAACGTAGTCCCCCTTGAGCTCTATACACTTTGTCCAACGCTTCTCCAATTTTTTTATCCCTTCCAAAAAATATGATTTGTCGAGGTCCTCAAAATAGGCCTTTGTTTGCGAGATGACTTCATCATTGGAGTCAAATCTTTTTCCACCGAGCTTTTTTTTCAGGTTTGGGAACAAGAAGTAGTCACTCGGAGCCAAATCTGGAGAATAGGGTGGATGTGGGAGCAATTCATAGCCCAATTCATGGGTTTTTGCCATGGCGACTGCACATGTGTGCACCCTTGCATTGTCTTGGTGAAAAATAACTTTTTTCTTGGCCAAATGAGGTCGGTTTTTTTTCAAATCCTCATTGAAGCGGTCCAATAAGTTGGCATAATATTCCCCATTAATTGTTCTTCCCTTTTGGAGATAGTCAATGTGGATTATCCCACGTGCATCCCAAAAAACAGTCGCCATAACTTTATTGGCTGACAAACCCACCTTGGCCTTCTTTGGCGCCGATTCACCCTTAGAAACCCACTGTTTTGACTGTTGTTTGGTCTCTGGTGTGTTGTGATGGATCCATGTTTCGTTCACGGTTACAAAACGGCGCAAAAACTCCTCCATATTGTGATTAAACAACGCCAAACCTTCCTGTGAAGTTGTTACACGATTGCGTTTGTGGTCGACTGTGAGCAAACGCGGCACCCATCTTGCGGAAAGCTTTCTCATGCCCAAGTGATCATTCAAAATTGAAACCACTGAGCCATGCGAGATGCCTATGGCTTCCACAATCTCTTGCACTTTCAATCTTCGGTCGGCCAACACCATATCGTGAATTTTTTCGTTTGTTTCGGGTGTAGAGACCTCAACTGGGCGTCCAGGACGTTCGGCATCTTCAGTGCTTGTACGGCCACAACGAAATTCAGTAAACCACTTTTTTACCATTGAAATCGATGGTGCAGAGTCCCCATAGTATTTATCAAGCTTAGCCTTGGTCTCGGTAATGGTTTTTTTTCGCAAAAAATAATGCTTAATAAGCACACGAAATTCACTTTTTTCCATTGTTTCCTTAAGTTACTGGATAGTCTGATAAAGATAGCTGTAAAACACAAACTAACTGACGCAGCAAGTTCAAATTTTGATAGGAGTCAACTGACAGATGCCTGTTGACAGGAGTAGTGTTGCTTTTTCAGTAAGGAGGTTAGAAATTCAAAAAGTCACGGACTTATTGACCCGCCTTAGTACCTACCATAATATAAAAGCCATTCTAAGGGGTTCCATACACGGTCCGGTTTTCCTTCAGTTCGGCCTGAACGGATGCAAAATCGTATCGAAGCGACTTACGGATGCGTGCTACTATGTGCTATTATGATAAGGTGTCATAATAGCCCTTGAAGAAGGCCATTTTGTATATTATGATTACTGTCTAGCTATTTTCTACAAAACCAGTACTAACAACTAAATTCCTACTAAGGAGGTAATAAAATACTAAATTTAGTAATAAAAATTTGTAAAACAACTACCTATGTTGGCAATATTAATTCTGACCTGTACGGATGGACTGAACGGCAATAAAATTGGACTGAACGGTAATAAAATTCAAGTTTAAAATAAAACCGGTCAAATGCGAGTCGGCAAGAGGGGTTCCGTACAAAACGGAAAAAATCACGTTTGTTGTATGTGAGCCTCAATTTTTTATTTTATTCTGTTTTTTCTATTTGTTGTTATAACGGCAATAGAAATACCTACACCATATATGTGTGAAAATTTTAACTGTCGAGCTATCACGGTATAAGGTTAAGATACAGCCTGGCGACAGACGGACGAACAGCAAAGTCTCAGTAATAGGGCCCCGTTTTTACCCTTTGGGTACGGAACCCTCAAAATGGCACGTGGTCTAAAGAAAATTACTAAAGTTCATTGAAGTATTTAAAACTTTAGAGCCACTATGGTTGATAAAATCTAAAGACTATTACTATAAAACCAAGAGATTTGATTTCTATAACATATTACTGGAAAAATGTAAGACACAATAATTCGGTTTCGTCCATAGCGAGATTACAATTGCAGCAAAATACAATTAATAAATAAAATAATAGCCTAAACTGACCAAGAGCATGTCACGACATGTCTAAGGAGGGTTTCGTAACTATCAACGCACAATAGGTTTTCTTTGAATTACTGCAAAAGTTATTGTCATAAAGTTATTACAGAAGCTAGGAGAGCGGCGGACAGACAGACGGACGGGCAGAGTGAAACTATAAGGGTTCCTTAAGTATTACGGAACCCTAAAAACACGACCGAATCTCGCGGCAATTTTCCGTGTATGTGCTCGAATCCGTTCAGGCCGAACCTTAGATTAAAACGCCTAGAAACCGAGTACGCGCGTGAAAAGTGAAGTAAATCATTTTGAGCCATATCGGCTCAGTTTGTTCGAACGACCCGTCAGTTGTCATAGGTCAAGCGCTAGGGCATACATCTCCGACTATTTAAAACATTATGACGGTTTGTGTCGAAATTGGGTGTCACAATGCATCGGAAAAGAATTAAAAACGCTTCGGAAATAACATTTCATATGTAAGTATGAAATGTTATATCCGAACAATTTGACTTGTATCCGCTTTGACGCTATCTTGCTGCCCTATTGTGAATTGAGAAAGTGTCCATATTAATATATTAATAATACCGACGCTTCACACCACCTCAATCTGGCCCCGTGGTAAGTACGCGAAGAACTTGTGTTATGGGTGTAAACGAGCATTTGTTGGTGTTTTTATGGGTACCAGACAACGGGAAGTATATTTAATATTTTATACTATAGGTACATATATTTAAGATTTTTAATATATTATAAACATATTTAATGACCCAGGAACATTTACTTTTCGTTCCTTTGGCGGGATTCGAAACTGCGACCTCCGGATTGAGCACCGATGCACTACTGAGCCACAGGGACGTCTTAGGTATTTATTGTACCCTGATAGTCCTCGATGAACCTCGTCGTAATAAATAATGTCGTTACAAATTTATTTAATTTACCTTACCTGTCTTTGCACATGTTTGACTTTTATCTCGTGTGCCAGCGGCGCGCTGTTCAGTTTGAAGACGACGTAATTTCGAACCGTGGCCCAAATCTTCCACAGGAAGGACAGAGGCATCAACGTCGTTATCACTAGGAGCCATCTGTATTCGATGATTATGTATTCTAGAAAAGTCTCCGGCTTTACTTCTGCCATGGTTGACCTAAAATATATTATTTTAGTTATTTTAATTCACATTAACCAATAATAAATTGTACAAGAAATTAAGTTTACTAAGTTGCCTTGTGCCTTGTACCGTAAGCGATGGGAAGAAAAAAGCACCCAAGATCGCGCAGTTCATGGGCTAGAGAAAAAATTGTACTTTACAGAAGGAATACGTACAACTTTGAGAATTCTACTTCGTTTGAATAGCGTGTTTACCATGAATCTGTTGCTTCAATTTCCAAAACCGCTCCTATTAACGTTGTTAGCTAAATTAACTAATGGAATGGAACCCCAACTGCTTCAAGATCCTAGCATTGATTACCTTTTAAATCACTCTTCGTACGCGAGAGAAGGATATTTAAACTGTCATTCATTTTGCGATTCATTTTTTATTTCGAACCCCTGCTTATTGTAATTTTGTCTAGAAGTTTTCAAACAAACTTTTAAATGGATAATTTTCAGTAAATTTAAAATATTTTAACGCTATTCAAACGAAGTTGAATTTTCTAAACAGTTTGGTAAACTTAATTTCTTTTACAATTAAGTACTTACCTACTTACCTTTTAACAAATTATTCGAGTAGCAGGCAGCGATATCACTATTTAGACGTGTGTTCCAAGGTTGTATTTCAATAAAGCGTCAAACACAAAAAAGCTAACTTTAGTCCATAGTTTATACACCAGCAACGTCAGCAGTGCCTGTAAAGCTACTGGCTAGTCGATACTAACAAATTACAGATTTTTGACGCACGCACTTACGTAAGTCCAAGTTAAACGGTAGGCCAATTTTAACTTTAAAACAATACGGTAAGTATCCAATTTCATTCCCTCCAAATTAATTGATAAAGTATCATTCACACTGACAAAAACTATGCGACGAACCTTATCAATAATTCATAATTCATATTTGTCTTCCAGAGGTTATTTTGCTTTCCGGGGGAGAGTTATGCACATATTTAGTATTTACTTAGTTTCAGCTGTCCTCTAAGCTTCTTTAACAACTCTAACTATAGATTTTATGTAGGTACTAAATATCAGGCGAAGGCTGGTTCTCCTAAGCTCTATAATAGGTAGGGATTTAGATTAGGGTGTTCAAAACGTAAGTGGTAAGTGAAGCCGATAGGAACAGAGTTATAGGAACCCCACGTCATTTACTATAGTTGGTAACTATAGTAGGTACCTACCTAGTGCCAGCCTATTTACCCGAGTTTTTACAACTAATAACCTAATTGTATATAGATGGTACAGATTGCACGTCGTTGGAGGTATGAAAGGCACTTACAATCCTTAATCAATCGAGTTGATAAGGAGGATTAATTTATTATCATACATTCTTGTGCAATTATCGTTAAAATGGTAGGTATGTGATGATTATGTCTAAATGATCACTTATGTATCTAGATCATTCAACCGTTCATTAAAAATAATTAATTTATAAACGAGATGTTGCCCGCTACTTCGGGCGCGCAAAAGGATATTCGCGCGAAACCGTACATTTTACCGCAATAAAAAGTAGACTATGTCCTCCCCCCTTAGTCTTATCTACATCTGTGTCGGAGACAATGCAAACAAACAAACAAATCTTTTCTCTTTATTATTATTATAGATAGAGGTCGCCCTGATGGCGAAATTCGCCTATAATAATTCATATTTTAATTTTTAAGTTTCAACTTTTTTAAGGTTCTTTTGCCTCTTAGATAAAAAAATGTAAATGTTATGACAGACTGGCAAACATCAACGTGTAAAAAAATTGTATCATCAGACGTGTAGTGTGTTTTGTTGTTATCTTTAATAATTTTATGTATTTTTAAGCATTAAATATTAAAAAAAAAAAAACTTTCAGCACACCTTCCTCCACATAAACTTTAACTGTGCCAACTGTCATACTCCTCCGTTCGCACAATTCTCGTAAAACTGTACCTACTTAAAGTTTTTGCTTCGCGTACTTATCAATATATTATAATTATGATGATAGCTAAGTACCTACTTATTGTTGTATGAAGGTTATCAATGCGCAAAAAGAAATCCAGTGGAAACCGTACATTTTGCTCCTATCGGAGTCATACAAAATTTATTCAAAATCCGTTCAGTAGTAGGACGTTGTCCATAAAGACAAACGTTCGTAAGGATCTGTAAGGATCGTAAGGATAATATTTTACTAAAGGGGCCCGTTCATACATGGTCCGGTCTGCCTCCAGTTCGGCCTGAACGGATGCAAAATCGTGTCGTGTGTGTGCTCGAATCCGTTCAGGCCGATCTGACGTCAGTTGGGTCGGATGCGATTTTTCCGTGTATGAGCTAGAATCCGTTCAGGCGTCAGTTCTAACTGAAACGATCGGCCTCTCGTCTGTGGCTGCCTTAACGCAACTCAATCGATGGCAATGCAAATTGCAACAAACGAACGCAACGCATTTATGATTCCTCTAGTGTTACAGGAGTCTGTGTGGCTCGAATAATTTTAATAAATTTTACTTTAGTTAAATAGTTAACCCAAAAATTTGAGTTAAATTTTATCCACCGAATAAGTCGGCGACGAGATATCACTGTCTCACATAAAACTGGTAAGAAATAAACCTCGTGTTTTATTTCGCTGAATTGCTGATGAGATTGGCGAAAGTAAAGGGTAGTAATAAAGTATTAAAGATCGATAACGCACTTGTAACTCCTCGTTTTGGCGGCGATAATCGCTTACCACCGCGATGCGTGTTTTAATGTGAAACCTTGTATTGTGTCACAAAACACAGATATTTTATAACTTTTTGTTGAATCATTTGCTTTTGTTGCATTTTTTTTGTAAGAAATGAACCAGAAAACGAGCACACGGATCGCCTGATGGTAAGCGATTACCGCCGCCCATGAACACCAGCAACAGCGCCGGTGTTGCGACTTGCATTCCCAGTCCTTAAAATCCCCCCCCCCCCCCCCTGGGCCTCTGCCCTCTGGTAACCTCACTCACGCGGCGAAACTCAACGCGAGCGTTATTTCACGCCGGTTTTCTGTGAGGCCGTGATAATTACGCGGTCGAGCCGGCCCATTTATGCCGAAGCGTGGCTCGCCCACAATATATATAGTACACAATGCACATAATATAAAATCAACAAAAATGTTTAGTCCAAAGAAAAATTTATGTTCAGGGCACACTAAACAATACACTCCTAAATTATATGGAAGAACATATTTTAAGACTAACGTTTTTCACTTAAGCCAAAAAGATTGTTTAGTAAAAAGATTGTCAACTTGTTAGGAAATGTAAGTCATCAGTTGACTATTATAAATAATAATAATCATAATATAAAAATAAATAAAATACTTGCTAAATATTTATTATCTTATATTAAAAATAGTCTCTTATATCCACATGTTAATTACTTAAAATATTACAATGAAATTCCCATTTCACTCCACACTATGTGGAGTCTTTTAAACAATAATAAATGCACCTTATCCCTTATTATTAACCCCCTTTCTGGTAAAAATATTTACACAATGGATTACACTATTCAATGTTGACGTCTTAATTACAGAACCCTAAAGTATGAAAGCAGCTGACTCTGCAACTCTCAAAGTTTCCCATCAATGGTGGCCAGCGAGTTCACCGAATTCCTTACAATAGGTTATTCTTTAGGTCCCCATTGTTTTATTCCCAGTTATTAATTTAAAATATTATTGTAACACTTCTTAATCCCACTTCGATTAGGAGTATTAGGACATTCGCTTTTAGGATAATTAAATTGTAATTAAAATAAGTTTAAATTTAATAAATAATTAAACATTTTATGTTTTTGTTTAAATCCTCCAGTCGGAGGATTTAAACAAAATGCAGCAGTCGCTGCAAATGATTTTTCTGTCTGTCAAGTGATTTTTCCAATGTATCAAAACAAAGACAGTAACATTGAATCGCTTGTCCATTATATATAATATTTTTATTAGTAAAGGACTTTACCTTCCTTTACTAATAAAAATCTCATCTTAAAGTTCTTCTTTATAGTTTTGATTTGACCCTTTCAACTGACACTGGTATTATTGTGTCGAGTTTAGGCACACGTTTCCGAGGCACTACAATTGTTAGTATACCCTCTTGTGAAAATTTAGATTCCACAGCATCAATCCTGCAGTCTTCCGGCAAAGGATATCTCCTTATGAAACTTCTAGAAACGTAAGCATGTTCTTCCCTTTTCTCCTCGTGCTTGCCTTCGACTATCAAGAAACCGTCGTTAATTTTAACGCTTATTTGATTGGGTGCAAAGTCTTTTATGTGCAAACATATTTCGTATTTATCGTCTTGTTTTCGCACTCCACTCTCATTTCGCCAAGGAAAATTTTCGAGCCAGTCAATGGAACGTAATACGACTTCATCGCCAAACAATGGCTTAGGCCACAGTGACATTTTTGTTTCTCTTCTGCTCTACAAGTTTCTGAAATTATTTAACACTCAAACAAAAATAATTTCCAAAAAACAGCAACAGCTGATATTCCAAATATTGACACAATAATTCGAGAAGTAAGAACCATAGATGTTAAATGTATAGGTACTGAAAAGTAAGAACAAGGGGTTTGTCAAAATGACATTTGAAAATTATTTTATTTTTTAAATATATGGCGTCGGCATAAAACCATTTGCCAGTGTTAAGTTAAAAAGGCGGGAAATAGAATTTTTGTTTCAATTTTCAACACCGTATTCCTAAATCATCAAGTCTATAGTCTAGTCAAAGTCCAAATAAATATTCAGTGCAGTCAATGAGTCAAGTCAGTCGATTCAGTAAAGTGGTGAAGCTTTACTGAAATTTCTAGGGAGTTTTGGAGGAACACAAAATAGCACGTTTTTTGAATTTGTACCACTTGCCCACACTTGTGCACGTTAACGAATATTTAATGGTTAATATTCTATCAATATTACACATTAAGAACCGAAATAACACAAATTTATGAAAGAAATACAATTTCCCGGCAAAACTCCAATTTGTTGACATTCCAAAATTGTGACAGTTTATTTTTTTATTCTTGCAATACATAATTGGGATTTTGATAAACCTACTATTGCTTAGAGCATTACACCAACTTCTATTGGTTCAACCTTGGTTCACCACGTTGGTTTAGTGTTCTAAACCACGGTCCACGATTCAACCGCGTACGTGTAGGTATCAGAAGTCGGGACAAAACTCGTGAGTTGTCATTATATAATTCAGTCAGTTGTTCGTTTATATAATTGCAACAACTTACAATAAAATCACCATCAATTTACTTTTTCTCAGTGCAATTTTATGCTTAGAACTTTAAGTTACCTACCGTATGGTTTTAACAAACAATATGTTGCCCGCGACTTCGTACGCGCAAAAAGAAATTTCACAGGAATATTACATTTTGCCACGATAAAAAGTGGTTAAGTGATCCAGTTGCTAAACTACTACCATAGCAAATTTCATCACAATCTGTTTAGAAGTTTTTGCGTGAATGAACAACCATTCATATCACACCTGACAGACTTTAACATATTTTATCAGTAGGACCAAGTAGGTATAAGATGAATTATTTAATATAACTTTTAGCTTTTCTCTTTAAATATAGTACGTACTAAATCTTCTAAAATTAAGGTTATCATGGGGTTATCACTCAGAAAGCCTTCCTTGCTTCCAATTTGTATAGTTTCAGATAAGTAATTATAAATTATGTTCGTAATAAGCTAGGTACATGATTTTTATTAGCAAATAGGCACATTACTGAGCTTTAAGTACTCATTAAAACTATAAGGTCGACATTACACTGCATATACTTTATAACTTAGCAATGAAGCTCCAAACTATATAATATCACGTACAGTCGCCGACATATCTGGTGTACGGATATGTCGGCGACTGTACCTTTATATACAGTACATTTATATAATAATTATTTAGGTAGGTAGTATCTGTAATACTGAAGTATATAAAATACAACGCATGAAATAAATGGCAGAAGTTACATCATTCGTGTTATTCTATTCATGCACCAACAGTCTTGTTTGTTTCCAGGCTTTAAATAAAACAATGAAATCTGGTATCGCCGTTGTAACCGGTGCCAATAAGGGACTAGGGTACTCCACAGTTATACAACTCTGTGAAAAGTATAAAGGAACAGTTTATTTGACCTCAAGAGATGAAAGACGAGGAATTGAGGCTTTAGAAAAGTTAAAGACATCAAGGGATAACTTAAAATATCACCAACTCGATGTGAGCGACGAGAAAAGCATAGAAGAGTTTTGCAAACACCTGGAAAGCGAACGAAAAACTATTGACATTCTGATAAATAATGCAGGAGTTTTATTTCTAAAAGATTCTAAGGAGCCAAAGTTGTATCAAGCGGAACAGACCGTACTTGTTAATTTCTTTGCCCTTGTTCATTTTACTGAGGCAGTTTTGCCATTTATTAACGCAAATGGAATGATAGTTAATATCTCAAGTTCCTCAGGTCACTTATCGAGAGTCTCAGAGTCATTAAGAAGTAGATTTTGCGATCCAAATCTTACCTTAGATGGTTTAAAAATAATAATGAAAGAGTACATAGATGACGTAAAGGTAGATACAGAAATAGAGAACGGTTGGGGAGATTCCCCATACGTGATCTCTAAAGTCGGCGTGAACGCTTATACACTTCAACTCAATCGGAGACTGAAAAACAGAGGTAAGCCGTAAGATATTTGAGAACAAGGTACAGTAAAACCATTTTGCTAATAGCGCTCCGTTATCGTCGTGTTTCCATGGAAATGAAAGACGGTGTATGAAATACCCATCTTGGCAGTTTGGTAAAAACGACGATTCCCGAAAACTATTGAGATCGTGGTCGTACTGAACTCGTTTACCATCTAGCGATTCTGAAACAGTGGGCTTAGCGCGATCAATTGACAACAACGTATTCGCAACATTATCGAATGACAATGGTATGAAATTATGACAGCGCTGCCTATACAATTAACATTCGATAACGCGAACGTTACGAATTCGTTGCGTAAAATTAAGATATTTAAATTAAGATAATTATGGAATACATGAGCGACCCAAAATGGCTAGGTAAGTACCAAACAAAGCTGGTATTATTGGTAAGTTATATGCGTTGGCGTAACACGCGGCAGCGGGACATGCGACGTGACACGGCCAAATATTTTTTTGTATGAAATTGTGTAAGATATAACGCACTACGCGTCAGCGTAACTACGCACCGCGGCACTCCATTGCGGTATTACTAGAAGGACGCGCCGCGTCGCGTCGCACCGCTGCCTCCTACCTGCGCCGCAGCGATGCGGTCTTCCGTCTTACCATATGTATTAAAAATATAATAAATTCGATGTTCGATTAACATTGAAGAAGCAAATGTTCTGTATTAATCTCACCGACCAAACCCTCAATCTAAGCTCCTCCTCCCAGGTCCTCGTTTATCCTATAAAACACACCACCTTATGATTCCAGGTATCAAAGTGAACTGCGTGCACCCCGGCTACGTAATGTCAGACATGACGCGCGGCGCGGGCTCCGTTACCCCCGACCTTGCTGCGGAGCTGGTGGTGAGAGTTACCATGGAACCGACTGGAGGCATGTACGTGTGGTCTAATGGCCAGCAAGTGCCGTGGGACGGTGAAGACCCTAGAGGCTACATCGATAAAAAGTAAACTTCTACCTTTTTATTTCACCTACAAATTAGCTTTTAAGAAATTTGCTTGTTTTGGCACCCGATCCGTAAAAATGCCTTTGTAATAATCAGATGTGATTTCATTAAAGGTGTCCAAAATTGATCCACAGTAGACAGCAACGAAAAGGTTGCCAATGTTTAAACTTTAAATTATTGATATTTTAAATATTTGATGTCCCCAAAAGTCAATCCGAAAAGACGTCGGGTACTGAGGATACGAGCAAAAATAAAATCAGTTTTGTATGGAAATGACAGACGTTAGTAGACGATGTATGAAAAACGACGATTTCTGAAAGATAGTAAAAATGTGGTTATAATGTATTACATATCTCGATTGTTGTATTTGTAGTGTAGTTTTTACGGTTTAAATTGTAGGTATACTAGTACATACGCCTACAATTTCAATGTACGCAGGTACGATTTGTTGCGGAAGTTCCGCAAATGTGGAGGCGGAAACGAAGCTCCGTTACAA
This sequence comes from Phengaris arion, assembly GCA_963565745.1. Taxonomy (NCBI): domain Eukaryota; kingdom Metazoa; phylum Arthropoda; class Insecta; order Lepidoptera; family Lycaenidae; genus Phengaris; species Phengaris arion. The sequence continues at coordinate 5,300,100 of OY751448.1, forward strand.
CTGTAATCTACACCTACCTACCTACTACAGCAACCAACTACATAATCCTCCAGTTCCTACACCAACAAATACACCTACATCTCCACCTACTATGATTTTGGATTTTATTTTTGCTCATAACATCTTTACCCGGCGTATTTCAGGGTTGGTTCTTTGGTGACATCAAATATGATTTAAAGTGAACCCATCGGCAAACATTTTGTATTTATGGTCTGTTTTGTGTGGGCATTTTCCTTTTCTGCAAAAACATTAACAATTAACAGCTTTAGTTATTTCCTTGCGGGCAGAATAGCAGAGGGCTGACTCTAGCAAATGTTACAAGCGTAGCATAAGGACATGAATTTTGATAAAATCATAATATAGGATTTATTTCTTTCCATTTTAGAATTAAAATTTTGAAAATTTATACTCAAAACATGGAACAGATCAAAGGTAATGCATTAAAAGAATGAATAATTCTCAATTTTAATCATCGTTTCAATGAATAACGGCTCAATTAGGTACAAAATCGAACCATATTATTGGCATCGCATTGTAATATAGAAAAAATATTCTCTAATCTCGACGTAAACAGGGATCTAGCGCGTAACATACGAATATACATACATCCTGCGTCGCGAGACCGCCAAGAAATATAATAACTGGGGGCGGACCAAAACCGAAAAAAATAAAAATGTTCAATAAAAATAATTCATATCTCTTTTTTTTTTAAATAAAACAAATATGTTAATTTATTTTACAAATTTTGTTATCATATTTCTCTCGTTAAAATATGCTCTCTTAATACAAAGATTTATCGATCACATCGTCAACGGATAGAGGGTATCGGATCCGCTGCATTGCACATTACTTGGCGTCGATACACTCGGCGGGGTGCTGCGAGGCGCCGGCGGGGGCGAAACCCGGGGGCAGGGGGATGGAGTTGTAGGGGGGCATGGGCCAGGGGGCCTTGTGCGGCGGGGCCCACTGCGGCTTGGGGCCCTGGAGGCCGAGCTGGTTGAAGCGTGCGAACAGCTCCTGCTGCTGCTGGGAGAGCGAGGCGGCGGCGGCGGCGTGCGGGCCCTTGCCGAAGTTCACGGACGTCGACATGATGGCGGGGTCCATCTGGGTCCAGTCCGAGTACATCGCGCTGTTTGTGTTGTACCCTGGAGAGTTTACGTGTACGTTAATGAAATGCTTTTATCGATATAAGTAATATATAATTTTGTAAGAAAATAACGTTATTTAATAACAACATTTTTTATAAAAACTATAACCCCACTACACAAATTATATAGCCTATGTATATATAATAGCCCCGGCTATTATTACGAATCTATTGACACCTCATTCATTAAAATCGGATCATTAGTTTAGGCTTTACGGTGGAACAAACATACAAACTTCCTTTTAGCTTATCAGTAGTTGGGTAAAAACACATAACATTGTTAACGTTTTTAAATGTTACTTCAAACAAATACTATTTCTGTATACATTTCATTAACAATTGCAGTCGTGGCGCTCACCTTGATGGTGCGTCATGGGCTGCGGTGGGGCGACGCCGAAGCCGGTCATGTGCGTGAAGCCGGGCGGTGGCAGGCGCGCGCGGCGTCGGTCAACACTATCACTACAAACAACCACACATTCATCAACAAAATCGGTTCATCGTTTGGGAGCTACAATGCCAAAGATAGACATACACGGACTCGGCAAACTTATCATTATGAATAATCATTAAAATATTACATATAATATAATAGGTCTTTACCTATGAAATTGCCGTTCTGCAGTACTGGCCATTTCAAATCAAAATAATTTTTGTTTGGCTCAGAATTTAATTTCAAATTAATTTTATTTTAACATGGACTTCTTTTTCCAAAAGTAGTCATTTGTTTATTGATTAGTGTTACATTTTCATCGCATTTCAATCTTTTTCGTCATCACGGTCCATGGATACGTTAAAAATTCGAGTAATTATGGAATATGAGTACCGTCGTGGCAGCAACGCGGCACAAGCGGCACGCAACATCAACGACATTTACGGAGCTAACACTACAAACCAACGCACCACCTATTATTAGTTTGCTCGCTTCCGTTCTGGAAATTTTGACCTGAAAAATGAACCTCGCGGTCGTCCGAAGACTTTGGTCAAGAATGACGAATTAAAGGTGATTGTGGAAGCTGATGATACACAATCTACGGCTGAATTAGCAGCAGCTTTCGACGTTAGCGTCAAAACAATATTGGTCCATTTGCGTCAAATTGGCAAGGTAAAAGAGCTTGACAAATGGGTGCCCCACGAACTCAATGATCGCCAGCGCGAAGTACGCGTCGAGACGTGCCTTGCACTGCTCAACAGACATACAAATGAAGGAATTTTGAACCGCATTTTTACCTGCGATGAAAAATGGATTCTGTTTGATAACCGCAAGCGCTCAGCAAGTTGGTTGGATCCTGGTTCAGCACCTAAACAATGCCCTAAACGAAAACTTACCCCTAGAAAAGTGATGGTCACTGTTTGGTGGTCTAGCGCCGGTGTGATTCATCACAGCTTGTTACCAAACGGGGTAAGCATTACTGCAGATGTGTACTGTGAAGAACTGAACACAATGAGAGAAGCTGGTACATCTCCATCCAGCATTGATCAATCGCTCGTCTCCGCTGCTCCTGCACGACAACGCGCGACCTCATACTGCACAGCAGAGATGAGATGAGAGAGACAGCTCCAAGCTGTAAGAACTGGGGTTGGAAGCTCTCCGTCATCCGCCCTACTCACCAGACCTTGCGCCTACAGACTACTACTTTTTCCAGAATTTGGATAACTTCTTGGCGGGAAAAAAATTCAATACTCGAGAGGCAGTACAAAATGCCTTTGAAGAATTTGTTGCCTCCCGTCCAAGTGATTTCTTTAAGAAGGGCATCAATAAACTGCCACTGCGTTGGCAAAGATGCATTGATTCCATGGGTGATTACTTCGAGTAATACAAATAAAAAGTACATGAAAAAAATTCGTTTAAATTTTTTCATACAAAACGGCAATTTCATAGGTAAAGACCTAATATACAGCCGAACGTAAAGTGTCCCGAGTCGCGAACCGTTTTAATCGTAGAATGCAGGAATCGTAAAATTCTTTTTTCATATTATAGTTACGTAAAATTCCAATTAATTTGTGATATTTTGGGATATAGACAAAAACTTATGTCTTTTTAATCGGTGTTGGCCGAAAAGACAATTATAGTTAAAATTCGACATTGGACATTTTACGCCTTGGACATAACCTGCCTATGCATAACATTCGCTGCTAACAAAAAATTTGTTCTTATAATATTAGTATATATATTACAACAAAGTTAAAAGCACGAAATAACAGAAATAATAGAATAGCTTATTTAAGCTATTTGAATTTTACTAGGCGATTGTGAAACAGGCCCTAATGCATAAGACAGTCCTAAGACAAACTTGTGTATGTGACACAAGTCTGTCTTAAGACAGTCGTGACTCAAGTGAGCGCTCGTTCTAAACGAAACGGGTCATATGTGTATGCTCACCCGCTGGAGACGTGGTTCATCATCATCTCTGTCTCCATCATCTCGGCCAGCGCCTTCTGTGTCTCCTTGAACGGATCGAAGTCCAGGTCGTCGTCGCCGTCGCCGGATGCGCGCATGCTCTCGCCCCCTCGCATGTTGTTCATCCTGGTAAATAAGCAGTTAAATAAATAATAATAATTAGTCATACAATCAATCAAGAATTAATTTAAAAGTTATTTTCTTGTCGATGCAGGTTGTAAGTCTTGACTAACATGCGAGACTTTGACTAACAGGATAGAAAGTCTCAAACTGCATCCCTTTTTAGGGTTTTGAAAAGTTCCCTGTCAACAATTCAGTTACTTTAGATTTAATAAGTAAATAGGCTAGTTTCATCTATCAAAATCAAATGATATACATTTGTTATTTATATAGTTTCTATCATAAGAAATACGAGTACAACACTATTTTGTTACAAACTATAGTTTTATTATCTGTATGTCACGTGACCGAAAACGCCAGCCGCCATATTTTTCTTGTAAGTGACGTCATAAGAACTATAAAATCGATTAAAAAACAGCGAAAGTTAAATCTAAAGTTCACGCACTACACACACACGCACATATGACATTTATTTCTGTTCTTAAGACGTCACGATAACGGTGGCTGTCGTTTTGACGCAAAGATTTATCGTTTAAATTTTAATCATTTTTTTCTTTGCATAAAGTGATATTATTTCCAAGAAATAAAAATACTAGTTGACTAACAAATCGATACGTTATGTAATTTTAATGACTTAACAGCAGTTACGCATATAATTTTATACTATCTAAAGTTCTGGAGCAAAGAGCGCATTTGGTTCACTTCCGAACCAAATCTGACCGTCTGTAGAGTAGTCCGGCGAACATAATTATTATTGAGTCCGCCGCGGTCCGCTGGCTTGAAATACGACGACTGCCGAGGGCAAATACTTTGTAAGTCGTGAAACAACTGACCGATTCGATCGTCAGTAGCGAGACCAGACGCGGGCCAAATTCGAGCGTCTGTCACCACTATTAAGCTATCTACATACGTCAAGAAGCATATACCTCTTGTGCTCCATCTCGAGGCGCTCGGCGCTGAGCATGTGGTAGTCAGCTCGCGGCGGTGGGCGGTCGCGCGACAGCCGCAGCTGCTGCGCTTTGTGGAAGTCCGTGAAGAACTTGTCCATCGTCTCCGCCTGGTACCGCCCTTCACTCTGGATACACAGAATGTTGTTAAACGAAACATCTCAATCAGTAATGTCAATACAATCAGGGCTATATAGGCATATGGATTCGCTGCTAGAGGCGCTTTTGTAGCGTGAGATCGCCGAAAGTGCAAATGCTACGCGGGTTCATTTCTATTTATATTAATGTTACGAATTTTTAACAATACGTTAGAGTAAATTAAGACAAAGTTACGGGTCAAACCACTCAGCGTTCCTCTTACGAGGCAATTGACAATCTGAAAAATTGAAAAATGAAAAATGCGGGGTCGCTGCACGCCGCACGCCCACCAGAGCACTCGCACCGCGCTTACGCGTCGAAATGCCATGTAATTATTGTGCAGTGAATAGCTGCAGTGTAGTAGTTTAACAACTAAATTTAGTAGTTTTGACCTCTTTAGTAGGCATTTAGTTCTTGGTAGTTTTTTTTTTTGTAGGAAATAGCCTCCATCCAGAAAAAAAAAGAAAGAGCGTTCTTAAATAAGTATTGCAAATTTTAAAATTGCAATACCTACTTATTTAAGATTTTATTGATTTTCCTCCGCTAAGCTGTTTTGCTGTTTTCCTTATTATTATATACCTATTAAAATTATTTTCAACAAAAAATGTTATAATCGAGAATTCAATAAAGATTAAAAATGTATAAATAATTTTATAACATACTAGCTTTTGCCCGCGGCTTCGCCCGCGTGAAATTGGATTTTAATAATATATAGCGACCGGCCCGAAATACAATTGATAAGTTATGGTTTTAATCTAATCTTATGTAACCTAATGAACTTACTATTAACGCGGTTTAAATAAAAAAACGCCTTTTTAGACTTATATATAAAAGTTAGACATATGCTGTAGCTGACTTTTTTGTAGGCATTATCAAGATCTACAACTTTTCTCTAGATATATATCTCCCATAACAACTCCAGCCTCCGTGGTCCAGTGGTTTAGAGCTTAGCTCTCGAATCGGAGGTCGTGGGAATCGATCCCGCATTGTAACAACAAAAAATGTTGTTTCCAAGTTTGGTTAGGACAATGCAGGCTGATTGTCTGACAAGAAAGATGATGCATGCGTCGGATGGGCATGTAAAAAGTCGGACCTGCGCCTGATCTCTCGCTAGTCGTGTCGGTCTGTCCGTCCCACTGGGTTTCGAGAGTAAAGGAAGAGAGAGTGCTCTTGTGTACTCTATAAAATGACTCCTGCGTAGCTAGGCCTGGTTTCAATGAAACCGGCCACCGTCACCGAAATGGTGTGAGTAGCTATCAAACCTCCCATCGGTAAGGCAGCGTTCGTAAGAAACGTTTTCGTTTGACCGAATTTTCTCCGACTTACTTTGCAAATCCAGCTACCACGAAAGTCTTTTCATTTTTCGGGTTAATTTATAGCCTATGTCACTATGACCTATGTTACAAATAACTTAGCCTTCTATTGGTGAAAGATTTTTCAAAATCGGTTCAGTAGATCCAGAGATTACCTCTAACAACCTCACAAAGTCACAAACTTTACCTCTTAAAATATTAGTAAGTATAGATTATTTGATTGATAAATAAATTACAATAATCCTCATAGGCACAACCCTGGCGCATTCGTGCGATGGCGCGCTTACACGGGAGTCGCACGGCCGGCATATCCGACTATTTGTACGCGTAAAAAGTAAAAAGTAAGTAAAGTAGTTATTATTATTAAATTTTGTAGGTATTTTCGCTTTTGTATGGGAGTGATATATCTGTTACGTAGTAACAATTTATTAATCTGTGGTAGCGTCGTGACATCTCAGGCAGATATATCGTTCTCTTTGTTATTGAAATTTTAAATTATTTGTATCTCCGTTATTTTTTAAGATTTACAAAAATAGGTTTTTGATTGTTTATTATCAAATTGTCTTAAATTGAATAGACAAAAAATATTTTTTTAGTCAACATGCCTTTTGTTACATCAGATAAAGTATATCTTGTGTATTTAACAATTAAGACGACATGCAACATTTGTAATCAGTTTTTTGGCAATACTAATAGTAAAACTTTAAGTAAAAAATATAATATAAAATAAAACTAAGTTGTTATACACAACAATGTGATAATTAAAACTGTTATCATACTTACAACAGCCTGTGCATTATCGTATCCGTTCATAAGACCAGTCGGCATCTGTTGGTTCTGCATTTGCATTTGATTGTGAAGCATGTATTCCCCTAGTGTGTTGACGCCCATTGAGTTTGAGATGTTTGTCATATTATTTATCATCTGGTTTGCAGAGATGGGGTTAGCGGACAGCGAGTTGACAGACATTGTGTTTGTGAGGTTATTCGACATTGTATTCGCTAACGAGCCAGCGCCCATGGAATTGTCTATTCTCATACCAAACGGTGGAAGCATATTGTGATTTGCATGATAATTAGCACCTGGAAATTGGTTATAATTGAGTTAATAAAATATCAGCTACACTATAGCTAAAATAATAAAGTTTAAAATAACAAACTTACTAATAGTACAACTATTAGTAAAGTTTGTCTTCAGACAAACAATAAAAATATAATTACTAAAGCTTTTTTGCCTTTTCAAGAATAACTAAATTAATAAAGAACATAACACGAAAAACCAATGCAAATTATGTTTTCTTTAACACTTTGCAAGCAAGGAAACTTTAAAAACTCACCTAATAATTCACTAGCGTCTAGGCCTATACTAGATGTGGGCATATAGTGCTTCGGTTCCACCATAACATTATGCTGTCTGTTCAACATTTCATTCTGTCTCATAAGTAAACTGCTACGGTTACATTCTCTTAACAACATTTCTTTCTGTTCCATTAAACTTTGATTAATTTGACTAATTTGCCTATCGTTACTTAAATAATTCATCGAATCTCTGTCTAAAAGACCGTAACCATTTGCTAGCGGGCTCTTCATATTGTGTGGCAATAGATGATTATTGTCTACGAGCCCAGCGAGCATTTCTCTATGCCTCTGCATCATCATCACTTCGTTGTTTGCATCATTCAATAGATTGTGTGTGTTATCGTCGTCGAGTAAACTGTGATCACTGCTGTCTAGGAGGTCATGATTTTCTAGAAGACTATGTCTATCTGATTCTAATTCGTCTAATTCATTTGATAAATAGCTCTGTTGTGTGTCGTTTTCGAATACTGAACTGTGTTGTATCTGCGTGCCGTTCTCTTGTTTCTCCTGTGTCGTTTCAATATCACTGGCTTCGTTTGAAATACTGTTGCTATTCTTCTGTTTTTGTTTGCTATCTGATTTATTCTTTTTGCTAGTCTGACCGTTTGTGATACTGCTGTCCTTATTGCTTCTATTTGGTTTGCTTTCTATGTGTTCTTTTGTGTGTTTATTTTGAGATTGTTGTGGGGGACTGGAAGATTCTGATATACCGTTTTCGTGTGCTTTAACTGAAACAAAATATACAAAATGTATGTTTGCTTTTCGATTCAATATATATATATATATATATATATATATATATATATATATATATATATATATATATATATATATATATATATATATATATATATATAGAAATATACTTTTAAATCTAGGAATATATATTATATAAGACATGTTTTTTCACTAATACTGCAACCGCAACGGCATGGCAGTGAATCCCACCTGACACATGGCACTGCTGCCCCCACCCCCCCCCTTATCACGAAAATCCATTAAAAACAAAGATCACAATATAAACATTTCGTTTACTTAATAAAATCTCAACTTATAAAATAAAATGTACCATCATCATATGTGGTCATAAAGTTACTAAGTACCTTGTGTCTGTATGGGTTTGGGGCTGGTCTGTTTTCTGGCGGGACTGTCGGTAGGCGGGGAGGAGCCGAGGCTGGGCCACGCCTCCTTGCCGTTCATGCCATTACTGCTGCTTGTGCCGTTACTATTTACTGAGTCTTTTTTCGATCTGAAATTTAAAAAATAAACGTTGTGTTTTTAGTATGTCAAATGCTTTACTGCAGTAGCATTTAACAATTTTTGTGTCACTTTTTACTAGTCTTTAGTTTTACTTTAGTTTAAAGGAGATCATTAATTTCGAGAGTTAACTTTTGGGCCCAAGGTTGTATGGAACCAGAAAAGTCTTCCTGTCTAAATGTTTTAGTAAGAAATCATTTAGAAAAAAATATGATTATAACATACCTAGATGTATTGACTATATTTATTTGAGACGAAGTAACCACTGTCGTAGGTATGAAGTTTGATTGAGTACCTGAAATTAAATAAATATATTGAACTACTTTTCAGTGTCACACAAAAACCACAAGGCAAATTACTTCGAAAGTCCAGAAAATTGTGATTTTAGAAACTATTAGAGTAAGTATAATATGTAGAGAATATTATTACCCAAAATCATAGATGTATATATTATAGACGAGGCATGTCCAGGCAAAAACTGTCCCCACTTAAATGGCCTCACTTTTGTGGTTTGTTGGGGCCATTTTGACGTTTGAGGTATGGTGAAATCAAGATGGCGTAACTTTTTCTTGTATGAAGATTTGTTCTGGCAAATTTATGTCATAGCCTATGCTTAATTTTGAAATCTTTGCCCAAAATAAAATTTTGCAACACATTTCATAGTAATACATACCATTCCCATCTTTGCTGCCCTTTTCTGCATTCGTACTAGACGTACCTGTAAAATAAACTAATTTAGTAAATAAATTCAAATTGAATTTGTAATTTTGAATCTTTGGTTTTCCACATTAGAGCATGGAGATCCTTTTCCTATATACCCTCCTCCCTACATAAAATTATTTACACAAGTAAATAACATTCAATGTTTCTGTCTTTGTCTGATACTTTCTCTATCACTTGACAGACAAAGACATTGATTGACTAATCCGTTGTTTAAATATTTTTAGTAGTAGAAGGGAAAGGTAATATGTTTTTCCGGTTGGGATTGTGGTAATTCAGTAGCAAGTACACATAGATGGCTAGATAGACGTATAATGTACACATCCATGATATTTTTGAGTGAACTAATATCATGCGTTCAGTCCTTCTAGCTTCGTCTAACTCTATGAGACTGGTGCGGCCGGCGTGCAACTGGGCTAAGCCTGGCAGAGTGACGTACCGTCGGCGGGCGCGCGTTCCTCGGTCCGCTCGGGGCGGTCCCGCGCCGCCTGCAGCAGCTGCTGGTGCAGCCGCCGCTCGTACACCTGGTGCAGACCCGCGTGCATCTCCTCCTTAGTGAACGACGCCTTGGGATCACCTGATGCAAACATACAGATTATGTGAAAAAGCCTATCACTTGACGAACACAATAACCATACATTGCTAATCACAGTAATAAACAATGGTACAGGACTAACTTTTAACGTTCAGTTCTGTATTGTCGAGTCAGTGGTCAGGATTCACTGTTTTATATTTTCCGCTACCCATGTCCTAACATTTATGTTTTATTTACTTGTGATGTTTGGTTTGTTAGGTAAGGTTAATTATATTAGACTATATGATCCGTAATCCGGCGGACCCGGGAAAATTCAGAGCACTGAAAATGGAACACTGCACTCATTCAATAGAGTTGAAAATCGAAGTGTCGAGTGTCGATCTGTCACATATGACATTTAATTAAACTTAACAATTAAGCACACTTGTGTGTTCGATTTTTAACTCTATTGTATTAGCGCAGAGTTCTAATTTTACTGCTCCGAATTTTCCCCGGCCTTTCGGATTCCAGACAATATAGTTCCAGCCTCAATCAAAAATAATAATCATTATAAATATTAACCTAGTTCGTGCAGGTACATGCAGTCCGGCTTTGGACAGGGCTGATTCTTCATGAAGTTGGCACAGTACTTGGTCGTCCCTAGCGAGCCCTTCAGCACTCGTCCGTCTAGCGACACATTGTTCACGCCCTGTATAGCACGCAGCGCGTCCGCGCTCGACACATACGTCACGTACGCTGACGCCGACGGACCCTGATTTTTGATAATCGGCTTTATTAGAAGACAGAATAGAGGTTAAATTAAAATAAAAAATATTTTGAGCTTTATGGAGAGATTTACTTATTTAAGCAATAAAAGAGCATTTTATTGAGATAATATTCAATACCTGTGACCCCGCATACGCCGTACTTTGGTTTATAACTACTTTGTGAATTTTGCCATATTTCCCAAAGTATTCTTGCCGTTTGAGAATCTGTAACCAACAACAAATAGTATGTTATAATTTCTTTTACAATATTATTTGGTTAACCAGGCATAAATGTTACTAAATTTTTCATCTCTTGTCTATATGCACGCACATCCACCAGGATCTTGACGCGTCCTATTGTGTATACGTGCGTGTACGTGCGTGAACGTATACGCACGTGTGTGTGTGTGTGTACGTACATCGGCGTCCGCGAACCACACAAACAGCCCTACGACGTACACCAAATTGTTCTACCCGACGCGCACGCTGACGAGCGCGCGCAGCGATTCGTGTCTTGTTGCGAATACGTGTGCGTGTACGTGCGCGTCTTGATGTGTGTACGTGCATGTGCGTAGACGTACGACGTACGTGTGCGTGTGTGTACGTACCTCGGCTTCCGTAAACCGCACAGGCAGACCCACAACGTACACTACATTTTTCTGCCCGACGCGCACTCTCACGAGCGCGTGCAGCGATCCGTATCTTGTTGCGTACACGTGTGCGTGTACGTGCACGTCTTGTTGCGTGTACGTTCATGTGCGTATACGTACGCGTATGCCTGTGTGTACGTACCTCCGCGTCCGCGAGCCGCACAGGCAGCCCAACGACGAACACGAGGTTGTTCTGCACAACGCGCACGTTGGCAAGCGCGCGACGTGACTCGAGCGTCTTGTTGCGTCGCTTCTGCTCGCGCGCCTTCTTCTCCGTCTTTATCGCGGCAACCTGCAAAAAAAATGCCACAACTTAAAAATCTTTGTGAAACTAAGTTAATATTATGGTTTATAGCTTTTGTTGGCCTCCATATATGTATATAGTTTAATAATAATTAACTCAAGTAATATATTTTTGAAAGACTAAGAAAAATTTAAAAAACTGTAGTTGTACTTTTTAGCATTTCAAGAAATCATTGTTTATTCGTATGATTGCGTCATACCTTACATTTAAACTTATTACGTAAATACCTGAATTTGTATTTTACCTGTTCTTGACTGAGTGGAGTAAAATCTGCCGGATTTTCCGGATATGCCTTCCGGCACGCCGGACATAGCCCGTTTTCGCCTTCCCGAATTCTGTTCCAGCAAAACCGACATATCTAAAAAACAATAACATTTCAGCACAATATACACATTATGCATATATGTATAAAGTATCAACTAGCAATATGCGCTTTAGTTTATCAGTAACAATATTTATTGAACTTGTTTTATTAATGTTATCAAAAGAAATGCCATTTCCAAGTTTAAAAGAAAGACTTAAATTAATGCCTTATTGAAAAACACATAATAGCGTATACATCATGATAAGATAATCCTTGACAATGACATAAATAAAGAATTTGGTAAATCAAGAAACTAATATGATAATAGGCAGATATTGTGTTAAAATTCATGATATAGTAAATAAAAGATATAATTCTATAAACAAAGTGTGACTTTTTATTTGAGATGGAGTTTTTAATTATTTGAATAGTTTTATTTTGAAACCGTAAAATTTTAAAAATTTATAGTGAAATGTAAGTTTAGATTTACAATAATTAGTACATTTCTGTATTAAAAAGAAATAACACTATATACATAATATGGTTGAATATTTTCCATTGCTACATTTTCTAGGCTAAATTAGTACCTAGGCAGTGCACTAGTAACAGTAGTTGATAATATGTAAAATATTTAGTTGAATATATATATTCAAAAATATTGAGTTATTATTACTCGATGAATGTAAATAAATATATAACTTTGTGTAGTTTTGTATTGAGATACATCTGAATTATAAACATTGATATGAACAAAAAAATATATATTTTATGCTATATTAGTAAAAAACCTACATCTTACAGTTTACTTATATCATAAGCAAAAACTTTAATTCCAGCAAGTATGAACTTAAACGCACGAATTTCGAAGTCTTAATTATGTATGTTCTTGTGAATTGTTATATATTTTATACATGACGTCATAGTTTATGCGATATTTGTATGGAGCGTTTTCACGAGACGCGAAATTCTGTGAACAAATCGTTGTACCATTCAAAATATTGATTTTTAATATACTGTTTCTTCTGAGAACTTACTCATATTTTAGAGTAGGTACTTAGTTTTCAAGCTAAATATTATATTACTAGGGTTGTTTTCAATAATCAGATAAGAAATCAATAAATAACAATTATAATATGTTTCTGTTAACATTCAATCGTATGTGGATCATAAAATTTACATAAAAATGTTACACATGGATACAAATTAATATCTTATTTTGTATTTACCCTCGATAGAACGGAGACGGTATATGTGTTTGGGGTGATTATACTCTGATTCAGTTAGTAAAATGACAATACCATGCTGTCTCTAGTATAGTTTATGCATTGTATGTTAATATGAGTGACAATTTTCATATTCCAGGATATGCAAACTTCTGGCAAGTAAAAAAAGTTATCAAAATAAATAACATCTATTTAATTAAATGTATCTTCGAAAATAACAAATTAAACTATTATTGCATTGCACTGAATGGAACTTCTCTCAATAGAGATTGATACTATTTAATCAACATCAAATCAATAAGAGTGGTATTCAGAAATCCTATGTAAAAAATAAAAATTGATAATTCCAATTACATTTACTTTGCAAACAAATATACAATCGGTTGAATTCGATATTTGTTTAAAATCTATTAACTTTCGTCAGGTTACCTCGCTAGGGCTGTCACATAATGTGTCTGTCATGCTATACAATGCATTGACTATAACAAAGAAGGAAAAATAGATAAAACAACTTATACCACTTACTTGGTATCCACATGTGCACGGGTAAAAGTGGAGATCGTCCACTTCCAGAGGTTCCATACACAGGGGACATTCCGCCTGGAAAAAAAAAACCAATTCATAACAAAAATTAAAAAAAAAGGGAATTTGACCAGCAATAAGACACATTAGTCTAGCATAATCATATAATAATGAAAATAACAAAAATAGCCCACTGTATTCCAATTTCAATAGAGTAAAAAGGACTTTCGAATTGTTCCATAAAATATAGAAACCTATAGTATAATTCTTACCAGTAAAATTACATTTTAATTCACTTTCATCTTTTCTTTTCAGTAAATAGTGTTTTATTAGCTGTAATGTTTCAGCAATTTTTATAGACTGAGATTTAAAATCAGTTGACAACTGTTTTTCAGCTGTAATATATCAGCTATTTTTAAAGTCTGAGATTAAATATGAGTTGTCAACTGTTTTCCAGCGTTTATGTATCAGAAATTTTATAGACTGAGGTAGGAAATCAGTATTTTATGTTTTTCAGCTTTTATGTTTCAGCTATTTTATAGATTGAGATTAATAAAAATTAGTTGACAACTGCTTCTCAGCTGTAATGTTTCATCTATTTTTTATAGAATGTGATTAAAAATCAGCAGTCAACTGTTTTTGAGCTGTTATGTTTCAGCTAGATTTATAGACTGAGTTTAAAAAATCAAGTAACGTTTTTGCCTTTTAATAAAAAAAGTTGTTGACTGGTCATCTTTATTTAATTTACCTGTTCTTCTCCACTCTGATTCAACACTGACATCCTAGACCCAAGAGCCAATTGTTTTGTACTTTGCACTGAAAAGCAAGCAAACCTCCACAACCTGAAAATCCAGAATTTAACTATTATATAGTTCTAGTTGTAGGCTAAAAATATTATTCTTTTGACACAGTAGATTCTTTCTTAATATACAATAATTGTAATATTCCCATTAATTGTAAATCCCACTGCAAGAACCAACAGAAAGAAACCAAATGACTTGCACGGCAAAACCTTTAATTATTTGTTTCAATCACAGAAGCCTACTACAAGCATACCTAGCATACACACAATATCCTACTAATATTATAAATGTGAAAGTTTGTGAGGATGGATGGATGTTTGTTACTCTTTCACGCAGAAACTACTAAACGGATTTTAATGAAATTTGGTACGGTAGTAGTTTAGGCTCTGGATTGAAACATAAGCTACTTTTTATCCCAGAAAAGTCCAGTATTCCCACGGGATGTCCGTTAGTATATTTACACGGACGCAGCCGCGGGAAACAGCTAGTAATATATAGTAATTTAGGTAATACAGTTATGTTGAACTTACTCAATAGTCGCTCTTACACTCAGAAATAGTATTTGTATATGACTATATTTTTTTAACTAATGAGCATATTCCGCCTCACTAAACTTAGACCTCCTAATTCGGAAACTAAATAGAAAGTTAAGTTAATTGCTGACACTGGACAGAATTTAGTCACTGAATCATTTAGGACATCTGAATTTTGTGAGGTGGGAA
This sequence comes from Phengaris arion, assembly GCA_963565745.1. Classification (NCBI taxonomy): domain Eukaryota; kingdom Metazoa; phylum Arthropoda; class Insecta; order Lepidoptera; family Lycaenidae; genus Phengaris; species Phengaris arion. The sequence continues at coordinate 5,315,307 of OY751448.1, forward strand.
ATGCGATTTACACATATTTCTTTTTCACTATTTTATCATCACATCCCTTTTTTTACTTGACTGCCAAAGAATTTTATCCCACAGTAGGTAATGTCAAGTGTGTTTATGTTTTAATTCAAAGTGGTTCAGTGTGACATGGTGTAAATCAAAATTAAAATGGACAAAGAGGTTTTTTTAATAATTAAGTTAAATTTAATATAGATTCACAATATTGTGATGTTTATGATAGCGACACTGATGGTCATAGGAACAATGTAAGATCATAGACAAGTATTATATAATATTATGATATTAGAAAGGCACAACGCAGGGGTCATTTTTGAGCAATAAGCTACTACTGACATCACAGTCAGCATGTATTTATGTAATCACGTGTAATTCTGTAATGAGCACTTTTATTAGAACCTTCTTCTTTTATAGAAGTTTTATATTTTAAAAAAATGTTTTACTTGAATATTATTCTAGTATACTATACCAATTGTTTTAGAAATACATATTTTTATTATTAAAAACAACATTTCATTTATCCATATGAAATATTATGTTGATTTTTAGTGTCATCTCAAGGATATCTCAAGGATAAAATTATTAAGCCAAACGCACATCTTCTATTCCTTTTTATGTTGTAAAAAACATGAACATTATTTTTATTATCAAAATTGGATATCACCTTGGATTATTAATTATTACTTTATTTATTTTATTGCTTAATATCAACTTATGTTTCTACTTTGTTTGGTGCCTCCACAAAAGTGTAATTCCTTCTAATAGTTTAACATTATTTTGGTTTTTTGTCTAGCAAGCCTTATTATTTACGGCATTAGGACTAGATTCAGTATTTGTAAGCAACATATAAAATTTAAAATCTTGTAAGTTGTTAAAATCTTTACAATGATTGCTAATTGGTTATGGTTTATTTCAATACTATTTTCTAAATGAAAACAACCATATTTCTCCTTTCTTTATTGAAAACCAGTTTATATCTTTAGTTGTATTTTAGTACTAATGTAAATGAAGTTACTAAGAAGCTGCTAAAGAATAACTTTTATTGTTTACACAAGAAACATAAAACAAAGAATATTTCAACGTTATCAACGTAAAACACTGTGCATAGTTTTAAAAACATAAAGTGAACTTGTTATTGTGTAGGCCTAGCAAACATGTTTTTTTTTAGTTAAATCTTATCAGGTACCGTTTTAATGTCTTTATCAAAACTATTTAATTAAAGAACCATCCCTGTGATTAAAAAAACAATTAGAATAGATTGAATTCGCAACAATGACTCAACCTAGCTTTGACAAGTTCAATATTTGACATTTTGGGGAAGAAAAAACAATTCAGTTTTCGTTTCTATGTGAATCTGGAAAACGGCATACGTAATCACTTCTACTCATAACATCAAAATAACAAGATAGGACACTCACAACGTCGTTTACGTTGCAATATATGTACCTACTTTTACGCTAAATGTACGTCCGCCAGCTGCTATTCAAGGAATATGTGGCATAAGTCAAACTTTCATTTCGTTCAAGGATGCACTAAAAATAATTATAAACACTCAAGACACAACAAAATACACTGAAAAACTGTGCTTTCCAAGATCGGTAAACCATACCCGTTTAGTAGAAATAAATCGATGTTTACCTTACGTCTTCTCTTATTGCAAATCTTTTCTATTGCTGAGCCAAGACTGCTAACCCTTCCGCTAGGATCGAAGATGAATCCCTTAGAAGAGACCAATAAAGGTTCACGATTCAGTTTAAATTAAAATGCAAAGCTGAAATAAATAAACTGCCCCGTAGATTTTTTTCTGCGAGTAACTATACATTTGTTTTATGAAATGGCCTAATCTTTTACAAGATTCCGTTCTGTGATTCCATAGACAAGTTTTTTTATTTTTTAATTTCAAACGTGAGTAATAATTATTTTTCTTTGTCAAGCATAGATTAAAATAAATTTTTTCTTTAACTATGCAAAGAACTCACAATGAGTTCTTAAGTATTTAATTTTATTGAATAAAAAATACTATACATGGTTACAGGAAAAGTCGAATATCTCGAAAACGGTTAGGTTTAGGATAGGGTGTTTCAAGCCAAATCAGTTAGAAACGATGCAAACTACACGCCCTTAACGGATCTACGTCGATTTTTCCTGTAACCCTGTATATTTTTGTTGTTGTAAAGCGACATACTTACAATCTAGCATGCAAATTCAAGGCCGTGGCCTTGAAGTGACTTGTAAGTTGTAGGTAATCATTTTAAATAATTCTTACGTTTCAAACGTCTAAATTCTAATGACGGTCTTTATTACCGGTTCTGGATCCTGAGTATGGCGCTTTAAGTACTGGTGTTGTAACCAAAAGAATAATAATTAATAATTTAAACAATCAATACAAGTTTGGACCAAGATTTCAAAATAATATCTGCCAATATTATTGTGTAATTATTTTGCACCATAGGTGTATTATTTTGCCAAGGCTACAGTTTTCTAAAATATGATTTTTAGTACCGTCGATACAGAATAAGTTGGCTGGGACTTGCTCGATTGAGTTGTCAGATTTGACATTGACATTTGACTTGTGTGTTTGATTTTCAACTCTATTGTATTAGCCCAGAGTTCTATTTTCAGTGCCCTGAATTTCCCCGGCCATCCGTATTCCGGATCATATAGTCCCAGCCTAATGTGAAAAGGCTCGCATAATGGCTGCTCGTCACGTTGGCCATAATTGTGGTGGATATTGTGGCCAAAGTATTGGCCTAGAGTTTGTGATGGCATCCACATGTTGGAGCGTCGTTCAGTTTGCTTCGGTTCGGGCCAAAGTACGGGCGTTTTTATTAAAATGTATATTAAGACACTAACGGCTGCTGCAATCTATTAATTCACATAATACCGTAACTATGTGAATGTGTTACATAACAATAACTTAAAAAAAAAAATTAAACCACCGAAAAAAAACTTATATTCATAGTAATGCACTTGAAAGTAAAAAAAATATACTTACCTACCTTATGTACCTACGTCTGTTAAGTCGGTTACGGACAATAATTTTACGTGATAACGTCATCACAAGCCGAACGCTTAGGCTGATCGTGCCTCTCTATCGCTTGTTCCGCGCTCTCGCTTGCACGCTCGGTTCAGGCGGAACATGTCAATTTTTCGTGCGTGCAGCCGGCGTTCATCGATGTATAAGACGTTAACATGTAAAAAATTTATCCTAAAGAATAATCTCTTCCTCTACTAAAAGATAAGATTTATCAAAGAAGAGATTTATGTAAAATTATCAATTTATCTTGTCTTTTTACTGTCGGAGCTCGTGACAAACTGAGCACGCGGCCAACGTGTGGACGCTCAGACCATAACTCTGGCCACAACCCTTTCTTTCATCAAAAACCGACACCACACGGACCTTGGGCCAAGTTGTAGGCTAAGATTCCAATACCTACCAAGATATGATATGATGATATGACATGATATGATATGATATGATATATTTGACAATCCCCGATCTACAATATAGCCATTGGTTATGGCTATGATGTTGGCCAACTTGAAGAGCGGGCTTGTTATTAAGCCCAAGCCCGCTATAAATAAACTTTATATAAATTGAAAAGGAGATCTTTTGGGTAAGAAGTATTTTTACTTTATTTATCGTACGCATTAAATTTCGTACATTGACTTTTCGCTACTTGTCTCTTTCAACCGCAAACGAATATATTGCTATCGCGCTCCTTTCGCATACTTACCTGTGTAAACGCGATAGCAATATATTCGTGCGCGAGTGAAAGTTATACGTGCTCCGCGACTGCAATTTAGTAAAGAAAGAAAAATACTACTACTACTGATAGTACTACTTAGCTGTCCGGAGTCCCGGCACACGTTGTTCTGTCAATTTTAGTTTAAGCATTATTGGTATAAACCTATTATTATGTACAAACAATATGAGAAAATTCAACCGTCGTTTTTAGTATTTTCCCAGCAATTTTTCCAATATTTCTTACCTTTTAAACCTTCCATGAACTTCGACAATGATTATTTCAATACTTCAGATCTAATTTAATAAACACACCGGCATATTTAGCGGAACACAAAAAAAAGGTCCATAATTAAAAAAATATGGTTTTATTTTAAAATCTACTTACTACACTTCTTTTGTTATTTAAAGTTTCATTTGTTTTACTTAAAATGAGATCACATTAAGAACAGATTTTGCGAGTAAAGGCTATTTATGAAAAATACACTTTTACACTTTTGAACTTTTCATGTAACCGGGGAAAGTGAAAATTAATATTAAAATAACAATTAATTAAATTAGAAAAATGGTGATTAATATCGCGTATTTTCTCCACGTGCATACTGAGAATGATGTTATCGATGGTCTCCTGGGATCGTCTCCGCCATTCCTCAACTACGGCGATTCGCAGTTCACCCACGTTGGCAGGAGCTGGAATTCTGGACTTAACTTTTCTTTTCAGCAAGTCCCAATCGTGCTCTATTGGGTTCATATCCGGTGATCTCGCCGGCCACTCCATAACAGTGATATATCATATCATTAAGATAAGCTTGAGTTACCCGAGCGGTATGCGGCCGAGCATTATCCTGCATAAAAACAAAATCGTCACCGATATATGGGGCAAACGGTGAGACCTTTTCTTTTAAAACTTCTCTGATATAGCGGTCTGCAGTCAGACTCCCTCTGTCAATCACTACCAAGTCTGTACGAGCTCCCAAACAAATGCCCGCCCAAACCATTATTGATCCACCACCGTATGCAACTGTACTTTCAAAATTTGTCTGAATGTATCGTTCTCCTTTGCATCTGTATATTCTTTGCCTGCCGTCAATTTGATTTAAGAGAATTCTGCACTCATCATTCAACAATACCTTACCTACTCCATTGGTCCGCGTTCCAAAGTCGATGTTCCTGAGCAAAGGTTAACCTGTTTCTACGATGATTTACCTCGAGCCTTGGAGCGTTGGCGGGCACAAATGAACCCAAACCAGCTTCTTCGAACCTTCTTCGTACCGTACGCTCAGTTACGGTTACACCCCGCACTGCTTCTAACTCATGTCGGGCTTGGACGGCCGTCAAACGGGGGTTCCTACGTACACGAAGCCGAATGAATCGATCATCCCTACTCGAAGTGCGTCTTTTTCTGCCTTGTCCTGCTCTTCTCATATAAGTACCGGTCTCCCTGAACCGTTGGATACTGCGATGGATCGTTGAAACTGGTCGACGAAGATCTCTGTATATCATTTTGTAGGTTTGACCATTTCTTCGCATTTCGAGTGCCCTGGCAATCTCCGTTGGGGCTAAGTCAGGCATAATTCAGTCCTCAACTCCAAAAAGATACGCGATTAAAAAAAACTAACTAAAAACAGTATTTCAATGAAATTTTAAATCAAACTCAGAAAGAAGAATCTAGAAAAAACAGTATTTCAATGAAATTTTAAATCAAACTCAGATACTCGAAGTTCGCTCCAGATACGGTGTATTTGAATAAAATTAAAACAATTGCATAAAATGTGATGTTCAGTTGTTTTCTTAATTTGAAAATATTAATTCTTTTTAAATTAAATGACGTATAAACCAGATAGCAACCTTATATGATACTGATATCAAACCTTTATTTTATGTTCCACTAAATATGCCGGTGTGTGTATTTTTATATTATGCAAAAAGACGTAGGTATATCATGGGTTAATCACTATAATGCTATCCATTTAAATGTCACAATTACCTTGCAATAAATAAATAAAGAAAGACAATCACACATTATTTTGGTGAATTTAATCACACATTTATGTTCTCAACATCAGGTTCTTAATAGGGTATAGCAAAGAGGAAATAAAAATATATGATTACAAGCATATTATATATTTTTTTAATAATAATTAAGAATAAATTCTTACATCACGAGTTATAAAATAAATACATTTATTGCCTTAAATTAACTCCAAAAGTACTCTGTACAAGTATTGTTAGCGATGTACAAACGAGAACGATAATTAAAAAATCAAAAACAAAATAAAAAATATATAAAAGGGCCTTATGTTGAACTAAGTAAGTCCGCACAATGTATCTACGAACAGCTTAACAAATTGTGTCGGGAATCACAACCAATAGTTTGCATTTAATTTCATCTCTTATTTAATATTACACAAACTATTTTACTTTAATATAATCATTGCTCTCACTTATCACTAAAACAAGAACCATTCTTTACCTTACTTTATAATTATAGTTAAATTAACTCTATCTAATTTCTAGCGGGTGTTTTCTGGACTATTGTGTCTCGTTTACCGCCCATAACTCTCCGTGAGCAATATGTATTCGCGCCGGGGTTCATTTTACATTAAAGGCAATACATTTACCGAAAGGCCACTGTGACATCCACAATGCGCTTACTAGCTTAGTATATATGTACTATAATAAAGTTGTAGCGTTTGAGTCTAAAAAAGCAACAATAAATAAGTTCATAAAACAAATGTGGCAAATAATATGGCATCAGTTTTTAAGTACTTCAAATATACTAACATTGAGCATGTACTGATTTTGTTATAGAATTTTGAACTCTTAAGAGTAAGTTATGGAAGACAAAAAAACATCGCTATCAGATCAAAGTGAATTAAATAACGACTATAAAATAAAATCGACCTCCTCAGATTCAGGATCTAGACCAGCCGAGGCCGAGTTAAAATATCGTTAGACCAATTTCCCTAAACAAAATCTAAATCTAAAATGGACAAATATAAAAATATGTATTTCCTTCCATGTAAACGATGATAAAACTGTTAATCAATGAATTAACTCAATTGCAACATACACTTCAACACAGGATCGGGCAATAATTTCAAAATTGACTAGATATCTGTGTGCATAGGAATCATATATAAATAGCTAAGTAAGGAACCGATACACTGATGTTCTGGATTGTCTGCATTAAAATGATACTCTACCAATGCCGACGGCAACACATAAACTCTATCTGTACTTTAAATTATGTAGACTAAAAATAACACATCTATTTGTACAAATCTGTACAAACGCTCACATTCACTAAAACTTATACTCAGTCAATGAAACTAGTGAAAACAATGCTACAAAATATACTCCTACCGCATTGAATCCGCAGTGTAAAAAATCCCACAATAATACACAAACTGAACGAACACTAAAAAATTTTGTTCTCTTTCACTGGCATAATTCTATACATTAAGTACTCATCGGAAACACTCCAACTCCGGTATAAAAACAACTCTATAAAAACTTAATAATATCCACAGGCCGCTAGGTAGATCCGTCAGTGGACTGTCGTCCGCGCGGGCGGGGGTCATCACTTGGACGGCTGGTAGGGCGGGTAGCCCTGGTGCGGCTGCGCGCCGCGGCTGCCCGTCGCGTACAGCTGCTGCTGGAAATTGTGGAACTGAGCCGCATAGTTGGGGTCCGCCGTCGACGGCATCGCGAACCCTTGGCCCTTAAAGCCGGGGTTAGGGCCGCCCATGGACGGCGGGAGGGTCTGCCCCGCGCCCATCCTCACATTCCCGGGGCCAATGCCGCCCTTCACGCCTCGGAAGTTGGGGCCGCACATGGGGTTGGGGCCGGGCCCGCCGAAGGGGTCCCCGGCCATCTTGGGCGGCGAGTTGAAGCCGGCGGGGTAGTGCGGCATCCGAAGCATGCCGGGGGCGCGCATAACTCCTCGCATGCCGCCTTCCATGTCCATGCCCCCTCTCGGGAAGTATTGCACGCCTTTACTGCTGTCCATCTGCATAGGGTTTGTGACTCGCTGTAGAAAATCTAAGCTAGGCGGGCCGCGGGGGCCTGTGTTGCAGGGCATCTGCGGCCTCGTCGGTAAATACTGTATCGTGTTCGGTGCGCTCGCCTTCACTTGAACGTTCGCTCCATTGAATGGGGGCATCTTTCCTCCGCCGCCCATTCGAGGTCCCATCATGGACGCGTCGGGACCCATGGGGCCCATAGGTCCTCCCATGGGTCCGCTGCCCATTTTCGGGCTAAGATTCATGTCAGGGGGGAAATCGCCGCCACCCATCATGCCTTCCATGGGCCCGCTCATCCCCGGGCCTCCCATACTCTCCATGTGGCAACCTGTACAAAATTTACGTTCATTAGTATAAAAGTATAATAATTTATTTCAAATAAAAAAAATAATAGGATAAAAAATTCGTATCGCATTTATAGACCGTTAAATCTTCAAGTGATGAATCATTCGCTCATAAGTGAAGTGCCTAAATATCATTGAAATTAGCCGAGTCAAGGTCATTTTTTAATTGACGTGACCAAATGTGGTAAGTATATAAAAGAATGGTATTATGGTTTTACTGTGTATTATTTGTTTATGGTCGCCACTTTTTAAACAGCGCGAGCGGGTAAAAACGCCCTATGTCTTTTGGATAAAGTTTTTTGCTGTACATTTGACGCGTAAAAAGATTCATAGTTAAGTGAAATCATACCGAGATCATTCATCATCATGTGCGGGTGACCATGCGGGTGCATCGAGTGGTGATGTTGCATGTGATGTGGACCCGATCCAAAAGGCCCCATTCCCCCACCGTTGGGACCCATAGGCCCCGGGCCAGGGCCCCCGCCTCCGACTGTATTCGTCAACTGCTGCGACATCTGCGCGAGCGACGAGATCGGGTCGAACGACGACGTGGACGTGCCCATAGGGCCATTGGGGCCCTGATTGGGGTTTATGGGGATGTTGTCGGGCCTGTTCATACAGGGCCCGCCGGGGAAGGGACCCGGTAAGCTCGTGCTGTTCGGTCCACCCGATAGTGTCGTCTAAAATTAAATAAGTTTAATTTGTTACATATTAATTTTTAACCTTAATTATATTTTTTTATAATGATAGATTGTGTAGAACTCATAATTTTTAGAAAGGCTATCAGAAAATTAACAGTATATCTATTTACCTCTGTATTCGATGTCATTGTGTCGTCAGAGTGAGATGAAACCGTCGATGCAACGCTGCAACTGCTTTTGGCGCAGGACGCGGACGTCGGCGCGTAGGGTCCCTGGCTCATGGAGGCCTGGCTCATGGGAGGCCCCTGGTTCATGTTGGGGCCCTGGTTCATGCCCTCTCTACCGTCCCGCCCTTCTCTGCCGTCTCTCGACTCTCTCTGCGGAGTTTTTGAAGCGCTGTCCTGACTGGATCTGTTCGATGACGGACTGGGTCTTGATTTTTCATCTGAAACAAAATGTGTCGGTCAAGTATTTTTTGGATAAGATTGCTTACATGCAAACATAGGTACAGTATAAGTTGACTTGTAATTTTTTACAGAAGTCCCAGATTTTTTTAGCAAAATTTCCAAAAGGCTTTATTAATTTACTACTTTACATTTAATATGGATACCACATAAAAGTTTTGGCGTTTCCTTGTACCACCAAAATAAGGGACAAGAGAACCCCACAGGGGATTCCTATGCCAAAATGTAATAGTTATGACTATACCTTGCGGGCACTTGCCGGCGCCGGAGGTGGGCGTCTGCGGGTTGTTGAAGCCGGGGCTCTGCTCCAGCGAGAAGCGGCCCGCGCGCGCCTCCGACAGCGAGCCGTGTCCCTCCGGAGTGCCGGGCATCATGCTGCAATGTGTACATTATTATTAGATTTAAGACCGGCAAACGAACAGACAAATAGATAGCGAGCGGTTGCCGCCACCCAGAAACGTTTACAACACCAGGACCCCAATTCTTGTAATGAACTTACACTGTCATTTCACTTTTATTGAATAATTAATTAATTATCTTGATATCGTAAACTGACTTTTGGAGCTTGGACCAATCAAAACGTGATTGACGTTTGTGAGAATACCATTTTGCTGTTTTAACATATCGGAACTTGATTGTAAATGTATTATTGGCCGATTTGTCCATACGACGATTAAATATGTTTTATAAATAAAATACGTAGACAAAGGAATACAACTTACCCAGCCGGGGACTTTTGATTCGAGTTAGACTGCGGCGTTTGACCGCCGCTATTTGACGGAGGCCCGTTGTCTTTCAACGACGTGTTCGGTTGTTTCTGTATCGTAAGCTCTTGGCCTATAAAACACAACAATATTTTAATAAAAAATCAACCGCATAGATTACATATAAAAGTATAAAGTTCCGTAATATAGAGAAGTCGAATTAGCCATAGAATATGAGTTTATGTTAGCACATTTTCACCAACCACCACCAAGTGAAATAAATAGGAACAAACACACATCTACATAAAAGAACATTCAAACACAAAACTGTTAATCACACTAACATACAACTAATATTACTATACCATAAAAAACTAAAACATTAAGTGCAATAGAATGAAAAAAATTATTACTATTTACATTTTTATGTTGATTATTTTATGAAATATTTATTACAATATGATATGATAATGAGTAAACTCATTTAAGCTATACGCCGTGGGAGAGAAAACTGAAAAACTGTCGTTGCTTTTTTTTCCCCATTGACCCCCATAGACTTGTAAAGGACGACATTATGAGGATGAAACAGTATTATGATCGTCCTTGGTCTACAGAGAATGCAGAATATGTATGAGATAGAAAATGTCGCGGCGACAGTTTTGTCGCATAGCAACACATTTTTACTTAAATAACCTAACCAAGAGCATATCCGGACATGTCTAAGGTAGGAGTACCTATTTAGCATGACCTCTCAGCATGTAAAGTTACAAGTTTCTATCTCTTATATTTTAGAAATTCCTGGAAACTTGTGAACCACATTTGAGGTCAAAAAAACAAAAAAAAAAACATCCCAATTCACGTCTATTTTTTTTTTGTGTTTTCCCCAATTCACCCCTTAAATACAAAATTATTATTATTTTATGAGATATACAAAATTTCGATAATGTATACACATAATTATCGAAGTTAGTTGGCCATAACTTACGTCCAGGAACGGAGAGAAGGAGCGAAACTATAAGGGTTCCTCTTAGTTACTATGACTATGACTAATACTACTTAAAAGAACAAACATTGGGCGAAACATAAAAAGCGGTATAAACAAGCAAGACCCAAGTGACACGAGCATTATAATTATGAACAACGGCTAATTGGGGCTAGAGGTACATTTGTGCGATTGTTTTTAATTTTATGAAAAACTTTAAAATCGGAATGTTAAAAGAGACATATATAATTTTTTTATGAAATGAACCAGGAAACGAGTAGACGGATCGCCCGATGGTAAGCGATAACCGCCGCTCATGGACACTCGCAACACCAGAGGAGTTACACTTGTAATTCCTCTGGTATTGCGACTTGCGTTCCCAGTCCTTAAAATCCCCAACCCCCATGAGGCTCCGGTAACCTCACTCACTCGGCACAATACCAACGCAAGCGTTATTACACGCCTGTTTTCTGTGAGGCCGTGGTGTTTACCCGGTCGAGCCGGCCCACTCATGCCGAAGTGTGGCTCTCCCATAATTATAGGATGGACATAGAACAAGAATAACATGTAAAATTTGTATGTATGAGTAAAGAATTGTATGTTGTTGTTTGTTTATGTAACTGTTATAATCTGGAAAAAATTACAATCGATACACAGAAAATAAATGTTTCTATTTGCACTACCCTAAATTCTCTGCTACCTTAAGGGTACAGTTCAGATTGCGACGATACGCGACGCCACACGGCGCTGCATTTTTAATATAGCTATTCAAAATTGAACTTTATTCACTAGTTGGTAGTTACACAAATAGATACACGTTTCATATTATGACATCAGCGCGGTGCAACTTGACATTCGAACACTTACAATGCGACGTGTATCTTCTTGTGTAATGGATAAAGTTCAATTTGGAGTAGCTATCTTAAAAATGCAGCGCCATGTCGCTTATCGTTTCCTTTGGTGTGAATTGACATTAACACATTTTACGGGTCTCTTACTCGGCTCACAGAATCATCATGTCAGCTCACAAATGTACATCACGCCCCGTCTTACCTTCAAACTGGTTGAGATAGGATATCTGCTGCGGCGACGGCACCGGCATGAGGCTCGCCTCCTTCCCGTGCTTCTGTTGCGCTGCCAGACATTGCAGTGTACGCACAAACACACCGTCATCCAACTTTTCCAGTATTTCTGACGCGTGACGTCATTGTTATCACACGTTCGGGATTGAAGCGTCAAGCGTTTTGCGGGGGGAGGGGAGGGAAAACAAAAAACGCATTACAACTACAGAAAACCAAAAAAAAAACATTTGTAAAACTCGTGGTTGGGAAAATGTCTAACACATGCATGCTACGTCTATGGCTGTTTGATGTGTTATTTGTGTGTTACAGTTAATATGTCAGACCGATGTTTGTCTCATATGCTCCGAACATATTCAGTTAGCTGTGTATGTAATTAGCTTTAAAATTTTACGCATATTTTTTTTAACTAATGATAAACTTTTTTTTACTGTTTCTAACATTTTTATTAGTTCTTAAACAGATAGTTGTATTGAAACTTATTCAAATTAGACATGTTATGCCTGCCCAGGTTTGGTTTGGTTGGTATCATAGGCAACCGGACTAGTGGCGGGTAATCACTAATCTCACGAGACACTGTCCACATTCATGTTTTAGGACTTTTCGGAGAGTATGTATAGGACCTTTATATTATGTATGTCATTGTATGTAAGAATGTGAAACGTATGAATGTGTGTATGTACAACATCACACAACCAACCTGGCGCGTCCTGTTTGGGTCCCTGCTTGCAGTGCGCGGGGCTGTTGAGGCCGGAGCCTGCGCGGGACGCCTCCGCCGACATCGGCATTTGCACCCCGTGGGATGGTGATTGCGTCGCTGTGAATATTGAAGATGTTTATAAATAAAGTACGTAATAAAGTAAAGAGCCGTCGCGGGAAGCTTGGCAGATGTGAAATTATGCAAACATAATAAAGCAATATCGTAAATATAAGGCGGAGCACACGTCTTGTCAGCGTCAGCTGTCACGGCATTGGAGTCTGTTACTGATTTAATGAGGAATTTACAGGAGTGACTAAAGCCGTACGGCAAAAATCGACCGCCTATATGGCAATTCGACGATCGATTTACGTCGTGTAACAAAAATCTTACGCCTTTAGTCGCCCGTGAAAAGTCTCCATTAGGCATCAATGGATGTGAGACATTAAAGTTGTAAAAAAATTGTTTGCTTGTGCAAAATAGCGCCGGTTTGGTTAGACAGACTAACGTAATAGATAACAGCATAATCCATCCGAGAATCTTGAGCCTCTGTGGGAGAGAGTTACCGTTCGATAATGACGAATACTGTTTTATGAAGTAAATTACTAACATTTCAATTGTATATCCAAACTAATATCATCAATAGTAATACTAATATTATGCTTGCTACTTACGTTTCACGTACCTACTACGAAACTGATCATCATAAAATTTTGCAATGTTATCTGTACAGAAAAGTGAAAACCAACATGACGAACGCATGTGATGTTGCTAGTAATTTGTGAAATGTTTACGGAAATATTCAATCAGAGTGCTAAGTGTGAGTTTTTCTTTTCGCATTCGATCGTGAGCGCGTTTGGCGTTTATTAGGAATTTGTATGTGATTTGACCTAGTTGTCACGTTTACAACTAGGTTGTGCTGTACAAATCACATACAAATTCCTAGTAAACGCCAAACGAGCTCACGATCGAATGCGAAAAGAAAAACTCACACTTAGCACTCAGAAAAGAGAAGTAATTGTACATTAAAATCGATACAATAGTTAAAAAATGTTGTAGCCGGTGTTTTAAATTTACATCCATAAGTAATGTTTATGTTATTGCCGAATCATAATATTATGATACTATTTTAAATTATTTTAAGTATGTATAAACTAGATATATCGTTTTAAGCCCATAACTAGCTCATTATGCATTTATGCATTAAAATATATTTAATTTTTATTCAAATTTATTTATAATTAAATTATTTACGTGTTTTTGTATCAATTTGTGGCAGACTTTTTTTTTTTTGTTTTGGCGTCCAAACATGTTTGATATACTTTATTTTTTAAATTAAATTAGACTTTTGTGCATAACGCGAATATACTAAGTGGCATTTTAAGACGATTATTATTGACTTATATCTTACTAGCTGTTGCCCGCGGCTCCGCCCGCGTATATAAACTATCCCTCGGGAACACTGTACTTTTTCGGGATAAAAAGTAGCCTATGTTTTAATCCAGAGCCTAAACTACTACCATACCAAATTTCATCGAAATTCGTTCAGTAGTTTTTGCGTGAAAGAGTAACAAACATCCACCCATCGTCACAAACTTTCACATTTATAATATTAGTAGGATTAATTTCTAATATTAAGGTAAATATAACTGAGACTGAGAACTATTTTACACTATGTTTTTTAATCATCAATCAAGATATCTACAGAACAATAATATAAGCATACTCAAACGGAGGCAAACGTTTCAAACTGACTAGCGGTGTGGACCCTTGTATCATTTTCATCTTATTCCAATATACTTAAGCATTTCGCTGCTGTACCTGGCGGCGCGCAGGAGCGTGACTCACCGATAGATACAGAGACGGAGCGGTGCAGGGGCGAGGCGCCATATGGCGGTGGGGGCAGGCAGCCGCCGCGCACTGAGCATGGGGTCTTTACTGCTGTACCTGGCGGCGAGCAGGAGCGTGACTCACCGATAGGTACAGAGGCGGAGCGGTGCAGGGGCGAGGCGCCGTATGGCGGCGGGGGCAGGCAGCCGCCACGCTCCGAGCATGGGGACTTTGCTGCTGTACCTGGCGGCGAGCAGGAGCGATTTTACTCATAGTCTAATATTTACACATGACATACACACAGTCCAATAATGCTTCGATGATAAACGTAATTGAAAACATTTTTAAGGGCGGTAACGCACTTGCGACTTCTCTGGTGTTGCGGGTATCTATGGGCGACGGTAGTCAACTTTCCATTACGCGATTTAGTTTATCCACTATGTTAAAAGAGAAAAAAAACAACACTTACTTAAATCGGTGTCCATGGGTTTGGAATCGTCGAAGAACTGGTGGTGCAGCTTCTGCCAGTCAATGTCCGCGCCCGCGCCGGGGCTCTTGGGGCTTCGAAGGCTCGGCTTGTGTCCGGGGCCTCCAGGGCCCAGTCCGCCGGGGCATCCGGGGCCCAATCCGCCGGGACCTAGCCCGCCGGGATCGCCAGGGCCCATCTGGAGATAGAATAAGTGTCACAAGCGGACTGTCGATGTCGATTCGATAATGAAATCTTGTTTATAAACAAAATAAGTGTTATGTTACTATATAACCATTAAAATCTATAACAAAGAAAAACTCTTTGTGATAACTAGCGAAGTTCCACTTGTTGCTAAACAAAGATGAAAAATTTATAATTTATAGTTTATAATATTTTTATAAGCTTATTACAGTTTCTGGATAATAGCCTTTATAGCTTGTGCTAACTGGGTGGAGAATGGACATACTATAATATAAAATAACCTAACCAAGAGCATGTCAGGACATGTCTAAGGAGGGTTCCGTAAATATCAACGCGTAATAGGTACGCGTACTTCAAAAGTTATTGTCGGATTTCATTCAAAATAATTTTTCTAAAGAGTTTTCAGCATGAAATATCATATTATAGCATGATCTATTAGCATGGTCTATCAGCAAACTTACAAGTTTCTATCTCTTATATTTTAGAAATGCTAGGGGGGTAACCAACATACAAACCACTTTGGAGGCCGATTACTCGAAAATGGTCAACTTTGTAAAAAAGTCATGTATGAAACCATGCCTTCATTTTAAAAGACCTATTCAACGATACTCCACACGATGGGGTAGAATGAAAAAATATTTTTCATCCCCTCTTCACATGTATGGAGAGCCACCTCTAAAATATAAAATTATTATTATTATTTAATGCCAAATCCGAGATCTGTACACAATCTATAACTATACGAAATTTCATCCATTTATATTCATAATTACAGAAGCTAGAAGCGCGGTCCGACAGACAGACAGACAGACGGACGGACAGAGCGAAACTATAAGGGATATATATATGTATTACGGAACCCTAAAAAGAAATTATTACATTTAGATAAACTCGGGACCCGTGTCCCAGCTACCTCATTATTACAAACATCAATCGTGGGAGAGCCATGCTTCGGCACGAATGGACCAGCTACACCGGATAAATGCACAACACCAGAGGAGCTACAAGTGTAACTCCTCTAGTGTTGCGAGTGTCCATGGGCGGCGGTAATCGCTTATCATCGGGCGATCCAGCTGCTCGTTTCCTGGTCCATTTCGTTAAAGAAACAGTATATAAAACTACTAGCTTTTGATCACGGCTCCGCCCGCGTAAATATAGTATGTGGTATCCCACGGAAATTCTGTACTTTTTCGGTATAAACTAGCCTTAAACTACTACGATACCAAATTTCATCAAAATCCGTGCAGTAGTTTTTGCGTGAAAGAGTAACAAACATACATCCATCCTCACAAACTTTCACATTTATAATAGTAGTACGATACGTACGTTCCTGCCGCGGCCGTAGTCGTCACACATGGGCCCGTTGGGCATGCCGTGGTGCTCGGGCCCGCAGTCGCCGTGCACCATGCCGCCCATCATGCCGCCGTCCATCATTATGCCGCCTGCAAATTATTTATTTATTTTGTACTATAAAGTGTAGTTCCGATAAAAAAAAAAAAAAATTGGTGTAGTAAAAAGAAAACTAAATTTGCCATTCACAATGTGCTCAACAAATCAATTATAGCCTGTCTATTTTGACTTTATGCGATTTGATGATATTGTTTTTTTTTTGCTAGGCATGAAAAAGATAGACGTTCTGATAGTAGATAGTTGATAGTGGCAGAACGGATTGAATAAATCAAAGAATAAAAGAAAATACCATTCATAGCGTTTATGTTAGGCCCAGACATCATTCTGGGTCCCATGTGCGGTCCTCCCATCATGCAAGGTTTGTGACCACCCATCCCGCCCATCGGATTAGGCATACGCTGAAAAAATTAAAAATAAGTTTAATTGCAAAACAAAAACTCGCTTGCTGTATACAATACCAAAACATACAGGTATCATATTAATAAATAGGAAAAATAAAAAAAGACAATAAAAGTTTCGAGACTAACCCCCATAGGTCCGCCGCAGCCTCTTCCCATGTGCATATCCGTACACATTCCCGACTTCATATCTGGACCGCCGCAGGCACTTCGAATGCCCTTCATACCGCACGGACCCATAGGGCCCATCGGTCCATTCGGCCCCATACCCGCCATCATGGGCCCGTTCGGTCCCATCATACCGTTGGGCCCCATAGAGCCGTGCCCACCCATCCCCATGCCGGGGCCTCCCATTCCACCCATCGGGTGCGACCCACCCATGGGACCGTTGGGTCCCATCGGTCCGCCGGGCCCCATCGGCCCGCCCATGGGGCCATTGGGTCCCATAGGTCCCGACATGGTACAACTAGGCCCGCTGCTCATGCTGTTCGGCATGGAGACCATGGGATTCGGCCCGGACATGGGCCCGTGCGCCGACATGGGCGGGAAGGGCATGTTCATGGCGGTGGAGCTGGGGGGATTATCGGCGGATGGCTGCTCCCCCTGGTTGCCCCCCGGATTGCCGCTCTCGGGGAACAGGATCTGCTGCATCTTGCGGATGGTGGCGAGCTGCTCCTCGCGGTGCGCGCGCTGCTGGGGCGTGAGGTTCTCGTCCGGGATTTTCACACCTGCGGACGAGACTGCAGCTGAACATGGAAAAATCATTCTTTGACACCAACATGAGAGGTGAAATGTCGCCCTCTGATATGCGTTACACACATCGGCAGTACGACTGTATACAATCGAATCGAGTACGACTGTATATCAGGAAAACGTAACTTACTACTTTGAATAAATGAGATTTGATAGATGCACAATCCTTTTCAAATTACGAATTGTTCCTACATGCTACATTATTTATTATTTATGAAAATGCTTATATTAATCAAACATTCACCTTTAGGTCCAGACTGGCACGACATGGAGTCCCCGTTGTCGCCGGCCGCCTCGGAGCAGGGCGGCATCTGGCTTGGCCCGTTTGCCATACCATTGGACATTACGGAGGGGTTTTTCTGAAAAGGTGTTGATGCAGCTTAAAATTGTTGTACGATATCGGGTACCAATAGGGATGATGACTACATCTAAACTATTTAGTTTAATTAATACACTCAGATATATTGAGAGAATGTTTAATTTTTTTTTTAATTAGTAAACAAAACCTACATCGTTAGTTTACTTATATCATATACAAAAACATTAATTATGGTAAGTATGAACTTAAACGCACAAATATGTTCCTGCGGCCTTATACTTCATACAATTTAACCTAGGCGTGACGTCACAGCTAGGTACGACTTTAGTATGGAACGTTTTCACGAGACTTACGAAATTTTGTAAACAAATCGCTGTACCTTTGAAAATATTGACTTTTGATATACTGTTTCTTCTGAGAAGTTACTCATATTTAAGAGTACTATTCATTTAAGCAACAAAAAAATTGTCATCTAGCCTCTCTTCTCTCTCGACTTAAAAATGAGTTTAAAAATTCGATTTAGAACACCATGAGCTGTTAGTCGAACAACAGTTATGATGTGCTAATCATTTTAGTTTAAATATTAAATCTCGCAAAAAACATTTTCATGTCAAATGATACCAACACAAGACCAAATTACTTGCACTGTCAAAAAGTAGACGTTCTGACTTCACAAACATCTTAGTCAAAATATGTGGCTTGTCCATTTGGCTGTATACTGTGAAAACGTAAGTTGAAAAACTATTTATTTTAACTGTTCATTGTGTATCTGTTATACTTCTGCTAATGCGATGAAACGGCCAAGCCACACATTTTTACTAAGAAGAGATTGTGAAGTTAGGCCTTATGGAGTTAGGGCGTGTAGAATCAGAAGGTCAGAAGGTTGTTCGAGTCAGTGACAAAATCAGGAATTGAAATATCAATAAAATCTAAAGTATAACGGTTCTCACGGTGTCCCAGGGTATTTCACCATCAGCACCGAGGCCGTCCATGACACCACAGGACGGGGTGCCCCCTGGAAACCCATCCATCGGGCCCATGCCGGGGCCCATTTGCCCCATCTGCCCCGGTCCACCTTTCATCATCATCATCTGGTTGCCGGGCGTTCCCATACGGTTGGGTCCCATCATGCTGGGCCCCATGTGCCCCATGTTGCCGTGCATCGGCCCCATATTGGGTCCCATGGGCCCGCCCATCATGTGGCCCATTTGGTTCGGTCCGCCCATCATATTGGGTCCGCCACGCATGCCGCCTCTGCTCTTCGCCATCGCAAGGTTGTTGAGCCACTGTGCCGGGTTCTGTTTATTGAACTGGCCCATTTTGAGTGGGTGTTTCTGAAGAGTAAAGAAAATTGTTATTGTACAGTTAACACGTTAAATAAATAAACAAAAATATTGTCATTAACAATAGTCTTCGGCATTGGGTAAGTAATTTGCATTAAAATGCCAAAAAAATTGTCGCCATCATCAGATTTTTTTTATTATTTTATAATTTTGTAAAAAAATATTAAGTAATAATCATATTTATCTAACAGTTCTTAATTCGTGTTGCAATACATGCATTAGATGGTGCTTAAAGCTTATGTTAAGTTTAAGAGAAGACATTTGCGCTGATGACTTAGTCCAAACTTAACGCGGATGAACTATAGACTTTAATATCTCTGGCATGGTCATACATTAGACTAACACCTACATCCTACCTAGAAAAAACATCATTCTTACCTCCAGATACTTCTTAGTGCCGGGTTGCGCGCAGTGGTACGCTATGATGGAGTGGTGCTGCCCGGAGATCACGGAATCCGCGCCCTTATTCGCCAGCAGAGTTGAGAATACGAAGATCTGGCTTTGCTGCTGGGAAACGTATGTGTTGATTAAACATTCTATATTTAATGATTAAAAAAAAACAAAAATCCCCTATATTTAAATAATGGTAGAGATACTGTTTGATCTCTCTCAATACCATAGAGATAAAAAGATTGGGACGGTGAATAAAGGGTGTAGCGTAATATGAATTTTGACGTAAATCTGAATTACGCCCGCCGTTTGACAAACATATTTTTTGAACGTCAAGTATGCATCACACAGAGTAAAGCGAATCTGGGACAAGTTTGACAAATTTGGTTGATCCTCGGTTTGATCGTTTGAGCTACTGTTTGAACGAAATGTAAAATTTGTCAAATAAAAGGTAGTTGAAGTTTTTTTTAAAAGTCGTAGCCACAAACCAATATACTATTCGATTTTTAATTTTCATTTTATGTAAATTTTTTTATTCAGATCCCTGCAGAAGTGGAGATAATCAATAAATTGTTAATCATATTTTAATTTTGACATTGTAATTATGTCTTCATTTATAATAACCTAACCTAACCAAGAGCATGTCACGACATGTCTAAGGAGGGTTCCGTAACTAAAAACTCGCAATACTTTTTCTTTGAATTACTTCAAAAGTTATTGTCCGATTTCGGTCAAAATAATTTTCCTGAACAGTCTTCAGCATGATCTATCAGCATAGAAACTCACAAGTTTTTATCTCCTATAATTGAATGCCAGGGGGAGGGGCTACTTATAAATCACTTTGGAGGCCGATTCGAGTAATCTTAAGAGAGAATTCATAGAACTGAAAAATATTTACAATTTAATTAATATTATATCTAGCAATATCCCGAGAAAAAATATCCACAACTTGCAAGCAAATGTGCGAGTGCACGCAAAGCATGCGTAAATGGTCCACTTCCTGAGGATGCTCCGAGTTCGGGGCGAAACGCGCGTCGAGTTTTACAACCTGCATGATGGTGTGGGGCCTTGCACGATCTTTCTGACATTGTTGCTTGTGTGGTGGCGGTGTTTGCACAATCTTGTTTCTGACTGTACGCATTAGCATTGTGGGAGGAGGAAGGTGCTTTACGCATTTTACGTATCCTTATACATGCACTCACACATTTGCTTGCAGGTTGTGTATTTTTAACCGACTTCCAAAAAAAGAGGCGATTATACGTTCGGCTGTATTTTTTTTGTATGTTTAACGATTAGACCGCCGTCTGTGGACCGATTTTCAAAATTCTTTTTTTCATGTATAGAGTATAATCCCAAATTGGTCCTTTTGACATCAAAGTGTTGACCTGATAATGGGATCTATGAGGAATCGAGGGAACTCCTCGAAATTTATAGGTATATCATCATAATATATATGGTGATTCGACTTTTTCTGAAGTAGTCAAAGCATATGCTACCAAAAAGTAAGATTTTGCTCGAAGGTATACCCTGGATCCAAAAGTACTGAACAGAACTCCTGACTCCTTATAGATACATGTTTGGGGATTTCGGCGTTGTTTAAAGAACTGAAAGCATATGCCACTATGTCAATTAGAGTAATAATCATCATCACCACTATCATCACACCATACATCATCACATTATGATGATATTAGGTCTTTACCTATGAAATTGCCGTTTTGTATGAAAAAATTTAAACGAATTTTTTTCATGTATTTTTTATTTGTATTAATCGAAGTAATCAGCCATGCAATCAATGCATCTTTGCCAATGCAGTGGCAGTTTATTGATGCCCTTCTTAAAGAAATCAGCTGGATGGGAGGCAACAAATTCTTCAAAGGCATTTTGTACTGCCTCTCGGGTATTGAATTTTTTTCCCGCCAAGAAGTTATCCAAATTCTGGAAAAAGTAGTAGTCTGTAGGCACAAGGTCTGGTGAGTAGGGCGGATGACGGAGAGCTTCCAACCCCAGTTCTTGCAACTTGGAGACCGTCTGCTGTGCAAGTATGAGGTCGCGCGTTGTCGGGCAGGAGCAGCGTAATGCTCACCTCGTTTGGTAAGAAGCTGTGATGAATCACACCAGCGCTAGACCACCAAACAGTGACCATCACTTTTCTAGGGGTAAGTTTTCGTTAAAGGCATTGTTTAGGTGCTGAACCAGGACCCAACAGACTTGCTGAGCGCTTGCGATTATCAAACAGAATCCATTTTTCATCGCAGGTAACAATGCGGTTCAAAATTCCTTCATTTGTGTGTCTGTTGAGCAGTGCAAGGCACGTCTCGACGCGTACTTCGCGCTGGCAATCATAGAGTTCGTGGGGCACCCATTTGTCAAGCTTTTTTACCTTGCCAATTTGACGCAAATGGACCAATATTGTTTTGACGCTAACGTCGAAAGCTGCTGCTAATTCAGCCGTAGATTGTGTATCATCAGCTTCCACAATCGCCTTTTATTCGTCATTGTTGACTAAAGTCTTCGGACTAAGGCGAGGTTCATTTTTCAGGTCGAAATTTCCAGAACGAAAGCGAGCAAACCAATAACAGGCGGTGTGTTGGTTTGTAGTGTTAGCTCCGTAAACGTCGTTGATGTTGCGTGCCGCTTATGCCGCGTTGCTGCCACGACGGTACTCATATTCCATAATTACTCCTATTTTTGACGAAAAAGATTGAAATGCGATGAAAATGTAACACTAATCAATAAACAAATGCCTACTTTTGGAAAAAGAATTTCATGTTTTTCAAATAAAATTAATTTTAGACACACAAAAATTATTTTGATTTGAAATGGCCAGTACTGCAGAACGGCAATTTCATAGGTAAAGACCTATTATAAAAGGTACTTCTCATAGTATTTTACATCGACACGGATATCTTTGAACATTTCTCTGCCGTTTATGGACCTATTTGCAAAATTATTTTGTTGTTGTAAAGGTATACCCTTTACAACAACAAAATAATTTTGCATTTGCATTCGAAATTGCTCCTTTAGTCACTAAAGTGGAATACTGATGATGGGATCCATGAGGAATCGAGGGAACTTCTCGAAATTTATATGGACACGTATAGTGATTTTGACTTTTTCTGAAGCAACACAAGTATATGCTACCAAAAAACAAGATTTTGCACCAAGGTATACCCTGGATTCAAAAGCACTGACCACTCCTCAGTCTTTAAAGATAGGCGTTTGGAAATTTCGACATTGTTTAAAGAACTACAAACATATCCCACTATGTAACTTACAGTAACATAGTGGCATATGTAGCTTAGCGCGTATTCAATTATACATTCGATCGTTTATTTTAAACGTTCTTAAAATATAGTTCTTAATAATTTAACAAATATCACTAAAAAGAGAAAAAATATTATTTTTAACAAAAAATTAAACCGACTTCCTAAGTAAAAATATACAAAAAAGTATGAAATAAATCTTATTTTCAAAATAATTCCCCTTTTAAATTCGTCTAAAATTTTAACTATTTCACTACTTAATTTTTTGTGTATTTTTACTTTGGAAGTTGGATAAATGTTTTGTTTAAAAATAATAATTTTGCGGGATATTGCTAGATATAATATTAATTAAATTGTATGCTATGGATTTCCGCAAAGTAACGATTCAAAAATATTTTTCATCCCAACTTCACATGTTTAGAGAGCCACCCCTAAAATATAAAATTGTTATTATTTTATGATGTCAACACCAAGATCTATACACATTTTATAACTTTACCGAATTTTATCTATTATATTCATTATTACAGAAGCAAGGAGAGTGGACAGACAGACAGACGGACGGACGGACAGAGCGAAACTATAAGGGTTCCTTAGGTGTTACGGAACCCTAAAAAAGGTATTGTCTCGTCTGTGACTATCGCATCTTATGGTCCGTGGTCTCTTCCTGCTGCTATAGTAAACTAACATCATGTTTATATAATGTAAGATACAAGGTCGTATTCACCTCCATACTGCCAGACTGCTTGCTGATTACGTTTGAGGGCAGGGTCTGGGCCTCGCTGGACATAGGGCCCATGGAGACCCCAGGGCCCATGGGTCCAGAGCCCCCCATTCGGCACGAGCCCATGTTGTCCGCACCGTTGGGGTTGCGGCAGTTCTGGTTACCATCCTGCAAGGAAATAGATTGTAGTTATAAGGTGGTGTAGTTTGGTAAGATAGCATAATGTGGATAGTGAGACAGGCAAGGTCGCCTCAGACGAACTTTAAAGGTAACCTTCCGGTCTATGCGACCGCGACCAGTAAACCAGCGAATCAGGGTCTCTGGCCCCGCCCACCTCAGGATTAAATACAGGTCTATAGTATCTACCAGCTACCTACACTTGAATGTACCCCTTTTAAAAAAAGTATTTACATTACGGATACGCGAATCCATGTTGCTGTCTTTATCTGATACGTTGGAAAAGCCACTTGTTAGACTAAAACAGCAACATGGATTAGCGTATCCGTGCTGTAAACATTTTTATTAATAAAGGAGAAGTGGAACTGAGAAATAATACTTTATCAGTCAACGAATGTGGATGACGCAAAGTAGGCCAACATAACATTAAAAGGAGGCCTATAGTCTGTACAAGTGTAGGAAATATATCCTTAGAAGTAAAGCCGTCAGTGGTGGATTATCATGATATTGATGCTTTAAATTCTAACATAGATGAGCATTCAGAGGTGGATGATGATAGTGATGCTTCTATTTACCTGCAAGTTCCCAGTGGATCCACGTAGGCCAGTCTGTGGGTCCAGTATGTCGTTGGAGTCGGACGACAGCCGCTCCGACTTAAGTGATCCGGGCCCGCCAAGTTCGCAGGGAGGAGATTTTGTGGGATCGCCTGGAATGGAATAATTAATGTTATAATTGCGATACAATCAGAAAAAAAAACTAAAAATTAACCATAGCATGACGAGGAGCAGCAGTAGTGTATTTAGGAGTAGGTTACGTAGATTGGAGTTTATAGGAGCGTATAGGAGCTTAAAGTAGAGGCAAGGTGGCACTTCCTAAACATTCTTTTTGGCTTCTATATTTTTTTATTTCCTATAGGTTTAACAGATTTTATTTAACCTGCAAAATAGGATAAAAAAAAATCTCGTTCGCTTTTCAGTTTTAAAATTCAGAAAATTATTTAACATTCAGCAATTACCTTCTGTTTTACTCTTATTCAAATCATTAAATAGGAGTCGATCAAATTTTAACCAGCAAAATGGGATAAAACTGTTGTCCGCTTTAATATAGAGAACATAATTTAACATTTAGTAATAGTTTTATTTTGCTTTCATTCAAGTCATTAAATAGAAATTGATAAGATTTTAACCAGCAAATTAGGAAAAAAAATTTGCTTGAGCTACCTAGCGATTAGAAAAATAATATTTTACATACGTTCCGGTTTGAGTCCCGATTTATAGACTCAAATCCCGATTTCTTTTGCCTTCTGTCCCGATCCTTGGTTTTGAAATCATAGCATTAAGCTTAGCTCTAAGAAAATCATCCTAGTCACAGAAAGCAGTGGACGCTTATATGCTATGATATTATGAAATAATCAAAAGTCTGTTTGCGTAAACCAAACACTAATAAGTAATTTATGACGTCAATACTATTTTATTGCCTGAATAACATTATTTGAGTACACTTGGAACTTCGGATTTATACTTTGGTTATGTATTGGGAATTTCACAAGTGCCCCGCTTAGTCACGTCTCCCGTTACGACAGCCTTATCGATAAAAAAATCCTAACCTAGAGCATGTCAGGGGTCAGTGCATATTGTCTAGGGAGGGTTCCGTCACTTTCTACACGCAATAGGTTATTATTTTCTTCAAAAGTCCTACCTCTTATTGTTTAGAAATACTAGGACTAGGAGGACTAGTTTGTAAACCACTTTGGAGGTCAATAAATCACAAATAGTTTACATTATAAAATAGCCACGTATGAAACCTCGAATTTATTCAACTCCCTTGGGATTGATTGATTGGGAGATCCTTGATTGGGAGGAATGAAAAAAAAATCACCCCTACTTCACATGCGTATGGGTTATACCCCCCTATAAAAATACCGACGTTCGAACAGACGACGGTAGAACAGAGCGATACTATATTTTTGATTCTTGTAGTTACTGCGAAGCCCCAAAAATTGGGTCTAACTTGTAAGTTGTCACCTGTTTTTAAAAAAATATATCAAATAAAGATAAAATAATATAATATCCTAACGATAGTTATAAATTAGTAATTTATTTTTACGGCCTGTTTCACAATCTACTGATAAGTGTCAGATAGCTTATTTGCATGTTTTGTCTCTGTCGCTCGATATAAAATAAGCAGCTACAAAACATCCGAATAAGCTATCCGACACTTATCAGAAGATTGTGAAACAGGCCCTTAAAATTATTTTATTATTTACCATAAATACAAAAACTAACCAATCAAATAAAATGAGCACACAAAATGAACAACCAGCAAAACCTAATAGAATTTCTAATTTATGCAATTCGCACACACAAATTAGGTACTGGCCACTTGTTAAAGGTGATATAGATATTATCCAACGATAGTTCATAAATAAATATTTAATTTAACGCAAAAACAAAAAGTTACCATAAAAAAATAAAATGGGCACATGAAATAAACAACCAGTTGCAGAACCTTTTTGAATTTCGAAATTTTAATTTGAACACAAATTACTGGCCACTTATTGAAAGATGGTATCAGCGGAGTACCCACCTGCTTTGTTCAGTCGATACGGTACGGTGGACAAAACAACTCACACGATCAATCCCCAATGTGGGATTGTTCGAAATGCCTTTAATGCATTCCAACCAATTTATTTAAACTAACCGTTCCTTGAGACTTTGCTGATATAGAAATATAGAGCCTCTTAGTTTCATTAAAAGTTTAAGGCTTATAAAACTTAAAGGATGTCTATTTTACACTTAAAATTAAAAAGAGACGTTGGTGCAAAGCTTAGGTATAATTTAAGCTGACGTTAATCAAACGTAAGCATCACAAAGGCTTTAAACATTGAAAATAAGAGATGGAGGTCTGGTTTTGTATCTGACTACTCCTACCAAGTCTATCCCTATACTAAAAAAACCTATTCTAAAAAAAATAATTAAGATATACTCGAAGAAACTTTGACATAAAATAAGCAGAAGCAGCAATTTTGTACCAAAATCTGTTTTAGTCCTAAGGTAATATCTTGAGTTCCTCTACATAAAAATAAATAAAAAAGCCTCACCATCACTATCCATCAGCCCGTCTATCTCTGTCTTGATGCCGTCAACTAGCTCCCCGCCTCCCTCCTCCTGGCTGTGGGGCTCCATCTTGACTCGGTGCGCCGGCTCATCGGGCTCCTTCTTCAGCGCCGCCGGAGTCGGCAGCGAGGCGGACGGCGGCCGAGACCCGTGACCTTTGAAAAAGTTGTATCTGAATGGAGACATTGCATACGCCACTGGTGAGAGGTGATATTGAACACGGCCCTAAGGGACCGTGATGAATCGTTCACTGATAAAAAGAGCCCTACTGAATACGCGCCTGACTAACAGGTTTGAATACGCTACTCGCAGAACTTAGTAACTGGCACTAGGCAGGAGTATTTCTATGTGTGACTTGGATGAACTTTAATCGACGGCACTCGTCAGTGTTGCCAGTTGGTAGACTTTTGAACCGACTGATACTCGGTAGAAGCCTATCTCTAGTCTCTACTGACACTCGAGGTTCCAATGAGCGGAATTATAAATTACAACTGCAATGACGTGAAAAGTAGTGTAACAACTTCTGAGACTACAGAATAGACTACAGAATAAACCAAAGTGACAAAATATATTTTTATTCAGTGTTTTTTTTTTCTAAATTGATACGCGTCTAAGCAGCATGCATAATTGCCGCATTCTCATTTTTGGGGTTCCGTGGCGGAATAACAAAAACTAATCAGCGTCTAAGGTCATTTACCTCGAGTTAAAGGTTCTAAGGAATATAGGCCTTAAGATAGACCCATATTCATGCGTAGAGAATTGCAGAGTTTAAAAAATCAAGCAAACAAAAATTCAAAGAATTCTTAAGACTTTTAGTTTAACAAATAAATCGTCCTAATTTTATTATTGAAACAGCTTTTAGTATTAAAAAGTAATACGAAACAAAAAATTTAATAACCTAACCAAAAGCATGTCAGGGACATGTCTATGGAGGGTTCCGTAACTATAATCGCGTAATTTTTTTTCTTCAAATTACTTCAAAAGTTACTGTCCGATTTCGTTCAAAATAATTTTCCTAAATACTTTTTAGCATGATATATCAGCATGGAAAATTGCAAGTTTCTGAGTCTCATCACCAACTTATAAACCACTTTGGAGGCCGATTAGCCGAAAATGGTTGACTTTGTAAAAAAATCATTTATGTATGAAACCTTGCCTCTATTTTAAAATACCTATTCAACGATACTCCACACGATAGGGTAGGAGGAAAAAATATTTTTCATCCCCACTTCACATGTAAGGGGAGCCACCCCTAAAATATAAAATTATTATTATTTTATGATGCCAAAACCGAGATCTATACACAGTCTTTAACTATACCACATTTCATAAATTCAGTGACACTGGTCTGGTCTGGTTTACACTGGTCGTCAAAATTGGAGCAAAACTATATATGTGTGGAATCGGCATGTTGCCCAAAAAATTTTTTTTATCTATTCTATGTTAGACAACATGTTAATAGACAATCTAAAACCCATTTTTGTGAATCTTCACAAATAACGAGGATACAAACAAATTTAATTTACAATAAGAAAGAGAGCGATAGATCCGCCTGCGACGTCACGTGTTGCTGCCGCCATACATTATAAATGCTAATGCAATAGAGTAATTAACTATTATTTTTAAACAAAAAATTAAATCCGACTTCCAAAGTAAAAATGCACAAAAAAGTTTGAAATAAAACTTATTTTGTAAATCATTCCCCTTTTAAATTCGGCTAAAATTTTAACTATTTCTCTACTCAATCTTCACAATTTTGAAGTCGGTACCAGCCAACTGGAACGTGAGTTCTATTAATTAAGTCAGTACCAGCAAATTTGAATGTGAGTTCTATAAAATATTGTAGGATATTATTTGGGCTGGTACTGACTTCAAAATTAAGAAGAAGAATTTTCATATCTTTTTGTGCATTTTTACTTTGGAAGTCGGTTTTAATTTTTTGGTTAAAAATATATATTTTTCTTTTTTAGTTAAATTTATTATCTATATTATTATGAAACCATTTAAAGAAAGTTATAAATACAAAAAAGCCTCCTCTATTCTCACTCTCTCGGCAAAACAAACTCAAGTGATATATTTATATTAAATTAAATTATTAAACTATTTCAATTAGTAAAAATATAACAAGAATAAATAGTAAAATGTAATTAAAAAGACACAAAAAATATGTAATACCAAATACTGTCTTTATAAATTGTCCCTAAATGATGTCGATATTGCAACTATTACTTTACTATTAGTTTTAATTTTAATACTATTAGCTCTACTTTGTAATGTCTAATGTAAATGTAGTCTAGGTTCTGACATTCAATTATCGCATGCCCGAACTGGCAAACTGTTGATACCATGCCATAATATACTGTAACATCTTATCTATTGTACACAGTTTTATAGTATAAAATAGCTCTTTGTCTTTGTCTTGAAATATCATCATACCAGTTTTCTGAGAGGCGGTGGTTTTTTCCCAAATAAGCATTACCGCGGTAGTATCTGCGGTAGGTCCGCAGATCGGTAACTCCGATTCTCTGAAGCTCATGCACCAGCAGCAGAGTTCCGACTCACTGGGACTCCTGGCACTGGGGCCCCGATCCTGAATCGCGCTATCGAAGTTTTCTAAGATCGGCGCTATATATTATACAACATCTGAAATGCATACAAGTGGGCTTCGGCCTGACCGAGCATACCACCTAGCTCGGTCGGGGATCTCCCTTTGGGGCTTGCCACTATCTATTCCCACACACACACCTAGCGGTAACACCTAGTGGTCCATATAAATGTTAGCTGATTTCTGCTAGAAAGTCAATCGCGAAACAACATATTATGTAATATATGACACTATACAGAAAGTGATTTATCAAATAGCTACTTTTTTATATCTAATTCATCTAAGATTTTAATTAATATCAAATAATTTTGTACTTTTTAATGGCAATACGTATTTAATATGTGAAATTTCGTAAAATTTAAATAAGAAAAGTTAAAGAACTAGACGTGATAGAATCATTCTGTAAACAGTTTTAAATTAGCACACTAAAGTACATTAAAATCATATAACAAAGTTTTTGCTCCCGACTTTATGCATGTTTAAATCTGTTGAATACGGAATTCGACGATGCACTTTGACCGACTCGAGATTTTAATGTGTTATGCAAATCAAATATCAAAATTAGAATATTAAGCCTTAATAATAAAATTAAAATATAATTTATTTTTTATTTTTTATTCTCTACTACCATTTGACATGCTAAACTTACATTAATAACTACATAATATTATTTAAAATTAAAAAAAAAATTAATGAAGTAGTAGTCGAATCTACGGCGTAGGCCTCTCCTAAATCCTTCCATAAATCTCGATCCCGCACCATTCGCATCCATAAAGGTCCACATCTCAGGTTAAAAATGTCTCTCCACCTTTTATATGGTCTTCCTTTTTTACTTTTCTTTGATTTAAAAAGCCTTAATATGGCTTTTTAAATCATATTTTTGTAGATTAATATTATGGTCATTAGCCTCACACAGCTGAATGTATTGACATTATTTAGGCAAAGTCTTGCTTCCCCTTTAAATCGCCTGTTTCTATGATGTTAATGACCTGAATGAATTAATGATGATAATTATATATTTTTTCGCAATTTTTAACTATTTTTCTGCCGAAACGTCTTTACATAAGCAGTAGATCATATGCCCAAAATATCTGTAAATGATTTATAATAACCTTATTTATAAGAAGAAGAAGATTAAAAAGATAAATCGCATTCATAACCGCCATCAGCTATAGCTTGAGCTATAATAAACGGCATTTCCTCTCAGTGTAGCCGCTGTAGTGGATATTGTAATTGTTATAGTGTAGACAAAGTGCATTAACCACGAGATATTAATCATTTGACGCATCACTGACTCTTAGTTGACCGTTTTGCTTTCTACACTCATCTATTAATAATTAAACATTCTAAATCATTGTCCACCAGACTATTTCAGAATCCTTAACCTCAATACTAGACACTTCGAATCATCTAATACAGCATCCAGACTTACAACGCGGCGAAAAGCCTGGCGATAAGGCGCCATACTCACGGTCCAGCCCGCAAATCCAGCAGCCAGTCAATAGTGTCAAACTGAAGCAGAGTGCGGACTAGTAGGCAAAAATTAAAAATGATAGACACGATTGACACTAATGACATAAGCGTACTGGCGCTGGATTAGCAGGCGCCAGGCTGGACGGTCAGTGTGGCTTTTAAGTCGTCTTTTGGTGAGAAGTCTTTGCGCGAGAGCGAGAATTGAGCGAGATCTTAACGTTTTTTAGGGCTTCTTGGCAAGAGTCGGATGGGCTTTGATAACTTACAGTCGATATATCTATAAGCGCTTTTGCTAAGAGAGCGGAGCTGAAAGCTCCACTCCTCCCATAAGCAAAGGTTTAAAGTAGATTCTTATATATTTTTTATGAAATGGACCAGGAAACGAGCAGACGGATCGCCTGATGGTAAGTGATTACCGCCACCCATGGACGCCGGCCCATTCGTGGTCTCCCACGTTACTTTTAATAATAAACTAGAAGTGCCTGGTTGACCGAGCTTTTCTCGGTGTTTTAGTAAAACGATAAAATAATTTTAAAAAAATATAAAAGAAAAAGAAATAATAAGAATCACAAAAATATTTATCTTGCCGGAATTAGAACCCACCACATTCCGAATTTCCAAACAATGCAAAAATCATACGTAGGTACGCATACCAAGCTGCCCATCAGACTGACATATAAGAGTTGAAATTATTGATATATTGTTGCACGACGAAATAAAAAAAAATATTATATTACTTAAAAATGAGCTGTTTCTAAGGGATGAGACCTAGCTAAATCGATTTTTTCCCCCCAAAACTACCTGCATACAAAATTTCATGGTAATACTTGTAGCCGTTGTCGAGATACCGATTATATATATATACAAGATCGTCTCGTTTAAAGTATAAGATAAGGAGCTACGTTGCCACATACAGACACATCATGATATTATATAGGAGACAAAATATAATTTTATGTATCTATTACCTACTTCTGGGGTTAAAGGGAATATTTTGATAATAGAAAAGTGGCTTTTCCATTAATACTCTATCTCAAATTTCAAAGTAGCTCTAAAATGGCTACTACTAATGTGAATCGTACTATGAAACATCATAGTATCATTACAAAAGTACTTGTTGTTGCTTTTACAGTAACTTCTAACAATTCTGTTTTGACAGTTTTCAATAGAAATGCTCAAGTGGTACACACAATAAGAATTGCTTAGTTCTCAATTATGAGAATTATAAGAAGTTAAGTAAGAGCATCTTATTGAAAAATTTATGTTTCATAGCACCATTCACTAAACGTGGCCATTTAAGACGTGCAGATTAATTGACAACAGATCCTCCTTCAAATTCTAAATTCGAAAAATTCGATGTAATTTTGTTAAGGGACTCTGTTGCATATACTTCAGATAGGGTAATCAAATTTTCGTAAAAAAAAAAAAAAAAACTCATTGTAGTTTGTTTTCAGTAACATAAATATTACATAAATTTAATAGTAAAAGTATTTGAGTTTTACACTGGTATACGTAATTCAAAGAACCACTAACTCGCGCTTTGGCTAAACGTCATTTTCAAATAGCTATTGGGATTACAAGCTGTTTTGACTATCTTGTGTTGTGCCTAATTCGCTTAAGAACTACTTCGCTGTACACCTAAAACCTTGTATGGCATAACTCGCGCTATGCCTGAAATTTTGTACATAGATTAGAATGATGTAACGTTTGACCATATTTAACTGTCACACCGCACACGACAATTATACTTTTACGATATTCTATTGTCTCATAACTGTGGATAACACTTCTACTTAGTTCAAAGGCTAACTCTCGTTACATACTTCGCGATTTGATTTAGACATAACGAGAGTTAGCCGTTTTGTGAATTAGTTATGCCAAGCTTAAAGGATTTAAGATACATCATACATAATAATAAAGTTCTTCTACAATAAACAATTGTAAATATAGTGCTTTTTCGTAAGGGTACAAGTTTAATAGCCGTATAAGGATGGATCACACTCCACCACATACTTTAAAATTTCTTCAACACACTCCTGCCGGGTTAAAAAAAATAACCTAACCAATAGCATGTGAGAACATGTCTAAGGAGGGATCCGTAACTATCAACGCGCAATAGGTTTTTTTGAATTACTTTAAAAGTTACTGTCCGATTGCGCTCAAAATTATTTTCCTGAAGAGTTTTTAGCATGATCTATCAGCATGGAAACTTACAAGTTTCTATCTCCTATAGTTTAGAAATGCCCTGGCCCAACTTATAAACCACTTTGCAAGCCGATTACTCGAAAATAGTTGACTTTGTAAAAAAGTCATGTATAAAACCATGCCTTTATTTTAAAAGATCTATTCAACGATACCCCACACGATGGGGTAGAAGAAAAATATATTTTTCATCCCTTACCATCACCCCTAAAATATAAAATTATTATTATTTTATGATGCCAAAACAGAGATCTATACACAGTCTTTGACTATACCAAATTTCGTCTATTTATATTCATAATCACAGGAGCTAGAAGGCCGGACAGACAGACGGACGGACAGAGCGAAAATATAAGGGTTCTATGAATACTATGGAACCCTAAAGACTAGCTGATTATACTAAAATTTTCTTTATTTTTTCCTCAAAACGTGATCCTTGTAACCTTGTAAGGATGTTTCGGTTTCGGACGAAACTGAGACCGTTGCCGAAATTAGTTTTCGGTTTCGGTCGTAAAATCCAGTTTCGGTCGGACAGCACATGTAAGTAATAAGAATTTAATTTTAAAACGCCATGAAGACAACTGAGATAAAGTACATCCATACGTTAGTAGATCATTTTATGTTTGTCAGAAGTGAAAACTGCTTTAGTTGCGTTGAGAATTTTTTGAGATGGGGAAAAACCAATTGAAATTGCGACACTGTTACCGACTCCGGTGTGGTATGAGATAGGGCGAGCGGATGGGACGCGCACCGCACGCTTGCCCATACGCTATTCACTTCTGTCGGCACTTCCGGAGTGCCACTGTTTTTTAAATTCGAATAATGAACATTATGATAGTTATAAACAGACGTCAGTTAGTATATATTATGTCATGAACTCATGAATAACATGCACACAAGTAATCGTGGGAACTATATACAACATACAGACAACAGGTATAGACAATTTGGCTAACATGTTTAAAAACGTCCTTTTATGAATTCCGGAGGTCGTGTATAAATTAACGTGTTTTTATAAATATGGTGGTCGCTGAGTGATCTAAACTTGATCATGTTTTATTTGTCAATAAATATCAAACATAATCAAAGTAATTATTTAGAATAAAGCAAAACAGGAAGCATCAGAAAAAAAAGAAGGGCACTCCGCAAATGCCGACAGAAGTGAAAACAATAGCGCACAGGCAAGCATGCGGATTTCTGTTCAGTGCTTTTGTATCCAGGGTACACTCTTGGCACAAAAATTTACTTTTTGGTAGCATATGCTTAATTAACTTCAAAAAAGTCAAATCCCTATAGATGTCACCATAAATTTTGAGTTTCCTCGATTCCTCATGGATACCATCATCAGGTCTCCACTTTGGTGACTAAAGGACCAATTTCGAATTATACCCTTTACAACAACAAAAGAATTTTGCAAATGGGTTCACAAACGGTAGAGTAATATTCAAGGAAATGTATCGATGTAAAAGAATATATATATATATATATGTACAGCCGAACGTATAACCGCCTCCTTTTTTGGAAGTCGGTTAAAAAAAGAAGAATCTCTGATGTTGCGACTTGTAGCTTACGAATATTTACAATTTTATATTTTAATGTAATCCGAGCATTGAGTTATAATGTACTACGTAGTACATTATAACTCAATGAATCCGAGTGGCATTTCTTTTTATGACGATTCATTCCTTGGATTTCCCCAAACGACTCTCGTATTGATTATTTTATATTCATAACTCTTTGTAAGTTTTGACGGTAGTGTTTGCAAATCGAGAGTTTTTAACTTAAATCTATGGTTACCCGGCAAACGTAGACAGTAGTTAAACGTCGGTTACCTTTTTTTGACATTGGAAATGTCTTTTGCCCCGATTTCGCGAAAAGTGCGATCCTCTTATCTCTCGGAGAGTTTTGAAGATATGATATTCAAAAATGGCTCAAAAGTCGCGTTTTCACGAGAGCTGTAAGGTGCAAAAAGATTTAAATTATTCAACTAAGTCAAAAACGTTATGGCAGATATAGTGAATTTTTTTATTTTTTTTCCGAATTTTTGATTTTGTTGCTCTATATTTTGGAAACGAGGAATGATATCAAACATTTGAGAAAATCTACCCTGGGCGATTGACCAGAGTGGATTTTCACAAGTAGTAAATTGTAGCTGTAATAGATTTAGTACAGGTACAATTTGAGCCTAAAACAATGACGATCGGGTTTAAGGGTTTGCCATGTAGCCTAACCTTCTTTTTTTTAAAAAAAAGAAATATCTTCTACTTTAAACTAGACAATCTTGTTTATATATAATCGAAATCTCCGCAACAGCTACAATTATTGCCATAAAATTTAATATGCAGGGACTTTTGGTGGAGAAAAATCGATCTAGCTAGGTCTTATCCCTTAGAAACTGCGCATTTTAAACAATGTGTGTTTTTTTTCTTTCGTCGTGCAACTATATTATATCAATAACTAGCTGTCCCGACACACGTTGTTCTGTCTCAACTATGAACTGGAAAAAATAAAATAACCTACCCACACCTACAACCTACATATAATCCTACTTAATTCTTCTTCTTCTTCAGTCCTATCATTCGCAATGGTCGCGGCATTGTTAATGATAATATCGGCACATTAAGCTAATAAAAACTCAAAACAAACACATCAACCGGTCAACTTAAAAATTTCTAATTGTCAAATTTTTAACCATACTTATCCGTCCGTTCGTCTCCTGGTTCTAAGCTACCTCCCCACTAATTTTCAGCCAAATAGGTTCAGCCGTTCTCGAGTTATAAGTAGTGTAACTAACACGACTTTCTTTTATATATATAGATTTCGAATCTCTTACGTCAGTTTGATTAGCTGCTTGATATGTAAGTAATGCGTACCTAGTATAATTTTTGCATTGTTTGGAAATTTGAAATGTTATTGGGTTAGAATCCCGCTCAGATAAATATTTTTGTGATTCATATTTCTTTTATTTTTTTACTAGCTAGTGCCCGCAACTTCGTTGAAGAAGTTCAACAGAAGAAGAACCCTATTTTTTTAAACGGAAACCTGACATAAAAGTAGCCTAAGTTACGCCTTCTAACACCAGCTATCTGCCAGTGAAAGTCCCGTAAAAATCACTCCAACCGTTTCAGAGATGAGCCTTAACAAACAGACAGACGAACAGACATTTTTTTTTTAAATTTGATATTAAGTACCGTATATACTTTCATGTGCATTTAGTGAAAAGCTGTTAATTTCAAACTACAAACAGACACTTCAATTATATTTATTTGTATAGTTATTTATTTTTTATTATTTTATAGTTCTACTAAAACTCCGAGCAAAGCTCTCTTATACTTTAAACAAGACAATCGTTCGAAAGTTCGGAATGTGGGTTCGAACCCCGGTAAAATCTTTTTGTGATTCATTTTTTTTTTTAAAAAAAAAAGCTCAAAGCTCGGTTACCCAGGTACTCTTCCATTATACTATAAAGTAACATGTCCTGACTGACTGATTCATCAACGCCGAGGCAGAACTACTGAAGCTAGAAACGTAATGTTTGGACCGTGGCTTCTTTTTGTGACGTGTAGGTCCATTAAGAATGTATTTTGCGAAACTCATCCCCTAAAGGGGTAAAAAGGGGTATGAACGTCTGTATGTCACTTTTTTGTTTGTGGTCAGATCTGCATGAAATTGTTATATTGCTCTTTGACATGGTCTACTAAAAGTCTAATTCAATATTTTCTAAAATTCGATCTATTGATTGGTAAAAAGGTTGGGCACACGAGCGGATGAGGTAAAGTCGTGTTTAAAGTCATCATAATATCTATGGACGTTTCACACCACGTCAAACTGGTCCCGTGGTAAGTTCTCGAAGAACTTGTGCTACGGGTACCAGACAACGGAAATAAAATTTAACGTTTACTATACATATATTTAAGATTTTTATGATATTATACACATATTTAATACACATCCATGACCCAGGATCACAGAAAAACTTTTTGTTCTTTCGGTGGGATTCGAACCCGCGACCCCCGGCTTGATACCAACCAATGAGCTACAGAGGTCGTCAAAATCATACATGTGGAGTCATACATACAAAAGCTCGCTTTAAAAAAAATATAAGTCCATTTGAGAGGTGAACAGTCTGCTGAACAGTTTTATGAATTGTTGATTAAAATAGGAAACGGCGATTACCCTACAATTTATGGTAAAATTACTATTCCGCAAAGTTTAGCAACAGTGGTGACATCACTTACAGAACTCACTAACGCAGTTTACCCTGATGTCACCAATCTCATGACAAAGCCCATAGAAAGGTTATATTTTGAGCGTGCCATTTTTACTCCCAAAAATAAATAATCAACCAAAACCAACGCAGCCACAATAAATGAACTTATTCTTAAGCCATTTGAAGCAGATGAAGTACAATATAAGTCAGTGTATTCAGTAGTACAAACTGATGATGCGGTAAGTTATCCCGTGGTAGTAAGTAATCCTTAATACTCTAAACCCAACAGGTCTTCCACCGGATAATCTCCGTTGTGTAATGGCACCAGACTCCAGATAAATGTTCTCTATCGCAGCATTGTCGAGGCCCTTGAGCACATCTGTACCTACTCATTATATGTGCTCAAGGGGAAACTATTCAAACCCAAAAATACCATTAATCAGATCAGAGTATCCATTCGTATTTAAAAAACTGCAGTTTCCCCTAAAAGTATGCTTCGCGATCAATAAAGCTCAGAGGCAAATATTAAAAAGTGGCTGGTATAGACCGAAGAGAGAACTGTTTCTCACACGGACAGTTCTATGTTGCGTGTTCCAGAGTAAGTTCGGCTAGCAGTCTGGTGATCCTCGCTCCGCACGAGAATACAGTTAATGTTGTATATAAAGAGGTCCTTCAATTGTATAATACACTCACTCATATAATATAATAATCTTAAACAATTTACCATTTAATTTATTTTTAGCACAATTAACGTCTCTTTCTAAAAATAATGGGCAATTAGTCACCACAACATCTACGCGTACGAAGTCGCGGGCAAAAGCTAGTCTAAGAATAAAATAATTATCATTTAACTTTGTAGTTTAGTTTTGTAACTTTTTCCTTATCCCCCGACTTTCTCGTCGTTCAGCGACAATATTTTTTCGAATTCCGTATATTCATTTCCAATGTGCTCGATAGTCGTGTGAGGCACGAAATCTGTGAATTTTGCATTAGCTAAGTATATAATTGACATTGACAGATTTAAATCCACAAATAGCGTACGCAAAAAGGAACAAGACGATTAGTTGAATGTGTTAAAATTCGAACGACATCCTGTCTTTATCTACTCGCTAACTATTGAGGAAGACAGAATGAACTGTTTAAGGTTCATTCGGTCTCGCCTAATGGCACCGGTGAGTGAAAAAACGCGTAATCAAACGAATCAATTTTAACTTGAATGCAAAATTATAATAGATTTGCTTAGTATAGTATAGATTTGCCGTTAAATTACTAATCTTGGCATTAAAATATATAACATATTAATCGTATATGGAATTAGATCTATTTGTGTTATTTGAAAGACATATTGTTAAGTGATAACTACTATTAACATACCATAACGAGGATATGGAGTCTCATGCCTAATATTTCGGGCAATCCGGCGAGCCTGAGGCCTTCCCGCGTTCTTCCTCATCGCAAAAAATTCCACTCCACATCATACACAATCACATAAACACACAAAAACACATCCAGAACCACAAAAACACATTGCATATCCAAAAGCACATCCAGCACGAACGGAACACGACACGTTACTTATGACGAACAGAATAATATCGCAGAGGGCCGGGTGTCAAAAAAAAAATACACAAAGAAAGGAGACAAAAACAAAGTTGCACAGGTTGGTAGGGATACAATGGAGCTGACTCGGAATTATAACCGACTTGGAGAGTTGAATAGGTAGTAATGGATAAAAATTATGCTCCAGGTAAGGAAATAACTAGTTTAGTGTTTTGAAACGTTTTGTACAACCGATACGCTAAGGTAAATCGGAAATCAGATGATTCATTTGCATGATATTAACATGATTAAGATTAAGGAAAAAAACTTGCGTATCATTAAGGTAAGACTTTGATGCTTTGCACTTCAAAGAAATAATTCGTAGGTAATACTTGGAAGAGATAATTCGCCAAAAAGAAACATCACTTGTTAATTAATGTTAATTAATGATGAAGGAAAAAAATAAATTTCTAACAATCGTTGCCAGATTGACAATGTTCTTAAGAACGTTTTGTAGAAGATGTTGAAGGACCAAGTTAAAGTATCCATGTTATGAAGAAGTATTATCCACGATTACTATTTCTCCTGCTATTTCATCAAGCAGCTTTAGAAGAAGCAAGAGACCATTCACATTCCTTTCGTTTTGTGTTTTTGCAGGATAAATTCAATAAATTTTTGATATCTACGCGTGCGCATCTAATAACTTCGAGGAAAGCGATTATTTTTAAAACCTCAATATCATGTTTTCGAGCATCTTGTTAATATCATGGTAATAATAAATTATGTGTCAATTTTAGAGCTCAAATGTGACTGGTCCTGCATAGATCGGAAAGGAGAAAGTTGTCAAGAAATAACACACCTTTAATTTCATTACACCAGTACGCATGAATTCCTAAACATAATAGTTTTATTAACCTTAAAACATACAAATAAATGTATATTGCTTAAAATATTGCAAATTGTAATAGAATGAGTAGAATTTTATTCAAATCACATGTAATTTATTAATAACGGTTCACTAACACTACAAATACAGAAGGTATGTTAGAGCAATTTATCGTTTTTCATCTCAGAATCAAAAGCTGTCGACAACTTCATATCCGTAGGATAATATCACTTGAATTCGCCGCTGTATTAGCCTTAAGTGGCGGTTCTTTTAGTTTTATATGTTTTCGTGTTACGGTTCTATAAGCACGAATTAAATAATACGTGTCAAGATTTGAGCATTTATTACATTACGTACGAAAACAAATTCAACATCTAAATAATTTTTAATGAAACGTATACGGTAACCTTTTGCTGTATGGTCGCCGAGTCTGACCGAGGGATCTACAATTTTATAGGCTTTCGTAAGGCGGAGCCGGTTTCATTAAATCGTAAAGTACGGCCGTAAGAATTCCGTCTTTTTTCTATACCATTTTAGATAATGACACGAGACCTAGATGCTTGCGTTCGAGACCGTATTAACTTTTAATGTTGATTCAACGTTTTATGTTATAATAAAACTGTGGCAGCTTTCTAGGCATTATGAGCTATATGGTCAATACACCGTATTTTATTTAACAATAAAAATTTAATTCAACTATATCTTTATTAGCTATTGCTAGGAATTCCATAGCACATACTGTGTTCTATATAAATACACAAAAATATTACGCAAAACTAAATGACGTTACTCAAGGGAAGTCCTAGAACCGTAGTTTTTTACTTGTTCATATGTATCTCATATTTAAATATTAAAGTAATTAGACGTAAATTAAAACTTTATTTAACATTTAATTGTTAATTCAATGTACAAAAAATCGCCATTTTGTCTGTTTGTAACCAGATGTCCTGTAATATGTGTATTATTAGACATTATATTATACCGAGGACGAGCTTTTTGTCGTTTTTTTTTTACGTCAATTGTAAAGGACCACGGCTGGCATTTCTACGAATGCCATAAACCGATGAAAGGGCGATCCAGGTAATGGATAGTGCACAATGGGTTGAACGGACTGACCGACACGACAGAAATGGTGCAACATACTAAAATCATACTTCTCTAATGGCAACAAATTAGGGGCAGGGGTGGTTTTTGACTATGATTTTAGGGTTCAGCTGCTCATTTATTTGGCGCCAGATGTATTAAATATATAAATCGATTCTTTATGAAATAAAGATTTTATAGAAAAAGATAATCAAACGAGCACACAACAGTAACTTACTTATCACTTGCACCGGTTACCGGGTAGCCGGTGCCTGGCTGGGACTATATGATCCGGAATCCGGAATCCGGAAGGCCGAAGAAAATTCAGAGCATTGAAAAAAGTATCTTGAGAAATCTCTGAATTAACACAATAGAGTTGAAAATCGAATACACAAATGTCGAGTCAAATGTCAATATCGTATATGACGGTTCGACACTTCCATTTTCAATTCACACATTGTATTAGCGCAGAGTTCTATTTTCAGTGCTC
This sequence comes from Phengaris arion, assembly GCA_963565745.1. NCBI lineage: Eukaryota > Metazoa > Arthropoda > Insecta > Lepidoptera > Lycaenidae > Phengaris > Phengaris arion. The sequence goes on from OY751448.1 coordinate 5,356,878, forward strand.
TGAATTTTGCCCGGCCCGCCGGATTCCGGATCATATAATCGCTAGTGTTCGTTAGCTTTTCCACGTACCGGCACCGGCTACACGGCAACCGCCACGTGTGAAAGGCTCTAGCACAGATTACTGTTGTCCGCCCGTGGATTAATTTATTTTTTAATTATTAAAAGAGTTGCCTCACTCTCTCGGCGAAAAGTGCGTTATTTCACAACGGTTTCCCGTGAATCCGTGGTATGTATGTCTCGATAGAGCGGGCCCATTCGTGCCAAACTTCTCCCACGGATTGACTATGCTGGTGGTAAGTATAAAAGTAGTCGTATTACATATCTCTAATTAAATATTACACTGAGATGTGTAAAGGGTATAAAACACTTCCGTCTCATTATATTTCTGTTATTGTGTTCTGCTTTTTCTAGCGTCATCAGGAAATACCTCTTGCAGTGAAGGACGATAGGGTAATCAAGTTTATCTACTGATATAAACTAAAGAATCAAACGAGAGCGAAAAAATCTTGAGCATACTATATGTTCTGCTTATGAACAAGGCTATATCAGTGAAATTTGAGTTCTAGGGAAGGACACAAACAGTCATTCAAAAGTAGTTGCAGATTGGATTTTTATCAGTTCACTTCACTCTCGTAAATATTATCGGTTTAGTCCCGTTTGGATTTTCAGGCTGTCCCTCTCGCGCGCGCACGCTTACAGGAATGAGTCAGCGCGTGGACCGAAAGGGTATTGTATCTAAAAATAGTTAAGAGAATTGGGCTTCTGAGCTCTTTCCTCTCTAAGGTCTAACTGACTTGGTCCAGACTTGAAGGTCTGATGATGCGGGTAATTTCGAGAAATGGCCCCAAACAAACTGGACGTCATAGAGTGTCGTCATTTAAGCTCTAAAAAGTTATTCCCATCGATCCATAGTGCGATTCCAATGCGGCACATTATGCAATTAGGAAATACGCAAATGATCAAATAGTAAGTGGCATTACCGTGCCGGTTCATGGCAAATCTTATTATATTTACCATGTTCGCAACTCACACGACAGTGCCAACACGAACAACCAGTAATTTTCTATGGATAGAACAGACTCAGGGTTAGATATTGCAATTTGCGACAGTAATTACTTTAGATTTGATGGAATTGCACGAATAGGTGCTTTATTATTTATGGAACGAAATAATCAATACGAAATGGTCTCACGAGGTGAATGATTATGAAGGTACTCGCTACTCATGCCCTAAAGTAAAAGGAAAAAGCATCGATAAACTAATATTTAATACTTTTTCAAAAATATTAGAGCCGTTTCTGACCACTACATAATATTATGTGAACTCTTCTTTATCTAAAATATTATAAAAAATTTTTTGAAGTAATCTGTTCTACGAGCACAACAACCAGTCGGAAGGACCATGGACACTCGAAATTACGCTATATCCAGCATAATTTTATTGTTCAGTAGGCTTACGACAAAACTCAAACACAACGCTCACAGTTTACCTCTTCTCCCGCCTTTACTTCCATGCATCTCTGATTGTTATTTTTCTGTTCTGGTCCTCAGCACGATTCGAACGTAAAGCGGCGGTGGTCAAATTACTTTCTGATCAGCATTAGTGAAACATAATCAGAGAAAACTGCGAAACCACTGTTACATTTACATACTTATTATAATGTTACGTCAATTTGCACGTACGACATTTGACGCAAGTGCTATTAATTATGTCATATGGAATGGTATCGTATTAATAGAAAGTGATTTGGATTAGCTATCGGAATATAATGGAAGAGGTTAGAGCCTAGGAGCTAGGCCTTAAAATCAAAATAAACTTCAATCATCAAAGGTCAAGGGTTACCAATAGAGCCAGAGCTCGCGTCAAAAAAGGAGACCATCGCGAACAAGCATTGGACCACTGCAGATCGCTAGGGGCCCTAAAGTTTCATATAAAACCGCCGGTCTGGCGGTTCTAAACCTGGCAGTTTTTTTTATTGACCAACATGTGTGAAGATTTTTTGAGTAAAAAAAGGTCATAAGGAAGTAAGTATAGGTATGTACTAACTATCAGATCAGGCAGCGGTCTGGCTGGAAACTGGTCAAGAGTAGCATTTTTGCATTTTTATCAGTTTCCAGTTGGCGCGCAGCCGGGTATCACAACAGTTTTCTTGTTCCTTATGACCTCTTCTTACTCAAAAAATCTTCACACATTTTGGTCGATATAAAAAAAAACTGCCCGGTTTAGAACCGCCTAATAACTTTAGGGCTCCTAGCGATCTGCAAGCCCCTAGTGGTCCAATGCTTGTTCGCGATGAGCTCCTTTTTCGACGGCGAGCTCTAGCTCTACTAGTAGCTCCAAGGAAATAGGACACATCTTTGTACCATTTATTTCAACAGTGCTGACTGCACTAGCACTGGTGTTAGTATGTAAATTAGGCCCTTGGTGCCGCCGAGAAATTTGACACCAGCCTCACATACAGATGATGCTGGTGGCGCCACTTTCATATGCTAGTGGTCTCTTTAATGCGAGTATATTTTTCATCAGACTTAGGGCCTGTTTCACAATCTACCGATGAGGCTATTTGCAGGTTTTGTCTTGATAAAACTTCCGAATAAGCTATCCGACACTTATTAGAAGATTGTGAAACAGGCCTTTAAATGCATTGGACATACTTTTTCTTAGAAAATAGTTGCCATAGAACTTTAGTATTGTCCTAAAACAAGTATCTTATACTGTTATTTGTTTTAAATGTAGGATATTCTACATTCTAGTTTTATTGCTCTGACATCAAAACTGTGATACAATAACGTCATAAACAATACGAGCATGTCACTAACGCAAAAAAAAAGTACTCGACGTAAAGTACATACTCGATTATATTTAAATTATTTATACAAAATTTTAATAATTCTAGAACAAACTAATGTATTCAGCGTTAATTTTGTAAATAATTAGATATTCGAACAATTATTACAGGTACTCGCCTTGAAGAAACGTTTTAATCCGATTTCATTCGAAGAAAATTTAAAAATACAAAAAAAGTTAATTTTATTTTGCTAAATTAGTAATATTTTTCAACTAAGTACTTAAATTTTAACTTGTATCATAATATTATACAAAAATATTCATTGCATAAGTATGAACTTAAACGCACAAATTTCGGAGATTTTTACAAAATATATGTTTCTATGGCCCTATAGGGATCGTGCTTCTAGACTGTTACGCCAACTAGTGTCAAGTATCCAAAACAGTTGGGATCATGTATTTAACGTAAACACATGTGATTTACTTTTTAATAATTATAAATAAAATATATTTAATTTTTTTTAAATAATGCCAGCTTCGAGAAAAATTTTTTGTATTCTTGGATGTAATAATACATCACGTCGAGAACGTGGATTCAGTGTGGAAGTGAAATTTTATAATTAAATTTCCAGAGCGTGTTAGGAGCCTCATGGAAAATAGTAAAACATAAACAGCGGATAAATGCAGTGAAAAATTACGTGTTAGTACAATATTAATTAAAATTTTTAAAAATGAACTGCACCATTTAATAAAATTATAACATTTAAATACGACATTGAAAAAATTGATCATTTAATTGATGAAATTTTAAATATTCGTGACAGTTATCATATAGTTATGACTTAGCCTTTTAATTCTTTTCTTGATTTCAGAGAAAATCCAAAAGACTAGGATAAAATACCCCAGATAAAAACTCAAGTCGAAAACAAAAATGCTATTTTTATCATGCCTCCTTTGGGCCACAAAGATCAATTCACCCCTGAAGAAGTTGACGAAACATACAACATTGCTTCTGTGAGGATACATATAGAACGAGTAAATCAACGAATTAAGGACTTTAGAATTCTATCAAAAGTACCTAATTCACTATTTCCTCATATTGATGAAATTGTTTTTGTTATTTGTGCTTTGGTAAATGTACAGAAGCCATTGTTTAAAGAAAAAGAAGTTGGCAAATAAGCCTTTTTCAAATAATTGTAAAAACTGAATAAAATTTCTAATTGTATTAAATAAAAACGAAGAAAGGTTTTATTTTCTTAAATAATTTCAAATTTAATGTTTATTATTTCTCTATTTTATAATAACTCTGACATAAGGTAAGTACAGACTCATAAATGATACATATTTTTATATTATATTATTTGCTTGTAATATTAAATATTTTTAACAAAGATAACATTTATAAAAGTTTTCGTAATGAATTAGTACAAAAAATAATTTCTTACCATTTGTATATAAAATTAAGATAATAATAAAAATAATTTTAGGCAACTTTAAAATCTCAAGTCTTAGAGATAACAAGTACTATAACATTTTCTCAATACCGCACATTTGGTAGATTGCAAAATTATTCTTAGGTCATTTTATAATTAATATCTAAAAAGTAATGTACTAATGATAATCATAAATGTATTGTTAGTTGAGTCTTTGGCGTATAATTTTTGTATGTATTGGGTAAAATAAAACTTTTCAAGATGAGGTATTAAGTTATTCAACAATTTGATTTGAATAATTTTTTGCCTCTCTCATCGTTCTTGCTATGTATTATATTATTGACTATTGGTTTAAATCCATATGTTATTATTTTTTTCCATTGTTATAACTTTTTTTAAATGTTATTAAATATTTTTTTGATCCCACTATGTACACCAATGAAACACCAGAGAGCGCTCACTTCGACAGTAGTGCTGCCTCTATATTTCACGCACGATCCCTAATATTTCATACACTTTTACCTAGAGGCGTGACGTCACAGTTGATGCAACTTTGTACGCAGCATTTTCACGAGACAAATCGCTTATAAATCGCTATACCTTTAAAAATACAGATTTTTAATCTACTGTTTCTTCTGAGAACTTAATCATATTCATTTATGCGAAAAAAATATCCAGTTGTCTAGACTATTACCGGTGTTCTCATAAAAATAACTTCTGGACGAAGGTAAACAACCTTTGTAACTAAATTGGCACCTTACATCTAGTATGGATTCCTTTTTCTTATGATTTCAACTCAAAAGCGCGGACATTTGGATGGCTGCCAATCATTAGGTGTTTCGAGTTCCTGTTTAAAATCCATCAGGTGCACGCTGAGGATGAATTATCATAGGAAAAAAATAAATAAAAAAATAAAAAATAAAGCAAATAAAATTTCCATTAGGAAATTCTAACCGCAATTAATTCATTGCGAATAGGCACAACTCAAAATATATGCACGGGGTTGTCGTCAGTCAATGCGGGGTGTACGTTTAAATTACATTTTGGTGAATTGTCTCTGCATCGTCTGAGACAAAGGCGTCTGTAGCTAATAGCCTGATACATGTCCGTTTAGTCTTCTGACTTTCAACAAGAAGCCCTGAGAAAAGTGACAGTGTGCAGTTTCCCGCCCTCTTTGCCATACATTTGCAATCGCGCGCCTAGTGGGAAGGGCTCCTTATTTAATATATGTATGTGGAATATTCTCGATTGTCACTTAAACATAATATTTACCTGGCTCAGCAGGGTCATTCGGCTCGTCCTTGAGGCGGGCGCCTCCGCCTTTCTCCTTCTCTTTGATCATTCCCCTGCGTGCCTTCGCCAACTTGGCTGTGTACGAGAAAATATATTAGTCAGGTACTAATACAACAACATTAATAGCAATAAAATTAATACAGATTAAGGATCTCGACTAGAGATTTCATTGTCTTTAAAGACCGAAAATTGTAAGCTTGCAAGCAAACTTTTATACTGCTGTCCGTGAAATACCTACTGCGGTAAGCGATTCTGCGAAAAGAAAATGCACTGGACCGATATTGATATTTTATTTGCTCTTAGTTATAAAAATCACGATACTATATTATATTTGTTGTTTTATTAAGCACCTAGTGTTACAAATCCGTGTAACGAAAACTGATTGAAGAATAATATGGAAGCTTAATTTTTTTCTCACGAACATTTGAACATCATTATAAGATAATTACTCAGTTCATCACTTTATAACAGATGATTAATTGCTAATACAAGCGTGATAAAATTTTGATTCGTTTTATTCAATAGGAATTTCGTAATGAAATATCGATTCGCACAGCTATCTAATGAGTAAGTAACGGACATCCTTTTTACATTTTCTTTATCTACCTTCCTTCTCTTTTATTGTACGACTCCTAAAATTACTAACTGTTACTACTATTAATATTACTACACTTGGTCACCACGTGGTAAGGGGAAGGGGTTTTAAGCTTCTATCACATAACCAACATTCAAGAAAAATCTCGAGCGACGGTGGTAAGGTACTTAAGTAGGGGGAGAAGAAAAATGGATAAAAATTGGCACGTAGTATGGGTTCCCTTCCTTCTGGTCAAAATAAATATTGCTATGAATGATGAATCGATTAGAATCTTAAAAGAAATATAACATTTTCCTAGTAGACTACTACTAGACAAGGTGAGGTAGAGACTAGGTAAAGAAATGTTTTGGATCTGTGTAGAATCAGTGTTCTTTACAAATCTAGAACTAGATCTTTAGTACCATCTATAAGGTCTCGATTTTCTATAATTTATTTCTATAATAACACATTTAGAACATAAGTAAAGAGTATATGTGTCTATTTCCATTTTCAATTTTACCATTGAGTCAGTTAATAAAGAACAACGGTAATTTTTGTATGGAGCGCATCCCCACCCTTTTAGCACTGGAAAGGGCTTGAAAAGTGTAGCAGTTTATCAAAATATACGGGTGTACAAAATCAATAACGGATATTTTGGGCATATGATCTACTGCTTATGTAAAGATGTTTAGGGAGAAAAATAATATAAATTTCGAAAGAAAATAATTATTCTAATAATATATTTACATTGAGCTCTCTAGGGTGCTGAGGTTATTAATCTCACAGAAACAGGTAATTAAAGACGGAACAAAGACATTGCCAAAATAACATCAATACAATCAGCTGAGTGCAGTCAATGACCTTAACAGAGTCGTAAAGAGCTTAATGTAATTTTATTTTATTATATTATTTTTATTTTTTTTACAATTTTTTAATTATTTTTCTTCCCATCTTGACATAAGCAGTAGATCATACGCCCAAAATATCCGTTATTGATTCTAAACAACCTTATAACATCCATTGCTTTCCCGAAATTGTTCCTTGCTAATAACACTTTGCTGTGTAATAATACTAAATGGTTTTTTTTACAAAAGATACATTCTGTATTATTGCACCATTCTATAGTGTCTCTAGTAAAAAACAATTTCTGGAAAGAAAATGTGGAAAGAGCTTATTTTTAGTATTTTATTCTTTTTCCTATATATTTATTCAAAATATAACACTTTCCTCAAGTTTTCCATATTATGACTATTACTTTTGAGAAATTAAATCAATAACACAGGTGTTTTTTTTTACTTTTAACCCTCATTAAATTTTTACTCCCATGGTTAAGAGATTTTTGTCATAAATAAAATGATACACTTTTTATCATTTAATTAGTATGAGATTATACATATAATATAATAAAAATCTATCTGTAATAACTGAATCCAATACAAAAATTTGAGATAAATTCTAGATCTAAAGAATAGAGAAATTTGGAATCTAAATATTGTATTTTACTTTAGAAATACTTAAAAATTTAATATCCTTATCCAAAATTATCCAAAACAAGCAGATAAGCCAATCTGTAACTGTATCCTTAACCACTACCACAGTAACCTCAAATCGTCGGTCGTCAAATATCTATTTGACGACCTCTGTGGCTCAGTGGTTCAGCACGTTGGTGCTCAAGCTGGAGGTCGCGGGTTCGAATCAAGCCAAAGGAACAAAAATAGTTTTTCTGGGCTCCTGGGTCATGGATATGTATTAAATATGTGTATAATATAATAAAAATCTTAAATACATGTATAATATTAAAGTACTAAATACTTCCCGTTTTCTGGTACCTGTAACACAAGTTCTTCAGATACTTAGCACGAGGCCAGATTGACGTGGTGAGAAGCATCCATAGATATAATTATTATTATATCCAGAATAGTAATTTCATATTTTCCATAACATCCCTGTCTAAAATAATGCAAAAATTATATCAATTGTAATTTTTATAAAACAAATGTACCCCAAACTACCATTCAGATTCTGTTCTGACAGAGGTTCTGATTTCTGAAAATAATTATATCAGTATCTGATTATAAAACTATTTGAAGAATCTAGGCAATGTTTTTTTGTTAATACATTATTTATATTTTTAACTTTTATAATAAGTAAAAAAAAAAAACTTCTTTATACATAGTATTAGTGTAATTTGTTGTGATTTACAAATATTATAATATTATCCATATTATGATTATTGATTCCCATCCCACATTCACAAGAACTCTGGCATAATCTATGTTGTAAATAAGGCAAATGTTTTATATTTCAAATGAAATTCAAACTAAACAACTAGAAATAATACATTCCTTTCATTCTTCAGTCTAATCACATAGTAACAAAAAGGGTTTTCAGGGTTCCGTAATACATAAGGAACCCTTATAGTTTCGCTCTGTCTGTCTGTCCGCGCTTCCAGCTTCTGTAATTATGAATATAAATGAATCAAATTTGCTATAGTTATATATTGTGTATAGATCTGGGTTTAAGCATCATAAAATAATAATAATTTTATATTTTAGGGGTGGCTCACATGTGAAGTGGGGATAAAAAATATTTTTTCATCCCACCCCATATATGGGATATGGGGTATCGTTGAATAGGTCTTTTGAAATAAAGGCATGGTTGATTTGAGGCAATTATTTTTTTAGTGAATGGTTGACTTTGTAAAAACATTATGTATGAAATCATACAAATTATAAGTTGGCATTTCTAAACTATGATACATATATGATACATAGACACATGCAATTTTCCATGCTGATAGACCATGATAAAAACTCATTAGGAAAATTATTTTGAACGAAATCGGACAGTAATTTTTGAAGTATTTTTGAGAACATGCTATTTTTCAAACCATTATTATAATGACTTTGAATAATGTTTTGTAAATATAAGTAAAATTTAAATATATATATACTCAAACAAGTAGATATATATATAGATATATATATATATATATATATATATATATATATATATATATATATATATATATATATATATATATATATATATATATATATATATATATATATATATATATATATATATATATATATATATATCTACTTGTTTGAGTAGACAAAGCAAAAGTCAACATACTTTAATCTAAATAGTTTGTTGATACCTTAAAAACCTGTTCTACTGGTTACAGATTGGACCTCAGATGACCTAATATCATAAAAGTTCTAACAAAAAACTGAATGAAAGATGTTTTACTGGCAATGTTGAAATATTTTGAAAAAAAAAGACAAGATCTGTATGGATAAAAATAAAATATAATTTATTTTTGTTATTATTTAATTTTAAAAGATTCTACACTTTATACAAATAAATATTGCAAATTATGGGAAGAAAATAATAGGTATAAGTAATAATGTTATCTCCATAGTATAACTTTAAAAGCCTATTGGAGGGAAACTTATATCATGATGGTTTACAGTACATGTCTGACACAGTACATTTATTTATAGATAACGCTGAATATTTAAGTTTTTGTCATTGACTATTTATTCATGTTGTAAATAATTGCTTTGAATAGGGAAAGAGGTAATCTGTTTATCTATATGTGCTGAAGCCCAACTAATAGAAATTATTACACATTTAATGTGTATTGTTTTGATAGTAAAGATTGTCACTTGCGCGGTTTGCAACCATTTTTTATAGTAGGAAAATCCTCATTTTAAAGAAAATAGTTACAGGATTAGTGTTATAAATAAGAATTGACTAATAAAATCAGTTTGTCATAAAAACCCAATCATCACATAACACAGGTAGCTATCAGTATCATAGGAAGTAGAAATAATGAATAGTCTGTGCATGTTCGTTACTTACATCCATACACGAACAGCAGCAATTAAAATTGTATACATACAAGAGTACGCGGGTCTTTCGTCACAGGTTGAACCATTGGCAGATGTCCCACAAATCCACGGAACGGCACTTCATTACAAGAATGTCAATAAGCTGCAGCAGGCGATGGAAGATATTAATATAAATAGAGATCACAATAAAAGAACCTTGACGACTGCGGAGACGCCCGCCGCGTCTCTACATCGAACCGGCTGCTACCGAACTCTTAACATATCCCCGTTATTACTTACTACGATAATCCACCACGAAACGCCGTAATAATTCTAGATTTACTTTTCATACATAAACAATGAGATAGATCGGGTGTAGACGGGCGCGAAGCACACTCTAACACACGTTTATTATGGCCGATTTATCGCCAAGGGTACGCCGTTTGATCAAGAAAACACCTCCCGAGAAAGCGTCTACCGATAATTTATATCATTCGTGTGATCTAATTAAGGTATAACGATGGGTATGCGACGAGAAACAAAAAAAATCGGGATCGCTGACATTTTTGTTTATGGTACATCGTCGAGACGAGATCCAGAATCCACAAATAGCGAATAAACCTACATGATTACCGCCTTGTGACGGATTCACTTGCACTTGATAACACAAAACACTGTAAATTTTCACATTTATGTAAAGTTCATCGTTTATTTATACTCATATGATTAATTTCTTTCTTTCAGCATTAAATACAAATCACCACGCACACAACACAATATACATAATATTATATATACACCAATACACATGGGATGGATACTTCTCACTCACAAATTTCCTTTTCTACACAAAAACAACAAAAGTGCGAGATGTATAAGATGTTTGACCGAAAACCTATACTAGCATTCTTGCGTACGTGGCGTTAATCAATAGTAAATACTAATTAAAAAGCTGCCAACTCTTACTACTACTTATTTAAATAATAATTTAAAACATATTTTAATTTTAAATTCTATAATTTTAATTAATATAATAGTACTACTTAAAATATAATAAATAAATGTTTTTTTTTTCATTTTAAACACCGAGACACCTTAAATTAAGTGACCAGTGCGTTATAATTCTTAGATTGCAATTTGCGTAGCGTTTAAAGGGAATAATTGGAAGGTAAGGCCCTCACTTAGCGTAACAAATTTTTATGGTGTTTTTTCCACCACACACAAGTTTTTTTCCATCTGGAGGTGTAATTTAAAATTATTTGAATAATTTCTTACATTATGTTCAGATAATATTTTTGTTGGTATTTCCTTTAGAAAGAGTATGCTTATTTTAAAAGTTAGCATTTTACAAAGTCAAAGTATTAAAAAATTTGGTCAAGTATCCAATCGTATTTTTTTTCTTTTCTAAAGGAACACAGCGAAGGGCAAAGAATTTTGAATATATAGCTTAAGACGCCAATTATCATTCGGAATATTATAGCCTATATTTTTATTCTTTACTCTATGCCCAAACTGATTCTGGCAACTTTCAAGCATCGCTGTTATTGGCTGAAACGAGACTAAAACAAATTTCTGGCCAATTACGTAAATTACTGAAAGTTTGTTTCCTCATTTTGACGAATGAGTGAAAACAAGTATCAAACGTCAGTTATGACTGCATCATGGAGGTTGGAGTAACCTCAATCAGTATCAAAAAGCATTCAAGTTTTATTTACTTTATAAACCTTGAACTATCAAAAATTTGGAACAATCCTTTGTATAAAATATTATATAGTTTTTACATGTATGCCACTCATGAAGCGTTTTCTATCGCTATCTGCTGATTTAATTAAAAAATATTTTTACTCTATGGTATATGATCATTTTTAGTTGAAGGGGGAGGGACGGTAATAAATTTCGCTTCGTTGTCGTATTTAGAAATGAGTTTTGTGATTTATGAATAGATTTTCATCCTCTGAATGAAATTACTACTTATACAGAACTGCAAGTGCATTAGAGGTGATAAAAGAGTGCGTGTGGACGGTCATTAGATTCGGACCGCTCCCAGCGGAGAACGTACGTCAATCAAGTATTTTTCATGCCGTTTGTACTACTTGCGTATAGTAGGGGCCGTGTGATAGTAAAAGCTGTTGGAAAGTGCATTCATACGGGAAATTGTCGCGGTAAAAACTAATCTCACGTCCCCTTTAGTTTTGAACGCGTTGCCAATTAGTGCTAAAGTGTACAGTCTCTTGGAAAGTGTTTGTAGCCATTTTCGGTGAGTATTCCTTTCATTAGTGTTTTGGTACGATACTCTATTTATGTAATTTCTAAATATTCATTTACAATTACACTTGAAAACAATCTAATAAGTAAACTCTTTACTTCAATACATAAAGTTTAGCTTGGATAGTACCAGCTACTGGTTATAATATTCTTACACTCTTCACACATAAAGTGGTCTAAGAAGACGACCATGACCAGTGCAAGTGTTTTTCAGATCAATGCGACTTTAAGTCATGTCTATGAATAGTTTTAGTAGTTTTAACTTGTACTGTCTGTACTCATCAGACACACATTGCATTGTAGTAATATTATAATTTCTAATTGGGATAAAAACCTGTACTTACTTCTAATTCACTATTTAAAAATTTAAAAACTTCTTACTCGTTTGAGTTATCTTGTAAGTCTGCTGGTTATTTATCATATGAGATCATAGATTGATCCTAGGCATAAATATAAAAATATACCCCTATATTCTGAGTTAAGTTACATAATGTTTAGACAGTTTTTAATAATCTCTCTTAAAATAATCTCTAAATATTAATAAAGTTTCTGGCCTCATCTGTCTGTCTGTATATTTGCAATAATCACAAAAACTACTGAATAGACTTTCATGCAGTTTTCATCTATCGACAGGACATAGTTCCTTAGGAATGTTTAGGTGTTTAATTTGTTAAGATTTTGTAGAAATTGGTTGAAATATGGCAATAATTGTTGAAAGTGTCCAAAATAATCAAGCCGCCTGGAAGCTTCTATCGAAAACCTGCCTAATCTGTTGGAGATAAAATAACAAAACAAATATAACATACAATAAATAAATATTACAAAAAAAAGTCTGCAATAGGATAATATCTTTCATGGATAGCTTACTATACCCATTCTAAGATAAAAAAAATGATCACAAATAATATGGTATTTTCAGAAGCATTTAGATGGATACAATATTAATCCTTATCAAATTAAATATGAGTAGTAAATAGTCACTTTGAGCATTTTATACAAAAAGACAATGAAAAGTATGCTAGAGAAAAATTAATTCATGAGGGCAATGGTGTGCTACATGATGACTACCGAGAGGACTTGCTCAATGCAGGTACTCTGCTCCATATGATGAGTACATCAGAATTACGAGAATGCTATAAATTATAAAGAAATTGTATAAACCCATTTCCATTTTGGCAAAGCCGTGGGGACAAGGTAGTAGTTTATAAGTAAAATAATTTTATTTATGATAGGATGTAAAATAGCTCAGTGTGCCTGGTGGCCTAGGCCTCTTCCAACAACTTCCATTGTACTTTCTCACAAGCAACTGTCCTCCAATGATGTCCTGCTGTCAGTTTTAGGTCATTTTCCCATCTGGTATATTGATAACCTGTATTTCTTTAACCGTCTAGATGGGAGATGCTTCTCTGGGACACCAGTAAGATATTATTGTGCTCCGCTTGTTCATTTCCACTTTTGTTGGTCGATTCTGATGAGTATGTTTTTTAATTTGGTATTTTCTCAATGATCCTAGGCATGGAATACTACAAAAATATCAATCTATCTGTTACAGTCTCCTATTAGCAGTAATTCTTTTTTTCTAGATCACTTCAACACTAAAACTTAATAAATGTTAAAAATTTAATTATCCTAATTGTTTTGTGGAAACTTTCCTAAAACAACATCAAGTCAGATAAGACATTGTTAAAGCCATTGGATTGGATCTTGTAATCAGAGCCCTTCCCAAAAAGGTCATATTAGACTAGTTCAATGCCTTAAGCAGTATGTTATTATCATTGTATCTGTTGTCAATAAATATAACAATTGTTTAAACTACAAACATTGATTTGTTTCTATGTAATTTAAAAGTTGTTTAGATCATGAGAATGTAAATTACAGAATTAAATTTATTTGCTCAGAGACGAAGTGCCTGTTACACAATCTAGTGATAAGTGTCAGATAGATTTTTTGCATGTTTTGTCTCTGTCCCTGGATATAAAGTAAGCAGTAAAAAAGTAAGCAGCAACAAAACTTTAGAATAAGCTATCCAACACATATTAGAAGATTGTGAAACAGTCCTAGGTGGTAGGTTTTGTATTTTAATTTCATTGATTTAAAAAAAAATCATAGATTTGAAAAAGAAGTTGCATTTATAATACATAGTTGTTAAAATAGCTTGTAAGTTTAGACTTTAGACATTGATGTGGTTTTATAAATAGACAGTTATTCAAGGGGCATTATATCCTACTAGTTATAATATATTATATTTATTATAAATGTGAAAGTTTGTGAGAATGGATGGATGGATAGATGGATGGATGTTTGTTACTCTTTCACACAGAAACTACTGAATGGATTGTGATGAAATTTGGTACAGTAGAAGTTTAAGTAGTTTTTGTCCTTAAACAGTACAGTGTTCCCGTGGGATACTATACATACGCGGGCGGGACCGTGGGCAAAAGCTAGTCATGTATTATTTTGGAAGTTATAAAGTTAAAAAAACTAAAAAACTAATATGATTAGTGAATATTGAGTAAACAAGTGATGAACTATATTCCTATATGATTTTATATTAAATTAATGTTTATTTAACACAATATAAAGTCTTATTAACTTCGTAAACTATCTTGTTCTCCACTAACTTAATTATATAGGTTCATTCAAGAATAACAGTGTTTTTGTTATAGTATGTGTGTTGATTTAGCAAATGTTATGTAGTAGTGCAAAAAAACTTATCAGAAATTAAATTTATAGAAATGCATACTATATTGGTTGTGACAAAATAATCATTTTGCAATATAATAATTTGTATTATTCAATGGCCAATTAGTGGTCTCGGGTTAGATTTCCCAACACAGGTTGACCCTTAAACCAAATGAAACCAAAACAGGCATTGTTTTCATTATCAACTTATGAGTAAATAGTATGTCATTTTATGACTACAAAATACATACAAGTAGCTTTAACATACTCTGTCTATTCATCCTATTAGATCCTATTATCTTAAATTAATTTAATATAAAAATAAATAATGCCAAGTTTCTTAAAAATCGGTCCAGTAGTTTCGGAGCCTTTTCAATGCAAACACTATGAGACAAACAAACAAAAAACCATACAAATAAACAAATTTTTCCTTTTTATAATATTAGTATAGACTATAGACAAAGACGTTTTTTGAACATGCTTTTTACTGTTTGTAATGTGTCTTATACTGTTTGTAATTATATATTATATAATGTTATATACAAGGAATAAATCTACACACTTGTATCGATTGCACGGTTTTAGTCATTTTCGGCCGCCATTTAGGGTCAATGTGTACTAGCGCAAAAGAAGAGAAGCTTGAATTTGCTGTATTACTTTATCAGAATTTCGATTCGCTTCATACACTCTCTGATTTTAGACTCTGTGCTAGTACGAATTGGCTCTTCTACAAAATGCCCGGCGTTTTCAAGAGTTCATGACCTTTCAGCTGTTTGGGCGGCTCGGGAATCGTTATACCTAATAACTTTTGCACATTACCTCACTCCTACATAATATTGAAGATGCAACCGGCTCCATACTAATTGCGATAGCAATTAGCCGAGTTTTGTATGTAACGTCTGTGTACAGTCGAAGACAGGTCCGGGTGTACCACTTTTGGACCTTAATACTCGGCAATAAGGTTCAGAAGTGGTACTCCGGGTCTGTCGGAGACAGTACATTACTTGCGATAACCCAAAAATCGATTTCTTAGGTACAAGATTATTAGGTTGACAAAAGTATGCTTCTTCAGTAGTTTTTATCACCTAGAGAGGATGGATGAAAGTAGACTTACAAAAGGGATTTGCTGTAGTTCTTCCGATCGAGTCCATTTGTTCTGATGATATATTGTTTAAAAAATTTTTTGTTTGAAATTTGAACGGAACAATTTTATCTACTATCGTTGGAGATAAAAGAAAAATGCATTGACATTCAAAATGCTAACTTCGAAAATAATTACATACATACCTACTACTTATCAATCAATCATAATATGCAAATTCAGCATACGACTTAGTTAAGATTTAGAGTTGGGAGTGTTGGCACCACCCTCCAGTAGCAAAAATTCGACGAACGCGACTTCGTGCGTGCAAAAGCAAAATGCCGAGGTAACCGTACTTTTTGCCGCAAAAAAAAGTAGTCTCTAGCTGTGTCAAATTTTATCAAAATCGGTCCAATAGTTTCTGAGCATAGTCAATTCAAACAAACAAACATGAAAATTTTTCCTCTTTATAATATTAGTGTGGATGTAGGTATTATATAATTTATTTTATGGGTATTTCTCTGTAAGCTCACAATAATTTTCGTTTTACTCTAAGAAAGGTTTGTAAAAATTACAGATTTTTATTACCTATGATTAAATTTTTGGCAGGGTACTGTAGAAGAAATTATGGGGTCAAAGCTTACAGAACTTTACTAAATAAATAAAATAGGTAATGTGACCTTTAAATAATTTAATTGTTTTTTTTACATAATATCTACTTTTATATAACATAATATATATTTTTATATAAATACTGCCAATAGTATGTAATTTCAAAATTTTCTTTGTAAAATCTCATTTCTAGCTCGGAATACAGTGATGGGGGACAGCCAGTGTACTGTGTTTTTCGAGCATCTATCACTAGGAAAAAACTTTATAAATGGTTCTAAAAATAATGGGCCCGTAAAGTTTTAATAGAGGTGATTTATTTAAAAATAATTAAAGTAGGTTTTGAAAAAGTCTTTAGATACAGCCAAGCTAGTAAAGCTTACAGATAATCTCCCTTTTGTGGAAAAATATGATATGTTTTTTTATACACATGTACTTGTATCACAATTAGACACTACCAAACCACGTTAAAGCTTACAGGTAGACACGGGAAGCCCTGCTTCCAACCATTAGCTTTGGGTTAGGCTTAGGACCCAAACGGTTAGGTGAGCTCCCAACTCCTAAACTAGCTACGTCAGGTTAAAAATCATACTTTTAATATTTTTCTTACTGTTTGCTCACTGCTTGACAATTCGGGGGTAATATATTAGATATTTCGTTTGTTTCTTGAATGAAGGAAATGTTTCTTGAATAAAGGAGCACCATAACTCTATCGCTCTGTTAGTTTAGTGTTTGATTTTCGAATAATTTAACACTTCCAGGCTGCGAATTTTAGGTCACACTGAAATTTTTAGGTCGCGGTTAAAAAATTATGTACGTATCATAATTTATTAACCTTGACCTAAAAATTTCAGCACTTTCACATTAGACAGTAGCAATTTGATGGAATGCATCCCAAACGCTTGAGCCGACATTATTAATCAGTGCAAGGATATCGATATATTTGAATGATGCCGATAATTGTGTCACATCCCTAAATCTACGACATCCAGAATTAGCTTAGTGATTGTAAATTTTTTTTATGCCTAAACAGTTATGCCAAATTAATATATGCGTAACTATTATTAGGACAAATTAAATTATGCCAAGCTGACATATGATTTTATGCTAAAAAATAGGTAACCTCTGAGCTATGCAAAAGGTCTGAAATGATAATCATAAAACCAATAATTGCTCTGCAAGTATGAACTTTCTATGCAAGTCGTGTAATGTGACGTCACGTTGCACATAGGATCTCTCTGTCTAATTGACTACTTAAAACGTTGATATGTTTGTTATTTTCAGTGATATCCAAAAAAATGATTCTACTACACGGTTTATTAAACGGGATACATCTATTTAAATAAATAAAAAAATTGACTCATAAACAAAAAATTTAAGACCGATAGCAGCTTTCGCGCGACACTTGGTGTTAGTTGTTGAAGAGTTCCAGGTTTATCTCCGAAGATCTTCATCAGATCTTGAAACGTTGTATGACATGAACCTTCCCTGATAAATGTGCTATTCAATGGTGAAAACCCCATCCAAATAGCATCAGTTGTTTTTGAGAAAATCGCGGACAAACATACATATATACAGGTCAAACTGAGAATCTCCTTTATTTTTGAAGTCGGTTAAAAATACGTGCATATTCCCGCTCTCTTTAAAAACTCAGTGAATTTCGCCGCGCGAAATGAATGGTTGACACTTTGGAATCCCCACAGCCAGGTTCTTCCCCGGCCAAAGTTGAGAGTCCTCATCACCGCGGGGCATTAATTTTTAATTTTTGCCAAATTTGTTTCAGGTGGCGTTAACAAATTGCCCGCCGTTATCGGGTGTCTACCACAATGACTTTACTTTGTAATAGCTTCTGAGCCATCCGGTCAGCATGGACGGCGTGAAGAAAATACACTCGGGAACTCTGTATCGGTGAGTTGATCTTTTTGTGCTCGCCTGTACTTACGGGCTTTATGTACTAGTCTCTATTACTCTGTTACGTAAATGATTAGTAGTAGTTCTGCAGATATGCTGATAGTTCAAAGTTAACCTGTTATAAACATAACTTTCAAAACTCGTTTTATGTTTATTTTCAGACCTAATTTTTTTTAGCGTTAGCAAAACACTGCACGGTAAAAATAGTTTTTTTTAATGTACGACTAGGATTAAAGATTTTTTTCACACATCGTGATTATAAACACGATGTTTTTCAGAACAAAAATATATTATATTCATTCTCGTTCCTAAAATGTGTAATATAATATACTGTTCGACGGGCGCGTGACCTTCAAAGCCGGCGCGACGTGCGGCAGCCCGAGGGTGTCCAATGTCCATGCGTAGTGAGAGTTGTCAGGAAATGTTAATCATGTTTTTTTTACGGCATATTACGGTTAAATTACGGAAATATTTACTAAAGTACCTATGCTAATTAGGTACTTAGTACTTATGTAGCTTAATGTTGGGATCGTTCGAATAAAACATCATCCTAATGGAATATTTAACCATTCAAAGAACAATAAACTGCTGGCTACATCTTGATGCAGGTACGGTTGCCTCTTGAATCTTTTTTTTTATAATCTTCTGTTTATTAACGAAGGTTTCGTTCGCCTTGCAATCATGTCACCCTCATAGGGTCATACATACATGTAAAACTATTAGTTATAATCTCAACTTAATTAACTTATATAATATGTTGGCGTCCTCAGACGCGGGAAAAGCTAGGATACTGTTGCATACTCCGACCTCACGGACATTAATATTATATTGACACAAAATCCCATATCTCTCAACCTCGTTTCGGACACATTCCGTTAAAATATGATAAACATCTTCTACACACATTATTACATTCCTGAATCTTGATACCCTTAAATTCGCGCCCTGTGCCCATTTGTTCCCCCTTGTTGTCGTTCAGTCTAATGTTACATGTTGCATAACGCCTCCACTTGACTCTCGACTTTGGAGATTCCCGCGTTGGAACAACAAAAAATGTTGCTTTCGAGTCTGGTTACAATGCAGGCTGATCAGTGATCAACTCATTGTCTGACTAGAAAGTTGATCAATCCGTCGGATGGGCATGTAAAAAGTCGGTCCTGCGCCAGATCTCTCACCAGTCGTGGCGGTTATCCGTCCCACTGGGTAAAGAGAGTAATAAAGGAAGAGAGTACAGAAGTGCTACTTCGCACACACTTGGGCACTATAAAAATAACTCCTGCGTTGCCGGGCTGCTATCCACAAAACCAGCACCCGCGTGGGAGCTATTATTACGAGGGCGGCACTGAAAATTTCGGGAATCAAGGAAGTGACACAACATTACTATTTAAAAATGTATTTATTGCTTTTCGAAGTATTCTCCGCGAAATTTGACACATTTTTTCATACGATGGAACCAATCATTGAAGCAACCATTCCATTCGGAAGTTGGGGTCTCCAAAATGGCCGTTTTGTAGGTGTCCACAGCTTCTTCAGGTGATGAAAATCTCTGACCACGCAATTTATTCTTTATTTTAGGGAAAGTATAGAAATCATTAGGGCTTAGGTCGGGGCTGTACGGCGGATGGTCTAATAATTCTTTTTTTTTTCTTGCTCTAAAAACTCTTTTGTTCTGTGTGCGGTGTGAGAACTCGCATTGTCGTGATGGAGGATGATTCGGCGGTTGCAGTTCTCTTTACGTAGTTCAAAAACGACCTGTGGCAAACAAATGTTAGCATACCATTCTGCATTAACCGTTCTTTGTCCCTCAAGAGGAATAGTCGCAACATGGCCGGTTTTGGAGACAAACGTGGCCACCATTTTTTTTGCAACACTCCGTGAACGAACAGTTTTTGTTGGCTTTAACTCATTTTCGAACACCCAAACTAGTGACTGGTTTTTTGTTTCGGGTTCGTACGCGTATATCCAGGATTCGTCACCTGATACGATGTTGTATACAGCATTTGAGGATCCGGCGTGGAATCTTTCGAGAGTTCTGACGCACCAAGTAACGCGAGCCGCTTTTTGCTCTTCACAGAGCAAATGCGGTATCCATCGGAAAAACAACTTTTTTACACCTAATTGTTCATGCAAGATTATTTGTATTTGACTCATGCCAATGTCTAAAGTTGCCTGAATTTCGTGGTATGTCACATGTCGATCTTCCTCAATCAGCTTACGCACAGCATCAACGTTTTCTTGGGTGACTGCAGTTTTTGGACGACCTTGACGGGGATCATCACTGAGCTTGACATGTCCACGTTGAAATTCAGCAAACCAGCGATAAATTGTGGTTTTGGATGGGGCTTCATCACCAAATGCAGAAATCATCCGGTCAACACACTGTTTTTGTGTTAAACCACTTCGAAAGTCATAATAAATCATCGCTCTAGAATTTTCTCGAGTCAATTCCATTTTCTCAACGACTAAACAAGTTTGACAAGACCTTGTGACAAGACCGAGAATCTTTTTTTAAATAAATAAACGGTATTCGATTTTTAAAACCAAGGAGTTTTAAATTAAAAAGATTTTAATATGACAGGAACAGTGGAAATATTCCATTCCCGATACTTTTAGTGCAGCCTATGTACATATTGCCTAAATGCATATTGTTAACCACATTCTGTGAAATAAATGATCGATTGATTGATTGCAACGTGTGCATTGCAAAATACGATTAATCAGTAAGAGTCCAACTCGGTACTTACTAATTTGTTAGGATCGTAGGAAGTAGAAGTTGAAGTACAAAAAAAGTCTTCTCATTCAAACAATGTTTGAATGAGAAGACATGACATCTAGTTTTGCCGGGGAGTTCAATGTGTGACGTTGTGGATTTTGTATATCCTCATAAATTTGTCTTATTTCGGTTCTTAAGTTGTAATATTGATAGAATATTAACCATTAAATATTCGTTAACGTGCACAAGTGTGGGCAGGTGGTACAACTTCTAAAAACGTGCTATTTTGTTTTCCCGCCAAAACTCCCTAGGAACTTTCAGTAAAGCTTCTACCACTTTACTGAATCGACTGAGGGACTGTACTGACTATTTATTTGGACTTTGACTAGACTTTAGACTTGACGATATAGAAATACGGTGTTAAAAATTTAAACGAAAGTTCTATTTCCCGCCTTTTTAATTTGACACTTGCAAATGGTTATTTATAAGCCGATGCCATATATAAATAAAAAAAAAATTACATCTACTGCTTGCATATGGCTTGCATTAACATACGTAAAATATTTTAATCGAAAGGTCATAGACGAGGCATGTTGAGGCAAAAAGTGTCTCAAATTAAATGACCCCAACTCAACAAATCTCAAATGAATGACTTTTGAGATTTTTGGGGCCATTTTGTCATTTGAAGTATGGTGAAAACCAGGATGGCGTAACATTTTACTGCATGAAGATGTTCTGTCAAATGGATGTCTATGTCTGTAGCCTACCTTGAGTTTTGAAATCTTCGGGTAGTGTCCAATGGGCGCGGCGTAAAGATTGGATTTCGAATAAACTTCTAAGAAAAGTAGTTCAAGAAATAGAAGTTATAGTGCAAATAGTCTTTTCACTCCGTTTTCCGGGTTTTAAACTCGTCCGTCCGTGTTACTTGATTACTCGATTAGATTAAGATCGAACTGCGCCTAGAGCGTTTAAAACAGGAACTATATTATTATCTGTTTTTGATTGTACGTCAATATTTGAGTTCTGTGTTAACCACAGTTTGAAGTATAGTTAGTTACGCCTTTTAACCAATCCTGTGTAGGTCGTCGGTATTATTAAATTGATCCGAATTATAATGACAGGCTACATTACGTTGTATTCAATACAGTTGTATGCAATTTTTTATTCATGCAGTTTTTTGCACCCTGCTTGTAAGTGTATCGCCGACATACAATGAGTCTATGTAGACGTTCAGGGTATTTCTGTGTGTGAGTCGATTATGTAGTGCACCATGACTGTGGCAAGTGTTAACCCACTGGCGTAGTCCTTGAAGCAGTGCAGGCAAAACCTACCTAAGTTGCGCATTATGGAATGATAACCTCCTCCAGTAAGTCTGAGGCTACGTTCCCAAGAGAGTTTTTTTGTGGTCGCGACCGAAAAGAGCTGCACTGTAAATAGATCTCGATGCTAATACAGTAGAGCTGAACGTCGAAGTGTCTAGTATCAATTGTCAGATTTGACAACTCTACACGATTTTCAGCTCTATTCTATTAGCGCACAGTTCTAGGTATTTAAAAAAAACTCGTGGGTGCGAGCTATAAGGGTCAGTTCACACCGCGACAATACGTGATGCCACGCGGCGCTGCATTTTTAGGATAGCTATCCAAAATTAAACTATTCACTACAGAAAAAGGTACACGTATCATATCACATCAGACATACTCGTACACTGCACATGCGCTGTGCAGCGCGGTGCAACTTGACATTCGAACTCTTACAATGAAACGTGTATCTTCTTGTGTAATGAATAGCCATGTCGCGTAGCGAGTCGTGTCGGTGTAAATTGGCCCTTAAATCTAAAAGTTAGTCGACGAGTTTTGCATGACAAACTCATAGTTTCGCCCGCTATCACAACATAATCGCGATAATATTAATGCACGGCTCGCGTGACTCCACCGTGGATGTTTACATAATTAACAAACAAGCAAACACTTTTGTCGCTTAGTGTTTGTGTTGTAAACTAGAGAGTCAACTATTTACTAATTGGTGTGGTGTTATTTGTTAACTGATTTTACTTGTAGCGCGGTTTTTAGTTTTAAATCGCTCGCTAATCGCTATATCTATATGTATATTTTATTCCGTTAATATTCTTTCTTATAGCGGCAACAGAAATATGTACACCGTCTGTGAAATTTTCAACTGTCTATCACGGTTCTCGACATTCAGCCTGGTGGGTGGTGACAGACGGACTGACAGCGGAGTCTTAGTAATAGGGTCCCGTTTTTATAGCACGGAAGTGTAGCAGTGACTGTGGCCGGTTTCATTGAAACCAGACCAGTTACGTAGGAGTTATTATAAACACATGAGCACTCTTCCTTCACTCTCGTAACCCAGTGGGACGGATGACCAACACGACTGGCGAGAGATTGGGCGCAGGACCGAATTTTTACATGCCCATCCCACGCATGGATGGATGGATCATCTTGTCAGTGGCTCTCGTGGATCATCTATTGAAACTCTAAAGCAATAAAATTTTTGACTTCGAGACTATACCTAACTAGATTTGAATTAAGTAATTTTTACCATTTACTGTACAATACTTTAAAACTGGATCCTTGAAATATCCTGTTTGGTATTATCAATTGATTACTTATATTATTAATTCAATCTCGTTATAATATGAGCTGTACCTACAAATATTTCCGTTATTACCTGAGTTACGTGAACTTGTAAGTTTATAAACCGGTTAAAATGGCCTAGTATATAGAATATGAATATGAATAGTATATGAAGACTAAAAAATTATAAAATTATTGCACGCCTGAGGACAATATAAAAAAACCAAACATCATCCAAATACTCCCAAATATCTAACTTCATCATTCCAGTATGTTTGCAGCAGTCACGACAAGATCCTCCGATCCTCTAACAACGCACTTCTTCTTTGCAAGTCCCATAGATCCGGTATTGTTCACTCGTCTTTCAACATACAGGCTATTCTTCTCTGGAATGCTCTTCCTCTAGAAATCAGGATGTCAGAAAACCAGAGACACGTTTAAGCGCATAGTCCGTGAGTTTTATGCGACACAATTGGCAGAATCTTAGTATATATATATATATATATATATATATTATATTATACTACTTAATGTAAAATGTTTTAGCTACATCTAATTATTTTATTTAGAGCTAGATTATTAATAACTCTATTAGCACCTAAACAACTTTGTTTTTGTATGCCTGCCTGCCTGTATGTTGAGTGGTAGAGAATGCCATATGTCATTAAGTCCGCCTATGTGCCTGTTTTTGTGCATCAAGTGTAAATAAATAAATAAATAAATAAACAAGTCTAAGGAGGGTTCCGTAACTATAAACGCGTTATAGTTTTTTTTTTTCAAATTACTTGATACAAATGCCAGGGGGGGCCAACTTATAAACCACTTTGGAGGGCGATTACTCGAAAATGGTTGACTTTGTAAAATAATCATGTATGAAACCTTGCCTTTATTTTAAAATACCTATTCAGCGATACCCCAGACGATGGGGTAAAATGAAAAAGTATTTTTCATCCCCACTACACATGTATGGAGCCCCCCCCCTAAAATGTAAAATTATTATTATTTTATGATGCCAAAACCGAGATCACAACCGAGACACAGTCTTTGATTGTACCAAATTTCTTCTATTTATAGTCATAATTACAGAAGCTACAGGTGCGGACAGACAGACAGAAAGACAGATAGACGGACAGAGCGAAACTATGGGTTCATTGAGTATTACGGAACCTAAAAAAATAAGACTGCCTCCTATTTTTATCCTGTGGTATTTCTTGACTTTTTTGAGGGTACCTAATTTTAAAATATAATATAATATTAAATATTTAGACAACGTTTCTCTTAAATTTTATTGCAAAACGGATTACGCAAGTCTAAATAAAATATTTCAGTTCTCAAATCCGAAATAGAAAGGATTAGTATGTCGCCGTAAATGCTGTTCATCTAGCTAAATGAGAAATAAACTAAGACAATAAATTGTAATTAAACGCCAGGAACTCATTCACAAAGTGTATCAATCATATACATTTCAGGTCCAACTTTTATGGTAGGTACGCGGCATAAAGAGGTCACCTTTTCGCCATAAACTTTTGTTTTTTAAGGGGTTGTTAGCTGGATAGAACTGAACATTGGAGTTCTTTGAAACCTTTCTTCTCAGTCATTGTCGTATTGAAAAATCCCAAAAAATATCATAATATGTTAATCTGCATTATATTTAGCCGACGACTGTCTTTTTACACATTGGAAATTTTATTTAAACATTGATTGAAAAATATGCTAAGTCCACCCTTTTTTTTTAAAGTTAAAACCTTTTTTCTCTTCTTCTATAAGTAACACGAGTGTGAAAATTATTTTAGTATTTTAAGTAAGACAAGACTCAGACTTCCTCTGAGACATTGTTTTTGTCTCAAATATTTATAGCGATTTTTATCCCATTTCAATACTCTTCGGTCGGCGCGATACGCCCTTGTCGCCTACAAAATTAGTATGAGACTTGACGCTCAAGGTCACTGGCGTTATACAGAGCCTTAAAACAGTGTTACATAATATTATTATCTGTGATACAAAAGAAAGTGTATTCACTTGCGGAGTAGCCAAGTTCTTTTGCAAACTATTAAAAATTGATTGAGCAATTAATATGCTAAAATTCGTTTTAGAGGATGTACAATGTACATCTATCTATCTTCTATATATACTTAGTCTGGCCATAAATACTGTTACAATTAAAAATAAACAAAAATATTTTGTTTAAAAAAAATAAACAAAAACATTTGAATTTGGAATATGTGATTTTTATATGATTGTTCATTGATATTTCTCATTTTGGCGCCAATACATTGTACAATATTTTGCGATTTTAAAATGGAGTGAGGTGATAAAGAGAACAGAATCGCTGTGATTGCATTACACAAAGTAGGTATGGAGCCAAATGCAATTTTTAAAACTCTCCATACGCTTTGTATTAGTAAAATGTTTGTGTACGGGGCTATTAATACAATACACCATACGGGGTACAATGAGACCTCCTCTGTTTGTGACAGAAAAAGATCTGGCCGTCCACGTAGTGTTCGTACGAAAAAGGTGGTCAAAGCTATAAGGGAAAGAATTCGAAGAAAACCTGTCCGAAAGCAAAAGATTTTATCTCGGGAGATGAAGATAGCGCCTAGAACCATGATGATTTAGGACTTGCAGCCTATAAGAGGCGTACTGGTAATTTATTAACTGATAATTAAAAAAAGAATAGGGTGGTAAAATTGAAACAATTACACAGAAAATTTTTGTATACGGATGAGAATTTTTTTACAATTGAGCAACACTTTAACAAACAAAATGTCCGTATTTATGCTCAAAGCTCTAAGGAAGCTTCCCAATTAGTCGACAGAGTGCAACTATCCGACTTCAGGGATGGTTTGGTGGGGTATTAGCTATGAAGGAGTGACTGAGCCATACTTTTGTGAAAAAGGTATCAAAACATCGGCACAAGTGTATCAAGATACCATTCTTGAGAAGGTAGTGAAGCCCCTTCAGGTCCTTCCAGCAAGACTCGGCGTCGGGTTATAAATCGGGCTCGGGTTTCGGACTTCATCAGAGCTGAAGACTGGCCGTCGTCTAGTCTTCCGCCTATCTTAATCCGCTGGATTATGATTTATGGTCAGTTTTAGAAAGTACGGCTTGCTCTAAACGCCATGTTAATTTGGAATCCCTAAAACATTCCATACCATTGGCAGTGAAAAGTTTTTCCAGGGAAAGAGGGCGTGCTTCTACGAGGGCGGCACTGAAAATTTCGGGAATCAAGGAAGTGACACAACATTACTATTTAAAAATGTATTTATTGCTTTTCGAAGTATTCTCCGCGAAATTTGATACATTTTTCGATACGATGGAACCAATCATTGAAGCAACCATTCCATTCGGAAGTTGGGGTCTCCAAAATGGCCGTTTTGTAGGCGTCCACAGCTTCTTCAGGTGATGAAAATCTCTGACCACGCAATTTATTCTTTATTTTAGGGAAAGTATAGAAATCATTAGGGCTTAGGTCGGGGCTGTACGGCGGATGGTCTAATAATTCTCTGATTTCTTGCTCTAAAAATTCTTTTGTTCTGTGCGCGGTGTGAGAACTCGCATTGTCGTGATGGAGGATGATGCGGCGGTTGCAGTTCTCCTTACGGAGTTCAGAAACGACCTGTGGCAAACAAATGTTAGCATACCATTCTGCATTAACCGTTCTTTGTCCCTCAAGAGGAATAGTCGCAACATGGCCGGTTTTGGAGACAAACGTGGCCACCATATTTTTTGCAACACTCCGTGAACGAACAATTTTTGTTGGCTTTAACTCATTTTCGAACACCCAAACTCGTGACTGGTTTTTTGTTTCGGGTTCGTACGCGTATATCCAGGATTCGTCACCTGATACGATGTTGTATACAGCATTTGAGGATCCTGCGTGGAATCTTTTGAGAGTTCTGACGCACCAAGTAACGCGAGCCGCTTTTTGCTCTTCACAGAGCAAATGCGGTATCCATCGGGAAAACAACTTTTTTACACCTAATTGTTCATGCAAGATTATTTGTATTTGACTCATGCCAATGTCTAAAGTTGCTTGAATTTCGCGGTATGTCACATGTCGATCTTCCTCAATCAGCTTACGCACAGCATCAACGTTTTCTTGGGTGACTGCAGTTTTTGGACGACCTTGACGGGGATCATCACTGAGCTTGACATGTCCACGTTGAAATTCAGCAAACCAGCGATAAATTGTGGTTATGGATGGGGCTTCATCACCAAATGCAGAAATCATCCGGTCAACACACTGTTTTTGTGTTAAACCACTTCGAAAGTCATAATAAACCATCGCTCTAGAATTTTCTCGAGTCAATTCCATTTTCTCAACGACTAAACAAGTTTGACAAGACCTTGTGACAAGACCGAGAATCTTTTTTTAAATAAATAAACGGTATTCGATTTTTAAAACCAAGGAGTTTTAAATTAAAAAGATTTTAATATGACAGGAACAGTGGAAATATTCCATTCCCGATACTTTTAGTGCAGCCCTCGTATTGATAACTGGCCTCAACGTTTAACTGTATTGCAGCCAATCGAGACCACTTCGAATAAGCTTTTTATATTTTAAATTGTTTTATATTTATGTATTAAACTACGCACTGTAAAAGTAATAAATGTTATTTGCAATAGATTTTATTTCTTTGTTTCGGTATTTATGGCATGACTAGGTATATACTGACTGACTGAAGTAAGTCGTAAACGCTCGCACAGCCGTAACCGCTAATGGTAGAAACGTGAAATTTGGAAATTAGTTTTATTTTACAATATAGACGCGCACTATGAAGGGATTTTGAAAAATTCCACTCTTGAAGGGGGGAAATAGGGGTTGAAAGTTTGTATAGAAAATCTTTAAATCTGCACTGATTTCGATGAGAATTGAGATTCATACTCTTAAATTCATTTAATTAAATACGTGTTTGAGGGCTTGTTACAATTCACCCTCTGAGAGTGTAGTCAAGGTCAGGTCAAGGGTTGAAAGTTTGTAGATTTTTTTTAAAATATTGTCCCAATTTCCACGAAATTCAATATCCGAAGAAATAAATAGAAATTATTGAGTACGTATTTTATACTTTTTTAATTTCGTCCCATAAAGGGGTGAAATAGGGGTTCTAAAAATTTGTATAGTGAAATATCAACAGCTGGTCGGATTACGTTCTTGTAATTTTGCCACGCAGCCAGTTACGACGCAGAAATCCGTTAAAAATGGTTTTTCGCAATACATACCCCACGGCTCACGGCGCGGGGGTGCAATGGGGATCCACGCGGACGAAGTCGCGCGATAAAGCTAGTAACTAAGTATAATGTCACTGAGAATGTATTTACTATTCTTTTTCACATGTTTTATTGTTTAGCAGTTTTATGGTGCCTATTTTTTTTTCTTTTCATAGTTGTGGATTGTGGTGTCGTCATCAGTCGCTTATCGTCGGCAAATAGTAACGTGCAGTAGCGAGGCCTGTATTCATATCGACTTCATATCGATTATGAATAGTACATAATAGGTTGCGCTAAGTGTAATAAAAAAAATTGGCAGTTATATATTTAAAAAATCCAAAAGTGAAAATTCCACTTATAAGATTCACACAGCACTTATGTAGCACAATACGTCAGCTGTTACTACAGATATACCGCTATAAGCATGTCGCGGTCGGTGACGCGAACGCACGAGATTTCAGCCTTCCAAAAAGCGTCTGACGCGCACAGCACACGGCCGCTGCGCATGCGCCAGTTATGAAAGAGGTTGTCATTAAAAAATAAGGTATCGTTGTTCTATATTCCAATAGATATATATTAGCTTACGCATCGCCATTGGTAACATGACTAATTTCAGAAGTATGTTAATTGTCAATCTGCTAATCATTTCCTTAACCGAACCCAGTGCCAACATTTCGATGACGAATTCGAGATATTTTACATTTTAATCGTAAACTATATCTCTTATTCGCGTTAAAGGGTAGGAATTATGATTATGAAGGCATTTCTGAAGCTTTCCGCGCGAATTTTCGTCTCTAAAATGTATCCGACGAAATTGAGCATTAGGTGTGTTCCAATTTTGTATTATTATCAGACTAGCGCGAGCGTATTCTGTAATGTAACAATTCGAATTTGAGCAATACATTCACAATAGCTCATTCATTTTGACAGGCATTCAAAATTGTAAGGTTCTTGTACTGTAATATTGGTATTCGGAGTAAAGCTTTCGTTTCATTGCAATGTACAATCACCGCCCAAATGAATGAAAAGTAGTGCACATCGTGGCAAAAATAATAATCCAAATATAGTTGCTTCAATAATTATATGAGGCGTGTTAAAAATAAGGCAAGATAGAAAAGCAATTGTTTCTTTAAACTAGTCTAGGTATATCATGGTGAGGCAGGAGCTAGATACCTGAAAGACCTTTGTCCAGCAGTAGAACAGCATAATAAGAAAAATCTTTAAAAATTTGTTGCTGTTTTCACCCGCCTACGGCGAAGCCGTAACGATTTTGGCAATCTATGTATGTATGTATGTTTGTTCCACCATAGCGCCCAATCTACTGATCCGATTTTAATTAATGAGGTGTCAATAGGGTCGTAATAATAGCCCGGGTAACATAGGCTACATAGTTTACGTAGTCGGGTTATAGTTTTTTTTTTTATAAAAATTGTAGTTATGTGTTATGACCACCATAATGATCGCTCTACTCCGCTCTTATGTAACGTTCCAATTTTAATTGTTACATGACAGAGTTGCCCCGGCGAGAGTAGGTAACAACACGTATCTGCGACCTCAATTCCGTTGGGGTTAAGTTTTTTATTGCTAACTTCTAAGCTACCTAGCAATACGAAGGTCAAAGGTCGAATGAGGACTAGCATCATGATCACCGACTTACTATACCCTAATACAGCTCTAGCTGACGTCTCATCATATAGATGTACAGCGCAAGCTGTGTAATCAATAATAACATAATCTATGTACATATAGTTTAAAGGGTTCAGTAACCAAACTGTAAAAATGGGACCCTATTACTGAGACTTCGCTGTCTGTCCGTCCGTCTGTGTGTCTTATGAACCGTGATACATAGAGAGTTAAAATTTTCACAGAAGGTGTATTTCGGTTGCCGCTACAACAGCAAATATTAAAATGCTAAAAATATAATGAAAAATATTTTTTTAAGTGGGGCCTCCCATACCACAAACGCGAATTTCTAGCCGTTTTGTGCGGAACCTATCGTACGCGAGACCGACTCGCACTTGGCCGGGGTTTTTTAATAAGCCAGTTCGATTTCCCGAGATATATTGATATACTTATTATAAATCTAATGAAGCTGTTTTAGTTTTATCAAAATACATAATTTAATGTATGTGTACCATGTACTCCTTTGAACATTTTCCGCTATTGTTCTCGGATTTTGTCTAAAAACTTAAAAATACACAGTACACACAAACCTAGTGCGGAGAGAAAATCCCTTAGCGAAAGTCCTTACAGAATACGGTGAAAATGGGAGTAAATTAAAAACACACATTATATTTTGAACAAAAGCATAATATAAATACGACCCAGTTTATATTCAGAACGAGCAATTAGACTGAGGGTAAATATGAGAAAAATTACTTGTCTCTTGTGTTGACAAGTGCAAAATCTTCGTTGGCCAAAGCTCTGGATCGTTGAGTGTATGTTGTCCGTTACGTCGGTCTACTGAAGTTGGATATTTTCATAATCAACATCATCACGTCTCCACTGTTGCTACTTGCGGCACTATTCTCAAAGTATGCAGAGTAAAAAAAAATGTTTTAAACAAAAAGCGATACTTTCTTGGCACGTCCATCACGGTAATAAATTGTTTTATTATACTCAAATAGGCATAGTGGTATATAAGGTAGCTAAGTGAATTTTCCGCTTGAATAATTCTTTTGCAGACTCTGGCAATTTCTTAGTTTGGTACATTTTTCAAAAACAGATAGTTTTTCTCCAGAAACGGAGAGTTTTTCTCCAGAAACAGAGAGTTTTTCTCCAGAAACAATTGTTTTATTCAAATTTTCCATTTCCATACATTACCTGTCAGATTCCCGAATCATCCCGTGGTGACAACAGACAAGGATATCCCCATTTATCGTACGCGTGGACAAATAGAAAATAAGCCAAAGAGGGGAGAAAGTTTTCAGTAAACTAATATTGTTCGTGAATAAAACATTGTGAACGAAAATAATGGAATTCATATGATAATAAACTAACTTCTGCTCGTGGCTCCGTCTGCGTTAAGTCATCTATTATTAGAACTCTCTATAGGGGTGTTGCCTAAATTTTTTTTCGTCTATTCATTGTTAGACAACACGATAAAAAAACAATCTAAAATACATTTTTGTAAATCTCAAAAGTAACACACAAACAGTTTAAATTTGCAATAAGAAAGAGAGCGATATTATGTCGGTCGGCCTCTGACGTCACCATGTGTCATAAACAATGTATGGTGATAACAGTTTGTGACGTAACAAATCGTTTTGCAAGAAGGAGATGGGTATTATTTTTCATTTTGGCTTTTAATTTTTAATCGCGTCAACCTAAATAACAACTTCTATTAGATTTATGGCAACATCCCTATTGCTGTGTTCACAGAGCGTGGTTTAATTCATAGTTTGAGCTGACTGTTATGGTGTCACTAGCTCCAGGGCTGGCTGCCCTAACCTAAAAAATACTATTTTTTTTATATGGCATCGGCTTAAAACCACTTGCCAGTGTCAGTATAAAAAGGCGGGAAATACAATTTTCGTTTCAATTTTCAACACCGTATTACCTAAATCGTCAAGTCAAAAGTCTAGTCATAAATAGTCAGTTCAGTCAATGAGTCAAGTCAGTCGATTCAGTGAAGTGGTAGAGAAGCTTTACTGAAGTTCCTAGGGAGTTTTGGATGGAACACAAAATAGCACGTTTTTTGAAGTTGTACCACTTGCCCACACTTGTGCACGTTAACGAATATTTAATGGTTAATATTCTACAAATATTACACATTATTACCAGAATTAACACAAATTTATGAATTAAATACAAAAACTACAACGTCACCAATTAAATTTCCCAGCAAAACCTCTAATATATTATTGTTTGATGACTCAATATGGTCTATAGCGGCCAGCTGGAGTTTCCAACCAGTGGGGCGTGCCGCCCTACGGGGGATAATTGTATTATTTCACTATAATCTTATTTCACTCCAACCGAACCAAAACAACATAATTTACAATTTCCCAACCACATTTTCATTTAACAAGTCTGTACAAGCTTTAACCGAACAACAACAGAACTGCCAACTGTCAGCCCTGGACAACGGAATCGGGGCGCTGTCTGTTATTGTTTCTGTAGCCACGGTCCGCTTGTGCTGAATGTATCCCAGAAATAAATTAAAAACGTTAGGTACAGCTTAATATAAGGTGTAACTAAGAGCTTTTTTACATTGCGCGATACCGATATCAGATCGGAAACACTTTTATGTCTTTTGTATAAGTCCGTTTTTCAATATCCAATCCGACGTCCTATATCGCGCCAATAATGACAAAGACAGGAACCTAATTACATATTATATGTTTCATATTAAAGCATATACCTGTATTTTTCATGTCTATGTGATTTATGGATGCGATAAGCCATATAGTATTGTGCAATGTGAAAACGCACTTAAAAGGTTATTGAAAACGGTTTTGTTAACTTTACATTGTAAACGTCATTTATCGTAGGTACTAATACGTTAATATTAGTATAATAAATCTTAGTATAGTACATGAAATGTCAGTCACTCAGATGTCAACGTCAAAATCAAGTAAAATTAATTTTTTTTACTAAAAATTGGTATTTTTATACACTTTCTGAACGTTGGTCTACATGATGCCTACCACCAATGGGGCAAGAGGGTATATATGGGCACAGAGGACAAAACATAATATAGGTACTTACTTAGGTACGTACAGATTTCACTCAACTATCCAAATCGATCCAAATTTTAAAATGTTGACGTCTCCTTATACGGCCCACAATTTTTCCACACAATCGTGGACACATCGTATGCTTGTAGTAGTGCGATCAAATGGAAAGCTAACTATGTAGCTGTTAATCTGTTCCTCTTTCTTTGATCTGTGCTATGGGTAAAGAAAGGAGAACCGAGGAACATAATATGGCCAGTGCCATACATAAGAATCCTCTTGACACAGAAAGAAAAAGTGACCAACTAACTCTATACATTCTTGATTTCCATCGGTCATGATAGACAGCAAAACCTGCATAATATGAATCGTCATACATTACATCGGTAATGGCTGCTCATTGAGTGCCCATGCCTAGTTGACCTAGAATAGAGGATCAGTCATGTTTTTTGTGGGGTATGCAGACTTATGGCGACAAAAAGCCAGTAAATACTGTAAAGAAATGATTTAAAACGGAACAAAAATGACGATACAGCAATTCTAGTGCATTAGTTCCAAAAATTGTACTAAGTAAAAATCCGATTTTCTACTAAGTGATTGATCCTCATTGAAGGCATCTATCTAGATTCTAGATTATATTCATTGTTTAGTCTTAATACTTAATAAGCAATGATATATTTGATACAATATAACGACAATGTACTTTCGTTATATTGTATCAAATATATCATTGCTAGAGACTAAAATAAGGCTGGAACTATATGATCCGGAATCCGTCGGGCCCGTAAATATTCAGAGCACTAGAAATACTACAGTGTTGAAAATCGATGTGTTGAGTGCCGAGCTGTCATACTATGTATAATTATGACATTGACATTTTTTTTTTTTGTTTATTCATAAAAAGAAACATATATAATTCAAGTTATATCTCGCCAAACTAGTGTTTGACGGCTAGATGCGCTCATCTAATATAATATTTGTTGCATAATATTATGAGTAGTTAAGTATTTAGTACAAAAGATAAAATAAAAAACAAAACTAAGTTATTAACTTCAAAGAAATTTAAATTTTACTTTTAAATTTGACTCGATACTTGTGTGTTCGCATTTTCGGATTCCGGACAATATAGTCCCAGCCTAATTACTAGACTTGCGTTTTCAACTATGGGATGGGAAGGAAGCAAGGATGAGAAGGAGAAGAAGGCATGTAGGCAAGCTGCAGCCATGTGTATATATTTATCATGCTTTAATATATTTATCATGCTTTCTAGGATATTTATTTTAGATTCATTTAATTAATCTCGCAGTAATAAAAAGCTTCAATAACCTGACTAAAATAGACTTAATTTGTGTTTATTGGGAAGCGAAATAAAGTAGCACACGTGGATTTCTCATGTGGTATTTTGGGAATAGAGAAAAACATTAACATATCGGTATGAGTAATATATTATACAGTTGAACTCAACTCGGGATTCAGACTTCAGAGTTGATCTCCAGTTAATTGAAGACTAATAATTATACTTCGGTGATCGGTCGTAGGTGTCTAGACTCTAGGGTGTCTCATACACTTACAAATACACATCACCACGAACACTCGCACAAACACATGCCTAGTAGTCCTATACACTGAACCCAAGACATTCCGTAGGGCTAGGGTGCACACACACAATCGCGCTGGTAAATGTACTACATGGGTATCTAAACTATATATAAATGTAAGTGTATAACGTCGTGGGTGTCACGATTAATATATTATGTAACCTTTAATTTTAAGATTTTTGTGATACCTACTGTTTGTTGTCCTTTGAATAAAATAAAATCTTCTTGCGCCAATAACCTTAAATCTATTCGAAACCTTTTTCACATACTATCGTTAACTCTAGATCAGAACGCTAAAGAAATATTTTATGTACATGTAAATAACGAATTGCTAATTCCATTTCGTACATAAAGAGACGACTACCTTGAGAAGCCTTCCCTAGAATTGGGTCTCGGTTTCCGTCAAACATAATACTGTGGGAGTGCCGTCCCGACCTGCATACTTCACGGTGACACGGGATGAATATATACCGAATTCTAGAACTATCTTGTTGTCTGAATTTAGTTGCGTTTAAAAGTTCTAATGAGCTAACTTCGCGCTGCTTCGTTATTGTGCGAAGTATTAACTATCGGGTCGGTAATTTAGTGTTTAACTCTAACAAGCGTATATGCTTTGCTTACTAACTAATCTTTTGATGAAGGAACAGTATAATAAGCAGGGTACCTACTGCCTAGTGTTTTCGACATACTCAATACAATAAAATTAGTAGTTCACCTGTAAAGGATGTTGAAAAAAATGTATTCAAGACCATGCCAGGAGTCAGGACATTTCTAAGGAGGGTTCCGTAACTATCAACGCGCAAAGGGTTTTCTTTGTATTACTTTGAAAGGTATTGTCCGATTTCGCCCAAATTAATTCTCCTAAAGAGTTTGAGCATGATCTATCAGCATGGAAACGTACAAGTTTCTATCTCTTAGTTAAGTTTATAAATGACAGGGGCCAACTTATCAACCACTTTGGAGGCAGATTATTCGAAAATGCTTGGCTTTGTAATAAAAACCATGTATGAAACATTGCCTTTATCTAAAAAGACCTATTCGTCGATATCCCACACGATAGGGTAGAATGTTAAAATATTTTTCATCCCATCACATGTAATCCTAAAATATAAAATTATTATTATTTTGTGATGCCAAAACTGAGATCTAAACAGAGTCTATAACTGTGTTAAATTTCATCCATTATATTCATAATTGCAGAAGCTAGAATGGCGGACAGACAGACAGACGGACGGACAGAGCGAAACAATAACTGTTCCTTAAATATTACGGAACCCCAAATAACCATTGTTTTTTAATAAAATTGCCAGTACTTACATATATTTTAGTTGAAATGGACGTTTGTTTGGAAACAGATTTCCATATTTAAGTGCCGGATTAGGTGGATTGTGTATGTTAGCTATGTTACCTTGGTTGTATGTTGTATTGCAGTAACAATAACTTGATCGTCGCACTGCATTAGGCGCAAGTTGACTGCGCCAATATTAGCTGGTTTTGTCAGTTTGTAATGATCTAACGAACTTAAAAGATTCGACGAATCCTTGTAGGTAGTAAATAAGGTCGACTCTCGTTAATTCCAAACTCGGGGGGACTCTTAAAGTATTACGAATTATCGAGTGTTTGAAATATCAAATGGTTCGAAATTTTTAAAAGAAATAAATAAAACTTTGAATTATTGAGTGTTCATAATACACTAAGTCACTAAAATTATAGACTACACTAGTCAAATAACTAGGATTTCTTCCAGACGAGGAAATTCACCTGTAGTAGTTCTTTTCCGTACTCCAGCAGCTTAAGCAGCATAAATCTCCTTTTGCTTTATTATGGTTGAGAGAATACTCAGAGGAATCTTAAATAGGGATGATGACTGCTGATGATGTTATCGCAGAGCATACAAAAAAAAATACATACAGCCGAACGTATAACCTCCTCCTTTTTTTGGAAGTCGGTCGGAAGAAAAATTAAGTCACCTCGCCTATTCTTTTGCAACATCACTTTTCTTCTCACCTCCCTCTACTTTTTAGATTAACTTCTTATTTTCAGCAATCGTCAAGCATTTATACTTTTCAGGACTCGTGACTAACACAAACTTTTAATCTGTATACATCCCACGAAAGAGTAACAGTAAAGGCAGCCACAGACGAGAGGCCGATCGTTTCAGTTAGAACTGACGCCTGAACGGATTCGAGCCCATACACGGAAAAAATCGCATCCGACCTAACTGACGTCAGTTCGGCCTGAACGGATTCGAGCACACACACGACACGATTTTGCATCCGTTCAGGCCGAACTGAAGGCAGACCGGACCATGTATGGGCCCCTTAACTGAAACTTTAACTTAACAAACCAATGCGTGCGGAAGTCTGAGTCAAACTAATCATTACACAAACAATGGCTCGTGCACGAGTATACGAGTTTAGACTTGCCTCAAAATGTACTTAATATGTACCTCTGCAAGTTCTGTAATCTTTCTCTCTCTTTCTCTCTGCAATTTTGAATTGTCGAGTGTTTGACACCGATGAGTTTGAATTAACGCGTTCTTTTGTAGCGATGATTTTTATCGTTCGAACGATCGAATTACCAAGTGCATAAAAATGTATTGATTTATATAGTTCGAAATATAATAAAGGTTTTTTTAGGGAATTCGTGATAACTTTGAATTACAGAGAGATTCGAATTAACGCAGGTTTGAATTAACGAGAGTCGACTGTAAATGGGTCTGAAATCCTTTAATAAAAGTCACAACAAACAATCTCACAATCAAGACTAATTAACAATTGAATTCTTCAAATTAAACTTCAGTGAATTCGGATAAACTTAACGAACTAAAATGTCCAGATATACATCCATCAACGATGTAACTAAAATCTGTTTAATGACACCAGACGTCAAATTGCATACAGGAGTGATGGATTAAAATTATAGTCACAATCTATTTTGTGTTGCTTAATGGCAGCATTAGTTCTGTGTTGTGATTTGTTCTGCTAAAACACCGCTTGCATCTATCCGATTCGCTTTAAATTCTCAAGTTACATATCAGCCAAAACTTGTGCCATTTTAAATCTAAAGGAGATAATGATAAGTCGTATTGGCAACATCTAAAAAAAATTTTTCTGTATGCAGTGTTTAGTATCTTTAGGATAGTATAATAATTATCTTGTCGTAAAAAAAATCGACTCGTCTGTTTCTACTTTCTTTATCATATCCTGCATATCGACTATCGGATACGTGCGATTGCTTTAAGCTTACTTATTTCTGCTCCAATTCGAAGCGAGATAAAGCCTTATTTAGAGGTTGGAACTAGTGTAATCTGCAAAAAGGGGTGCTATTGCGAACGGGTGTCTGCGAAATGGGGGTATCGCGAGGGGTGTTTAAACTCCCTTACGCGATCGCCCTCTTCACAGTCCACGACAATACGGCCTGCCATACGCTGGAAACGTGACCGTCTTTAATAAGGATAGCTCTAAACGTGTCTCGTCTGCGAGGATTTGCGAGAACTATATTGACTTTTAAAGATATTTAGTCGCTCGCAGGAGTTTCTGGAGTTTTTATTGTGCCTTTACGTTGCCCGAGAGAAATGAAAGTGAATTGAGATTTTCTTAGTTTTTATGACTGCTTCTCGTCTATGATCTGGTACTGAGGACTAAAAAATTCGTGACAAGTTATCGTCATAAGTATGTATGATTTATTAAACACAGTCGAATATATCCTTGTAAATTTTTTATTCTTAGTGGTACCAGTAACGACTTCTGTCTTAGGTTTCAGTTTCACAAGAGTTCTGTCAAAACAATGCGGATTTTAAGGAGCACGCAATAGTCAAAAATTATGTTCCAGTTATTATGTACCATACGCCTCTCGAACGATGCAGTTTGTATAAATATTAAATACGTGCTTTTAGTACATACTTAGTATGTATTGCGGTATGAATTAGCATATTATGTACAAGTAGGAAGGTCGTTACGTGGGTTATCGCATTGTAAGTATAAACATTAATGTAGTTCATGTGTATTGGAACCTTAGCAGTCTGTAGATAGACTCATAATTCGGCTACTCGTCGATGACAGGCATTAGGATGAGCTCTTTGAGACATAGGGGTATTAATTAGCCTTTTAGAGTTAGGGTTAATTCTGCTCTATAAATTTTGATCAAGGGCTCTTATTTATACTATATACTATGTAAATATGGAACCTACGCTACGCTACTAACGCTTGTACTATTACCTATTCTGTGACCTAGGAGGGTAAGCGTCCTATAGTGCCTATGTCTTTTAATAACAGTTTAAAGAAATAATATTTTGGTACACTTTTAGTTAACATTCTTTCTTAGATTTTTATTTGTATACTAGCTTTATCCCGCAGCTCTACCCGCGTAAATATAGTATCCCACGGGGATAGTGTACTTTTTCGGGATAAAAAGCGGCCTATGTTTTAATCCATCCATCCTCACAAACTTTCACATTTATAATAGAAGTAGGAAGGATTTACTTTATTGATAAAACGTTTGGCTTGTACATTCTTTTACTCGTCTCTCAAGTCTCATAAGGTCGACAAGTGGTCAATTCACCTGTTAATCATTTCGGGATACAGCTGTTCCTAAAGTCTGCGGCCAATCTGATATCATTGGATATGTAAACAAATGAATCACCTGAGAATAATAATGGCGGGACTGTAAAGGTGTAGTTTGTGGGACACCTTTATGTGTTCTTGGAGCCAAGACTTAGCTCGGTCACAGCGATGGCGCCACCACATATTTTGTGGCTGGAAAATTGGTGACCAGATGACATCAAGTGAAGGCAGAAGGACCCGACGCATAGCTCTAATCTCGTTACAGTTTGCTGATTGCGCCTCAGAAGTGGAATATCCTGCTTCAACGAAAGGCCTGATTGTTACTTATTACTTTTGAAATAGAAAAACAAATGGGACAGTTTCCTTAGACAAACTTACTTTCAGGGAATGCTTCGTTATTATTAATACAACTAAGTAATAAATATTATGAAATAAACAAAAGTTTCACGCGGCTTTATTAAATAAACATATTAGGTCACAAATTCTAAAGGAGGAACATAAAGTCGATTTTTTTTAAACATAATATATTTATTTAATCAATGTACATACCATTGCTAGATAGCAATGGTATGTACTGAGATGGCATGAGTAGATGAGATAGCTGGCAAAAGTGCATAGATATGCACTTTTGCCAGCTCATAGCTAGATTGTATGACACCGGCACTAGTCCACCAAACGCTCACAAGTAACTTTTTTTGAGTCAATTTTCGCTTGGGGCAGGCTGGTTCGCCAGGGTTCAGCCATTGCGATGAGCGTTTCCGATTATCGTACAAGATCCACTTTTCATCACAGGTAGTAATTCGATTTAAAATCCCTTCATTATTGTGCCGGTTGAGTAATGTAACTCGGCAGTCGACGCGCTTTGGTCGGTTTGCTGCACTCAATTCATGAGGTACCCACCTTTCAAGCTTTTTCACCTTACCAATTTGCTTCAAGTGGATTAAAACAGTTTTATCACTAACACCGCAGCCTGCAGCTAACTCGTGCGTGGTTTGCGATGAATCCGTTTCCACAATAGACTTCAATTCTTCATTATCAACTTTTTTCTCCGGCCGTCCAAGGGGCTTGTTCTGCAGGTCGAAATTTCCAGAACGAAAACGTTGGAACCAAAAACGCACTGCATTTTCTTTTGCGACACCGCCACCATACACATCATTAATTCTTCGATCCGTTTCTGCAGCACTGGTGCCACGGTGGAACTCGAACTCGAAAATAATACGATATTATAAGTTTTCCATTTTGTAAACAGAGTGACGCAAAGAAAAAACCAAAAGAGGAAAAACAAATGAATTACGGTTTTCGAAACACAAATGCATGAGTAAATAGCGGTATAAATTTGAAATTGGAATTCCTAGTCAAAGAATACATATTTGAGATCAAAGTGGTCAGTACGACAAAACGCCAATTTCATATGTAAGGACCTAATAATGAAAGTAATTCGCAAGCAAAATTAATAATTTAATATCATGCAAGCTAAGAGAATTCGAACAACTTTAGTATGTTTAAAGTTGGCTATTTAAACGCAAGTCGGTTGAATTTAAATTAGATTGCATACTTTGAGCGTAGGTATACCGAAATTAACGCTTTTCTGTTCGCTCCTAGATAGAACGGTTGTAAAATATTTAATGCATGTGTACAGGAGTACAATACTAACTTTAGTATGTAGCTGTTACCCGCTTATTTGGATCCTTTTCAGTAAATACTTGCAGGGATATAAACTGATAATTATTATTGACCTGAAAGAGTTGATCCTGGAGTCAGAACGTATAGGAATTAGGAGTCCATATCCACACATTTCCCCACATTCTTTAAAATGTCCTTCTAAATCCTACCAGCAGGCTTAGCATGTGCACCCTAGAAACACCGAAGAATCGACAAAATGACAGATTGAAGAAACATTAATAACATTCGGAGCAAAATAGTTCTTATTGTAAAGCAGCGAGGTCGATGCATCGTCGTTATGAGTAACAACATCTTTCTTCCCGAGCATGAGCTCACAAAATGGCCTGCCTCTTTTTAAGGTAAAGTAGAAACGTTTTCTTATTTCAATGTCAAATAGTCTTACAATAATGTCAACTACTCCACATCATGGCGGTCCAAGACAAATAGTTTCTTTACGTTCAGTCATTTACTTGAAAATTTGATCATTTTTGACAGAAGATTTCCCGGCAGCCATTTTAAAAATATGGGTATTTTGAAATGTTAACTTCTATTGACAACCTTGTTGCCATGGATTAAGAACTATTTTGCAACGAACTGTTTTGGATAGAATATATTTTCTTCTTTAAAATTATTTCTTCGGATCGCCATGCAAAGCCCGCTGCTTTGTCAGGCATAACATGTGTATTCTACAAATTGAGAATTTTCATTATTGTTACTCTTTCAGGGCTAGGCCGCTAACCAGTAGTATTTGAATTATATCTGGCACACACTTTGTATCCTAAAACATACGATTCCAGTGGGGTATAGTTTTTGAATGCAAACCAAAAGTCGCAGGCAACATGTCTAGTGCAATATGCCGTTGACACTTGACTCTATTATCAGACTCAACGTATCGTCTAAGCAATGTCGTATCTGTTGCACACACGTCCACTACAGGCACGGCCATTGTTGGGAACGATCGGATATCTATGCAGGAATGTATACCTCCGGATCATTTGAATGCGTTGCATAACCGTTGGAAAAAATGCGCACGTCGCGTGGTAAGTCACCGCACAATTGCGATTCACCCATGCGGTGACTGTTTACCGTATTTGTAATACAGGGCTACCGGTGTCTTCCTAGGTAGAGGTCTATGAATTAGACTTTAGGCGGTTATCTCGATCGACCACTGAGGCTTATCATCCTTGCTTAGTAGTCAGTGTTGACTAGCGAGGATTCAAGGGTGATACACAACGTCAATTTGATCCTGTGGTAAGTTCTTGAAGAACTTGTGTTACAGGTACCAGACAACGGACATAATATAATATTTAATGCTAGAATTTGGTCGGCTATAGCGATGTGGGAATAGTGGAGGGCTCGGTCGGAGATCTCCGACCGAGCCCGAGCGAGATGGTATGCTCGGTCAGGCCGAAGCCCATTTGTAGTAATTTCAAGTGTTGTATATATAGCGCCGATCTTAGAAAACTTCGATACCGCGATTCAGGATTATGGCGTTAATTAGTCCAATTATAATTAGTTATTATTATAATCTAATTAATAGTTAGTGGCGCACCAAAAATATGTACATTTGACACAAGTACGTCCCAGCAATCAATTCGAAAAACTGAATACGTATGGGAGTAAACGCTTAACCGCCATAAATCAAAGTTTATTAATTTTCGAATTCACGCTTTAACGAGGTTTTATATGATTCACGACGTGTTTTGCCAACAAATATCTCTTTTGGGAATATGGCTGTGTTATTGTTCCGCGTCACGTGGTGTGTGTTTGTATGAAGTTTTCATTCAGCATCAAAATGTGCGACACTTGACAGCGACACTGGAACCCAATTGGGCGCTGATACACGTGATAGACATAATATTAGTAATAAATGACGAGTATATTATGATCGGGTTTTGTCATTTATTGCTAAAAACAGGCCTTGAACGAGCAGATATTATGCGAAATAAAAGATGCTAACTGGACTTTTCATGCCTATTTAAATAAATTCCTAATTCCATGCCATAAGTGTGAAATCAGATACATTTCTTATATTTTAACTTGTAATGTATGTAGAACGTGGGAAGTCGACCTAAAACTATGAGTTTTCGTTTTTCACACGTTTTTGTAACTCGTCGATATGGTGTAAAAGCGTTCGATTGCTAGGGACCTTAGAGATTGGAAAGTTTGCAGCTCTGATAGTTAGTTATCTATAGACGAAAAGATGAACATCTTGTCGATAACTATAAAGTATCTGAAATTTTGTTTTGCTCAACGATTCGAGGAAATCATGTTTTAGAATTTCGTCCAATTTCCCACAGCTTCATGCCTTTTTATTGTCTTGAGCGTCTGTGTTGTCTTCGATACATAGTGACTCATGTACAAAATTAAAATAGGTAATCTTCAGCAGATTGACATACTTCTGAAATTGGTCTCGTTATGCTGGGACTATATGGCACGGAATCTGGAATGCTAAAAGCTAAAAGTTAATGTCAAATCTGACAACTTGACACTCATGTGTTCGATTTTCAACTCTAACGTATACGTAATACGTAACGTATTAGTCCAGAGTTCTATTTTCAGTGCTCTCAATTTTTTCCGGCTTTTGCGAATTCAGGACAATAGTCCCAAACCTACTATTTCCCGGCGGCAAGCGACTGATGATGGCCCTACGGCCTACGTCATTATTATAGATACGAGCAAATTATGAGCGCGATCGAACTGCTAAGCATTCTCCTGACTGTACTTATGTAGGCTATAAGTTAGCATTTGTACAATGTTTCTACATTGAATACAGGAATATGGGCCATGAGAGCAGAAGCTCTCCCATATTCCTTATTGCACAAGTGTGGTCTATCATTTTTGGGCTTCATTCTATTTTAGCATTGTTCGGAAAGTTATTATAATAACTAGTATAATGGAAGCTTATAACATTGTAAGACTCTAGGCTCAATACATACCGCCTGCAAAATATTTTCTTATTATATATTAATCATCATATAAATCAATACGTGAAGCAAAAACTTTCAGTACAGTTTTCGAGAATTGTGCAAACGGAGGAGTATGATATTTAGCACAGGTAAAGTTTACGTGGAGGAAAGCAATTTTTTTAGACAATGCTTCAATGCATACAATTAATAAAAATAACAACAACACACAC
The DNA here is from genome assembly GCA_963565745.1 of Phengaris arion. NCBI lineage: Eukaryota > Metazoa > Arthropoda > Insecta > Lepidoptera > Lycaenidae > Phengaris > Phengaris arion. Next base: position 5,401,512 of record OY751448.1, read on the forward strand.
TACCTCAGATTGTTATTAACACACACTACCGTGCGTTTGACAGATATAATTTTGTTACACGTTGACGTTTGTCAACCTGTCACAACATTTCCTTTTTTTTCTATATGTATAAGAGGGAAAAGAATCCTTATGAAGTTCAAAATTAACAGTTATATGAATAGGGTATTTGACAACATGTAAAAATTTTGTTTTTTTTTAAATAAATTATGAAATAATTAGGTATTACAACTAGATAAAAGTAAAAAGAATTAGGATTTTATGTGTAGTATTGTAATAATATACATTTCGAAGTCACAAAAAAGTTGAAATATATATATATATATATATATATTTTTTTTAACAATTTATTGCACACAAGAAAAATGTATAAAATTACAATTTAACAAGAAAGACGACACAAAGGTACTGCTTATTTCTAGAAAGAAATTTCTCACAGCAGCCCTACGGAGAGAGATGGGATAAAAGACAGCAGATAGGACGTGCACAAATACACTACTTACATATTATTATATCCTTACTAAAATAAAGAATATAATGTGTAGTGTATAAAACTATCAAAATCTACATACTTAACAAATATAAAACACATAGTTGATACGATAAAATAATACAATATTATACCTATAATAGATAAATACTAAATGTATATATAATATCGGTATTTATATGGATTGAATAACGACGTAGTGAAAAGAGCACTCAGACACAAGTCTTTTAAATACAATATTTTTAAAAACATTAGTGTATAAACACTACATTATTAGTTTACTTACATCAAATACAAAAAAAATTACTATGGTATGTATCAACATAAACGAGCAAAATTACAAAACTTCAGAAATTTTATGCATATGGCCATACATTTCGTAGCAACATACTAGCGTGTGACGTCACCTACTTGTACGACTTTTATATGACTCACATAAGTGCTTCCAACAATCCGCAATATCTTTGAAAATTTTGATTTTTAGTATACTATTCCTTTTGTAAACTGTCTTATTTTCCAGAGCACTATTATATAGTAAGGTGAATTTCGACCACAGGGCGACTTCTAGTCTATTTAATTAGGGTCGACACTACCAAGTATCGTGTAGCTGTAGGTACCTACGAGGCAGTAGCCTCCAGCTACATTCATTAAGGTAAAGCGGACATAATAATATATTCAGACATACATATCTTTACAAGACTATGACACAATCGTGCATAATTTGAAGACAATCTGATGATGATAATGATGGAACACAGAAACTTTTGAACGATTAAAAGTATGGTAGATAGGTATGTCATTTCGCAAACGAACTTTTTAGTTCTTAGTCATGTCTTCGATGATCTAACGAACTCAGAACTATTTAGTCTTTTTTTTTTTGTAATTATACACCTGCGTGCCTGCGAAATGCTCGGGCATCCACACTCATTTCGTTCACCGGTTGTTCTCGCAATAAATAGCACACATTCTGTACTATTTAAAGAACGTTTATTATTATATTATTATGTTTATAAGTACGTCTGTATTCTGCGGATTTTTTATAACAGAATGAACTAATTCTTAGGCGATTAGATCTGCTGAGGCGTATAATATTTTTTATTTACTAGTAGTGGGCATGCGATGTATGCTCATGTATGTTCATAGTGGCCAATAAGGGTGAAAATTGTGTATAAAATGAGTAGTACGGTTACAATAATTTTTAACACCAAATAAAACGTTCATTTCTTACATGTTCCTTCCTACTAGTATTTTTGCCTAAAATTGCTAACCACAATGGGAGCGAAACCTTAACCGCAAATTAAATGGAAACATACTGATCCGTAATAAAACGGCAACATTAGATAAACAAACAGGTGCATGCACCGGTTGTTGACAGTGTCGCGTTATAACGCTTGACCCATTTCCACGTGCACATCGATAAAAAACGATTATTTCAGAACATTCGATAATCGATACTGAATGGGGCACTGGGTATCTCGTATTGCCTTAGGGCCTTTTTGGTTACCTGCTTAGGCGTGAAATATAGGTACTTGGTGAATACTGCGTATGACTTAATCCAGTTTATTGCAATTTATTTATCCTGGTAAAAAATATTCAGATTTTATATGTTTTACAAGCTGGAGAATTGTGAAAGTGTTGTTTTAAAATGACAGTATTTCTTGGTATTTTCCTGATGACAGTCCAGTTTATTAGCTCAAATTTCTCTTATCAGCAAAAGGGGTGGGGTCCAGCTACTAATATATTAGGTGACGCTTAAATGACTTTTAATTACAATGATGAAGTCATTCACCAAAAGGTTTAGAGCACTAATGTGGAACAATTAGCGCAGCGAAGCGGCAGCTGATGTCACATTTCGACAACTGGTGCGTTTATCCGCGTTTTAAACTCAATTAGGTACATTTTTTGGGCATGTATTTAAACTTGCGACAAAACAATAAAATTTTGGGTGTGTAAAAAACGAATATTGAATACTAAATTACCAAGTTAGCGAAAGAATGTAAGTAACAAAAAATTCCAAATCTGGCGACTAAATAATACCAGTTTTGTTCACTGAATATTTCAAACTGGCATACATATTATTTTAGCGAACAAATAACCATCTTGGCGAGAATTTGAGAGGACACATTTAATTTAAGAATAGGCACATGTATTTTCCCTGATGTAGGTAATTCAAAAAACATTACAAGCAGCAAAACGAGCGCACATAAAAAAACATAAAGGTGCGTACAAAATTATCATTTTTAATTTTTCCCAGGAGGTAGGGGGGGTTGATTATGGGTGTCGCCTTCGAGGTTTTTAGGGGTGCTGAATAATACAAAAATGATATCCATTTTGACTTTCAAAGAAAGCGGACATTTATTTTTAATAAAATGAATCTAGGTATCCTTTTAAAAGGGGATGTTAATTACAAAACAAATCATTTTATTTTGAAATATAATGAAAATTTGCTGTCCCTTATTATCCCTGCAAACACATTTTTTCTTCATGATTTCTATAGCTAGATATTAGGAGGACATATTATGAAATTAACGTTTTGTCGTACTGGCCACTTTGACCTCAAATATATCTTCTTTGGATAGGAATTCCAATTTCGAATTTATACCGCTATTTACTCATGCATTTGTGTTTCGAAAGCCTTAATGCATTTGTTTTTTCCTCTTTCGGTTTTTTTCTTTGCGTCACTCTGTTTACAAAATGGAAAACTTAAAATATCGTATTATTTTTGAGTACGAGTTCCACCGTGGCATCAGTGCTGCAGAAACGGATGTCTGTGGCTTTTTTTTTTAAACGGATATTGATGAAATTTGGTATGGTAGTAGTTTAGGCTTTGGATTAAAACATTAGCTACATTTATGCCGAAAAAGTACAGTGTTACGTATGTATATATATCTTAATCTAGACTCTTAACGAATAGTCTGTCTTTTATTTCTTATATATCTGCCGTATTCGTAAACACACTTCAAAACTGTCATGTAAATAATAATACGAACTTTACTGGATTCAGGTCTAGGTATTATGCATTAAATCCAGCACGAGCTAGCCAAGTCTAGGTAGACTAATAGCGGGTAACTTTTCTCTAGCACGCGCCCGACTCGCTATTTGTAGCCACTTAGTATAATAACTCGGCGCAACAGGTGCCCCATAGAAAGGTGCGTATAATATTTTAAGAGAAAGTTTTCCTATGGTAATATGTCTTTGCTAACGTTCACAGAAGCTATAATATGCGCAACAGTGGCGTGGAGTTCCTACTACCTATATCTCCATGTCTATCGGCGTCACTTACCTGCCACTTACCTTCTGAAGACAATCATCCAAATCCCTACCTTTTATACAGGCTAGGGCTACCCTATGAAGAAGAATCGGTCTTCGCCACTGATGCGCAAAATCTATCGTTTTACCCAGCTGATTTATAGCTTGACAATCAAACAGCAATACATTTGTTTTCTCTAACTGTCCTTTTTAACTTTGAATCCAACACATTGGCAACATTTGGCACTGACTACTTAAGGCTATATTAGGCTACTTACGCCAAACAAAATGTACGAAGCACGTGGGATTAAACGAACGACGTCGCGGGCAATCTCTTGTCTATACTACGCATGCTTTATGTACCTACTGTCCATTATGCATCAAAAACTTTTACTTGAAAGAACACTTAGCAGTTTCTTAATGACACGTCCCGGATTTTTAAGATTCTACAAAAGAAAATAGCTTCGTCGTGTATTTTAAAAAAAAAAATTTTTTGGTATAAAAAATTAAAACATTGATAGGCCAATAAGCTTTTGTTCAATGGATTCCATAAAAGTTACAATATCGATACAAATTTATTGATATTAACGGAGCCCGCGGTAGCGTTTTGTAGTTATTTATTAAAATTAACTATTAGTGCAATAGTTTCGCTTTTTTTAAATCAAATAAATATTTTATGATATTTTAAACAATGTAAGAACACACCTTTAGTACTTAGACGTAGCTTATTTTCGAATACTTTTAAAATGTAACCTTTTTAGTTTATTACTTTTCGTCTTGAAAATCCTCGCCAAGCTTGTCTCTTCTTAGTTTCGTATAAAGTTTATGTTTGCTATTGAATTTTATGACATGAAGTGGAAATAAAAGTTGAAGTAAGCCGGTTCATTTGTTTATGTCCGTCGGATTGTTAGGAGTATACTGAAAAGTTAGTTAATTAAGTATTATATTTTATATGTATTGTAAGAGGCTGTGTTTCAGATTAAATTGGTTAATTAGTCTCGACTCTAGACTCTAGTAATTGAAATATCTATTACAGGTATTTTTATTTCAATTTGCTATACGGCTGAATACTGAAACGATAATTAAATTAAGTGACGCTCGAGTCGCATGCTGTCCTTGTCATTTCGCCGAGCACAGACGCGACAGCCGACAGCCTGTGAATAGGAGGGCTCTTAATTTTGTTTATCGTTTCATTATTTGGCCGTAAGTGGTTCTGTAATACATATAATAACATGGTTATCGCCAATTTTAATGCCTTAACACATTTAAAAATATATATAGTTTTAAATGTCCTAATTTTTTTAACCTAGATGCTATCCAGCATTTTAAGATTATACTATTGTAAGTTATGTAGCTAAGTTCTTTAATTTCAAAGGTGTACTGGTTGCAGTTTTCGTTGAAGGATCATAATAATTAAGAGCTCCTCGACTATAACCACCGTCAGCGGTAAGCCGTGGAGCAGAATGGGTGCACCGTAACTGATATACGTGACAATGTAATTAACTCATTAAATACCGTGACCAGGTGACGGCCATTGATTCTTGATGGCTCGACGGAGCTGCTTGCGTTTTTAGGGTTCCGTATCCAAAGGGTAAAAACGGAACTCTACTAGACCTCTCTCTCTTTTAAGACTCCGCTGTCCGTCTGTCTGTCACTAGGCTGTATCTCCTGAACCGTGATAACTAGACATTTTCACAAATGATGTGAGTTTTCTGTTGCCGCTATGACAACAAATGCTAAAAACAGAATAAAATAAAGATTTATGGCGGGCTCCCATGATACGACAAACGTATTTTTTGCCGTTTTGAATAAAAGCCTTCGTGCGCGAATTCCACTCGCACTTGGCTGGTTTTTCAATTTTGAATTTGCAGCGCTGTAAAGCGCTTTATTCTTAAAAAATTAAATATAATAACGCTTTACTTAAATGTCGCATTTGCAATATGACAGTCGGCTTGCAAAGCTGTAAATCGCTTTAAAATGTAAGTGTAAAATGTAAATGAATACATTTCTTATAGGGCCTTTATTCCTGTACTTTACTTGCAGCGCTGTAAAGAGCTTTAAAATTTAAATGTAGGCGTTTACCGGGTTATTAATAGCCGCTATGTACTTAAGACTAACTGAAACATACTTTAAGATTTATTCATTTCTCAAAGAATGTTTAACTTGGGAGTCTTTTGTGGTTTGCGATAGTAACTATTGAGACTCAAGATAGAAATGTCAAAATTATAGCAACTTAAAAAAATGGAACATTGAAAACACTATAAATGGTCGGAGTAAGATTGTTTCCACATTACGCGAAGCATGTATGGATGTATGGATGGATGTTTATTGCTCTTTTACGCAAAAACTACTGAACGGATTTGGATGAAATTTGCTATGGTAGTAGTTTAAGCTCTGGATTAAAACCGGCTACTTTTTATCCCGAAAAAGTACAGTATTCCAGTGGGATATACTATATTTACGCGGGCGGAGCCGCAGGCACCAGCTGGTACAAATTAAATTATGAAAGAACTCAAACTCAATCATGAAATTGTGGGTACAATGAATTTATGTACCCACAATATCATGTATGAGTAACGAGGAATATAAACTCAAGTGCTCAATTCGAGTGATGTCAGCCCCAAGGTTGTTGTGATGTTCGTATACCTGATTAATAAAAAAAAAGAAAAAAAAAAGCGGGTATCGACTGAGTCACCGGATCCGCGAAGTCAAGAGCGAAAACTTTTTATTTATGCTAAATTCCTCTGACCATCGAAAAAGGATTGTTGAATATTTCCTGCAAAGTTTTTTAATTATCTCTCAAAGTTGTGTGGTGTTTTATTTCGCTCTTTTCGTATTCAAATGGGTTAGTATTTCTTAGGCCGGATTTGACCAAGTTTTGTGCTCTTAGAATTCGTTTGAAGTTGAAGGGATAAAATCTTAAGATTTTTTCTCGAGTCTTGCGGACCGTAGATGTTAAATTGCGAGTAGGTACCCCCATTTCGGTACTAAAATATGTCGCGTAATAAGCAAAATTAAAAATTTCACGTAACCCTCGAAATGTTGAGCAGTGAGCGAGCTGATGGCTATGAATTATAGGAAAGAACATTCTAGATTATGTTAGCTATCAAACAAAAAAATTAAAAAAAGTGTGTGTGTCAGCTCCGACGCCCGACTGGAGTTTACTCTAAAAAGTAAAATTTGGTGTGCAATGCAAAGAGACCGACGCACCTTCGGCTAACATCGTGTGACACCGTACCGTGTGACCGTGTGACATCGTGAATTCGATTCTACTCCCATAGATTTTCATACTCCCGGCTTATAAATAAAAATAATTTCTTAATGAGTAAACTCCAAAAACTAGTCCAAAATCGGTTGATCCGTTTGATGCCACGGACAGATACGTCAAGCCTTACATCTCTGTTTTCGCCGGGGGTTAAAATACTCCCGCTGGAGACGAAGCTTGGGATTATAACAGTCATATGTAGGCATCTAAGTCCTACCTATGAGATAAAGAATACCGAGAAAAGCAAATGGGTAGGTATGTTTAAACTTTAAAGACAACCTTCAAGAGTTTATCTCTGGATTCGCTACACAAAACTATACTTATGTTTAGATGTCTGTCGTCTGTACCGTGTACGTAAGTAGAACAGTCATTATATAACCTAACCAAGGGTATTTCTGGTGGATACAATTCGTAACGATGTCATTCGCCAGAGAACTAAAGTCACCGACGTTGCTCAACGAATTAGCACGCTGATGTGGAAGTGGGCCGGCCATGTCTGCAGACGGACAGACGGTCTATGGAGCAGACAAGTGTAGTGTAGGACGTGCTGCGCCACAATGAACCGACGATTTGAAGAAGGTGGCTGGCAGCGGATGGATGATGGCTGCCCAAGATCGGGATGGTTGGCGCTCATTGGGGGAGGCCTACGGTCAGCAGTGGACAGCGATTGGCTGATGATGATGATGATAACCTGACCAAGAGCATGTCAGAAATCAGGATTTATGTCTATGGAGGGTTTTGTAACTATCAACGCGTAATTCGCGTTCTTTTCAAATTACTTCTAAAGTTACTGTCCGATTTTGTTGAAAATAATTTTCCTATTTATCATGATCATCAGTATGGAAAATTGCAACTTTCTAAGTCTCATAGTTTAAGAATATGGGAGATACCAACTTACCACTAAACCACTTTGGAGGTCGATCACTCGAAAATGGTTTATATTATAAATAGTCATGCATGATAAAACCTTCTATTTATTTAAAATACCTATTGGACGATACCCCACATGATGGAATGAAAAAAAAACATCCCCAGTATTATATTCCTAAACTTTGGCGTTTTCATCCATTATTGGATGATTTATACAGTATTATCCGAGCGAAGTAACCACTCTTGAAATACTGTAGTGCCTGGGACAGTTTTTAAATATCGTATGGTTTTCCAAGCACATACGGCATTCTTCTCACAACATAGTCAGCCTACTCCATAGGAATGACTGGTCAATACGTCTGGAGCCAACCACGTGCAGGTTTCCTCACGATGTTTTCCTTCACCGTTGGAGCATCCGTATAATGTACTTGAGATCTGAAAAAGTCTCATTGGTACACGCCACTACCTGGGAATCGAATCTGCACTCTCTCGAGTGCGAATCAAACGATCTACCTACTGGGCCACGGACCTCTTTTTAATTACCGAAGTTATCAAGAGAAGACAGACAGATGGACGGACGGACAGAGCAACATTTTACAATACAATATTATAAGGGTTTCTTGTAGTTACTACGGAACCCTAAAAAGTTTACTTGTATTAAAGCAATAATCGAGTACAAAAACAAAGTAAAAAGTTAACTTTTTACTTTACACGTCACGTGCCGGGTAGCCGGTGCCGGGTAGTAGGTGCCGGGTAGTCGGTCGCGAAGTGTATGGCCATGTACGATAGCGTTTACACGTACCGGGATAATTATTCGGCCGGTCCAGCGCTGGGTGCTAGCCGGATAGCCGCCGGGACCCCACTGTGCGTCCGATCGCCGGGTGTCGGTTAGCCGGCGGCCGGACTCACAGTGGTGTATGGAACACGTAGTAACGCCTTCATACACACCGGCCGGGCGGTCAGTCGTCCAGTACGTCGACTATGAACGCTACTGAAAAACAAAACCGGGCCGTGGGAAAGTTGAAAGTCTTCCGGACCGATACCGGACAGTCGGCACCGACTACCCGGCAACCGGGACGTGTGCAACGGCACTTATGATATTCCATCAACTCTCAAAATGTTCTGACTTTGAGTCAGCCTTTGTTTTAGCATCATAAAAAACTTAGTAATCATAACTAATGCGTATTACTTTTCTTTGCTTTGTAAAACAACAAGAGTTAAAAAATTGTTTGGTTTGAAGTAATAGAAAGTTTTAGAAGCCAGAGATTTCTGATTTTATATTGTCTTTGTGTATAAACTAAGTACGTAGTGTTAATTCAAATACTAAAACCTCATATGATATTATTACTTGATATTAAAATATTAATTACTAGCTTTTGCCCGCGGTTTGGCCCACGTATATACATTATTACATGGAAAGCGTACATTTTCCCGCGATAAAAAGTAGCCTATGTCCTTCCCCGTGGTCTACTTTATATCTGTGCCAAATTTCATGATGATCGGTTAAGTAGTTTTTACGTGAAAGCGTAACAACCAAACAAACAAACTCACATTCAAATTTTGAATATTAGTTAGGAATAAGGATACATTATTACGTTTGATAGTGGAATTCATCATCGCTATTCGTCAGTAAAATAATTAATTGCATGATCCAAGATGACTATTTTCGAAACAGTTTTATGACCGACAAAACCTCTATGGACAAACAAATCCCCTCCCCCCCCCCCATTAATGAACGTCTTAGTAAAACCTACCTATGCACTTAATTTAAGTAGAAATTCTTCAACTCGTCGTTTTGTTTCGCATAACGACAAGGATTTCCGTACATTGAAATTTTCACGGGAATTGTTAGCGAAAACTAAATTGACTCTATGAAAAGAGAGTGCGGTTCTTTGATATCGTAGCACAATGCGAAACCCTTTAGCCCTTACCTCCAGTCTGCGCTCTTTGTGACGTCACGAGAACATACGGGGAGCAACCACTTGTACTATGGAGCTAATCATGTAAATTTTCATGCAAGTAGTTTTTGATGAATGCGCGTTGAAATTGTTATGAAATAACCTAACCTAACCTAACCAAGATTATGAGCAACTAGTATATCTCCTAATCAGAGGAGTTAGAAGTGCGTTTCCTGTCTTTTTAACCCCCTATACCTATTGGGCCTCCAGTATCCGCGTGCGGCTAAAATTGGCGTAACGCAAGCGCTTTATCACACCGGTTTTCTATAGGGCCAAGGTAACTCTCCTACGCAGTTGGCCCATTTGTGCCATAGCATATAGCTCTCCTACGGTAAAGACTACCAAAGTAGTTAAAAGTGCGTTTCCGGTCTTTTTAACCCCCCTACCCCGCTTATTTAACCCTCCAGTATCCGCGTGCTTACGCGGGTATGCGGGTATACTTGATGTAACAACGCAAGTGCTATATCACACCGGTTTTCTATAAGACCAAGGTATTTCTCCTATAGAGTCGGCCTATTTGTGCCATAGCATAGCTCGCCCACATTAAAATAAAACAGATTAAATTAAGACGAACAGATACACAGTTTTCCCATGTTAACATAGTTAGCTTTCGATGTGTTTGCACTACTATAAGTATACGGTATGTCCACGATTGTGTATAAAAATTGTGGGTCGCTTAAGGGGACGTCAAAATTTTCAAATTTGGATCGTTCTATGAAAGCTGTTTCTCGCAAATCGCGTAGGGTTTTTTGTTTATTTGCGCCTACGTTTGTAATAGCAATCGAGTGAAAGTTTCTTCTAAATTGGGAAACTTTACACAGAATCAGGTGAAACAGAAAATTATGTGACACAAAATTAAATGCAAGATAAAAGAATAACCCGTTGGCGATTGTTTTCCCATGTTAACAAATAGTGCTTTTGCCGCGTTGAATTTACATATAAGTAGTTAGTAATTAGTAGGTACTAAATGCTAATGTACATTTTTGCATCGAGTAATATTTCCACGTAGAGTCCCATGGTGTTCGACCTAATTTAAGGCAATGTAGGTTTTTACTTTTAAATGTATTAGAATTTTTACTAGCATATTGTGGGATGCAGATATCCCAGAAATGCAATTATGCTGTATGCAGGACCTTTATATTAGGTCTTTACCTATGAAACTGCCGTTTTGTATGAAAAAATTTAAAGGAATTTTTTTCATGTATTTTTTATTTGTATTAATCGAAGTAGTCACCCATGCAATCAATGCATCTTTGCCAACGCAGTGGCATTTTTTTGATGCCCTTCTTACAGAAATCAGCTGGACGAGAGGCAACAAATTCTTCAAAGGCATTTTTGTACTGCTTCTCGGGTATTGAATTTTTTTCCCGCCAAGAAATTATCCAAATTATGGAAAAAGTAGTCTGTAGGCGCAAGGTCTGGTGAGTAGGGCGGATGACGGAGAGCTTCCAACCCCAGTTCTTGCAACTTGGAGACCGTCTGCTGTGCAGTATGAGGTCGCGCGTTGTCGTGCAGGAGCAGCGGAGACGAGTGATTGACCAATGCTGGTTGGAGATGTGCCAGCTTCTCCATCATTGTGTTCAGTTCTTCACAGTACACATCTGCAGTAATGCTCACCCCGTTTGGTAAGAAGCTGTGATGAATCACACCGGCGCTACACCACCTAACAATGGCCATCACTTTTCTAGGGTTAAGTTTTCGTTTAGGGCATTGTTTAGGTGCTGAACCAGGATCCAACCAACTTGCTGAGCGCTTGCAGTTATCAAACAGAATCCATTTTTCATCGCAGGTAACAATGCGGTTCAAAATTCCTCCCATCCTTACCTTGCCAATTTGACGCAAATGGACCAATATTGTTTTGACGCTAACGTCGAAAGCTGCTGCTAATTCAGCCGTAGATTGTGTATCATCAGCTTTCACAATCGCCTTTAATTCGTTATTGTCGACCAAAGTCTTCGGATGACCGCGAGGTTGATTTTTCAGGTCGAAATTTCCAGAACGGAAGCGAGCAAACCAATAACAGGTGGTGCGTTGGTTTGTAGTTAGCTCCGTAAACGTCGTTGATGTTGCGTGCCCCTTGTGCCGCGTTGCTGCCACGACGGTACTCATATTCCATAATTACTCGAATTTTTAACGTATCCATGATGACGAAAAAGATTGAAATGCGATGAAAATGTAACACTAATCAATAAGCATATGACTACTTTTGGAAAAAGAATTCCATGTTTTTAAAATAAAATTATTTTAAAATTAGAATTCTTAATCGAACAAAAATTATTTTGATTTGAAATGGCCAGTACTGCAGAACGGCACGAACCTATTAATATACATAATATGGTTAATTGCATGGTGAATTTAATTTGAACCCCCTTGTGTATGGCTTTTTCTGAGATGTTTGTCATTTGTTTGGCGAATATCTCAGTTGTTACTACACCCCGTATATCAGTTGTTAAGGCCGGGACTATATTATCCGGAATCCGTAGGGACTGGGAAAATTCAGACCACTGAAAATATAACTTCACGCTAATACAATAGAGTTGAAAATGGAAGTTTAGAATGTCGAGCTGTCATAAATTACATTGACATGTGACTCGACACTCATGTGTTCCGGACAATATAGTCTAAATAGTAAAGACATAACAGCCTCCGTGGTCCAGTGGTTTAGAGATTGGCTTTCGACTCGGAGGTCGTGGGTTCGATTCCCGATTGTCTGACAAGAAAGATGATCCATGCGTCGGAAGGGCATGTAAAAAGTCGGACCTGCGCTTGATCTCTCGCCAGTCGTGTCGGTTATCCGTCCCACTGGGTTACGAGAGTAAAGGAAGAGTTCTCTTGTGTACTGCACACACACTTGGGCACTATAAAGTTACTGCTGCGTAGCTGGCCTGGTATCAATGAAACCGGCCACCGTCACCGAAATCGTTGTGGGGAGCTGTTATTATTATAGTATAGACAATATAGACTTTATGATCCGGAGTCCGGAAGGCAGTAGAAAATTCAGAGCATTGAAAATAGAACTCTGGAATAATACAATAGAGTTCAAAACCGAACACAGTATCTAGTTGTCAGACTTGCTATTGACATTTGACTTGTCACTCGTCTGTTCGATTTTCAGGTCTATTGTATTAGATTAGAATTCTATTTTCAGTGCTCTAAATTTTCCCCGACCATTCGGGTTCCGAATCATATAGTCCCATACTTAGGCGTAACGCAGTAACTCATTAGTTATTATTGTTTTTCTTTCAATATTGACCATATCGTTCGTCTGTTGCAGCAACGGGCCGGTGGAGGGCGCGTACGGGCAGCAGCACAGCCCCGTGTCGCGCTCCGACGCCTCCACCGAGGACGCCGAGCTGTCCGCCGCGCTCGCGCACCAGCACCACCTCGCCATGCAGGTATTTACAGAAATAACTGAAAAGTATATCTAAATAAATAGCAAGCAACTTGTGTTTTCCACGATGTCTACCTATGCTAACCTTTGAGTTTCAATTTAATGTTTGTGTGGCTATCCTAACCTAAACTAACGTGTAATCCAGGCAGGGGAGTACCCGGTGGGCGGCGGCGTGGAGGGCGACTACGGGCAGTACGTGTCGTCGCCCGCGGCACACTACAACCACATGGGGCACCTCACCATGGCGCCTTCGCAGAAGTACCCGCACGTGAGTCACTGGCCAAGCTGGTTTGTGTGAGATGTAAAGTCAGCTATATATGTTGGCCCAGTGTGGCCTACATAAAAAGGACCAAAAAACGAGGATTTTTTTCTATAATTGAAAAACGAAAGTTACCGTTCTAATCCTTATGTTATTTGTGTCATTTTTTCTTACTGTCTTTACTTAAGACCAGTGACGTCATTTGTCATGCATTTTTTTGTTTACTGCATTTTTAATTTCCAACGTTCCATTTTAGTTCTCCAACTCATCTCACTTTTGTGATGATTGTATTTCGTCAACGGTTGATCGTAGATATGCCATCGCAAAGAAAATATTTCTCAGCTTATTTTGTACTTTTCGAAAAGCAAATTAAAAAAAAAATACATATTCTCTAACACGCGGGACAGCCGTACTTTGGCACATACGGTTAACGGTAGTCACACAGCTGCAGAACAGCTTCCGCTTAGATATATATAGATAGATAGCCTTAACAGCCAAGCTATATGCTTTAAATAAGACGCAGGATACTAAGGGCCTGTTTCACAATCTTATCAGTCTCGGATAGCCTATTCGGATGTTTTGTTTCAGATTAGGTAGGTACTTTATATCGAGCGACAGAGACAAAACATTCAAATAAGCTATCTAGTATCTACTGACACTTTTTACTTGTCAGTAGATTGTGAAACAGCGAAAGTTAGGTTAAGTTAGGGAAGTTAGGGCAAGTAGACTGTAGAGTTAGAATCTTAGCTCTGCACATATAATCATAACGTTATCGAATGAGAATTGTATGAAAATCATGACAGTGCCAATAAAAAATTCATTTCAATTCGACTCCCACCGTCAAGAGTTATCTGACGGGTAAGCACCTCAGATAACTTTTGACAGTGGGAGTCATATAAGTATTAGTAGTAGTAATGTTGTTAAGGCTAGTATAGCATATATGAAAATGGTTATGGTTGTAGGTATATCGTCAAGTCAGGAGCTCTTTTTTCTATAATTTACTATTTTACATAATTTACTATTTTTATTTAGGATAAAAAGACAATTTTAATATTAAGCCAATTACTGTACTGGTTTCTTCCCTTTTTGTGTTTACAAAAGCGTATCGGATTACGCCTACATGTCATTCGACCTACGGTTTAATTGTAATATGAATATAATTCCTTTATGTTTACCCCACCCTATTTCCTCATCCTAATGTGGAGCTTTGACATGATGTTATCGTTTAAAATAATTTTAAAACTCGTGGTTGGTTAACGCTTTGTTTACTTGCGCAGATCTGGGTTAGAGTAAACCACGGGTTAGGTATCATATTGTGGTCTCTCTCGTTCTTCGTTTTTGTAAAGTATTATAAACACATCTCAATGAAAATGATAACACATGATGCTCCATGTAGTTACTGACAGCTATCTGCTCTATTTTTATTGCATATGTACAGATTAGAATGATAACATATTTTCTGTTTTTTTTTGTAGAACTTCACGTTATGCGTCGAAATAAACGAAAATACTCAAACTCCAGAAAAAAGTTATCTCTTTAAATGTGTAATTGAATGTTTGAACGTTTGAAGGTGATGGAAGCGGTGTCGGTGGCGAGCGGGTACGCGGGCGGCGGGGGCGGCTCCGCGGCGGGCCACTACGGCACGTACGCGCACTACGGCGCCGCGTACCCCGCGCAGCCGTACCTCGTCGACGCGCAGGTGCCGGCGTACATGGCGCAGGTATGTGCGGCCGCAAGGAAAACAACTATCCCTCTCCACACAAAACTATTCTTCCTAACTTAAAACTTTCATCCCCACCGATTTCAAAAGTAAGGATGGGTTAGACGTACATTTGACAGAAACAAATCTTAATACAAGAAAAGTTACGCTATCTTCATTTCACCATATCAAAATGGCCCAAACATCTCCAAAAGTGGGGCCATTTAAGTGGGGACAGTTTTTGCCTCGACATGCCTCGTCTATAATATTATATACGTCTATGCCCACCCCTCTCCAAACTCACTTTCCCACCGTAGACAAGCATATGCTCACGACTTTTCTGAATCGCGGATATATGACGCGCAGATTAGTTAAATCGCGCTATCAATTGCCCCATCGGCTTTGTTATGTTTTAATACTAATGTCGTTTTCTCGTTTCATTGATTCCAAATCACACCAAACAGTTTTCACATGTATTATATTTTTTGAAAGTTTGTTTTAAGTTCAAGGTCAAATGTCTAAACGTTTATTTTTGCACATCAGGAGTACGTAGAAGGCGGTGGAAGTGCGTCGCCACGCAGTGCGTCACCGGGCCCGCTACCGCCACAACACAACCTGCATTTACAACAGAGGTATTATTTAATAAATTCTTTATTTGCACATAAAAATCAATGTTTGCTTTTAAGTCTAGTCGCTAAAGATTGACCCCCCTACTAAAAAAAATATTTATACAGTGTATTTCCGACGTATCACAGACAAGGACAAAACATTGAATAGCTTATACACTATCCCCTCCTATACCTCCTCCTATACTAATAAAAAGATTTACACAATATATAACTTAAACAGCGTTGCTGTCTTTGTCTGTCAAGTGACTTTTCCAATGTATCAGACAATGACAGCAGCGTTGTTTAAGTTAAGTGTAAATCTTTAGTAAAGGGGTGTATAAATATTTTTATTAGTAGGGGGGATAATGTAGATTTGTACACACCCACCAAAATCAAAATTGCTTTGCCGTTCGCATTGACTGACGGCATTGTGAACCTTTTAACCGTGGTAATATGGCGCACAAGTGGCAGCAGATTTAAGTTAATGTATGTATTAAGCTTTTTCTGTAACTATAGTAGAGTATAGACTATAAGACAGTAGCTATATATTCGAATGTTCTTCGGCAGGTACGACTCCACGTCGCTGGAGCAGCTTGGGCGGCACTACTGCATGACGTCGCCGCGCGGCGAATACGCCGCCGACGCGTACGGCTACCAGCACTACCCGCCCGTGTACGAGCCGGCGCACCAGCCCACGCAGTTCAAGGTAGACCATAGATAATACATGCTATGTCAGTTCAAGGAGTCATCATAGATTATGTTTTTTTCATCAGACAAAGTCTCCTTCAAAGAGCAAAAGAAATGCAAAAACAATGGGGTTTTAAGGCTGCATTAAGTACGTTTGGGCATGATAGTGCGAGTAAATAAACAAAATAGCATCTAGCTTCGACTATTAAATATAAAATTAGCGTTTTTGACACGTCATATGTGTAAAATAAACATGAGGTATTTTTCACACAAATTTACTTCTGTAATTTCCAGGACTCTCAGAACGGTTTAAGTCTCGGCAGTACAGGCGGACAGTCGATGTACGGCGATGAGGACGAGTTGCAGAAGCAAATGGCTGGAATGGCTTTAGGTAACTAACGTAACTTAAAACCAGGGACCGGAACCGCTTTCCCTTTTAAGGGTTTTATCAGGGTTTTTGGAACGGCTGAATATTTTAAGTTGATTAAAAACCCTATGATTTGATGTCCCATTCGTTCCACTTACCATTTAAAATGGTAACCTTTTTAAGGGGTAACCCACAAACAATTCAAATTGTTACCAATTCACAAAAAAACCCTTATGAAGGGGTAACCCTTTACAAAGAGGTTACACATATAAAGCGCTTTCCTGCCTCACATCTCAAGCGAGTTTCGTATTTATGTGTACTACGGTAACTCCTTTTTGCTGTACACGAAGGCGCGGCGTCGGCGCGTGGTACACAGCACATCAAACGTCGCGCCGCCTATTCATTCGAAAGTACGCCTTATTAGTATAGTAGTACAATCTTTGTTGTTTGAAATGCTCGCCGAACCGCCTGCCACCCGCCGCCGTCGCACCCCCTGTGCACTGCTCGCTGTGCACGTTGCGAACTTGTTGACACTTGTTAGTTGTTTGTTTTTGTTGCATCATTCTTTGATTAATTCCGCGCGGGCGCAATCCAAAAAATATTTTCCATTTCTCGTGGTTTTTCATTCATATTTTATTTTACTATGCCTCCACCAAAAAAAGATGCAGTTCATAGATATTTTGATTATGAAGAGACTAATAGTAATAATCACAGCCAGTGCCGGCTATGTAAAAAGAAAATTAAGGTAAGTACATATTCCACTACTAATAAATATACTTAGTGCTTATTTAGGTACTGTCGAACTCGCCACGCCGGTCGCCTCGGTCACGCCAGGCAGTATTCGATACTATACTAGAATTATTTTAAGCAATTTTGTCCAACGGTTGCAGAAAAAAAGTTTTTAAATCTAATTTTTTATGAAATTACCACTTTTCATCACAAATCTGGCTGTAGTTTCGACCAAAATTAAAAATGTTTAACTTTGTTTCCTGTAGGCTGTATATGTATGGCACGTTATCGGGTTAAAAGACTTTGACCAGTGGTCCCCAACCTTTTTTTCATACGGGCCACAAATATGTTTTGGTCTTGGTGTCGCGGGCCGCAACAAAAATTTTTTAGGGTTAAAAAATAACGTTCTTCAAAATTAACGATTTAAAAGTGGAAAAAATTTTCGACTTTTCGAAAAATTTTCACGACTTTCACGACGACTTTACATTATTTTGCCGGTGGGTGTGAATTTCAAAATAGTTTAACATCACGCGGGCTACAGATAAAGTGCCGGCGGGCCGCATGCGGCCCGCAGGCTGCGGGTTGGGGATAGCTGACTTTGACGGTACTAGTCGGCGAGACGCGGCACAGTGGTTCCAATTCCAAAATTCGTGGACATAGACCCCGAAGTCGAAATTTCGACTTGATTTTTTTTTCTGTGATAGAAAACAACATTTCAAACAACTTTTATTTTTGCACAATTCTTCGTAAAACTTATATTTTTCAAGATATAAAATAAATTAAAAAAAATTGTATGGAGAAAAACACATTTTATTTTTTTTCTTCAACTGCCGTAGTTTGCGGGGTGTTTTGGGGCATAGGCGTATTAGATAAGGTGACAAGGAATATAAAAATAATTTTATTTGGTCTCGCAGAGTGCGGCCGCGCAAGAAAATTAAGTTTAATTTTTTTTTTATGAAAACGCTTTTTTTACAAAAAATGAAATGTTTTTCGTAATGTTGTTCTTCTTTTTTGTATTTTTACTTTTAATTATATCATCTAAGAGTGAAATATCCTATCAAATACTATAAAAACTGGTTTTTGTTGAAAAATTTAATTTAATTTTATTCATTATTTTTACAAAGTTAAGACCTTTTTTAAGAATGATTTGTTACTTGTTAGCAGGATTAAACGTCTGTTTAGTTAAAGAAAATGCTATATCATAACAAGAGGGTCTGAAATGTTTTGAGACTCTATAAACATTACTTCTTCTTCTATAACATCATCAACATCATCGTTGTGAAGTAATTGAACTGCTTCAGGGTGTAAATTATGATGCGATAATTTGAAGAATTTAGGTCTAATATTGGAAATGTGTGGATCAGAGCTAATCAAAAGACCTTGAATAATATCTTCGTTCGTCTGGATCCTTCCTATTTTCCGTGTATGTCCCTCTATTACTTTTCTGAAATCCTTATTGCTAGCTTCTGATGCTTCTTCTGATAATATACGAGGGCGGGTCAATAAGTCCGTGACTTTTGGAATAAAACACAGATTTTTTGATAAATAAATCATTTTATTTTTCAACGTAGTCCCCCTTGAGCTCTATACACTTTGTCCAACGCTTCTCCAATTTTTTTATCCCTTCCAAAAAATATGATTTGTCGAGGTCCTCAAAATAGGCCTTTGTTTGCGAGATGACTTCATCATTGGAGTCAAATCTTTTTCCACCGAGCCATTTTTTCAGGTTTGGGAACAAGAAGTAGTCACTCGGAGCCAAATCTGGAGAATAGGGTGGATGTGGGAGCAATTCATAGCCCAATTCATGGATTTTTGCCATGACAACTGCACATGTGTGCACCCTTGCATTGTCTTGGTGAAAAAGAACTTTTTTCTTGGCCAAATGAGGTCGGTTTTTTTTCAAATCCTCATTGAAGCGGTCCAATAAGTTGGCATAATATTCCCCATTAATTGTTCTTCCCTTTTGAAGATAGTCAATGTGGATTATCCCACGTGCATCCCAAAAAACAGTCGCCATAACTTTATTGGCTGACAAACCCACCTTGGCCTTCTTTGGCCCCGATTCACCCTGTAACCCACCAAACCGAAACCGAAACCGAAACCCACCGTTTTGACTGTTGTTTGGTCTCTGGTGTGTTGTGATGGATCCATGTTTCGTCCACGGTTACAAAACGGCGCAAAAACTCCTCCATATTGTGATTAAACAACGCCAAACCTTCCTGTGAAGTTGTTACACGATTGCGTTTGTGGTCGACTGTGAGCAAACGCGGCACCCATCTTGCGGAAAGCTTTCTCATGCCCAAGTGATCATTCAAAATTGAAACCACTGAGCCATGCGAGATGCCTATGGCTTCCACAATCTCTTGCACTTTCAATCTTCGGTCGGCCAACACCATATCGTGAATTTTTTCGATTGTTTCGGGTGTAGAGACCTCAACTGGGCGTCCAGGACGTTCGGCATCTTCAGTGCTTGTACGGCCACAACGAAATTCAGTAAACCACTTTTTTACCATTGAAATCGATGGTGCAGAGTCCCCGTAGTATTTATCAAGCTTAGCCTTGGTCTCGGTAATGGTTTTTTTTTCGCAAAAAATAATGCTTAATAAGCACACGAAATTCACTTTTTTCCATTGTTTCCTTAAGTTACTGGATAGTCTGATAAAGATAGCTGTAAAACACAAACTAACTGACGCAGCAAGTTCAAATTTTGATAGGAGTCAACTGACAGATGCCTGTTGACAGGAGTAGTGTTGCTTTTTCAGTAAGGAGGTTAGAAATTCAAAAAGTCACGGACTTATTGACCCGCCTTAGTACCTAGAAAAGGAATTTAATTTCATTAGAGTAAGCCAAAGAATAACAAATCACTATATTATATTAAATAAAAATGAAGTAATATTGGCTTACCTATGGGTAAAACTGAATAATGTTTGCAAATATCAGCACCATGTATCAGAAGTTTGTGGACGCTTGTTGGCATATAATACCAAGGGTAAAGCTGGACGTACTTTTCTGCTGTTTCTCTGCAGTATAATCTGAAGGCCTCAATATTTATCGACTTTCCTGAAGATATGGCTTGTAGAATCACGGAAAATCGGAATATTAAGTTTTCGTCAATTCCTGTGATTCTAGATGACCTTTTATAGTCATCAAAAAATCGCCTTGCAGTGTTTCCATCGTTTGTAGTTCCAAAACCCTGTCAATTGAAGAAAAAAATAGTTAATCATAGGCTTAAATTATAAAAATAAAAGCTAATCAAGTAAAAAAAGCATTCAATTCGCAAATGAGGTAGGTACCTGTATCACAATATCGATTAGTAATCCGGTTTGCTCACGATATTCTTGTTGTGTACACTCTTTCTTGGCTTTTTTCAATGTCTGGTCTCCAGCACGAGCACTCCATTTCTTGAAGTCCATATTATACGATATGTGAAGAAGACACTCCATACACCGAATTCTCATATGGAGTGAGGATAGACCATACTCGTAAATTTCTTCACGAAGTGACTTTTGAGCCAAGACATCTAGTTTATTCATTTGACTTGGTGTTGCCAAGCAAATGGGGCATGTTGCTTGCGATGGAACATCTGCTATTGTGTTTACCACTTTCCCATCAATCATCGTCATATGCAGTTCGTGGGATATCTCCGCATTATTATAACGCGTGGGAGTCAATTCTGCAATCGCTACCTTCATATCAGACTCTTCAGCCTTTATGAAATCTGAAGTTTCCGTTGAGAAGGTGAATTTGACTAGTCGACAGTAATAAGTTGAACAAGGAGCTGGATTCTCCCAAACAATCAACTCATTTCCATCTACCAGTCGAAGTGGGACAACACTGGTCATGACGTATATTGTACTCGGAAGCCTCTAGATTCCACCGTTGTTTATAGATACTCTGTGATGAGGAGCCGTCAAGACCCCACTTTCATATCATTTTTAACCCTTCATCATCTATGACCGGGTATACAAACTTTGCACTATCCGGTCATAGTCGATGTTTGTTCAAAATATTTTTATTGCGGGAGTTATTACAAATAGTAGGAATTTCTAAATAGAACGTAATGTGGACCGCTAAGACCAACCTCAACTCCATTTGAGCCCCCAAAGACCCTGCTTGGACCCCCAAGACGTTTAATCCCGCCAACAAATCCTCTAAGTAACAAATCATTCCTAAAAAAAGTCTTAACTTTGTAAAAAAATGAATTAAAATAAAATTAAAATGTTCAACAAAAACCATTTTTATAGTATTTTATGGGATATTTCACTCTTAGATGATATAATTAAAAGTAAAAATACAAAAAAGAAGTAAAACATTACGAAAAACATTTCATTCTTTGTAAAAAAAGCGTTTTCATAAAAAAAAAATTAAACTTAATTTTCTTGCGCGGCCGCACTCTGCGAGACCAAATAAAATTATTTTTATATTCCTTGTCACCTTATCTAATACGCCTATGCCTCAAAACACCCCGCAAACTACGGCAGTTGAAGAAAAAAAAAATGTGTTTTTCTCCATACAATTTTTTTTAATTTATTTTATATCTTGAAAAATATAAGTTTTTTCGAAGAATTGTACAAAAGTAAAAGTTGTTTGAAATGTTGTTTTCTATCACAGAAAAAAAAATCAAGTCGAAATTCCGACTTCGGGGTCTATGTCCACGAATTTTGGAATTGGAACCACTGTGCGCGGTGGCGGCGTGTATCAAAGGATTTGTCGACTCTTTCTGATTCGTGGCGTCGGCTCTGCCCACTCGCTCACTCGCTGCGTACCCGCCTGTTAATTCGTTTTTTCGTCACTTGTCAGTGCGTCAGTTGGTGCTCGAGCTTGTGTTTTTTTAGACGTGCGGATAGTGTTGGCGCATAGCAGTGCCATACACGCATGTTATTTACATAGTTGGATAGCTTATTAAATGTAGATTATGGGGATACAAATAACTCAATACCGACAATAAGGTCCCTTCACGCTGATAATGACACAAATATCTACTTATACATAAGTAGATACATAAGTAGATAAATATCTACTTATGTATGCTTTGTATGCTCGTTTTACGGCTTGCTTAGCAATAAGTAGATAGGTAATTATTAGTTTTCTGTGAGGTAATCACTTACTTTCAAGAGCACGGCGAATACACTCCTTTAGCTCCTCAGTTGCCTACATCATTAAAAAATGCTCACTTTAATCACAATACATCACACGATCACTAAACTAGTACTCAAGCTACTACTAGCTACTACTAGCTACGCTAGTAACAAGCACTGAGTTGAGCGATCTGCGAGAGACGCGAAGAAACTAAATTGCCAACTAATATGAAATACCAATCACAAATCAGAACCAAAAATCGGACGTGTGTGGGGATAAAATCCCTTGAATAGCGGAAACCCAAACCAGGAAGCGCTTACGTTTTCTTTAGGGTTTCCCAGTTCATAGGGTTTATTAAGCGCTTAACTTACTTGAAGGGGTAACCCTTTCAAAGGAAAGCGGAAAGCCAAATACTGCTCGAACTGGGTTAAGCGCTTACCCTGTTTTAAAGGGGTAACCCTTTCTAGAAAAGGTTAGCGGTTAGTTTTTCGATATTGCTTAAATATCCCCTTTAAAAGGGTAACCCTAATAGCTGGGTTATCTTATAAACAGTGTTTCCTTAATTTTGGGATATTTTGTTAAAGGATTATCTATTTAAAGGGTATTCATATTAAGCCGCTTGTCGGTCCCTGCTTAAAACTCAAATAATAGCTGGTGTATGTGTCTAATTCTATTGCGGTCTACTAGATGTTGCCCGCGACATCGTGCGTGCAAAAGGGAATCTCGTGTGAACCGTACATTGGCGTATGTCCTACTCCGTGATCTATTCTATATCTGTGCTAAATTTCATAAAAATCGGTCCATCCAACACATTGCTAAATTCTGCCGCGATTCAGACCCGTGCTGTTGTCACTGCGCCGATAAACATACCTCAATTAACTGTCCCAAAAAAGACTTAAGAGATTTCAAACCGGTTTGCGGAAGCTGCACCCGGTATAAGAAACCTAACGCCCACCCCACGGGTTCCCCTGACTGCCCAACATACAAGGCAAAAATGGAGCAATTAATTTTAACAACTCGGTATGGATAAGTTAGTTATAGGACAGTTGAACCTACATAACAATAAGCACGCGACGACTGAATTAGAAAAATTGGTGTCGGATTATAATTTAGACTTAGTTCTCATACAAGAGCAATATCAATCCGCGTCGCTAAGGTCGAAAGTCGCACAAGTTAACAACCTAGCGCGCGCCGGCATTTACACACCTCAGTCTAAATTTTCAATTACGGCCCTTACAAATCTGTCAACGTCTCACTGTGCTGTAGCGGAGGTTTCGTGTCTTCACTTTAGATTGTACGTAGTTAGTTGTTATTTTCAATACTCCGATCCTGTAGGTCCTCACTTACACCAACTACGTCATGTCCTACAATGTCTTGCGGGGAATAAAATTGTTATTGGTGCCGACGTAAATGCTTCTTCACCCTTATGGCATGGGGAACTTAGATACACTGACCGCGACCGTCGTAGCTCAGTGGAAGACTTCATAGCAGAGTTCAACCTGCAAATTCATAACACTCCCAATGCACCACCTACATTTAGCAGCCCCTCTGGTGAATCTTCCATCGACGTCACGCTTTCCAGCGCGTACGTCCATAATAACAATATAATAAATTGGCGCGTCATTCCTGATGCGTCATGCAGCGACCATCGTTTAATTGTCTTTGAGTTTATTCGCGCACCCTCGAGTTGTCCCGTGATTGAGTCGAAAGATTATAAATATAATGTTAAAAATGGTAATTGGAATTTATTCCGGTCTCTTATGTTCGCTCATTCCAGAGATTTCACTCGTCCAGAGTTAAACTCAAATGATAGTGCGGAAATAATGACCAACACCTTTGTCTACTGTGCCGACACCGCCCTGGGCCGTAGGCCGCTTAAAACAGAAAATAAGTGTAATTGGTGGCACGATAATTTATATAATTTGCGTCGGGAGTTTAGGAGAGCCAGACGGAAAATTAATTATGCACGTAGACAGGGACTCAGTCTATTGGACGATAATTACGTATCGTACCTAACTGTACTTAGGGCTTCAAGGTCGCGTTATCGCGCCGCCGTCACCTTAGCAAAAAATAATATGTTGAGAAATGCAGCCGTTAGACTGGATAAGGAGGGACCATGGTCTTCTTTATACCATGAACTCAAACCAAATAATACCACTGCTCCACAGTATTTTTCAAATATCAAGATTAATAATTCGTATACTCATAGTTTAAGAGACACGGCGAAGGCGTACCTCGACGTACTAATTCCAGACGACAAGCCGGACTTGGACAATGATTTTCACCGCGAGATAAGGTTCAGAATGTTAGACCCCATCAATACGCCGGTATCTGACTTACCTACACTTGATGAGTTCACTTCAACAGTTAATTTGTTACCTACGAAAAAGTCAGCAGGCGAGGATAAAATATCTAATATTATGATTAAGCAGGCGTGTCTAGCGGTAGGCTCATCTATATTACAGGTTTTTAATAAATGTATTGCAGAAGGCACTTTTCCAAAAATCTGGCGAATCGGCACAATAAAATTAATTCCAAAAGCCGATGATAAACCACCAGACGATCCGAAATCCTACCGTCCTATAATGCTATTATCATGCTTAGGTAAATTATTAGAACGTCTTATTGTTCCCCGCTTGCTACCCGGTGGCCCGAAATTTAATAATCAGCAATTTGGATTTACCGCCGGGAAGTCAACAGTGGATGCAGCAATCGAGGTCAGAAAAACAGTAAATCTATCGGAGTGTAAATATGTAGTAGGTATATCTCTGGATATCGCGGGTGCCTTCGATAATGCCTGGTGGCCAATGCTACTACTGAAGTTAAGAAACAGAGGCTGCTATCGTAATATTTATTATTTAATTTACTCGTATTTTTGCAACGGCGTAACAAAACTCCAACTCGGCCATTACACACATTCCAAAAACTTAACGCGCGGCTGCCCTCAAGGATCAGTACTATCGCCGCACTTGTGGAATATAAGTTTTGATGATTTATTATGTGTTCCCTTGCCTCCTCTGTGCTCTCTGATAGGTTATGCTGACGATGGTTTTCTTATTATTCAAGCCAATTCGCGATCTGAAATTGAAAACAAGGCCAACAAGTGCCTCAACGTAATATCGAGTTGGGGCCACAGAAATCGATTAGAATTTGCAGCACATAAAACCTTTCAAGTACTTTTAAAAGGTTCATTAATATCAACTCCTTGCATTAAACTGAACAACATCTATGTGAAACGTAAACAGTCACTTTGTTACCTAGGACTTATTTTAGAAAATAAATTTACATTCCTCGAACATATAATACAGACCGGTGAGAAAGCTAAAAGGAATTTCTATTGTTTCACAAAAATATCAACGTCGATATGGGGCCTTCATTTAAAACATTAAAAATAATTTATAATGCGACGTACCTCGGCAGCATTTGCTTTGGCGCACCGGCTTGGGCAGATAGGGCTACAATAGGAGCGGCCCGTCGTAAACTTTTGCAAAGCCA
The DNA here is from genome assembly GCA_963565745.1 of Phengaris arion. NCBI lineage: Eukaryota > Metazoa > Arthropoda > Insecta > Lepidoptera > Lycaenidae > Phengaris > Phengaris arion. Next base: position 5,427,655 of record OY751448.1, read on the forward strand.
ACGTCTTGCCTTAATATTTTTATGTAAGGCATACCGTACCGTAAGTACTGAAGCACTCCCAGTCTTAGCCGGAGTCCTACCAGTAGATTTAGAGATACAGCGTCGTGCAGCGCTATATTATAAAAATAAAAAAATGACTAACCCTGAGTTTTTAAGCGCGAAAGAGAGTAATAAGATAACTAGATTATTCGAGCCATTAGATATTTCTATACAGAACCTAATTTCTGAGTGGCAGGAACGGTGGGACAACACTATCAAAGGTCGTCACCTATATAATTTCTTCCCTTCGGTACGCGATCGACTCTCGAAGCAATGGATAGAAATAGACCACTACGTCGCACAATTTTTGACAGGACACGGAAACTTTAAAGCGAAACTGTTTGGATTTACATTAGTCTCGTCTCCGCTATGCGAGTGTTCGACCGAAGGTAGCCCTTATGAACAAACTGCTCATCACATACTCTGGGAGTGTGATCTCTGGTATGACGAAAGAATCGAAATGTTGAACAGCGTCCATTGTGTTTCTAGGGTTGTGTACTATGAAGATCTCGTGGACTGCGCGAAAAACTTCCGAGCTTTCAAACGTTTTTGTCATAAGTACTATTGGAAACAATGCAACACTTTTTTGTCATTATAAATGCATTGTAATCAATTGTCATATTATAAATTAAAACATTTAATTACATTCTGTCTTGTAGCCATAAAAAAAAAAAACATGTTATTCCCGTGGTGCTTCCCCTTTAATTCTGACTTTTTGTCATCACAATTTTTGCTGTCTCCTGCTTTGCTTGGGGAGGGAAACTGGAATACTTCCTACTCCTCCTACAATCTTCTGATTAATTTCGTTGCGGGTTCCAAGACAGATTTAGCATGTCCCCCGGGCACCCCTGAGATCATATCAAAGGGTTTTTGCGGTTGGTTACCACTGTCGATCCTGGCTACACAGGAGTTGCAGTGGTGGGTAAGTGTGGTGGGCCAATTGCCCGAAAAAAAAAAATCGGTCCAGTAGCTTCGGAGCCCATTCAATGCAAACAAACAAACCTTTCCTCTTTATATTAGTATAGATTTTTACTAGTTACTTCTAGGCGTTTAATACAAAAGAACAGTGTATTATGCGGTTTTGTACAATTAAAGGTGGGATCTCACAAGGCGTAACTACGCAGCAGCGGATCTACGCGATGCGATATGGCTAAATATTCTTTGTATGAAATTGTATGAGATATGACGCACTACGTGGCAGTAAAAATACGCGACGCGACACTACATTGCCGTATTACTAATAGGTTCCGCTGCCGCTTAGTGCGGTCTTACCTTAAAACTTATCTGTAAGGCCAGCTAAAACAAGCCGGCAATAGCAATAAACAAACTTTGTTTTCCAGTACACGGCGGCGGCGTGGGCGGACGTGAGGAGGGTGGGCTCCAGTGGCGCGATCCTAACCTCCCCGAGGTGATCGGCTTCCTCAACTCCCCCTCGGACGTGGTCAAGGCCAACGCGGCTGCCTACCTCCAGCACCTCACCTACATGGACGACCCCAACAAGCAGAAGACTAGGAGTCTAGGTAAACACTACAAAGAAAACATCTTGTCCGTCTGTGTCCCCACTACTGTAGAGTCGAGAGTAAGTTTGGAGTCAGTTTGTTAGGAAGCAAGTTTGGAGTCGGGAGGGCGAGTTATGAGCCTTGAGCAAAATGGAAGAGTTTTAAGTGTTGTGGAATAGTTTTGAGTGGGAAGGAGAGTTTGGAGTGGAGAGAGAGAAAGTTTGGATTTATTACTGGCACCTAAGAAATCTAAATGAACTGGATCGGCAGCAACGTTAAATATCTAAAATACTCGTGCACGGTGTTTGTTACCAAACTTCTTTCGAAACGGCGAGACCGTTTTTTATGAAAATTTTCGTGTATATTCAGTTGGTTGTAATCTTTTTTGTACTAACCAGTGATAATTTATATAGCAGAAAAACAAATGGTACAGGTATTATTATTATTAATTGATATTGCAGGCGGCATCCCGCCGCTGGTGCGTCTCGTGTCGCACGAGAACCCCGAGGTATGCCGCAACGCGTGCGGCGCGCTCCGCAACCTGTCGTACGGGCGGCAGAACGATGAAAATAAGCGCGCCATTCGCGACGCCGGCGGCATACCCGCGCTCATGGCGCTGCTTTGCCGCGCCACCGATATGGAGGTACGAAAGCCTTACACATACACACACACATCACCATAAAAGACACACGCACGATGATAGGCTTTTTACGCGCGGTTTTCTGTAAAACTATAATCAAACAGTCCTTTTCGTATCGAGATGCAGTCTTCTCACAGTTAACATTAAGTCTTGAGCTTTTAGGAGGCTATGTATTTTTATAAACTTAGAGACTAGAACTTTTATAAATAGTCTCTCAAATAACCGTTACAGGTGAAGGAACTAGTGACGGGCGTGATCTGGAACATGTCGTCGTGCGAGGACCTGAAGCAGTCGATCATCGACGACGCGGCGCAAGTGATCGTCAATAAGGTGATCATACCGCACTCTGGCTATCACCCCACCAACCCGGGCGACACGTACTGGTCCACAGGTGATTATTAACGATAGGATACTTAATTAAAGCTTATTGGTTAAGATCAAAATGAAAAAAAAAACGAAACCAATAGACGATAATATGTGCCAGGCATTTAATGGTTTATCTTTTTTTATGAATTGCGAAGTTGAATGTTGAATGTAAAGTAAATATATTATTTAATCAATAAAGCTATTTTCTATTTTCTTCAGTGTTCCGCAACGCATCTGGCGTGCTCCGCAACGCGTCGTCGGCGGGCGAGTACGCGCGGAGGCGGCTGCGCTCGCTGGTCGGACTCGCGGAGTCGCTGCTGCACCTGTTGCGCGCGGCGCTTGCGGCCAACTCCATCGGCACCAAGATCGTCGAGAACTGCGTGTGCGTGCTGCGCAACCTGTCCTACAGGTGCGTATGGCGAGCGAGTTCGTGCGTACGTGCGTACGTGGAATAAATAATAATTTATATATAATAATATAATAATAATATACAAAAATCCGTGACGTGAGTTTTGAAATGTATATCCCGTCATAAGTTATGAGGGTTGTCAATATATAATGTCGTATTCAGTCTTACTATTAAAAAATATATTAAATTATCTTAAAAGTTTACAATAATTGTTAATTTATTGGTATCGTATAATATATAACCGTCCATACAAACAAGATTTAGGATAGATAAACTATTTATCACATTTGTCAGGACGGTTATATTTATATTTTATACGTATATTTAATTAAACAAGCTTTGTATGGAAATAATTCTAAAATTGCAGATGTCAAGAAATCGAAGATCCATTATACGATACGAGAGCGCCGCCTACACAGTCGTCGGGGCAGGCCAGGATACAGGCTAGCGCGTCTAAAGGTGGGAAATCTGTTGAGGAATATTCATTTATATTGTTATAATCTCAGCCATTTTGATTGAAATTGTGAAAAAAAATGTTGCTTACTTTTTTAGTGTTAACTTTCGACTCTTGAACATGACATTGCAACTGTTATAAAATACTAATTTACTAGTAGAACGATTGATTCAGGTCAACTATTGTAGAAAATTACCAATGTACTATTTATTTTGATAGGAGAAAACCTTGGCTGCTTCGGCGGCAGCAAGAAGAAGAAGGAGGGGTCGTCGTCAAACTCGACGTCGCCGCTCAGCAAGAGCGAGCCCGAGCCGCAGCTGGACGCCGGCAACACGCAGCTCGGGTACAGCGTGCCCAAGGGTACGGAGATGCTGTGGTCGCCTGAGGTTAGTGAGCGATTTGTTTACATACAAGATATTGTCCGCGACTCGTTCGCGCAAAATGAGATATATCTATCTCACAGAAACCAATTTTTTTATGGGATAAAAATAAATAGGAGTCTTACTTATTAATTTAGAATACAAAACTATGTGTGTTACAAATTTAATTCAAATCCGTTCAGTGGCATTTGCGTGAAAGGCAGTCAAACATACACACAGACATTCGCATTTATAATAATATTACTGTATAAAGTACAATAAATTATACTCTATTCAGAGACAAGTAATGGCTTTTGCAACGAAATTGATAAAATATTACTGCTTTATGATTTTGTAAAAATGTGGTGATCATTATTTACATTAAAAGATGTAAACAACTGAATGGCCTATTGGAACGAAGTTCCTTATGGCGCGTTGCGAATTGTATGGAGGCTGGACGGATTATAGGCACGACACTTTTTGCCACTCGAAATCACAATGTAATAACGACTATTAAGAATGATACAAAAACGACCTTATCACCTTGACAATAATGTAGAATTTTGCAATTACACATTTTGACTGTTATGACTGTTACATATTGTGACTAGCTAGCCGGGCCTTAGGTATGCAAGCGGTGGGACGGAAGAGCGCTTGATGTTATTACTCAGTACGGAGCCGGACTTCTCGGCGGCAACACTGCGAGCAGCAAGCAACCCGCCCCCTCACCCCTGTCCCTACCTAAGGCGCGGCTAACTAGTTCCGCGCGCACTATATATACTTAGTTCAACTATTTGTTTTGTATAATATAATATATTATTTCTCTACAGATGAACAAAATTGAAGTGTCTGTTTATAATTTCAAATTAACAGCTTTTATTTTCACTTAATACATTTAAAAGTATGATCGGTACTTACAATAAAATATAAATTGTTAACATTTTTCTGTCCGTCTGTTAGTCTGTGTGATATATATTATAACTTCGTTCCATCCGGGTGTCCCTTGACACCTCTCAAGTTTTTGTGTGGTTCTTTAATGAAACGTTCAGCTGTTACTTACATATAATTGATCTGGTCCTGTATCGTGTCCATTTCTATTGGTGTAATCAGCAGTATATAGCAGGCAGGAACACTGTACTTTTTCGGGATAAAAAGTAGTAATATAACATATCAACATATCAAATTATAACATATCAAATATAACATATCAAATTTCATCGAAATCCGTTCAGTCGTTTTTGCGTGAAAGAGTAACAAACATCAATCCATCCATCCATACATCCTCACAAACTTTCTCATTTATAATATTGGTAGGATGGCCGAAATACGTACACTAACTTATGTTATCGTGACTATGCCTACTAACTTGTGGGATTCCGCAGGTGGTACCGCTGTACATGGCGCTGCTGCAGACGTGCTCGAACCCGGAGACGCTGGAGGCGGCGGCGGGCGCGCTGCAGAACCTCGCCGCCTGCTACTGGCAGCCGTCCATCGATATCCGCGCCGCCGTGCGCAAGGAGAAAGGTAGTAGTGCAAAATCCGGTATCTAATAATATTTTATAGTAATGAAGATAAGAACTTTATCTTAATTACTATAAAACACAGTTTCGCTTGAGACAACCGCCGCCGCTCACACCGCTCACGGCCGCCGCGCCGATGGCCGCTACGGTAGCTAGTCGCTAGCGCCGGTTGTCTCAAGCGAAACTGTGTTTTATAGTAAAGAAGATAAACTTGTAAAATTAAGTACATGCTGCTGCGCTGACATTTCGGTGTGAATCGGCCCTTAGGGCGCAATTTAACTAGGCAACCTATTAGCAATGTGTGAATGTTAATATTATCTATCATTTATTGCTTATCACTAATAAATAACAGATAAGGGTATATATTTCTTATACCGGATCTTACACTCGTATCATTAGCTGTTTCCTCAGATCCGCCTCGACTCAACCTCAACTGAGGTATCCTTAAGAAGTTCCTCGAATTTGGTATTCTTAAACGTAATTTCTACCTCAGCTGTTTGCTCCTCCAGGAAGGTTGAGTGGTGGTATGACGTCATAGATAATCATATAAAATCATACTTTTTATGTTAACACCAGATAGTTACGATTAAAATTCGATCCGAATTTGGCAGAATGATGTTAAAACCCTTCGTTTAACTTGTATTGTCGTGTTCGCAACGCTTTAAGTAATTGTATAATGGGTTGGGATTGGTAGTCCCCTGTTATTTCCACGAATTGGTTGGTCCAAAAGTGGTAAAATTGCTTCTACCACGGTGTAATTTCTAAATTAAATCGTTTTTTAAATTCTTCGACACAATACCGTTCTAATAAGGGATATTGAGCGTCGCCTAAGTACGTAGTACTGCATAATTATACGGATTCTCGTAAAGGTAATCCAGAAACTACAAAAAATCCCCCATGCTTCTCTTTAAATAAGTAGCCATCTGTAATTGCTTTAAATAATTCCACTCTGTTAATTAATAGAATTGATATAAATGTCGGAAATAGACGCTCGAGAGGTCCTCAATGTACGTCCTGAGGTACCTTAAGTTTGACAGTTGGAGCGTCGACTCGCGTAAGGTAATTCCTCAAGTCGAGGACATTTTGTTGAACTAATTATACAATTTTCGTGGATTGAGTTTGAGTCCAGTGGAGGATATCTTGAGGAAACAACTAATGATGCGGGTGTTAGACCATAACTTATAGACACGGCTACCCAAAATCGGCCCAGTGCAAATAGTAGCACTTGTGGGGTACAATCGCCTAGGAAACTCTATTCGGTTTGAATTCTATTATGGTAACCAATAAATGGTTTACCGTGCGGGAAGTTACCGAGAAATTTACTTATACGCGACTGTTTTACGATGGCCGCCGGGTTGATTTAAATCTCGAGTAAAACAGTCCCATCGGATAAGTTGTTTATATTTACGACATTTTGATTACGGCATACAAAGTGACGCTCTAGCACAGAGATAATAATATACTACGTACAACAGAGGGACAATCCCATAGGTTGATTTGACCCCACACTAAGTCGCGCGGCGCGGGCGCCCGTGGCGCGAGCTTGGTACTACAACGAGTTCTATGATTGTCAGTATAATGTTGTTTACTAAGAAAACTTACTAGATGGCACTTTACGTGGAAATTATAAATGACACTATTTTCAGAGAACGAACATAACAAAACATAACTAAGTATATTATTATCTACGTACTAAGGTAGTATATTATTATCTATAAAGATAGATAGTGCTATAAAGATAAATTGTTAAATTAACGCCCACGCCTGCGCGTTGCGTCGTCGTTTTCGGCCATCTATCGTGAATTGACGACATTTTATTTGAAGAGTCCCGTAGTGCCGATGTACTTTATCAATTATTCAATTTTTAAAAAGAGGGCGTTGTATGAATTAAATATTGTTATAAATTCATATTTTATTCAGTAATCATTGAACATTTTGAAGAATAAAACTAAATAAATCACTGACGTAAAACAAAACGACTTACATGGCGGTTTAATTGTGCTTTTAATATGATTACTTTTCCATGGTTCACAATGCTTACTCGTAGCGACATCTTTACGTACTGAGCATGTACTTCATTTTCCAATGTATGAAACTGACCAGACATGGCTCTAGATTGCCGTATGATTATATTGTACAGCGCCACCTAGTGGTACTCGCGCTAACGCGCTCACGATCGAGTGCGAAAAGAAAAACTCACACTTAGCACTCAGATGTTTAAGGAATAAATAAATTAGCAATGAACACAATTTATACAATCCTCTTATCTCCCAGGTTTACCGATCCTAGTGGAGCTACTACGTATGGAGGTAGATAGAGTGGTGTGCGCCGTGGCGACGGCGTTACGCAACCTCGCCATAGACCAACGCAATAAGGAGCTAATTGGCAAATACGCCATGCGAGATCTAGTACAGAAACTTCCGAGCGGAAACAACAACCAACAGCACGATCAGGTTATTTATTTTATTTGGAAAATTTACAGCATTAAAAAAAATACGATAAAATAAAATATTAAAAGTCCGTTAACAAGTAATATATCACTAGAATAAAACAAATTATAATTAGGTTAAACACATGCTAAACATCAGATTGTGACATCACAAAGTTCTTTCCATTTATGCTCCTTTAGAATTGTATTGAATGCATATTAAAGTCCACTTTGAATTAATGATGTCGTGCTGCAATTGAAAATGTAAGGGCAAAAAAGAAACTTGAATTAATTTACGTAATTATTGGCAATATTATTAAAATAATAAAAAACATTACAAGTAATGTAAGGATATTTGTTTTTCAATTGCATCAAACATTCAACATTTTTTAAGTCCAGTGATTTCATAATTTATCAACAGATTACTGTATTTATGCATGTATGCAGTTCATATTAATGTTGCTTCTCCGGTTATATACGAATTATTCTGATTTCAATGTCTTAAATAATAATAACGTTTTCTATTGTTAAGAATTAACACAGTAAATTATGTTTTGTACAGGGCACATCGGACGACACGATCGCGGCCGTGCTAGCTACATTGAATGAAGTAATCAAGAAGAGCGCGGAATTCTCGCGTTCGTTGCTGGAGGCGGGCGGCGTGGAGCGGCTGCTGCACCTCACCAAGCAGCGCCAGCGGCACACGCCCAGGGTGCTCAAGTTCGCAGGTCAGTGTAGCAGCGAGAATGCTCGCGAGAAGTAGTCTCTCTCGTGAAAAGTAGCTGCGTAAGAACGAGAAGGCATGACACATTCACGTTTCTCGGGGTCTATGCGAAAGACATTCAGAATATTTGGAACATAACTAAACTTCCAAAATGTGACATATACCTAGTTATGACGTCACAACTTACTATGTAACACCATTGTACAATAAGTAACGGCGCTTTATATACTAGGAGTCTATATCGATTTAATACGTACCTGCTTTAAAAATAAAATCAAGTCAAGTGCAAGACTATAATATATTGCATTAAATAATGATATACTAGGCCGATATGAACACATCGACCTCTGCATATAGAATTCAGTTTGTAGAGAAACTGTCAATGTGACTTTTGTAAGAGTATACTTTTTTTAACTTCCTTGTGCATTTCTCTGGCCGGGGATTGTAATAATAATGGCACTAACAATATTCCATGGAGCAGGTCAAGTGCTCATGACGATGTGGTCGCACGCGGAGCTGCGCGAGGTGTACCGCAAGCATGGGTGGCGCGAGGCCGACTTCCTGACGCCCGCGCGCGCCTCCGCCCCCCGCGCGCCTGCGCCCTCCGGCGGTACGTACCCGTAGACAGTAATTGTTTTTTTAGAGGACCATAAAACAATCGATTGTCTTTTTTTTCAATAAGACCAGAGCCTTTAGCCAAGTTGCCACAAGTATCATGCAAGTGACACAAGTATCGCTATGTCACTTAGCGAAGCTTATGTCAAATCCCATACATTTTTGTTTTCGAACTTCGCTGTCGTAATAATAATTAGCGATGACATAGACAGAAATCATTTCTACGGCGGTCATGCTACGCGTGCAGTTGATTAAAAACTCACAAGTGATAAAACACGACGCATGCGTTCTTTCATGCCAGTTTTCTGTGACTCGATTGAATCTATGTAACATCGAGATATGATTGTTGCAATCTGGCACCACTAATAAACACCAAAATATTACTTACAATGTATGCCATTAATAACTTTATAACCACTTAACCAATCGCAATGTAAATATTGTGTTTAACAAAGGATTTAGCTCAATTCACACCGAAACGAAACGGTACGCGACATGGCGCTGCATTTTTAAGATAGCTATTCAAAATTGAACTTTATACATTACACAAGAAGATACACGTTACATTGTAAGAGTTCTAATGTCAGGTTGCACCGCGCCGCACAGCGCATGTGCAGTGTACGACTGACTATGAAACGTGTATCGTTTAGTGTAGTGTATAAAGTTCAATTTAGATGTTTAAAATTTAATTTGTAAAAATGTGATATTCCACACTAGGCAACATCCCTATTTTAGGCAATTTTATTCAGGAACTTGATAACGTGCTACAGTGTGATAATTTGGCTAATAGCTGTGTGCTGTTTGTATTTACTGTATAATTTTGTAACGTACGTATTTTCATTCATAAAATCCATGTGACGCTTTCGCTGACATCATTCATTTGCTTATGTTTTTTTTTACAATTATCTTCATAATATAATTTAGAAGTACATGGTAGTTTTTGTAATAAATAATATGCTTAGCGCGAGCGTCACTGCACCAGTCACATTACATAAGTAACATTTTAACATTGACGCGTACTCAAAAAGCTTAGCACTATTGGGTACGCTTGACACGTATACAGAACGATAAAGATTGGACTGAGTGAACATAATAAAGAAGATTCTAGACCTTTTTCCCTTTATTTTTGTTTTTTTTTTATTATGTCTGCAATAAAAAAATGTTTGTCTGGTTTCATAGCTGATAAATAAATTATTAATAGGTGAAGCAAAAACGTTCAGTACAGTTTTATGAAAATTTGTGCAAATGGAGGAGTATGATATTTGACATAGTTAAAGTTTATGTGGAAGAAGGCGTACAGAAAGCTGATCTTTTTTTCATAATGTTTAGAAATACATAAAATTAGTAAAAATAACAGCACGCACTACCTCATATTACACATTACGAGTACCGTGCGATTATTACATACATTTTGTTACACGTAGACGTTTGTCAATTTGTACGATTGGGCCGATCTGCCACGCCGTTAATCATAATATGACAGTCGTTTGTCACTCCATCTAACGAAGTATGGAAATAATTTTATATAAAAATCATCCGTCGTCAGTACATTCACGTGGCGACGAGTCACTCGCCACATTCGCCACGCCAACAGATGAATTATTCTCAAGTCTGAACCCACATAGTACGTGAGCGTTATTTGTGCGTCCGTACGACGCGAGCAACACGTGTACGCCGCACAGTCGCATGTCGCACTATGAGTGCAATGCTGCTATACCGTTGCTGCCGCACTGGCGGATAGCAGCCCTAATATTTTCCACCAAATGCCCCCTCAGTCCACTCTGTATTCTGTATACGTGCACGTACTGACGGTGACGGCACGCGCAGGGCCGGCGTGCGCGCCGCACTCGCCCAACAACGCGAACAGCACGCTCAGCCGGCCCATGGCATCCACGGGCGGCACGCGCTACGAGGACCGCACCATACGCCGCCACCGCGAGGTAACTTACTAATTAGAATTCCCCCTAATTAATTATTCCAAATTTTAGTTAAAATATTCATAGAATTTCAATAGGCTACTTGACCCCTTTTTTATCCTAAACAATTATAATAATTGTTCCGTTACCCGAAAAAAATAATAGAATATTATTTTAAAACCATGAAAACCCACAAAACTTTAATTAAAAACTACGCTTTTTAAAAACAGCCGCTAACGTCTCTGACGTCATACTGATAGTAAACAATTACTTGACAGCTCAGTGCACTATGCACGGTTGACAACTATGACAAGTGACGTTAATTTTTTTACTATTACTATGACGTAACATCATGGCCGAAAGCACAATGCACAGATAATAGTGTTTTCGTCAGTTCAATTTAAAAATTAAAAACTAATTTATTTATCCATCTTGTTCTTTTATTTCATGATTTCGCTATATCAGGTCTTTACCTATGAAATTGCCGTTTTGTATGAAAAAATTTATACTATTTTTTTTTCATGTATTTTTTATTTGTATTAATCGAAGTAACACCCATGCCATCAATGCATCTTTGCCAACGCAGTGGCAGTTTATTGATGCCCTTCTTAAAGAAATCGGCTGGACGGGAGGCAACAAATTCTTCAAAGTCATTTTGTACTGCCTCTCCGGGTATTTAATTTTTTTCCCGCCAAGAAGTTATCCCAATTCTGGAAAAAGTAGTAGTCTGTAGGCGCAAGGTCTGGTGAGTAGGGCGGATGACGGAGAGCTTCCAACCCCAGTTCTTGCAACTTGGAGACCATCTGCTGTGCAATATGAGGTCGCGCGTTGTCGTGCAGGAGTAGCGGAGACGAGCGATTGACCAATGCTGGTTGGAGATGTGCCAGCTTCTCCATCATTGTGTTCAGTTCTTCACAGTACACATCTCCAGTAATGCTCACCCCGTTTGGTAAGAAGCTGTGATGAATCACACCGGCACTAAACCACCAAACAGTGACCATCACTTTTCTAGGGGTAAGTTTTCGTTTAGGGCATTGTTTAGGTGCTGAACGCTTGCGGTTATCAAACAGAATCCATTTTTCATCGCAGGTAACAATGCGGTTCAAAATTCCTTCATTTGTGTGTCTGTTGAGCAGTGCAAAGCACGTCTCGACGCGTACTTAGCGCTGGCGATCATTGAGTTCGTGGGGCACCCATTTGTCAAGCTTTTTTACCTTGCCAATTTGACGCAAATGGACCAATATTGTTTTGACTCTAACGGCGAAAGCTGCTGCTAATTCAGCCGTAGATTGTGTATCATCAGCTTCCACAATCGCCTTTAATTCGTCATTGTCGACCAAAGTCTTCAGACGACCGCGAGGTTGATTTTTCAGGTCGAAATTTCCAAAACGGAAGCGAGCAAACCAATAACAGGTGGTGCGTTGGTTTGTAGTGTTAGCTCCGTAAATGTCGTTGATGTTTTGTGCCGCGTTGCTGCCACGACGGTACTCATATTCCATAATTACTCGAATTTTTAACGTATTCATGATGACGAAAAAGATTGAAATGCGCTGAAAATGTAACACTAATCAATAAACAATAACTTTTGGAAAAAGAATTCCATGTTTTTAAAACAAAATAAATTTGAAATTAGAATTCTTAGCCAAACAAAAATTATTTTGATTTGAAATGGCCAGTACTGCAGAACGGCAATTTCATGGGTAAAGAATAAATAAACCAATATATATATATATATATATATATATATATATATATATATATATATATATATATATATATATATATATATATATATATATATATATATATATATATATATATATATATATATATATATAATATAATAAATAAAAATAAATAAACCTATTATTATGTTTTCCTAAGCCAAGTACTAAAGGAAATACTCATTCAACGTATGAAATTAAGTTTGAATCAAGTAGCTTATTACACTTTCCCTGATGTTAAAAGAATTGTTCGAACGTAAAGTACGATATTAATCAATTGTTGCCCTTATCAGTTAATTGGAAGTCCAAAATTTTGAAAGAATTTTTAAAGACTGACTTTATTGAATTGCCCTTTAATTTAAATAAAAAAATATATATGCTAACATACTTAGTACATTTTATCCCTTCTATATAACCTTGACAAGAATCGTCTGAGTTTTACGTATACTTTGTGTAATTTTTATTTACCTTTGGTAATTGATAGGTTTGCTTGTATAATAAGTTTGTACATATTTTCAAATTCACGCACTGCTTTTGCATACCTCGGTTAGGTACCATCTCATTTATTAACTTCACGAATAATAGTGTCATGTAAATCATAAGTGTGATTGTTGTATATCTGTTGTCTGTAAAAATATAATTTGTATAATTGTAATACTGTGCATAATACACGTTTTAATGAAAAAAGGTATTTGTTTGGCCCCCTTAACAAAAGGTCTTTGACTACCATGGATCAGGGTGACGGGAGTGAAAAAATATTTTTATTAATTTCCAGAACGATGACATGCCGACGATGGATGTGAACAGCTACGGGGAGGGTCTCGGCATGGGCAATCCCAACGGCAGGCCGATGAACCTGCAGGGCGTGCAGGCGCAGATGCCTCCGCCTAGCAGCCGCTAGGTGGCGCTGATTGCCCGCTTAGTTGCGCTAATCGGCCGCCAGGTAGCGCTGATTACTCAGTAGATGGCGCTGACCATCATACCATAGAGAATAGAAGCCAAGAGTTCTATATCAAAGATAAAAATGTTGGCTAAATTCATATTAATAATTGATGGCGCTGTAGTTGCAGAGTTTTGGCGTCATTTTTATAGTTGATGGTCCTCTGGTCCTCTTTATCTCGTCTCTATGGTCGCAACCTAAACAGGTTTCATACCTAATTAGTCTTATCTACTAATTTTGTTCTTTATAACGTCTCTTTCTGGTGAGAGAGGGTAGGATATGACTTATACATGTATTTATATAATATGTTAATCATTGAAAATGTGACTGAAATATATTTATTGTAACTTTATCGGTTTATATTTAATTTGATGATATATTTTTTGGACGATACTTTTTACTTTCGATTTCATTGTGTTGTGATTTATAAACAAATTTTGTATTAATTTTACACAAACGACTTATGTCAAAGAACTTATGGCAGCTTGTTGAGATTAACGGAGCGTGCAGCGTAGCGTTTAGCGTAAATAATTGTATATTTAATACAACACAACAATAGCAATAATATTCTTCCCACTTTTTAATAAACACAAATATATTTATTTTGCTTATCCATTACGCTGTAAGCTCCAGATTTTTCTGTTTAAATATGTATATGTCACACGAATCCAAGTCCTTAATCGCTTAAGCCCTAGCAAGTTGGATCGATAATGTCAATTCCCTGTACATAGTCGTGCCATTGTTGTATTAATATATTCCATACGGGGATTTTAATTGGTGTTGTGTATTCATCCTAGTTATGTATTAAAAATTGAGCTCCATACACTTTATTGTAATACATTACAAGAGGAACACAGGTAATTAATTAGGTGAAAAATTTACAAGTAACTTTACAAAATGCGATATGTTTACATTTGTTTTCGATCATTGTATTGTACAAGATCATTTCACTGAAAATGTAGGTACTTAATAGTGTCAATCAAATGAAAATATCTACAAGTATACGGAATGCCTCATTTCAAAAAAATTAAGGCTATTTGCTCCGGAATCCGGAACGCAGGTGATAATTCAGAGCAGTAAAATTAGAACTCTGGAACACATGAGGGTCGAGTTAAATGTCAATGTCATATATGACAGCTTGAGACTCGACACTTCCATTTTCAACTCTATTGTAATAACGCAGTGTTCTATTTTCAGTGCTCTAAATTTTCCCGGGCCCGCCGGATTCCGGATCATATAGTCCCAGCCTAAAATATGTAACACAGTTTGTAAAACCGTTTATTCAACCTAGCGGTAGTGAACGATAAAGTGTATTGTTTCTAACTTTTCTAAATATACAGGATTTGATTGTTTTTGTGGTGAAGAGATTGGCCGTTTTGCGATTGACTTTTACAACGCAATCGCTTTCACGTCCGCCAATCTCAGACCATGGTCTAAGCCGGAATGGCATAGCTTGTACCGTATTATATGAACATTTTTTATAACATTTTGTAACCATTCCATGACCTTCTGATATATTTGTAATATAGATGTCTATGTCTCTTATACTTAAGAAGTATCCGTCTTATAGACTAGATTTAAGCGTTCTGAGAGTGTATGTAAGCTTTAAAGTTTAGTTCAGTAGTTTGCACCCTTTAATCATATGTTAATCCACAGCTATAGAATCAACGCTAGGGACTTATTTCATTGAAATAATATTAAAATGATAATATTATTTTATGGTATTAATACCTTTCCAATCCATTGTAGTAGTTGAATTTGTGTATATGAATACCCCATAATATATTATAATTTTGGTGGCTTTCTTTCACGTTTGCATGTTTTATAAATTGACACGCATTTATATGGCATATAATAATATAAGTAATATAGTAAATACACAAGAAACCATGTAGAACTCACCACAATGATTTGCTATTCTTTGGAATTGCATACTATGGACTGAAAACCACCATTCAGATAGGCAAAACATACCTACTCTATGTATATTAAGACATTCGGTTAAACAAAAGTAAATGTTACACAAGAGAGAAATTAATTATGACAAATGTTAGCATTGTTCCAAGTATATTCAACATTTATAGTTGTTCAATCTAATTTAGGCTGGGACTATAATGTCCCGAATCCGTAAGGCCGGCGAAAATTCAGAGCAGTAAAATTAGAACTCTGCGCTAATACAATAAAGCTTCTTCTTCTTGTTTTAATATTTGGCTCCGTAGTGATTCGCCAATGTCAGAGTGAGTGACGGAAACTCTGCATTGAGCAGGTCTTATGACAAAACAAGGGTACAGTAAGCTGAATAACGAGGT
Organism: Phengaris arion; assembly: GCA_963565745.1. Lineage (NCBI taxonomy): Eukaryota > Metazoa > Arthropoda > Insecta > Lepidoptera > Lycaenidae > Phengaris > Phengaris arion. Next base: position 5,443,597 of record OY751448.1, read on the forward strand.
CTGTTGAAAAAACCTAAACAATCACAAACATTTAGGTGTTAGTAACTAATAGCTATATTACAGTTTTATGTTGTTAGTTGTAATATATGTACATAAGACTTTAATAAATGAAGTAATTACAAAACATAAAACCGATTTAAAATTGATAGGACGAGGAATAGTAGGGGGATGGAGAGCATATAGGGAACACTGGTTTTTAGTACAGGAGAAAAAGATATGGTCCAAGGTGCCCTCGTCTAAGCCACACTCACAAAGGGAGCTGTCCCTTACCCTAATTTTTTTCTAGGAATACAGGCGAGCAACAATGACTAAGTCTGACATGACAGATAGTTGAGCACATTGTTTTACTTGCATTTTTATATTTGAAAATCCATGGCCTACTTGGAATGCTATCTTGGATTTCAAAATAATGTTTGCCCCTACTCTCATTTTTTTCTGGCCCATTCAGAGTACCGCCTGATATTCATATGACTTTTAGCTTGTGGAATTAGGTCCTAACAATAAAGTTTATACTGACTGAGACCACCTGATGTTATAGTTTGTCTGGCATTGGCATCTACACTTTCAATGCCAGTTGTTCCACTATGACCTGGTATCCAAGCCAGTCCGACATGAATATTATCTGAATGACATTTAAAGAGAAGCTGTCTTATTTTCAAGATTATGGGAGATTTACACGTAGAACGAAACTCGTTAGAGGCCTCCAAAGCCCTCTTGGAGTTCGAGAGGATAATTGACTTTTTAAGCCGATGGGATTCAACAAAAGAGAGTACTTCTAAGATTGCCAAAGTTTCCCCTGTAAATACAGTGGAGTTTGGAGTGGAACATTCACCCTCGGAATCCATACTGCCACTCCAACACAGCCACGCTCCAAAAGCTTAGAAGCATCAGTGAAAATAAGCAGCCAATCCTCAAAGTGCTGATTAATCATACTTTTCAATTGAGTGTTAGCCAGAGGAGAACCCTTATCTATCGCAAAATTTAATAGCTCTTTTGGAGAGAAAGTTAGTGCTTTAAAAGGGGTGGAAAAGAGGAGATTAAGAACACACTGGAAGATAGGACAAGGTAGATGGGTGATAGTAGATACGGTAGCTAACCAAAACACAGGGAAGTTCTTTGCGAGACCAGTAATTGGAAGAATCAACTAGTTGGAAAGTAATGTGAAGTTTGCCTGTAAGAGGATGAAAAGAATACTGAACAATTTTAAACACAAGTCTATTCGCTAGGCATTGCCTAAAATAGAGCTTAAAAACGAATACACGAGTGTCAAGTCAAATGTCAATGTGAAATCTGACAACTCGGCACTCATTTGTTTGATTTTCAACTCTATCGTATTAGTCCAGAGTTCTATTTTCAGTGCTCTGAATTTTCACACGCGTTCCGGATTCCGGACCATATAGCCCAGCCTTAGTCTTTGTAATAAAATGTCGTGTAACAGAATTAAAAGGTAATTAATGAATTCAGTACTTCATCAAATACATTTTATTATTTCTGAATAGTATAGAAGTGTTTGACAGAAGTAGTGTCGTGTATGTATACTAAGTAAAAATCATTTTTATTCGAGTCGAGTATAGACAAAATGGATATACCATAAACAAGTACACAAATACAACGGACGTTTATTGTTTATAACATTTATATCCATTTATTTAGTTGTGTAATTATTATTTATTTTATATTATCCTATAGGGATTTTAATAATAAGATGTGATTTGTGAGTACATTTTTGACGATATTATTTAGATATTTTAAGCACAACAATGCATTTGGATTGACTGACCTATGGGCCCCGGTACAAATACATTCTATACTTTATAGATCGCGTAAGTTTTGTATATTTTTAATTATTGTAAGCGTCTGAGCGATATACAACTTGTGCTTGCCGCGTTATCGCTTCTATGAAGCTAATCATCCACAGACTATACACGACTAGGCTTAAGGTTTATTTAATCGCCATATAATTTATCGTTTTTTTTTATTGTGAGAATACTAGCAAATCGTAGGCATTATTAGAAATGTTATTTTCAATAGTATAATATCTTTATATTACGACCTTTGAAAATTGTTGTAAAGTTATTTCGATTGTATTTCTTCCAATGGCGGCGCCAGGCTGTTCTCTTCGTTTTAAATTATGTAGGAATCGGATTCGGAATCGGTCTTCTTATAATTTAAAGTACAATAAAGTGTGGTGCCGTCGCTATACCCAAAAGATCTCCAAGTTTCAGCGTAGGTTAAGAGATGACACGATTTCTATACTTAGTGTTACACCACAATTTTAAATATTATATTATTGTCTGTGGCATACCATAGACCGTATAGAGAGAGAGTTGTTGGAACTGTAATACTCGATTATTTATATATTTTTTATTTAAACAAATTAAAGTTTATTTAACGAGGCAAGTTTTGTGGTTACAATACATAGTATAACCGATTAGTCTTATGACTTTTGTATGTAGAATTTTATTAGAGAAAATGTCTAAAATAACAAAAGTATATTATACAACAGAAATTAAACAAATTTGGTTTTTTATTTGTGTTTGTTTGGTTCCCTTTGTTTCTTTATTTTTCTGTTTTTATTTTAGTTGTTTTAAATGATAGGCCTATTTTGTAATAAAAATCTAGTTATATTTTAAACTTTAAGAGGGATGTATGAGACTTTTGGGCTTCGCAATTCTTATTTTTAATTGTGCGTATATTCTTTAATTTTCCACTATCGTTTCATATCGCATTGTTAGAAATGTTATAGTGTTTATTAGTGAGTTAACTGCCGGGTTAGGTAAATAATTTACTAAAACGAACGTATAGCGATGTTGACATTTTGAAAAGTTTTAGAACGCCGCATGACGTATGACGGATGTCAACGTTTGCCTCCGACGGTGCGTCTTATAGAGGTTGTCTGTGGCAAGAGCTCGGCGCACGAGCACCGTGGGAGGCGAGCTTAGTGGAATTAAAAGTCCTATTTGTATGAATGCTCACATTTATGATACCAGTAGTATTCTAATATAATTGGTTATTGAATTTATAGGTGTAATAGGGATACTAAGAATTAGGGGCTGCACGTTTTTAATGGGGTTTTTGTACTTTATTCGAACACTTATTGTTACGAATGGAACATATTCCAAACAGTATTATCCAGTAATCTTATGTACCAACGTTGCTAATACACTTAAATACATTTAAGTACGATGCTTGTTTTATTTATACACCCAAGCCAACATGGCGTCTTTATACTATAAGTGCAGTAAAATTGTAGAAAAGAGTTGTAGGCAATTGGCCCAACACACTTACCCACCACTGCAACTCCTGTGTAGCCAGGATCGACAGTGGTAACCAACCGCAAAAACCTTTTGATATGATCTCAGGGGTGCCCGGGGGACATGCTAAATCTGTCTTGGAACCCGCAACGAAATTAATCAGAAGATTGTAGGAGGAGTAGGAAGTATTCCAGTTTCCCTCCCCAAGCAAAGCGGGAGACAGCAAAATTTTTATGACTACAAGACAGAATGTAATTAGATGTTTTAATTTATAATATGACAATTAATTACAATGCATTTATAATGACAAAAAAGTGTTGCATTGTTTCCAATAGTACTTATGACAAAAACGTTTGAAAGCTCGGAAGTTCTTCGCGCAGTCCACGAGATCTTCATAGTACACAACCCTATGGAAACTAAGAAACACAATGGACGCTGTTCAACATTTCGATTCTTTCGTCATACCAGAGATCACACTCCCAGAGTATGTGATGAGCAGTTTGTTCTTAAGGGCTACCTTCGGTCGAACACTCGCATAGCGGAGACGAAACTAATGTAAATCCAAAAAGTTTCGCTTTAAAGTTTCCGTGTCCTGTCAAAAATTTTGCGACGTAGTGATTATTTCTATCCATTGCTTCGAGAGTCGATCGCCTACCGAAGGGAAGAAATTATATAGGTGACGCCCTTTGATAGTGTTGTCCCACCGTTCCTGCCACTCAAAAATTAGGTTCTGTATAGAAATATCTAATGGCCCGATTAATTTAGTTATCTTATTACTCTCTTTCGCGCTTAAAAACTCAGGGTTAGTCATTTTTTTATTTTTATAATGTAGTGCTACACGACGCTGTATCTCTAAATCTACTGGTAGGACTCCGGCTAAGACTGGGAGTGCTTCAGTACTTACGGTACGGTATGCCTTACATAAAAATATTAAGGCGAGACGTGGGCTTTGCAAAAGTTTACGACGGGCCGCTCCTATTGTAGCCCTATCTGCCCAAGCCGGTGCGCCATAGCATATGCTGCCGAGGTACGTCGCATAAATTATTTTTAATGTTTTAAATGAAAGGCCCCATGTCGACGTTGATATTTTTGTGAAACAATAGAAATTCCTTTTAGCTTTCTCACCGGTCTGTATTATGTGTTCCAGGAATGTAAATTTATTTTCTAAAATAAGTCCTAGGTAACAAAGTGACTGTTTACGTTTCACATTGATGTTGTCCAGTTTAATGCAAGGAGTTGATATTAATGAACCTTTTAAAAGTACTTGAAAGGTTTTATGTGCTGCAAATTCTAATCGATTTCTGTGTGTGTGAAGAGTTGTAGGCAGTAAACTTATGAATTGGTAGCGCAGGGACCATGTTTATGCGCACAGTCTAAAAGTTACGATTTTCGCAACAGAAACTTTAAGGGCCCGATAGCTTATTCGCATGCTTTGTCTCTGACGCTCGATATAAAGTAAGCAGCGACAAAACTTCCGAATAAACTATCCGACGCCTGTAACTTGTTGTTACTTGTTACACTACACCAGCGTTTCCCAACTGCCGGGTCGCAACCCGGTACCCGACCATCAAATAAAATACCGGGTCGCAACAATCCCGCCTTGTTTTAAAAACAATACCTACTATCAATCAGCTTATCTTAAAGTAAGAGGGAAAGTAGTATTCGTAAGAGGGAAGCCGATACCAAAATATGTAGTATTAATGGAGCATTTTTACTAATTATATTTTAGCTAATGGAACCAGCTTGGGTTTAAAAGTATTAAGTGGGCAACGATGGGACAGTGTGAAAATTACCGGGCCATCGCAGAACAATGTTTGAGAAACACTTCTATGTTTAACTGGCGCAGATTCATCTAGTGGTTATTTGATGAACTTTTTCAAATTTGAGGATAACTACCGAATTTTATGAAAAACATTTGTTACTTTAGGAGTGAAATTGAGCATTAAACAATTTTAACTAAAAAGAAATAATTTTCTGTCAAGTCTGATAGTCCATTTCTGTTACAGCGCCATCTGTCAGTCGAAATGTCAATTGCGAGTTGAGGAATAGATAAACGGACCTCATCGGTCAGTTAAAGTTAAACTTAGTATATACATTGTCACTTTTTCGTTCAGAAACCCGTTATCGAACCAATAACGCTAATGAATAGATAAACTGCCGATAAATTCAAAACAGAAACCGGGCATAAGTCTAGTAAATTGACTTTCAGACGTCTGGAGCTTGCGATCACATTCCTAATTGATAAATCCTATTAATATTAGTCACAGTGTGCAAAACGAATCTTTCGTCTGCCCTCTACTGCAATTCGCCGCTACAAGCGTTTAGAGAGTGTAGCTTGTGAATAAATTGACCTGTTTTGACACTTATTTACTATAGAAATTAGTAGTAAGTACCTATTGATTGTTATTGTCGCGGGAACATTGCTCATTGCAAGAAAAAAAACAATAATATCTAGTAACCGAGAAGATGGCTGTGGTGCTCCAGTTGGGAGCCAATGATAAATTTTATAATTAATTCGCTTCAAGATATGTCTACTGTACCCAAGCACCTCCTGCTTGGATCAAACTGAAAATAAAAATGCGCTCCGCGGGTAGTTTGAACAACTTTAACACTTGATGTGTGTCGTATAACAACTGTCATCTCAGTCTACCGTAACCACGGTTTCTGTAAAGGTGGTCATCCGGAAACGTCGGGATAAATTAAAACGAAAAAAAAGTGATACAAGTAGTTATAGTAAAGTGGTTTTTCTTGCAACTCAACTGCTCCTTCCTCGTTCGAATCTCTTTCGACCCAGCCGACTAAGCGAGAAGGATTTTACGTCGAGTTCCACACTAAAAAAAATACGCAGTAAAACGTACCTATAAAGGTATTTATTTATTTTTAATTGGGATTAAACGTAGAGTATAACATTCTCTTGGATCTGAATTTTACCCGTGACTCACTCCCCAATAAAATAGAATAGTTCTTTAATTTGGCCGTAATAAAATTTTATGGGGTCCCAATTTGTGACGTTTACGGAGAGGAGTGTTAATGGTCGTTTTAATGGTCTAATTAATTTCAATTAGATGTTAAGTAACCGCATTTAATTTTTGTGGAAGTGTCAACGATGTACAGACGAGAAATTAAGCGATTAGCAGAATCAAATAGTTTTGTAGTCGCGTACGTCGTACACGTTATTATTTCCATGTAATTTCCACTAATTTTGAACATCCACAGATTGGGAGATTCAACGGTCAGTCTCAGTACTATATCATAGATAAGTACTTTATTAAATACATTATATATAAGAACTTGAAACAAAATCTTATATTTATAGTAGGTGTCTTAACATCAATAAAATTGGTTTAAAGTTAGGTACCTATTAATTGTGTAACTGTGTGAAAGAAACTAATTTATCCGGCTTAACGCTACCCGTTTCGCGATAATTTATCAACGCAAAGCGAACAAAACCCGTAAACGGTAAAGTATGCTACACACCTTCCTAAATGTTGTAATCGTAATTTTATAAGTTAGGTTAGTTAGAGCCCAGTTACGACGATTCGCGTGAAGGCCAAGCACCAGTTCTTATTTATAGCAAATTGAGCTTTATCGACTAGGCACGTAACGTACAACCTAATTGCAATCTCGCGCGGTTGTGTACCAAAATGCTATGAACCTGTACGATGTGGCTTGGTCGATAACGCTCAATTTGCGGGTTATGCTTACGCGCTCATCTACTAACGTACATTTCGGCTCGCCTCGTTGTACAATCTGTAAAAAACGCGGCGAGACTTACCTAGCTATCGAGTTTTTCATGACGGAAGGCAAAGTTTAAAACCGTCGCGTCATTCTTTAGCTAGCTAGCAAGGAACCTTGTCGCATATATCCACTGCTGTTTAATTCATGCGTAATTTACATGCCGGCGCGGCAGTAAAAAACTAGTGCAACAACTACTTTACAATTTTTAAAATCGTAAGACCAGAGCTCTGAGCCAAGTTGCCTTCGCTAATTCGACGAAGTTCGAAAACAACAATGTACCATGATTTGTCTTAAGCATCGTTAGTGACTTATGCATCGTTATGCCACTAAGTGACGCTTAATATGTCAAATCCAAGGCTCAGATCTTCTAATGGCCCGTTTCAATAACGATTGAATGACGACGTTTTTAACAAATAGTTATTGGTAGATAGGTTATTGAAACGGGCGGTAACCCTCCAATTCCCACCATTCGTAAATCGGAAGGTGTATACGACACTTAACGGTGACGCTAATGTAATTCCGCTGAGCAATTCCTGTGACCGCCATCTTTAAATTTGTCATTAATTGCGTTGAGTTTATTAAGCTAGTTATGTCAGGTACGTCGCTAATTATCTAGCTAGGGTAAACGGCTGGAAATATTTAGCTAAATAACTAGGTTCATCCTGTTAGTTTTATTAATAGGTACCTTGTAAGTAAACCGTTAGTGTCTTCCGCACGAGTGGGTCGGTTCAACCAGAGCAGTACCAAAAGGTGTTTGGGGCGCATGGTTTGACCGAAAGTAGGCTCGCTACTAAGCCAAAAATCTGTTTATTAAATAAGCTTACATGTATCGTAAATCTTTTATCTGCTAGTACCTCATATTTAGAACATTTAACCATACAAACTAAGAACGTAGCTTTTAAGCATCTGCTAATTTCGATACTTTTATTTTTTACCTCACTGCCGAAAGGGGGTAGGTATTAAATGATCACTGTGCAATATGTCTGTATTATATACTAAGGACAAGGCATATTAAACTTTATCTAACGATTCTTCATACAGGAAAAAACTACTGCTATCTGTTGAAAACCGATCAAACTACATCTCAACTGCAATTTACAATCGAGCTACGCATCGTTCGCGTATTATCGTAGGCCGCGTATGGCCTACATAACAGGCTTTAATTTTAAAATACCTTACGTATGTAGACGGATACCTAACTACTAGGTTTGTGCTTCTTTTACCTGTATCATTATATCTCGTCCATTTATTTTAGTCCTAATTTTGCAAATTGCAGCATTTTACAGCGCAACACTGATCTCTATATTGTCAAATGAAAAACTCGAGTGCCTCAATCGGGCACTTGAAAGTAGGACGTTTTTAGTCTCGCCATGCCCTGTCCCTAGTATGTATACGTCTATGCTAGGAAGCACAGTTCTCCGCAATCAGCGCTTGACACTCAAAAACATCTCGGTAGGTATTTGTGTCCTTTTAAATATTTATTATTATTGTAGTAAAATACTGGTACCCTACCAGTGGTAGGTATAGTTAAAACTAATAGTACCTAGGTGGTGTTCCGACAAAAAAAGTCTACTGTTAGTTTGGACTTTAGGTCGTCAAAACTGCGGATAACTACACTAAAACCGGTGAATTTTAATAAAAATGAATTCCCAAAAACGCATCCGTTTCAGTCGCGAGTCGCGGTTAGAGTGACGTGTAATTAACGAGCGAATTAACTAGATCCAGCGACTCGGGCGCGTCGCAGACGGGCCACAAGCCCGGTCGCTATAGCATGCAACTGCGTTAAGTTTGCAATGAGTCATGAGTGCAAATGTCATAATTTACCAATGATGCGTCTACCGCATTGGTGAATGGCTTACACCTTACTTCAATAGGTGAATGTAAACACAGATTACGCGTCATTGGGCTAGCGATTACTCACTGAAAACCTAACCTAACCTAACCTAACGCGAATAGACTATAGTTGTCGGTGGATACTTAATTGGGGTTCCGTACCCAAACGGTAGAAACGAAACCCTATTACTAATACTTTACTGTCCGTCTGTCACCAGGCTGAATCACATAAGCCGTGATAGCTATAGACCGTTGAAATTGTCACAGATAATGTATTTCTGTTGCTGCTAAACTAAAAACAGAATAAAATAAATATTCAATTAGAGCTCCCATACAAATTGATTTTTTGACGTTTTTGACGTTTGGTACAGAACCTTCGTGGGCGAGTTCGACTCGCACTTACACAGTATTACGGGGGGCCAGCGGTGGCATGGGTGGCGGGCGATCGTTATCAGGCTACAACAGAAGACAAAAGTTATCCAGCACACTTAGATTTCGGGTTCGTTCGCGGGTTCGTTTACGTGTTTTGTACCTATTGTTCGAAGGCGCGGGATATAGAGCAGCGTGACTGTAGCGATAGTTGACGTAGATTGCTGGTAGCAACGATGAATAGCAAATCGCGAATGCTGCTTTAGCGAATCTTCGGTGCCGGTTACACGTGAATTAATGAATGAACACTTTATTGCGCACCAAAAAGTAAAATCAAACAATATAGTAGCTAAAACTAGACACAAAGGCGGTCTTATCGCTACAAGTGATTTCTACCAAACGTGTGCGGCAAGTTTATGTAAAATATACGAAAAATCATGTGAATTGTTAAAAAACATATCCACAGCTGAACTTATAGGTAACCGCCGCACCGTCTTTTGGTAGTCGGTGAAAAATAGTCTGTCGCTGGCTATCGGTCGCGGTCGCAAGTAGCGCGTATGCACCGAGCATTAAACATAACAATCCCGTGTCGCCGTGAGATATTCGGGAGAGATAAACTTGTTAGTTGTAGAAATTGCAATGATACATTTTATAATTGGAAATGAGGGTAGTAGGTACCGAAATATCTTTTAAGTGAAACTCCTTTAGCGGCGCTGAGAGTTAATAGTCATAGACATATAACGTACATAGTCGATACACAGGGTACAAATTTAAATTTTTCTACATTTGCCACGTGTACACGTCATGTTCCCCCCATCCCCGAAACTGCATTCAACTCGTGCGCGGATTATATTCTTATTATGATACATCATAATAATATAATGCATATTTATAATATGGTATGCCATTGGAATTTATTAAAAAATCTTGTTAGGTTGTGCGACGATAAAATAGTAAAAAACTACAGCAACCACTTTCAAATTCATTACCGTAACTGACAATATTTAGCGAGCATTTCGAAATATAAGCAGCAGAATGAAATTAAAAGGGTAATAAGTAAAAACGTTGCATATATTAAATTAACTGCACTCTGTTTATGATTATATAGCGCCGAAAGCCGGTAATGCGGGGTTTTATGTGCTATATTGCACTATTTTCCACAAAACCTGTAATTCTCTATTTAAATGCCTCAATAATCTACCGAATAAATTATACGCTTTGCGATCTGGAATAGGTTTTATACGTACTTATGTGGAATATGAGCAGATATTTTAAAGGTTATTAACTTGAATTCAAAATTATGAGTGGAGGTTTTAAGTAATTACATTACGAATAGGTAAGTGTTATCAACTCAAATATCTACATTCTATATGATTCATCATAGAAAAGTTTCCCCAAAGCACAACTCGCCGCGACAAGCGCGAGACCGTCGAGTAGTGCCTCGCGCTTGTCGCGGCCAATAGGCATGTCGCCTAAAAAATTTTTTTCGTCTATTCGATGTTAGACACCATGTTAATAAATAATATAGAACCCATTTTCATATATCCTAAAAAACAACGAAAAAGCAAACAATTTAAATTTGCAATATAAAAGAGAGAGCGATATATCGGCCTGTGACGTCACGAGTTGCCATTTGTCATTACAAAATGTATCGCGGTTGCAACTTGCGACACATCGTTTTGTGAGAAAGAGATGGGTGCTATTTTTTATTAGCCTAATCTAAATACCTATTTCTTTTAGATTTATGTATTTTAATCAACAAATTTAAAATTTAATTAATAAAAATGTATTATTTCACACTAGGCAACATCCCTACAGCGCGACTAAGTCCGTGTACAGCTTGGCAAAAAAGTGTATGACGCGGTGACACCAAGAACTAAAAATATTATCGATTGTAACAGCTTTCATCCTTTATAGATTGGAATGACAACTTCTTCTTATATATAAAAATGCATCGCAGTTTCTTTGTCTCGCTAAAACTCGAATGCGGCTGGATCGATTTGGCTAATTTTGGTCTTGAAATGTATATGGTAGTTCATTATAACGGTGTGTCGCTTATTGCCACCTTCGCGAACTGTGCTAGGGGGTTAAAAATTTGGTGGGGGCTATTTTTTGCTCTGTGGTCTCTCCTCCCTACCTCTTTGGGACTCGATGGTCTCTGCCCCCAGCTTGTACATTGTGCATGTGTGTATGTTGATATTTAGAAGCCAACAATCCTGACAATCGACTCTTTCAAATTATTTACTTAATATCTTATATTAGTAAATATTGTCATAATTCATAAGTCATGACCCATAACCTCATGCGTCGCTTATATACCCTTATTGAAAAATAGGGGTGAGTATTTTTTAAATGATACGGACCAGGAAAGGAGCAGACGGACGCCTGATGGCAAGCGATTATCGCCGCCCATGGACACTCGAAACCCCAGGCAGACAGTTTCTGGTCCTTACGCCCCTTGGACCTCTGGTAACGCAAGCGTTGTTTCACGCCGATTTTCTGTGAGGACATGATATTTATCCGGTCGAGCGGGCCCATTCGTGCCGAAGCATGGGTCTCCTACGTTTAAGGAGTACGTGGGTATTTATAGTTAACAATACTGTCAACTCCTCTATTCTTCGAAATTATTAACTAGTATGAAATATCATAAAGACCTGGGCCCCAATTCTCGTAACTCGAATCTCGGTTCGATTATCGCGCTGACTCATTCGCATAGGCGGCAAATCATGCGCGCGCGAGAGGGACAGACTGACAATAGAACCAAGATTCGAGTTACGAGAATTGGGGCCCTGCGCCGTCGCCCGGGGATTTCTCATTACGAATCCTATAAGAGGCGTTAAAATTACCACACCGGTGGTTAAACACTTCGGTATGAGGGTTACGTACGGGACGACACGCGACACGACACTTACGATTTATGTATCGGGAGTCGGAACAGTTGTTACCTGTTGTAGCTACAGCTCTGAAGGTGGATTCCTTCAATAATACAGTTACGATCCAGTTTCGTAATGTTAAAACTGCAAAATGTGTGTGTGTGTGTGTGTGTGTGTGTGTGTGTGTGTGTGTGTGTGTGTGTGTGTGTGTGTGTGTGTGTGTGTGTGTGTGTGTGTATGTGTGTGTGTGTGTGTGTGTGTGTGTCTCATAAGCGTCAAACCTATGCCAGACCCGTTTTGATTGGGCTAAACTACAAAAATCAGTTTATGGTATCAAGACGATTCATTTACAATTCAATAAAAGTAAAATGAAAGTGTTACTTAATTAGGAAAATTGGTTTTCAATATTCGGTTCTGATCCAATTTCGTCCATTTGTAAACAAAAACATTAAATTCGACCAAGTTGTACTTCGTCTATCGGGGAATCTAATTCTTATGTATGTTCAGACCGCTTTCATTATTTTTCGTATTATAAAAATAATAAGATTCGAAACCGACATGTTATTGATAAATGTATTGTGCTTTTCACATAATGCATTGCATATGAAAGTATATTCTGCACTTCTCCCCTCAGTATATTTCACCCTTTCTGTAACTGCCCTGCATTATCCTCCGTCGATCACATTAAATATTTAGGTGTGATTATTGACAGATTTCTTAACTTTAGGATGCATATAAACGCACTGGTAGCTCGCGTTCGTAAGCTGATCTACATATTTAAAAATCTACGACATATTGTAAACCAAGCTATAATACGTAAAGTCTATTACGCCTTATGTTTGCCCGTCATTACCTACTGTATCTCCTGCTGGGGTGGAGCCTCAAAAAATATCTTAAAGCCACTTGAAATTGCCCACAGAGCAGTTTTAAAGGTTGCAACTTTTCGCCCAATTAGATTCTCAACCTCAGTATTATACGAAAGTTGTAATGTGCTGAATATTCGGCAATTATTTATCCTCAATACGGTCCTCCGGCAACACCGAAACATCCCTTTCATCACGATTACGAGACGTCGTAAGGACAAAATATGCCAAATTCCCAAACCGAGATTGTCTTTTACAAAACGATTCTTTTACTTTTTAGGCCCATATCTCTACAATAAAATAAACCGAAGTCTGCCAATTTACGAGTCGTCATATTTCACCTGCAAAAAGTTAATCCAATCTTATCTTCAAAATAAATCCTATGATGAAACGGAACATTTCATGCCATAACATATTATCGTATCATATTATTAAAACTAATATATTTACCATGCAGTCAGTAGACTCGCATATGCATTCGGTCACACACACGCCACACATACAGTCACTCACTCACTCTCTCACACACACACACACACACACACACACATGCATGCATGCATGCACTACCTAATAACTTTAATATTATAACAGTTATATTTTTAACCATGACCACGGAGAACCCCGTAAACAGTAACTTCAGTGAAATTGCTATGTAATATCAAGAGGGATAGGGACTGTTAACCCTTACTACAGGTTTATCAACCTATCAAGGGTAACAGAACTTCACCCACAGTGACTGGATTGTATGTAAAATTGTGCCTAGCTATAAGTTAATTTGTACCAACTACAATCTGCTTTTTTGCACCAATAAATTATTATTATTATTATTATTAATATATGATTAACAATTTATATTCGGTACTCACAGTAAAATATCAATTTTTAAAATTATGTCCGTCTGTCTGTCTCTCTGTATGTCTGTCTATTTGTTCCGGCTTATCTCTGAAACGGATGGACCGATTTTCACGAGACTCACTGGCAGATAGCTGATGTTATGAGATCTAACATAGGCTGCTTAACCTTGGGGTTCCATTTAAAAAACAGCGTTCCGTTTCCGTTACTTCTATGAAGACGATGTTGCGGGCACCAGCTAGTAATATAAATAAATTATAAGACTACTTATGAATAAGATTCCCTGATTCATAAGATATAGGTCCCTATATCTTTATTGCACTAGAAATAAGTAACATTTTAATTCGTAGGGTTATGTATTCTATTTGTACTGTATGTTTACGATTACATTTACGATTATATATATATATATATACACACCGGTATATTTAGCGGAAAAAAAAGGTCCATACTTAAAAATCTAAAATTTACTTACTACACTTCTTTTGTTATTTAAAGTTTCATTTGTTTTACTTAAAATAAGATCACATTAAGAACAGATTTTGCGAGTAAAGGCTATTTGTGAAAAATGGTACATTTTTGAACTTTTCATGTAACCGGGAAAATTAATATTAAAATAACAATTAATTAAATTAGAAAAATGGTGATTAATTAGCGTATTTCCCCCACGTGCTCTTATTCAAGTTTCTACACGTCTAGGCATACTGAGAATGATGTTATCGATGGTCTCCTGGGATAGTCTCTGCCATTCCTCAACTACGGCGATTCGCAGTTCACCCACGTTGGCAGGAGCTGGAATTCTGGACTTAACTCTTCTTTTCAGCAAGTCCCAAACGTCCTCTATTGGGTTTATATCTGGTGATCTCGCCGGCCACTCCATGGTTAGCTATAGCTTGAGTTACCCGAGCGGTATGCGGCCGAGCATTATCCTGCATAAAAACAAAATCGTCACCGATATACGGGTCAAACGGTACGACATTTTCTTTTAAAACTTCTCTGATATAGCGGTCTGCAGTCAGACTCCCTCTGTCAATCACTACCAAGTCTGTGCGAGCTCCCAAACAAATGCCCGCCCAAACCATTATTCATCCACCACCGTATGAAATTGTAGTTTCATAATTTGTCTGAATGTATCGTTCTCCTATGCGTCTGTATATTCTGTGCCTGCCGTCAATTTTATTTAAGAGAATTCTGCACTCATCACTAAACAATACCTTACTCCATTGGTCCGCGTTCCAAAGTCGATGTTCCTGAGCAAAAGTAACCTGCTTCTACGATGATTTACCTCGAGCCTTGGAGCCTTGGCGGGCACAAATGAACCCAAACCAGCTTCTTCGAACCTTCGTATCGTACGCTCACTTACGGTTACACCCCGCACTGCTTCTAACTCATGTCGGGCTTGGACGGCCGTCAAACGGGGGTTCCTACGTACACGAAGCCGAATGAAACGATCATCCCTACTCGAAGTGCGTCTTTTTCTGCCTTGTCCTGCTCTTCTCACATAAGTACCGGTCTCCCTGAACCGTTGGATACTGCGATGGATCGTTAAAACTGGGCGACGGATATCTCTGGATATCACTCTGTAGGTTTGACCATTTCTTCGCATTTCGAGTGCCCCGGAGTGAGAGTGAGAGTATATATATATATATATATATATATATATATATATATATATATATATATATATATATAGTAAGTACAAGTAAGTACAAATTAGAATTAAGTGGTTAATATTGGTTGTCGTAGGTTGTGAAGGGCCCTCGATGGTTTAATATGAACCGGCTTCAGTTGCGGGAAGAACCTGTAATATCAAATAGTCCAAAACGTTTAGAATAAAGTGGTTTAAAAAGATTTACGATGGTATTTTTTTTTCTGACAGCAAGTTCCAGACCTAATTATATAAACTATTAATTTTTTTCATTATGTACAAGTGTTTTTGTACAAGTTCAATTTTCCTGCATGGGAAACATTGAAATAATTTTATCCAGGTAGAAGGTAGGGAAACCCAGTGAATAATTATATACAAGCGATTGAACGAGTATAAAAATGATTTATTGACGTATTATGCGGTCAAGCGCGGCCGACGTCTTAATTTGCCACACGAAACAATGCCGATTTAGATGTTTATCATTTGCCAATAAATGTAAAAAAGTGCCTTTTACGACGGCAAGGAATTTAACTGCGAAAATTATGTTTTATGATTATGAGGTAAGCGCTTAGGCTACTGGTTAGTATATTCAAGGTGTACAATCACGTAGAAGTAAGCTCTTTAGAGTCTCTAGGTGCTTGCAGTAGTAAAGTTAGGTAGCTCCTTCTTTGTAACAGGTACAAATTATTGAGAGTACCTAGTAAAGAGACTGAAAAAATACTGAAATGCTAATCAAAATTAAGAGCCCTCCTATTCACAGGCTGTCCTTGTCTCTGCTAGCCGAAATAACAAGGACAGCATGTGACTTGAGCGTCACTTAATTTAACTATCGTTTCAGTATTCGGCCGTAAGTCAACTCAATACTACCGTTAGTACTTAGTAATAGGTGTGTTGACTACATGTAAAATATTAAGTTGAATTTATATATTTAAAAAAAAATCAATATTTCTGAATATATAAATATTACTTGATAAATATAAAATGTTAGTGATGTTTTGTAATGAGATACGAGAGAGGTGAATTGTTTTTGTTATACATACATATTCGTAAAAACCCTACATCATTAGTTTACTTACATCCATAGCTTACATTATTCTATTAAACATACCTACATATTTCGGAGGATATATTATATAATATACTATATTATATTATTATATATATTTACAGGTTTGGACAGGCTGACACCAGACTTGTCTTTTGACATTTAACTAGTTTATTTTGATTAAAACTCCAGTTATTTCAATAACATTTATTTATAGGATAACTGAAATTATCACAATCTATTTTGCAACTTTTAGAATCATTTTTACACTTAAAACACGAAACTTCACTAAACTTTAAAACTTTAAGTAATAATAATAATAAAGAAATTAATGATTCTGACGAGCTATTTTAATAACAATTAGATGTCGCTTGGACCAACGTCCCCGTAATAATGATCTTCCTCCCGAGCACGCTGTACTCCCCTCTTATGAAGAGGGTGGGGCGAATGCTCATTATCTCCACCTTGCGGATTCATGGGTTGTCAAGAGTGGTTCGATGAGTAACATTGCATGTGGGCATGAGAAACAACAGCAGGTGCATTAACACCTGCGCCGACACATACATTCAGGAACAAGTGACGTCATAGGTTCCGCGATTTTCTCATGGGGCGTTTTTACTCTAGTGATTTTAGGTTTTATCTACGGAAAAATTCCTAGTGAGCTGAATTGTGTGCTAGTGATGTGAAAAATCGACATTGATATCGTGCCGGCTAAAAAAGTTATAAAGGTCAAAAGGTCACGAAAATGAGCTCCGCCCGCGTAAATAAACATCGATGTAATCTGTTTATTACTTCGACGTTGGTCGCATTTTCACAAAATTGGTGACCTGGTGATGGGATCCATGAGGAATCGAGGGAACTCCTCGAAATTTATATGGACATATATAGTGATTTTGACTTTTTCGAAAGTAACCCAAGCATATGCTACCAAAAAGTAAGATTCTGCACCAAGGTATACCCTGGATCCAAAAGCACTGAACAGAACTCCTCAGTCTTTAAAGATACGCGTTTGAAAATTTCGACATTTTTTTAAAGAACTGCAAGCATATGCCATTATGTAATATTACAGTAATCATCATCATTATCTTATATACAATATCTAATGGAAGCTTGGCGCGTATTCAATTATACATTCGATCGTTTATTTTAAACGTTCTTAAAATGTGTTAATAATAATTTAACAAATATCACTAAAAACGGAAATATTATTATTATCTATTTTTAGACAAAAAATTAAACCGACTTCCAAAGTTAAAATGCACAAAATAAATCTAAATAATTCCACTTTTAAATTTGACTGAAATTTTAACTATTTCTGTACTCAATCTTCAAAAATTTGAAGTCAGTACCAGACAAATTGAACGTGTGTTCTATAGGGATCGTGCGTGAAATATAGAGGCAGCACTACTGTCGAAGTGAGCGCTCTCTGGTGTTTCATTGGTGAACATAGTGGGATCAAAACAAATATTTAATAACATTAAAAAAAAGTTATAACAATGGATAAAATAATAAAATATGGATTTAAACCAATAGTCAATAATATAATACATAGCGAGAACGATGAGAAAGGCAAAAAATCATTCAAATCAAATTGTTGAATAACTTAATAACCTCATTTTGAAAAGTTTTATTTTACCCAATACATACAAAAATTATACGCCAAAGACTCAACCAACAATACAAATTATGATAATCTAAAGTACATTACTTTTTAGATATTAATTATAAAATGACTTAAGAATAATTTTGCAATCGACCAAATGTGCGGTATTGAGAAGATGTTATAGTACTTGTTATCTCTAAGACTGTTGAGATGTTATAGTTGCCTAAAATTATTAAGCTATTGCATAGCTTCTATCGCGAGCCTTGAGCGCGGGGACCGAATCCAGAAATTCCGTAACGAAAAAACCTCACGCTCCCGCATCGTCTAACGTCGTTTCAGTTCGGCAGTCTTCGACACGGCGCGGTTTTATTTTTAAGATTTAAGACGGAAGTAAAATCTATCTCTGAACCAAATATTAAAGCAAGGCTAACGCTGTTTTAGTAAGGACGTGCGCCGATAGATGGCGCTTTAGCGCCATCTATCTATCTATTCTTTTGCTTCAATAATTTACTAATAGATGGCGTTCCCAGCTTGTAATTCATGTACGTAGTATGATTTTCACTAGATTTTGGAAGCACAAAAGGTGTCCTAAGAAATGTGGGAATCGAACTTGGGTTACTTTGCTTACACAGCCATGACATGTAATGTCACGGCTACCGACTCTATGACGCGGCACTTAAAAAGTTGTATTTAAATGGTAGGTTCCTGGATTGATGACGAATTACGAATATTAGTCCAAAGTCCACTTTTTATATGAGACAAAGAAAACTGACGGCCGTTAATATTTTGCGCGAAATGTTCGATTATAATTTTTTTTTGCACTTTTCCACTTTTAGAGTTTTGTTTTTTGAACATATAAGGACACTGACGATACTAAACAGTATTTAATGCACTTTAGTACTAATAATAAGTTGATATAAAGTTTTGAGAGTCATATAGTTGTTTTAGATTATTTGCCATTTTTCACAGATGAAATTCACCACAAACACTTATATAGTAGAATCACTTACTTACACTTGTGTTAATCACTTTTTTTAAATTATATAAGGATTTTTTGTATTTTTAATCGGAATTAAACTGCGGAGATGATTTTGACGATTTCGAGCTTCTACCCGCTTTTGTTCAATTTTTTTTATTTATTATTTTTTATTTAATAATTTTTATTTATTCAGAGGCTTTAGCCTCTGAATGACTAAAATAATTAAGTATGTGTTACTTCTTACCGAAACTTGCATGACGCATGATAATCCGATTGAAATACCTAATTTTAATTGTATTGTTCAGTTCAAACGAGATACTGTTTCAAAAGGTGGGGTAGCTATTTACCAAAATAAAAATGATATTACTAATATTATGACCCCGAATATTGAAATAAATATTGCACACGTTAGCGATGTTAATGTTAGGCGCTCAGTTGTTGGAGATATTTGTGCGTGCTTATGCAAACTTAGAAATGGCTTACAAATAGTTATGGTAGCAATTTACATTTCTCCGAATCCAAAATTGGACGAGGTAGAGCATTTTATTAATCGCACTTTACTGGAGTACACTGAAGAAGGATCGAAAATACTTGGTACAAATGGTAATAAATTTCCACTTATCTTGGCTGGCGATTTCAACATTAACTTCGCTGATAAAAAATCAGAGCGGTTGACAACTTTTCTATCAAAAACATTGAATTTGAAAATGAATAATGATCCACAAGAGTCCACAACAAAATATGGGACCACCATTGACGCGGTATTTTCTAGGTATTTAGAGGATATTAAGTCGCAAACTTATGTTTCTTATTTCAGTTATCATAAACCTATAGTTTCAATGATAAATATTCCTGAATAACCAACAGCTACTGTAAGATAATAAAACCCACATGTATTGTAAAATGATAAAAATATTTTAAACAATATTAAGTTTTTATTTATTTAATAAGAGAAAAATTTGTTTTCTTATCGGTCACCACGCTCAAAAAGTGTAACTTGAATTAATATCAAAGAAAAAGAAATACTGCATAAATAAAATAAAATAAATAAATAATTATAATTGCATAAGTTGATACAAAATGCTATGCAATAGCTTTACCGCGGCAGTCCCCGAGTGCCACACGTCTTTTTTTTATTATTATCTTAATTTTATACAAATCGTAAGAAATTATTTTTTGTACTAATTCATTACGAAAACTTTTATAAATGTTATCTTTGTTAAAAATATTTAATATTACAAGCAAATAATAAAATATAAAATATTTATCATTAATGAGTCTGTGTCCTGTGAACTAACTCTGACATAAGGTCACAGGGACCTTATGTCAGAGTTATTATAAAAAAGAGAAATTATAAACATTAAATTTGAAATTATTTAAGAAAATAAAACCTTTCTTTTTTGTTAACAATTAATTTGTTTTTATTTAAAACAATTAGAAATTTTATTCACTTTTTACAATTATTTGAAAAAGGATTATTTGTCAAGTTCTTTATCTTTAAACAATGGCTTCTGTACATTTACCAAAGCACAAATAACAAAAACAATTTCATCAATATGAGGAAATAATGCATTAGGTACTTTTGATAGAATTCTAAAGTCCTTAATTCGTTGATCGTTCTATATGTATCCTCACAGAAGCATTATTGTATGTTTCGTCAACTTCTTCAGGGGTGAATTGATCTTTGTGACCAAAAGGAGGCATGATAAAAATAGCATTTTTGTTTTCGACTTGAGTTTTTATCTGGGGTATCTTATCCCAGTCTTTTGGATTTTCTCTGAAATCAAAGAAAAGAATTAAAAGGTTAAGTCATAACTATAAGATAACTGTCACGAATATTAAAAATTTCATCAATTAAATGATCAATTTTTACATGTCGTATTTAAATGTTATAATTTTACTGAATAGTGCAGTTCATTTTTAAAATTTTTAATTAATATTGTACTAACACGTAATTTTTCACTGCATTTATCCGCTGTTTACGTTTTACTATTTTCCATGAGGCTCCTAACACGCTCTGGAAATTTATAAAATTTCACTTCCACACTGAATCCACGATTACATCCAAGAATACAATAATTTTTTCTCGAAGCTGGCATTATTTAAAAAATTTAAATATATTTTATTTATAATTATTAAAAAGTAAATCACATGTGTTTACGTTAAATACATGATCCCAACTGTTTTGGATACTTGACACTAGTTGGCGTAACAGTCTAAAAGCACGATCCCCATTTTAAATATTGTTTTATCAGGATTTTTTTCGGGCTGCTACCGATTTACCGGCGAGAACGGAAGCGATTTATCTTTTATTTTTTTTGTCATTTGCCTTTTGTCCGTTCAGTCCATCCGTTCATTCCAGAATTAATGTTGCCAACTTACTTATTTTACAAAGTGTTACTACTAAATTTAGTATTTTATTCCTACTAAATTCCTACTATACTAAGTAGGAATTTAGTTGTTAGTAGTGTTTTAGTAGGAAATAACCAGACAGTAAGCATATGCAACACGGCCAAGGTTAGGCACAAAAAAAAATTGACATCGTATCATAATAATACATCGTAGCATTCGTCTGTAATTTGCTTAAAACTACCCGTTTAATTACTATATACTTAAAATGTCCTAGTATATTTTAAGTTAACCGTAAAATTTATAATAAAATTTAATAAATAATAAAAATTTAATATAACTAAACCTAGTAGTTTTTTGGGGGCTTTAGGGATTCCTAAGTTTAGTAGCTATTTTTTATAGTTTTCAGTATTCTTTTAGTAGTTTTAGTAGAAATCGACGCGAGTTTAGTAGTTTCGCAAAAACGGAGTTGGCAACACTGGAACGAATCGCTTTAGTCTATACCAGGGGTCTCCAAACTTTCCAGCCTTAGGGCCATACTGATTACTCCAGTAAGTTCCGAGGGCCAAAACCATATTATCATTGTTGCCGGTGGTAAAAAGTGAAATAGTCCACTGATGAAAAAAAAAGTCCGAAAAAGTACGCAACGTTTAAAAAAGGCTGCAAATCGGACTAAAGTCCGCAAAACGGCAACACTGCATATTATTAATTTTCCTGTCATTATCTGTAATTTCTAGATTAGTCGTAGAGTACGAGCCATGAGGAGTAACGTGACACGACATCTGGTGGACGCAAGCGGAAATAGGTAGTACCTTCTATCGCTAACAGATGGAGCTAATAGCACGTACAGAATAATCTCGTTGGTTCGAGAAAGTTCTGGTGTCTTCCACTCACTTCTAGATGGCAGTAATTGGAATATATAAGAAGGCTAGTGGCGCAACCACAAGTCAGTTCCTATGACACTGTTGTGAAATAAAATAGTGCGTACCTCCTTAAAACGTGTTTGTGCGTGTTTAAGTTTAAGACATCTTTGTAACAGTATTTTGATTTGAATTGTTGCTTTTGTGTGTGATTTAGTAGTATGGAAAAGAAGCAAAAAATTGAATTCAAAGATCAGTGGAACATTCAGTATTTCGTAACGGAGTCCAGTAACAAGGCGCTATGTTTGATTTGCAATGAAAGCATAGCCATTCTCAAGGAATATAACATTAAACGTCATTATGGAACAAAAAATTTCAAAATTACTCAAAATATACAGGAAGTTTGCGGACAGAAAAATTCGAAGCTATGAAGCGCGGATTGAAATCGCAGCAATCTTCATTTACAAAACTCAAAACTGAACAAGAGGCTGCAACTCGTGCCAGCTTTCGTGTGGCTCTTGAAATTGCAAAAAGTGGAAAACCAGCCACCGATGGAGAAATGATCAAAGAATGCATAATTGAAGTGTTGAAGCCGAAGAAATGTGCCCTGAAAAGGTAGATTTATTAAAAACTGTCAGTGTGTCAGCAAACACTGTGGCTCGAAGGGTAGAAAACATCGCTGAAAATATATCCTCTCAACTGTTCGACAAAAATGGACATGTTGAGTGGTTTTATTTGGCCTTGGATGAGTCAACGGATGTGTCAGATACTGCTCAGGTGTTGATTTATATTCGAGGAGTAGATAAAAGCTATGAAGTGCATGAAGAACTTCTTGATATGTATAGTATTCATGGCACAACTACTGGTACAGATATTTTTAAAGGAGTTGAAATGACCATTAATCAAAAGAACCTTCGATGGAAAAACTTGAAATGTAATACAACTGATGGAGGCAAAAACATGAGTGGGAAAGATAAAGTTTTCATCAACAGTCTTTGTGCGGAAAATGTTTGGATATGTCTGAAGTTCTGAAACCAGTCATATCAACTGTTAATTTTATCAGATCTTTTGGGCTGAATCACCGACAATTCCGACAATTTATTGAAGAGATTGGAGAAAATGACTTACCTTATCATACTGCAGTACGTTGGCTTAGTTGAAGGAAAGTCCTTCAGCGCTTTTTTGAACTTCGAGCAGTGATCGAATTTTTTTTGAATGAAAAGCATCGCCCTCTTACTGAATTACAAAACAACGCATGACTGTGGAAGTTGGCATTCTATGTTGATTTGACAAAACATGTGAACGAACTGAATTTGAGATTGCAAGGAGAAAACCAGCATCTTCCTGATTTATACACTAATATCAAATAATTCCGGAAGAAATTGATACTGTTTCAATCACAACTACGAAGTAAATGTTTTTCACATTTTAAAACATTTGAAATATTCAGCCACACCACTGAGACTGAGTTTCCTATCGATTTTGCAATCGAAACTTTGAGTGCTTTGAAAATAAATTTTGATACTCGTTTCTCGGACTTTGATGCCATTGCGAATCAAATTAATTTTTTCAGAATCCTTTTGATACTGACATTGAAACCCTAGCTCCGGAATTTCAAATGGAAATGATTGATCTACAGTGCAGTGATATAATTAAGAACAAATATCAAAACTCATCTTTGTTGGAATTTTATAAGGGTCTTCCACTGACACAATTTGATAATTCGCATAAATTTGCTCGTGGGCTGTTTTCTGTTTTTGGTACTACTTATTTGTGTGAGAAGACCTTCTCCAAAATGAAGTACACAAAAAATGTTTACAGATCTAAATTAACTGATGAGCATCTCAAATCTCTTTTAATAATTGGTGCAAGTAAAATTAGTCCACAACTACAAACTATTGTCAGTGGAAAATCTCAATTACATAAAGCTCATTAGTATTTCATATGTCATTATGCTTATTATAAGTTATGTTTTTATTTAAAATGTATAAAATGTTGGTTGGATTCATTTCAATAATTTGTTAGTTATTATATACTGAAGTTAAATTTTCTGCATATTATACATGTCTTTACTCATTACAATTCTGTGTTTCTTTATCCAACTTATCACAAAAACAATAACAATAAGCCTACAACAATGTTATGAGTAGTTAGCCCATGACCATATCAATTAATATGTATATATATAATAATATAATTATAAAATTTTATGTTGAATAATTATTAATAATTATTCAACATAAAATTAGAATACTTCAGTAAAAAAAATTAATTTGCTATAAAAATATGTTCTCTAAAAGGAGTTTTCAAGTATGCTAGCTCTCCGCGGGCCGGACAAAATCTGTCCGCGGGCCGAATATGGCCCTCGGGCCGTAGTTTGGAGACCCCTGGTCTATACGGCCGACTTATGAGATCACGAAATTTTGCTTCCGTTCAGACCGAGCTGAAGGTAAACCGGACCGTATATAAGGACCGTATAATAATAATAATAATAAGGTACCGGCAATGCCAGGTAACGCTGGTACTTGGTAACGATAATGGGTAACAGGTAACGATAACGGGTAAAAAGGTAACGCATGAGTCATGTTTTTTCGTGCGTGCAGCCGGCTCCATCGATTTATAAGACGTTATAACGTCAAAAACATAGATAGATGTATAATAAATAAATTTATGGATGTATTATAATGATATATAATAAAAAGAGGAAAACACAATGCTTAGATTTTCTGATATGTTAAAAATATAAGGAAACTTTTCGATTAAGCAGTTACAGAAATCAACGTCAAAATTTAAAATAGCTAAATACTGAAATATTCGGTCATTACATATGAAATTGGCGTTTTGTAAAGGAGAACATAAAGTCGATTATATCATAACATAAATCGATGGAGCCGGCTGCACGCACGAAAAAACATGACTCATGCGTTACCTGTTACCTGTTACCGCCACCAAGTACCATGACTCATGCGTTACCGGTTACCTGTCACCGTTACCAAGTACCAGCGTTACCACGCATTGCCGTTACCTCATTATTATTATTATTATTATTGACGTGATAACGTCTTATAAATCGATGGAGCCGGCTGCACGCACGAAAAAACATGACTCACGCCTTACCTTTACCAAGTACCAGCGTTACCTCGCATTGCCGTTGCCTCATTATTATTATTATTATTGTTGTTGTTGTTGTTATTGTTGTTGTTTATGTTGTTGTTGTTGTTGTTGTTGTTGTTGTTGATGACGTTGTCACGTTCAACTATCGTCAGTAAACCGACTTTACAGACAACCGATATATATATTTTTTAACATAATATTAATATTAGTAGGTAGTTAATTGATTCCTTTACTAAAAAAACCATTCGGACAGGAATCAATAAAATCTTTGAAGGCGCTTAGGACTGCCCCATCGGAGTTGAATTTTTTCCTTGCAAGATGTTATCCAAATTTCGAAAAAAATGGTAATCTGTTGGAGCAAGGTCCGGGGAGTAGGGTGGATGTCTTAGACATTCCAATTAAAGTTCCTCTAATTTGGTAGCCGTCTGTTGTGCAGTGTGTGGTCTAGCGTTGTCCTCAAGCTGCAGTGGCTTAGATCGAATGACCAACCTCGGTTGTTTAGCAGCTAGCTTTTCCATCATGATTTGTAGTTGCTGGCAATAGACATCTGCCATAATCGTCTTGCCTTATTTAAGAAAGCTGTAGTGAACGACACCGGCACTTGTCCGCCAAACGCTCACAAGTAACTTTTTTTGAGTCAATTTTCGCTTGGGGCAGGCTTTGGCTGGTTCGCCAGGGCTCAGCCATTACGATGAGCGCTTCCGATTATCGTACAGGATCCAGTCATCATAGGTAATGATTGGATTTAAAATCCCTTCATTATTGTGCCGGTTGAGTAATGTAACGCAGCAGTCGACGCGCGTTTGTCGGTTTGCTGCACTCGATTCATGAGGCACCCACCTTTAAGCTTTTTCACCTTCCCAATTTGCTTCAAGTGGATTAAAACAAGTTTTATCACTAACACCGCAACCTGCAGCTAACTCGGACGTGGTTTGCGATCGATCTGCTTTCACGATAGCCTTCAATTCTTCATTATCAACTTTGGTCTCCGGCCGTCCACAGGGAGGGCTTGTTCTGCTGGTCGAAATTTCCAGAACGAAAACGTTGGAACCAAAAACGTACTGTGTTTTCTTTTGTGACAAACACATAATTAATCCTTCGAGCCGTTTCTGCAGCACGGGTGCCACGGTGGAACTTGTACTCGAAAATAATACGATATTTCAAGTTTTTCATTTTGTAAACAGAGTGAAGCAAAGAAAAAACCAAAAGAGGAAAAAACAAATGAATTACGGTTTTCGAAACACAAATGCATGAGTAAACAGCGGTATAAATTTGAAATTGGAATTCCTAACCAAAGAAGATATATTTGAGATCAAAATGGCTAGAAAGACAAAACGCCAATTTCATATGTAAGGACCTAATATTTTATTCGTATCTGACGGCTAATTCTACCACCGCGCGCACATTCGTCAACAAGCCTATATAACAATATTCTTTCGCCTGTCTTCACTCTGTAAGTCTGTACTCGCTTCCGACTTCCGATCTATTACAATCTAAACGTAACACGTAGGTAACACAAATCACAATAGGGGCAAATAATGCTACCAATTTAATAGTCTCTTATTTACTACGCAAGAAACAAATACAATGACTTTTTCATTTAGTCGAATATAACACTTTTGTTTACATCTTATACTTTAAACGAGACATTCTTGAATATATAATCGGTTTCTCAAAATCGGCCTAAAAAGTTTTACTTTGAAATTTAGTATGCGGAGGTTTTGGGGGAGGAAAATCAATCTAGCTATCCCTAGCAAACTGCGCATTTTTCAGCTATAAATGTTTTTCTTTCGTCGTGCAACAACATTACATCAATAATTTTGACTCTATATCAGTCCGTGTAGCTGTTTGATATGAGTATGTAAAATTTTTGCTTTGTTCGAAAATTGGGAATGTGGTGACTGGTGGGTTCGAATCCCGGTCAGATTTTTGTAATTCCTTTTATTTTTTTAAATTTATCAGAACTCCGAACAAAGCTCTTACCAGGTACATTAGATTAAAATGGACTGGAGCAGAGCAGAGATATTTAATACATTACGTGATAACAAATGGTTACAAAATTAACGTCTGTATCTAAACTACATATCTACCAACTATCAGACATTAGTAAACTCGAGCGGTTTGTATTTGTAAGTGCAAATAGTTTGGATTTGGGCTATATTTCACCTTAGCCTATGCCTAGTGTTTGGGTAGAACTTGTGCTCCGATCAGCTGAAATCCGAGTTTATTGGTGCCTTATTGGAGTCTGTGTTTACCTTTCAGATTTAGTGTCTGGGTACATTCGGATACGTTATTTGATGTTCAAGAAATTATTGGTAGAGTATCTAACTAACATGACATAATAGTTTTCGAAAAAGTTACTATAATCAATAAAATTTTGTAAAAACTGTAACCCGACTACGTAAATTATATAGTCTATGTTACCCGGGCTTACGTAATCTGTGCCCGGGCCATTATTACGAATCTATTGACACATCACGGCTCATTTTTAGGGCTCCGTAATACATAAGGAACCCTTATAGTTTCACTCTGTCCGTCCGTCTGTCAGTCTGTCTGTCCGCGCTTCTAGCTTATGTAATTATAAATATAAATGGATGCAATTTGGTATAGTTATAGATTGTGTATAGATCTCGGTTTTAGCATCATAAAATAATAATAATTTTATATTTTATGGGTTGGGGATGAAAAATATTTTTTCATTCTACCCCATCCGGTGGGGTATCGTTGAATGGGTCTTTTAAAATAAAGGTAAGGTTTTGTGAATGATTTTTTTACAAAGTCAACCATTTACGAGTAATCGGCCTCCGAAGTGGTTTATAAGTTGGTTTATCCCCCCCCCCCCCCCACCTTGCATTTCTAAACTATGAAACTTAGAAATTTGGAATTTTCCATGCTGATAGATCTTGCTAATAACTCTTAAGGACAATTATTTTGAACGAAATCGGACAGTAACTTTTGAAGTAGATAATTTGAAAAAACCTTTTACGCGTTTATAATTGCGGAACCCTCAGACATATCCTGACATGCTCTTGGTTAGATTATTTAAAATTGGATCGGTAGTTTAGGCGCCTGGTCAGGTGGAACAATCATACATACATACATACATGGACTGCCAAAATCATTATCACCCTTTTGTCTTCGCCGTAGTCCGGGAAACGGTCGCTGGAAATTGGTGTCTTAAGGTGTAGTTTTAAGAAGACATAAAAATATTACTCCACGCGAAAATTGTAAATCGCTGCAAAATAATAGTTATATCACAGAATATCCTACTACTATTATAAATGAGAAAGTTTGTGAGGATGGATAGATGGTTGTATTAACACATAGGCTACTTTTTATTCCGAAAGAGTAGTGTTCCCGTAGGAGCATTTACGCGGGCGGCACCGCGGGCAAAAGCTAGTATTATCTACTATCTAAATAACTCGGGTATTCTGTGTTAATTATTAAGTGTTTATTATCTCTATCACGCAAAAACCACTGGAGAGAATGAAAGTTCGGTAAGCTATAGCGCCATTTTGAATAGCTATCTTAAAAATGTAGCGCCGCTTATCATCGCGGTGTGAATTGACCCTAAGCCAGCTGTAGTAGTGGGGTGTAGCATGAATTATCTCAGTAATTTGAGAAAAAAGGAACTAGGTCAGTACTCGACATGGCTTTTCTTCGCTTTAAAAAAAGTAACGTTCATAAGCGTTTGAAAGATATGCTGCATTTGCTAAATGATTTGTGAAGATAATGACGAGAAAAAACTAATATCATCAAAAATTTCGTCAGATGTTATGTTATGGTTATCACCAGAATGTAACGTTATTGTAAAACTTTATGGGACGTCGCGTGTAAAAATTTAAAATATTAAATTAATTATGCCCTGTTTTCTATTGATTATTCTAAATACATTCATACAATTGAAAATTGTGTGACGTCACATCAAGGTGATAAGGTTGGGGAGGGGTTAAAATGTCGTGTGACGTAATTCATGGATGGCCTCTAGTTGACCACCTATTGATCTTTAAAATTCTAAATTGAAAATTATTTCCATGAAGAGTTCGGTTTTAAAATATGGAGCCTCTATCTATTAAGGCCTTGAAGGGGTGGTGACTTTTCCACAATGCGATCATAGAAGGAGGCCTAGTTCGTGCATAAGGCTATGTACGCCTCATGCACCCAAAGTATTACCTACTTCATGACTTGTACTGTAGTTAGGCAAGTGAGTGCTAAAGCTTTCGATGTTGTATATTATAATATTTTTGTTTCATTTACAATGTTCGAACATTGTTAAAGTTCTCGAAGTTTCCAAGAAATCCGGAAGGTGTTCCATGCATAAACAAATACGGGCTAGTGTTAAAACCCATTGAAAGTTCAAATCGCCTATTCTGATGGTAACAGCTTCGACAGCCACTAGCGGCAGTATCCATTTGTTTTGTGTTTAAAGGAAAAATCTAAATAACGTAATTTTATATTTGTTACTGTAAATTATAGTAATATAGACTGTTAATTGAAATAGTAAATATTATGAATAAGAATATTTTATTGGAAAAAATATGGTACAATAAGATGGTACAATGTTAAATGACACTCGTATTTTGTCGGATTTACCTTGACGTGCGACAAGCGAATGTTTTGTGAAATTAAATTTGATATATCTAATAATAATCATTAACATTCAAGAACAAATTAAGGTAAAGTTACGATTATATTATAATGATCACATGTTATGAACGATTAATTAATTAAATAAAAATAAAAAAATAATAAAATCGTCAAAAGTTTGATAAGTCAATATTTAAAATTAATAAATGTCAAAATTTAAATGTCATTAAGGTTTTATTATTAATAAATTCATCAACTGTTTCATACATTTTGTTTATTAATAACTTAAAAATTCTATTTTTAAATTCAATAAATGTCAAACTTTTTAGGATATTTGGTAGTTAATTATATATGCGAATAGCCATGCAGAATGTATTTTTTGAAAACATTGTTAGCTTTAGTTTAGGAATATATAATTGGTCTCCTTTTCTACTTCTATATTTATAATCATTATTTTTAAGAAACATATATACATGCTTATAAACAAAAATTTCCGTTTCATAAATGTATAAACAGTGGCAGTACATTTAAATTTCAGTATTCATGGTTTTAGTATCTATTAAGTTTATTAATCGTTTGTAGGTATATGTATTTGTAATTAATTTCTTATATCTTATGTTCAGTTTTCCTAATTATACCACTTCCGCATACATTCAAGTTTTCCGTTAACACTAAGGTAGTCTGGAAGAGATCGCTTCAGGCGATAAGACCGCCTTTGCCCACGCTTTGTCGTACCGTTTTTATGGCTAAGTCTATTATTTTGTAATTTGTGAGCAATGAAGTGTTGGAAATTTATTATTATTTTTAATAATAAGAACTTCGTTTTACCTAATAACAGATTTATCCCATAGACGTGTAGCTGTATTATTTAAAGTGCACATTTTGGGAAAATAACAAACATTGAAATACTTATTTACTATATACTTTAAGGCACGTAACGACACGGCACGCACGTAGCAAGTAACTGTCCTAAGTAATGAAGTTGCTCTAAAAACTTAAAAAGTAGAAAAACTCTGCTCTTACTTTTTAATAAACGAATCCTACACGGGTCATAAAAATGCCCGCCCAACGTCAAAATTACCTGGTACATTGCCGTAGCGCGTAGCGACGCGACACCTCATGGTCGCCAGCTCTCGCCACGTAAATAGAACCCAACACATAATGGTTTTAAGAACAAGAATCATTATTTTAACACGAAACGAAAGTCTTATTTAATACGAGAAACATACTCCCCCTATCGTAGTTGTAGTACAAGCTATTACGGCCGCGCCGACTTTCTAACTCGCACGAAATGACTCGGATTATCCTACATACTGCCCGAATATGCTCTCTACATATTACTATGTAATATCTTTGTTTTCAGTTTTGACCAAGTTGTAACATTAGTATGTTATATTTATTATTTAAAAAATAGCCGGTGCTCGCAAATTCGTTGCGAAATGGAAACGGAACTCTAAGATAAAAGTCATCAGCTATCTGCCAGTGAAAGACCCGTGTAAATCTGTCCACCCGTTTTAGAGATAAGCCGATAAGATTTTTTTCTTTAGTACCCTACATAGTACATACGTTCATATGCATTTAGTAAAAAGCTAGTAATTGAAAATTACAAACAGACACTACAATTTTCACACATATTCGGTATGTCACCGCGAAGGTTACTTGAGCGTATTAGATATTATGGTTATGTATAGAGGTATAGATAGCGATAAAATATTCGAACTCAATTATGAAGCAAACACACTTAAAGTTGCTCGGTAATAAAATACACAAGTCTGATATTAATTTAAATAAAACATATCAATAGGCTGGATGACAATTTTTTTTTATTCCATAAATGAATAGTACTCTTAAAATATGAGTAACATCTCAGAAGAAATTTTGTATACAGCGATTTGTATACAACATATCGCAAGTCTCATGAAAACGCTCTATACTAAACGTACCTAGCTGTGACGTCACGCCTAGGTTAAAGTGTATGAAGTATACGTCCGCAGGAACATATTTGTAAATATCTCTGAGATTTGTGCGTTTATGTACATACATGAATGTTTTTGTATATGATGTAAGTAAACTAATAACGTAGATTTTGTTTACTAATTTTGCAAAAAAAAATTTTTTTTTTGTATTTTTTAGATGTATATAATTACTAAACAGTGAGCTCCGTGCCTAGTGGGTAGACCGTTTGATTCGCAATTGAGAGAGTGCTGGTTCGATTCCTAGGTTGTGGCGTGTACCAATTAGACTTTTTCAGAACTCAAGTATACGGACGCTTTAACGATGAAGGATAACATCGTGAATGGAAAAAGGAAATTCGCACATGGTTGGCCCCAGACGTATTGACCAGTCATTCTCTGGACTAGGCTGAATGTGTTGTGAGAATGCCGTATGTGCTTGGACAACCATACGACATTTAAAACTAACTGTCCCAGGTACTACAGTATTTCAAGAGTGGTTACTTCGCTCGGAGAATACTGTATAAATCATCCAACAACGGATGAAAAGGCGTAAGTTTAATTATTAAACAACACATAAAATATTATATTTCTTCACATTTACCAAGTAGTAATGCCTGAATATATCTGAGTATATTAATGAAACTAAATATTTTCGATGTAGTCATCATCCCTTTTGGTTTCACTAGTTCCGTTAAATATTTGGCAACACCAATATAAATACCATTTAAATATAATAACTACTATGTTAAAATACCTTAGTTGGTTATGAGCCGTTGATGTAATAATTAATATTATTACAAAAGAATTGTGTAATTATGAAGACGAAATGTATAAACATATTTGTCGTTAAAATCTATAATAATTATAGTCTAAGCATAAATTGTGGTGGTAGTCTTTATGAAGGGCAACCATGCCCGGTTATGGGTTCACACAAAAGCTGGAATAGTCACGTGACGTACTTGTTTGTTATTTGTGTAATTTTAATTTGTTTAAACATTCCCTGATGATATTTTATGGTTATTACTTCTGTTTTATAATTTTAAATAATTGAAATAGCAAAAATGTCATCAGAATTGAGAATAAATGTGGAATGTTGCTATTGTACACAGTATAATATCGTCTGGGTTTATTTCTAGCTGTTTATGAACATTTTATATAATTTGAATCGTTATAGGAGTACCGAGTATAAAAGTTATGAAAAGTCACAAACGGTTTTAATGTTTAAAGTATTATAAATAGTATATAGTGAACCTTATGTTATACAATAATATCAAGGGATATAATGTCATTAGTAATTGTGTTGTTAGATTAATAGTGTTCTGCAAATAGAAAGCGAGTCTTTTATTAAATCTCTTAGCTACCCACATGTTGTTTTATGTAATTTCCGAATGAAATTTTGACTAATCTCTTTGTTTTTCATTTTGAAACTGCGATAATGTTAAAGCTATTTTTAACAAATGGAATATTTATATCTATTAAGATAGATAAACGGGATAATAGGTTGAGTTAAATGTTTTTTCTATAACAGTTAATTGTTCGAATTGAAATATCAGTAGAATAAATTCCTGGTAATAAATCAATATCAGTTATGAACTAAATATTACTTTATGTTATTAAAATTAAATAGTCAAAAGATTTATAGGAAATTAACCAATACAATAAACTTCCACTAATAACAATTAATATCGTTTTATTTCATTCTCACAGAAACTTCAATTATGTCGGTATCCTGATCTGACTATATATTATTTGTACCTTATTTTATTCAGTTGACTTTTGAAGAGTCAACCATTTGAGAATCAATTCTTAAATATATTATACACTTCTAATTTATCAACACTCAATTTATCAAGCGCGACTACCTCAACGATAATTTGTTAGAAATATGTTTTACTAGAATTGAGAGACGTTTTATGTTACACCCAGTACACCCAGAGGCTACTTAAACTTCCGGGTTACTTAGTAATCATTAAAATTGTCGGTTTCATACTTGTCACAACGATGATTATACGAACGCGGCTTGAACTAAATTTTCTATACTGATTGAACTCTTAAATTATTACTTTGATTATGTTTCTAGAATCGAGACACATTTTGTGGGTAAATAAATAATTTCCGGTTTTTCCTACTTAGTAATAAATTTAATGTTATTTTTTGTTATTTACAAATCCGCCGGGGATTTTGATCAGTGGCAACAACTTGGTGCTGCCACTGGTGGGACAAACAACTGGGGATGGTTATAAAAGGCGTGGTTTGGGCGCGGATCTCATTCTTACCCCATAAATTTGGAATATTACATGTAGAGGGGCATTGCCCCTTGTCATGTTTCCCCGCCCAAGGCCCCTTTCAAGGGCCCGGCGCGGCGTGAGAAGACGAAGAGTAGTGGAGCTCATTCTACTGCCAGTTTGCGAAGAATAAACATTGTTAATAAAATCTATATCAGTTTGAATAAAGAAATAATTATTTACCTACTTTACTTGTTTTCTTTTATTTAAGCTTCAATTTTAATAATCCATTATTGTTATGTCAGAATCGATATGACTGTCCATGATAAGGTCAGAGATTCTGCACCTATAATAATTTTATAATAATTTCTATTTTCGACAGGTACAGCTTTATGTTAAGGGCCATTCTGACCATCCAGCCTGCAAGCCCAAGGGCGCGGACTTGTAGGCAAAAATATACATGACACTAATGACGGCTTTTAGTACCGGCGCTGGATTTGCTAGATGGGCCGTGAGTATGGCGCATAACTTTTCATTTTTGAAGTACGTCAAGTAAAGACTATTAGTAAGAGTATATACATTGTTAAATTTGATTAAGCCTTATAAACTTGTTATTCAAAGAAAATCATTGCATAAATCTACGAAACGGCCCAACGCTCACATTCTGACATGAAATGTTCTCTACCATATCGAATAACTGCAAAATGTATCTTACCACATTACAACATAGACTATTTTTGTATGAATACAAAGACTTCATATGCGAAATTCTCTTACGGATACATAAGCCTTACTACACGGTATTAAAGGTAATTTTCATGTGAATATAGAGCCTTTGAAGGCTGTACATATCTTACCATCAGTAGGAGCGGTAGGTCGCGGCGTCAATCAGCAGATAGGATTGTTGAAATGTCCTAACTCCTAGTCGTAAGTACTAGATCTAGCTTTAAATATCTTACATAGTTGAGCTAAGTACTGAGAGATAGCGTTTATGAAATTTTATTAGTGTATTATATTAGGTCTTTACCCATGAAATTGCCGTTTTGTATGAAAAAATTTAAACGAATTTTTTTCATGTATTTTTTATTTGTATTAATGGAAGGAATCACCCATGAAATCAATGCATCTTTGCCAACGCAGTGGCAGTTTATTGATGCCCTTCTTAAAGAAATCAGCTGGACGGGAGGCAACAAATTCTTCAAAGGCATTTTGTACTACCTCTCGGGTATTGAATTTTTTTCCCGCCAAGAAGTTATCCAAATTCTGGAAAAAGTAGTAGTCTGTAGGCGCAAGGTCTGGTGAGTAGGGCGGATGACGGAGAGCTTCCAACCCCAGTTCTTGCACTTGGAGACCGTCTGCTGTGCAGTATGAGGTCGCGCATTGTCGTGCAGGAGCAGCAGAGACGAGCGATTGACCAATGCTGGTTGGAGATGTGCCAGCTTCTCCATCATTGTGTTCAGTTCTTCACAGTACACATCTGCTGTAATGCTCACCCCGTTTGGTAAGAAACTGTGATGAATCACACCGGCGCTAGACCACCAAACAGTGACCATCACTTTTCTAGGGGTAAGTTTTCGTTTAGGGCATTGCTTAGGTGCTGAACCAGGATCCAACCAACTTGCTGAGCGCTTGCGGTTATCAAACAGAATCCATTTTTCATCGCAGGTAACAATGCGGTTCAAAATTCCTTCATTTGTGTGTCTGTTGAGCAGTGCAAGGCACGCCTCGACGCGTACTTCGCGCTGGCGATCATTGAGTTCGTGCGGCACCCATTTGTCAAGCTTTTTTACCATTGAAATTGGCAAATTTGACGCAAATGTACCAATATTGTTTTGACGCTAACGTCGAAAGCTGCTGCTAATTCAGCCGTAGATTGTGTATCATCAGCTTCCACAATCGCCTTTAATTCGTCATTGTCGACCAAAGTCTTCGGACGACCGCGAGGTTCATTTTTCAGGTCGAAATTTCCAGAACGGAAGCGAGCAAACCAATACAGGTGGTGCGTTGGTTTGTAGTGTTAGCTCCGTAAACGTCGTTGATGTTGCGTGCCGCTTGTGCCGCGTTGCTGCCACGACGGTACTCATATTCCATAATTACTCGAATTTTTAACGTATCCATGATGACGAAAAAGATTGAAATGCGATGAAAATGTAACACTAATCAATAAACAAATGACTACTTTTGGAAAAAGAATTCCATGTTTTTAAAATAAAATTAATTGGAAATAATAATTCTTAGCCAAACAAAAATTATTTTGATTTGAAATGGCCAATACTGCAGAACGGCAATTTCATAGATAAAGGACCTATTATAAACACACCGGCATATTAAGCGGAACACAAAAAAAGGGCCATAATTTAAAAAATATGGTTTTATTTTAAAATCTACTTACTACACTTCTTTTGTTATTAAAAGTTTCATTTGTTTTGTATATAGTGCTGACATTTGACCTCGTTACGGCTGTGACAATTTTAACATAATAAAATTAACAACTATGTACAGTGTACCAATTAGTGAATAAGTGAAAAATAAAAAGTTAAGCAAAATGACGGATAGTCCTTTCGGCCGTAGCAGCAGAACGGCCTGAATCCCACCATCTACACCCGGGCCTGCAGCTCATAGTTCTGGGCAAGAAAATTCTTTGCACGCTGGAGATCCATAACTAGTTGTCCATTATAGACCAGAGCTTAAGCGAAATATGCTCTATTGCGGCCGAAGGAAAATTGAACTCGGACCAAAAACTGCGCATCAACTCCATGTGCAGAAAAGTGAGCCACGGTGCTGGACAGATGGCCATACTTTATCAGTCCGTCAAGCAGAAGACCATCCAAGCCCAATGTTCTCTTCGTGTTCTCCGAGACCAACAAGATCTGGAGCAAGACCTGCAAGACATAAAAGTAATGCTAAAGGAACCGCCCAAAGCAGCCACAGGATTTTCATTTGCAGATATGGTGAAGAAAGTTAATACTTATATTCAGCCCTCTAACTTAAGCTCAGTAGCCATATATTCCAACGATAAACAAAAAACCAACTCTGACACTAAATCCTAGGTACAAAAAATTATATGCCCTAAAGAGCTAAAGCTGCATGTGCGGGCCCTACAGAAGACAAGAAACGGTGGTGTTGTAATAAGGAGTCCAAAGAAGACATCGAAAAAATCAAACAATCTCCACTTATCAGTGATACAAGCCTAACTGTCGATGAGCCGCGTAAACGCAAGCCCAGAATCGTTGTTATTGGGGTGCCCTCATATATGACGGGAAAAAAATAGAAATTATGTGCATGTACAACCAAAATCTAGCCGGTCGTCCACGGGGCTTGTTCTGCGGGTCGAAATTTCCAGAAGGAAAACGTTGGAACCAAAAACGCACTGTGTTTTCTTTTGCGACACCGCCGCCATGAACATCATTAATTCCTCGAGTCGTTTCTGCAGCACTGATGCCACGGTGGAACTCGTACTCGAAACTAATACGATATTTCAAGTTTTTCATTTTGTAAACAGTGTGACGTAAAGAAAAAACCAAAAGTGGAAAAACAAATGAATTACGGTTTTCGAAACACAAATGCATGAGTAAATAGCGGTATAAATTTGAAATTGGAATTCCTAACTAAACAAGATATATCTTTATAAGAGATATTACCTAGAGATTTACCTTTCTAAGAAGATATTACCTAAGCGTGTAATCTCTAAATTAATTACAAATAAAATTGAGGAAGATTTATGCAATATTGACTTTACTCCATTTTATAGTTCTGTCGACACAGAGTTTTGTATGATGTACGTAATACAAAATGTACAAAATGCAATTCAGAAAAATACATTACACTCTCGATCTAACAGTAAAAATGTTAATGCTTAAGCATTGGATTACACCCGGTCTTCTTCGCTGTATAAGACATAGGGATAAATTACATATGAAATCTAGAGTTAACCCTATAAATATAATATTATGTTGCAAATAACATACAAAAGATATCTCAATTCTTGTAATAACTTACCTTAGTAGGTAAGTATTTTTAATATTTCTTAAAATATTCAAAATAATTACGACATAAACCTTTTGGAACGCGCTGGAAATAATAGTAAGCTGATTTGGAAAGCAACATGAATCATCCTCAAGTTTGCTAAAAAATCATCCTTCAGAAGTAGAATCTTTAAATATTGTAAATAAATACTTTGTAAATATTGGATCACACCTAGCATCAAAAGCGAATAGTCAACACGGCCAATCATATTCCCAGTTGACGTGCAGCTCTAACATAACGTCTTTCTCACTCTTAGAAACTAATGAAGCTGAGGTAGAAAGGATTAATCTAAGCCTAAGAGACGATTGCGCGGTTGGATGGGATGATATATCTTGTAAAATAATTAAAAAACGTAGAAATATTTTGATTCCACCTTTAAGGTACATCTTTCAGAAATGTGAAGGATATTTCCCCAAATGTTTAAAAAAAGCTGTAGTTTTGATTTACCGATCAACCTCAATATTACCATCCATATCAAAGATATTATAAAAAATCATTAATATCAGGTTGGTCAACTTTTTAGAAAATAAATCGTTATTATCGCAAAACCAATTCGGATTTAGATCAAAATTATCAACTGCTGACAAATCCTATCGGCCAAGAGCTTGATAAAGGTAATCATGTAATTGGAATATTACTTGACCTTGGAAAAGTTTTTGACACAGTGTCAACCGAAATTATTTTGCACAAACTTAAATGCATAGGATTAAGAGGTGAGCAACTAAAATTATTTCAAAGCTACTTAGAAGAGCGCACTCAATGTGTAAAGATTGGAAATGGGTTTAGCTCATATGTAAATAGTACACAATATGGTGTTCCATAAGGAAGTATTTTAGGGCCAACATTGTTCCTAATACACATAAACGATCTGTGTGAACTAACCCTAGACCACGGCATAACCATATCATACGCTGATGATATTGCACTTATTTTTTCAGCTAACTCATACAATAAAGTATATGCGCAAGACGGGTTTAACATAGTAACCGTATGGCTTCGGACTCATTTATTAGCTTTGAATGCAGAAAATACGAAATATATAAAGTTCTTAATGCGCAAATCCACCTTAGCTCCTACCAACCAAACACTGTATGCCCACTAGTGCACAACTCCCTCCACTACTAGCGAATGCACAATATGTCCTAACATTAGAATAATAAATTGATGCACTATGTGATAAGATGCGTAAGCTGATGTTTATTTTCAAAAAGCTTCGTCATATAACATACAAACAGCTAATCAGGCAAGTTTATTTTGCTTTATGTCAATCCATATTAGCTTACTGTATTACATCTTGGGGAGGACTCGGTAAAACACTATTATTAACCGTTGAAAGAGTAAAGAGAGCCATCATCAAAGTATGTAATTTCCGTCCATTCCTTTTCCCAACTAACCTGCTTTGTGATTCATTTAAAGTACTAACAGTTATTCAACTATTCATATTAAATGTAGTTCTAAAGCACACATACCCTACTGCTAGGATTTCATCAATAAAAGGCGGAAACATGTCGGTTGTCCATTGAAAGCAGATACAAAACATGCTTTTACTGCAAAATTTTATATATTTTTTGGCACACTTCTTTACAATAGAGTTAATGCTTTATTCAAAACATATTCCCTTAACTATTACAATTGTCGTCGTGTACTACATTTTATTTTATACCAAAATTAAACCTAAGTAATATCAATATTTTATTTATTTATTTTAGGTTAAAAGTATGTATTATAATTATATTAATTAGCACTAGTTTTTGCCTGAGACAGGTTTATCCTAGTTCAGGCACTATTGTTAACTTTGATTAAGTATAAAATGTTACGTACAGTACTTCTGACCTGCCTGTAATTTACCATATTATTGTATTTTTACTGAATAAAAAATAAAAAAAAAGTAAATAAAATACAATTCGTTGAATTATATTTGTATTTTGGTACTGCGTATTTACTTGTAGTTGTTAATGTTAATAATATATTATATTTATTTATTTGTTTCACATTTATTTAAAGCCTTGTTAAACCATTTGTATTATAATTTTCATGAAAGATTCTATGCGATTTTCATGAGAAATTTCAAAATGAATTTCTGTTTTTTTCGCATCAAAGTAGCGCGACTTATAAATAATTTTCATACCTTTCTTATCCTTATTTATTAATATATATACGAATGTCTCTGTATGTTACTCAAACATATTTTGATGAAATTTGTTACCGTGCAGGGGAAAATGACCTTGAGATGGGCCATAGGTTTTTTATCCGGAAAACTGTACGGTTCCACAAATTACCTTTGCACGATCAAATTTACGCACATCTGGTAACTAATTTAAATAAGGGGGCAGCCCTATCAGATTTAGGGTTACCATCAAGCCACTTCCTATTAAGTTCCCACAATATAGGTTTCCGTATTAGCCTGGTGCCGCAGTGGCGACACAAATAGATACAGTGATAATGTACCGGAGATTACAACCGTCGTCTTACATTGTAGGGTAAACACTACTATACAGTGCGTAGTGGGCATCGGCACGTTTTTGTTCTAAAAACTAATTATAAAAAACTGTAAGCCGACTACGTTAATTACATAGCCTCTGTTACCCGGGCTATTATTACGAATCTATTGACACCTCATTTATTGAAATCTGACCAGTAGTTTTGGCACTACGATATAACAAACATACATACATGAATACATACATAGACTGCCAAATTCATTAGCCTTCCTTTTGGCTTCGCCGTAGTCGGGTGAAAGTCTAATGTAAAGATAGAAGGTAGAGGAGTTTCTTAGGAATAGAGATGAAAGTAGCCGTATAAAGGTATATTTCCTTCAGAACCATTTTAATCTAAACGTTAATGAAAATAACAATAGCAAACTATAATGCTACCAATTGACGTCTCACTTATTTATCAGGCAATAAAGAAATACAATGACACATAAAGGAGATCGGCAAGTCGCCATACATTTGCTGCCTGGTAATTAAAATACGTTTATGAACATTCAATCTGGCCCAGTGCTAAGTATCCGAAGAACTTGTGTTACCAAGGTGTAAGGTGCCAGACAACGGGAAGTATATTTAAAAGTATAAAAATACTATAGATATTTTAAGGAGAATACAGAAAACTTGTCGTTCCCTCGGCGGGATTCGAACCCGCGAACTCCGGATTGAGCGCCAACGCCACAGATTAAAGACGGCTAGGCCCAGATAAACAGCTACATACTTAACTTTAACTTTCAGTTAGATTGCACTACTACAAGCACACGACGTGTGCAAAAATCTCCTATCGCGTATAGGCAATAGTGTCAAAAATACTTGAAAATTGTGCGCCGTCGAATTTTCTATTCCCCGCCTTTTTAACTTGGCAAATGGCTATAAGCCGACGGCACTTTTTAAACGACTCGACACTATTTAAATAAAAAAATAAAAAACATATTTTTTTAAATATTATATTTGTGTCCAATATGTTTAAAATTTATAAGAAAATAATATTAAATACAAATAAAATCAAACAAAAAAGTGTTTATCTATTTTACAGTGTGTATGAAAAATAAT
This sequence comes from Phengaris arion, assembly GCA_963565745.1. Lineage (NCBI taxonomy): Eukaryota > Metazoa > Arthropoda > Insecta > Lepidoptera > Lycaenidae > Phengaris > Phengaris arion. Next base: position 5,485,312 of record OY751448.1, read on the forward strand.
AGAATAAATAAAAATATATCTGATTTTACCTATCAAACATTTCATTAACTAGGAGATGTCTTGATTTATTATATGAGCGTCCATGACCTAGTGAATAGACCAGGTTCACGTGCAGGTTAGATGCCGGGTTGTGATGTGTACCAATTAGACTTTCTCAATAACCGTATACTGACGTTAGACTTAGTTTAATTAATAATTATAGTGGTGGGTCGTCCAGATAAATGTTTTTGTGATTCTTTATTTTTTATTTATCAGAACTCCGAGCCAGGTACAATGATTTAAACTAGTATAGTCGAGGAAAGTGAAAGCTTAGCAGTTTGAGCATCCGACTCTGTTCCTTAATTACTGTCAGTACTTAAATAATTCTTGTTCGTTAGCACATACCTACATTGTTAAACTTTTTAATTTGCGGTTGGCTAGAGTGACCATCATTCTTTAAAATATTTCTCAGATAGAAGATTATTGAGGTATCCAAGACGATTATTAAAGTATTTGTCCTAATTGGGCAGTATGGTCTGTCCAAGCTGACGTGCAAGGATGGTCAATTCAGCCGAGTAAGGAGCCGAGGTGCTTTGTCGGCATTTTGCACGTCCGGCCATTATCGGAAATAGGGTCACCATGTTAGATATCTTAATTGGTATTATTGTATTGAATTGCGTAAATAATTTAACAACTAACGACTAACAACAACGACAGGGACTGAGACATATCATTTTCTACATTTAATTAAAAAAATATAGATTTATTCTCTGAAATTTTTATTTGTTATATCAAGTTTAAGATGTACGTTTATATTATTTATACAAATAAATAAAATTGAAGGTTCTGTTTGTAATTTGAAATTAACAGCTTTGTTTTGTGCAAATGATAGTTTATAAGTTCCGGGACCTACAACAAAAAATAAATTTTTTAAAGTTTTGCCTGTCTATTTCAGCTAATCTCTAAAACGGCTGGATCGATTTTTAACCGGACTTTTACTTGTAGATAGCTGATGTTACATGGAGTAATTTAGTCTTCTTTTTTATCTAAGGGTTCCGTTTGCATTGATAGTTCCACGCAGACAAAGTAGCGGGAACCAGGTAAGTACTAAACAAACAACGTAAATCATAGAACAGAGGACTGAAACGTGTGTGTCCTCTTAACAAATGAGTAATGACGGTCCTGTCACTGTACACAGCCCCGTATTGGACTGCTAAGAATGATGGGTAGATAGTTAATTTACTTGAGTTGTACAATTTCAATGATCGGTGTGTTTACATTGTACTATCGAACAAGTTGCCGCTCGACCGGGCATAAGATCAAAATCGCTTATCAGCACCGCGCGCGCACGCACACATCCTCACGTGTAAATTAAGACTTTGACCAAGTCTGCAGTTGATGCGGTCACTTCCTTTGTGTTTAAATGTTTCGTGGCGACAACCTAAGGCAAAGGAAAATGTTTATAAACCTGTCGAGCAGGAACTTTGCCGATATAACAATGTATTTGTAGATACATTGTTATATGTGATGATTAAAAATTAGTTAAGTTCTAATTTCTAATTTCTGCAATCATTTATCATTTATATTTACCCGCTAAGGCGGGTCAATAAGTCCGTGACTTTTTGAACTTCTAACCTCCTTACGGAAAAAGCAACACTACTCCTGTCAACAGGCATCTGTCAGTTGACTCCTATCAAAATTTGAACTTGCTGCGTCAGTTAGTTTGTGTTTTACAGCTATCTTTATCAGACTATCCAGTAACTTAAGGAAACAATGGAAAAAAGTGAATTTCGTGTGCTTATTAAGCATTATTTTTTGCGAAAAAAAACCATTACCGAGACCAAGGCTAAGCTTGATAAATACTATGGGGACTCTGCACCATCGATTTCAATGGTAAAAAAGTGGCTTACTGAATTTCGTTGTGGCCGTACTAGCACTGAAGATGCCGAACGTCCTGGACGCCCAGTTGAGGTCTCTACACCCGAAACAATCGAAAAAATTCACGATATGGTGTTGGCCGACCGAAGATTGAAAGTGCAAGAGATTGTGGAAGCCATAGGCATCTCGCATGACTCAGTGGTTTCAATTTTGAATGATCACTTGGGCATGAGAAAGCTTTCTGCAAGATGGGTGCCGCGTTTGCTCACAGTCGACCACAAACGCAATCGTGTAACTACTTCACAGGAAGGTTTGGCGTTGTTTATTCACAATATGGAGGAGTTTTTGCGCCGGTTTGTAACCGTGGACGAAACATGGATCCATCACAATACACCAGAGACCAAACAACAGTCAAAACAGTGGGTTTCTAAGGGTGAATCGGCGCCAAAGAAGGCCAAGGTGGGTTTGTCAGCCAATAAAGTTATGGCGACTGTTTTTGGGATGCACGTGGGATAATCAACATTGACTATCTTCAAAAGGGAAGAACAATTAATGGGGAATATTATGCCAACTTATTGGACTGCTTCAATGAGGATTTGAAAAAAAAACCGACCTCATTTGGCCAAGAAAAAAGTTCTTTTTCACCAAGACAATGCAAGGGTGCACACATGTGCAGTTGCCTTTGCAAAAATCCATGAATTGGGCTATGAATTGCTCCCACATCCACCCTATTCTCCAGATTTGGCTCCGAGTGACTACTTCTTGTTCCCAAACCTGAAAAAATGGCTCGGTGGAAAAAGATTTGACTCCAATGATGAAGTCATCTCGCAAACAAAGGCCTATTTTGAGGACCTCGACAAATCATATTTTTTGGAAGGGATAAAAAAATTGGAGAAGCGTTGGACAAAGTGTATAGAGCTCAAGGGGGACTACGTTGAAAAATAAAATGATTTATTTATCAAAAAATCTGTGTTTTATTCCAAAAGTCACGGACTTATTGACCCGCCCTCGTATTTATATGATTTTTTATAAATTGTTAAACATTTATTGTATGATTATTATTTTATTGTTAAATTGAATTTAATTATATACCTATTTTTAACCGACTTCCAAAAAATGTATATCTCTTCGGCTGTATATATAGATATTTTTTTGTGTGTGCAACGATTACTCCGCCGTCTGTGGACCGATTTTCAAATTTTCAAAATCCTTTTTTTGATGTATAGAGTATAAACCATATTGGTTCTTTTGACATCAAAGTGGTGACCTGATGATGGGATCCTTGAGGAATCGTGGGGACTCCTCGAAATTTATATGGACACATATGGTGATTTCGACTTTTTCTGGAGTTATCCAAGCATATGCTACCAAAAAGTAAGATTTTGCTCCAAGGTATACCCTGGATCCAAAGTACTGAACAGAACTCCTGACTCCTTATATGTACATGTTTGAGGATTTCGGCATCGGAATGCGAAAATGTCAAACTCTCGCCTGCACCAAACAACACCAAAAGTAGAGCGTGTTTAAGTGTGGACACTTTTTTATACTTAGATACTGTTGCATAATAAAGTAGTAATAAAAAGTATATAATGTCAATGTCTTATTGACAGATGTCACATGCGAAGCCTATCGAGAATAATTTAGCTAGCCAAAAAGCCTATGTATAATGTAGACGTATCCGTGTTAAGCATCTCTCACATATTAATGTATCAATAGAGAACATTATCATAATTGTTGCTGTATCATTGTTATCACCACTCCAACATAAGAAGGACTTGTAAGAACCAAGACGTGCGAGCACACAACAGACACAGCTTGCGGCTTGCCAACAATAGTTTATAGTAAAATCAAACTATTCATTTTACACTTTACACGAAATAGGTTTCACAAGCCCCATAATAGGTATATTTCATAATTTTATTGCTATAAAGTAAAGACAACATAGACAACTAGCTTCCCTACAATTTATAAAGGTTACCTATGATTTCATAGGTCATTAGTCAGTACCTAGACTACCTACTATCTAGATTCTAGTGCTTACAACTTTTAGTTGCATAACTCGAGATGCCACATGAGATAAAACGCATTGTTAATAGCTAGACATGCATTTTAACTTGTAGTAAATGAAACAAGAAGTTACTTTAAACAAAGTACTTGTACTTGCTAAATACTAAAGCTGTGGGCACAGTGACGACCTCTAAGGCTCAGTTGAGCACATCAGACCTTAAGCCGGAGGTCGCAGGTTCGAATCCCGCCAAAGGAATAATACAGTTTCCTATGTCCCCCAAAACATGTATTTAAAAGCATGAATCTCAATTTTTAACGAAATCGGTGCAAACGGGACCGGCTAGTCGCCATACATTTACTGCCTGGTAATAAAGTAAAGTAAAATACGTGGCCACAAAAATATTTATTGCAAGTTGTACTTTATGAACATAGGAACAAAAAAAGCAATAATATTTATACATCAACCTTGGAGGATAAAAAATATTTGATTAAATATTATAACCTAACCTATTGTTCAATAAATTGCCCTAGTGGTGGTTTGCGGAAAAGCGATATCTATTAGTTGTGATGTCAATTACATAATGAAATTAATAACTAGTTTATTTGGAAACGCAACATACTAACAGATAAATGATAGATGTCGCTTTCACGTTACAAAAACAAAAAACAATAATTATTTTTCTTGGTACAAATAGTATAGAAAGATATAATATAAGTAACTAGTTCACACCCAACTAACATTTTTTTCATAAATCTAGTACTAACTGTTACTACTAAACTAAACTACTTTGCCAAACCAAAAAAACCAAGCTACTATAACTAAACTGTTGAACTATGAAAAAAGAAAATCACTTTATACTCCAATAAAAAATAAATAGTCTGATTGTAAAACTTGTTGACCAACTTTTTGATCACTGTAGTAGACCAGGTTATTGGAGTCGTAAGAAAAAGCCACTCATTACTGTCATATATGATTTATTTAAATCGACCCCTATGTATGTGTCGCCTCAGTTAGAAATGTTTAGTCTTGATACCTGGGTGCAGAATATTAATTTAGACAACATAGTTTCTTGTTTTATAGATGTAATTACTAGACCTAAAAGGTATTTGGATAGTACGTATTTAAAATTGAAATGCAAGGAATGGATTGACACAAAATTTAATGGTTTTTATAATATTTATACAGACGGCTCCAAAGGTAAAGATGGTTCAGGTGCGGCAGTGTTTGACCCCCAGACTAATACTAAAATTAAATTTAAAGTAAACAGTAATGTTTCCATAATGTACACAGAATTAGTTGCGATGTCAGAAGCCCTTGCTTATATAAGTTGTGTCAATTACAATAAATTTGTTATTTTAACTGATGCTAGAAGTGCTCTTCAACACTTAGCTCGGTGCACCTCGTGTTTTCGAGGAGTACCGATAGCTTATATAATTTTAGACACTATTAGAAAGTTAGAGAAGTCTGGGGTAACCGTTCACCTTCAGTGGATACCGTCTCATATAGGGCTGGAGGGCAATGAAGAAGCGGATAGGTTGGCCAATGAAGCTGTTATGGATGGCATATCTTACAATATTGTTCCCTTTTATTCTGATGTAATACCGAAGTTGAAAGACAATGTACATAAGCTTTGGTCTGAATACTTTGAATACATGTCTGTAACCAAAGGTATCTGGTATAGAACGTTACGATCAGCACCTTGTCGATTTCCATGGTTCAGTCCACGTAGGTTAAGTAATAGGAATATTTTAGTTATTGCATTTAGAATACGATCTGGACACATCCCACTTAATAAGTTTGCATTGTTAATGGGGAAGACTTATTCCTCAAATTGCGCCGTGTGTGGAACTATGGAAGATGTCTACCACATATTGGTGGAATGTGTCCGGAATGAATCATTTAGGAATTGTATACCTAATAAATATATGTTTAATAGTGTGGGAGGATGTAATATTGCGTTATCGGACCCTATGTCCAGTGACGCAATAATCTTGTATAGATTGGTTAAGTTTGGGCTAGACGTAAGAATTTCTTAAGACTATTTTTTTTAAAGACTATCTATTGTTGTAGACTTATGAGGACGACATGGTCGCTCTCTGTTTGTGAACCAAGTCCTTAATAAAGATTTAAAAAAAAAAAAAAAACTGTCTATTGGGCCACTACATGGAGCGTTTGCCCCTCAAATTGACAATTTGCAGCATGATAACCATAGACTACACAGATATGATAACAACGATTACCACAGATAAGTACGTATTTTGCACATAAATTCTCTCATATTCGTAGATTCATGACTTTTTATTCCCAAGTCCTAAAAAATAATATATTTTTATATATATATAATAACTTTTTAAGTACTATAAAACCACATAATATGTTTGAAACTTGACCGCTCTTGATGGAAAATCAGACAGGATTCGCCAATGTCCTTTAAAGATTTCAGATACGAAAATTTAAACCCATAGGGGGTTCACCTCTTTAAAACTTATTAAAAATCCCATCTTACTGTGCTTCTAGTGTGTGTATATAGATTTTGAACAGACTGGTCTGCAATTTCTATAGATCACTCAATTATTGTTACTTGTTCTGGTCTAAGGAGTGTATAATGTTTATCGGCCTCGTAGGTCTAAGACCAGTGGTGGTCAAACTTTTCTGGCTAAGGGCCGCTTCTGGACAATATGTGTTGTGACTTATCACTGCGGGCCGCACCACTCACGGCCGACCACTGGTCTAAACTCTAGTTTCAATGAAAATAATTACACGACAATCACATTTCCACACCTACAATGATGATATATTTCGGTTCCGTAGTTCTGACACAATAATTATATACCTAGTCAAAATTGTACAGTATATCAAAAATCTCATAAATCCTACTTAACTTTTGTTCATAATCGTTTTGATAAGAATTCGCTAAAGGTTGTAGGTGCAGTGAACGTAATTTTAATTTATACAAAATTATTTCGTCACGTGTAAGCCTAGGTTTTGCAATTTAAACTTTCAATACCTGGGTATAAGGTTATTTTTGAAACGATAACGTTTCGAAGGATGCAGATATAAATTTGCTGAAATAACTTGTCCCAATGATCAGGCGCATAATTCGTTTAGAGATTAGCAGTAAATTTGAACCAGCGTTGGGTAACTTTGTTAGTGTTGCCATTTGTTTTGCCAATATTTGCCATAAATTCGGTCCACGAACATAGGCATCTTCCTTGCAAACTGGCGATCATTATTTTTATTGCTTCAACACTTATTACTTACAATATCTAGTTATATTTATTCTCCTACAAAATACTACTACAAAACTATATTTATTAATAAATCTTTAAATTAAAAGGTAATTAATTAGAGACAACTATATTTTATCATATAATAATAATTATTATTATTCCTGTCTTTGTCACGTACGAGTACTTTTGAGTGGATGACAAGAACTGGGACACTGATTGATATTAGCAATTTTTCGTATATTAAATGGACCAGGAAACGAGCAGTTGGATTGCCTGATGGTAAGCCATTACCGCCGCCCTCTCGGAATTAACTTACACTTTCATTTTTCATTTATTGAATTATAAATGAATCGTCTTGAAATCATAAGCCAATTTCTGGAGTTTGAACCAATCAAAACGGGTTTGACGTTGGTTCGACGTTAACGAGAATACAATTTAGCAGTTTGTGCAGTGAAATATTGCAGGGCTTAATTAGCAGAATCGACCTTCAGAGGAGTTACATGTGTCAAGTGGATGGCGATCCATTCTGTAATATTGAGAAATTAAAATTTGACAAAGCTCCTTACGTCACAGAGGACTTTTTAAGCTGGCAACATAGTAAGGGCAGGGGAGGTCGTTTAGGGCGATTACGCACTCCATGTGAAATCAATTACTATTGACCTTTTGGCATTTTGGTACTAGATTGAGGTGTAGGCAGCTTATGTATTACTCTGCTGAATATTTAGTGATGAATGAAAAACTCTTTATTGCGCCAAAAATAAATAGGACACACAGAAAATAGAAAAACTAAACACAAATATGCACAAAAGGCGGTCTTATCGCTACATGCGATTTCTGACAGACAACCTTTATAAATAATCATGTCACATGTTTACATAAATGTAATATACTGGTTGGTGGCTTTGTAGACAGGCAATGAGAAAATTATTTTAATACATATTATACTTTAAGACCTCTATTATTGTCATGAAACCGAAAATTGGTAACTCATCTACCAAACGTCTGGTATTGCGGATGTGAAAATCATACCTAATGAGTCTTTTAAATGACGAAATCAGTCTTTTAAACATTCTTATCAGTTTTCGACGACCTCTGAGGCTCAGTGGTTCAGCGCGTTGGTGCTCAAGCCGGGGGTCGCGGGTTCGAATCCCGCCGAAAGAACAAAAAGTTTTTTTGTGTTCCTGGGTCATGGATGTGTATTAAATATGTGTATAATATAGTTAAAATGTTAAATATATGTATAGTATAAAAGTATTAAATATAATTCCCGTTTTCTGGTACCTGTAACACAAGTTCTTCGGATACTTAGCACGGGGCCAGATAGAAGTGGTGTGAAGCGTCCATAGATATTTTATTTATTTATTTATTTAGTTTTAAGTATAGTTACGAAAATGGATGTTTCGCAGTTTGATCGACGATCGTCCTCATTAATTTTAATATAATAACTTCTATAGACGCTCACCACGTCAGTCTGGCCCCGTGGTGAGTATCCGAAGAACTTGTGTTACGGGGACCAGACTACGGGAAGTATATTTAATGTTTTTATACTATATACATATTTAAGATTTTAATTATATTATACACATATTTATATTTATTACACAATACAAATCCGTGACACATTAGCTAGGCACATTAAAAACGTTTTTTTGTCCCTCGGCGGGATTCGAACCCGGGACCTGCGGATTGAGTGCCGACGCGCTAACCACTGGGACACAGAGGGCGTTAATATAATTTAGTCGTATAATAATGACATGTCACTCATATTTCACGTTTACCGTCACACAATATTAAAAGTAAGTTAAAAATTCAATTCTCCGACAACACCATATTATTGAAGTGAAAATCTTTTATAGCGGCGTTGAGTGTGAAATTATAGGGTCGCGTCACGACTCACGTCACTACACGCGTTACGACACGATTTTCGATATATTATCGCCATCTGTCGGAAGCTACGAATACTTCTTACATAACTTAACTTTCTAAAGTATGGCTATACACAGATGGCGCTAGGGCCTAGGTGTACAATTTTTTAATTAAATATTTAGGCAAATGAGAGTATTTTTGGATTTTAAATATAGAATGAACTTTCACGTGTTTTAGAAGCTTTTAATCCGTCTATTCAATCTGTTGGTAAAAGAAAAGAAAAAAAATATCCGCCGAATATAACACCTCCTCCTTTTTGGAAGTCAGTTTAAAAATAGAATGGAGGCCACAAAAAGCTGGAACACTTACCCTGATACGAATAAAGAAATCCACGATTCAGCTATAAAACGATTTGAATAATCAATATTATGAAAAAACTTGAATAAAATTGAATAAATTGAGGCGGGGTTTTCGTCTTTAACACGTAGCAATAAGGCATATCAGTGTCGTTCATCTTAAGTAATGTAATGTAATGTTTTCGTTGAAAAACAGATGCTTTTTGATAAATGGTGGTGATATGGGCGATGTATTTTCTCACGCGCTTGCGAAATGATGACGTTGGCGGGATAATGCCTTTCACTGCCTAGGCATTGGCAATTGTTAGGTTAAACCACTATACTCTGCAGTGTACAGATCCAATTCAATCTAAGGTTGGTACTATATGCTCCGGAATCTAGAACTCTGCGCTAAGACAATAGAGTTGAAAATCGAGGTGCCGAGTGTCGAGCTGTCATTTATGATATTGACATTTGACTCAACACTTGTGTGTTCAATTTTCAGCTCTATTGTATGAGCACAGAGTTCTATTTTCAGTGCTCTGAATTTTCACCGGCATTTCGGATTCCGGATCATATAGTCCCAGCCTAAACGTAAACAAAAAAAAAGTAAAATTCGCCAAAATTAATGTGTCATTTTATTTTTTTATTGCACGGTAAATACCTAACTCATATTTAAATTGGTAGCATTAAAGGGCTCTATTGACCTCTTCTTCTAGCAATCTTCTTTCGCAATCCATTTTTCCATATTTATTTTAATTTTAATCCTAATTCTCCGTTTTCCCTTCGTGATTTTGTTAGCTATACCTACGAGGGCGGCACTAAAAATTTCGGGATTCAAGGAAGTGACACAACATTACTATTTAAAAATGTATTTATTGCTTTTCGAAGTGTACTCCGCGAAATTTGACACATTTTTCCATACGATGGAACCAATCATTGAAGCAACCATTCCATTCGGAAGTTGGTGTCTCCAAAATGGCCGTTTTGTAGGCGTCCACAGCTTCTTCAGGTGATGAAAATCTCTGACCACGCAATTTATTCTTTATTTTAGGGAAAGTAGGTATAGAAATCATTAGGGCTTAGGTCGGGGCTGTACGGCGGATGGTCTAATAATTCTATGATTTCTTGCTCTAAAAACTCTTTTGTTCTGTGCGCGGTGTGAGAACTCGCATTGTCGTGATGGAGGATGATGCGGCGGTTGCAGAATTCTCTTTACGGAGTTCAGAAACGACCTGTGGCAAACAAATATTACTCGTAATAAGTATATGAGGTTTGGTTAAAAAATATTGTCATACTCAAAGTAAAAAAGGTTCTCCGCTCAACACAAACTCGCCCATATAAAGGACATTTTATTTTTCTGCCTAAACGTCTCTAAATAAGCAATAAATAGATCATGTGCCCAAAATGTCCGTAATTGATTTTACCGGAACTTATATTATATAGGAAAGTCTACCGACTTTATATGTAGGAACTCTTAATCATTATATTCAATGACTAAGAGTATATAAGAGAATGACTATGAACACAGAGTAAAAACTATATTATATACTTACGTACAGAGTAACAGCTTTCATAGAACGATCCAAAATGTGAAAATTATGACGTCCCCTCCCCTCCGTTGACGGATAATTGTGGGCCGTTTAGGTGCACAATTTTTCCACACAATAGTGGACATTCGGTATGCTTGCAGTAGTGCAATTAAGATCGAAAGATAACTATGTAGCTGTTTATATGTTTCTCTTACTTTAATATGTGCTATAAATAAGAAAAAAACGTCAAACTTTCGCATTTAGTATTTGTAGGTTATTAGGACTTCCTAGTAACCTATTAATAAATATAGATACTTATTTAATAGGATAGTTTTCACTTTACTTAGGTATTTAGTACCTATGTATCACATCCAACTGTGAAATTTCGATAGGTATTAATTATTTATGAAGTTTCACCTCACAAAATATACAAGTCTCATTAAAATCTATCTAGCCGTGTCAGATTAGAATAAACTGATATACAAAACACCATTTACCATATCTATGTAATCTCTAAATTTACATATACTTTGTTACGAGTTGATATAAATCTTTGCTGTTAACTTTGTTTGTTACCCAATCACGCCTAAACCACTGGACGTATTTCCAATAATTTTTGAAGGGGGGCAAATCATACCTTGGGGAAGGGTACTTAAATGATTCTTTTAATCGTTGCAAAATCTACGGTTCCCGCGTGATATATGGATGTCTGCGCGATGTTGAGGGCAACATCTAGTTTACGAGTTTAAATGTAATGCCTTTTCCGCCATGTTAAGTGTCCTGCGAAACGAGCACATTTTAACAACAAGATACAGCTAGCTCTTTCGCTTCTACGGCTTTTGTGGTGTGCGAAAGAAATAGACGATCAGCCCAACAAGTGTCTAAGGAGGAATGACAGGTCTAGGAAGTTGTAGGAATGTTTGTTTGAATATTTCAAGTATTTGGAGTCGGTGCCCTGTCAGTCTAGAGGTCTGTACCAGCGTTGAGCCTATAGGCCAGCGATACTCAACCTTTTTTTTATAAGGGCCTCAAACATGTTTTCGTCATGGTGTAGAAGGCCGCAAGGAATTTGCTTTATTAATGAAAGTTTTTTTTAAAACATGCTTAAAATATGTTTTAATGCGATTTTTGAAATTGTGAACCCCTTTATTAAGATTAAAAAAAAACCGACTGCGTAAAAACTGAAAAAAAAAGAAGAAAGTCCAATAATCGAGATTTTGTTATCAAATATTATTAAATAACTATATTATGTACGATTGAAATAGTTTCATGATTAATAAATTAAAAAAGAAAACATTCTATTAGGGAACTTGACGATTTTAACAGTCGGGAGTCGGGCCTATAGGACCTATAGAACCTATATTAATAGGACCTATTAAGGCCCATAGATGAGTGGCCGATAGTTTCAGTTAGAACTGACGTCAGTTCGGCCTGAACGGATTCGAGCACACACACGGAAAAATCGCATCAGTTCGTTCTGGTTTACCGTGAGCTACGGTCGTGTTTATTAATTGTAAACTCACTACGCTTGTACACGATATATGCCCGCACGGCGGCGACTCGGGCGAGAACTGTAGCGATGTCACACATGGTCCGTTCAGTCCAGAATTAATGTTCCCAACTTAATTATTTTACAAAGTTTTACTACTAAATTAAGCATTTTATTTCCTCCTTAGTAGGAATTTAGTTGTTAGTAGTGTTTTAGTAGGAAAGAGCCAGACAATAATCAATCATATGCTAAATGGCCTAGGTTAGACATAAAAAAAAAACAAAAATAAAGTATACATATATATTAATTAAACGGTAAAATTTATAATATAATTCAATAAATAGTTAAAATTTTATATAACAAAACCTAAAAGGCGTTTTGGGGGCTTAAGGGATTTCTAAGTTGACTAGCTTCATTGATCATTTTCGGTATTCTTTTAGTAGTTTTTAGTAGAATTGGACACGAGATTAGTAGTTTCGCAAAAACAGAGCTGGCAACACTGGAACGGATCGCTTCAGTCCATTCGGCCGACTAATGCGATCTCGAAATCTTTCTGCATCCGTTCAGGCCGAACTGAAGGAAAACCGGACCGTATATGGGGCCCCTTAAAAAGAAGCTGGATTTTTGATGAGTCCCGAGTCCCGACTGTTAAGATCGTGCGCGGGAACACTGTACTTTTCGGTATAATAAGTAGCCTATGCGTAAATCCAGAGCTTAAACTACTACCATACCAAATTTCATCAAAATCTGTTCTGTTGTTCGAAGCCCCAAAGCGAGATCTCCGACCGAGCGAGGTGGAGCGACCGATGTTCGGTCAGACCGAAGCACACTTGTAGTCATTTAAGCTGTTGTATATATAGTGCCGAACTACAGAAACTTCGATAGCGCGATTCAAGGTTGAGGCGCTAATTGGTCCACCACACATTTATAATAGTAGTTTTTGATATATATAGATCTTACCCGCGAATTCGTTTGCACAGAAAGAAACTTGTCTAGTGTTATAATACTACGGGAACCATACACTTTCAGTATCTAGATGTTCCCCTAGTTTCAAGGCTACATTTTATATACTGGCTTTTGTTCGCGGCTCTGCCCGCGTCAATACAGTATCGCGCGGGAACCCATTTCGTTTTAGGATAAAAATCATAATGATAATTATCTTTATTTGCAAGAAATGTGGATGTAGAGATGACAGATCAGAGTTATAGGTACTATCACAATTCGCTAGTACATTTATAGCTTGCAAATTTAATAACAATTCTGTAATTTTAATTATAAGTACAATATTAATCATGCTTAGTTATAATTCAATAATAAAAGATAGAGAAAAAAAAAAGTAGCATATGTGTAAATGCACAAATTATTACCAGAAAGAGTACCAAACATCTATCCATTCTCACAAACTTTATTTTTTTTAGTAGGATCTATGTACCAAACATTTTAATACGTTCAGCGGTTTTGCGCGAAGGAATAGCAAAGACGAAGAGAGTTTAATAAATTAAATCCCTTCTTTCATTTACCCGTAAGCCTAAATATAAATCATAAACAAATAATATTATTCGTTTGTTTGAACATATCAAACGTATTAAACATTTTTCATAATATATTTTTCTTTCCTTGGAAATAATGAAATTAGACATATGGTTTCATTCGCAAGGTAATATTATGATTTATCAAAAATACATGTTCAAATCCGTAGATAAATATTTTAGGCCACAATTTGTAGCTAAATTTAATAATAAATTATAAGGGCATGTTGCTGTTGTGGCAAAATAGTAATGACGTGTCAGATAGCTTATTTGTAACATGCAAATCGTCTTAGTCGCTCGATATAAAATAAGCAGAGACAATACGAATAAGCTATCCGACACTCAATAGAAGATTGTGTAACAGGAACTTAGTATTTTAAGCTTTAACTGATAAGTTAAATCATTGGGCCTGTTTTCAGTCAAAACTACGTAAGGAAGGTAAGAACCAAATTTTTAGGGTTCCGTACCCAAAGGGTATAAAACGGGACCCTATTACTAAGGATCCGCTGTCCGTCCGTCTGTCACCAGGCTGTGTCTCATGAACCGTGATAGACAGTTGAAATTGCTGCCGCCATAATAACAAACTGAAAATTTGAATAAAATAATATATAATTATTATTTAAGGGGGGACGGACGGACAAAAAACGTGATTTTTTGCCGTTATGTACGGAACCCTTCGTGCGCGAGTCCAACTTGCACTTGACTGGTTTTTATTAAGATTTTATTGGGATTGGTCTCCAACTCTCCACATGCTGAGGGATTAAGTCAACATGTAAAAGTTCAAGGTCATGCAAATCACAATTCACAAATATAAAAAGAAAAGATGTGAGAGAGAGAAAGAGACAAATACACACTTCCTTTCTCGTTAAACACATTAAAGACAGTTCGTTCTAACAATTTATTTGTTTTTCAACTGTTTTACGGTAATATGATAGGGATTTACTGTTGCCTTATACTTTATGTTACGTTACTTGTCTAACGCAAAATATTCAAATTCAAAAGAGGAAGTAAAGAGCTACATAGTTACTTTTCGATTTGATTGCGCTACTACAAGCATACAGTGTGTCCACGATTGTACAAAACTGTGGCACAGGGGCGACACTCTCTACAAATGACAGCTCGAGCACCGGCGAATGTCAGCCATGTTGACGTAAGCCTAAGGTTGACACCGAAATAATTTTGAACGTCAGACCAATCTATCATAAATATTATGAAATTATACTGCCAATTATGTGATATGTCAAAGCACGAAACTACCAGTGGCCAGCCCCGTGAACGAAAGTCCTGGCTGTAAAAAACTCACGCCCCGCCCGCCTCCGCATTCGCCCAGCCACACGCAAGCTGTCGTTCGCGTAAATCGGTGGAGTGACGATTCTTTACGTTAGTAAATAGTAATATACATTATGTAATACTTAACTATACGAAGGACGATAAACAAGTTTACTAAATTGTAAACTTGTTTATCGTCCAATGAAGTATTTATTTACAGTGCAATGTTAATATTACGTACCTCAATTTAACGACTTCCTTGATTTCACAAATTCTTCGTAATCCTCCTGAATTTTCCATAAGAGTCAATGTAAAGTAAAATATACTATACATTGCGAATATTTCTTGCGAACAACCTCTTTATAACGAACGGGCTGATCGCTGGTCGTTTCGTGCTTTGACATAATTGACAGTATAAATATTTATGATAGATTTTTCTGACGCGACGTTTAATATAATTTCGGTGTCAACTTTAGGCTACCGTCAAGATGGCTGACATTCGCCGGTGCTCGGGCTGTCATTTGTAGGGAGTGTCGCCCCTGTGATGACAGTTTGTTTGTTTCGTTCAGAACGGGAGTGCACTTGTCTCTCCTAGGGTGTTGCTGTTCATAAACATGTTCTTACCATCAGTAGGACTAGCACAAACAATTTACAAGTACGTTTTCGAAAGGGAATTGTATGAAAATTATGACATCGCCTATACAATTCACATTCGATAACGTTACGAATACGTAGTTGTGAAGTGTATAAACACTAAGCATAAGCTTAGCCCCTTTGCTCGTTTCCCGGTCTATAACATAAAAACCTTCGAATCGCAAGTCTTAAAACAAATATACCATATTATGAATTATTACTACCTCCAAACTCCTGCAAGGCATAGAAGTCTTGACGTCGACTAAAATATTCATCGCGAGAGGCAATTGAATGTAAACTGTGGCATCGATTTTTCTATTCTAGACCCAAGATGGTAAATCAATAGCTGTTTTAAATTCTTAAATTCTAAGTAGCCAGCCTACAACTACGGTGTATACCGGATAGGTACTATCCAACAAGTTGCCGCTCGACCAGGCATAAGATAAAAATCGTTGAATCGTGCGCACACACACAATAATCATGTCTGCAGTTGTTATGTTTAAAATATATTTTGAGGCGTCCTATTATAGGCGCCGTTGTGTATATATATATATATAAATTAATAATTTCCTATATGTCCTATAGATTTCAGCTTGGTTGTAAATACGGCTTTGGCTTCACATCTATACTAATATTATAAAGAGGAAAATTTGTTTCTTTGTTTGCATTGAATACGCTACTGGACCGATTTTGATGGAATTTGTCACAGATAAAGAGTAGACAACGGGGAAGGACATATGTCATATGCAACTTTTTATCGCGGCATAATGTACGGTCCCTGCGGGATATCGATTTGCGCGCACGAAGTCGCAGTCAACATCTAGTGTTAAGATACAATTTTGCTTGCTTTACAGTTTGTATGAAGTATGAACTATCAGAAACGGCTAAGATACTGTAAATATTTATTATTTTAAGAAATATATCCAGGCATATTAAGATAAAATATTATAGTATCCTCGCCATTCCCTTAAGGAACTTTAAAAAAAATTAACACAATCTCATCTCATATAATAAAAACCTCAACTTAAATTTTTAGTTTTATATTTTTTTTGCGTAGGTACTATGTATATTTCCAATCGTTTAGAGATTTTTCGAAATAAATTTTCATTTCCAAATTAATTTTATATTTGATTAATCCGAAGGGAGATTTGGTATTTCATAAACATTACGACGATAAACCAAACTGTTGGTTTAATTAACCAATATCTTTCATTTCAATTACGGATTGCCTAACATTCCATTCAATATTATCTGTTAAATTTATGTTCTGCTAATTAATATATTCCAGGAATAGTGTTGGATTTCGAATCGATATTCTTATGTTTTATGCAACTATGTAGTATCGTGGCTCACTGGTTAGCGCGTTGGCGCTCAAGCTGGATGTCGCGGGTTCGAATCCCGAAATAAGTTTCCTGTGCTCCTAGGTCTATATGACCTAGGAAGGCTATGTTCCTTCGTCATATAGACCTAGGAACTACATGTATCTAAAATATTTAGTTTCATAAGTTATATATTCAGATATATTGTTGTATTTTTAATTGATAAATGTAGAAAATGAAAGATAAAATTGTATGTTTCGTTTTTCAATTTTAGTTAGTTTACTTACATCAAATACAAAAATCTTTATTATAATAAGTATGAACTTAAACGCACAAACTTTGGAGAAATTAGCAAATATATTTTTGCGATGTATGTAGTTCATACAACGTCAAATTTTGTGACATCATATCTACCGCGTTGTATGGAGCGTTTCACTTTTCACCATTCAATAGCACATTTGTCAGGGAAGGTTATTGCATACAACATTTCAAGATCAGATGAAGATCTTCGGACTTCGGAGATAAATCTGGAACTCTTCAACAACTAACACCAAGTGACGTGCGACTGCTGCTATTATCGACTTTAGCTTTTTGTTTATTAGTCATTCTGGTGTCAAAACTTGCGTGTGCGAGTGAGACAAGATACAACATATCCTGAGACTGAAGCCATGCTGCGAGATGAACATTTTTAATTACGAGAGCATAGATAAAATATCCAACACTTAAACTTTATCACCATTCCTTGTAATTCCTCGAGTAAAATATGGCGCCTATTAGGTTGCTCATTACATGCAGATTCGCGGCTGACCCTGGAGATCCCTAGATTTACGACACTAACCGGTGGGCGGTAGCCCTTTCACTAGACCTGTGAACCTGGTGTTACGTAAGGGATATAGTTGCTACATGAAAACACACCTTATAAAGTTGATGTAAAAATAGTATCAGTTACGAAGGGCTGGTATCTATTTATACGGACGAATAAACATTCTGATTGTAAAAAAAACAAATATGGCAACTTAATTACTAAGTTGGTAAAATAAGGGTGACACATAAATATGTATAATTATTACGTTTTGCAAACCGATACCGGAAACTTTGGGCGCACAGTTTAGACTTTAGGTATTGTTTAATTAAAGACTAAAGAAACTTATGCATAATAACATTGAAGTTCGAAAAAAAAAAGTATTCATATTGGACCCATTCCAGAGGCTCCGGCGCTGAGAAAGACATTGACTTCACACTGTCACACAGCTGATTTCAGCTGTTTTTTGTACTGAAACTTGCGTGAAGTCTTGGTGAGAAGAAGAAGAAGAGAAGTGAAGTGAAGGTCGGTGAGAATAGATGGGTGGATGGAAGGATGTTTGTTCCTCTTTCATCCCAAAAATTATACAGCGGATTTTGATTAAATTTACCAACTTCTGTCGTTTTAAGATTTAGCCCAGAAATCCAACTCGTAATTACCTTACACTGTCGTCGTCGTCGTATAAATGAATCGGCTTGAATATCATAAACAAATTTTTGGAGTTTGGACCAATTGGAACTGGTTTGACGTTGGTTTGAGGTTTATGGGAATACCATTTTGCAGGGACTGGATCGTAACTGTATTATTGCAGGAATTGACCTTCTGGATTAACACAAAGGCTACTTTTTATCTCAAAAAAGGATAATGTTCCCCGTAGGATACTCTATGTATTTACGCGGGCGGAGCCGCGGGCAAGAGCTAGTCTGACATAAAATTAATTTTGGTAAACAATAAGTCATTAAAGTATAAAAGTTAATAATATAAAATTATCTATGGACCTGAAGGTCCATAGATAATTTGCCAGATAATTAGCCAGATTGACGTGGTATGAAATACCACGTCAATCTGGCACCGTGGTATCCGAAGAACTCGAGTTACGGGAACCAGACAACAGGAGGTATATATATAATATTTTTATATCCCACTACTATTATAAATATGTAAGTTTGCGTGGATAGATGGATGTATAATAAATTACAAAAATACGAAATATGACTATGATAAGATACGAAAAATGTACAGCTAGTTAAATACATAATATATTTAAGATTTTTCTTCTATTACAGTACACATATTTAATACTCATTACACACCGAACAACTTTTTTGTTCCTCCGGCGGGATTCGAACACTGAGACTCCGGGCACCAAAGCCACAGAGGTCGTCAAAACTTTCAACCAGTTTAGAATAGAATAATTTAATGCTGGGCTAATGTAATTGAACTTACACAGTTCTCTGACAATATATTTATACCGACGATAAAACTTACTCTCGAGTATTTACTGCCCGTAACACGATATCTTGTTATACCAACTGAATAGTTTCTAGGGTTCCGTATCCAAATGGTAAAAACGGGAACCTGTTACTAAGACTGTCACTGTCTGTCATACTGTCCATCTCTCACTAGGTCGTATCTCATGAAACGTAATAGGTAGAGTGAAAATTGTCACAGATGATAACAACACATACTGAAAAAAGAATAAAATAAATTTAAATTCCCAATCAGCAAACGTAAATTTCAGCGGTTTTTTTTTTGCTAGATTTTAATAACGCGTATAGGTAGACGCTTGAGATATTCACAGAATAATATGTAGTTGTTTTTTTTTAATATAAAATAAAATAAACATTTGAAACAAACGTGATTTTATTGTCGTTTTTTTGTCGATATTTATACTAGTGCTCGATGTTAGTACTGATAATTGTATGGATATGCTAAGAAACCCTTTGTGCGCGACTGCGACACGCTGGCCGGTTTTTTACTAGCACTAAATTTTTACGGCCAGTACTTATTACATTGATATTTTAAGACGTCATTGTACTAACGCTGAATACGATCAAAATAAAATACCTACATTTTATTTTGATCGTATTTAGGCATTTACACAAAAAATACATTGTATTTACGCGTTGGACGTTTTCCTATTTCGCAGCCAACCACTGTCGTCTCTATTAGATATAAATAGTTGCACACTTGACTTCCTGTTACATATTTCCGTTCTATATTTCACCAAATCACTCCCACGGATTCAAGATGTTACCTACAGAACATTTCTCAAACATTTTGAATCTCAAAATCGGTAAAATTTCATTAAAATAAATATGATCCAATCACATTTTCTCCATGAATAGGGTATTCTATCTAATCTAGCGAGCCATACACGGTAAAACCTCTGCGCCCGCATAGTAATGCAATTCTAATGTCGGCTGGTCCGATTTTGATGTTACTTCCATTTGATATAGTTAATGGGTAACTTAATATGGTATACAATGCGCGAGATAATAAGTTAATAAATAATTATCAGTTTGGAAATCATTCGATACTCCGTGTAGGGGGTAGTGTAGATTAGGAAAATATAATACTTCTTCTATTCTATTCTTGAAAAGGGATAGAAATGATCGCAGTTAAACAAAGGTACCTATGTTTAACTGCGACAGTGGTACAGTGCGTAAACAATGAGGGTTTTTGATATTTTTTCTGCCGTTGGGGGGTAGACCCAATTCACACAAAGCATCATCTGGTGGCGTAAGTGGATTCAAAAACTGTTAATAAGGATTTTCGATTCTTTTTCTGTCACTAGGCTGCGCTGGGTAGCACGACGGTCCATGTGTCAAAAAGCTGTCAGATGTCACCAATTTAAAAACTCTCTTTGAAACTGTAAAGGATAACGGTGTCAATATCTATACATAAATTTTACATATCTATATAAAACTCTGTATTTATTTATTTTATTGACTCACCAACAGAACAGCATTTGGTACATTGTTGAAAATCAAATCAATATATTACTTACACAGATAAATCATTAGATATGATAGAGCTTTACCTAACAACAAGAGCTTCGTCAATGCGGCAACACATTATTGTAGTGTGTAAAGTGGAAATTGACTTACATGTGACAAATTCTAGTGTGCGTGAAAAATTGTGATGCCAGCTACTCAACTTTTGCCCGATTTAATGGGAAAAATATCTTATGCTGCGGTATATTTGTTAAGTTATTGGTTAGGTTAGTAAATGTAGCTAAGAAAATACTTAAAAAGTAGCTTTTGCCCGCGGCCTCACCCGCGTAAATACAGTATCCCACAGAAACACCGTACTTTTAAGTTTTTAACTTTCACATTTATAATTATAGTAGTAGAATAGTAGGATTAACAATTAATTAAAATTCTTCTTCAGGCTTCTTTAGAAAAATAATAAAAATGACTGCATTACACATAATACATTTAACTGTAACGTTTTCATATTTTTAATATTCTTCGACCTATGCTGCTTAGTTACTTTAATAGCTTTAATAGTTACTTAGTTCAATAGGTAGAATAATAATAACTAGGTTAGAGAAATGAAATCAGATATTATATTATAATAAAATTCAATGACATGAAATGAAATTCACATCATAAAAATATCAACCACGGGGAACTTGGTTCTTGCATACGCGGCAACACTGAATGGCTGAATACATGAACTCAAAAAGTTCATGTCATTTTATGTTGAAATTTCGAAGTTATACGATACTTGCTGATGATATATGATCTCAGTGTCCTTCTTATTTCTTCTCGCATTATTTTTACATAATTTCACTACGAAACTTGGCATTTTTTTCCGATTAAAACTAAAATTTAATAGAATATTCCGGATGTACACCTGTCATAAAGCTTTCAATATGACTGGCTCGGGTAAGCCGACCTCAGCTAAGTATTTATTGCAGTATTTGACAAGCACGTCAGCTCGGTCTGGTAGAGCGCCCAACGAGACCAATGATTAGTCTATGATTACTTAATTAAGATGAAATGAGTTCTAACGATAGGTGAAGTACAACTTGCGTGGGCGAGTTTTGCGTATTACAAATGGTTCTATAATGTAATGGTGAGAAAATGTAAATTAACAATTATCTTCTTACAAACCAAACAAAAATATCAAAGGACGCAGTGTTTAACAGATATAATAATACATTAGTATTATAAAAACAAAATATAATTGAATATATATAAATCATAGACTAATCATTGGTCTCGCTAGGCGGTCTACCGAGCGAGACCAATCAAATATCTTTGATACAAACAAAATTAAAGTGTCTCTTTGTAATATATGCATATGCATGTAAATCATGCATATTATGAAAGTATATATGGTACTTACAATAAAAAAATTGTTCGTGCGTCTGTCTGTCTGATTGTTCCGACTACTTTTCTGTATCTTTGTACTGTATCTTTGAAACTGGAGGCTGGACCGATTTTCACGAGACTTTCACTGGCAGATAGCTGATGTTGTAAGGTATAACACGGGATATTTTTTCTTAGGGTTCCATTTAAAAAAATAGGGGTTCATTTTCATTAGCACTAAACAAACGTAATAGCAGAGTAATATTTGTTTTTTTAAATTAAAATTCGACCAATATCTATAACAGGAGTCGTAGGTTTATAAAATTATTGGTTACTTAAACATTATTTCTTAAAAATTCAGCTTATTAAGATACGGAACCCTAAAAAGCGCCTATTCCTACGACTGTAATATAAGTAATAATCTCTTTTTTAACATAAAAATATCTTTGAAAGAAGATTGATAAATACACTCTAATGAAGCTCTTTACAATGAAATTACTGAGAAGCAGCGTAAAGTAAAACTCGAAGATTGCCTTAAACTACAAATGGTACATTGAAATTGGTTGAGGGTGAGCACCGACCGCGTACGGGCGTTTAACGTTGCGGGTTCTTCTTCTCGTCTTCTTCTTCTATATAAAAATGGATTGCAATTACAATGTTTCGGTAAAACTCGAGGACCGATTTGGCTAATTTTGATCTTAAAACAATTGTGGAAGTTCAGGGAAACTATATTGGTGTGAAATATTGGAAAATATTTACAACGAAATACGAAAAACGAGGATTAAATTTCCCATAATAACTGTTTACTATGTTAAATTTGTAGTTCAGTTTTGTATAATTTGTATTTAGTTATTATCAGTTTACCTGTTTAGTTATATATTTATTCGACTTCATAGTTACGACAGAACCATATGTCGGGACAGCTAGTAGGTAATAAAACTCATCAATGATGAAATAAAATTTTATTACCTAATATATTTTATGATTTCAGGAATGAATAAATTTGGACTGGAAAGCTGGGCTTGGGGGTAAGTAATATTAATTCCCCGCTTGGTATAAAGCCGAAATGTCAGAATAAACTTAAATAAAATAAACCGCGATAAAAACGTCAAAGTAGAAAAATGATTACAAAGCATTTAATGTATGTGTTTTAAGAATTTTAAATGCTTCTTTTCCTCTAAGTTTTTGTACAAAACTCCATTCTCACTTACTCGCTTGTAATAACGCCAAACGCTCCGCGATTATGAAGCAGCTGTCTTAACAACTTTGCATGTTTGTTTACAATGTTGCATTTTAAAACCGTGATCTCGGCACGGAAATGTTTTTATATTTACTTAAAATGTATTCTTTATTAGATAATTTCGTAAGCGCACGTATTACTCATAATGTAACTAGTGTACTTGTTACGAAGCTTTACAATGTCGTAAAGATTATTTTACAACTGGTACCGTATAATTATACGGAACCCCAATAAAAAGCCCATAGGCCAGTATTTCGTAAACTGTAAACATCCGTCATGTATGTGATTAGAAAATTATTAAATTTATGATAATACTTAATATTATGAGGTTGAACCTAAGTCTGGTTCAACACTCACGGAAGTAGTAAAGCCGAAGTAAGCATGAGGCGCGTTGGGCGTTTTGGAGATGGGAAATAACTCGCATCACAGTAACCGACACCGGTGAGGTAGGGCGAGGCGGACGGGTCGCGCGCCGCATGCTTGCTGTGCGCCATTGTTATCACTTCTGTCGGCACCTCCGGAGTGCTACTGTTTCAACATTGGAAATGTCTTTTCGTTCGCTCCAGTGGTGGCTCCGATTTCACGAAAAGTGCGATCCCCTTATATCTAGGCGAGCCGTGAAGATATGATATTAAAAAAAGACTCAAAAGACGCGTATTCACGAGAGCTGTAAGGTGAAAAAAGAATTATTCAAGAAAGTCAAAATAAAAAAAAATATATGGCTGAAATAGTGAAAAAAAAAACATTTTTTTTCCGAATTTTTGATTTTGGCGTTCGATATTTTGGAAATGAATAATGATATCAAAAATTTGAAAAAAATTCCTCGGGATGATTTAGTTAGAGCTACAATTTGAGCCTAAAAGAAAGATAATCAAAAAAGGCCTTCCACCTAACCTAACCTTTTTGCGACAGTAATTTTTCGATTTCCGTAGATTCATTTCCAATGTTCTCGATAGTCGTGTGGGGCAGGAAATCTGTGAATTTCTTTTGAGAGGTCTATGAAGATCACAGTAATAACACACAGGACTTCTTGCACAATTTCCACTTTAATAAGTATTTTACATTAATTTTAATATATTACACGACCGGTTTCCACAAAGTCATCATCAGGTGTCAAGTGGAAATAGTGCAAGAAGTCCTGTGTGTTATTACTGTGAAACATGAATTTCCACCAAGAACCTACAGTACATTCAATAACATGTCTATGATGATAACTGTTACCATTTTACGCAAAAACCTCTGAACGGATTCGAATGAAATTTGACATGCATATAGCTTATGGCCTAAAATCTAGAGTAACACAGTTTATTTTATCCCGAAAAATGTACGGTTCCGGGGAACACAGTTATTTTCAGTGCAACTACAATCGCTTGACGCAACTAATTCTGTAAAGATTAATGATCAATAACAGCCTACACGCAGGTTACATAGCATAGCCTAAGTGTTGGTGTAATTGGAGCAAGGGAAGCTGGTGCATCATTAGGCAGCCGACTGGAGTGGACCTGAGTATGGAACTTTCCAAACACCATCATAATCAGTGCTGTCTGTAGTTAAAAGGTGTATTTACAATAGAGGTTTAATAACATTTAATGATGGTGTACAGAACTCCTAGCTCTCTAGACGCATCGCGAGATATTTAGGTTGTCTGGAAGTAACAACAGCTCACAACGCGACGATTCGCGACGCGAAGCGGCTCAGCATTTTTAAGATAGCTATTGAAAATTGAACTTCATTCGCTGCACAAAAAGATGTATATTTTCATATCTCATCAGTCATACACTGTATATGCGCTGTGCAGCTTGGAATTCAACTCTTACAATGAAATGTGTATCTTCTTGAATTTTGAATAGCTATCTCAAAAATAGAGCGCTGCGTCGCGTATGGTTTCGTTTTGTTGTGAATTGATACGATGAATGAAAGAGAACGTGATACTTAATCAACGATTAACTTTAAAAGGCGTTGGTGAAACTGGCACAAAATTAATTTAGCTTTAAATCGAAAGCTGCGTTTTACAATTTTCATATTCTAATCCGAAGTAATATTTCACGACAATATAATTCTATGTAATGTATTGCATGGAATACATAATTCTTCATTAATATTTATTCAGTGTACCTAACCTGTAGTTTATGCTATCATTATTTCTGTTTTTATTTTAATTAAACTTGTTGGTTCGCGATACGAACTCAGTTTAAATCTATGATTTGCATCTTTTAATGAAATATGATGCTCCATTAATTATTTTAAATACTTAATATTCAATATTTTAAATATAGATACATGTTATACGTAGATAGATAAGTGAGTTGTACTTAATTGAAAAAAAACGCATTTCGAAAAAATGTACTTGTATGTACTATTAGGGAATCTAATCTAACCTAATATGACTTTTCAAGTTGTTCTATAAGATAATTAATTCAAGCTTATAATAATTATCTTTAATATTAGATCAATTTTGTAATAAGTTAAAGGTTAATAGAAGACAGTAAAATGTTAAATTCTCCAGTAGCATTCCCTACCAACTATTTCTAACGTCTGTTAAGTAATAACTTTAAAGACGTTAGTTACGGTAACCATTATAATTACATGCCTGTAACGTGTTGCGTCAGGCTGCGGCCTGCGATGTGTGTATGAGATTGCATGAGAGTGTATGGGAGTGTATGGAAAGCTCAGACCAAATAGAAAAGTGAAGACAGAGCTTTCCCAGTCAAGAACAGAGCTTTGCCAATCAAGAACCGGATTTATGTATGTAGTGCTCGTGTGGCTGTGTATGACACAATACATAAAGACATAGTTTCGCTGCATGTGTGTGTGTGTGTGTGTGTGTTACATTGCGTAGTTTAGACCGGCCTCTTTTATTTGGTCTTTATGTGTGTGTGTTACACTGCGTAGCTTAGACCGGACCTCTTGGACCTCTTTTATAAATTGAAGCGTGTTCTTACACGTGAGTGTCAAAGCGTTTAGAGCGCTTACAAGTATGGTAGCTTCTGAGAGGATGTAAAAGTTTATTAGAGAGTTGTAGATAGGTGTACCTACATGAGAGAGTATGAGTGCGTGTTTGTATGAGAGTATATCAGTGTGTGTGGAGTGTGGGCCGACCTCCGCGATCCCGACCGATAGTGTTGCAAATAACGGTGCTCAGGGTTGTCAACGACCAATGCAATTTATTTTTGCAATTAACTGTTGAATAACTTTTACATAAAGTTTAAAAAGTAGCCTATTGTAACATAGAGTTAGACGGTATAGGGCTAAATCTGGCCAGTGCGATACAAAAAGTATTTGGCGCCATCTAACGTTTAATATTATATATATTATATACTATGAATTTGCCGTTTTGTATGAAAAAATTTAAACGAATTTTTTTTATGTATTTTTTGTTTGTATTAATCGAAGTAATCACATATGCAATCAATGCATCTTTGCCAACGCAGTGGAAGTTTATTGATGCCCTTCTTAAAGAAATCAGCTGGACGGGAGGCAACAAATTCTTCAAAGGCGTTTTGTACTGCCTCTCGGGTATTGAATTTTTTTTCCCGCCAAGAAGTTATTCATTTTTCATTCAATCATTTGATATTATTATATAAAGTAATCTTTCAGTCAGTAAAAACTTTGTCAAATTAAAATATGACGTAGGCGTCCACTAAGAAAGGAGTTTTCAAAATTCAACCTCCAAGGGGGTAAAAAAGGTAATAAAAGTTTGTATGAAACTTTTTATTCATTGGACACATTTGCATAATATTTCGTATGAATTGAGTACTAAAGTTCTAAAATTCAGCCCCTAGGAGGGTAAAATTGGGATTTTAAATAAACACACAGGCCAAATTCTTAATGCTAGAAAATTGAAATTTTTCACACGTAATTCTCATCTGACGAAAGCATTCACTAAGTTCACTTCGATTATCTGTAGGTCTACTGCACAATTTAATAATTTCCTACACGGTCACTCTAACGCAGATGCTTTTTTAATTAAAACAGAATATTTTTCTGTCGATCATCGATCAGGTATGTGTGACCAGTTCAGTGATCCAAAGGTTTGAATATATTTCTCGAATCTTTTTGTTAATTATTTTTCCTATCCTTTTTTCTTTTCTTTTGCGTAACTAGCACTCACATTAATATTTGTTACTTATGTGTAAAAAATTGTAAATTGCTATGCATCTCAATTTCGTTACTACTCAGTTATATTTAGCTGTAAGTTTTTATGTGGAATAAAATAAAACAAAGAAATTTTTCAAAATTCAACCCATAAATGTTTGTAAGGAAATTTTTATTCCTTGTACATGTTTACATGAAATATCGATGAATTGCGTACGAAAAAAGAATGTATTTCAGCTTTTTATAATATTCAACCCCTTAGAGAGTAAAATAGTGGATGAAAGTTTTAAATTATTACTAAGATATCGTTTCAAACCCAATTTCAAGCGGGCGCAGCCGCGTGCAAATGCAAGTCTACTTATAAATTACTCTGGAGGCCGATTACTCGAAAATTGTTGGCTTTTTGAAATCATGACTTTATTAAAAAAACCTTAAAAACAATTTTTTTACATCCCAACTTCACATTTATGGAGAGCCAGCAGTAAAATATTAAAATATTATTGACGTGATAATGTCTTATAAATCGATGGAGCCGGCTGCACACACGAAAAAACATGATTCATACGTTACCCGTTAGGTACCTGTTACCATTACCAAGTACCAGCGTTACCTCGCATTGCCGTTACCTCATTATTATTATTATTGTTGTTGTTGTTGTTGTTGTTGACGTTGTCACGTTCAACTATCGTCAGTAAACCGACTTTACAGACAAACGATATTTTTTTACTAGCTTTTGCCCGCGGCTCCGCCCGTGTAAATAGTATCCCACGGGAACACTACTTTTTCGATACAAAGTGTACCCTATGTTTTAATCCACAGCATAAGCTACTACGATTCCAAATTTAATCAAAATCCGTTGAGTACTTTTTGCGTGAAAGAGTTTGTTGATGTTTGTTTCCATACATCACAAACTTTCACATATTTTATACTAGTAGTAGGATGATGCTAAAATCTATCGATATATATAAATAATAATATATAATCTAATCGAAATCTACACACAATTTATAACTGTGCTAAATTGCATCCATTTATAAATACAGAATCTATAAGGGCGGACAGACAGACGGACATAGCGAAACTCAATAGTTTCAATATCCTTGAGTACAACGGAACCCTATAAATGGCAAATTATTTAAAATAAAATTGTTACTACATAGATTGCACAGCCCTGCAGATGGATCTTTATCAGATTAGATTTAGTTGGTTCAGTGGTTGTTGGCCATTCCCATAGTGCGGCGGGTTCGACAACACGACACTACGCGATTTAGACGGACAATTTTATACCTATTTAATACATGCACTGTATTCGCATACGTTAGTTGTTCTTTAAGTACAAAATGTAGTAAATAGCTGGGTTGACAAGAAAATAAATTCTATTTCTAGCATAGACATAATATATGAACGAGGCATGTCGAGGCAAAAATTGCCACCACTTAAATTTAAATAGACTCACTTTTGGTGCCATTTTGACTTTTGAGGAATGGTGAAATTAAGATGGCTGATATTTGAGGTATGGTGAAATCGAGATAGCGTAATTTTTCCATATATGAAGATTTTTTTTTCCTTAGTTTGGAAATCTTTGATTTCTAGTTACAAATGGTTAATACAGTGTCTTTGGGCTTAGACGAGATAGGTAGAGTTCCGCACTAGAGGTTCCAGATTCGTTTCGGGATATCATAAGAAAGAACACGTGTTAATGCCCGATTTCTGAGGTTTTTGTCGGTTTATTCTGTAGCATTTTCATTGGATGACACGTTAGTTAAGGGTTCCGAGACGCCAACTACGGAACCCTAAAAAGAGTGGCTCTGGGGCATCCCCTAAGAGGGCACTCTTACACTTAGTGACTGACGATAACGAAAATAGTTTTACTACTTTAATTGTAGTATCTTGTCGATTATAAAACAATTCACGATTTAATTAAATATCTTATATCGATTTTTAATCGCATCAAATCGTTAATTGTAGTTTATGGCTGGAGAATAAATCACAAGTCCCGCCGGCGGTTCTCGATAAATATTACACAAATGGACGCATAAACAACTTGCAGGTGCTCCGGCAAATAAAACAATTGCGCTGATGTATTGTTGATAGTTGACCATCGAGAATTTTTTAATATTTAAATAATAATAATATCTATGGACGCTTCACACCACGTCAATCTGGCCCCGTGCTAAGTTTCCGACTTAACCGTAACTTGTGTTACAGGTACCAGAAAACGAGAAGTTTATTTAAAACTTTTATACTATACATATATTTAAGATTTTTAATAAATTATACACATATTTAATACATATCCATGACCCAGGAACACAGAAAAACTTTTTGTTCCTCCGGCGGGATTCGAACCCGCGACCCCCGGCTTGAGCACCAACTCGCTGAACCACTGAGCCGCAGAGATCGTCACTAAATGATATCAATAATTGTTACCTAGTAGACTAGTATAGGTAAATATTAGGCCATTACATATGAAATTGGCGTTTTGTAAAGGAGGAACATAAAGTAGATTTTTTTTAAACATAATATATTTATTTAATCAAAGTATATACCATTGCTATCTATGCACTTTTGCCATATCATAGGTAGTTCATTGATTCCTTTACTAAAAGAACCATTCGGACAGGAATCTATAAAATCTTTGAAGGTGCTTTGGACTGCCCCATCGGAGTTGAGTTTTCTCCCTTGCAAGGAGTTATCCAAATTTCGAAAAACTTGGTAATCTGTTGGCAAGGTTCGGGCGGACCGTGGATGTCTTAGACATTCCAATTGAAGGTCTAGCGTTGTCCTGAAGCAGCAGTGGTCTAGAGCGAATGACCAACCTCAGTTGTTTAGCTAGCTAGCTTTTCCATCATGATTTACAGTTGCTGGCAATAGAAATCTGTCGTAGTCGTCTGGCTAGATTTAAGAAAGCTGTGTGAACGACACCGGCACTAGTCCACCAAACGCTCACAAGTAACTGATTTTGAGGCAATTTTAGCTTGGGCAGGCTTTGGCTGGTTCGCCAGGGTTAAGCTATAGTGATGAGCGTTTCCGATTATCGTACAGGATCCACTTTTTATCACTGGTAATGATTCGATTTAAAATCCCTTCATTATTGCGCCGGTTGAGTAATGTAACGCACCAGTCGACGCGCGTTTGTCGGTTTGCTGCACTCAATTCATGAGGTACCCACCTTTCAAACTTTTTCACCTTCCCAATTTGCTTCAAGTGGATTAAAACAGGTTTATCACTAACACCCCAGCCTGCAGCTAACTCGGACGTGGTTTGCGATGGATCCGCTTCCACAATAGCCTTCAATTCTTCATTATCAACTTTGGTCTCCGGCCGTCCACGGGGCTTGTTCTGCAGGTCGAAATTTCCAGAACGAAAACGTTGGAACCAAAAACGCACAGTGTTTTCTTTTACGTCACCGCTGCCATAAACATCATTAATCCTTCTTGCCGTTTCTGCAGCACTGGTGCAACGGTGGAAGTCGTACGCCAGTACGACAAAACGCCAATTTCATTTATAAGGAACTAATACTAATATAAAAAAATTAACTTAGGAACCTAGGATGTAGTTAACTACATTTTATAATAACCTAACTAAATCTGTGCAGAAGGCTGGTTATCCTTCATAGAGAAGCTCCAGCCTGTATAATAGCTAGGGGATACCTAAAAATTTATGTGGGAAGTGAAGCCGGTAGGAATGGAGTTATAGGAACCCCAAGCCACTGAACTATATGCCTATCACGATAGTTCCGTAACTATCACAATAGGTTTTTTTTAATTAGGTACTTCAAACTGTCTGATTTCACGCAAAATATACCTATGCGCGTGGAAAGTTAACCTCTTATAGCTTAGCTTAGGAGGCTGATTGCTCGAAAAGGGTTCACTTTTTAAAAAGAAATCGTCTTTATTAAAAAAGCCTTTTCGACGAACACAAAGAGTTAGAATAAGAAAAAAATCATCCCCACTCCACATGTATGGCAGCCGGCCATCCATCCCCACTCCACATGTATGTAAGCCGGCCACCCATCCCCACTCCAAATGTATGGGAGCCGGCCACCCATCCCCACTCCACATGTATGGGAGCCGGCCATCCATCCCCACTCCACATGTATGGGAGCCGGCCACCCATCCCCACTCCACATGTATGGGAGCCAGCCACCCATAAAGTTTAAAATTACTATTGTTTTATGATGCCAGAAGTACGTAATCTATAACTGTGCTAAATTTCATCAATTTATATTCACAATAATATAAGTAAGCAAGGGCGGACAGACAGACAGACAGAGAGACGGATAGAAATTATAAGGGTCTATGGAATCGTAAAAATCATTTTAAATTCAGGGTTAAATAATTCTTTTTACTTAGTGAGGATAGTGCCGCATCACGCTTTTGACTTCTAAAATTTATTTTAAATTTAGCTGTTTCCTGCGACTTCGTACGCGCAAAAGAAAATCCGTCGGGAACCGTGCATTTTACCGCGGTATGTCTTTCCCCCTGGTCTACTCTATATCAGTGCCGAATTTAATTTTCAACTTTGATAGTCCATTTAATGCAAACAAAAAAAAACTTTCCTCTTTATAATATTAGTATAGATGTCGAGATACTTTTTCTTTTGCATGATCATCCTGTAGTGAGTTATTTAAACTAATTTATTTCATATCGATGTTCAATTATTAGTGTCTATGCGTCGACGCCGCAGTAAACTGTGTCGTGACTCTTCCCTCTTTTTCACTCATTACCTCTCTCCCTCTTATCAGTGGACATTTCGACATCAGTAGATTTCTACATGCAAAATAAACCAATATTAATATTCATAATATTATAATTAATTAACATCAAAATGCGAGTTACAAGCTTCTCGTGATCAAACCTCTGGGAAATTGTAAATTGCTAGTGAAATCTCCGTGGGTTTGTTGACAAATTTTATGTAGCTTGTAAATAGAGTCATTAATATTTATAAACTGAACTAGCTTTTGCCCGCGGCGCCGTCCGCGTATAAACCAAGGAACACTGTACTTTTTCGGGACAGTAGGCTACTTTTTATTCCGAAAAAGTACCGATAGAACATATTATAGTATATTATGTTGTATCCAGAGCCTATATAAATACCATATCAAATTCGTTTCGTAGTTTTTGCGTGAAAGAGTCACAAACATCCGTCCATTTTTTTCATCCTCAGAAACCTTCACATTTACAGTAGTAGTAGGATAACATATTACTGCTAAATATTGATACATGGTTTAATCAACGTTTATTTAGTAAGTCACACATGCACCGATTAGGTACTACACAAGGATAACTATGTAATTTTTACCGCAGCGCCGGCAATGACGTCGACATGCCATTTAATACTATGCGCTATTTAGCATACAATACAGACTAGCTTTCCGACGCTATTTTTGCGATACATTATCGCAACGCAGCGTTGTGACTCCGCCCTAATACTCTAGATGTCGCGGTGGCCCGAATTCGTTCGCGCTAAAACTTAAATGTAGGTACCTAAATATTTATTTCTTTACTTTTTTTCGCTTCGTTTTCGTAAATTTTTCTGTGATATCATATTCAAAAATGTTTTTCCAGACTACTATTTGTAAAAAGTAATATTTAAAATTAAATTTATGCTTACTCGTTTTTTTTTTTAATAATTTTGTTTGGTTAACTCGATATTCCTTAATTTATTTAATAAAAAAATTGCATGTATTGAAAGTTTAATATCGGTGGACAACGATGGAGTAATGTGTTGATATCAGTCCCCGCATAAATCCCTTGCTTTATCACAAAAGATTCAATAAGAGACTAATAAATTTCGGTATCAAAAGGAAGATTCGGTGTTGTGTCCTTTCACACTGATGGGTTTCGCCGCGTTTTTAAGCGTGATCGTAATGACGAAGGTTGTTCGTTCAAGAATTGGGGTTGCGTAGCATTTTCTAGAACATAAACATTTTTTATGACGAACAGCGCAGTTTGAATTAAAAACTTATTTATTGAGAGGACCTTAGTAAAATAAAATCATTTATATAGTCAACAAATGCGAAAGGTAACTGAACTGTCCACTATGAAGATCTAAAAATATTCAACTATATTTCACGGCACGCTTAAGGTTAGTTTACACCGAATCGAGACGATGCGCGACGCGGCCCTGTATTATTAAGATAGCCATTCAAAATAGAACTAGGTGGACAGATAGATACACGTTTAATTAAATTATGACATCAGTCATACAAATTCGCTGTGCAGCGCGGTGCAACATGACATTCGAACTCTTACAGTGAAACATCTTCTTGCATAATGTATAAAGTTGAATTTTGAATAGCTATCTTAAAAATGTAGCACCGCGTCGCGTAATTTTCGTTTCAGGTGAATCGACCCTTCGAGGATGTGACGATGTGCGCCATAATTTTGCACAGATTATTGATATTATGTCATACATTAAGCGTAGCCATGGCTATTGGCTTATTACGTCACGCCACCAGACGGTCTTACCAGTCGCCTTAAGTCATTAAGTCAATATTTTAATGGAAAAAAACATTTACATCGCACCGCATTCTGTGTGACCGTTCCGTGCATGCTATCTGAAATTAAATCCTGCGGCCAAAAATGTGTAGAATGACAAACGCGAAAATATAGCGTGACTATACCGTAATTTATGTCAATTTTTACGTCTACCCACGTGCGTCGCAATTGATTTATACGGTCATGGTCCTCCTCAGATGTAAACTTTGTGTTGGCAAATCTTCTTACGTAGAATTGTTTTGTACAGTTTTATTTTTAAAAAAATAATTTAATAATAATAATAATAAAAACATTTATTCAACAAACGCGCTCACACTACACTACATTATCAACAAAGAAACGACATTAAACATAAACAAACACGATAAAAATACCAATAACAGAAATAAAACGGACATTTGCGTAACCACATAAAGAAAAGAGAAACATAGATTATACATAATAGTAACCAACAACGATTAATAGCAAAATAACATCATACTCATAATAAAATAGAACAGGTTTAAGGCAGCGCAATGCGAACAGCTGTCGAAAAGGACTCCACTCAGGTGTACGATCGCGGCATAGTACTCAACTATACCGCAATCCCTGATATTCTGCGGATCCTTGTTGCTGTCAGGCGACCGACAGATACACACTAGCAGCATCATATAAGTCACACACCCTAACAATATATATATAAAATATATAATTAATGCAAATTAACATAATGGCGATAAAATGTATACATTATCTGAAAATAGTAAAAAATAAATAAATAAATATCAATATTATTTATGAGTATCAGTAATTATATATTGTCAAAGTCACAAAACAATTCTTTTTCAATAGGTAATTTGAAGTCAATCAAGCAAGAAACTTGCCTTTTTTATTTCTTATTCAGGTAGTCAGCTATATAAGTAGACACAGACCGCGAGCACAGATTCAAGAGGAGGAGATAAACAGCTACATATTAAGGTCTCATGATTGCAAAACTACAAGCATACTGTGAATGTATGCGTGTCCACGAATCTCCTATCGCGTACGCGGCAATAGTGAAAAAATATTATATATTTCCATACTAAAATTATAAAGAGGAAATATTTGTTTGTTTGCTTTGAATATACTCCTATATTACCGGACATATTTTTGGAACGAAGTTTCTTATGGCGCGTTGCGAATTGGAGGCTAGGCGGATTAAATTGGCACGTCACTTTTTGCCACTCGAAATCACAATGTAATAACGACTATTAAAAATGATACAAAAAACGACCTTATCTCCTTGACAATAATGTAGAATTTTGCAATCACACATTGTGACTGTTATGACTGTTACATATTGTGACTAAGCGGAAGAGCGCTTGATGTTATTACTCAGTACGGAGCCGGACTTCGCGGCGGCAACACTGCGAGCAGCAAGCAACCCGCCCCCTCACCCCTACCTAAGGCGCGGCCAACTAGTTCCGCGCGCACTATATATACTTAGTTCAACTATTTGTTTTGTATAATATAATATATTATATCTATACATATCAACAAAATTGAAGTGTCTGTTTGTAATTTCAAATTAACAGCTTTTATTTTCACTTAATGCATTTAAAAGTATGATCGGTACTTACAATAAAATATAAATTGTTAACATTTTTCTGTCCGTCTGTCAGTCTGTGTGTTTGTTCCGGCTAATCTCTGTATATATATATATCCATCCAAAATAGGCTTCAATTCTTCATTATCAACTATATATTTATATTATAATCTATATATTATAACTTCGTTCCATCGGGGTGTCCCTTGACACCTCTCAAGTTTTTCATTTTTATTTTATGAAATTTAACACAGATATAGAGTACACCACGGATGGGGTACATCGTCTATTAATAAGTAACACACAAACCTTTGAGTGAATTCACGACGAAACGAAACGATACGTGACACAGCGCTGAATTTTTAAGATAGCTATTTAAAATTTAACGTTATTCATCACACAAGAAGATACACGTTTCATTGTAAGAGTTAATGTAATAAAAATAATAAAAAAAATGTGCTGTGCACCGCGCTGCACAGCACATGTGCAGTGAATAACTGATGTCATTTGAAACGTGCTTCCTTTTGGGTAGTGAATAAAGTTGATCTTGGAATAGCTATGTGCGGTGTGAACTGGCCTTAGGATGATTTCACCTATGAACCGTTGAACAGATTATAATGTAAGCCTATATATTAATCTTATTTTAACATGCTAAGTTAAAAAAATACGCAGTAAATTAAGCGATTTTTTAAGGTTATTGATTTAAGAAGATAATAATAATTGATAGAGACAGGTCTACGATTTCGTAGCAATGCTACGAAATTTTGCTACGCGTTTGCTACAATACATTTTGTCTAGTGAGGATTATCACATTTTTACAAATTATATTTTATAATTGTTGAATAGAGATACATCAGAAATAGATCATATTATGTCGGTTGATGCGATTAAAAATTATAAGCAAATAAAAATATTAGCCATTTCTTTCTCGAAAAATGATTTCTTACGTCACAAGCTGGTACCATACATTTTTAAATGACAAATTAAAATCTTCGTTATTATTCGTTAAAATTCACAAAAATAGGTGTTAGATTGTTTATGAACATGTTGTCTAACATAGAATAGAGGAAAAAAATTTTTTGGGCAACATGCCTATTTGAAACTTAATTTTTAATTTTTATGTTAGTAAAGATGGATCAAAAGAAACATACTTTGCAATCGGCCATCTTACAGCCATAGACAGTCTTACCCCACCTGGTACTCCCAAGTATTGTAACAACATCAATTTGTATGGAAAATCAGCTTTTGCCAGCGACTTCGCCCGCGTAAATACAGTATCCCACGGGAACATTGTACTTTTTCAGGATAAAAAGTAGCTTATTTTTTAATGCTAAGCTTAAACTACTACCATACCAAATTTAATTGAAATCCGTTCAGTAGTTTTTGCGTGAAAGAGTAACAAACATCCATCCGTCCCACAAACTTTCACATTTATAATAGTAGTAAAATTCACCAAACCGCTTCTTCTTCTTCCTTCTTTTTTGCCTAAACACGTGTCTTTCGTATATAACACGACAACAAATTTTGTTATCAACTAAAAGGATTATCCGGCCCGAGTAAAATATTGTTGTTTATCGCGGTATCTTCATTTTAAATAACATCTGTCGATATAAGTCCACGAAAAGCGTTAAATTATATACATTTTGTTCAAGAATTTTATTCCCGCGTATTGTACTCGGCGACAATATATTATGAGAAATATTTCGTTTGTGCCCGCTTAATTTTCAATTTTACCTTTATTTTGGTATTGCAAAATTGTGATAGTGTTTAATATATTACATCGCGTTAAAATCTACAGTATAACATATATATAAAAGGTTATTTATAGCTTTAGCGTTTATGTGGAAAACAAAATTGAATTGTCACGCGAGCTGATGATGATAATTTATAGCTCTTATATATAATTTATAGTAAAAACACTCTCGATCATGTCAGCTTTCAAATAAAATAAGTAGATCAAGTCGGTTCATTCGTTCGAGAGCTACAATGCCACGGACAGACACACAGACAGACACGGCAAACTTTTAACACCCCTCTTTTTGCGTCGGAGGTTAAAAAAGAGAATTTCCATAGAAATGTATACAAAGAAAAGGCGTTGTTTGAAATTTTAACACGACATATTTGGCGAGTTACTATTTTAGTGCTCGCGCCAATGTATTCTACTCGTATTATATTGTAATGATCCTTCATTCCACCACGTTAGCCAACTGCAGAGCCTTCGACTATTGTTAGGGACATACTAGACAGACAGACGGACAGACAAACAGATAGACACTGCAGTGCGAATACTGGTTCTGTTACATAGGAAAGCCCTAGCTTATATAATATGTAGGGAGTTGGATGTGGGTCTTTAAAAGTAAGTCGTAAGTGAAACCTATAGGAATGGAGTTACAGGAACCACGCCACTGATAGGTAGGGATTTTATGAGGGTCTTGAAAAGGCAAGTTAGTGGTAAGTGAAGCCGATAGGAATGGAGTTATAGGAACCCCACGAAACTGATAGACAGACAGACAGATATATATATATTAAACATAGCTTCAAGCTACTACTCATATTTACACAAAATAGTTCCGATATTCAAATTGAATATCGGCAAACAGTTTACAAAACAAAAACAATATTTTGTTTTTAACGTTGTTCATGTATAGAGGTTTTCATAACCAATTCGCGAATTCCGGATTCGTTATGCTATAATTGAATTGTGAACCAAGTTATTCTGCTTAGTTATAGCCATACATAGCGGCCAATTTCCTTGTGTTTTTGAATTACTAGAATTAAATTCATGTCATTGTTTTATACTTGGGTTATATGGTGTAGAGTCGATGCTGAGTTGCTTTTGCTACTTGCTACTTTCTTCAGAAAATAACTCGACTCACTGCAATGTAGTTCTGTATGCAATATTGAAAATGTTTTTAGCAATTCGTACCCAAAGGGTAAAAATGGGACCCTGTCACCTAAGAGATAGACTTGTACCATCGCGGACTTTTTTGTAGATCTTTTTAAGGTGTATAATACTGTAGTAAATTATTTTGATCTATCTCGTAGGGTTTTG
The DNA here is from genome assembly GCA_963565745.1 of Phengaris arion. Lineage (NCBI taxonomy): Eukaryota > Metazoa > Arthropoda > Insecta > Lepidoptera > Lycaenidae > Phengaris > Phengaris arion. The sequence goes on from OY751448.1 coordinate 5,523,954, forward strand.
TATGTTCAACGATTACTCAGCAAGCGTTAGCAATGTAAGCGCAAAAAAATGTGTTTATTTACGACATTAGAAATCTCTAATATGATCAGTGTTTCTCTACTATATTCTGCATCCTATATACATATAAACCTTCCTCTTCAATCACTCTATATGTATTAATAAAACCCGCATCAAAATCCGTTGCGTAGTTTTAAAGATCTAACCATACATAGGGACTGACAGATAAAGCGACTATGTTAACCGACTTCCAAAAAAGGAGATGGTTATACGGCTGCATATATGTTTTTTTTATATGTTCAACGATTACTCCGCCATCTGTGGACCGATTTTGAAATTTTTTTTGATGTTTGGTATAATCTGAAGTAAATGATGGAGTATAATCCCAATTTGGTTCTTTTGACATCAAAATGGTGAAATAATATAGTGGTTTCGGCTTTTTCTGAAGTACTCCAAGCATATGCTACCAAAAAGTAAGTAGACACATGTTTGGAGATTTCGGCATTGTTTAAAGAACTGCAAGCCATTTACGCCATCATACCACTTACAGTAATCATCATCATCATCACCACCATCTTCATACGAAACACCAACATATTATTATAATGACATAGGTACTAACAACTCATCAGACTCTTGTGCACCGATATCAATCAATGTCTTTGAAATATAATAAAAGATGTAATGTTTATTTGCAGAAATACCACGGCTTCTCAGAAAACTGGTTTGAAATAACGCTTGAGTTTATTTTGCCGAAAGATTGAGACAAGCGGAGGATTTTATGTATTTATAGCTTTCTTAAAATGTGTTCATAATAATATAGATAATCAATTAAAGGGTGGTTCTTCAAAATTTGGTTAAATTGTGGCCTAATTATGACAAAGGTATTTTTAGACGGTTACCAATGAAATTCTAATTCTATACTGTAGGTATAATATCTACATTGCTACTACTAAAATGGCCAGTCACTTTAATAAGTATTTTAAGAGATATTGAAGTCTTTTTGAAATCTGTTTTCTAGGGACTGACGAGACATGATAGGGACTGACGCCAAACACGGTTAGTTTTGTTTAATCACATTTTTATTGCAAAATTACTAATTAGTTTCAGTCTCAAAAGTATTCAATATTACATATTGAGGTAGACAATCAATTTTTTCATAAACAGTTACATTACAAGATGTTTTAATATCAGTGAAATTTATTACCTACCTATTTTTAGTAAACAAACGTACGAACTTAAAGAAACTTAAAAATAGGCTTTCTCTCATTAGGTAGGTACATTTTTTCTTACAATTAAACTGTACTTTGAGTTCAGTACTTACAAACTAATAGTCTTTTTTAGTACTTACAAACTAATAATCTTTAAATATCTAATTAACATAATTTTAAAAAAATCTACTTTCTAAGTAAGGTAACAAAGTTATAATTTGAACATAATATTGAGTCTTCTTTTAGAAATCATAAATACTATGTAATCTTTTTGACTATTTGTTTACTTTTCGTAAACGTTAACAGGTTTCTTAAATTTGTAAAATACTGTTCCACTCTTGATAATTTGGTTAGGAACTGGCAGTTTTTCTAAAATATCTTCGTAAGGTACGTCAGCGATATCATTCTCATTTATTTGAAATTCTGTGCCATTATCATTGCAAACTTTAAGGAATGTAACTGTCAGTTCTTCATCTTCATCATCATATTTTGAGCAAATCGCGGCGTATCGATATTCTTTTCTCTTCATAATTAACTTGACTAGAACATCTCCGCTGCCATACCTTGTTTTAGCCTTTTCCTGCGCTATCTGGTTTATGCTAGCTAATGGCACATTATCTTCAGAATCCGTGAAAACATCTGCAATTTGATGCGGCGTTTTATCGCTTTGGTACGTTAAACTCCCTAAATTATAATGCTTACATCCAACATCAGCACAGAAGCAACTTAATGACTTCAAGACCAGTTCATTCGGACTATAAATATTACCCGAGACTTGGTGCACTAACAGAGTGCCTTTAAACGGTTTCTGCTTTTTCTCATGCTCCTTTATCATTCTGTTGACTGATTCTATTTCAGCATTTTCGATAACAGAAATCTGTATATTGGGACATCTTTCTCGGACGACAGCTTCAAAGTCGTATAAGTTTGTAATGTCACCTTTGTGAGCTATTAGTTGGTCCGCATTACGTTTGCAAGTCGCTCCTTCGTTTTTTTGCCTGTTCAGACTTTTTTTTTGCGAGTTCCCCTTTGGATAGTAATGTTTTATTTCTAGGCGCCATATTCTACAACAAATACACAAATTTTATTATTAAAACCACGGATCACGCAGTGTGACCGTCAGTCCCTAGGTGTGGCGTCAGTCCCTAGCCACTTTTACGACGAGGGCCTGACGGTCTAGGGACTGACTAATTAAAGCAAAATCAAACATAACCTCATAATTTAAACTAACATCAAAACCAGAAGGTGATCAAAATAACAAGGCAGACAAGGGTCAAATTTACAATATATAATAAAATCTACAATTAATTAATTATCTTTGAAACGACTTACCTAGGGCCTGAGAGTTTGACTGGCACAGCACGTGTATCCGAGACAAAGTCGGCGAACGCACCAACAACAAGATGGCTGTCGCGGCATCGGTCGCGTTTACAATTAACTTCACACCGATGCTTTAGCTTAGGCAAGTTATAAAATGCACCTTATGGTTAGATGGCGCGTATTTTTGAATTTCACAAAGAGCTAGGACTGACATTTTTTAACGTTTACATTTTTTGATTTGAAATAAATAGATAATAAATATTGTTATTAAAAAGTAATTAGCATTGACAGGTTATTAATGTAATAGTAAACGTGTTTAAGTCGAGTTAAATCAAAGTATTAATATACGATTAGAAAAACAATTAAATGCTTGATGAATTTGGGAGATCTTACATGGCTAGGGACTGATATTTGGAGTAGGATAAAGCGATTTTCGAAAATAAATAAAAAAGTTTGATATACTAAGGCGGGTCAATAAGTCCGTGACTTTTTGAATTTCTAACCTCCTTACTGAAAAAGCAACACTACTCCTGTCAACAGGCATCTGTCAGTTGACTCCTATCAAAATTTGAACTTGCTGCGTCAGTTAGTTTGTGTTTTACAGCTATCTTTATCAGACTATCCAGTAACTTAAGGAAACAATGGAAAAAAGTGAATTTCGTGTGCTTATTAAGCATTATTTTTTGCGAAAAAAAACCATTACCGAGACCAAGGCTAAGCTTGATAAATACTATGGGGACTCTGCACCATCGATTTCAATGGTAAAAAAGTGGTTTACTGAATTTCGTTGTGGCCTTACAAGCACTGAAGATGCCGAACGTCCTGGACGCCCAGTTGAGGTCTCTACACCCGAAACAATCGAAAAAATTCACAATATGGTGTTGGCCGACCGAAGATTGAAAGTGCAAGAGATTGTGGAAGCCATAGGCATCTCGCATGGCTCAGTGGTTTCAATTTCGAATGATCACTTGGGCATGAGAAAGCTTTCCGCAAGATGGGTGCCGCGTTTGCTCACAGTCGACCACAAACGCAATAGTGTAACAACTTCACAGGAAGGTTTAGCGTTGTTTAATCACAATATGGAGGAGTTTTTTAACCGTGGACGAAACATGGATTCATCACAATACACCAGAGACCAAACAACAGTCAAAACAGTGTGTTTCTAAGGGTGAATCGGCGCCAAAGAAGGCCAAGGTGGGTTTGTCAGCCAATAAAGTTATGGCGACTGTTTTTTGGGATGCACGTGGGATAATCCACATTGACTATCTTCAAAAGGGAAGAACAATTAATGGGGAATATTATGCCAACTTATTGGACCGCTTCAATGAGGATTTGAAAAAAAACCGACCTCATTTGGCCCATAAAAAAGTTCTTTTTCACTAAGACAATGCAAGGGTGCACACATGTGCAGTTGCCATGGCAAAAATCCATGAATTGGGCTATGAATTGCTCCCACATCCACCCTATTCTCAAGATTTGGCTCCGAGTGACTACTTCTTGTTCCCAAACCTGAAAAAATGGCTCGGTGGAAAAAGATTTGACTCCAATGATGAAGTCATCTCGCAAACAAAGGCCTATTTTGAGGACCTCGACAAATCATATTTTTTGGAAGGAATAAAAAAATTGGAGAAGCGTTGGAAAAAGTGTATAGAGCTCAAGGGGGACTACGTTGAAAAATAAAATGATTTATTTATCAAAAAATCTGTGTTTTATTCCAAAAGTCACGGACTTATTGACCCGCCCTCGTATATCAAAGTGAGTGAACAAATGACATGGACTTTACATTATCACTTAGGAAATTCAAATGTTGAATAAAATAGATACAAATATGTGAAAATTGCTACTAACACCAAGTTAACCAAATTTTGAAGAACCACCCTAAACTAAAAAGAGAAAAAAATTTTTTTTAAGCAAAAACTTAAAACCGACTTCCAAATTAAAAATGCACAAAAAACTATGAAATAAAACTTATTTTCTAAATAAATCCCCTTTTAAACTCGGCTAAAATTTTAACTATTTCTCTACTCAATCTTCTTAATTTTTGGCTATTAATTTTACTGTTTTTTTTATAAAGTACAACAGGTTTTCAGGGTTTAAGGTTTAAAAAGATTTTAACAGGTAAAATATAGTAGAAAACATTTGCTCGCTCGCTCCGTTTGTACGCGTTTAACATAAAGAGTAAAATATTATACCTTCTCAGTATCAACATTATTTTTTAGGCTTTTAATTTTTTTCGAAGATAACTTAAAATAAGTTCTATATTCCAGATAGAACCTGTAAAAAGGATAGTAAAAAGTCCGCCACTGCTTAATGGGGCGGCGAAATGTGTTAATGGGCCCGGGGTGCAAAATTTCTAAATATACCTCTGTATTATACGGACCAGCCGACACAGCCGGCCAAATCAAATTATTTAGTAGCGGCATATATAGTGCATATTATATATTGTTAACTTTACTACTAACTGCACCGCAGCTTTGAAACAAATTTGTAGGCAAAAATGATTTCACTATTGACAATTATTGACACTAATGGCAGCCATTTGTAAATTTTTGGATTGGACCGTGTGGATAGGGTAATTAAATCTTGTAGTAAATGCTTCAGAAGATTAAAACATTGATCAAAATTTACAAAATAAAAATAATTACCGTATGAATTTCTTTAAAAAAGTTCAATTTAAACATATTTGATATGTAATTTATAATTCGCCTGCGAGCGAGTATATTTTCAAGCGAGCGTAGTGTGTGGACTAGGGGGCCCCAATCCATCGGGGCCCTAGGCACATGCCCAGTGTGCCTAGTGATAAAGAGGGGCCCGAGTACTATGTAAGTATGAGTTTTTCTTTTCGCCTTCCATCATAAGCGCGTTTGGCGTTAACTAGGAATTTGTACGTGATTTGACCTAGTTGTCGCGTTTACAACTAGGTGGCGCTGTAGAAATCACATACAAATTCCTAGTAAACGCCAAACGCGCTCACGATCGAATGCGAAAAGAAAAACTCACACTTAGCACTGTGTTCTGTTACATATGTCAACAGTAAGATGTAACTGTCAATGTCAATTTTGACATTGACAGGTATCGTGAAGTAAAGCCTATCTAGTTAGTTTATTTTAGTTGGCCAAAAGGCTATACATAGTGTAGACGTATATTTTATGTTAAGCATATTTCATAATATGTAATACGTATCTGTGGTAAGCACCAATAAAGGAGAGTATAAGAATTGTTGCTGTATTATTATCATCACCACTCAAGCACAAGAAGGACATACAAATCAAGACGTCGTAGCTCGTTACATGTTCTTAAAGCGAAATGACTATAGTTAAATATTAAAACATACAGTTATACACAAGCTGTATCAGTCATGGTATTTTTAATTAATATGTAAAATGGTCGGTCCGGCTCCTTACTAATTGGCGAGAACCGGCCGCGATACATATCTTGATGCACTGACTGTAACAGGGGACTGATGACAGAGGAATGTCAAGTCAGTTCTCTTCCCAAATAGGAAACAAAGATACACTGGTATTTGGTTTATCGAATGGTATACTAAGAGTCACATAAAATGTGCCCATTGGACCTTGTGTGTGATGTTAACGATAATAATATCTATAGACGTTTCCACACCACGTCAATCTGGTCTTGTACTAAATATCCGTAGAACTTGTAACACAGGTACCAGACAACGGAAATATATTTAAAACTACTACTTACTATGCACATATTTAATACACATCCAAGACCCAGGAGCACAGAAAACTTTTTGTCTCTTCGGCGGGATTCGAACCTGCGACCTCCGGAGGCCGTCAAAGTAGAAGAATGAATTGAAGAGAATTACTTTTCTTTTTAATCACAATAATTTGTTCTATCCTTTCTAGTATACATTAGACTTTTTATAATGTAAACCATTTTCGAGAAATCGAGCTCCAAAGTACTGATAGGTTATGCTAAATAATCCATAGAATTTTTTTTTGAGAGAAATCGGACAATAACCTTGGACCTTATTTGAAAATACCTAATGCGATGGTAGTTACGAAACCCTCCTTAGACATATCCTGACATGCTCTTGGTTAGGTTTTTATAACTAAAAATGTATGGGTTCCCACCGAATAGCGAGAGGTCCCGAGCAACATAAATGTATGTTTTTTTTTAATATATTAGTATTATATACTACTTATCTCATATATTAGACCATTAAAGCCTCCGTGGTCTAGTGGTTAGAGCTTGGCTCTCGACTCGGAGGTCGTGGGTTCGATTCCCGCATTGGAACAAAAAAAAAATGTTGTTTCCAAGTTTGGTTAGGACAATTCAGGCTGATCACCTGATTGTCTGACAAGAAAGATGATCCATGCGTCGGATGGGCATATAAAAAGTCGGACCTGCGCCTAATCTCTCGCCAGTCGTGTCGGTTATCTGTCCCACTGGGTTACGAGAGTAAAAGGAGGAGAGAGTGCTCTTGTGTACTGCGCACACACTTGGGCACTATAACATAACTCCTGCGTAGCTGGTTTGGTTTCAATGAAACAGGCCACCGTCACCGAAATCGGTGTGGGAGCTATTATTACTATTACTATTATTAGACCATTACTGCAGGAAGATAACATGAAGATAACAGCTACTGAGGTACCTAGAACGTAAGGTTCTGTATACAATAGGTACAGATAAAGTTTCTCGTTTAAAGTGTACAAGAGGAAGTCATCGGGCAAAGGTTACAATCGTGGGTATCAAGTTACAGCCATTGGAAGAGATGCGTGAATGGTTTGAGAGTCGTTAAAGAAATAGCTGAAACATTGTGTCAGACGGATCGCCGGCTGGTAAGCCCGATGACGGCTTCTGATTCTAAATCAGCATAATAGGCTACTTGACTCATACTTAAATTCATACATTGATTGAGTATTTCCTTTAGTACTTGGCTTAGGAAAACTTAATATAGCGAAATCATGAAATATTTTTTTAATTTGAACTGACGAAAACGCAAACGAATCTGCGAATTGTGCGATCGGCCATGATGTGGCGTCATAATAGTAGTAAACAAATAAACGTCACTTGTCAACAACTCATAGTGCTCTGAGCTGTCAAGTGTTCTTTACTATTACTATGACGTCAGAGCACAGATTATCTATTGACAAACCGATGGCGAAACCCGAAACCGAACCGATGGCGGAAGGCGTTTTCGGCTGTTTTTAAAAAGCAAAAAAAAAATTGTGGGTTTTAAAAGTTATATAATAATAATATGTCATTAATTTTTGAGGTAACGTGTTCCGTTACCCGTTATTAATCGTTAAGGATATTATAAGTAACTTTAAACACCTAAGTTAGGGACAATTAAAAAAACATAATATGATAAAAATATATTTGTAGAAAACAAAATTTTAAATTTTTAATAACCCCCGAATTGTCAAGCAGTGAGTGAGATGACGATGAATTAAAGCTAAGAACACTCTCGATCATGTAACCTTTAAAATAAAAATAAACTAGATCAAAATCGCTTCATCCGTTTAGCGGCTACGATGCCACGGACAGACATACAGATAGACAGACAGACATACTACTCTTTTTGCGTCTCGGGTTAAAAATCGATGACACAGTTTGGTGTTCTTAGTTTTACATATTATTTATTTATTAATTTTGGATAATATCTATCATATTTATACAAAAAAATACAATTCAACCACTAAATAGAATGACCAATTCAATCGAAATAAAAAATACACACTTGGTGGTGGGGTCAAAATTAAAATAAAATAATAACGTCTGAGATTTAAAGCAAAATCTGAAATGTATCGAAATATTACCGATTACCGATTAAATACGGTAGGTACATTTCAGATTTTGTTTACCTTTGAATACCTACTTGATGTTACACTCCTTATATTACTGTTAATATTATATGAGCCATATATTTTTCTTTACAGATGCGCAAAACATTTTAAAATGGTTTCTCGTAATCCTCTAATCCCTAAAGGACATCTTTCATTACATTCCGGAGACGCTAGTTTGGAATGAATCCCATCATTTAATATGGAATTATATTTTATACCCGGTATATTTAAATCGCTATGCAAAACATCGGATAATACTTCTTTAAAGGCATTAACTGCTTCACAAAAGGTATAAAAAACTGGCCGCCAAGAACACGTTTTGGTTCGAGAAAAAAATAAAAAGGTGCGAGCGAGAAGTGTGATTTGTGTACTTATTCGCGCTCGACGATAAGGTATGCCGATTAAATATGTGAGATATCAGTTATTGGTACATGAGAAATCTTCACATATTGCCAGGGTGTGTACATAAAATACGACCAGGATTTGCTTGAAATTGATACTGATGTAAATTTTGTGTGCTCAATGGAATTAATCAATATTTGAGAACCGGGGCCAAATTTTGTGAACCATAAAAGTTTTCGGTTATCGAACTATTTAGTATTACCATACGTGCAACTTCACAAATGATGTATTTCTGTTGCCGATATAACAACAACAACAGAATAAAATAAATATTTAAGGGGGCTCCCATACAACAGACGTGTATTTTGACGCTTTGTACGGAACCCATCGTACGCGTGTCTGACTCGCACTTGGCCAGTTTTTTTAAATTACAGAATTTATTCAGTACCAAGATTTCCAAAAACAGTATAATAATATAAAGGACAGAATCCGCTCAAAAATAATGCACGACCTTTGAAATTCCACCCCTTGTCCTATCTAACTTAAATCTTTAGAATTTACTAATTGTCGTGTCTATAGTATAAATAACTCGATGTTGTAAGCAACACCATAATATTATACTTTGGCCAAGAATCCCAAGCACCGCAATCTTAAACAATTGATACCAGACCTAAAGTAACACCACGACAACAATAGATAAATCACCCTATCGGGATGTGAAGATATGCTACAACATAAGCTATATTTACATCATTAATATTATCGAATCTCATTATATCAACGATAACTACATATGAAATGTACTTGTCTTGTGTCGACTTTATCAAAATATTACAAGAAATAAAACTTCGTCTTCTGCAAAACATATGGCAAAGATATCTTGAAGTATCCATATTGCTGCGCTTATAATAATTGATGTAAAAAACAGTAATATACATATTATTGTAGCCAAGACGAAATTTTGCCGACGATTCAAACATGAATTATTTGCCGTTTCGTACGGAACCCTTCGTGCGCAACTCCGACTCGCACTTGGACGGTTTTTAGTAAATCTGTTAAAAAATTAAGTGTTCTATGTAGATTTCTTAAATATAAGTAGTTTTACACCAGTAAGAACGTAGTTTATTAATAAAGAAAACTTAAAAAAGAGAATCCCAACATAATTATTTCATAACTGTACGAGCACTTTACAAACTATCAAGTATTTAAACGATAATTAATTGATAATAATTAATAGATAATAATCTTCACTACCCAATTTTTTAAAGTAGGTAATTTGTTATGAAAGTTTTTAAATTGAAACAAGAAACATAATCGCTTTAGGCAAGAGGTTTACAAATTACAATTAATATGATTTGTTGAGTGTGTAAATCATTCGTATATAAAATACATGCAAATTTGTTTCATTTCACACGGGCTTCCTTGAATCAAATCGATGAATTATTTTAAAGACCTGCTGAGTTTTGGCCGGCTACCATGAAACGACGAAACATTGAATCATGATTATAACGTTAACCATTTCGCAACGCCGAACAAGGGCGGATCCAGCCTCCGAAAGAGGTCGTGGTCACAGCCAACCAAAAATCGACCACGTGCAAATATGAGTACGAAAACTCCCAATTGCAGCTTGCAACGATTGTATCAATAGACGCGACCATAACCAACGTCCAACACCTACTGTTATTATTGGAAGGTGTTGCCGTCAATCGCACCAAATCAGAGCGAACTGCTTTCTGCGTTCCGAATTCCGAATATCCCTATCGATACCAACAGACTGTAAATTAATGACGTCACAAATCAAATACGGTTATTGGCATGCCTATACTCTCCATATAGGTGGCACGCGCTAGACGCCAAAGGAAAAAATCCTTTCAAATAGCATCGTAAATAAGCAATGTATAACACATAAATGAAATATCAAAATATTCTTGTTTATTTGGTTGTTTGGTGAGTATCATCTGTAGATCTCTACTTATCGTCGACAGAAACTAACGAGCAAGGGATTGAATTTCTTTTAGACATACGTTATAACTAGACGTCTCCCGCGGGAACCGTCCGCGTGATCAAAATCCGCTCAGTAGTTTCGGAGCCTATTCCATGTAAACAAACAAACAAATCTTTCCTCTTTATAATATTAGTAAAGATATAGGTAGATATAGCCCTAGCCTCGAATATGTAGGGATTTGGATGAGGGTCTTCAAAAGGCAAGTGGCATGTGAAGCAGATAGGAATGGAGTTATAGGACTCCACTGAGGTACTGATTGATTCTACGACTGATTGAATCTGTGCGGTCACGGCACAGAGTAGGAAATATATTATATACTTACGTACCTACTGAGAAACAGCTTTCATAGAACGATCCAAATCGATCCATATTTGCAAATTTTGACGTCCCCTTCAACGGCCCACAATTTTTCCACACAATCGTGGACACACCGTATGCTTGTAGTAGTGCAATCAAATCGAAAGCTAACTATGTAGCTGTTTGTCGAAATGTCGAAATTATCGAATGCATCTTGACTAAGGGTCTTTACCTTTAGCCAAGTTGCCATCGCTAATTACGACGACGAACGAAACGAAAAAACGAAAATTCGAAAAAAATTGTATGGGATTTGACATTAGCATCGCTAAGTGACATAATATAGCGATGCATAAATCACTTAGCGATGCTTAAGTCAAATACCATACATTTTTGTTTTCGAACTTTGTCGTTGTAATTGTGAATGTAATGGAACGACGGACAGGGAACGAAGAGGGAGGGTGGATGATGCGATGCGACGACGCGACGCAACGCAACGGACTAATGGGGAAATGGGGAATAGCCTAACTGTAATAATTCTCTAAATTGTAATAAGTTACTGGCAATACATGAGGTGTCAGAGTGGAGATTTTATGACGTATAACGAATCGTGGCCGCCAGCTGATGTACGACTAATTGTCAGACCGATCGCGCGACTAATCGGTCAAGTCTCTGACCCTGACAGATTTACTGAGGTACTTGTCAATTCATTTTGATTCTAAGTTATGAGAGAATTTATGGCGGTCGCGGATAAACTTAGTAGAAATACGAGAACAGAATATTTGTTAAAAAGTTTTATTGTAATTTACAAGTATTTGACCGAAAGATTATGATAATTAGGGTTTTGTGCTCCATACTAAACCGATACCTACTTGACCTTGACCACTTGAAAATAAAATAGATATTCAAGGAGCGTAATCAGTATTCGATTCTCATTCCAAAAAAATGTAAGATGTGACATTAAATTTTCACCAGATTATCCTATAAATTACATAACAGCGCGGAGGGCGTGTGACCTTCAAAGCCAGCATGACTAAAAAATTCATAGTCAGTATGCCTTTTTTACCTTACAATGTATTAGGTCATTACATATGAAATTGGCGTTTTATAAAGGAGGTACATAAAGTCGATTTTTTTAAAACATAATATATTTATTTAATCAAAGTATATACCATTGCTATCTATGCACTTTTGCCATCTCATAGGTAGTTAATTGATTCCCTTACTAAAAAAACTATTCAGACAGAAATCAATAAAATCTTTGAAGGCGCTTTGGACTGCCCCATCGGAGTTGATTTTTTTCCCTTGCAAGAAGTTATCCAAATTTAAAAAAAAATGGTAACCTGTTGGAGCAAGATTCGGGGAGTACAGTGGATGTCTTAGACATTCCAATTGAAGCTCCTCTAATTTGGTAGCCGTCTGTTGTGCAGTGTGTGGTCTAGCGTTGTCCTGAAGCAGCAGTGGCCTAGAGCGAATGACCAACCTCGGTCGTTTAGCAGCTAGCTTTTCCATCATGATTTGCAGTTGCTGGCAATAGACATCTGCCGTAATCGTCTGGCCAGATTTAAGAAAGCTGCAGTGAACGACACCGGCACTAGTCCACCAAACACTCACAAGTAACTTTTTTTGAGTCAATTTTCGCTTGGGGCAGGGTTTGGCTGGTTCGCCAGGGTTCAGTCATTGCGATGAGCGTTTCCGATTATCGTACAGGATCCACTTTTCATCAAAGGTAATGATTCAATTTTAAATCCCTTTATTATTGTGCCCGTTGAGTAATGTAACGCAGCAGTCGACGCGCGTTTGTCGGTTTGCTACACTCAATTCATGAGGTACCCACCTTTCAAGCTTCTTCACCTTCCCAATTTGCTTCAAGTGGATTAAAACAGTTTTATCACTAACACCGCAGCTTGCAGCTAACTCGGACGTGATTTGCGATGGATCCGCTTCCACAATAGCCTTCAATTCTTCATTATTTAGTCACCGACCACACTTTGGTCTCCGGCCGTCCACGGGGCTTGTTCTGCAGGTCGAAATTTCCAGAACGAAAACGTTGGAACCAAAAACGCACTGTATTTTCTTTTGCGACACCGCCGCCATACACATCATTAATCCTTCGAGCCGTTTCTACAGCACTGGTGCCACGGTGGAACTCGTACTCGAAAATAATACGATATTTCAAGTTTTCCATTTTGTAAACAGAATGACGGAAAGAAAAATCCAAAAGAGGAAAAAACAAATGAATTATGATTTTCATAACACAAATGCATGAGTAAATAGTGGTATAAATTTGAAATTGGAATTCCTAACTAAAGAAGATATGTTTGAGATCTAAGTGGCCACGACAACACGCCAATTTTATATATAAGGGCCTAATATAATATTTGTTCAGATTTATAAGAACTTCAATTTCGTAATATGTTAACTGTTTAGGCCAGACTTTCCCAAAGTGGGCGATAACGCCCCCTTGTGAGCGCTGGAGGCCTAGAGGTAAGGGGCCCAGAAAAAATTGGGGGGCGCTGATGTGATTATTAGGGGGTGATGGGTGATTTGTAAGTTAAGCTACTTTATATTTTAAAATTCTCTGAAATGAAAATCCTCCTTCTACACAACATCCATTTATTAGTTTATATTTATATCCTATTTTATGGTATAAATATATACTAAAAATATATTAAATACTTATTATTGTTAATGCGTTCACAACGCTATTAATATCTTAAGATATTTAGTAGTAATAGGTATCAAACACTGGAAAATATACGTGTTTCCAAGTATCGCAGGTGACGACAGGACCTCGCCTGTCTTCACACGTATTAAAATTAAAAATAGGTAGGTATATCTATTTTTGCGGCCAAGCTGAGCACTTGCCGAACGCGGGATTTTTTATGTACCTGATCTAGTAAAAATAAAATTAAAATTAGAAGGTTCAATAATTAATTATAATTCACATTGTTGCAAACAAATATTGTACGATTTATTTGTGCAATCCTGTATTATACGTCAACGTTCGTACGGTCCGTGTTTGCAGAGTGCAGGAGCTGATGTTAGTGTTGTTTATAAGGTGAAAAAAAAATGGGGGGCGCTACAAAATAACTGATTTTCAAAGTGGTCGTTAGACGGAATAAGTTTGGGAACCCCTGCTTTGGGCCAACTGCCACAACAAATATTTTTTAACTATTTGTCCCGACACACGTTGTTCTGTATTAACTATGAACTGGAATAAATAAATAATTACATATATACCTCCAATATTTCTCACCGTTTAAACCTTCCCTGAACTTCCACAACTATTTCAAGACCAAAATTATCCAAATTGGTGCAGGCGCAGCCATTCTCGAGTTTTAGCGAGGCAATCAAATTGCAATTCATTTTTATTAAATATAATAACTTTAATAACATACATTTTCATTGGAAAAATATCTTTCTATGAGCAAACTTAGTTATTTTTGTAAAGTATTTGAACGTAATATAAAAGCCCTGCTTAAAAATATTATTATTTTCGACCCAATTATATTATTTATTTCAAACCCTAAGTATATCTGCCGCCCTGAAGTGTATTCCTGCAGGACGGACTCATGTGATCGAGCCTTAAGGCTGGCAAAGGTTGTTTGATGTGGCAGTAAAGGTTTACGATACTGTGAATGTAATCACTGTGTCAAATGTTCCTACAATAGCAATTCCCTTGTAGGTGGGTACATAGAGGTAGAGAGCTATCGGTTAGTTTATTACTAGAAATGACACTGTTAACAAATATTTCCTTAGCGTTTTTGTTTTTTATTAAATTGTGTTCAACGGTATATAATTAACTTTCTTTTTATACATTTGCGTATATTGGATACGTTCACAGTTCAACAGTCAACTACATCATGTATTTGACTGTTGAACTGTGATGTAGTCTACATGACAAAAAAATGTTGTGCAAATTGGAAAAATATTTCTATCATAATATCTAGTAGACAATATGTTCATGGAAAATCACTAGTGTTGTGCTTATACTACTATTACAACAACTATTTACATTAAATAAGTATGTCATAGTGTACTTGAAATTAATCTTATCATCCGTTGTTGGATGATTTATACAGTATTCTCCGAGCGAAGTGACCACTCTTGAAATATTGTAGTACCTGGGACAGTCGGTTTTTAAAAGTCATATAGTTACACGCACATAAGGCATTCTCATAACATAGTCAGCCTAGTACAGAGGAATGACTGGTCAATACGTCTGGGGCCAACCCTGTGTCCGGCCAACCCCGGTTTCCTCACGATGTTTTCCTTCACCGTTATAGCGTCCGTATAATGTACTTGAGATCTGAAAAAGTCTCATTGGTACACGCCACAACCTGGGAATCGAACCTGCACTATCTCGAGTGTGAATCAAACGGTCTACCCACTAGGTCAAGGAGCTCTTAAGGAATCTTATGAGTATTAAAAATATGCAAGTTATAGTGAATGAATAAAGCCCGCTGGATTTGAATGACTAATTTATACTGAAAAAATCACGATTTCAGCGAAATAGGGACATTTCTTTGCGAGATCAAAATTGCGATTTACATTTTCTTGAATGGGATTTTATTTTTAAACATGAAAAAAAATTGAATCTACTTACAGTACGATAACCTTGTTAATGTCTCTCGGTAATCTTCGTTTTTCTATGACAGTGACAGAGACAAAGCGAAGTGGCTGCACCTAATTATGTCCCATCTAGGCGATTGTACTTCGTGTGCCGGAATTCTTTTATTGTCAAGTCTACAGCCCTGCGGGGGACAGGCAATAATTGGTTAAATCACTTAGAGCCGCTGCTGCACTATGTTAGTATATGTTACTGCTAACTTTTACCCGCGGCTCCGCCCGTGTAAATACAGTATCCCACGGGAACACTGTACTATTTCGGGAGAAAGAGTAGCCTGTGTAATTTTAGAGTTTAAAATACTACCATACAAAATTTCATCATTGAGTGAAAGGGTAACAAACATCCATCCATCCATCCATACATCGATCCATAATCACAAACTTTCACATTTATTGTTGCCCGCGGCTCCGCGTAAATACAGTATCCCACGGGAACACTGTACTTTTGCGGGAAAAAAAGTATCGTATGTTTTAATACCAAGCTTTAACTACTATCATACCAAATTTCATCGAAATCTGTTCAGTAGTTTTTGTGTGAAAGAGTAACAAACATCCATCCATCCATACATGCTCACAAAATTTCACATTTATAATATTAGTAGGATAGTAAGTTAAGTCACTACACAAGTATGTTACGTGTGTGTTTGTATATCTTCACTCGAATGTTTATAGGACCATCGAGCATCATGCAAAATATATTATGAGAACATTTTCTAATACTTGGAAATCTTCGATTGAACGTACGTCTGCGACCCGCAGCAGGCTATATTGCCGGTAGCTGATAGGTACATAAATACTCATACATCATAATATAATATTATTGGAACGAAGTTCCTTATGGCGCGTTGCGAATTGGAGACTAGGCGGATTAAATTGACACGACACTTTTTGCCACTCGAAATCACAATGTAATAACGACTATTAAGAATGATACAAAAAACGACCACATCACCTTGACAATAATGTAGAATTTTGCAATTAAACATTGTGACTGTCATGACTGTTACATATTGTGACTAGCTAGCTGGGCCTTAGGTATGGAAGGGCGCTTGATGTTATTACTCAGTACGAAGCCGGACTTCGCGGCGGCAACACTGCGAGCAGCAAGCAACCCGCCCCCTCACCAACTAGTTCCGCGCGCACTATATATACTTAGTTCAACTATTTGTTAGTATAATAATACCTATACAGATACTAACTAACTACCAACTATAATATCTATACAGATAACCAAATTGAAGTGTCTGTTTGTAATTTCAAATTAACAGCTTTTATTTTCACTTAATGCATTAAAAGTATGATCGGTACTTACAATAAAATAAAATTGTTTCTGTCCGTCTGTCGTACATATATATATATATATATATATATATATATATATATATATATATATATATATATATATATATATATATATATATATATATATATATATATATTATCTATATACTTGTAATAATTGAAATGCCTCCATTAAACTTAGCTTTTGTAATTTTATAATATAAGGTAGTATCATATAAAATCAAATACGGATATTTTGGGGATATGAACTACTGCTTATGTCAAGACGCTGGATGATAAATAAAAATTTCGATATAAAAATTACATTACACTCTATACGGCGCTGTTGTGGTCATTGGTCTCACACAGCTAATTGTCGAAGAGAGATTGCCTAGACAGCGCAATATAATATGATTTATACCCAACTTATTTATTTTATATATTAGGTATAAATCATATATCACATAAAAATATTCTCAACTTATATGTTAATAAAAAAATATTTGAAGAATAAAAATTTATATTACTAATTAAATAACCTATAAATAAACATAGGATAGTAAAATAAATAACTATTAATTTTCTTTTTAAATACTTAAATATTTAATTAGTATAATTTTAGTTTTTGGTTCCCGCAAGATTTCCTTTTGCGCGCACGAAGTCGCAGGCAACAACTAGTTCGCTTATAAACATTTGTCATTTAAAACCTTTACCTATAACGCTTGTCGTTGGAAAGACGCATTCTTCATAAATAAAATATTTGTATTTAAGAATGCCTGGGCATTCTTACAGAAATATCTTAATTATTTCGATTCCGAGAAGTTAGATTGACTCGAGGTGCGTTGAGTATTTCTTGATTTGATTATTATCATTTTTAAAATCAACGCATTTTTTAGAAAGTTCAGAAATTTATAAACACTTGAGTTTAGAAAATAAATGTAATCACCTGAAAATTTGCTCAAAAATAATCCAACAATATTAAAATTTTATTTGGATA
Source organism: Phengaris arion (assembly GCA_963565745.1). NCBI lineage: Eukaryota > Metazoa > Arthropoda > Insecta > Lepidoptera > Lycaenidae > Phengaris > Phengaris arion. Next base: position 5,541,849 of record OY751448.1, read on the forward strand.
AAGCATAAAAAGCTTCCTCAAAATTTTCACGTTTTGTATTTATGCATGAATCTAAATGCGTGGCAATAAGTATCGGAAGTTTTGTCGCTGCTTACTTTATGTTGAGTGACAGAGACCAAATATGCAAATAAGCTGATATATATACTGACAATTATTAGGAAATTGTGAAACAGGCTCTGAATCGGCTCAAAGTGCTTTCTTTGATCTTTCCAAAAAAAACTAATAGAGTTATTTGCAGATTTCTCTAGGAACATAATATACTGAATGTGATAAGTAGCGATAGCTATAACCGTGCCGGGGTTTAATGACAGTTATAAAACAATCAGCGGCTAAACGCTCGTTAACTGGCGTCTTAGATGTTGCCAGCTTACTGCGTTTATTGGCTGGATATTTCTAGCAGTAAAAAGTTAGTTAAGCTTTGGTATTAGCAGTTAAGTAGCACGTTATAGTGAGAAGTAACAACCATGATATACGTTTTAGTTTTTTATATCTATACAGTAGCCAAAGTCGTGAAGTTTACTAATAAAAAGTTTTAAGTTTTTTTTATGTCTTAAGAAAACATTATATAGAGTGACTACACGCGATCTTTTAGACAAACGATTAGCTTTTATTTAACTGTCACAGTTTCGTAGTGACAGTAAAACACACGAAATTTCTACCACTAAACTACGCTTCAAGAATTTTGCTAAGGCGGTAGGTGTTTAAATAGGTCATAAAATTTAAAGCGTTGGGCGTATTTACGACCTACTATAACTGTTCTTAGAGCCAGTGTATATTGGCGCCGCAACGCGCGCTTTCGTGCTATTCGTGACGCGCGAGAGGAAAAGCGCGTACTCACGTTTGTGTACAGCTATCTTTACAGTTTTTTTTAACTTCGAAAATAGAGGGGTGGTATAAGTTTGACGTGTCTGTCTGTGTGTCTACTGTCTGTACGTGCCATCGTAGCTCCCAAACAGATGAACCGATTTTGGTCAAGTTTCTTAGTTTGAAAGCTGACATGATCGAGAGTGTTCTTAATAATTCCATAACATCAGCTAGCTCATTCCTTGACAAAGCGGTTACTTAAAATGTCTCGGGTCTCAAAACGCGCCATAACAAAGCGCGTTGCATAGCACCCAGTGTGTATCAGCTCTAGCCTTCTACCAACAGAATTAAGGCCCGAAATTGTTCCTTATTTATACGCATTTGTTCGAACTTCGTTGGTTTTCACGTAATTATGCGTAAAAAACCGCCTCATTGCTACAGCGTATACGTAACACTCGAAACAACATTACGTGGGGTTAGCAGGAACAATGGACAACTATGTATTCGTAACTTTGTCACGTTATCGGAAGAGAATTGTATGAAAGCTATGACAGCGTCCATACAATTGACATTCGATAACGTTACGATGTCAATTATTCCTGCTTGGGCTACTGTTTGCTAGTAAGCCCTATCCGAATTGGTTAGAGCTAGCACTAGGTATAAAATGATACCTAGGTAGTTGCTCACAGAATCATGTTTCTAATTACTAACAATACTAATATAGAATAAGTTTATCTGGTTACTTAGTAATATCGTCTAGTGGTAAGAGCTTGGCTCTCGACTCGGAGGTCGTGGGTTCGATTGTGGGTGGCATTGGAACAACAAAAAAAAAATTTGTTTCCAAGTTTGGTTAGCGCAATGCAGGCTGATCACCTGACTGTCTGACAAGAAACACGATCCATGCGTCGGATGGGCATGTAAAAAGTCGGACCTGCCGCCTGCGCCTGATGGCCCGTAAGTCGTGTCGGTTATCCGTCCCACTAGGTTTCGAGAGGAAAGGAAGGGAGAGTGTTCTTGTGTACTGCGCACACACTTGGGCACTCTAAAATTACTCCTGCGTAACTGGCCTGGTTTCAATGAAACCGGCCACCGTCACCGAAATCGGTGTGGGGAGTTACAATATGCACTATATAGTCCATATATGGTTTGAAATAAACGTATCACGTATTTCGTAATAACGTATTTTTAAATGTTTTTATTTATACAGGGTGGAGACGAGAGCCGTGTTTTACTTAAAATTATGTATTGTGAAGTTTTAAAATCCTGCAATAGCTGAAGCACATGTCGAGGTTTTAGATAGGTTTTCAGTTTTCATATACATTGTAAGTTGTTTATTACAAACTAGCTTTTGCCCGCGGCTTCGCCCGCGTGGACTAGTGCTCCTGGAGAAAAAACTTCTTCAGCAAATAATTTGGGAGGCCGGTATCGCCGCGCATTGTACAATGTCCCTGCATTTTAAATCCTGCATTATAATATCTTAGAAAATATTCATTTAAATAGCACAATGCACAGCACGTGCTGTAAAGGGCCATATTGATCTTTATTAAATGCACAATATATTTAAGGTACTTAATTGGATAAGGATTAAATCTGTATTTCTTAAAACCGGTTCGTGAATAAGCCATTATTTCCCGTAAAAAGTGAAGGATAAAAAATGATTTTAGTGAGTTATCCCTAAGAGATAAACATATACCGTCGCGGACTTTTTTGTCCACCTTTTTATGGTCTATAATACTGTTGTATATAATTTTGATCTATCTCGTAGGGTTCAGCAAGCGTTAGCAATAAATAAAAAAATATGTGTTTATTTACGACATTAGAAACCTCTAAAATTATCAGTGTTTCTCTACTACCTACATTATGCATGTTATAAACATATAAACCTTCCTCTTCAATCACTCTATCTATAAAAAAAATCCGCATCAAAATCCGTTGCGTAGTTTTAAAGATCTAAGCATACATAGGGACAGACAGAAAAACCATTTTGTTTTATACTATGCAGAGATAACAATACAGGATCTAGACGTACATTAAATATGTAATTTCATTTATACTCATACCTGAACATTCCAACATAACGAAATTAAAAATATTCCCTATAAGCTTTATATTAAACACAAAACTTATCATTCCAGTTTCGGAAAATTAATTAAAAACATGTCATGAAATTCTATCGTCAATTACTCGTGGGTATGACGTGAATAATTAAAAATGACGTAATTTTGGGCATATGTAAATTAGTATAAGCAGTTGTAGTATACTATCAATTGGGGTCGATGTTTTGTGCCTGTAAAACATCGCTCGCGTGTGCGCCAGCCTTATGTGGCGCAGGCACGCGATACAGCCGCCGAGAAAAGTGATTAGCGATTTAGTTTTCCCGGTTTTATTTCTAATTTATGGGCGTGCGTGGCTAAATATTATAATTAAGGCTGTGCGAGATAAATGTGGGAATTTTTTTACTAATAATATCCTTCAATGATTTTTATGAATAATATATTCCTTATGTCCTAAAAGGTTGGTTGGTAAGAAACTAAAGTTGTAATAAATATGTCTATGCGTGGTGGTGAAGGTGTAATTACGGTCATAGAAACGATTAATGTGGGCTCATAAACCTCTCCTGCTAAGGGGTTTCGGTTTGGAATTCTTGAAAGAACTTCCATTTTATATTTAGTTTTCTTATGAACTGAAAGAATTAAGGAATGTTTGATACTTATGTCATCCCTTATTGAGCTTATATCTTTTACAAAAAATTTCAACTAATAAATAATTTTCAAGCACTCAAGTTTTAAATACTTCGATATTTAAAACGTTACAAAAATGCTATATAATACATTAAATTACTAAACTATAAATATTAAAACTTTTTTTTACAATATTTGCGAATGTAACGCAAATTTTACGCGACTGTACCCCCAACCCTTTTTATTTTTTAAGGCAACGCCATATGATCGAATGTCCCGAATTCATGTAATACATTTAAACTTATCCGATTGAGAATGTAGCAATTTGTTAACTATTCCAGAAACGCTGGGAAAAGTCACGTGAATAACAAATTAACTTATTAAACAATGTTATGTTAACTACCCTCAATGGGAATTCCTTTTGTATCAGACTATCGGTGTTACGAGGTATTTGTGTTTCGGATAATTTTGATTTATTTCTTTCATTAATTCCCGTCGCTTTTTTTACACAACTGTACTTGGTAGAAAATTTTGTCTGTTTACAGTTATATTTTCTGGTTTTTGTTTATTTATTTTTGTATATTATTAGATTGTGTATTTTACAAATATGCACAGTTAAATAAAATAAGATTTAAGCGCAAAAAATAAATTTCTAAATTTTCCCCCTGAAATCATAAAACTACATAGTTGCGTCTACTGAACTCGCAGCTACTATATTGCTTGACCTACTTACGTGCTAAATTCTTTATTCTAATCATGAAAACTAGAGGAAGACAATCTCCATAATTAAAAATGGCGTCATACAATTTAATATCCTTTTAAGATGGCACTGCAGTACTTAAACTGTATGTTTAAAATAAGTAATAACTTTTACCTGTATAATATACTAGATGTCACCCGCCACTTCGTGTGCAAGTTAGTCTTGCGGAAATCGTAAACTTTTCAGCAATAAAAGTAGCCTATGTTTACCGGAGCCTATTCAATGTAAACAAAAGAAAAACACAAACTTCCCCTCTTTATAATATTACTAGCTGTTGCCACGGGAGCCGTGGCAACAGCTAGTAATATTATAAAGAGGGGCCCGCGTACATATAGTGTCCCACGGGAATACTGTACTTTTTCGGGATAAAAAGTATCCAGACTCCAGACCTTCAACTATAACCATACCAAAATTCATCGAAATCGTTAAAGAGTAACAAACATCCATCCATCCATCTATCCATCTATCCATATAGCCTATGTCACTCACAAATAACGTAGCCTTCTATTGGTAAAAGAATTTTCAAACTCGGTTCAGTAGATCCAGAGATCACCCCCTACAACCTCATAAACTTTAACTCTTTGTAATATTAGTATAGATAAATTATAGTATAGATTCACTCGCACTGTATTGTTGTTGATTTTTTTTGAGATTTCTAGTTTCTCTAGGTGTGAGCCAGTTTGTAGAGCGTTATTTTATGCACATGTTATATAAAAAATATATTGAGAATATATATTATTATAGTTGCTTTAGGGTTTCCATACTTTATTTTTGGCTTTCATTTCAAAATAAAAAAAAAAAACAAAATATCGATCTGTTTTATCGGAATTCGGAAACCACTTAATTTCCTCGACACCTCGCTAATGTATAAAGTATTTAATTAGCGAATTCCTCGGATAATTAAAGATACTGGGATATATTTTATCCCAAGATAAAAGGGTTACATGTCGATACACTATTAAATAAAAAAGTGCTATTTACACCACTTGAACACGAGAGTAACGCGAGAAAAAATCTTTTCGTTTTTATTTATTGATTTAGAGACACGCGATTGTGTTGCCAGAGTATATTTTTAACCCGCGACAAAAACAGAGGGGTGTATAAATTAGAAGTGTCTGCCTGTGTGTCTGTCCGTGGCATCGTAGCTCCGAAACTCATGAACCGATTTTGATCTAGTTTTATTTGTCTTCTGACAATGCCAGCTATGCCAGGCTTCTGACAAATATTCTTCTGATAAATCGAGGGTGTTATTAGCTATAATTCATCATCATCTTGCTCACAATTCGGGAGTTAGTTATTTACGACGTAACATTTGACGTATCTGTCTGTCCGTCCAATCGGATGAACCAATTTTGATCATTTTTTTTTTTTGGAAGCTGACATGATCGAGATGATTTATCATCATCAGCTCGCTCACTGTTTGACAATTCGGGGGTTATATAATTTTTTTATTATTCTAGTAATTCTATATTTCTTTTCGGGTCAAGAGTCCTTCTTGTAACACACTGTCAATTTTCACCCCTAGATCTTTACCCAACTGACAATGATTAATAATTACAACATAATTTGCGAAAGCTTGAGTATGTCAACACCACCGCTCTCCCAGGACACAAACCTGTTGGCTACGAGACAAGTCCGAGACCCGCATGAATAAACATTCGCCTCTTTTAATTGCGACCACTTTTTAAATGTCTGCCGAATCCCGCTTTTTGTCATATGGCTAAAATAATATGCTTAGTACTTTTTAATTGGTAAATTAAAATTTTTATAAAAGTTAATACCTACATTTGCAAATAAGGAGGATACAATAAGAATGAACAAAAATATGTTTCTTTGTATGTTCTGTATATTCAATGTGCTAACAGCCTCCGTGGTCTAGTTGTTAGAGCTTGGCTCTCGACGCGGAGGTCGTGGGTTCGATTCCCGCGTTGGAACAACAAAAAATGTTGTTTTCAAGTTTGATTAGGAAAATGCAGGCTGATCACCTGATTGTCTGACAATAAAAATGATTTATGCGTCGGATGGATCTGTAAAAAGTCGGACCAGCACCTGATCTCTCGCCAGTCGTGTCGGTTATCCGTCCCACTAGGTTATGAGAGTAAAGGAAGAGAGATTGCTCTTGTGTACTGCGCACACACTTGGGCACTGTAAAATTACTCCGGCGTAACTAGCTTGGTTTCAATGGAACCGGCCACCGTCACCGAAATCGGTGTGGAGTTATAAATTGTGTGTTTATATTCAATGTGCTAATGGAGGTAATATTATGCTTAAATTTACATATTCTATCTTCCGTAAAAATACTCAAACGCTATTTAAATAACGGAAATACGGACGGACAGACGGAGATAGGCGGAAAAACGGAAAAACGGATCGACGCAAATATTGATAGATGAACAGAATGATAGATATCTGAAATACGGAAAGACGGATTGATGTACAGACGGCCAGACTTAAATGCGGAAAGACTGCTAGACGGAAATACGGATAGACGGCCAGACGGAAACACGGAAAATCATGAATACGGAAAGATGGACGGACGGAAATACGGAAAGACGGGCAGACGGAAATACGAAAAGGCGGACAGACTGAAAGACAGACGGATGGACGGACGAAACTATAAGGGTTTCTTTTAGTACTACGGAGGCCCAAAAAGGATTGAAACAAAATATGAAATATTAGCGGCCATGCTATCATTAAAACAGCAATCGCCAGTTAACCAATTACAACCACTGTAGTATGTAACAATCTTATGTCCTAAAACGCTAAGACGGTTGTGCTTTTGCATAATATTATGCATAAATCGTCAGTAGTTTAGTGACTCCTTACATCCTGGATCCCGCGGTCCCTCACATAATTTAGCATACATTCTTATTTGTGTGAGGACATTATTTTGTACAAAATAAAAAGGGCCACATTCTAAAATGTTGTCCTAAAGGCATGCCCATGGTGGGCCCTGGTTTTTGCCAGGGCCACATTTCGCGCATTTAAAGGCCCAGAATTAACGTAAAAGCTATGCGAGAAGCTTCAAAGCTTTTGATTACGAAAGCTTTGTTGCACTTTAATCGGATAAGTATTTTTAATAAGACGAATGCAAGATTTTAAACTATTTTTTGCGTTGCTTCGAAGCATTTTGTCAGATATTAAATGTTTGTTTCTTGAATTAAAGGAAAGAATTATATGGTGCAGACAGCATATACTTTGTGACTATGATGCAAACCATGATGCAGACAGCAGATACTTTGTGACTATAGATGGATTTACATAGGCAATCCTTACTATCCTTATCCATTGACCATATTATAAATGTGAAATAAGTTTGTTTTTTGGTTACGCTTTATATCAAAAACCGCTTAACCGATCTTCATGAAATTTGGCACAGATATAAAGTATACGGCAAAATGTACTGTTCTGACGGGATCCCTTTTTGCGCGCACGAAGTCGCAAAAAGAGGCGAAATTTTATCCAGGAAAATTATACAGTTCCGTAAAGACAGATTTGATTTCTGTGCGAACCGAGTCGCGGTCAGTCTATTCTGTCTATAAAGTTCCATGCCAAGTCTATTATAGATATCCTATACTGTGTACAGTCGGGTAGAATATGAAAAGCTCCTACCAGGCAAGCCCAGGTACAGTCGCGGGTAATTTAATTTCGATTGAGGCAATAGCCGGCGCGTCGTCTCGTCTGATTTGAATCTAATTTGGCTCCTTCCTGTGTCTAGTGTCTACGCATGTAGCGAGTCAAAACATCGATAATTGTGAGGAGAATATCGATTAATAAAGTCATCGGTGCAATATTATATTTCTATCGATATCAGTAGAAATAGATATCTAGAGATAGGCGGAGAGAGAGCTAAGAGGAACATGATAATTTATTATTATCCATTATTTACTTATATGTTGTGTTCAAAATGGAAGTAGTAGCATTTTAACCATTAGAGCCTATATATAATAATACGAGTAGGTATTAGATCTACTAAGGCGGGTCAATAAGTCCGTGACTTTTTGAATTTCTAACCTCCTTACTGAAAAAGCAACACTACTCCTGTCAACAGGCATCTGTCAGTTGACTCCTATCAAAATTTGAACTTGCTGCGTTAGTTAGTTTGTGTTTTACAGCTATCTTTATCAGACTATCCAGTAACTTAAGAAAACAATGGAAAAAAGTGAATTTCGTGTGCTTATTAAGCATTATTTTTTGCGAAAAAAAACCATTACCGAGACCAAGGCTAAGCTTGATAAATACTATGGGGACTCTGCACCATCGATTTCAATGGTAAAAAGTGGTTTACTGAATTTCGTTGTGGCCGTACAAGCACTGAAGATGCCGAACGTCCTGGACGCCCAGTTGAGGTCTCTACACCCGAAACAATCGAAAAAATTCACGATATGGTGTTGGCCGACCGAAGATTGAAAGTGCAAGAGATTGTAGAAGCCATAGGCATCTCGCATGGCTCAGTGGTTTCAATTTTGAATGATCACTTGGGCATGAGAAAGCTTTCCGCAAGATGGGTGCCGCGTTTGCTCATAGTCGACCACAAACGCAATCGTGTAACAACTTCACAGGAAGGTTTGGCGTTGTTTAATCACAATATGGAGGAGTTTTTTAACCGTGGACGAAACATGGATCCATCACAATACACCAGAGACCAAACAACAGCCAAAACAGTGTGTTTCTAAGGGTGAATCGGCGCCAAAGAAGGCCAAGGTGGGTTTGTCAGCCAATAAAGTTATGGCGACTGTTTTTTGGGATGCACGTGGGATAATCCACATTGACTATCTTCAAAAGGAAAGAACAATTAATGGGGAATATTATGCCAACTTATTGGACCGCTTCAATGAGGATTTGAAAAAAAACCGACCTCATTTGGCCAAGAAAAAAGTTATTTTTCACTAAGACAATGCAAGGGTGCACACATGTGCAGTTGCCATGGCAAAAATCCATGAATTGGGCTATGAATTGCTCCCACATCCACCCTATTCTCAAGATTTGGCTCCGAGTGACTACTTCTTGTTCCCAAACCTGAAAAAATGGCTCGGTGGAAAAAGATTTGACTCCAATGATGAAGTCATCTCGCAAACAAAGGCCTATTTTGAGGACCTCGACAAATCATATTTTTTGGAAGGGATAAAAAAATTGGAGAAGCGTTGGACAAAGTGTATAGAGCTCAAGGGGGACTACGTTGAAAAATAAAATGATTTATTTATCAAAAAATCTGTGTTTTATTCCAAAAGTCACGGACTTATTGACCCGCCCTCGTATCAGTGGCAAAGGGTCTAAAGAACTCCATTTTTATCGGCTTCCCTTTCAGATTATCTCATGAAGACCTCTAGCTGAAAGTAGTATATGAATAACAATAAAATCTTATACAAGTCAGGTCGGACAACCGATAGCGCGATGTTGACCGACTCAAGCGACATCTATGCGTTGCACGTTGCAACTTTGACACGAATATTGGAATCACAGATCTCTTTATATGCCCATATATTTGGAGTTATCGTGGGAGATCATACAAACCTTATCTCGTTAAAAGATGAAATTCAAACTTAGGTACGAGGGGAGGTCCAAAAGTTCGCGGAATGAAAGGGTTGTTAATAAAATATAACAATAAATTTATTTTTCCTTTTCAATATAATCACCCTTAAGTGTAATATATTTATTTGATCTATGGATTAATTTTTCTAAACCATCGAAAAAATATTTTTTGTCTTTGGCCTCAAAATGCGCCGAAATTGCCTCCCTCACTTCGTTATCGTCGGAAAATTTCCTTCCCCTTAGCTTTTTTTTTTAATTTGGAAACAAATAAAAATCGCTAGGGGCCAGGTCTGGACTGTAGGGTGGGTGAACAAGTGGTTCGAATCCATGCGTGTGAAGAGCAGCCTGTAACGGAACGTTACATGACTTCGTTTTATTGATATTACTTTAAAATATTTTCATAAACTTTACAAAATCAAATCTTTACTAACAATATGTACTAATCTTACTCACTAATTTATTTACATTTTAATCCCTAACAATATTTACATAATATTATCAATAAAATATACCTACTAATAAAGTTAAAGTGAACGTTCGATTTGCTTCCGATATAATACGTCTTATTAAAATTTAATAAAATAATTAGTTAAGCATTTGTTAGCGACTGTACACCTCGGATCGAACAATAGAACCGGTTGTCATCGACTCGGGCGCCGCCGCAGAGGCGCTGGGGCATTCGGCGCTAGACTGCTAAGCTGCTACTACGTTACCAATTATTGTGCTTGACCGCAGCGCCGCCGATTATAATATTAACCTATATCATTTGTTCAGCATTTATTTGCTTAAAGTACTAATATTAACTGGATCCTAAATCACCCAGTTGGATATACAGGGTGTTCGGCACATGGATGGACAAACGAAAACTGTGGACCCGTGGAGCCTTCTGCTATACATTGAGGCCTAATTACAAGACTCAGGCCCAATAGTTTTTTTTTAAATAATTTTTTAAGTTAATTTCGAAAAAAGCCAGTTTTCAAACATCAAACGACTATAAATTTACTTTTAACATTGAAAATCCAAACATGCTTTTGTAATAATTATCTGCATTAGTTGTAGAATCATATTAAATTCAGTTTTGGAGCAAATGTTAGATATAAAATTAGATACGAGTCCTTAAACGACAAACAAAGTGAAAAAATAATTTTCATATTCCACTTTGAAATTCTTTAAAAAAAAAACTTATGATTTTTAGAGCACTTTAAATTCTAGGAAAACATCTGTGGTTCATACCCTTTATATCGGTATACAATTTGCACATATTTGTTTAAAAATAACTAGAGTAAATCGCAATTTAAACTAACGGGGCCTTAATTCATAAGACTCAATTTGCGAAAACTTAAATCAAGTACAAGCCAATTTGTCATAATTGCTTTCGGTATGTTCACTAACACTACACGTGGGAGCTAGTAGTCTGTCTCTCTCTTACCAGTCACGATACTATCTCTTGTCTCTTTTGTTGAATTTGGACAATAGCCGTACGTACATAGCAGGTAGAAAAAGGGTTGTTATTTCACTCTGCAATTCCGCTATTGTTTGATTTTGTCTATTCCTTATCAGTCAAACGTTAATTTTGGAAAAAATTGTTTTACTTATTTGTCGAGTCTTAACTGCCTCTGCGATCTGACGTGTCCGTTGCGCTTACTGTTATTGTTTTCGTTTTGTGATTTTGTTATCGTTTTACGTTATTCTTGTTGCTTCAGTTTGTTAAGTTTTCTGTTATTTTGTTGTTACGTTGTTGTTTTTTTTTCGTAAAATGACCACCTCTTTTCAAATGAAGAATACGCCAATATGTTGTTGGTGTATGGAGCCGCTATTTGCAATGGACGTGAAGCACAAAGACTATACCAAGAGCGCTATCCTAACCGTCGACTGCCTAGCCACCAAACTTTTGCTACTACATACCGACGACTTAGAGAAACGGGTAATTTGCGTTATCAAGAACTGAGGGTGAATGTACGACAACATCATGTTGCTACAGACGAACGTGTATTAGAAGAATTTAATAATAACCCTAATAAAAGTATAAGAGAGGTAGCTGCAATGCTGGGCCTTGGCATATGGAAAGTGTGGGCAGTTCTCCGGGAAAATCGGCAACATGCTTTCCATTACACTCCCGTGCAAGGTATGGATACAATAGATTTTTCTTAATTCCGTAAAGAGACTGAATATGTACCAAAGCCTAGATCTAGTCTTCCTTATTTTAAATTCTCAAGCCTTTTTTCTTCGTTTTCAGATCTTCAAGATAATGATTTTGGTAGACGCGTAGAATTTTGTCGACATCTACTACACACTGACGTGGAAGACGAAAACTTTTTAAGAAGTATTCTGTGGACAGATGAATCAAAATTTGATAAGGAAGGTATTTCAAATTACCATAATCTCCATTACTGGGCACCCAAAAACCAAAATCCACGAGTGACGAGACCGAGAAAATTTCAAAGAAGATTCAGTGTAAAGTGGCTGCCCAGCCCATTGGAGCATAGCTGTGAGGGAATACCTTAATAATGTGTTCCCGAACTCGTGGATCGGTCGGGGTGGTCCAATTCCTTGGCCACCAAGGTCGCCCGACCTTACCCCAATAGACTTTTACGTCTGGGGTAGAGCCAAAGAGCTAGTGTACGCAACCGTGGTGCCCAGTCGAGAGCAGTTAATAATTAGAATAAATGAAGCATTCGAAAAAATGAAAGCAGAAATGATATTTCAAACAACAGCAGTGGAAATTTTAAAACGGTGCCGAGCATGCATAAGAAGTAAAGGGCACCAATTCGAACAATTGTTATAAAATAAATTTTGGAAATAAATTCAAATTTAAATTATTATCATAGTGTTTTAATAATAAATTCATGTTCTACTAAAAAGCTTACTAATTAAAAACATATAAGATTTCATAGAATTACTACTGCACAGAGAAATAACACCCCTTTTTCTACCTGCTATGTACGGCTATTGTCCAAATTCAACAAAAGAGACAAGAGATAGTATCGTGACTGGTAAGAGAGAGACAGACTACTAGCTCCCACGTGTAGTGTTAGTGAACATACCGAAAGCAATTATGACAAATTGGCTTGTACTTGATTTAAGTTTTCGCAAATTGAGTCTTATGAATTAAGGCCCCGTTAGTTTAAATTGCGATTTACTCTAGTTATTTTTAAACAAATATGTGCAAATTGTATACCGATATAAAGGGTATGGACCACAGATGTTTTCCTAGAATTTTAATTGCTCTAAAAATCATAGTTTTTTTTTTAAAGAATTTCAAAGTGGAATATGAAAATTATTTTTTCACTTTGTTTGTCGTTTAAGGACTCGTATCTAATTTTATATCTAACATTTGCTCCAAAACTGAATTTAATATGATTCTACAACTAATGCAGATAATTATTACAAAAGCATGTTTGGATTTTTAATGTTAAAAGTAAATTTATAGTCGTTTGAAGTTTGAAAACTGGCTTTTTTCGAAATTAACTTAAAAAATTATTTAAAAAAAAACTATTGGGCCTGAGTCTTGTAATTAGGCCTCAATGTATAGCAGAAGGCTCCACGGGTCCACAGTTTTCGTTTGTCCATCCATGTGCCGAACACCCTGTATATTGGAGAATTCCCGTCTTAGGGTAAGTTTTATTAGCACACCATATTTGCTAACAGTAGCATTAAAATTTTCCTTTATGTTGTGAATTATATGTTACATCGTTCTGTACAGTTTATATGAGCTTTAAATAAAAATTACCAAGCTATTCATAACATTATTTGGCCTAATATTTCAAAATTTTAAGAGTTAATAATTTACCAGACTACCTTCAACTTTCATACCGCAATGTTTAAGAATTCTTTGTTTTAAAATTAGAAACGTTTGTTATTAGATTTAATAAGTAATACTTGTAGTAATTGTTTTTTTTTATTTTTAATTGTAATTAAGTTCTGTCGCCCTTCCACGACAATTCCGCTACCACGGTAGGTGGCGGGCGCTCTTCTTGGAGTATCGTGGATGGGCCGCCAGACGGTTTATGAATAGTGGACTAAGGCGGAGGTTGTACATTCCAGGAACCTTGCTCCGAGTCGATAATACGAGCGTGGAGCGTCCACGCAACCCAGAAATCTACAGCGTCTTTTCGGAGGCCAACACCGTTGCTGCCTTCACCCGTCTGGATGCGGAGTCCCTCCAGCGTCCTAGCTATACCGGAACCTTCGCCTTCCCTCCACGGTTGTATCAGGAGAGTAGCCCTACATTTCCTAAGTGGCAAAATCATAAGTAGGCTTTATACCACGACCCTGTATTAAATTTTGTGTCTCACATACCGGTTTTAATCACTGCTGTACCTTAATAAATTAAATTTTTAATTGAACACCGATCCTTTTTTTTTTACTAAAAGCGGTAGGTGTTACACTGGCGCCCACAACGTGGTTTTAATAGATTTTGTCACTTTTGGAAGTGGTAGCGGATTGTTTGTGTCTGTTGTTTAGTCTATTGTGTTAAATGTATGTAATTTGTGCGTTTTTAGTGTAAAAATTGTGTCATCGTGTGTTTTGTCTTAATATCTAGGTATGTGTAATATTGTATGTTTCTGTTTATCCCTGTTATAATATTATTAAATAAATAACTACAATTACGCTCTGTATAATAAAATAAAACCATTCTGTATTTTTTTTTTTTTTTTAAAAAAGGCCTATATTTTACGAAGTTATAAACACATGTAAAGTACAGTCGGAAACAGATTTTGATATTATTTTTTTGTTTTTCTTAAAATATTTTTATTTGTTGGTGTTTAAAGAGTCTACAGCTATTATAACAGAACGAAGCAATAATTATTATTTTGTATTATTCGTGTGCTACTTAAAATTTTCGCTAAGATAGGTAGTTTAAAAGTTACTGCAGTATGTCTGTTATTTCAATTAAGTACCTTTCCTTACAAAAACCAGAATTAGAATATGAGGTTGCGCTTAGAGGCGAAACACCGGGCAGTACTGTTGCTGAACTCAGGAAACAGATCACTAAATTAGTACAACTATTTCCAGCTGAGGAAATAGCTTCTTCTCACCTTGACCCAGTAGACGACCTACGGTCTGTGTCAGAATTATTAAATAAAGTTCATAATACTCTTGAGTCAGGCGCGTGCGACAAAGGAACACTTACGCGTACGGAAAATATTTTGCATCACCTATATTATAGGTTGAATAGAATAGACTCAGGCGACGCAAAGGATACACACGCGGCTTGTAGTAGTTTGTATCGAGATTGTTACGAATCGTATCTTAAAACCCTAAATGAATCAATAGACCCACTTAAAGTTGAATCGTCAAACTCAGCTACTGCATTTTCTAGTAGACAAGCACCAATTAACGTAGCAGTCACTTGTGACAAAAGCATTACCGCTGAGTTAGGTAAATTAAAATTCGATGGTAAGTCGTGCGTTCGGTCCTTTATTCAACGTGTCAGCGAATTTAGTGAATCTCGAAGCATTTCTGACACGAAATTAATTTCATTCGCTACAGAAATATTTACAGATGACGCCTTACATTGGTTTCGAAGTATAAGGGACCAGGTACCATCTTGGGATGATCTTATTATCCTTTTAAAACAGGATTTCGATAAGCCTGATTATGACTATCGCCTATTATCCGAGATCCGCGCTAGAACTCAGGGCGAGACGGAAAATATAACAATTTACTTATCGATTCTGTCAGGAATGTTTTCGAGACTTTCAAAGCCGTTGTCGAGGGAGGACAAACTCGAGATTGTTTTGCACAATATACGCCCTTGCTACGCAAGCACTCTAGCTTCCGTAACTGATATTCGGGATATTAATCAGGTGAGAACCTTGT
Organism: Phengaris arion; assembly: GCA_963565745.1. NCBI lineage: Eukaryota > Metazoa > Arthropoda > Insecta > Lepidoptera > Lycaenidae > Phengaris > Phengaris arion. The sequence goes on from OY751448.1 coordinate 5,557,449, forward strand.
GCAGGAATTATGAAACCGTCCAATCTCGTCTTGCTCACTTTAGAGAACCGTCAGCAGCAACTTCTGATACCTTAGCACCAGAATTTGCATACAAACATCCAAAACTAAAATCTAATAATGATTATAAAACTAACACTAATATAAAACAAAATATTAACACTAACGAAAAATATTTACATAGTATTACAAAAAGCACATCTCAAACTAACAAAAGTATGCCGTACTGTCCTAGGTGTCGTAATAATACACACAATTTGAGGCAGTGCACTAACACTGAAATCAAGTGTTTCAAATGTGGCCATAAGGGCGTTAAGAAGCCGGATTGCCCTAATTGCACTAATAATCAGAATACAAAAAAACTAATTAGGCAGAATTGTGGCAACTCTACACTGAATAATGATAATATTATCCGAACTAGTAAACAAGAGTGGAATAACTGGGTTAAGTCTGTTCGTTTATTTTTCAGTGGATACAAGGTTGCTACAATTCTACACACTAAACCAACTAATGACACAAGACCTTATGTCAATATTAAAATTAATAACATGACAGCTTCAGGCCTTCTAGACTCAGGATCAGCTGTTACCATTCTAGGCAACAATGCACATACCGCTTTAGTTAGTCGTGGTTTGGAGTTGTGTACCGATGATTTGGTAACAATCGTGGCAGCTGGTGGACAGAACCTGTGCAGCTTAGGTTACATAAATTTGCCCGTCCATTTTGATAATCAGTTCCACATTATTAAGACACATGTAGTTCCAGAAGTTCAATCATCGCTGATTTTAGGGATTGACTTCTGGCGCGCTTTCAAAGTTTGTCCTAAATACTTGAGCTCTCTTATTGTAACTAAGGCTCCTCTAGCTGACTTGCATTCAGATAGTCCAACAACTTTCATACAGTCATACGACAACTTAGATAATTCGCAGAAGGTTATTGCTGACAACATCACACAGATGTTTAAAGATATATCCTTTGAACGTGTAGGATTGGGTCGTACGCACTTAATAACTCACCACATCGACACTGGCGACTTACCTCCTGTAAGGCAACGCTATTATAGGCTATCGCCTGTTAAGCAGAAAATTTTAACCGAACAGGTAGATGAAATGCTGCAGCTTGATGTGGTGGAACCTTGCGAAAGTGCATGGCAATCTCCAGTTCTACTAGTCACAAAGAAGAACGGCCAGCCTCGTTTTTGTTTGGACAGCAGAAAACTTAACTCAGTCACAAAACGGGATGCGTATAACTTGCCTTACATATCCGAAATCTTAGATAATTTACATGACGCTAGATACTTAAGTAGCATAGATTTGTCGAAGGCGTTTTGGCAGATACCAATAGCTCCTGAGGATAGGGATAAGACGGCATTTTACGTCCCGGGCCGAGGTACGTTTCGTTTTAAAACTACTCCGTTTGGATTGACTAATGCGCCGTCCACGCAGCAACGATTAGTGGACCGACTATTCGGCAACATGGACCATCAGGCCTTTGCATATCTCGACGACATTGTACTAATAAGTCGTACATTTGAAGAGCACGTATCTCTTCTTCAACGCGTCTTTGAGAAGCTACGTCAAGCTAACCTAACAGTCAACCTGGACAAATGTGAATTCTTTCGAAGTCAGCTTAAATATCTAGGATATGTGGTTGACGCGAATGGTTTGCGGACCGACCCTGACAAAGTAGCGGCCATACTAAACTACCCAACTCCTACGTGCCGCAAGGATCTTAAACGTTTTCTAGGCACGGCAACTTGGTACCGCCGGTTTGTTCCAAATTTTAGCACAATCGCTGGACCGCTCAATAAGCTAACTTCCAATAAAAAGTCTGCACCTCCTTTCCAGTGGACTGAGGAAGCTGACGTAGCATTTAAGAAACTTAAAGAATGCTTGGTCTCGGCGCCTATTCTTTCCTGTCCCAATTATGACCTTCCATTCGAAGTGCATACAGATGCTAGTAACTATGGGGTTGGTGCAATGCTCACTCAAACCATTGATGGAAAGGAGCACCCCATAGCTTACATGAGCAGATCCTTAACTGGGCCAGAAAAGAATTATAGCATCACTGAGCGTGAGACTTTGGCTGTTCTCGTAGCCCTGGAACATTGGCGATGCTATTTAGAGAACGGTCAAACTCACACAGTCTATACAGACCACAGCGCGCTTAAGTGGTTCCTTTCATTAGATAACCCAACAGGTAGGCTTGCTCGCTGGGGAGTTCGTCTCTCATCCTTCAATTTTATTTTGAAACACCGTCGTGGTGTAGATAATGTTATCCCTGACGCTTTGTCCAGAGCAGTCCCTGTTTCAGCAGTCACTACTGCCAATTCTGTCGCGACTTCTAGTGACGATTGGTATAAAAATATTTATAATGGCTGCCGCGACAAACCAGATACCTTTCCGAATTTCCAAATTAAAAATGATATCCTCTTTCGGCTTAGCAAAAATAAACACCAACTTACAGATGAGTTCTCATGGAAAGAAGTGGTCCCAATAGAATTACGCGATAAGATTATTGCTGAAAACCATAATGAGCCTACAGCAGGTCATATGGGAATTTTTAAAACATATAGACGTGTTGCGCTCAGGTACTACTGGCCCAATATGCACAGCGATATTTCTAAATTTGTCAGTTCCTGCTCCGTATGTCTCGCGTACAAACCACAAAATCATGCAACACTTGGAGAAATGGGACGTCCAAAACAGTGCTCTCGTCCTTACCAGATGATCTCAATAGATTTGATGGGTCCTCTCCCTGTAACACGCAAACAAAATAGCTACATTCTAGTAGTTACGTGCTGTTTTTCGAAGTTTTGCCAGATTTTTCCTATTAAAAGAGCCACTTCTGAGGTTATTATCAGGATCCTTGAGGAACAAGTCTTCCTAGTCCATGGTGTCCCTCAAAGTATCTTTATGGATAATGGGAGTCAGTTTATTAGCGAGCAGACCAAAACCTTGTTCGATAAATATAAAATACCGAACGTGTTCTTTACACCCAAATATACTCCTCAGATTAATACAGTGGAACGTTACAATAAAACAATCATCACCTGTCTCTCCACGTTCGTCGAGGGCGATCATAGAACTTGGGACTTATTCATCCCAAAAGTACAATTTGCGATAAATAACTCTGTGAACGAAGCAACTGGTTTCTCACCGTCGTTCCTTGTATTTGGCCGAGAATTGGTGTTATGTGGTACTCATTACACAGACACCGAGTTGGGTAAGGAGGTTGTGTTCTTGCCTCGCGAAGAATATGTGGAAAATCGTGGTTGTTTAGCTGCAATTTTTGATAAGGTCCAAAAATCCTTGTACCATGCACACGTGAAAAACACATCCCATTATAACTTGCGGAGGAAGGCATTCGAGTTTGAAGTTGGTGATATTGTTTATAAGCGAGCATATGTACTGAGTGACAAGGATAAATACTTCAGTAAGAAGTTAGCTCCAAAATTTATCAAATGTCGCGTGACTCAAAAGCTGTCCCCCCTCGTTTACGTCTTAGAAAATATGTCGAGAAAAGATTTAGGTACTTGGCATATTAAGGACCTAAAAATGGTTGGCCGTAACACATAGGTTATGTTTTCTTTATCTGCTAAATCTGCGTAAGTTGCTTACCTGCTTCTATGCTTTGAGTTCGGATTTTGTCATAGTAAATATGATAAAATCCTTGCGGGGCGAGGCGGGTAATGTAACGGAACGTTACATGACTTCGTTTTATTGATATTACTTTAAAATATTTTCATAAACTTTACAAAATCAAATCTTTACTAACAATATGTACTAATCTTACTCACTAATTTATTTACATTTTAATCCCTAACAATATTTACATAATATTATCAATAAAATATACCTACTAATAAAGTTAAAGTGAACGTTCGATTTGCTTCCGATATAATACGTCTTATTAAAATTTAATAAAATAATTAGTTAAGCATTTGTTAGCGACTGTACACCTCGGATCGAACAATAGAACCGGTTGTCATCGACTCGGGCGCCGCCGCAGAGGCGCTGGGGCATTCGGCGCTAGACTGCTAAGCTGCTACTACGTTACCAATTATTGTGCTTGACCGCAGCGCCGCCGATTATAATATTAACCTATATCATTTGTTCAGCATTTATTTGCTTAAAGTACTAATATTAACTGGATCCTAAATCACCCAGTTGGATATATATTGGAGAATTCCCGTCTTAGGGTAAGTTTTATTAGCACACCATATTTGCTAACAGTAGCATTAAAATTTTCCTTTATGTTGTGAATTATATGTTACATCGTTCTGTACAGTTTATATGAGCTTTAAATAAAAATTACCAAGCTATTCATAACATTATTTGGCCTAATATTTCAAAATTTTAAGAGTTAATAATTTACCAGACTACCTTCAACTTTCATACCGCAATGTTTAAGAATTCTTTGTTTTAAAATTAGAAACGTTTGTTATTAGATTTAATAAGTAATACTTGTAGTAATTGTTTTTTTTTTATTTTTAATTGTAATTAAGTTCTGTCGCCCTTCCACGACAATTCCGCTACCACGGTAGGTGGCGGGCGCTCTTCTTGGAGTATCGTGGATGGGCCGCCAGACGGTTTATGAATAGTGGACTAAGGCGGAGGTTGTACATTCCAGGAACCTTGCTCCGAGTCGATAATACGAGCGTGGAGCGTCCACGCAACCCAGAAATCTACAGCGTCTTTTCGGAGGCCAACACCGTTGCTGCCTTCACCCGTCTGGATGCGGAGTCCCTCCAGCGTCCTAGCTATACCGGAACCTTCGCCTTCCCTCCACGGTTGTATCAGGAGAGTAGCCCTACATTTCCTAAGTGGCAAAATCATAAGTAGGCTTTATACCACGACCCTGTATTAAATTTTGTGTCTCACATACCGGTTTTAATCACTGCTGTACCTTAATAAATTAAATTTTTAATTGAACACCGATCCTTTTTTTTTACTAAAAGCGGTAGGTGTTACAAGCCATGGCAACTCGGCTCTTGTGAACCGGCGCGTTGTCTTGCAAAAGCAACACACCCTTGGGCAATTTTCCACGACGTTTTTCTTTAATTGCCTCTAGTTGCCTAGTTGCCTATTGCCTGTAGTATTCTCCGGTTATAGTGGTACCTTTTTCTTTATAATCAATCAGTAATATCCCTCACAATCCCAAAAAACAGTGGCCATCAACTTTCCAGCCGATTTTGACACTTTGAATTTCTTGGGAGGTGGTGTACCCTTTTTGTGCCATTGCATGGACTCCTGTTTTGATTCAGGTTCAAAGTGATGAACCCATGTTTCATCTCCAGTAACAATCCGCTCCAAAATCTGCACAGGGTTGTCTCCACACACCTCCAAAAAGTGCTTAGACGCGTCGATGCGCTGCTGTTTTTGAAGCGGCGTGAGCATTCTCGGCACCCATCTTGCACTGACTTTTGTCATGCCCAAGTGGTCGTGCAGGATCCGCAAAATGGTTGTATCTGATACTCCAACAAATGCAGATAATTGTTTTTTCTTTAAACGTGTGTCTTCCAGTACAAGTTTTTCGACTTTTTCGACGATGTCTGATGTGGTGGCCTCAACTGGCCACCCAGAGCGAGGGTCGTCTTCAATTGAATCTCGACCATGTTTGAAAAGTCCATGCCACTTATAAACCATTGTTTTACCAGGGCACTGATCTCCATAAACGGCTTCCATTTCATTTAAAATGGTTTGAACGTTTTTTCCTTGCTTGGTAAGGAATTTTATCACAGCGCGATGTTCAATTTTCTCCATAGTTGCAGTTTGCTTCCGGATTGACTTGTTTAGCAGGCGAGTACTCGTAAACGAATGGCGCTATAGGGTTGAGATTTTATATATATACTAATTATGAGTGCTCAATGAGTATGACACTAAGCGAGCTACCCTATCCCCACTCCATCCCCTCCATTCCGCGAACTTTTGGACCTCCCCTCGTATATGCCGAAATATTCGGAGTTATGGGAGATCATAGAAGCCTTATTTTCTTAACAATGAAGTTGAAATTAAAACTTTTTTTTAATAGCCGGCTGGCCAACTAAAGAAAAACATTATTACTATGATCTGTCCAATGATAGTTCGAAGTAATTAGGGGTATTTTTCTTTGACATAAACCCGCAATTTTGTAGCTTTCACCAATGAGGAGCCGTTATTAGATAATATCACGTGCATCATGAGACGAGTGAATTTTGAAAAGTACTTCGGCGGTACCTCAACCGCGCATCATTGGATATAAAATCATGTTATTACGTTAATAATAATTATTGTTCAACTATTATTTTTGAAATTATATTGAGCAGTGAGAAGTGATAAATATAATTTCGTCTTACAAGTTTAAACTAATACGTGTTATATACTTATATGTGAATATTCAATGTGAGACTACTTGTGTTGTGTTTATTGTTGGCGATAAATCGTTCCAATAAATTGACTTTTACGGTAAGCGCAAAGTTGGATACGTACGTACCTATTAATTATCAATTGTAATTTGTAGTTATCATAATAATAGACGATCATAATATTATATATTATTATTACATATTTAATAGGCGGTAGAGTACCGTGGAAGTATTTTAATATTATGATTATCTTACAGTAGTTAATTAATACACAGAAAAACGTTTTATTATTAAGTACCTATTTTGTATTTTGAAATATTATACCTAATTGTAGGTATTCTTATAGTTACCTAAGTGTTTACAATTACTCTCGGACACGACACAACTCTACACGCTTGTAACCACCTTGATCATCATACAGAATATGGGGCTAAATTTCCTTTAAAAAAAACCTGCACAACTCACGTCTAGCGACTAGGGCTTCCCTCTGAAGTAAAACCACCCTTCGCCACTGAGAGCTATAATATTATTTATATCAACACAAATCAATATCGTAAAAAATGTGCTCCGTAGAATATGTCTGATGACAAAATGAAATAAAAATATTTATCAAAAGTTCTTGAAAAAGATGTATGTAATTTCAATTAGAAGCATTAAAAGCATAATATCATAAAAACTTGAGAGGTGTCAAGGGACACCCGGATGGAACGAAGTTATAATATATATATTATAATAAATATATATATATATATATATATATATATATATATATATATATATATATATATATATATATATATATATATATATATATATATATATAGCCGGAACTAACACACAGACTGAAAGACGGACAGAAAAATGTTAACAATATATATTTTATTGTAAGTACCGATCATACTTTTAAATGCATTAAGTGAAAATAAAAGCTGTTAATTTCAAATTACAAACAGACACTTCAATTTTGTTTATCTGTATAGATATAATATATTATATTATACAAAACAAATAGTTGAACTAAGTATATATAGTGTGCGCGGAACTAGTTGGCCGCGCCTTAGGTAGGGACAGGGGTGAGGGGGCAGGTTGCTTGCAGCTCGCAGCGTTGCCGCCGCGAAGTCCGGCTCCGTACTGAGTAATAACATCAAGCGCTCGGCTAGCTAGTCACAATATGTAACAGTCATAACAGTCACAATGTGTAATTGCAAAATTCTACAATATTGTCAAGGTGATAAGGTCGTTTTTTGTATCATTCTTAATAGTCGTTATTACATTGTGATTTCGAGTGGCAAAAAGTGTCGTGCCTAGTCAATCCGCCTAGCTTCCATACAATTCGCAACGCGCCATAAGGAACTACGTTCCAAAAAAATTATAGGTAGGTAGCTATTTAAAAAAAGGTATCTTTGTTATTATGCCATAAATTACAAGGTAAATACTTAAATTTTCTAAAAACACTGAACCAAAAATAAGTTTCAACAAATCAAAGCAACAGGTGTCGATATAAGCTTATCGATAAAGTACAACACTACGACACCTCACCTTCCTATAACATTGATTTTCTTGTTCAACATTTTATTATACACATAAAACTTATTGAGAAATGTCGCCGTGCACAAAGGAATTATTTAATTTAAACATTTTGTTTTGACCGAGACCACGGTTTAGTAATATCGTTACGTATGCAAGCATTTATGTTGCATTTAAGTTTATGTTTGTTTATTTAAAAAATTCAAGAGGGTTATTCAATTATGCATACGAACATACGGTCAGTTGACATCGAGACGCGACGCCCTTGCAATGAAACGTGCATGTTTTTGGGCACAGAAAGTTCAATTTTAAATCGCTATCTTAAAAATGGTGCAGCGCGTCGAGTCTTGTATTAATAAGGTAAATATTAAGAGTCGGAGGCTCCAAAACGTTTCCATCATTTAGGTATGGAAGTCAGAAATATTAGGCACAAAATGTTCGATTTGATCAGACGACTCCACAGTTATGCTTGCGCAGTGAAGCGTGGCGACGTAACGTGTAACTGAGTTTATCTCGAGGGCCACGACAAAGGCTCTATATATTTCTCATGGCCCATTAGCCATAACATTCGAATCCCTTTCAGACATCTAAATTGCTACTTTTTGTTTAGGAGAAAAGATTTTTGTAAAGGCACTCTCTCGTTTCTCCGAGCTGGCAATTTTGCTGAACCAGTGTGCAATTACGTGTTGAATGGTCACTCTAAATCAATGGTCTTTTTGAAGTTTTAGAAGCAGTGAGTGAGTGTGCTATAGAAACAATTGTCGATACTTCTGTTTTGTGAATAACTATGCACTAGCCGAGGAGTCGTTGCAGGAGGTTAAAATATTCGCTGCCGTTTTAATTAATCGAAAAATTTTAATTAGCATATTAACAGCTACCCACACCGATGTCGATGACGGTAGACGGTTTTATTAAAACCAGGCCAACTAAGCAGGAGTTATTTTAGAGTGGCCAAGTGTGTGTGGACGGATGACCGACACGACTTACGGGCCATCAGGCGCAGGTGGCAGGACCGACTTTTTACATGCCCATCCGACGCATGGATCATATCTCTTGTCAGACAATCAGGTGATCAGCCTGCATTGTCCTAGCCAAACTTGGAAACAACATTTATTGTTGATCCAGCGGGAATCGAACTCACGACCGAGTCGAGAGCTAAGCTCTAAACCACTGGACCACGGCGGCTGCATTTAGCATACTACACATCTCATGAATATGATGGGTTGCGAGTTTGTAGAGGGAACTAGAGCTATAGGTATCTACCACTCACGTGAAAACCAACTTTAAACTATGTTTGTGATTACTATTACACAGAAACAGAAAAAAGTTTTGACCCGTTCTAAGGTCAAAACTTTTCTTACCCGCAATCATAAGTATAACGAATTTTGTAGCTCTTCGCTCTTATAGGCAGCAACAGACGAGAGGCCGATCGTTTTAGTTATAACTGACGCCTGAACGGATTCGAGCCCATACACGGAAAAAATCGCATCCGATCCAACTGACGTCAGTTCGGCCTGAACGGATTTGAGCACACACACGACACGATTTTGCATCCGTTCAGGCCGAACTGTAGGCAGACCGGACCATGTATGGGCCCCTTAACAACTAAGCGTTAGTTCACACCGAAGCAAGAAATACGTGACGCGGCGCTGCATTTATAAGATAGTGATTCAAAATTAAACTTTTTCCACTACACAAGACGATACATGTTTAATTGCAAGAGTTCGAATTTCAAACTGCACCGCTCTGCATAGCCCGGCGCCACTCTTGCAATGAAACGTGTATCTTATTGTGTACTGAATAAAGTTCAGTTTCACGTATTGTCCTGTTTCGGTGTGAGCTGACCCTAAGCCACTGAGTCGTCACGTTTATAAGGGGTCTATATCTAAATTGAGATCAAAAAGTAATACGTTTCACATGCCTCCTTATGCTTAAGGAGGCATCTACCACGGGAGAGTAAATAACAGTAGGTGTCGAATCTACCCATGACATTTTAACAATCGATTTCACTTTAAGGCAGAGACACACCTTTCATGATTGGAAATATTCAGAAACCTACCCTATCTTATATTTTAAACGAGACGATCTTGTATATATATTAGGTCTTTACCTATGAAATTGCCGTTTTGTATGAAAAAATTTAAACGAATTTTTTTCATGTATTTTTTATTTGTATTAATCGAAGTAATCACCCTGCCAACGCAGCGGCAGTTTATTGATGCCCTTTTTAAAGAAATCAGCTGGACGGGAGGCAACCAATTCTTTAAAGGCATTTTGTACTGCCTCTCGAATATTGATTTTTTTTCCCACCAAGAAGTTATCCAAATTCTGGAAAAAGTAGTAGTCTCTAGGCGCAAGGTCTGGTAAGTAGGGTGGATGACGGAGAGCTTCCAACCAGTTATTGCAAGTTGGAGACCGTCTGCTGTGCAGTATGAGGTCGCGCGTTGTCGTGCAGAAGCAGCGGAGACGAGCGATTGACCAATGCTGGCTGGAGATGTGCCAGCTTCTCCATCATTGTGTTCAGTTCTTAACAGTACACATCTGCAGTAATGCTCAACCTGTTTGCTAAGAAGCTGTGATGAATCACACCGGCGCTAGACCACCAAACTGTGACCATCACTTTTCTAGGGGTAAGTTTTCGTTTAGGGCATTGTTTAGGTGCTGAACCAGGATCCAAGCAACTTGCTGAGCGCTTGCGGTTATCAAACAGCATCCATTTTTCATCGCAGGTAACAATGCGGTTCAAAATTCCATCATTGAGTTCGTGGGGCATCCATTTGTCAAGCTTTTTTACCTTGCCAATTTGACGCAAATGGACCAATATTGTTTTGACGCTAACGTCGAAAGCTGCTGCTAATTTAGCCGTAGATTGTGTATCATCAGCTTCCACAATCGCCTTTAATTCGTCATTGTCGTCCAAAGTCTTCTGACGACCGCCAGGTTCATTTGTCAGGTCGAAATTTCTAGAACGGAAGCGAGCAAACCAATAACAGGTGGTGCGTTGGTTTGTAGTGTTAGCTCCGTAAACGTCGTTGATGTTGCGTGCCGCTTGTGCCGCGTTGCTGCCACGACGGTACTCATATTCCATAATTACTCGAATTTTTAACGTATCTATGATGACGAAAAAGATTGAAATGCGATGAAAATGTAACACTAATCAATAAACAAATGACTTCTTTTAGAAAAAGAATTCCATGTTTTTAAAATAAAATTAATTTGAAATTACAATTCTTAGCCAAACAAAAATTATTTTGATTTGAAATGGCCAGTACTGCAGAACGGCAATTTCATAGGTAAAGACCTATTATATACGGTATCTCGGCAACGGCTACAAGTATTACCATGAAATTAAGTATGTTTGGGAGAAAAAAAAACGATCTAGCTAGGTCTTATTCCTTAGAAACTGGGCATTTTTAAGCAATATATGCGTCGTGCAACAATGTATCAATAATTTCGACTCCCATACGTTAGTCTGATTGACAGCTTGGTATGCGTACGTTTGATTTTTGCATTGTTTGGAAATTCGGAATGTTATTATTTCTTTTTCATTTATATTTTTTTATTTATTTTTAATTATTTTATCGTTGTACTCAAACTCCGAGCAAAGCTCGGTCTCCCAGATACTGTTTGTTTATATGTATATTGTAAAATGTATGACAGAAGTAATATGAGGTGCTGCAGTAGATTTCTTCAGGTCACCTCTTCTCATTTAGAGCCAGGACATCCGCTCCTTGTAGGGAGGTTTTATTGGATTGTGGCACTAGTGTTAGCGATAAACTTGAAACTGAGCATACAAATAAAAGTGATAAAAATAATAATTACACGATACTGATGAACATTCTTAAATCATGTGCACAGTTAGAGTTGATTTCAAACACCTAAATATAAGTTTAGAATATATTGAAATTTGAAAATTAGGATTTACTTATTCTACAATAAAAAAAATGATGAGCGTTTCTACGAGATGGCCAGTGTTCTCTGTAAACAGAAAATGATTACAGAAAACTATTACTTGTTTTGCAAGATAAATAGGTAAATTTTATTTTTTGGTATTACTTTCGCTTAATAAGATATTTAATCTCGGATCGAGCTTTCATCGGCGGTAAGCAAATATTTGTCATAATAATATTCTCTCATCCATAGATTCTCAAACTTCTGAAAATTACTTATTATATTAAATAATAGCATTTGCCCGCGGCTTCGCCCGCGTGAAATTGGGTCTTAAACGATATCTTTATAATAATTTAATTTTTTCATTCCCTATTTTATCCTTCCAGAGGCTGAATTTTAGAAAACGCTAAAATCCGTTAATCATTATTTTTTCCGTACTCAACTCATACGAAACATCATGCAAATAATATGTCCAAGAAATAAAAAGATCCATACAAACTTTTATCCCTTATTTTAGACCCTTGGGGTTTGATTAGAATAATCCTTTCTTAGTGGATGCCTACGTCATATGAGAATTACGTGTGCAAAATTTTAAAATTTTAGCCTTAAGGGTTTGGCTTGTGCGTTGATACATCAGTCAATCAGCTTTGCCTTTTACATTCATATAATAGATAGATAGATTTTAATTTTCACTTTAATACAAACCCGCTATCCGCTTCCTCTTATCTGGCTCTGGCACCACGCACGTAGCAACGTTCTATCGAGTACGCCCCTAACCATTTAACTCGATTGATGACGTCACTATGTCCTTTTCACCACATTTTAGCGCTATCGGCCACTGGCCACAGAGTAATGCTAAAGATTTATAGAGGCTGCTATTGATATTTGTGACCGCTTGTTATTAGATCTGTGATTAATTGCTCTGTTTTATTTCGATTGTTTCCTTTGGATAGCGATTTTCTTAGAAATACGGCGGGCTGCTACTTACCCACATGCCATAACTTTTTCTTAGAGTTAATTACCTTTTAAATGTATTTTTATGGAACTGTTACTATCTAATAAGAAGAAAAGCAGTAATTTACCTCTTCGTGGCCGTTATTAGTTATAAACTAATAACTAATAACGGCCACGAAGAGGTAAATTATTGCTTTTCTTCCTTGAAGATGAAACTTCGACGAAGTTCGACAGCTTAAAGTGTTTTCTGATTCAGCAAATTTCAGCGTTTGGACACTTAATAAATAAATCATTTAAGACGTGTCGAAATCATTTAAGAGTTGAGAAAAGTACGCATACAAACGCGTCGCAATTCCCGCGGCCGCGACGCCGCGCCGCGCCGCTGCACTAGGATTTTACGTGGTCTAGTACCACGTAACGTCCTACGTAAAGTCCTAGGACTTTAGGCACGTGTGTAAGGCCGCTGCGTTGAATTACGTGGTGAACGGTGCGGAGGCGGCCAGTGACAGCAGCGGCGCATATTCACCGCTTGACCGCATATTCACCGCTGCGCGCGTCGCTTCTGAAGCTGTCACTGCCCGCCGCGCCGCCGCCACGTCGCTCACCGTGAAATGTACGAATATGTTAGTATAATAATAAATAAAGCGAACTAAAGGCGCTGAATGAACTGACCATCCCAAAAAATCAAATATAAATACGACCATGTGCGTAATAGTCCTCGGCAATCATCACTTTTTCATGGAAGTGATAGACGATGTATGAAATTCGACGATTCCCAAAAGACATTAGGAACGTTGTTTTACTGTTCGTAAATTGCCCCCTTAACTTGATGTAAAACTCATACTTATAAACCTTTCTCACATTGTGTCAACCAATGTCAAGATTTTCCCTTACTTGGCACTCTCAAGATTGTGTGTAAGCTTTATAATAGGAGATTAATGTAGACAACAGTCCCTTGAAGTCCACTCTGTAAAATGAAGCAGTCAGCGCCTCTCAACGTGTCCGTATTGTTTAGGGGTTACGAGGGTTAATGGTACTCAATTTTTAGTTTATTATGACGGAATTGATTTTATTACTTATTGTACGTGTTTTATGATTTACTAGATACTTGGCTCGACTTCGTACGCGCAAATGAAAATCTCACGAGAACCGTACATTTTGCCGCGATAAAATGTAGCTTATGTCCTTCCCCGTGGTCTACTCTATATAAAGTAGACCACGGGGAAGGACATAACAGATATCTATGCCAAAAATCATCAATTTATAAAATAATATACAATAAAAATATAAAATTATAATATTAGTATAGATTTAACAAAGAATGGTTAAGGTTGTAAGTGTAACATATTTTATGTTGGAAATCTATGTTATCTAAAACTCTTGACCTTTTCAAGGAATTATATACAGTTGCTGTATAAAAGAAAGAAAAGAAGAATGACGGTATGAAAAGAAAGTTGGCATGTTACAAAAAAAAATATTGTGATATTAATTAACAACGTCAATAAGATAATTTTCATCCTTTGTTTTTATTCTAACAGTAAAAACAAAGAACCTTTTATACTTTGAAAAACACTAACTAAAACACAATATTAAGCGTATTCGTAAACAAAGATTGACAAAGGATTAGGTCCGTTATTTACAAGGATTGAATATTTTGTTTGAATGTTTAACTATTGATATCTATATTAAAATTAATAATGTACCGATTTACTGTTTGGATTTATATTAGCAAAAATGTTATATACTTTTTGGTTTTAAGAACAATTTTTAACTATTAACTCAAGAGATATTCATTAACTGGTTTATTTAGATGTTTCAATTTTACTAATGAGGGTTTTTGATATTTTTTCTGCCGTTAGGGGCAGACCCAACTCACACAAAGCGTCATCTGGTGGAGTAAGTGGTATTAAAACGGTCAATAACAATTTTTAATTCTTTTTCTGTCACCAGGCGGCGCTTGGTAGCACGACGGTCCTTGTCGTCTCAAAAAGCTGTCAGATGTCACGAATTTAAAAACCCTAATTGCATCAATACCACGATAGTCCGGCTCAGTAACTTTGCGAAAAATTTGAAATAAGCATTTAGATATAATTTATATCACTTGTCTTACTGCTAAGTGCTAATGCAGCTCATTTCGTATACCTTTCTTACATTTTGAAAATACCCATGTAAACAAGATCAGGGCCAGGGATGTTATAATATGGATATGAATTCTCGGATCTAGAATTAATAGCTGATGCCCGTAACTTCGTTTGCTTAGAACTAAAGGAAACGGAATCCGATTTTTTAAAACGGAACCCTAAGATAAAAGTAGCCTAAGTTACTTTTTATAACATCAGCTATCTGCCAGTGTGTAGCGTATGTACATTCGTATGCATTTAGCTAAAAGCTGTTAATTTAAAATTAAAAACCGACATTTCAATTTTGTTTATTTGTATAGGTACATTTTGGATAATTTGTCAGATTCGGATAAGGATATTAGATTTTCAAAGAACTTAAAAAGTAAAATACAAATTTTAGATTCAACCTTTATCCGAAATTATCTGAAATTTTTATATCGTATTCGGTTACCTATAGAGTAACGGTTATATTTTTATTTCGGATATCCGATAGTTACCCGAAACCGTAAGTTTCGGAGCTTCATAACAATACTGATTTTAAGGGAGATGACTGTATTATAAACAAAAAATTAAAGCGACTTCCAAAGTAATAAATAAGTATTAAATAAATCTCAATTTCTAAATAATTCCCCATTTAAATTCGGCTTAAAATTTAAATTATTTCTCTACTCAATCTTCTTAATTTTGAAGTCAGTACCAGCCCAAACAATATATCAGAAAAATCACTATATATGTCCATATAAATTTCGAGGAGCTCCCTCGATTCCTTATGGATTCCATCATCAGGTGACCACTTTGATATCAAAAGGACCAATTTGGACCAAAAAAAATATATATATATATACAGCCGAACGTATAACCGCCTCCTTTTTTTGGAAGTCGGTTAAAAAACAGTAGTAAAGTGACTAAGACAAACAGAATAAGGATGCAGGAAGTAGGCCGTTGATTCAATTTGCTGTAAGTTGGTGTAATTTGGTGAAATGGTTAACTCTTATTCTTATGGTTCCTAATATACTTTTATGTGCATTGTTTTTTGTTTTTGACGCTAAAAATAGTTGCGGCCCGGGGACGCGTAGCATAAACCATAGAAATCGGTTTGTCTAACACGTGACAAACAAAATCTGTCATTTTGTCTATACAATCTGTCAATTTCCTATTCAAGACAATTTCCTATTCCTTCATAGACTAAACCCATTTTTATGGCACCGTATCGAAAGGGTAAAGAAGCCAAAGACTCCACTGTCCGTCCCTTCGTCTGTCAATAACCAGGCTGTATCTTAGAAACCGTGATAGCTAGACAGTTGAAATAGCTAAAAACAGATGGCAAACAGAGCTCCCATACAAGAAACGTGATTTTTCGGTGTTTTGCACGGATCCCTTCGTGCGCTCCCACTCCACCAATCCCACTCGCACGTGGCCGGTTTTTATTTACGATGGCCGTATTCAGTTAGGCAGGCTGTAGGATCAATAAACGTGTAACTAGTCGATACCTTTCAGGACCCTTCAACTGTTTAATTTATATTCATCTGGTATTCTACCGAGTTCCGCGACCCTTCGGCTGATTTCGGCCATGTTTAGTTAGACAGGCCGCAGGAGTAAGAAACGTGTTACTAGTCGATGCCTTTCAGGACCTGTCAACTCTTTAATTTATATTCACCTGGTATTATACCGCGGTCCGCGACCCTTCGGCTGATTGTCCCTCCGTTTAACTTTCAAATTTATTAAGCCTTTACAAAGATAACGACTAAAAATCTCATTAAATTCAATCCGACCTAGCTCTTTTGTAAAAATGCGAACTTTGCCTGTTTAGAATTCAAAAAACGGATGTAAGGGAAAACAAAAATGGCCACCGAGCGAATAAATTTAACAACAATCCGAACTCCTGTCACCGAACAAGTGACTACAAAAGATTTACGTGGAAAGTTCCGCAGCTTAGAATTAGTTGGTTACTCACTTAAATTAACAAGTTTGTTGTTATATTAAAACAATTAATGTTGTGAATTATTTTCACCCCTTGTTCGAGAAGTTTCACCCCACTTTTGCCGAATTCATGAAACTGCCGAAATCGATGCAACTTTTCACTTACTATTGGACACAGTTTCTGTCTGCAGAAAGGTTACTATTGTTTTGCCACCGAAACGGGTGCGCTAAACGATAAAAATAATCATGGCGATGTTAAAACATTTTGCGCATGTTTATTACAAAAATTACCACGTTTGGAATATTTTGTAAATTGTTGATATTTTAAATATTTAGACCTCTAAACAGTTGTGTAGCTTTGCCGATTACAACGGGACGTATAATGTATATTGTATTCTCTAATGGCTAGTTCTGGTTAGATGCAACTGACCGATGACTGATCTGGGAGAGCTCCACGTTCAACTTACCTACATTCACGACTCAAGACAACAATCATAAAATTTTGATAGTCCTACTTTGTCGCTTGTTGATATACCAAAATAATTCCATGTATTATTAAAGGTAGGTATAATTATTTTTTTGTCTCGTTAACCCATATGCTAGCGATTGTGACTTTACATTTCTCTAAGATAAAATTCCATATTAGTTTTTTTCTCTAGGAGATTTACATTCTTTTTTAAAGAATAAAAATGTGTTAAGAATAATGCCATGTTTTGTTCTAGATTTTAGATGTCAACCAAAACCTATCAAATCTGAGAGGTAAATGTACCAGGAGTACAGAAATTTAACGGTAGTTCATACACAATCGGCAGTCGCGAGTCAGTCCTACACACTGTCGTGCACGTTGGCGAGCACTTGAAAAAGGAAAATCAGAAAATTCCTATCGTTTATACCTGCGAAAGTTTGATGAGGAGGGAGAAACCGAATTGAATGAAATTTAGCAGTGATATATATTTTATAACCTAGATAATATTTAGGTACAATATATTATAACGTTGTAACTGTGATCGCGCCAAAATGTACGGTACCAGTTACCAATTTTTTGTTCTATGCAAATGAATATTTTTTTTTGTGCAAGGAAACGATGAAACTTTATAAAAAAATCCGTTTCGAGCTTTTCTCTCTCGACTCTGGAGGTTGTGGGGTCGATCCCCGCGTTGGTACAAAAAATATCGGTTGTCTGTAAAGTCGGTTTACTGACGATAGTTGAACGTGACAACGTCAACAACAACAACAACAACAATAATAATAATTATAATAAAATGCGAGGTAACGCTGGTACTTGGTAACGGTAACAGGTATCGGTACTTGGTAACAGTACTTGGTAACGCATCGAGTCATGTTTTTTCGTGCATGCAGCCGGCTCCATCAAATTATAAGACGTCGTCACGTCAAAAAATTTGTTTTGATTAAAAGATGTTTCGTGCGTCGGATGGGCACGTAAACACGTCGGCCCTGCGCCTGATCTCTGTCGCGTCGGATTTCCGTCCCATTGGGCTATGAGAGTAAAGGAAGAGAGAGTGCTTTTGTATACTGCACACACACTTGGGCACTATAAAATTACTCCTGCCTACTATCCGTACTAGTTTCAGTGAAAACTAGCCACCGCACCGAAATCAGTGTGGGAGCTATTAATGTTTTAATAGTCAAATTAACTCAAAACAAATGTGTTGTTATCATCAGTTGATTTTGTCGTTGGTACGCATAATATTTTGACGTTTTATGACGCATGACTTGCTCTAATTTAAAAGGTATGTACAATTATAATATACCTAAAAATATTATAATATCTATGGAAGCTTCACACCACGTCAATCCGGCACCGTGCTAAGTATACGAAGAAGTGTTACGGGGACCGGACAACGTGAAGTATATTTAATGCTTTTATAATATAAATATATTTAAGATTTTTATTAAATTATACACATATTTAATACAAACCCATGACCCAAGAACACAAAAACTTTTTGTTCCTTTGGCGGAACTCGAACCCACGACCTTTAGCTTGCGCACCAACGCGTTCAACTCCTGAGTCACAGAGGTCGTCAATTAGCACATGTAACACACGCATGCATGTTCGTTACCCTATCTGTCCGTATATCCCAGCACTCGGGCTGAGACGGGCCACGCGCGCATTGTTGGCCCGATGCGTTTTTTAAAAGCGCAACAAACCCACAAGGCATCCTAGCGTGCTATATGATACACACAATTGCTTATACAGGTTGTTCGATTTTATACATCAAAAAATATTTTGTTGTTAGATATTAAGGTGAGGTGACACAATAACTCGTACCACACTTACACCTATAAGTATTTTAAAAAAATACTTTTATTTGCCAAATACATTCGATATTTCGTATTTACCAGGTTTCCTGCTATTGCACATTTTGAATTAAGGTACCTTATTAATGTTCTTCTAAAAAAAATCGAATTACTTCGCAAGACCTTAGTCCTATCTGTTTGCGTTTGTTTCAATTATTACTATCATTTATCAAGAAAATTGAATGAACTCTTCTTTTAGCACTTTTAGGCAAGTTAAAACACAACTTCTTAACACAAGAACTCAGATTACTAATGAAGTGATATTTTTTATTAATCTGAATATAAAAATAGGTATATTTCTTTACACTTTTACCCCCTTACTATTAAAAATATTTATACAACATTTAAATTATACAACGTTGCTGTCTTTGTCTGTCTTTTGTGTCTTTGATACGTTGGAAAAGTCACTTCACATACAAAGATCGCAATGTTGTATAAGTTATCAGTTATGTAAATATTTTTATTATTATGGGGTGTTAGGTTAGGTTATATTCGAATTAAAAATTACAACATAATTATTAAAAATCATACAAATAAATACGCGCGCGATCACCCTGTATTCCGTAATAAGGCGGAGTGCAGTCTTTGTCGTGTCATTTCAATACACTGTCTGAAGGGCTCTGTTACATCATTTGCCTGTAATTACGAAAAACGTTTTCGCCCGATGTCGAAATGTTTCTAGAAAACTCTGTGTTTATTGTTTTTCCGCGTTAACACTTCTTTGTTATCTAGACCGAAGTCTTGGTCAAATGGTAATCAACCCATTTTTAACCGACTTCCAAAGAAGGAGGCAGTTCTCCAATACAAGATTCGAAAACAATAATCTAATCTTCAGTGAAGTTATATCTCTATCTCCTAAGATAAGAATGTGGTTTCTAAAAAAAAAGATTTTAACCACTGAACGAATTTTGATGAAATTCGTTATTTATACAGTACGTTGGAATATGACACAAGGTGATTAGCTACTTTTTACCCGAGAGCGGCGAAGCCAAAAGGATGGGTAATGATTTTGGTAGTCTATGTATGTATGTATGTATGTTTGTTTGTTCCACCGTAGCGCCTGAACCACTGGTCTGATTTTAATAAATTAGGTGTCAATATATTCGGAATAGCAGCCCGGGCAACATAGGCTATATAATTTCCGTAGTCGGGTTTTAGCTTTTTTTATAAAAATTGTAGTTATTATCGCGTCATAACGTACGGAGTTCGCGCGATATACAAATTTCAGCGCGACTGAATTCGCGGGCAACTTATACTATCCCATAAATAACAGAAGTTTTGTTTTTGGTTAGATTAAAATCCAATCATATTATTTATTTAAATTCCCAACTAATTTAATTACTTGTAAATAAGTTAATTCAGTTTTCAATTCATCTAAAGTTAAAGCCACTAATTATAAACAATCAAACCTAGATTTGGGGATTTTGGAACAAAGTTGATATTACGTTGTTAGCAATTAAGTATAAATTAATGAACTAGCGCAGTGCCATCTGAGGGTCAATTCACACCGAAACGAAACGGTACGCGACATGGCACACCAATTTTAAGATGGCTATTCAAAATTTAATATTCATTACATAAGAAGATATACGTTTCATTGTAAGAGTTCGAATGAGTTCGTGGCATGTGCAGTGTGACTGATGTCAAAAGAAACGTGTTTCTTTTTACCCGACTACGGCCAAAAGGAAGGGTAATGATTTTGGCAGTCTAGTATTTATGTATGTATGTTTGTTCCACCGTAGCGCCTAAACCACTGGTCCGATTTTAATAAATGAGGTGTCAATATATTCGTAATAATATCCCGGGTAACATGGGGTATATAATTTACTTAGTCGGGTTATAATCTTTTTATAAGAATTGTACCTAGATATTTATCGTGTAGTATTTTTTTTCTATTTCATGCAATCGGTCTTGGCGACTATGAGCAGATATATTTAGTGGAGTATGGCAGGCAGAGATTGTTCCCCATCCGTAACATCTCTATGAAAATTATCTGGGATCTTATTTCAGTGCGTCTAAGGCAAGGATATTTCGACTTTTCAGGTGATTTTTATTATCTCTGTGCAGTAGCATTTGAGCCAGCTGGCTTGGATGGTTTTTTTAGACGAGTTTTGTATTTAGTGCTGAACATTTTTATTTCTTTTTTGACAGCATGCACACCCAAGAATTCGTGTACTTCTGTGTTTTATGAACCAAGGAGCGTTACATATCTGTTTCAATATGCAATTCTGCGTTCGCTGATTTATGCTAATGTTTGAGGCACATGCAGAACCCCACAGTTGTAGATTGTGTAGTGTGTAGACAGGAGTTGTGACTCCATCTTAAAAACGCACCGCCGCGTAGCGTCGCGTATCGCTGCGGTGTGATCTGACATTTACAGAAATTTAAATACAACCATACAGGTGAATAGTAAGTCAAAAATACTAAAATTATTTTTTATTAGTAATTTTTTGTAATTATGTAATTGTGTAAGTGTAAGCTCTATGGTTGAGTCTGATCTGATTCTAAGGGCGCGTTTATATGAACACAAGAGCACAGTTATTAATCAAGTTAATCCGACCAAGTGAAATTGTTGTTAGTTTCGAATCACACGTTGACGTTATACTTCGGGTTGTTGGGATTTAAAATTATTTTAATTTAGCAGCATTTCGACATTTACTTAAATTATTCTCTCTACTGCACGCTTAGCGTGAATACGATAGAACTACGTTTTGTCTACACAACAATAGAAATACTCACATATGGACAAAATGACAGCTTTCCTTTGTCACTCTGTCATTTTGTCTATTCTTCCGTAGAAAGAAACCATTTCTACGGTGGTTATGCTAAGCGTGCTGGTTTTATTACAGATTCTTCATATTTTATCCATTATTCTACTACTTACACCCCTCTACGTCACACATAGTGAGACTAACGGAGGTATGTATTGAGGGTAGTTGGCGAAAGTAAGCAGGTGTCTGCGCAAGTTACTGATTGCTTCACTAAAACTTGCGTTTTGGCGTGGTTAGTGCGCATTCCGCATGTTAGTGCATACTTACGAGTATGACTGTACAATGTGCACACTGCAGGTTACACACGGACAATTGACAGGAACGTATTCGTAATGTTATCTGGAAATATTATAATGGAAATTGTATAAAAATTATGACGTCGTCAAATTTACAAAAAAAAATTTAAAAGCAAGATCGGACTAAGATATTTGACCTTTACCTTACCTTACCGCCCTTACCTGCGGGTCGAAAAATCTCAAAATTGACCTATGACGAATAAGGAGTGTTCACATTAACCAATAAGCCATTTCGACACATGTAGGTACGAATGATTCACTGACTTCTTAACGCGAATCCTACTAATATTATAAATATGAAAGTTTGTGAGGATGGATGGATGGATAGATGGATGTTTGTTATTCTTTCACGCAAAAACTACTGAACGGATTCTATGATCGATGAAATTTGGCATGCTGGTAGATTACATAGACTCTAGATTAAAACAGGCCGCTTTTTATCCCGAAAAAGTACAGTGTTCCTTTGGGATACTGTATTTACGCGGGCGAAGACGAGGGCAACGGCTAGTAGACTATAATTCAATCTAGAACTTATTTACCGAGTACTTTTCATGAAACACACATTAGATTGTTGAAATACACATATTATACCAAAACCATCAAAACAATAACCTGTAAATGAGAACGGGCATTTTTATGATGGCTAAGCGTAATGACCGGGCCTGAGCCACAGACGGTATTGTGTGCGGATTTGCCGGATAACAATGGCCGCCGATACCCGGTGTGCCCGGGTGTTAGTACAGTCGCGGCCGATAAATGTATAGAATGAAAAACATACGCGATCTTTCGAACACAAACCTACTTGAGCTACACCTAACTATACTCTGGGGGGGCAATTCTCGTAAATATTATCGGTTGAGTCTCGTTTGCATTTTCAGGCTGTCCCGCTCGCGCGCGCCCGATTTGACGCGTACCTATGCGAATAAATCAGCGCGTTGACCGAATCGAGTTTATATCTAAAATAGTTAAGAGAATAGGGCTTCTGTTCAGAAATCAGATTCAATTAAACGTAAAAAAGTAAAAAAAAAAAAAAAATAGGCTATCTTTATTTATTGTAGTAACTTTTATTACTGGCTCGCCAATGCCCCACCACATGTGCCGCCCGCCTGGCAGCTACATGAGGACTGTGGTCTCCTGTCACTGTGACACGTCAACTGTCGTCTGTGGCTAGAGCACTCGAGACAGTGTGATGTTTATGCTTACATACACTACATGTACTATTGTCTTTTTGGTTACGTTTAGATTTAATTGAATCAGCAGAGAATACAATGATAAAGAAGATACGGTACGCGCGTTGGGTTGACTATGACAGTAGTCAATGACAATACAAGACAATGTACTATCAGGGAATCTAATTCAAACGCAGGCAGCTTATAATTAAACATATAAAATATTAATTTACCACTGTTACTGAATGATCTATCTTCACTTCAAACCACTGAACGTATTGACAACCAAGCAATTCTTATTATGTGTACCATTTTTTATTAAAAGCTGTCCACTCAATATCCATCAATATTACTGTCAGAGTAACTTCTTCAAAAGTTCACGTAGTATGCATAATAGTATATATAATAATAGCTCCCCATGCTGGCCTGGTTTCAATGCAGGAGTTATTTTTATAGTGCCCAAGTGTGTGTGCAGTATACAAGAGAACTCTCTCTTCCTTTAGTCTCGAAACCCAGGAGTACGGACAGACCGACACGACTGGCGAGAGATCAGGCGCAGGTCCGACATTTTACATTCCCATCCGACGCATGGATCATATTTATTGTCAGACAATCAGGTGATCAGCCTGCATTGTCCTAACCAAACTTGGAAAGGACATTTTTTGTTGTTCCAATGCGGGAATTGAACCCACGACCTCTGAGTCGAGAGCCAAGCTCTAAACCACTGAACCACGGAGGCTGTTATACTATGGTACTACTATAACAACATAGTATATATATCGATTCACTTAATGCGGCCATTTACGTAGCGTTATCGAAAGAGATTTGTATGAAAATTATGACAACGCCCATACAATTATCGACATTCGATAACGTTACGAATACTTAGTTGTCAATTGTTCGTGCTTTCCCCTCCGACATTTATTGGGAGATTGTGAAACCGCCCCTGAAAATTTTCCACTCTTATATATCGCTAACTGTACCGGGCACACCCGGCTTTGTTTTCACTTATCCGGGAGCTCGTTACTCAAATAGCCCTCGTACTTTCCGGTTATTGTCCCGATGCAGATTCTGTTGGCATACAATTTGATGCGTTTTGGATACTTCGATATTTTTCCGGTTTTGTTTCTGTATTGTTTAGAGTGTTCGCTGGTTGTGACTGGTTTTGAAGTCTTCAGATGAAAGCTGTTATATAAAAAAAGAATTCTATTTCATTTTTTTGATGTACCTACAAGTATTGAAATGTTCGAAAAATTCTTTGCTGATGCTGATTACACACCACTCGATACAGGTTTTTGTATTTGGACTTTTTATTGGAGCGAGTGGAATGAGATTCTTATTAAATTGTTGTTTTGTAAACGAGTAAGAATAACATTTTCTAATCTTAAACAATAACAAATTACGTACAGATAGTTGGGACAAGAGGGACATATTTTTCTTTTCGAATCGAGAGGAACTTTTTGTAAGGTACTGTCAATCTTAGCCTATTGACTATCATAGGGTCAGCTCACACCGCGACGATACGCGACGTGACGCGGCGCCGCATTTTTAAAATAGCTATTCAAAATTGAACTTTATTTACTATTCAATCGATATATTTCATAATAATAAGTGTAATAAAGTTAAATTTTTTATTGGTGTCTTTAAGATGCAGCGCCGCGTCTTTTCGCTTCGGTGTCAATTGACCCTTAAGATAAGACCGTACTAGGCGGCAGCAGAGCAACGCGACGCGATACTTCGCTGCCGCGTAGTGCGGTTCCACCTCTAGTACCTACATCCGAGTTCCGACAAAGTGAATACGAGTCCACGAAAGTAGGCACTTGACTATTTGTTATTCATACAATACCTATTTAGATATAACTTATAACATATATTGAAATTAAAATTATTATTTTAATACGTGAAGCGAAATCTTTCAGTCTCCTCCGGTTCAGGTAACCGGAGGAGACTGAAAGATTTGGCACAGTTTAAGTTTATGTGCAGGAAGGTGTGCAGAAAGCAAATTTTTTTTAATAATGCTTGTAAATTCATAAATACCGTGCGTTTATTAGATACGATTTTGTTACTCGTTGACGTTTGTCAATCTGTCACAACATAATATATACATATTTTCTTTCATTTTTTGTATCTAAGAGGCAGAAGAATCCATATAAAGTAAAAGCTCGGTTAAAATCCTAATTTTAACCGAGAAGATGGCTGGGTGCTGCCATCTAGTTGGGATCCAATAATTAACAAAATAAAATGTAATTTAAAATCACCGCGGCTTCAAGATACTGTTAGTATGTCTTGCGTGGATCGGAACACAAATAATAATTGAAGAATCTTCGGGTAGTTTGAAAAACTTCAACAAATAGGACAATTGACACCTCATTCCTCCCGTGACCACGGCTGGAAAGTAGCCGAAACGTCGGAAAAAGAAAAGTGCACCGCGACACAATCCGTAAGTAATACAACGAACAATATTCGCGTAAACCTAAGATCAATATCCATATAAAGTTCAAACTTAAAATTATATGAATTATTATGGGCGATTTTCAACCACAGGACGACCTCTAGGAGATATAAATTCATGCGTAAAACGTGACATTCGTATTTAAATTTTGAATTCTTTTGTCTTATTCGGCTTCATAAAAACAACACAAGCAATTAGTTTGAAAGAAAAACTCCGCGAAGTTTACCCACAATCATCGGTTCCATTTGCTCTATTTGTGTTAGATGCAAGTTGCAACTCGTAGTTAGTTTCGTAGTTAAACCATGAACCAATAAAACGATCTTAGTTTAAAAATGTTATTGAGCTGAGTGTAACTTACTCGCGAGCACCAACAACGATCACCATCATCATCACCATTGTAAATGTGAAAGTTTTTGAGGATGGATGGATGTTTGTTTTTCTTTCACGCAAAAATGACTGAACGGATTGTGATGTTTGGTATATCGGTAGTTTAAGCTCTGGATTAACACTTAAACTTCTTTTTATGGCGAAAAAGAACAGTATTGCCGTGGGATACTATATTTACGCGGGCGGAACCGCGGGCAAAAGCAATGGATATTAGTCATCACTTATATCCATTGTTGGAGTAAGTAGGAGTAGTAAGGAGGATAAGGCTGTCCACTACGCGAGCCTGCTGCTGGCGGGTCAACTGCAACTGTGTCATAGGAGAATTATAGTCTACCAAGAAGCGCAGGGTTTTTTTTCGTGGTGTTTTCCTTGTACTGAGAAAACTTAAGAAAAAAATTAAGGAAACGATATCGGCACAGTTCTTGCTCAACCAGTTTAAAAAAAAGATGTTTCCTCATAATTTAATCACGAAGGAAGTGACCGCATCGACTGCAGACGTGGTTGAAGTCTGTATTTACGCGTGAGTATGTGTGCGTGCGCTCGATTCATGGGCGCTGTTAAGCGATTTTGATCTTATGCCTGGTCGAGTGGCAACTTGTTCGATTTCTCATGCCACAGCCCGGAATCGAACTTGTATCTACTACGAGGCCACAGACTTTTCTCTTAGTGTGACCCGAGCATTAGAAAATAGAAATATATTTTGGACATTTTCACAATATTTACATACTGTTAGCAAGGAACAGAGAGGAATCGAAATATTCAAAATGGGATAAAAACGGATCAGGGTAAACTATATTCAAACAGTACCACTAACCATTATATTTCTACGGAAATCTTGGGAAATGATATAAATATTACATACAAGAGTTTTAAAGAATTTTTCTTGTTTGGCCGATAGTTCTTATCTGTTTAAGATACACTAATCACTACAACTAATCTTATTTTACACTATTTATTGTACCTAAATGTGAAAAACTAAAGGGAGCCCGTCCCCACCCTTTAGCGCTACAACACATATGTCAAATGATATTGCTTGAAAAGTGTCTCATTTTTATCGTATGACGAAAAATCTCAATACATTAGAGATAAAAAGTTAATGAGGGTTAAAAGATTAAAAAAGTAAAAAAATAATACTGTATTATTGTACCGTTTTATAGTGCACAAGTAAGGAACAATTTCTGTTGTATTTTTGATAAACGGCCTCATACTTTGAAGAAATGAACTATGCAGTTTTTTCACTGAAATATGTTCAGCCGCGCCGGAATTGAACGAAAACCGAATCAAAACAAATCGAATCAAATCCTTTTATTGCAAGAATGTTGTAGGTACAGTGGTCTTACAAAATTACTTATTGTTGTAACATTCTGCCATTACAATGGCGTGCAATATGCAATATTACTACAAAACAAAACTAAAAATGAAATTAAAACTCAAGAAATTATGAATTATTTTAAATATTTTACAATACAGTATAATAGAGTATCAACGTTATGAAGGTCAGAGAATTTTTTATAATAATTTGTGTTATTAAATTGGTATTTATTGTTGTAATGTGATGTCAGATTTTTTAATATTAAATCAAATTCATTACACTATAATTAATTATTTAAATGTCATATATTCATTTAATGTGTAAAAGCAATTATTTAAGAGCCAATTTGTTATTTCTCTTTTCAAATTATTTCCATTTAAAGTTTCAAAATGGTCGGGTAACTTATTAAAAATGATAATGGTGTTGATGTACACATTTTACTTATAGACATTAAAGCGGCACTGTGGCAGATACAATTTACACAAATGTCTTGTTTTAGCACTTCTACTATTAACATCATTATTTTTTGGAAAGTAGTGCGGATGTTGCTTTACAAAAACACAAATATATCTAATATATAAGCATATCAAAGGTAGAAACCGCAATTTCAGAAACAATGAATTGCAACTCTGCAAAGGCCATGCTCCGCAAATGGCTCTTACACACTTCTTCTGAACCATAAATGCGTTATCAATTTCAATAGAGTACCCCCCACAGCAATAGCCCATTCGAGACCACAGACACATATCCGTGGTATGCGCATAGTGCAGCTTCGGTCGAGACTTTTAAGCGTAACACTTTAATTGCGTATACAAACTTGTCGAGTTTCTCACACACGTGGTTAATGTGATCCTTCCAGTTACAGTGCCTATCTACAATACTTCCTAAATATTTTGCGGAATTCACTTCCACCATTTTGATTCCGCCAATGGTAATATTTAAGTCATAACTAAAGCAGATTTCAACCTGAATTTAAACGGTAAACAATAGCGCAATTGGCCTGCTGAAATTCATACAAGAAGGCATCGGCCTGACCGAGCGAGGTGATATGCTCGGTCAATTCGTTCATCGTTGGCAGTCGAAATTTCTAGTTCGATAAAATCGTTGCCGAATGTGACGAATGTGCACAGTTTTATCGTTGCGAGCGCGCTGTTCGTCATGGAGCTCAATGCAGGTGATAGATTCTGGATTTGCGCAAAATGTGTCATTAAAAAAGATAACATATCTTCATATCTTTTGATCACGGCAAACTATATCACTCTTTTAGTTCAGTAGTTCAGTTACTAGTTGACTGGGCACTCTTTTCAATGGGCAACAGCTCAAGTCATATCGTGAGATATGACTTGAGCTGTTGCCTTTCTATTTCCTTCCTAAAAAGAGTTTTTGGTAAAAGCAACAGGTTTTTCTCGTTCATTTAACAAAATGTTTAATGTTACGTTCTGTGAATGTGAAACGTGTGGCAAACTATATCACTCTTTTAGTTCAGTAGTTCAGTTACTAGTTGACTGGGCACTCTTTTCAATGGGCAACAGCTCAAGTCATATCGTGAGATATGACTTGAGCTGTTGCCTTTCTATTTCCTTCCTAAAAAGAGTTTTTGGTAAAAGCAACAGGTTTTTCTCGTTCATTTAACAAAATGTTTAATGTTACGTGCTGTGAATGTGAAACGTGTGGCAAACTATATCACTCTTTTAGTTCAGTAGTTCAGTTACTTGTTGACTGGGCACTCTTTTCAATGGGCAACAGCTCAAGTCATATCGTGAGATATGACTTGAGCTGTTGCCTTTCTATTTCCTTCCTAAAAAGAGTTTTTGGTAAAAGCAACAGGTTTTTCTCGTTCATTTAACAAAATGTTTAATGTTACGTGCTGTGAATGAGTTTATGTCGTTTTATGCATTATCGAGCGTGCGATGCTCGTGAACTAAAGATATGTCTGTATTGAAACTAAGTGAATGAACGAACTGTCTGACACAAGTGAACTAGTCCAATTGGATGACTCATTCGCGAACTACACACGTCTAATAGATTTAGGATGACTGATGACTCAAGATACCAATACCGCAGTTTTATCGTTGGCGTTTGAAGGCACTAGGGCGCTTGATTTAATTGCACAGTTCGTTTTCAGCGATAAATCGTCACGTGTGTAGAGGGCTTTAGTAATTCAATTTCGTTTTGAAAGTGAAATTGAAACCCTAATTTATTTTGAACAAACAGTTCGTTTTTTATGTTATTTGTATAAAAAAGGGCTCTAATTTGGCTCTTATTTTTTAATATAAAATGTAATTTGGTCTTGTTTAGTTAGGTGGTATTCGTTTTTAGTAAAACATTTATGGTTGCAAATTCACACACGTGTGAAAAATATATTAAATTAAAACCTTATCAAATATTCACTTGTGTAAATGCCTTAATATGCTAGGTTTTTGCTTTTCTATAGAGGTCGAACGTAAGCCTTTTTTCTTATAAATGTCGAGTTTATTACAGATTTCGGAGTAAAATAAAATACTGTAAAGAATTTATTTAAATCACTAGATGTTGCCCGTGCCTTCGCGCGCGCAAAAGGTATCTCGCGGAAACCGTACATTCCTCCGCGATTAAAAGTAGCCTATGTCCTTCCCCGTGGTCTACTCTATGCCTGTTCCGAATTTCATCAAAATCAATCCAGTAGTTTCGGAGCCTATTCAATGCAAACAAACAAACAAACAAACATTTCCTATTAATAATATTAGTATAGATTACAGTCCTAAAAATTTAAATATTATGTAGAAATTTGATTATCATTATCCCAAGGGCCTGTATTACAATGTTTTAATAAGTATTGTATAGCTTATTCAGATGTTTTGTCACCATTTACTTTAATATCGAGCGACAGAAACAAAACATGCAAATAAGCTATCTGACATCTTATCAGAATAATTGTATGTCGCATTACAATCGGAAAATAGTAACAATTCTAATTTCAGTAAGCACAAACAATTTGCGAAAAAATATACGTATCGCATTCGAATGAGTTGTCATGATTTTCATACAATATTCATTAATATTAAATAAAGTGGAAAAGTATATAAAAAAGTTGTGTGATATTATTATCAATATTCATTCGATAACGCAAAATGCTCCTGCTTGACCTACTGAACCATAAATCTGTACATTTGTTTACGTCAACTCCAAATAAAAACAAAATTAAAAAAATTAAGTGACCCCCGAATCGTCGACTGTGTGAGCTGATGATGATGAATTAATATAGCTAAAAAAATTTCACACATGCCAGGTTTCAAATAAAAAACCTAGATCAAAATCGGTGCATCAGTTTGGGAGCTCCGATGCTACGGATAGACATGTCAAACTTATGACCTCTGTTTTCGTCGGGGGTTAAAAAAATCTACAGTCGTTATACAACAAGGCTTAGATACTGATATTGTGGTACAAAATGTACTACAGTATCCTTTTACCCCAGAGAGAAAATAATGTTCTTTTTGCCCCACATGACCTTAGTTAATTCTAGATTTTATATGACATCGCTCGTCACATTTGACCTATCAATTTTAAATCAATTTTAGTGTAGTTAGTTCTAATAAATTCTATTTTGATAAACAACTGAGGGCTTTAGAGTTTAAAGGGCTTTTGAATAATTACCAAAACATTCGCCTCTGAGAATCTTTTATCCAATAAATTTTAAATTACATAATATGTAGTATAAGTTTATTTATTGGGCACGATGGATCCCCATTGCATTGCATCCCCGTGGGGTATGTATTTGGAAAAATCTAATTTTTAACGAATTTCACACACAAGTATTAAATAGTTAACAAATAAAGACATAATAGATAGATTATATATTACCTATGAAATTGCCGTTCTGCAGTACTGGCCATTTCAAATCAAAATAATTTTTGTTTGGCTAAGAATTCTAATTGCAAATCAATTTTATTTTAGAAACATGGAATTCTTTTTTCAAAAGTAGTCATTTGTTTATTGGTTAGTGTTACATTTCATCGCATTTCAATATTTTTCGTCATCATGGATACGTTAAAAATTCGAATAATTATGGAATATGAGTACCGTCGTGGCAGCAACGCGGCACAAGCGGCACGCAACATCAACGACGTTTACGGAGCTAACACTACAAACCAACGCACCACCTGTTATTGGTTTGCTCGCTTCCGTTCTGGAAATTTCGACCTGAAAAATGACCCTCGCGGTCGTCCGAAGACGACAATGACGAATTAAAGGCGATTGTGGAAGCTGATGATACACAATCTACGGCTGAATTAGCTGCAGCTTTCGACGTTAGCGTCAAAACAATATTGGTCCATTTGCGTCAAATTGGCAAGGTAAAAAAGCTTGACATATGGGTGCCCCACGAACTCGATGATCGCCAGCGCGAAGTACGCGTCGAGACGTGCCTTGCACTGCTCAACAGACACACAAATGAAGGAATTTTGAACCGCATTGTTACCTGCGATGAAAAATGGATTCTGTTTGATAACCGCAAGCGCTCAACAAGTTGGTTGGATCCTGGTTCAGCACCTAAACAATGCCCTAAACGAAAACTTACCCCTAGAAAAGTGATGGTCACTGTTTGGTGGTCTAGCGCCGGTGTGATTCATCACAGCTTCTTACCAAACGGGGTGAGCATTACTGCAGATATGTACTGTGAAGAACTGAACACAATGATGGAGAAGCTGGCACATCTCCAACCAGCATTGGTCAATCGCTCGTCTCCGCTGCTCCTGCACGACAACGCGCGACCTCATACTGCACAGCAGACGGTCTCCAAGTTGCAAGAACTGGGGTTGGAAGCTCTCCGTCATCCGCCCTACTCACCAGACCTTGCGCTTACAGACTGCTACTTTTTCCAGAATTTGGATAACTTCTTGGAGGGAAAAAAATTCAATACCCGAGAGGCAGTACAAAATGCCTTTGAAGAATTTGTTGCCTCCCGTCCAGCTGATTTCTTTAAGAAGGGCATCAATAAACTGCCACTGCGTTGGCAAAGATGCATTGATTGCATGGGTGATTACTTCGATTAATAAAAAATACATGAAAAATATTCGTGTAAATTTTTTCATACAAAACGGCAATTTCATAGGTAAAGACCTAATATTATGTAGTACATAGCCCAATAACTTAATTAAAGCCTATCTGTTAATACTTATTTTACTCAGTCTCAATATCTAATAAAAAACAAAAATCAATTGATAACATTGTCCATTACAATACCAAGCAATGGGGAAAACATTTTTTGCGCTGGCAATTTTAGTGACTACATACAAAAAATATAGATAACAAGGTTAGGCACTCCGCCTGCATTAACCCGCCGGAACCATTTTGTTTATTAGATTCCGCGGAACAGGAAAACAACAACAGTATGACGCTAAAGATGGTATTATTACCGGTGTAGCCAGGGTGAAGGGGAATTTTCCCTAAAATATGGAATTTAATTGTATACATTATGATGTTTGTTTTGTAAGCCACTGCCCATTGCATAGTTAGTTATATGGTAATCAGGTCGATCAAAACAATTTTTATAAAAAAAGCTATATGCCGGCTACGTAACTTATATAGACTATCTTACCCGAGCTACTAATACAGATCATTTACTAAAGACGGACCAGTAAGTAGCTTAGGCGCTACACTGGAACAAACGTACATGCATAGATTGCTGAAATCATTACCCTTTAGGCTTCGCCATAGTCGGGTAAAAATACACTTCTACATATTTTAGGCCACGCACGTCGGACCCTATCCAGTTCAAGAGTGGGTTCGGACTTTGGTGCAAAATGACAAAGCTCGTGTTAGTCGGTCGGAGGTGTATGAAATTTGGTACCTTTTACACAGTAAAAAGATTTATATTGAGAAGTGAACTGCACTAATATGTTTTTATAATAATAATGCTTAAAAATACGTTACATTAAAAAAGTAACGTTACACACATACCTCAGATTAATAACTTACACTACCATGCGATTGTATAATAACATTAGGGGTTCGTTTTACTTAATTATGTCACACGTTTGACAACCTATTTCTTTCACATTTCATATACAACATTTACATTTTAATTGCGTATTTACGAGGACTTTGACAGTGAATTAAGGTCGAATTACGACCTCTTGGCGGTTTATTAGTTTTATACTATTACACAACAAAATGGCAAATTTCTTGACTGGCAACACACTGTAACATTGCCAAGAAATAGATAATAATAGGTATGAAAAGTGGAAATCGTCCGGGTACATGGCCTACATAATGGAGATCTATTGTAACCCTTTCTTTACTCTTTTTCAAACTGTGAACCCATGCTTTAAATGTATTTGTGTGTATTTACTCTTTGTATTAAATCGCTATTGTTGCATAGGTATAACAAAAAGGCGTAAGAATTTTTAATTTTATTTTGAATGTAAAGAATAATAACTGAAAAATATATAACTACTTTGCATTTTAATGGTAAATCAATTTTTGTCGGCTATTATAATATAGAGGTTGGCAAAATCAATTACTACTGCTTATGAAAACACGTTTAGCCAGTTTTATTAAAAAAAAAAACATACTTAATAAAAGTACATCACGCTCTCTATGACGCTGAGGCCATTAACCTCGTAGAAACAGATGATTTAAATAGGAAGCAAAGTCTTTGCTTAAATAACATCAAAACATCAGCTGTGTGAGGTTAATGACCTTATCAGCGCCATAAAGAGCGTAATGTAATTTTATTTAGTTTTATCATTTTTTTTCTATTTTTATATGACTTTTCAGCCTAAACGTCTTGACATAAGGAGTTGATTTTGAACAACCTTATAAAAGTATATTATCTCAGCTAAACGGCACGGCAATGACTCCCAAGTCCCACATGACACGGTCAGGTCAGAGGCCACTGCCGGGCGGCGGGCCGGTAATGCCCGCCAAACGACAAAACTGCACAGACCGATCACAGTAGACGTATACAGTACTAATCTTCGTACTAGACACACATACTAATGCCAGCTGCACACCACAACTACAAAACTGCACAGTTCGGTCACAGTAGACGTATACAGCACAACATCTTCGTACTAGACACACACACTAATGCCCGCTGCTCACCACAACGACAAAACTGCAGTTCGGTCACAGTAGACGTATACAGCACTACATCTTCGTACTAGACACACATACTAATGCCAGCTGCACACCACAACGACAAAACTGCAGTTCGGTCACAGTAGACGTATACACAACTACATCTTCGTACTAGACACACATACTAATGCCAGCTGCACACCACAACGACAAAACTGCACAGTTCGGTCACAGTAGACGTATACAGCACAACATCTTCGTACTAGACACACATACTAATGCCAGCTGCACACCACAACGACAAAACTGCACAGTTCGGTCACAGTAGACGTATACAGCACAACATCTTCGTCCTAGACACACATACTAATGCCCGCTGCTCACCACAACGACAAAACTGCAGTTCGATCACAGTAGACGTATACAGCACTACATCTTCGTACTAGACACACATACTAATGCCAGCTGCACACCACAACGACAAAACTGCAGTTTGGTCACAGTAGACGTATACAGCACTACATCTTCGTACTAGACACACATACTAATGCCCGCTGCACACCACAACGACAAAACTGCACAGTTCGGTCACAGTAGACGTATACAGCACAACATCTTCGTACTAGACACACATACTAATGCCCGCTGCTCACCACAACGACAAAACTGCAGTTCGGTCACAGTAGACGTATACAGCACTACATCTTCGTACAAGACACACATACTAATGCCCGCTGCACACCACAACGACAAAACTGCACAGTTCGGTCACAGTAGACGTATACAGCACAACATCTTCGTACTAGACACACATACTAATGCCCGCTGCTCACCACAACGACAAAACTGCAGTTCGGTCACAGTAGACGTATACAGCACTACATCTTCGTACTAGACACACATACTAATGCCAGCTGCACACCACAACGACAAAACTGCAGTTCGGTCACAGTAGACGTATACAGCACTACATCTTCGTACTAGACACACATACTAATGCCAGCTGCACACCACAACTACAAAACTGCACAGTTCGGTCACAGTAGACGTATACAGTACTACATCTTCGTACTAGACACACATACTAATGCCCGCTGCTCACCACAAGGACAAAACTGCACAGTTCGGTCACAGTAGACGTATACAGTACTACATACTAGACCGCCCGAATCTGCGCACGCATACATATTAAATATGTCTTATATAATATGTTTGAAACTTGGCCGCTCTTGATGAAAAATCGGGCAGGATTCGCCTTTGTGCGTTTAAGTTCAAACTTACCAATTAATGTTTTTGTTTATAATGTAAGTAAACTAATAATGTATTTTTTTTGCTGATTTACTAAAAGTTTGATTCTTTTATTTGTGTTTTAATGTGCTACAGCTTGGCAAAACGAGTATGATGCGGTGACAACGGGAACTAAAAACTTTTTCGATTGTATCATCTTTTATCCATAGATTGTAATGAAATTTATGGTATTAATTTGATATATTTTAATATATTTGAATTAAATATGTCATTCAATCTAATAAGAATGAAAGATGATACAGTCGAAAATGTTTTTAGTTATTTTTTTTTTTATTTTATTCATTTATTAACACAAAAAATCTTGCTGTCCCGCATGGCGCATCATACTCTTTTTTGCCAAGCTGTATCTAATTACTAATCTACTATAAAATATTATATTAAATATTTTACATGTAGTCATGTCCCCAATTCTAGACGCTTGACCTGTTTGTAACTTATAAAGTTAAAAGATTTAATATTTATTCTTCATCGTATACACACCGTAGTAATTGTTGAAGTTATTGAACCGTTTAGAGACATACTCGTAGGTACATAAGAATAAATATTTTTATATAATAAGTGTTCTATGCCAGATTATTAAATAGTAAATTTCGTTAACCTCACACACCATAACTAAATATACCAACCCAATATTAGTTAATGAATATTAATGTTTCTTTCTGTCTGAACCTGCATTACAATTTTGTTTCAGCATAACACCTAATATGAAGGCAACTTAAACCTAATTCAAGATGGGCAGTCTTTTTTTTTACGAATAAAAAAATACATTTTACTGTGGTGTTACAACATACTATATAACCTCGCCAAACTATGACGTTCGAGGGCGAGATGCGCTCATTTCCAAAACAGATACCACATTACAGTTACCTATGCAAAACTTAACTACTACACTTGAATACAAAATTATATCTTATACTTTAAACGAGACGATCTTGAATCGGTATCTCGGCAACGGCTAAAAGTGTTACCATGACATTTAGTATGAAGGGAGATTTGGGGGAGAAAAATCGATCTAGCTAGGTCTTATTGCGCAATTTTAAGCAATATATGTTTTTTTCTTTCGTCGAGCAACAATAGATATATCAATAATTTCGATTCTATTACGTCAGTCAGATTGGCAGCTTGGCGTGCGTACCTACGTTTGGTTTTTGCATTGTTTGGAAATTCGGAATGTGGTGGGTTCGAATCCCGGTAAGATAAATATTTTTGTGATTCTTATTATTTCTTTTTCTTTTCTATATATATATTTTTTTATTATTTTATCGTTGTACTAAAACTCCGAGCAAAGCTCTCTCCCAGGTAGCATGTATTTGTTACAGACTGCTGAATATTCTATATAAATATTGAATGTAAATAAAATTATATTAACATTCTAGAAGAAGCCTTTATATCTTTGTTTTAAACGAATCTACATAAATTTTTACACCATGTCTCAATACATATATCTATTTTATTAAAACACTTTAGGTACCATATATTTTAAAGTCCTGTCACGATAGTAATTTTAGGCTGGACCAGTTTGTTTTTTGTAACTTTCTAATAAAGTGTGTTGTCAAGACGAATCAGGGAGGAATCCGTCTTGGCCGCCCATCGCGACTTTTCACCGCGCAGTTTTTGTTTCGCAAACAAATTGGCAAATCTGTAACACATTGAATGTTAAGGAAGTAGCCACACTAGCGGTAAATAACGCGCTGATAAAAAATCTATTATTTGATACAAATTGTATGCGATGCGTAATTCGCAAGCGTGGGAATGTAATCCGCGCGGTGAAAACCGCTCCGCAGACGGACGGAAAGTGGTGGAATATGAGGTTCGTCTTGGCACCACTTTGCTCACCTTGATTTATGTTCAATTTAGGCATTGTGTTCACTTTACCGGTACAATGGAACTTTTTAAAACTACTTTGTATGTATCAAGCTATAAATATAGCTGTAAAGTCACAAAAAATAATAAAAGTATTTTTATTGTATCGTAAAGCGAAAACGCCTCGACTTGTACTAATGGGACGCTAATAGCCTGCTTTAAACCTGTTAGGATTACAATGTATAGACAGGTATATTAAAAAAATGAAGATTTTATAACAGCGATTAGATCATTGTTACGAGCATACGTAACAAACCTACGTACCCAATTATTATATATTAATATTCTGTGGTCTAGTGGTGGTGCAGAGCTCGGCTCTCGTCTCCTTAGGTCGTGGATTCGATTCCCGCATTGAAACAATAAAAAATGTTGTTTTCAAGTCTGGTTTGGACTATGCAGGCTGATCACCTGATTGTCTGACAAGAAAAATGATTTTTGCGTCGGATGGGCATGTAAAAAGTCGGTCCAGCGCCTGATCTCTCGGCTGGACTCTTGCTGACTGTACCTAAATCACTGATCGAATGCCTTATAGAAGTACAATCACATACAGTGCATCGCGTGCGGCATGCTCAGTAACAGGGACATTAAACATGTAACCAATCGCTATTCCCGGAACGGCTCTATTGCCTGAAAACTTGAGGTACTAACGGTTTTAGAACTCGATGTTGGGTTGTGATGTGATGACATCTCAAATTCCATTTGTTTTCTTTTTCCATTTGACTGAGGTGGAAAGAAAGTTTTTCATTACTTAATGTGCCTACTTATATGTTGTTACACCGGATTTTAAACCAAAGTTAAATTCCTAATGTTTTTGCTGTAAAGCAACATATAACACACGGTCCAGCCTGCAAATCCAGCACCGGTACTAATTGCCGTCATTAGTGTCAATCATTTATAATTTTTGTCTACAAGTCCGCTCCAAGGACGCGTCATTGGACTTGCAGGCTGGATGAGTATGGCGCTTAAGGGCCGATTCAGACCGAAATAAATAGCAGCGAAGCGGCCAACAGCATGGCTATCATATAATTAAAAACTTTATCTTCATTATTATAAAACACAGTTTCGCTTGAGACAACCGCCGCCGCTCACGGCCGCCGATGGCCGTTAGCGACCGTCATATGACAGCTATGCTGCTGACTGCTACGCTGCTATTTCGGAGTGAATCGGCCCTAAGTCTATTCTATTATATTCTCTATTATATTATATGTAAGTATATTCTTTGTCCAGAGTGCTAAGTGTGAGTTTTTCTTTTCGCATTCGATCATGAGCGCGTTTGGCGCTTACTAGGAATTTGTATGTAATTTGTACAGCGCCACCTAGTTGTAAACGCGACAAATAGGTCAAAACTCAAATCACATACAAATTCCTAGTAAACGCCAAACGAGCTCACGATCAAATGCGAAAAGAAAAACTCACACTTAGCACTCAGAAAGCGCGTAATCATAAGCACGTAAGGCCGACGCGAGTGTCGAGGTCTAGGCCACCATACATTGCGCCCAGAAGCTACGCGCGTATTTTTTTACTAACGCGCGTATTGTCCATCACTTGTAGGCTGCCAGACATTTTGTCTTTAAGCTCTAAATAATATAAATAAATACTTTATTGGCAAATAATAGCTAACCTAACCTAAAAAACATCAATTCAAAAAAGAATAGATATAAAATAATACATAGCCGTTTAATAGCTGTACTTCAGAAAATTAAGTTGTATGCTTCCGAAAGATGGAGTTATATCCAAAAGAGTGTTGCGACTCGTGTCGCGCCATTGCAATTTCACTCTCAACGCCGCTTAAGCAGTTTCGCTTCAAAAACGAACTTTAAAGTCTAACGGTTGAACTCAGAGTCAATTATTGATGCTACTTAGGTGAGAGTTTGACCTTAGAGTCCATAATATATTTTGAAAATATATTATGGTCTCTATGATGTCAAAATCTCTAGCAAGTAGTACCTTAAGTAAGCATTAAATGTCTCTGAGTGCGGCTGTAAGTTAAGTATTGTTTCCAATAGTAGCGGAACAGCGACGCCGCCAAGGCTTGACAGGACGAACTGACACCAGTCTGCATTTATAATACATACCTATTTAAAAACTTTACAACTAAGTGATAAGTTTTCTAGTTAAGGTCTTCATTCATTCATTCGAAAATGAACTGTGTAAAGATTTACAGATATCGCTTTCTTCGAGCAATTGTCAACCGCTAAAGTGGCTTCGGTCAGCTTGGTGGAAGATAATAAGTTACTAAATTAATGTTTTTGTTTCTTAGACACAATAATGTTCTTTGTGTAAATATGCTTAGTATAAAGTTATTGGGTCTATCTTTCTAATGATCCATTCATCTATTTGGTTTGTTCTGTTTTTTTACGATATTTTTTGCATACAATTGGAAATACAACTTGCGGGTCTTTTCAATATTTTCCATTTTCGCTTTCCTTGTAGGTTTGGCAGCAACAAAGTTTTATTGACATTGGACAAACATATAATAACCGGCCAAGTGTGAGTCGGACCCGCGCACAAAAGTTATACCAATATTTACATGTTTACTTATTATTTAGTTATTTTTGTAGGAAGTGTTCCAAGTAAGTGCATTTTACAAGTTAGGCTTCTATAACTCCTGAACTAACAAAGTCATAAAGCCGTTAATGTTTTTCTTCAAAGTTTATCACAAGAACTACCATCATACATTTTTCCAATTTTTTTCTAGCCAGCCGTTTAGCTTTTAGAGGCAATTATTTTAGCAAAAAAAAAATACTTTAAAGTTGAATATCTTGCAAACGGATACTTAAATCAAAAAATTGTCTAGCAATCTCCCAGTGTTTTAAAATACCTATCTAATGATACCCGAAGCTATGAGATAGACGAGAGAAAAAAAAAACATCCACAATTTATGTGGTAACCCAAAAAATATTATATATTTTTTATGATTTTATTTAAGCATTTAGTCGACGTGGGAAATACTTAAAATATCCATGGAATGTTTCATCTTTCTAGCACTAACCGATTGGACGGCAAGCCGAAGACGGACGGACGGACGTGACGAAAGTATAAGGGTTCCGAGTCGTGAACTACGGAACCCTAAAAACAGCCCGATCAAAGATAATATTGCACTCGACAATGAGTCCATTTTGAGAAGCATCTCCGCCATAAAAATATTTGTTCTTCTATTCTTGTATTTCGCTAACGTCGCTTATAATAAAAGAATCCCGACTGCCATATCTGATTGTTCATTACTGTGGACTCTGGAGTGAATATGTTTTATGTGTTTTAGAGGATATGGTAAAACGTTTTAACAACACACGATTTTCTTATTAAATTATAAAAAGATTTTGTCGGAGTTTTGCGAATCTTGATTATTTTTATATCATTTTATTTTATGGTGATCAGAAGTAGTTGGATATTCTTTCATTCATTATTTTCATAATCTCAGAGGGTACTATGCAAAATGTCATATTTACGAACGAATCGAATACGAACTACTGACTAAGATATATTGATGATACTGAAGAAAATGTGCTTGCTCCTATATTAATGTACGAAACGTAACTCTCACTCTTTTTATCTACACTAACTTATATCTCCCCCTCAACTTCCGTTCGCCTTGCTCGATCACGCTTTTCGTAAGTCTCTCGTATACTCATTCACCAGCTTACTCCTTAAGTCAAGCGTGCGTAAAGAAGTTTTGTTTCAATAATAAACTTTTCATATAATATATTATGTAACTTATCCTTCGTACTATTCGTATCATAACTTATCCTGTATTTTCTTCCAGCATG
This sequence comes from Phengaris arion, assembly GCA_963565745.1. Taxonomy (NCBI): domain Eukaryota; kingdom Metazoa; phylum Arthropoda; class Insecta; order Lepidoptera; family Lycaenidae; genus Phengaris; species Phengaris arion. The sequence goes on from OY751448.1 coordinate 5,598,910, forward strand.
GCCACTCACCGCCATGACATCTTCTTCGCGTGTGACTCCACGCTGTCGTCGTCGCGTCGAGGTCGTCGCGGGTGGTCACAAAACCAACGTAAAATGACCCACAAACTCTCCTCCCCGCCAAATAGTTGGGACAATTTGACTCAGCGTAATGGGTCTCATCAAAATGGATTTGCGACTTCATTATCATCGGGATTGCTCGCTGCCATTTTGAACTCTTATTCCATTGGTATAGAGCACATCGCAGGGCGACTCGAGACGTCTTCGTGGAATAAATTCTTGTATATAATTACTGTAGTTTTCGCTACTGTCATCTGTGGAACATGATAAAGTATAATGTCGGTAAAAAGTTGGCTCAAGATGGTGCGGTACCTACTAGATGTCGTGATATGACTAATGTTGCTGTGCTCTTTATCAAAAGACTTTCCTCCTTACTAATAAATATGTTTACACAACGGATAACTTAAACAACGTTGCTGTCTTTGTCCGTCAAGTGACTTTTCCAATGTATCAGACATAGATAGCAACGTTGTTTTATTAGTTATCCGTTGTATAAATATTTTTATTTGTAAGGGGGTTTGTCTTTGTTAACACAAAAATATACTTTGTTAAAATATTTTAGAACACAGAGACGCAAAAGCAAGATATTATGTAAAGTGGCTAACTATAAAACATATTATTTATTTTGGTCAAAAGGGTCAGTTCACACCGCGACGACACACGGCGCGATATGGCGCTGCATTTTTAAAATTGATCATTATTCACCACACAAAAAGATACGCGTTTCATATGATATCTGTCATACACTGCACTTTTTCGCGGTGCAACTTGACATTCGAACTCTTACAGTGAAAAGTGTAATAAATAAAGTTGAATTTTGAATAGCTATCTTAATAATGCAGCGCCACGTATCATTCCATTTCAGTGTAAATTGACCCTTAATTAAATAAGGGTTTTGTTAAATATTGGTTTGATAGCCAAAACTGTGTGTATGTAACGGTCGAGTACTGCAACGATAGTTAAATTAAGTGACGCTCAAGTCACATGCTGTCCTTGTCATTTCGGCTAGCAGAGACAAGGACAGCCTGTGAATACGAGGGCTCTTAATTTTGATTAGCGTTTCAATATTCGGCCGTAAGAGTTTTTTACCACACACCTCATTATTATAGTAATATCTAAGGTAAAATGTGTCTGTCCTAAGACCTTACAGGGGAATATGAAGGTAAGGTATACATACCCGTAAGCACTATGTCTCGGAATTTGATCATTTATGTTAGCCCGGCCTCATGGGAACCTCACATTTTACGCTGATTAAGAAGCATTCTATGTCGGTACTCTGAATGTAAGGTTGCAAAACTATCAATGAGGGTCTTTAAATTCGTGACATCTGACAGCTTTTTGTCACGACAAAGGACCGTCGGGCTACCCAACGCCGCCTGGTGATAGAAAAAAAACGAAAATTCTTATTGACCGTTTTTGATACCACTTGCGCCACCAGATGACGCTTTGTGTGAGTTAGGTCTGCCCCCTATCGGCAGAAAAAATATCAAAAACCCTCATTGACAGTATGCTTTTCATCTATACTAATATTACTACTAGGGAAACGATTGTTTGTATGTTTGTTTGCTTGCATCGAATAGACTCCGAAACGACTACTGGACCGGTTTTGACGAATTTTTTCACAGATATAGATACCACCACGGGGACATAGGCTACTTTTATCGCGCCAAAATGTGCGGTGTCTGCGAGAGTTCCTTAAGCGCGCACGGAGTCGCGGGCACATCTAGTTTAGGAATATAAAATTACGATTTAAATCCTTTCAAATTACTCGTTAAAGCGTGCCAAATGTTTTGTGCTTCCAATATTACCTAGTTAGTGTTAAGTTTTCGTTAAAAAAATCAAATTTCAATTTAATTACAAACTACAAATTGTGTGTTATCATTAAGGACTTGTAATTAGCGGTTTTTAAGTTCAGGAGCGGTGAGATAAACAGGAGTATTTTCATTGGATCGTTATCAATTGGTTAGGCTTAATCCATGAGCGGTAGCGGACTTTGAACTATAAAGTTGATCCATAGTATAGCAATGGCAGCCCTTGCTTAGTATTCCCATTATACGCTATAACGATCACTACTTCTATCTGTCGGGGCCTTATCACGCGTCTAAAAAGCCTAATCGTTTTCGGCTCCAAGAAATTTTGAAAATAAAACTTTTGGATTTGACCAATCTACTACATACTTAATTTGCTTTAAAAAAGAGACGATACTCGTATGTTGAAATTTTGGAGGTTTGTGGAACCGCAATTTAATTCTAAATTTTGTATTGAATTTTCGCTAAATATTATATTATTCTTCTAACTATTGCTATCGACATCTTCAATCATTGCAGCATTTTACGGCATATATGTATGTTAGTCTGTAAGGTATTTATAATATAGGCCTATGAAGCATGAAACAAAATAATAAATAAATAAACATTTATTCGACTTTTTTGACATCACACTACTCAACGAGAATATCAAATTGCACAGACAGAGAAAAATAAAAGAAAATATTAAACATAGGGAGGACCTAATTAAACAAACATCAAAACAAAGCAAATAAAATAAATGAGAAAACAAACACGAGAGTAAGAACAACAACAAGATATATAGGTAGTGTAATGCACAAACCGTCGAAATGGAATCCACTCAGGATAGTGACCGTGGATACTCCGCAGTCCCTGGTATTCTGTGGACCCATATTGTCAGGCGTGAGACGGTCTACTCCACACATTTATATAATAATATAATAATAATAATATGAGTACAAGTAAATAATTATACATAAAAAATGCAATTATATATAGCATATCCAATTAATTTAACTAAACAATATTGTATTATTACATAGTATAATTAAATATACACTGGCGGACACATAAACTGCATCATAGTGCAAAAACACATTCAATCAAATTTTATTACGAAATACGCAAACTTTTTACATTTATTGGTATTGGAAAATAAAAGCTGGTTTATAAACACAAAAACAAAATCAAATTTAAATATGGTACTGTCACAAAATAAAGAAAATATTCTATAGAATAAATCTTGTCAATTTACTAAAGATTAACTCGTTACGTTAATGTTGTGAATGATGGTTTTTTTTTGTTTCGTTACATGTTGAATTATCGTTACTAATTGTTTAATTGCTAGTCTGTTTTCATTTTAAACACGTTTTTCTCTTACGAATATGGACGTATCGTCCGAAAAAGCCACACAAATTGTTACTCTAGTGCAGCAAGGCCTAGACCAACGGACAATTGCTGCAGATTTAAATGTAAACCAGTCTACGGTTTCCCGAATTTACAGAAGGTTTATGGAGACAGGTTCATTCAAAAGGTATAGGACTAGATAAAGGACAGGTATATTGTGATAACTTCCTTCCGAAATCGGTTTTTAACGTCTATTATAAGCATTAAAAATGAGCTCCACCAGGTACGTGACGTAGCAGTTAGTGCACAAACCATAAGAAGAAGGCTAAAAGAGCGTGATATCACACCTTTCAGACCCGCAAATGGACCAAAATTGTCTGCAGCTCACAGGCAAGCTCGACTAAGATTTGCTCGCGAACACTTAAATTGGACTGAAGAGCAATGAGCTTCCGTATTATTCACTGATGAGCGTAGGACATGTTTGTATGGAGTTGATGGTCGCAGACTAGTCTGCCGTAGACGAGGAGAGCGATATGCTCAAAATTGCATTGAGAGGGTTCCATTTGGATGCGGGTCTTGTATGGTTTGGGGCGGTATATCGATGGATGCTCGAACTGATCTTGTGTTTATTGACGCAGACATACATGGCCGTGGTAACCGTTAACATCACATCGCTATATAACGGAGATATTGGACCCTCATGTAGTAGCTTTTAGCAGATTTATAGGCGAAAACTTCAATCTAATGCAGCATAATGCTCGTCCGCACGCAGCGAGACAAGTTGAGCAATACTTTACTCAGGTTGAGATTCGTTCCATGGATTAGCCAGCACGTAGCCCGGAGCTCAATCCGATAGAACACGTGTGGGACAACCTGAAAAGAGCTGTATTTAGAAGAACTCCGGTCCTAAAAACGGTTGCTGAGCTCAGAGTTGCATTGTCACAAGAATAAGACAATACTCCACAAGATTTTTAGAAAACACTGATCAGGTCGATGCGAAACCGACTTGAACCAGTAGTTAGGCAAGATGAGGTAATACACCTTATTAAAAACAAAAAAAAACTTTTTCTTTTCTTAGAATTGTAAAATTTTCATAATAAAACCTTTTTTGTTCTATTCACTGTTTCATTTCAAAAAGCTGCAAAAGGAGTAATTTGATTCTTTTAATGAGAAAAGTTGACCTATACACACATGAATTGACATTTGTGGCAATTAAGAACCAGTCTTAGCATTATCATTGAAATAAATCAAAATAGTTTGCACTTTCACTAATTATATTTTACTGAAAGTTATCTTGCATAATGATACATTTTATGTGTCCGCCAGTGTAATAAGATGTTATTCGGATGTAGTATGGCACACCGCGTCGCACACCCGCCAGGGACGGCCGCGCCATGACGTCATGCCGACTCCTATGCCGACTCCTATGCCTAATACTTGGCTGAGCCCACCGCACCGTAGGCACGGAGTACCTATTGCACCGATATAAGGAAGCTGAAGAGGGCAGGGAGCAGGGGGCAGAGTATAGATTCACTCACCGCACCGCACTTCGCGCGCGAACCCCGCATAGCGAGTGTCACCATAAATAACACTTACAGAAGAACATAAATATTTAATACAATACAGAAAAAAAGTAACCAGACGAGAAATAATTATGTGTATTTATTTATGTAAAAGTTGTTTATATCCCGTATTACGTTCCGCTAAACGCCACCTCTGCCTCCAGTCCCTTGGACCGATCGCGTTCTCGCTTCACGTTCATTTGTCAAAGTCCACCACTAGATTTATAACGTAGAAGTGGGCTAGTGGAGCGCCTAGGACCTTGAATGTGTAATGAAAGATTTCAGCCGCGATACCGGGATAACAGCCTTTTATTTATTTATGTTCCAAGTTAAGTTGATTAATTATTAGAGTTATATAGATTTTATCTAGATTTTCCATCTAAAATTTAAGCGATTTGCGATGCTTGTTTCATTTAAAAGTAAGTTTTTAAATGAAACAAAGCCGCTGGAAACTTCATGTTTGTTTAAAAGTATCTTAAGATTTTACGTAACATACAGGGCCTATTAATCTATTAATTTTCAATCTTTAGTGCCTTTTAGCCCAAGCACACAACATTTGCGAAAAAGTATTCGTAACGTTAGCTGATGAATATTGTATAGGCGCTGTCATGATTTTGACAGATTATCATACAAATTTTCATTCGATAACGCTACGAATACTTTTCAAAAAACTGTTCGTGTTTGGGCTTCAGATGTTACACAAAGTGATTCATCTTATTTAAATAAAACCGCGACGTGACGTAAGGCCGCTGACACTCTCTGACGTGACGTTAGGCCGTCACACACTGGCGCGTGACGTAACTGTGTTTGACAGCGCGTAATTGCCAGTGTGTACAAAGCTTACGTGATCATCGAGAAGTCATGAGTGCTATTAAAATATGAGGGGAACGTTTGAAAAATATAAAGCATCAAAATTCAAAATTTCGCCCAGCGGCGTATAATTTCTTAGCTTTATTGTTTCTTATTCCATGTTGCTATAATCAGCTAAAACACATTTGGGAGCCACCAGAAGATATCAAGGGAAGACAGGGAGACAGACGGACGGACAGAAGCGAAGGGTAGTTACTAGTAGTTACTTCTTGTATTTACTACGGAACTATAAAAACCACTGTTTATACTTTTATAGGTCGAATCTAATTATTGTACCAGAACTCTTAATTAACTTACACTTTCATAAACTGATTTTTTAAATTTAAACCAGTCAAAACGGGTTGGGAATTTTGCAATTTTAAAATAATATCGGGACTGCATTTTGCTGCAGATTGCAGGATTGAATTAGCAGAATCGACCTTCAGGTTGAATTGTGCTCTGATACAAAATGATGCCACTTGTCTTCCATCTTATAAAAACTTATACAGCTTATGGAAATCCGAAAACCCTTCTCCAAATCCAAAATCCTTTGCTTTTGTTGTTGACGTATACGGATACCTAATCCCCCGGGTCCGAGAGCTCTCATTGATGGATTTGTCAATTCATTTACATCGGGCCCCGTCTGAATCTCTGTAGGGTTAACTTGCCAAAGTTCAGCTCTGTTTGACAGTTTTAAGAGATGAATTATGCGAAACTTGGAAACTTTGCACAAAAATCTTTGTTTGTAGATTGTTTTGGTTTTTACGTTTTGATACTGCTAGTGCGGATAGCTCAATTTTTTTTAGCCATTCTGCCTTCAAAACTATAAACAATACTCCCATACCTTGTATTGCTATATTATCTTATTAAAATCAAAGATTTCAAAACCAATAGTTAATAATAGCTCCTCACACCGATTTCGGTGACGGTGGCCGGTTTCATTGAAACCCGGCCAGCTACGCTGTAGCTATTTTAAAGTGCCCAAGTGTGTGCGCAGTACACAAGAGCACTCTCTCTTCCTTTACTCTCGAAACCCAGGGGGACGGACAGACCGACACGACTGCCGAGAGATCAGGCGCAGGTCCGACTTTTTACGTGCCCATCCGACGCATGGATCTTGACGCATGATTGTTCATGTCAGTTCATGGAAATAACATTTTTTGCTGTTCCAATGCGGGAATCGAACCCAAGACCTCCGAGTCGAGAGTCAAGCGTTAAGCCATTGGACCACGTAGGCTGCTCAAAATCAAAGATTTCAAAAACAAATGTAGCCTATGACGTACATTTGTACATTTTCTTCATACAAGAAAATGTTACGCCATCTTGGTTTTCACCACACCTCAAATGTTTAAAGACTTAATTATTCTCTCTCTACCAGAGGCAAGGCGTACATACAAGCCGGCTTCCCTTATGTATATTATATTATATATGCTGTAACTTAATAGAGAGTGTCTACTAACTTACACTATAGAAAAGAGAGTACCTTTTGCTTACAACGTATTACTTTAGAATTTTAATACTAATTTTAGACTGAAATTATAAATCGCAGTAGGTATATACTACCCCAAGTATCACGTCATGACAGCGTACCGCCATTCGAGTCTATTTTAACAAGTAAATAATTCACATTTGTCGCCTCCATGGTCCAGTTGCTTAGAGCTTGGCTCTCGACTCCGAAGGATGTAGGTTCGATTCCCACAAGTAAAAATGTTCTTTTCAAGTCTGGATAGGACAATGCAAACTGATCCTCGGACTGTCCGACAAGAAAGATGATCCATGCGTCGGATGGGCATGTAAGGGCGGTCCTGCATGTATAGGTCCGGTCGATATAGTAATTCGCATCAAAACTTCACTTTCAAAATAACCAATATAAGCTGTTTTTACGATTAATGGCCCGGCGTCGGCACCGGCAAACGCCCGAATGAAGGGGCCCCCGGCTTAAGTATGAATATTTATGGTATGTTTTTTCACTTACCGGCACGGCAACGACACGGCGCGGGCGCGGCGATGACTCCCACCTGACGCAAGTCACCGACCGCCCCGGCGGGCGCCGGACCGGTAAGTGGAAAAGCAGCCAATTCGCTGATCGGCATCAATCCAAGGGCGCGTGCGGCCGACACTTTTACAGCCCTCAGCCCTAAACAATTGCGCATTTATTATATTTATTCGCTCGCCGTTGTAAGAACTTTTCGCTTGATATTTCCCGCCCGCGTAATTTACCGACTACATAAAAAACATTGGTAGCAGATCCATTCTTCTGTTTTTTATGTCTATAAATGTAGGGTTAATTTAGCAGCAATTTTTGGCTTCGGTATTTGTAAATTGATATGAAACTGAAAAGCAATTCTTGTATATATATGTAATCAGAATCTCAGAAACGGCTTCCAGTATTTCCATGAAATTTATTATGCATGGGGTTTTGGGGGACAATTGTGAAATTGAAATTGAAATTGAAAATTTGTTTGATGAAATTGAAAAAGTTGAAGGGTATTTAATACCCATTCTAAGTTTAAAAAAATCACAAAATATAGTGTGGTACTTTCAAAAGCTATTTAGACGGATACAATATTTCTAGGAGATAATATCTAGGGGATATATATTTTACTCTGGTCTACTACTATATTGCAGATATATTTGCTTTAGAAGTTTTTTGCCACGAACACTCTCCCACGCGGGCGAAGCTGCGGGCAAAAGCTAGTTATAAATAATTCTATATCGTACCTATGTTATTATAGTTATAATAGTGTTCTGTGTACAATATTGAAAATATTTTTAGGGTTTCGTACCCAATGGGTAAAAACGGGACCCTGTCGCCTCGACGCGACGCGGCGACGCGCGACGTGCGAGACCGCTTGATATACGAGTAACTCGTAACTATTAAAATTTTCGTGCTTGAATATAAATTTTACGATCCAACCGCTATGTCCCTGCACTTTAAATCTGTAATATCTTCGAAAATATTCATTAAAATTACATGCTGTAAAGGGCCATATTGATCTATATTAAATGCACAATGTATTTAAGGTAATTGGATAAGGATTAATGCTGTATTGCTTACAATCACTTCGTAAATAAGCCATTATTTATCGTAAAAAGTAAAGGATAAAAAATGGTTTTTGTGGGTTATCCCTAAGAGATAATGTATAATATTGGATAATGTATTATATGTTGAAAGAATATGAGTAATTTTAAAACATTTTTTTCCCATCTTTTTGCTAAAAGATGGCCCCGTGCGAGTTTCTTACGCCGGTTCTTTTCGCCAGGTTAGTTCCCGAACCGGTGGTAGGCATCACGTAGGGACAATTCCATAAGCGTTGCTTTGTAACCAATATGAAAATAAAACTTTTTTGATTTTTATTGATTTGATTTTGAGATACCATCGCGGACTTTTTTGTAGACCTTTTTAAGGTGTAAAATTCTGTAGTACATTGTTTTGATCTATCTCGTAGGGTTCAGCCAGCGTTTGCAATGTAAGCGCATAAAAATGTGTTTATTTACGACATTATAAACCTCTAAAATTATCAGCGTTTCTCTACTAGGTATATTATGCATGTTATATACATCTAAACCTTCCTCTTGAATCACTACCTATTACTAAATCCCCAAATCATAATCCGTTGCTTAGTTGTAAAGATCTAAGCATACATAGGGACAGACAGAAAAAGCTACTTTGTTTATACTATGTAGTGATGAGCTGACAATATACTTTGTTACTGCGAAATACACATATATTAAAAGGGTACCTGTCCGTCTGTCATTAATAATAGACAATACATCCTTAATATTCTTTGATGTACCTAATATTCCAACTGCACTTTAGATGAACCAACTCCTACATCTGTGTAACATGTATGGTGTTTACATGGTCAATATTGACCGAATCCACATACACACATATTCACAATATCACCATATTGTTAGGTAACTAGATATTCCCTCCCTTTCCTATATAGATAAACAGTAACGTATTACGCTCAGCCCGCCCATTGGTGAAATCAATTTTACTTTGAATCTTACCTGTACCTTATCCTAGCCTTACCTTATCCTTACTGCAACAGATCCTGCTATTGTAAAATATTGATGGCAGTACAAACGTTCTTTAATTTTGTAAGAACTTTTTTTCTTGTAAGGTTCTAATGCAACATACCTACTATGTATGTATGAGACCGGCGGCGGCGGGTAGCGGGTTCGGGTCGGCGGTCTGTAAATGATTTATCTGCGAGTTTTATTCCTTATATCCCATTTCTGCGGCAAGGAGGTGTATTCATAAACGATGGGATTGAATTTCATACTTTTGTTATGTTCAATAGTAAAATGGATAGTCAAATGATGATCGGTAACTGCGTTTATTCCATGTTCAACCCCTTTTTCTTAAACATAAACGCACAAAATTCGGAGATATCAGAAATTTTGTGCATATATACACATACATTTCGTAGTAGTTTACAGGCGTGTGATGATCACACCTGCTTGAACGACTTTTGTATGGGGCGTTGTCACAAAACTCACAAGTGTCTCAAACAATCCGCAGTTTCTTTGAAAATATTGATTTTAGTATACGATTACTTTTGTAAACTGTTTTATTTTTAGAGCACTATTCATTATGACGACCTCTGTGTCTTAGTGGTTGAGCGCGTAAGTGCTCGAGCCGGAGGTAGCGGGTTCGAATCCCGCAGAGGGAACAAAAAGTTTATGTTTTCCTGGGTTTGAATGTTTATTAATGTGTTCAAATATAATAAAAATCTTAAATATATGTATAGTATAAAAGTACTAAATACATATACATCCCGTTGTCTGGTACCCTTAATACAAGTTCTTCGGATACATAACATGGGGCCAGACTGACGTGGTGTGAAGCGTCCATAGATATTATTATTATTATTTGTGTAAATAAAAAATATCGTATTACCCAACTTTTCCCTATTTATCCCATCAGATATGAGTGTACCCCGCGCACAAGGTAGCGTGAGCTGGCGGGAGATAGGCGACATTAATTATTCGCGCGCCGAAAATGCTTAATTCTATTCCATTATTAGCGGTAAATGCCGTTTTTGTAAATATCGGATACACGGTTATTCCATTTGCGGATTACGTCATAAATCGATGAATATCATGTCTACAGCACGCCGTTGACAAAGCTTTGTCGCGCCAATTGAAAAAAATTATCGACGATGCGCTGTTATGCACATAATACTTAAATACTGGTGACTTTTTTTATTGGGTTGGGTAAGGGTTGGTAATTTACATTATTTTATTTATATTACATTATTTATATTACAAACCTTGGAACACGTATACCTATGTGATGAAATGTTTTCAAGAGCACGAATCTCAATTTTCAACAAAATCGGTGAAAATTTAAAGGTTTTCCATACAAACTTTCAACCCCTATTTCACCCTTTTAGGGGTGGAATTTGTCAAAAACCCATCTTAGTGTGCGTCTACATTGTAAATTAAAACTATAACTATCCAAATTTGAGTTTTGCCGGAGAGTTCAATGGGTGACGTTGTGGAATTCGTATTTCCTCATAAATATGTGTTATTTCGGTTCTTAATGTGTAATATTGGTAGATTATTACCACTAAATATACCATTAAATATTCGTTAACGTGCACAACTGTGGGCAAGTGATACAACTTCAAAAAACGTGCTATTTTGTGTTTCCCGCCAAAACGCCCTAGGAACTTTCAGTAAAGCTTCTACCACTTTACTGAACCGACTGACATGACTCATGGACTGTACTGACTATATATTTGGACTTTGACTAGACTTTAGACTTGACGATATAGGAATACGGAGTTGATGAAAATTGAAACAAAAGTTCTATTTCCCGCCATTTTAATTTGACACTGGCAAATGGTTATAAGCCGATGCCATATATAAATATAAAAAAAACTATCCAAATTTCACGTTTCTACCGTTAGTTCTGCGAGCGTATTTACGGCCGGTGTATATTTATAGATTTACCTATCAATAACATTATCTCCTGGCAGAAAGGTTAATCATAGTTGAAAAATAAAAAATATGTAGTAGGTATGCGTACCCGTGAAATTCACATGAATGGAAAGGATTCTGGATTACATAATCCAGAATCCTTTATACTTACATAAACATTGTACTTTTATCCACTTTCGTATAAGCCATAATGAAAGCAAAATATTACAACCTTTTATTTACCGCAGGCAGTAAGGCGTAAGCGTGCGTCAACATGAGAAAAAAACAATTTTTCGGGCAATGGAGCTTCCCGCGTACATTTCCCGCCAAATCTGCTGTCAACGTCTACCTCGTTTTATTAGGGTTCCGTAGTTCTATTCTCTAGTACGTAGTAGATACTATAGTTCGTTCCTGTCCGTTCATCTGTCTGTCTGTCCGCCCTATGAACATAAATGAACATAAATAGGTGAAATTTGGTACAGTCATAGAGTGTGTATAGTAATAAGTCATAAAATAATAAGTTCATATTTTAGGGGTTATGCCTACATGTATAGTGGGGATCATTTTTTTTCTTATTCTACCCCATTGTCGTATAGGTATTTAAAAATAAAAGCGAGGTTTCATGCACGACCATTAAATAGAACCAATTTGGAGCTACTATCATCCAAGGTGGTTTAGAAGTTTGTCTTACCACCATTGGCATTTCTAAACTATAAGAGGTAGAAAATTGTTACTTTCCATGCTGATAGATTACGCTAAATACTATTTAGGGAAATTATTTTGATCGAAATCGGACAATTACTTTTAAAGTAATTTGAAAAAAAAAAACCCGTTGCGCGTTGATAGTTACGGAACCCTCCCTAAACGTGTTCTGACAATTCTGAGATGCTCTTGGATAGGTTATTTAACAATTCGTAATATATTTGTGCGACGTATATTACACGTTGTTACCTTTTTGTAAAAACAACAGTTTATTAAAATGTGTACGGTAACATGAGTTTTATTATAAAACGTTAAGGATTTTATTTATACGTATAAAGTTTATTGAGTTGAAAAAAAATCATGATCGTCGTTCATTCAGGATGCCGACTTACTTACATTTGGGATCTAATTAAATAAGCCATCTCAGAATACCAGGCAGATGTGAAATATGAAATTCATTATGATATATTGGTGACGCATCGTTTCACCACCCGTTATCCTACAAAGAAAATAATAATATGACCTACTAGATGTTGTCCGCGACTTCATGCGCTCAAAAGGGAATCACCCGGGAACCGTACATTTTGCTGCAACATGTCCTTCCCCGGGGTCTACTCTATATCTTTGCCAAATTTTATCAAAATCGGCCCGGTAGTTTCGGAGCCTATTCAATGCAAACTCTTTATTATATTAGTATACGAGGGCGGCACTGAAAATTTCGGGAATCAAGGAAGTGACACAACATTACTATTTAAAAATGTATTTATTGCTTTTCGAAGTATTCTCCGCGAAATTTGACACATTTTTCCATACGATGGAACCAATCATTGAAGCAACCATTCCATTCGGAAGTTGGGGTCTCCAAAATGGCCGTTTTGTAGGCGTCCACAGCTTCTTCAGGTGATGAAAATCTCTGACCACGCAATTTGTTCTTTATTTTAGGGAAAGTATAGAAATCATTAGGGCTTAGGTCAGGGCTGTACGGCGGATGGTCTAATAATTCTATGATTTCTTGCTCTAAGAACTCTTTTGTTCTGTGCGCGGTGTGAGAACTCGCGTTGTCGTGATGGAGGATGATGCGGCGGTTGCAGTTCTCTTTACGGAGTTCAGAAACGACCTGTGGCAAACAAATGTTAGCATACCATTCTGCATTAACCGTTCTTTGTACCTCAAGAGGAATAGTCGCAACATGGCCGGTTTTGGAGACAAACGTGGCCACCATTTTTTTTGCAACACTCCGTGAACGAACAATTTTTGTTGGCTTTAACTCATTTTCGAACACCCAAACTCGTGACTGGTTTTTTGTTTCTGGTTCGTACGCGTATATCCAGGATTCGTCACCTGATACGATGTTGTATACAGCATTTGAGGATCCTGCGTGGAATCTTTCGAGAGTTCTGACGCACCAAGTAACGCGAGCCGCTTTTTGCTCTTCACAGAGCAAATGCGGTATCCATCGGGAAAACAACTTTTTTACACCTAATTGTTCATGCAAGATTATTTGTATTTGACTCATGCCAATGTCTAAAGTTGCCTGAATTTCGCGGTATGTCACATGTCGATCTTCCTCAATCAGCTTACGCATCAACGTTTTCTTGGGTGACTGCAGTTTTTGGAAGACCTTGACGGGGATCATCACTGAGCTTGACACGCCCACGTTGAAATTCAGTAAACCAGCGATAAATTGTGGTTTTGGATGGGGCTTCATCACCAAATGCAGAAATCATCCGGTCAACACACTGTTTTTGTGTTAAACCACTTCGAAAGACATAATAAATCATCGCTCTAGAATTTTCTCGAGTCAATTCCATTTTCTCAACGACTAAACAAGTTTGACAAGACCTTGTGACAAGACCGAGAATCTTTTTTTAAATAAATAAACGGTATTCGATTTTTAAAACCAAGGAGTTTTAAATTAAATAGATTTTTTATATGACAGGAACAGTGGAAATATTCCATTCCCGATACTTTTAGTGCAGCCTATGTAGTCTATATAATATCTTAATCTGCAGCAATCTGTAATATGATTTTTACTATGCATAATATTATGTTATACAGAGTAAATAAAAAGCCTTTTATAACTTTATAGCTTAGCTTATTTTAGAAATAATTTACATAGTAACCTGTAACTATAATGTTATTGGACTTTTGATTTACAATGTTTTCTAAAGTTAGTTGGCAGATAACAGTAATTATGTACTAAGGCGGGTCAATAAGTCCGTAACTTTTTGAATTTCTAACCTCCTTACTGAAAATGCAACACTAGTCCTGTCAACAGGCATCTGTCAGTTGACTCCTATCAAAATTTGAACTTGCTGCGTCAGTTAGTTTGTGTTTTACAGCTATCTTTATCAGACTATCCAGTAACTTAAGGAAACAATGGAAAAAAGTGAATTTCGTGTGCTTATTAAGCATTATTTTTTGCGAAAAAAACCATTACCGAGACCAAGGCTAAGCTTGATAAATACTATGGGGACTCTGCACCATCGATTTCAATGGTAAAAAAGTGGTTTACTGAATTTCGTTGTGGCCTTACAAGCACTGAAGATGCCGAACGTCCTGGACGCCCATTTGAGGTCTCTACACCCGAAACAATCGAAAAAATTCATGATATGGTGTTGGCCGACAGAAGATTGAAAGTGCAAGAGATTGTGGAAGCCATAGGCATCTCGCATGGCTCAGTGGTTTCAATTTTGAATGATCACTTGGGCATGAGAAAGCTTTCCGCAAGATGGGTGCCGCGTTTGCTCACAGTCGACCACAAACGCAATCGTGTAACAACTTCACAGGAAGGTTTGGCGTTGTTTAATCACAATATGGAGGAGTTTTTTAACCGTGGACGAAACATGGATCCATCACAATACACCAGAGACCAAACAACAGTCAAAACAGTGTGTTTCTAAGGGTGAATCGGCGCCAAAGAAGGCCAAGGTGGGTTTGTCAGCCAATAAAGTTATGGCGACTGTTTTTTGGGATGCACGTGGGATAATCCACATTGACTATCTTCAAAAGGGAAGAACAATTAATGGGGAATATTATGCCAACTTATTGGACCGCTTCAATGAGGATTTGAAAAAAAACCGACCTCATTTGGCCAAGAAAAAAGTTCTTTTTCACTAAGACAATGCAAGGGTGCACACATGTGCAGTTGCCATGGCAAAAATCCATGAATTGGGCTATGAATTGCTCCCACATCCACCCTATTCTCCAGATTTGGCTCCGAGTGACTACTTCTTTTTCCCAAACCTGAAAAAATGGCTCGGTGGAAAAAGATTTGACTCCGATGATGAAGTCATCTCGCAAACAAAGGCCTATTTTGAGGACCTCGACAAATCATAATTTTTGGAAGGGATAAAAAAATTGGAGAAGCGTTGGACAAAGTGTATAGAGCTCAAGGGGGACTATGTTGAAAAATAAAATGATTTATTTATCAAAAAATCTGTGTTTTATTCCAAAAGTCACGGACTTATTGACCCGCCCTCGTATGACGATAGGTATTAGAAACTAGAAACACTTGTACAGATTAGTTATACCCATTATGCCCGCGACTTCGTGCGCGTAGATGAAAAATCCCGTACCGTACTGTACGCACCATACATTTCTATGTCCTTTCTCTATATCTGTGCCTTTCATAAGAATCGGCTCAGTCGTTTTGGATCGTAATATGAACAGGATTGAATTCTTAGGCGTCCCACATACGGCCCGGTTTTCCTTCAGTTCGGCCTGAACGGATGCAAAATCGTATCGTCTGTGTGCAATTTCGAGATCGCATCAGTCGGCCGGATGGACTAAAGCGATTCGTTCCAGTGTTGCTAGCTCTGTTTTTGCGAAACTACTAATCTCGCGTCGATTTCTACTAAAAACTACTAAAATAATGCTGAAAACTATAAAAAAGCTACTAAACTTAGGAATCCGTAAAGCCCCCAAAAAAAATACGGCATTTTAGGTTTTGTTATATTCAAAAAATATTATATTGAATTTTATTATAAATTTTACCGTTAAATTAAAATTTACTAGGAAATATTACGTATACTAATCCGGTCTACTATTACAGTCTTTCCTACTAAAACACTACTAATAACTAAATTCCTACTAAGGAGAGAATAAAATACTTAATTAAACACCGCGAAAACTTACTATGCTTGTACACGATGCACGCCCGCACGGCCGCGGCTCTGGCGAGAACTGAAGCGATTTGTCCACACATGGTCCGTTGAGTCCATCCGTACAGTCCAGAATTAATGTTGCCAACTTAGTTATTTTACAAAGTTTTAGTGCCTACTTAATTATTACACAATTATTAAACACGACCGTAGCTCACGGCTAACCAGAACGAATTGATGCGATTTTGCCGTGTGTGCTTGAACGAAGTTCAGGCCGAACTAACGTCAGTTGTGTCGGATGCGATTTTTTCCGTGTATGTGCTCGAATTCGTTCAGGCCGAACTGACGTCAGTTCCAACTGAAACAATCGGCCTCTCGTCTGTGGAGGCCTTAACGTGAGTATTCTAGGTATTAGAAACACTTTTACAGATTAGTTATACCCGCTTATTATAAAATAATAAGCAATAACTGATTTTCTTATATTACTAAACATTTTTTAAGCCAAATAATAATTAGTGTCACATAGCTTATTTACATGTTTTGTTTCTGTCGCTCGCTATAAAGTAAGCAGCGACAAAACTTCCGATTAAGCTATTCGACACTTGTTTCATTTGATTGTGAAACAGGTTTTAACTGTTATATTATCTCATTTTCCTCAAGTATTAATGAACTATCTTTGGCTCCGCTCGCGAAATTAAAGTATCCCACGGGAATACTGTACTTTTTCGATGTAAAAAGTAGCATTTAACATGTATGCATGCATGTAGCACTGAACTATTGCCATAATGAATTTCATCACAATCCGTTCAGTAGTTGTTGCGTGAAGGAGTAACAAACATCCATCCATCCATCGTCACAAACTTTCATATTTATAATAAGTAGTAGTAGGATCAGGAGGAGGAGGAGGCATGATATTTCGAAAAACAAATTTAACTAACAGGCGTTGGGATGGAGCAAGAAAAAATAATGAAGAGTCGCATAAAAATTGATACGAGAATCCTAACTTATACAAGGACTGATAAAATGATACGCAGTTTAGTTGATGTAGGGGTTTAGTGGACATAAAGCTCAGAACCTTTCGGAGCGAGATTTTGAGAGGGTAGTTTGAATACTCAGGGCTCTTTTTTTTTTTATTGTGAGCTGGATGCTGAGTCCTTTGCTCTTAGGCCTTATTTTTTTCCGATTATCGTGAGCTGGATGCTGAGTCCTTTGCTCAACAGGGCTTATTGAAGACTAGATGTTGCCATTTAAACAAATACATTTTGCCAAAATAAAAGTAAACCTATGTGTAACCTTTGATCAAAATGCGTTTGGTGGATAATTGAGGCGTGATCTTGTAACAGAACCCCATTTCTCGTAACTAACATGGGTTTTCATTTTACTTTTATTGAATTATAAATGAATCGTGAACTGATTTTTGGAGTTTGGACCAAACAAAACGGGTTTGACGTTGGTTTGGTCCAAACTGAGAATACCATTTTGCAGTTTTAACATACCGGGAGTGGATCATAACTTTAGTAATTATAGCAGAATCGACCTTCTAATAAAAATACTTTTTACGACTACGAAGCAAAAAGAAAGGGTAATGATTTTGGCAGTCTATATAATATAGTATGTATGCATGTTTGTTCCACCGTAGCGCCTAAACTAGTGATCCGATTTTAAATAATAAGATGTCAATAGATTCGTTATAGCCTCGATAACTTGGGCTATGTTTACGTAGTAATTTACGTAGTCGGGATTTTTTTTTAAATATATAGTTATGACTTACTTATATCTTATATAGTTCTTAGTTATAACTACAATGAACCTTATTTTTTCTGTATGTCTTAGCTTAGGAGTTTTTTTTTTTAGTTTAGGAGGCATAATAAAAAGTAGACAAACATATAAGAGTAATTTTTTGATCACTTGAAATAAGTTTCGTCACTTTATTATAGACTTCAGAATCTCTAACAACTTAAAAATGGCACCTAGCGAAACGCTAGACGGTAATAAAACCAAGTAAAATTGCTTAATTCACTTGGTCGTATTACAATCTAGCGATCCCCATAGCCATCCCCGATAGCCATCTTCATTTTGACAGTATAGATGATCATTGATTCCATAAATTTATATTATAATTCTCTCTCTTGGTTTTTATTATAGGATTCTCCCAACATACGAACTTAAACTATAAACCGTCATCATTAAAAACCATTTTTAATTAGGTCATGTTTAAAAATCGTAAGTTGCGCGAAATACCGTACATAACCGTAAAAGAGCAATAAACTTACCATAAACTACCACCGTTCACGGCCAGTAAATTTTATGACCTAGATATTTGAATCTGTCTAAATAAGATTTTTTCATATGCATGATAGGTATCGTAATATCAGTGTTAAACTTTTTTTTTTCGCAGCAGTAGCTGTAGCAACAGTAGTTTTCACTTTGCGACTATTTCATAATACTAGGTTTTGTTATGGAGAAACATAAAGTCGATTTATTTTAAACATAATATATTTATTTAATCAAAGTATATACCATCGCTGTCTATGCACTTTTGCTATCTCATTGATTCTTTTACTAAAAAACCATTCGGACAGGAAGCAATAAAATCTTTGAAGGCGCTTTGGACTGCCTCCGATCTCTCCGAACTCCGATGGGGCACCATCGGAGTTGAATTTTTTCCATTGCAAGAAGTTATCCAAATTTCGAAATAAATGATAATCTGTTGGAGCAAGGTCCGGGAAGTACGGTGGATGTCTTCGACATTCCAATTGCAGCTCCTCTAATTTGGTAACCGTCTGTTGTGCAGTATGTGGTCTAGCTTAAATAATTTTAAATTAAAACTTAAATCTCTACTACTGAAAGAACAAATTGCAATGATGTAATAAAATATATATATATATATATATATATATATATATATATATATATATATATATATATATATATATATATATATATATATATATATATATATATGTATATATATGTGTATATATATGTATGTATGTATATATATATATTTATATATCCTACTTATATAATATTCTATTTATATAATGCTTTACTAATTGATTTAATTGCTATACTATTAATTATTATTATTTAATGAATTTATTTTTTATTACGCTAATTATGACATCACATATACTACCTACTTACCGTTCGGGTTGTAAGCTGAGTCATGGCGGTTTACAGGTCGCCTTCAAGGTCAGGTACCAATTTTTCAGTAAAATGGTTGAGCTATCAGTTGTACTGCCCACATCATATCTCTTATTACAACACTTTGTTCTATTTTATTTCGTAGCAATTACCTAAATGTATAAATATCTATTTTTATCTTAAGTATATTAATTATGTATAATACTGAATTACCTAAGTATGTTTAAAAATATAACATAAGATCAACATTAAACCTACCTTTCTATACTTGTATTGCGCTAGTATGTAAATAAGTTTATACTTATTTAGCAAATAAGTATTTAATAGATCTTGTTATTTATAATATTATTTATCTCGTGATAGTTGCTATGGACAGGCCTGTGGCTACTGGCTAGCGTTGCGCGCGTCTGCCCCTTGCAACATAGCTGTAGTCACTATGGGAAATGTGTGCGGGGCGTGCGGAGGGCGCGGGTGGCGTGATCGCTGCATTGTCCATAGCAGTGAGACACACTATTAATATACATATATATATATATATATATATATATATAGCATCCCATAATATAATTTATCTATCGCTCGTTTATGTATTTATGTAACTTTCTAATGCGGTTGCTGAGTGTAAATCTGTACTTCAAATGGCAAATGGCATAATGGAATCACATAATACCAGGCACTGTGGTGTTCACACCGCGGTGATACGCCTGAGTGATGTCCATTTCGGCAATAGGACATTTCACATTACACTGCCTACCTTCCTATCCGCACGCATCTTGGCGTGCGTTAAATTTTAGCAGGTACCTACTCATTAAACAAAAAACAAAGCAAAATACTATTATATAATACTTATTTCTGTTTTTGTTATTGCGTTTCATGTTATTGTGTCTTATAGCGTAAATCTATGTATGTAATGTAATGTCTTATTTTGTCGAATAAATGTTTTATTATTATTATTAGCGTTGTCCTGATGCAGCAGTGGCCTAGAGCGATTTACCAACTTCGGTTGTTTAGCAGCTAGCTTTTCCATTATGATTTGCATTTGCTGGCAATAGACATCTAATAGACATCTGCCGTAATCGTCTGGCCCAATTTAAGAAAGCTGTAGTGAACGACACCACCACTAGGCCACCAAACGCTCACAAGTAACTTTTTTTGAGCCAATTTTCGCTTGGGGCAGGCTTTGGCTGGTTCGCCAGGCTTCAGCCATTGCGATGGGCGTTTTCGATTATCGTACAGGGTCTACTTTTCATTACAGGTTTATTATTACATTTTATCATTCGATTTAAAATCCCTTCATTATTGTGCCGGTTGAGTAATGCAGCAGTCGACGCGCGTTTGTCGGTTTGTTGCACTCAGTTCATGAGGTACCCACCTTTCAAGCTTCTTCACCTTCCCAATTTGCTTCAAGTGGATTAAAACAGTTTTATCACTAACACCGCAACCTGCAGATAACTCGGATGTGGTTTGGTGATGGATCCGCTTCCACGATAGCCTTCAATTCTTCATTATCAACTTTGGTCTCCGGCCGTCCACGGGGCTTGTACTGCAGGTCGAAATTTCCAGAACGAAAACGTTGGAACCAAAATCGAACTGTGTTTACTTTTGCGACACCGCCGCCATACATATCATTAATCCTTCGAGCCGTTTCTGCAACAATGGAACTCGTACTCGAAAATAATACGATATTTCAAGTTTTCCATTTTGTAATCAGAGTGACGCAAAGAAAAAACCAAAAGAGGAAAAAACGAATGAATTACGGTTTTCAAAACACAAATGCATGAGTAAATAGCGGTATAAATTTGAAATTGGAATTCCTAACCAAAGAAGATATATTTGAGATCAAAGTGGCCAGTACGACAAAACGCCAATTTCATATGTAAGAACCTAATATAATTATTACTTGATACATTGCTGTTCCATTAAATATCATATTATATATTTTATTTATGACTAGCTGTTGCCCGCTGCTCCACCCGCGTAAATACGGTATCCCAAAAGAAAACTGCACTTTTTCGGGATAAAAAGTAGGCTATATTTTAATCCAGAGCCTATACTACTACCACACAAAATTTAATTGAAATCCGTTTATTAGTTTTTGCGTCAAGGAGTAACAAACATCCAATCCATCCATCTATACATTCATAAATCCATCCATCCATGCATCCATCCATTCATCCTCACAAACTTTCACATTTATAATATTACAAGGCTCGTAGTGTAGAAAACGAGCAAACGAATTGCCTGATATGTAATGAATTACTACCGCCTATGGACACCCGCGTCCCGCAACTCTATACATAATTTCGAGATCCTTGAAACCCCTATCCACCCGTGGCCCGGGCTATAATTTACACCGGTTTTCTTTGACGCCATGTCATCTTTTCGGCCGAGCTATGTGTGCTCTCCCAAGATTTCCCATGCAAATACCTAATTTAAAAGAAATGTGTCTTTTATAGTATTTCACCAATAGTTTAAGCTGGTTACAATTCTTGGAAACCCATGCAAAAGTAGACCGGTTATAACTTAAGTAACAATGTTATAACAAATTGCTGGAGTTTCGAGAAATCTCATTTGCTGAATAGCAATTTTATTGCGCTTACGTCACAGGGGCGACACTCTCTACAAATGACAGGTCGAGCACCGGTGAATGTCAGCCATGTTGACGTAAGCCTAAGGTTGACAAAAAAATAATTTAAACGCCGCGTCAGACAAATATATTATGTAACTATACTGTCAATTGTGTCAAAGCACGAAACGACCACCGGCCAGCCCCGTGAACGAAAGTCCTGGCTGGAAAAAACTCCTGCCCCGCCCGCCTCCGCATTCGCCCAGCCACGCACACGCAGCCGCGACCTGTCATTCGCGTAAATCGGTGGAGTGACGATTCTTTACATCAGCAATAAATATTCTTTGCTTACGTTTTGGTTGCATAAACGTCAGCTCACACCGAGACTCGACGCGGCGCGCACATTAAGTGAACGCGACTTAAGATAGCGATTCAAGTTACAAAGATACGCGTTTCATTGCATCGCTATTCGCTATCTTAAAACGTGCGCGCCGCGTTGCGTCTCGGTGTGAACTGACACTTAATTGTAAATTGTAATAATTTACACAAAGTTGACTGCACTACCGACTGGCTGTACTGAAGTAGTGCTGTGACTGTTTAGTCGAGTTCACGAGACGAAATAAAAAATTTAAAGAAAAATGTAGGGGTTCGCAATCGTGAGATGAAATAGAAAAAAAACAGTTTCGACACTCCGTCAATGTCAAAATAATCACGTTAACAAATCTGTCAAAGGGCACGTCCAAAATTCATACTTAAAAACCCAGCGTCGACAGCAATGAAATGTTTGCCAATGGTGAACCCAATTTTAATCATATTTTATTATTGGGCAACCCTGAAATACGCCGGACATAGAAGTTATTCATTGGCAACCATTTCATTGCTGTTGACTCTGGGTCAATTTCGGACTATCACCTTTACCTACTTAAAAACGGCACCGTACCGATGGCTGCAAATGACAATACATGTGTATCTCTGCGTACACTAGAATCTAGCACATGACTGGTATATTCCGTGTTCAACCCCTGAATTTTTTAGCCTAATCCTTATTACGACGTTACATAGGACGAGAGTAGGAAATCTAGGGGTTGAATAATCCATATGACTTATGGCCCGTTTCAATGACCTATTTACTAATAACTATTTGTTAGAAACGTCAAATTTGTATCGCAAAAAACCGTCAATGATTGAATAACAAATTTTTAAACAAATAGTTATAGATATATAGGTTATTGAAACGGGCCGTTAGTCGGATTGCCATCTGTGACTATGAAAGCTGGGGGCCTAGCAGGAACATTTGACAGCGCTTTGAGCGCTCATTCGATAACGTTACATTTACGCCGCTGTCAAATGTTACTACTAGGCCCACTATTTCTCTGTGCGCAAGTATATATGTTTTCTACTCTGATGAGTGCCCAATGGCTTATGCCTGCTTATGGCTTGTGCATGCTTATATTTGCTCTATGCCTATGACCCAGGAAGAAAAAGGCCACCCAGAAAACTGGGTTTATACAAGCAAAAATCTGTAACACTTCTCACAATTCAGCATTTTTTCCCTAACCTTATGCATGTTACATAAAATTCTCCTCGCTTATCATAATGATCGTTCGGTGGCTCGTTCGAGCGAGGGAATAAAGTGGCCCATTTATCTCTGGATATTTTAATCCCCGCTCGTGAAAATATGCGATTTAGTATTGAAATAATTAATTTTGAGGGTGGGTTCAGTTTTTGCTTTGATATAGGATTGTATGATTCCAGAAGTATATGAAACGTCTCCTGTGTATTTATTGATTTTAAATCGATTTTTCATACATGTACTACCTAATGGGTCATCAAGACACGATAAATCGGGGGGTGTCACTCGAATGTGACATTGTGTGACTAGGGGTTGACTTAGGGGAATAATGGGGCAGTTAACAAAATAAAAAATATTTAATTTTAACAAAAATATGCGATTTAAAGGTGATTCATACATATTTCAAAAAACCGTCTTAGTAGCCTATCTTTAAATTTTCTTCTTTTATATTATATAGGTTACACTGTAAAAAAAAATATTTTTTAAAAGAACAATTCTCTATCTTTTTGCTAAAAGATGGAAAATTGTTCTTTTAAACGGCACGATGGCCCCGTGCGAGTTTCTTACGCCGGTTCTTCTCGCCGGGTTAGTTCCCGAACCGGTGGTAGGCATCACGTAGAGACAATTCGGTGAGTTTTATTTAATAACCTATATGGAAATAAAACTTATTCGATTTGATTTGATAGGTATATACTTAAAACGCAACAAATTAACTCGCGTGGTGTTCGTCAACAAGCATTAGATTTATAGACTACGCCAGCCTACAGCTGGCTAATAATATTTCCATGAAAATCGCTGGTAATAATAAACATAAAATCCCGGAATTCGCTAATGAGGACGACCCAATTTTCTTGCCGAATTGAACAATTATCGGACAAATAATTTTAATCCCCGTTCTTTGAATTTTCCAAACCATTGCCTCTATTTTTCAATTAATACTGTAATATAGCAAAGGTTTTAATGTGAATCTGTATTCGTCATGGAAGTAAATAACTAGCGGCCCATTTCAATAACCTATCTACTAGTAACTATTTGTTAGAAATGTTAAATTAGTATCGCAACAAACCGGCAACTGATTGAATGACGACGTTTCTAACATATAGTTAGTGGTAGATAGCTTATTAAAACCGGCCGTACGTGGGTTTAAATAAAGACATTTAGATAGTGAATGATATTCTTAAAAATAATGATTACAATGTGTATAGACTCTTCACGTCACGTCAGTCTGTCCCCGTGGTAAGTACTCGAAGAACTTGTGTTACGGGGACCAGACAACGGGAAGTATATTTAATACTTTTTTACTATTTATTTTTTAATTATACGAGGGCTGCACTAAAGTATCGGGAATGGAATATTTCCACTGTTCCTGTCATATTCAAATCTTTTTAATTTAAAACTCCTTGGTTTTAAAAATCGAAAACTATAAATATAAAAAAATAAATAAACTTATTTAAAAAAAGATTCTCGGTCTTGTCACAAGGTCTTGTCAAACTTGTTCAGTCGTTGAGAAAATGGAATTGACTCGAGAAAATTCTAGAGTGATGATTTATTATGACTTTCGAAGTGGCTTAACACAAAAACAGTGTGTTGACCGGATGATTTCTGCATTTGGTGATGAAGCCCCATCCAAAACCACAATTTATCGCTGGTTTGCTGAATTTCAACGTGGACGTGTCAAGCTCAGTGATGATCCTCGTCAAGGTCGTCCAAAAACTGCAGTCACCCAAGAAAACGTTGATGCTGTGCGTAAGCTGATTGAGGAAGATCGACATGTGACATACCGCGAAATTCAGGCAACTTTAGACATTGGCATGAGTCAAATACAAATAATCTTGCATGAACAATTAGGAGTAAAAAAGTTGTTTTCCCGATGGATACCGCATTTGCTCTGTGAAGAGCAAAAAGCGGCTCGCGTTACTTGGTGCGTCAGAACTCTCGAAAGATTCCACGCAGGATCCTCAAATGCTGTATACAACATCGTATCAGGTGACGAATCCTGGATATACGCGTACGAACCCGAAACAAAAAACCAGTCACGAGTTTGGGTGTTCGAAAATGAGTTAAAGCCAACAAAAATTGTTCGTTCACGGAGTGTTGCAAAAAAAAATGGTGGCCACGTTTGTCTCCAAAACCGGCCATGTTGCGACTATTCCTCTTGAGGGACAAAGAACGGTTAATGCAGAATGGTATGCTAACATTTGTTTGCCACTTCTGTGTGTTGTCGTTGGTCTTTAGTCACTTGGTCGTTTCTGAACTCCGTAAAGAGAACTGCAACCGCCGCATCATCCTCCATCACGACAATGCGAGTTCTCACACCGCGCACAGAACAAAAGAGTTTTTAGAGCAAGAAATCATAGAATTATTAGACCATACGCCGTACAGCCCCGACCTAAGCCCTAATGATTTCTATATTTTCCCTAAAATAAAGAATAAATTGCATGGTCAGAGATTTTCATCACCTGAAGAAGCTGGACGCCTACAAAACGGCCATTTTGGAGCCCCTAACTTCCGAATGGAATGGTTGCTTCAATGATTGGTTCCATCGTATGGAAAAATGTGTCAAATTTCGCGGAGAATACTTCGAAAAGCAATAAATACATTTTTAAATAGTAATGTTGTGTCACTTCCTTGATTCCCGAAATTTTCAGTGCCGCCCTCGTACACATTAAATACACATCCATGACACATCCTTCGGCGGGATTCGAACCCGCGACCCTCGGATTGAGCACCAACGCGCTCAAGCACTGAGCTACAGAGGTAGTCGAATAATAGTTACCTATTCAAATCAGGCGTCTCCTGGAAAACTGGAAAAGAAAGAGTTTGAACTTATTCAAATAACTTAGAAACATTTTACTTATGCCTGCTACAAACCACAACGATAAAGCTACGGATTAATGAAAGAGAAATAGATAAACAGCTACATAGTTAGCTTTCGATTTGATTGCACTACTACAAGCATACGGTGTGTCCACGATTGTGGGGAAAAATTATGGGCCGTATAAGGAGACGTCAAAATGTTCAAATTTGGATCGATTTGGATTGTTGTACAACGATGTTTCTTGTATGTACGTAAGTATATATATTTTCTACTCTGTGATAAAACTGCACAGTTCGCTCACAGGAGACATCTTTAGTATGTGTGCGTGCGTCGATTCGGGTGGTCTAGTATGAAGATGTAGTACTGTACCTATATGTCTACTGTGACTGCAGTTTTACCGTTGAGGTGTGCAGCGGGATTTAGAGCCTGTTTCACAATATACTGATAAAAGTGTCAGTTAGCTAATTTGCATGTTTTGTCTCCGTCGCTCGCATATAAAGTAAGCAGCGACAAAACTTCCGAATAATTTATCCGACACTTATCAAAAAATTGTGAAACAGTGTATAAGTAATAAGTAACAACTTAGTATTTTTGCACTATTGTTTTTTTCAATTTATTTATCGTTTATACATATTAATATAGGTACAATTCCAATATGCTACCAACATAGCATAAAAATTCCAAGCAGGCTCGTACCAAATGCTATAAAATATTAACTCACTCTTTATCTTACATTTAAAGATTAGGTACAATTTATTAATACAAATAAACACTGGTATCTTTATATATATTTTCGGAGTTACTTTAATATTTACCGTATAAGATGGCCGCTAAACCTATAATACCGTTAAGATCGCATTAATATTCCGAAGACGTTCCCAGTGCGAAATAAGATGTAAAACGGGATCTTAGCGACATTACTGGCTTTATGAACAAACAGGCATTCGTGTCACCTGATGATAGGTGCCTTTGACCTCGGTACTTATTTGATCAATGGACTATCGCTATCGTAAAGTTTAAGCAGACACAATATTATTATATTATACAAATTGCGAATAAGAAAAAATAAGAAGTAATTATTCAGGGCCAAGCAAAGATATTGTCAATGTGGCCAAGCCTTAACTTTAAGGGTCACGCCGAAACGAAACTATAATAAACGAAAATAAGCGACATAGAGCTGCATTTTTTAGATATCTATTCAAAATTGAACACTATTCATTACACTAGAAGATACAAGTTTCATTGTCAGAGTTAGAATTTCAGGTTGCATCGCCCTGCACAGCGCATATGCAGTGTATGACTGATGACATATGAATAAATCTTTTCGTCTAGTGAATAAAGTTCAATTTGTAATAACTATCTTAAAAATTCAGCGCCGCGTAACATCACGTATCGTTGTGGTATGAATGTAGCAGAATCATGATTTCCCAATTCCCGCACAAATTTGCTCGCTCTCTCTCGCTAGGTCAAAATCTAGCTCTAAGGCGAGATGTCCCCTTTGAAAAAATGTTAGGGGACATCTCGCCCGAATTTATTTGCGTCTTCCTTAAACCCGCTACGTACGTAACGTTTTTCGTTGTAATTTCAGATTGTGCAGTTAAATCAAACGCCCCTATTGCCTCCATACGCCAGCAATAAAACTGTGTCGACTGTCTATCGTAAATTTGGTAAGTTTTCCGCAGAAGTTCGCGAATGAAACAGGTCTTACGAAGATAATAATAAACTTGCGTTTTTGGGTCTGATCATTATTATTTCTTCGTTTGTATGGGGTGGAATGCAAAAAAAATTGTCACCACTTCTTATGAAATGACATGACGCGTGTCATAGTCGAAGGTTCAAAAGGGGTTTCAAGTTTTTTTTTTCGGGGACTAGGTACAGGTCGGTCGGCGCACACGCAACGATAAAACTGTGCAGTTCGGTTTTAACCGTTTTATCGCTACGATAAACCGATACGTGTGTAGCCTGCATAATTCCAGCTACACACGTAACGATAAAGCTGCACAGTTCGGTTAGATTTAACGGTGTAAACTAGGCGTCGGAACTCTTTGGCAGACATGGGCTACATAGTAAAAAAATTGTTACGTGGGCCGCGTGTTGCCGAACTCTGCCTTAACCGAACTGTGCAGATTTATCGTTACGTATGTAGCCGGTATTAACAAGTTAACTGCCATGCATAATATAATATTCTGTATTGTTACTATTATTAAGATTAACTCAGGAATCCTGCATCTGTTATTCCGGAGTAATATACGGTAGGTTAGTTTTGGATATGCAGAATAGAGCTATATTAGAATATGTAAAATTAGTTCAGACATCGAATAGAGGTATTTTAGTATAGTTCAATGCGCATGCTAGTGTCATATTGGCATATAATAGCGCTCAGAGTAATAACAATAGCATATAGTAAGAGAAGAAACATATCGTTCCTTATCCTATATGCTAACACTTATATACTAAGAGTGCCATGAAGTCGTAGTTCTAAGAGATATAAAATAATATAAGCGTTGTAAAAATACATAGATAATTCATACGAAATGTATGTAATGTTAATGTACCATTAACAATTTAAAAAAATAAAAAAATGGACTCCAAAGGATCACCTACGCCGACACAACCTTGGAAAAAAACGAAAAGACAAGGATTTGCTTTCTCTTTTACTCTTAAGGGTTTTTGTTATTGATGTTTTGTGATTTTTTACCCCCTTCATGTTTTATTCTTCTTCCTAGTTATAGCGTACCGACTTCGCACGGGTAGTAGAGACTAGAGCAGACTTATCACTTACGTCTTATGGGTATGAAAAATATTTAAAAAACTATTTTCATACCTACCAAACACACCTGCAAAATTTAATAAAAATCTGTCTAGCCGATTCGGAGGAGTTTTCTAACAAACACTGTGGCACGAGAAATGTAAGGAGTTGCATTTCCCATCATTT